>VSWD01000014.1:3430255-4728174 GCA_033119305.1 Pinctada imbricata | reverse complement strand
AAAAAAGCCCTTTTAAGGGCTACCTACATTTCTAGAAAAGTAGCCATAGTTATTCATCGCAAAACATAAGATAAGAAAAATAAGTAACATATTCCTATAACCCCCCCCCCCTACATATATAACATGGACGCTCTTTGAAAACAAAAATAATGAAATATAAAAGTGAAAGAAATAAAAAAAACTGTGTCTGACACTCACCCATCGACCCACCCATTCGTTTATTTCTGTATTAATTTACATATTTATTTATTTATTCATTCATTCATTCATTCATTCATTCATTCATTCATTCATTCATTCAATCTTTCTTTCTATCCTTTTTCTTTTTAAAATCTTTTCTATTCATTTTCATTTTAATTGACACGTCCTCATTTCAGTTTTTACTTTTCTATCATATCATCTGATATTTCTCTTTTTCTTTATCAATCTTTTTGTTTCCCTTTATTTATTTGTTCCATGTCGGATGATGATTTTATTATCAAATGATGATGACGACGCAAAATTGTTTTATTACTTTATTCTTCATCTAAGATAAAAAATCCCGTCTTCTTATCCCATCAGTTTCATTTTCTTGTTTAATTTCTTCAATATCTGCATCTAATATTTATTTTTTCTAATGATATTGGCTGCTTCAGAAAAACTACGAGTTTAGGCTCCCTAAACGGATTGAAACCAACACTTCCAACAGCCAATCACAGGCACGCATCTCGACCAAACTTATGCAAATTCTGTACGAAACTAACACCGCCCCTTTATAACCCCACCCCTCATGCAATAAAAGCTGCCAGAACATCTCACTTTTAAATTACATGAATGAGAAACATTAGCAGCAGGAGGTTAGCTTTCTAATATAAAAGATAAATACGGAGGCCAATTGACGAAACGATGGCTACAAATCTTAAGTGTACATTTTCCTCTAATAAAGCATTTTGATTGGTCTATTGACTATATCTACATAGAGAATATCGTGTTCATTACGCGGGACTCATTCTTCTCCATGTATATCGAGGACATTAAATTGGAACATTCAGTAAGTCTTTCATGATCTTACTAAAATGTTTTTCTAATGTTTCAAACTTAATTTCATTCACATTCAAGAGATTTAATTATTCCATTTGGTGCTTTATTTGTTAAGCTACAAGGTGATTCTGAGGAACAATGGAATATAGGGGATAGGGGAAGGGGGGGGGGGAAATACAAAATCGGAACCTTAAAGACTATCATAACAGCTACAATAGGGCGGTAGGGGTCACGAAAGAGATTCAGTGACATACATCCACATCCCTCCTTCCACTCCCCCTCCGTCGTCTGGATTTTCCAAAACTTTTATTATTTCATCATCATCATCATCATCATCATCATCATCATCATCATCATCATCATCATCATCATCATCATCATCATCATCGCTTATTATTGTGTTTAACAGATATTATAAGATGAAAACACTTACCTACGACGTGACCCCTGTCAGCTTTTGCATCGCCAATGTATACGTTGCTAGCTACGCTCTGTGACGTCATCCCATTATTACGACGTTACTCCTTTCCCCCTGTACCGCCATGTCAGTACCAAGGTTTTTGAACGAAACTGGAAAGGGGGGGGGGGGGCGTCATGGGAGACGGGGGTTGCAAGGGATGTTTAAACTTCTTGAGGTAAAATATTGTGTATGCTTTGTAGATAAATGTGCAGAACGCAAAAACTAATTGATTTGTGAGGAAAGGAGGAGGGGGGGGGGGGGGGGTTAAAGGCGTGTTCCTTCCGCCAAATTGTACCCGGACATCGGATATGAAAATAATGCAATTGGATAGATCATTTAAAACAAGTAGTACTGTATATCTTAAAGCAGAATCTTCTTCAAGTATATTTGGAGTATGTGTTTCTCTAATAATTCTCATTCAACCGCTATCTGAAGGTGATGTACATGTACTATTTCCTTATTGTCTGCATACCTTCATACAAATTCATTAGATAGACCTACATGTAATTTCATCATAAGTATATAGACCTACATGTTATTTCATCATAAGTAATAGGATGAGTGACAAGATTTTTATACTGACTGATTTCATTAATGAATTCAATCTGTTCTTTTCTGCTTAAAGTACGAAAATTTCTTCTCGCAAAAATAAAGACACTTCTTTTAACACTGAACTCCCGAAAGTTGATGCTCGCGAAAATTTCTGCTTTTACTGTATGACAACTTTTAAAATCAAAGTGGAAAAAAATAGTTTTAGACCTTGATATTGTATAAACTTAGACTATCAAAGGTACTCTATTGTATTTTCACACTTAGACGTATAAGACAAACTGACAATTAACACCTACTGTCCTGTTCACTAAATCCAGAGCACCCTGTTTGGGCAATTTATTCTGTCGTCTGAAGAATTTTGCTATAAATGATTGTGTCCGAGAATTGACCTCCTTTAGTCGTAACTGGAAATTAACTTTAACTTGCCCTATCAGCTGCCTTCAAACCGCAATATGAAAAAATAAAATGTCTACGGGAAATTCCCATGTTAATTTCAAGCCGCCGCTATATTGTTCTCCGTGTCAACAATAGTAAACAGTGACGTCAAAGCTTCCGACGTCACACATTTTAAGCGATTTTACTATAGAAAATCCCCGTAGACTTTTTATTTTCCGTCCTATTTCTAACTTAGTTGACGCACAGCCAAAACAATGGTATTTTCTGTTACGACTAAAGGAGTACTATAAAATTGATATCCTTTTGGAAGATGACATTATCATATTTGAGAGAACACCGGGAAAACAGGGTGCTCTGGAATTAGTGAACAGGACAGTAATAATATTTTCTATTCATATCTTTTTGTTAATCTCTGTTTGTGGTCCGTTTAGTACATTGCTATTTGTTGGAAAGTTTCAGCATATCGATAACTTGATCGATAACTTGATATTGATCACTATAACTCCGATGGAACGGATTAAGTTCTCCATTTCACTTACGGTCATTGTTTGGTACCCGTTCAATCGTCCGTTATACCTCTGTCACACATAGCCGGAGAAGGCCAACGGACAGGTAACGGATTTTCTATCAGTTAGTCCTCGTTCGTATCCGTTACTCGCATACTCGTCCGTTCAATCTGTTATTCGTAAGGCAGTGTCTGTAGGTATCCGTTCTTTCTGTTGGAAATTGTGAACATCTGTTACATGTACGTACGTTACGTGCCCGTTGGTATCCGTTTTGTCCGTTACATCTCCCGTATGTGTCCGTTGATGTCCGCTAGACAAGAACGAACATCTACTGGCCGTGAAATGGATAAAACGGAGATGTAACGGACAGCTACCGAAGGCCAATGGACGAGTAGCGGATATCCGTTCAATGTACATTTTGTTGCATTTCCGTTTTGTCCGTTGATTTTCCGTTACTATTCGGTGAAATCCGTTACACATCCGTTGCACGTGCGTTACTTTTCCGGTAGATCTCTGGTACTTGATCTCCGGTACTCGTACAGTACGTATCCGTTCTTATCTAGTCGCCAGAGCCTCGAGCAGTGGCAGTGTTGATTTTTTACAAGCGCGCGGCCAAGGAATTAGGACTTTGGCAATGTTTTCATCCGTTATACGTCCGTTCGTGCTATCCGGTAAGGTCTGACGCTACCATAAGGCTCGAGTCACGGACGAACATCTAACGGACAAGAAACGGATCAAACAGAGATGAAACGGACGGCTACCGGAGGGTAACGGACAAGTAACGGATGTCTGTTCATTATCCGATTCTTATAAGTTGTTGCATTTCCCTTTTATCCAGTGATTTTCCGTTAGTGGTACGGTAAGGTCTGTTAGACGTCCGTACTATTACAAATACCGAAAAATTATAAATTGTTTAAATTCCACCCAAAATAAGGCAAATTTTCAGCTCTGACACTTTTTCAAGAAAACCACAAAATGACACTATTTGTGAGCGTCTGTTCTCTCTTATTTGAACACGGACATATACTTTTTCTTTAATATTTTGAAAAAGTCTTCCCTAGGAGCACGTGTTACTGTGTGCTTGGAAAATTCGTTGAATTTTTTTGTGTAAAATCGAGAAAATTTTTAATTATCGGTGAAGTAGGTACCTACGGTAGCACTTTATCAAATTCTACGTTTATACAAAGTTTCTAACCTGTTTTATTGTATAATAACAAAGAAAAGTAAAATAAAAATCAAATGAGTGCATTTCAACACTTTTTGTATTTTCTTTACAAATGTGCTATTTTTAGCAACAAATTTCAGGCATTTTTGACCCAGTTTTCAAATAAGCATGAATCTTGATTTTCAACACCTATAAATTTTCCTTCATAAAATGATTAAGTGACATGAATACTATATTTTCATATGGTTATCATAAAATCGTTGAAATTCCTTCATTCAGAAATGACATCCCTTAAGGTACATATCCGTCTCAAACCTTACATGAGATTCTTTACAAAGGGACGATTAACGGGCTTAAAAACTAAGGATTTCGGTAATGTTCACCGTTCGTGTTATCCAGTAAGGTATAAGAATATTTATAAACCTATTTCCTCGACATTCTCCATTTATTTTGACAACACGACCTGAGATCAGATTGTTTGGTTGAAAGGTCTTCATATTTCAAATGCATGATTTCATTTTGGACTCCAATGTTCCAGTTTGTGAAAACTATCTGTTTTATTACTTATCAGTAAACAAGCTTGGCTTGTATGGTAGCTACGCATAAATGTTCATCATTTGTAATTTAGATGTAACACTGACCTATCCTAACTCCGCCACAGTAAAAAGAGGGAAAGGGGAGGGGGTTATTGTGAGTTAAATAGAGGGAGAGGGAAAATTCTGTGTTTTAAGGTTTCTTTCTCCGTAAGAATGTAGGAACGAATCTTATTCTACTGGTTTAAACCTCACGATTACCGCACGGGGTAGAGATCGAGAGAGATTTATGATTGTAATATTTTATATTCATTTATAATCTTTAATTTCCTTCTCAAACAGCTACTTAAACAACAACAACTTCCCCTCCCCCCCCCCCATAAAAAGGTTTATTCTAGGCTGCATTACACCTATTCTCAAAATGTTCTAGTTACCTTGTCTTCTATAATACCTTGTGTCTGCAATTCTTATTTTATCCTAATTGTTCAGATTAGTGCACTTTAGATATTTCATTTTTATTCTATTTCCTTTGATACCGTATAAATTTTTTTGGCAAAAATAGGATTTTAGACATAGACTTCAATCCCTAACGTTTGTTTAAGTAATACACCGTAAAGATGCCTTGTACCATTCAATTTAGATTATCTTAGTTTAGGGAGGAAAATAAATCTAGTTTTCCCTATAAAACAATGTCAATATGACAGTATTCGAACAGCCTTTACATTATTTTAAAATCGAGAAATTCTGGTAATAGGTTATTTTATTTAATAATCATACTTTTAAATTTATTCATGAGATAATATGAAAATCCGAATGTTGTGAAATCTCCCAAAGGAATTGGTTTTTTTTCTTTTTTGTCCGTCCGTACAACTTTCTCAAATATGATCAACATCTTGAGTCCTATTACCAACATCGACATACCTAAAGACTTGTATAGAAGAACGTAAGGAACGAGGGAGGGAGGGAGAGAGAGAGGGGGTGTTTCTTATCATTTGATATCTAGCGAGTGGTGATTGTAACTATGTACTGTACATTTTTTTCTAACCTGTATATCACATATTATATATCACATATTATATATCACATATTATATATCATATATTATAATATATTAATTTTGCATCAGATTCTCCGTATGAACAGCTTAAATTTAATTGATGAACATTAAGGTAATTCCACCTCCGCTTTTGGTCGATACACAATGTATTGACATTCGGCAACAATCGGCAAGTACTTGATGCTACTTAAAACTATTTTTATTTTTTTTTTCATTCACTCTTATTCGTCTGACACCTAACACGACTAATTTCGAAAAATCCAATGAAAATTTGCCCCTAACGGGACGAAAATACCCCGCAGCAATATTCTTTTATTTTATTTTTTTTTTATCTTGGATCAAAATAAAGCGGCTATTGTGACCTGATCTTAGACCTTGTTTCAAGGTTTGACTACTGGTGTCTATTGTATTCTTTTATCTTTGATCTTGGTTCAAAGTCATGACACATCCTTACTTAGGTCCTATGAAACATTTCTGTGAAATAATTGTAATCCATCCTTGGGAGGGTGGGGGAAGTTATGCTCTGGGCAAGGATCTACCAATGGTGTCTATAGTGACCTTGACCTCTGATCTTGGTTCAAGGTCATGACACACCCTATCCTCTAGGGTACATTTCTGTGATATATTATTGAAATCCATCAACAGGGGGAGGAGTAATGCTTGGACAAGGTTTTACTCATGATGTCTTAGTGACCTTGACCTTTGAATTTGGTTCAAGGTCATGACAGACACATCCTTATGTTCTAAGTAACATTTATGTGAAAAAGTATTGAAATCCATCCACAGGGAAGGAGTTATGCTCCGGACAAGGTTTTACTAAATGGTGTCTATTGTGACCTTGACCTTTGACCTTCGTACAAGGTCATGGTGCATCCTTAAGTTATAATTCTGTGAAATATTATCGAAATCCAAACAAAGGAGGGAAGAGTCATGCTCTGGACAAGGTTTTACTAATCATGTCTTTTGTGACCTTGACCTTGGAAAATAACCTTTGTTCAAGGTCATGACACACCCTTTAGGTCCAAGGAATATTTCTGTGAAATATAATTGAAATCTTTCCAAAGGGGAAGAGTTATGCTCTGGACAAGGTTTTACTAATGTTTTCTATTGTGACCTTGACCTTTGTTCAAGGTCATGACACATCCTTAGATCCTAAGGAACATTTCTTGTTAAAAATGATATTTTGATGATTCTTCATTTGTCAATCAAGAAATCATTATAGTTTTTACAAACATTCTGAGGCAAGGAATGTGGTGGTCGAAATATGTTAAACACAATGTTGTGGTGGTTTCCATGCAAATATCTACAGCTTTAGTCACAATGTTTGTAAAAAAAACAACGTCCGTTTACTCACTAACGAGACCATGATTCAGTGAGAAAAACCTTACGCATCAATATGACCTTGAGATAGAATATACAGTCAACAGCGGGAGAAAAACATATAAGGAGCATTGAAAACTGTACATGATGATAAATAATGACGGAATGGACCCTGTGTGCTAATATTTTTTGTTCCATCTTTGAAATAGTGACCTTGACCTTGAAGTTCTTTCAAAACAACAATTTTCATTTAATTTAAAGGGGTATGGGTTGTACATTTTTCACTGGAATTCCTTGTGACACGATCTTTCAATGAAAACCTGGACCTTTGACCTAGTCTCATTAACCTTAAAGTTTGACCCTTCAAAATCTTAAAACTTTAATTGATACAGCTTTAATATTTCACCTTTAGATTCTTTACGAAAAAAGTGGGGAGGATGTTAGTTATGTTGTGGTGTTACCCATCAAAAAAAAAAAACACCAAACGATATCAAAAGATTCTTATTCTATATTACAACACAATTCCGGTTCGCTCTTCTTGCTGGTATCAAAAAATCTTTGTCTTACGTCATAATCGAACTTCCGGACACTTTGTAATCCTAAATTCTTAAAGAAAATATTCGCTTTGGATATCATTTAAAAAGTAAAGAGAATATTAATTTTATTTTATAAGGTAGTCCCCCTTCTCCTTTTCTGTCGGACACCCCCCCCCCCCGAGCAACGTTACGTCACGTGATGCTACACAGTGAAAACGGTTCTCTCAACGACGCGTTTCTGTGCGTAGATAAGCAGATGAATCATTTTCTCTTAGGGGGGGGGGGGGGGGGCAAATAGAATTGTTTTTGTCATGTCTATTTATCTTTCTGTTTGTTTGTCTGTCCGAAACTTCAGCCATAACTTTTGAAATACTAGTATATTTTTGATACTTCACGTCTTGTGTGCTTGTAGGATGCTCATATTTCATATTTGCATTTCTTATGTCAATTCCTTCTATTGATACCATGATTTCTGACTCCTTTACCTTCATGACTGACCTCACTGAATAATTAAACTTCTCAACCATACATACTACAGATGAGATATTTCACTTTTCGATTGCTTCTGACAAATCATTTCATTTGACATCTTGGCCTTTGGCCACGTGACCTCCACCTTTGAGTTTGACATATTACTAGAATACATTTCCAGTATATTGTCTATCTATATTACATAGAACTTTCCTATTTCACGTGTGTCTTCCTTATGGAAGGACTTCTAATAGCATTGATTTTATTAATTCGTTTCCTCTCAACAAATTGAAATACTAGTTTGCATTTTCTACATAAAACATAAAACAAAAACATAAAACATGTTCAAACCGTTATGCCATAAACAGTAGTTACGATCATCCTTGATTATTTTTTTTTTTTGGTGTCATTTCCTCACGAACAGAATATTTTTCAGTAAAATTTCATTTTTCCTATCTATTAAAATACAAGCATTTTCGAAACGAATGCTGATTTTGAAGTCCACAATTTTATGAGAAGATATTGAATTCCCTCGGGTTTTTTTTTTTATTAATTTATTTTTGCCATAATGCGAATTCTGTAACTGCAGTCGGGCATTCTGTTGCCATGGAACCACTGTCTAAACTCATGATTGTATATGCTAACTACAAAGTTTTCTACTTCTAACAAAGGACCTGTAACGATAAGGCGTAAAAATTGCCCAAAAATAATAAAATTTCAAAGTACTTCATATCTCTAATCAAGTTGATTAATATATTATAAAAGATAAAACCCGTTCAAAATCTGGAGAAACATTTTCATAACATTGCTCTAATAGAGAGATATTTGAGTATAAATGTGCTTATTTTGTATAGAAATCAATGAAAATCGGAAAAATTTTCATAAAATATCGTCCCCCCCCCCCTTGAAACACAGCACCACTTCTACCTAAGATGTATTTTCATAATACAAATTTCCTGCAAAAGCGGAGTTGTGTTTCACATGTTTCAAAAGGGGGAAACAATAGTCAATTTCCGAAAATGCGATAGGGCGGGTAGGGGCGACGGAAAAATTTAAAATTAACAGAGAATTAGTAATTGGCATTTGATACGCTTTCGGCAAATAATTAATTTATTTATCAATATTTTCGATATAATCAATATTCAACAAAAATATTCGTTGATGTTTACTTTTTATGCCCCCCTTCGAAGAAGAGGGGACATATAGGTTTGCCGCTGTCGGTCGGTCGGTCGGTCGGTCGGTCTGTCGGTCGGTCTGTCGGTCGGTCCGCGACATCAGTTTCCGTTCAATATCTCTGGAATGGATTCACATATTGAAATGAAATTTTGTATACAGACACATCAAACAAAAATCTAGGTCAAGTTCATATTTGGGTCCGATCAAAAAAATTTTGACAGAGTTATGCCCCTTGCATTTCGAAAAATACCAAAATTTCAGAGTTTCTGTTCAATATCTCTTGAATGGAGTTACATATTGAAATGAAATTTTGTACACAGACACATCAAATAAAAATCTAGGTCAAGTTCATATTTGGGTCCGATCAACAAAATTTTGACAGAGTTATGCCCCTTGCATTTCGAAAAATACCAAAATTTCAGGGTTTCCGTTCAATATCTCTTGAATGGAGTTACATATTGAAATGAAATTTTGTATACAGACACATCAAATGAAAATCCAGGTCATTTCGTATTAAGGTCCGATCGAAAAAAAAATGACAGAGTTATGCCCCTTGCACTTCGAAAAATACCAAAATTTCAGGGTTTCCGTTCAATATCTCTTGAGTGGATTCACATATTGAAATGAAATTTTGTATACAGACACATCAAACAAAAATCTAGGTCAAGTTCATATTTGGGTCCGATCAAAAAAATTTTGACAGAGTTATGCCCCTTGCATTTCGAAAAATACCAAAATTTCAGGGTTTCCGTTCAATATCTCTTGAATGGAGTTACATATTGAAATGAAATTTTGTATACAGACACATCAAATAAAATTCTAGGTCAACTTCATATTTGGGTCCGATCAAAAAAATTTTGACAGAGTTATGTCCCTTGCATTTCGAAAAATACCAAAATTTCAGGGTTTCCGTTCAATATCTCTTGAATGGAGTTACATATTGAAATGAAATTTTGTATACAGACACATCAAATGAAAATCCAGGTCAAGTTCGTATAAGGTCCGATCGAAAAAAATTTGACAGAGTTATGCCCCTTACACTTCGAAAAAAACCAAAATTTCAGGGTTTCCGTTCAATATCTCTTGAGTGGAGTTACATATTGAAATGAAATTTTGTATACGGATACATCAAATGACAATCCAGGTCAAGTTCTTATTTGGGTCCAATCAACAAAATTTTGACAGAGTTATGCCCCTTGCACTTCGAAAAAAAGCAAAATTTCAGGGTTTCCGTTCAATATCTCTTGAGTGGAGTTACATATTGAAATGAAATTTTGTATATGGATACATCAAATGACAATCTAGGTCAAGTTTTTATTTGGGTCCGATCAACAAAATTTTGACAGAGTAATGCCCCTTGCATTTCGAAAAATACCAAAATTTCAGGGTTTCCGTTCAATATCTCTTGAGTGGAGTTACATATAAAAATGAAATTTTGTATACAGACACATCAAATGAAAATCTAGGTCAAGTTCATATTTAGGTCCGATCAAAAAAAATTGGACAGAGTTATGCCCCTTGCACTTTGAAAAATACCAAAACTTCAGGGTTTCTGTTCAATATCTCTTGAGTGGAGTTACATATTGAAATGAAACTGTTACTTTATACCCCCATAGGTTGTATCAATGCAAGTATAAAGTTGTGACAGACTTTAATCACTGAAGGGGTAGGGGGGCATTAATGTTTTACAAACATGACTTTTAACTTGTTCACTAACAATTTTCTTCATTTTACTTTTGGGCATTGATAATTCAACAACCCCTCGCAATAAAAATTAACTGAAGTATCAGTCAATCTTGCAAAAATGCTCAAAACTTCCTCGGTAACATTCTCACAGTATTTAGAAAATGTTATTATGGTAAATATCAAGAGAAATATGATTTTATTTACTGAAAAGAAAAGCTGATTAAAAATACCTTTATAACGGCGTTGTTGTTAATTGTACAATATACGTGAGAGTGAGTGTTCGATTATATATCTCTGGTCACGTGTTTACGGTCTGATAAATACGGATTCTAATATTTGGAGATAATCATGTTTTAGCACGATATTTCTTATTAAATATTTTCACTGTACATACTTCATTTTGACATTTCACAATCAACAAAAGCGACCGATTGTTACAAAATTTTTGACATTTCATTCGTAATAGGACCCCCACCATCACTTCTACGTAAAAATATAGGTTATTTCTCATAATCATGTCAACAATGGTACTATATTTGAATAAAATTAATTCAAATGAAATAAATGCACGTGCGGGACACATTTCAAATAATACTGGTTGAGCTGGTGTCGCAAATACGGCTATTAACGTTACAGGTCCTTCTTTTTTTCTAAAAAAAATTTTGGTTGTTTGGACCAGGCAGCTGTTAATATTCACTCAAAATACGTAAAAATTTAGCTGTTCTGTGGGTTTTCTTTTTGCATGGTTTTGACTATTTTGAATGTTGAAAAAACTAAATTTTGCACAAGTTTTTACGTCTTTTATGTTATATTATAGGCTATATATATATATATATATAGGAACAAAATTGGGGAGAGGGGGGGGGGGCTTCATTAATTCATGGACCGTTGCTACAGCAAGCAATGGATAGTTGCCTATACTGGATGTTTAAAAATAATGTTGTTTCCCCATTATGTTCTATCATTAGCAAATGGCATACCTGCATACAAATTCCATTTATAATTATCAAGTGACCTTCAGTATATTTCAGGGTTATCAGTCCCAAGCTATCAAGGTCATTTCTAAATTTCGGTTCAAATTTACATGAAAATCATTGGATTTTCTCCTTAATTGGAATTAGTTCCTTTTATTTATCTTTTCAAAAAATTTTATTTCAAGTATTTCAAATCGAACAGCTAATCAATAGAAATATAATTCATCGCAATTGTGTAAAATTGTATGTAACTTCTATGTATGACGTACGTACAATACGAGCATCAAATTGAAATTTTCTAGGTTTTTCTCCTCTGAAACATTTCTATAATTATGTCTTTAGTGAACTTTGATAATCATGCACGTTTATCGTACTTTCACCTCTAATTGATTGTTTAATCACAGCTAATCACGTCTCTTTAAAGAAAAAAGGAAATTCACAAATTTTAGCCTGAAAAGACCTTACGTTTTTAAATGACCTTGGAAACTGAATACCGGTAAATGACCTTGACATTTCTTCAGATCATAGTAGGACCCGTTTGTCTTTAAAACATCTAAAAACCAAGTTTTGTAACAACAGAAGGCATATATCTGTAGAAATTGACATTTTACTCATGACATGCAGGTATTTACATGTCCACGCTATGTGTTGCCAAGGTAACCTATTTCAGTGGCACATTTGTTCGTTTTAGAACAAAATTCATTTCCCCATAAATTTCTCTCGAGGTCTTCTAATGGCACAATTCAGCTAATAGGCAGCAATACTTTAAAATTGCTTATGCGAACTATGTTATTTTCTACCTCAAAAGTAAGAAAAACATTTCTCGAATCGTGTAAAAACCATTAAACGAGACACTGCTAAATACGGTATTTAATGACCGGAATGCTGACAGCAGATTGTGTTCTGAAACGCTATTCCATTTAAAGAAACAGAGTGCAATTTTAATATCTCCATTCCAAGTTTCATTGCGAGATTCTATATAGTTTTGACAAACATCACAATTTCAAGGTCAAGGTCAGTCAGTCCTCAAATTGGACTTCTGTACCAGAAAACAGCTACACTTATCATGTTCTATACTTCTATCACAAGGTTAATCACGGCTCCGAACCTTATTATGCAAAGTATATGCATACAATCGGAAGAATCTCGAGTCAAGATTTTACCTTACACACGACGGAAAAGAAAGTCCGTTCCTATTCTAATTTTATAGTAGTCTCGTCTAAAACATTCTCTCGTGGACTTCCGTTCGAAATTTGAACACGTAGAAATGCTTCTTTCATGCAAGTAAACCAACTGTTCAAGAATACAGACACATGGCTCATCTTAAGGTATGTTTTTAAATTGATTTATGTATCACGTGGAACACATATGATGGGATTTTAAATTATTCTTCTTATCAGAAATTCTCGACCTGGGAGTGCTCCATGTTTTCGTGTGAATGAGTTTCATGATTATTTATCGGTGTAAGCGAATATCTCACAAATATTTGTTCTTTAAGGCCATTCCTGTCTTTCATTACATCTTCATGAACATCTAAATATAAGTACACACCATGAATTTGAATAAATTTGAAGTCAGTGTTAGTTATAATCAGTATCAAATATCAGTTCTGTAGCCTGGTGCTGTAGTATTGGTGGAAACAGTATTTGAATGGTTTTAAAATTATTTAAAGGGGATGAATTTCAAATCAATTGAATATTTTATTTATTCTTTACAGTAACAACCATAACTGCCAGACAAAAGAAGGAATATACTCTGAGAAAATTTTCTTCATGCGCATGTGTGCATCAGATCCAATGAAAGAAAGTGCATCAGAATAGTGGAATGCTTATAGTGCTACTAGTACCATACTTGTAAAGTTGAAGAAATACTGTGGAATATAATATTACAATTGTACTACCATATATGATGTTGGCCACCATGGTGTGAAAATAATTCACTTGTGAAAGGAGAATGAAGAAAATTGTTCAAGTGCATATTTCTACACGAAAAACATATTCAATGTGTACATCGACAACATTTTACTTGTGAAACTGTGGTCCAGTATGAAATGAGATTTTGTGTTATAATGTAGAGGAATTCATCATCAATAGAATAGTGAGATCGACAGATGAAATTGTATCACAGCCTCTTGCAGTAAACATGCTGATATAGCACTGAAGGGTAAGTTGTACATATAAATGTATACTACATGTAATATACATGTTATAATAATTTTGTAAATCTAATAATACAAGTACAAATAACATTGTATTTATTTCGTATCCCTTGTGATTCACCTTAAATGGTAAGTTACATGCTTTCATACAATGTATTTCATGTGTACATGTACAGTGTATTGTTTGAAACAAGACCTTCTCATGCATACCAAAATTTGTGACCTTGACCTTGGAAAATGACCAACTTTTTAAAATCTTACACCATGGCCAGAACTTTTGAATGGTGAGTGATATATAGACATGTGCTGTTGTTGTGTAAATTTCCATGGATACCAAATTGTTGTCTTTGTGACCTTGAACTTGAAGATTGACCTACTTCCCTATTATTTTCTAAAGTAATATTATGCTTTTAACATGTTTAAGTGATAGGGCTTTCATATTCTTATATATATTCCTTGTGATAAGGTCTTCGTATTAATACCAACATTTTGACATTGTGACCTTGACCTTGAATAATGATCAATTTTTGAATAACTTTAACCATGTTAACCTTGCCCTTGGTCATAACATGAATTGCAAGTGATAGTGCTATCATATTTTACATGTGTATCCCTTGTGGTAAGGCCTTCACATTAATACCTGAATTTTTACATTGAGACCTTGACCTTGGAGTGTGAAATACTTTTCTACAATATATCTGACAACAAGGGCATTCATGTTCCACAAAATAAAACATGGGTTTAATTTTTCTTTGTCCTAAGCGGGCTCTTACACATGACACCCGTTTTTAGCTCTAGTTGATCTTATGCGGTACCCCCTTGTCCGGCGTCCGGCCGTAAACAATTCTTGTGCTCGCAACTCCTCTGAAAGTATAAGAGACAGAAATGTAACTCTTTTTGCATAAGACTTGGTCTGTGTCTAGAGCCCCTGACTCCCAGGGTCTTAGAAAATGGGTGTGGTCATTTTCTCCTGTATGACTCTATGTAATCTTGTATAATTTGTATTCGCAATTTCTCTGACACTAAATGATGGAGACTTTATCCTTCTTGCAATACGATGAGTCTGTATTCAAGTAGTGCACCTGATATTTTGTTTGAGTTCCTGGCCCCCAGTGACTAAGAAAATGGATGTGGCCATATTAGAATTTACTTGTTATTAAGTGAATTAAAAAACAACCAGGAGAGCTACAGTCTCGTCAGAGACTTCTGGTTGGGATTGGATCGGGCCTTTCAAATTGGGAAAATTGGCAATACATGTATTTTCTTCAAAATTGAATATGATAGATTTGGTCAATGGATTTAGGATTTTTTTACTTTCTCTTTTTTTAGAATTTTCTATGAGGTACATGTACAGTATGTATCAAATTGGGAAAAATTGGTCAATAAATAGGGAAAATGATACTATTTTGCATAATTTGAGAATGGCCGATCGAAAGCCCTGTAATTATATTTGTATGTTAGTACTACTACTGAAACTTTACAATTACATGTCATGTAATTTATATACATGTACATCATTATGATATATACTACTGCTGCATGTTCTGGTAAATGTATGCAAAATTCATTCATTTTAGAGCTTATTTAATAATATTAAAATGAAGTTACTGTACTAGTATTCAATTTAATTCATTACATCTTTTACTTTCAGAGTGAGACTGACATCATCTTCTGTACATACATGATGGCTGGACAATAAATTCCTCATTTCTGGGTATCAGATTGAACATCTACCTCATCCTTAAGTTTTACTATAGACACTGGAGAAATCACTGTACTAGTATTTGAATATTGAACATGTTTTGTGCTTACTTTCATGTGCTTACGGGTACATGTACATGTATGTAATGTACTAAATGTAGGTTAAATTGCCTATAAATGCATTGAAAACTTTTTACTTGAGAATAGACCTGCACCTGTTGAATGGGGAAAAAAGATTTATTTATTTCATTATTTTCATAGCAACAATTTATGACTTTAAATTCTAGGTACATATAGACTAGATTCATATAAAATATTAATTTCAAAAAGAAATAAGCATATGATAAATTATAGAGAAAGAAAAATATCCTTTCGCAAGTACAAAAGTATTATGTTGTAAATTGATGATACTATTACATATATATATATATATTACATATATATTGCAGTGATAATGATTCTTCTTTAGTGATTTTCAGAGTTTTGAATAAAATTTACAATTAAACTTAATAAATTTTTAAAAAAACATTGATATTTTAAGTTCGTTACTCTTCTACACAGTATACATTTGTGTAAGAATATCTAGTAGCCTTGACCTACTTTCCTAATATTTAGGATTTGCTACAACACTGGTCTGGCAAATGATAGATGATCAGATGATATGGTATATGTATGCATTGTGTCCAGAAATTACTTAAGATAGATTTAGATTCAATATGTGACCTTGAACTACACGTTTGACCTTTTCTTGGAATTAAAGAATCTGAACTTGGAGAGTGATGTATATATTGAAGAATTTGAAACATTTAGTATCAGAGAATCCTAACCAAACTGAATCATTGACAGTTGTGAAATGTCTGAGAGTCTATTAGCACGTCTAATGCTGAAGATGCTGGAGAAAGATGTTTTTCCTTTCATTCCTCAGTGAATGCTTGATTTTTCCGCCAGTCATGCAGAAAAATATTTTTGCAAAATATTCCGAGCTGGATTTACAAAAGCACCCTCCCCTTAAAAACCAAATGGTTGTACATGTTTACAAATGCCTATTGGCATATGGACAAGAGAGAAAATCATGCGCATAACCAGGCGTACCATTAGAACGCAGTTGCTCCCACGTCGTTTTGCAAAAAAAAAAAAAAAAGAATGAAAGAAACAATAACGTAGAAAACTGCCCTGTACATGAGCAAAATTGATTAGATTCTGAGACTTTGCCCCTTGAATATCCACAAGGGCTTCTACCTGGACCAGTACGCTGGCTAAGGCACGGTCCATTTGATATTCTGGGGGGGGGGCTTGGGTTTTTTTCAAAAAAAATAATTTTTCTCTCAATTTTGATGAAAAAAATAAATTTGCTTATGGTGTGACAGAAAAAAATAATCTTGCTCTTACAAATAATCTGAATTTGAAGAATTACCATAAAATTTCGCTAAAATTCTTGAAAAATTTTCCGGCTCGCTTCGCTCGCCGCAATTTACAAATTGTATCAAAAATTTTTGGCTCGCTTCGCTTGCCATAGTCTTCTATCAAAACATTGTTTACTAATGCAAAGTTCATACATATCAAAAGTAAAACATGTATATGAATGAAAAAAGTGCATGCTTCCTTAAAAGCTTAAATATATTAGCAATATTTATGTATTGCTATTAATACATGTTGCATGTATCCCATAGAGTTTAATTTTATGTTCTTATCCCATGAGTTTAATTTTATGTTCTTGTAAGCTTGGAAGGAGAACTTAAATTATTCACCAATCTACAGACCTTCGGTCCCTCAGACCCTCTTATAACAATTGTTATATACGTGTACCTTATATAAAATATTGAGAATTGTATTGTAAAATCTTTTATCTCTCTGTTTAAAAGTGAATTTAATACTTGCATAAAAATAATCTAATATATTAATATTACGAGTTTTGAGTTAAAATATAAAAAAATTCTATTGATAAAACACATGCGCATCGCTTTGTTTAAAAAAAATTTCCTTGCTCCAACTTTGCAAGAAAAAAATAATTTTGCCCCGGTCCGGGACGAAAAAAATAATCTTGCTCCGACAAAAAACCCAAGCCCCCCCCCCCCCTGAATATCAAATGGACCGTGCCTAAGCGCCTGAAGATGAATGCATATACATAAAATGTATACACTTCGTACGAGTGAGAGGGAAAAAGATTCCCGTATATTGTACATGCATGTATCTGTTAAAACGGCCAGAAACTATTGAAATTACATTTATTTATATATCGTATTGTGATTCTATGAGATGAAAAAAAAATATGTTAGTTTGCTGTGGTTGGGGGATTCATTTAATATATTGAAATTTATCAAAATTTTGGAAAAATTCAGAATATAATTACGGGGGAGAGGTTTGAGTTAAGAGGGGGCGTGGAATACCTCAAAGCCCTGTAGCAGGTTCTTGGGGGAACCCCACTCCCCAGCGGAAAATTATCTCGCATGATATATAATGTATATAGCGAGCCAGCGAAAATTTTCAATTATCAATTACTTAAAGTATATACATGTATCAGAAACAGACCGGTAAAAAAAACATAAAAATAAAGGTTGAGTCGTGGAAGGGGAAACATTGCTTCATTGGCTATTGAGCATGGAAAGGACATATTTCTGTATCCCCCCTGTAAAACACTGTATAACTAACAATATCATGCTTATACCTTCGGAATTTTATTTCAAACCATGATATCGGTTAATATTCTAAATAAAGAAACATGGCGAGCGGCAGGGAGCCAGCGAAAACTTCTAAAATTCGACTTCAAACTACCAGAAATTATGTTTACACATACTTGTTTGAGCCCAAGTAATTCCCTATTTTTACGACTTTAGGGGAGTGGGGGGGGGGGGGGCGTGCCAATGGATTGGTAGGGAAAAATCAGGATAGAAAGAGTAAACTTGTTAGAGAATTTTAGATGTAGGTGCCACCGTGTGCAACCTCCCCCCCCCCCTCCACCCTCCCCGCGCTATTGAATCGGATGGGGGCTAATACACGAGAAATTATCATTGTTTTCCTGCTGTTATCGAGAAATATAGAATTAAAATCTTATGGGTACAAATGTATGCAAGATTGATAATGTATAGAATCGCTCAGTGTTCAATCGAAGCGGGGTAAACGAACCGCAACGATAAACTTTGAAACGAACTATAAAAAGTGAAATTCGTGATTCTTCAGTGCAGTAACGAATTATCCATGGCTTGAATATTTAAATAGCAAAGTTCAAAAAAATTTAAATGACAATAACATTGGGAGCCGTGTTAATGCTGTCAGATACTTCATAGGGTATTGGTGTATAAGACTGTCAAGGTCAAGGTCAAGGGCAATACCTGAAATCAAGTCCAATCATCATATTCTACCTTCATATAAATTTTTGATGTGTTTATCTCATACATATAAAGTACAGTGAAGTCTTACTCAAGGTTTCATTAAATATTACTACATCATAGTCTTATTCAGATTCCTAGCTATATTCAAGGTTAAGGTCAAATTTCAAGGTCAGTTTCAATATCTAAAAATACGTTAATTTGCTTAGATCTATCTCCATGCCAACATTCAATGTGATTTGTGATATTTTATTTGTACATGTAGCTTACTACAATATATTGCATTTTCAAGGTCAAATTGCTATGTCAAGGTCAATACCTGAAATAAGGTTAACTCATTATTTCCTACCTCCATGCAGAGTTGGAATGTAAAATTCCTTATCATATTGGTACAATTGACCTTGACTCTAAATGACATTTTTCAGGGTCAAACCTCAAGATCAAGGTCATAATTCAGATCCTCTCAGTCTGTATTATCTCTATACTAAGATTGAAGATTATAACCCTTATACTTCTTTCAAAACTAACCTAAATACAAAATTAATTTTTCGAGTCATGTTCAAATCTTCATGGTCATGGACAATACTCGAGTTCAGATGCTCTTGCTATGCTCTGTCTCTGTACCAAGTTTGAAGATTCTTTCACAACTAACTGTCCTATAACATATTAAAATTAAAATTTTAAACATGCAATAATGACAACTTTATTGCATGTTTAGAATTTTAATTTTAATATGTCATAGGACATAACCTACACTCAAAATTACTTATTCAATGTCTAGGTCAGAGCTCAAAGTCAAGGACACTACCTTGACGTACTACCAGTACGTTTAATCCCTCTACGAAGTTTGAAAAGTGAACCCCTTACAGTTCTTAACCTAAACTTAACAGCTAAACCAAATTGTTGACGACGACGGACGGACAGACAGACATCGACATTCTTCAGCCGGATTTTTTTTCTTTCTCTTAAAAACTAAAGTATTTACACCTGGATATTTACTCGACTTCAAAAAATGGAAATACATTTTGCAGTTAGATTATATTTTAAAGTGTTCGCGGCTGCTGGAAAACAGATAACATGAGAGAAATAGGCACATTAAGATACAATCATCACATTTGAAGGAAGGAGGCAGGGATATTCTTTTTTATCGGTATTTCGGACCTGGGGGGGGGGGGGGGGTTCCACTCAGCGTCCGTTGATTTCTCTTCAATGTCACAGTATTCAGGGGGGGGGGGGGGGGGTCGGCGGCGCACAATACGATACAGAAATGTAGCAGAAGATCACTTTCTGAATTCAATTCGAAACACCAGTATTTACCTTCTTTCAATATTACCTTTAATCTATTCTTTCTTTCTGTCTATCTACATAGTGTACACATCTCTCCTGTGAGAAGTCAATCATACGTGTCAAACCTGCAGGTAACTAATCATCAGGTACCTAATCAGGTGTAACCATCTATGATCACACAGGTGTGATAAGATACTCAGTCATGGATCATAACAGATATATACATAATTCATTATAACTCGTAGTATTATAAATAACTAAATTCTAAAAAGTAACAAGTAACATCCATCTACAAATATTCTCATTTCTATGTGAATTTATTTAACACACAACTCCCGAGTCCTACCTCACTCACCCCTTTCCCTACGTTATTTGGAAGGCAGATTTATTTACATACCACCCCACCCCCTTTTTTAAAACTGTATCTTCTTCTGTGTCTTCGTGTTCTTTTTAATGCTACCATAAAAAGTCACATTTTATACAAAGTAATCTTGGCTCCGATTTCAGTACATAAAGCGAAATCGAAATAGAAAATGTCTTAAAAATCAAGGATGGGTCGATCATAAAGTTCCACTGCTTTCCATAAATATACATGAGCTCCGATTTCTATGCTGTTCTTCTGGGCCAGGGACATCGCATATTCGCTGTTTTTGCGTATCAAATTATAGGCGCCTTCTTTAATCAAAGCTAAGTTTCAAACACTTTGTAGAGAAATAAATTTTGAATGGATTTTTTAAAAAACTTTTTAACAAAAATGTTTGTTTGAACCTAACTAGGCGACCTTGACTTATATTGCGTAAAGAAATAAATTTCAAAAGAATTTTTAAAACTTTTTAACAAAAATGCTTGTGTGACCCTAACCACGTGACCTTGATTTTAATTGCATGCAGAGTGCCAGTCACTGCCAGAGTCGTTATTTACAATCCCTGCAAGGTTAAAAGATGCCTGCAGCCTGTTTTTCAAAAGTCCTTACGAAAATTTGTAGGATTTTGTCGTAACTTTTGATTGGTTTGTTCTTCTTGAAAGCCAAAAATCAAGATTTTATATTAAGTATGTAGAGATGATAGTATAGAATTTAAAACATACAATCTAAAAGGAAACGCTTTTGATTCTTTAATTTTATGACGAATTCCTGAAAATGTTTGTAAGTATTTTTGTTAAACAGGCAGCTGATGTTCAAAATATGTGAAAGTGTGACAATCAGATAGACCGACGGAGTGATCTAAATATGTCGATCTTACGTTGCAGGCGAGATAAAAATAAAAAAATTAATAGTTTATTTTTTCAACAGAATTGTTGTTACATTTTTGAATAACGTTTTGAAGAGGTAGGATTGACAATGTCGGAATACGACAAAAACATACAAAGTACATTAAACTGCATTATCTAAAATAAATTGAAGGCGTACTATATGCTTCGATCCCCTCTTGTGTTAAAATAGTCGGAGACTTCGCAATCCGGATACTGACAGTCATCTTATTTTGTACTAAACAGCCACATCGTAATTTTTCAGGAGCGAAATACACACTGTGAAGAAAGAGAGTTTCATCATCACCAGTTTCCTTTTTAATTGAGAAATCATTTGTAAACTTGATTTTTGTTCATCGAGAAGTCAACTTATAAAATTGAGAGAAATTACATTATACGAGAAGCGCTTGATGTATAAGAAGCGAAGTTGCGAAGACGCAAAGTTACAAAGAAGCGAAAATACCAAGACGCAAAGTTACGAATAAGCAAAGATACGAAGACGCGAAGTTGCGAAAAAGCGATATTACGGAGACGCGAAGTTACGAAGAAGCGAAATTATGATGAAGCGAGTTCAATTAAGATGCGAAGTTACGAAGACACAAAGTTACAAAGGAAAGGCGGGGATCTCCAACAAAGACACGAAGTAACGTTGAAGCGATGTATACCGAAGAGCTACGAAGAAGCGGAGTTACAATGCGAAGAGGCGAAGTTACGAAGAAGTGAAGTTGCGATGTGAAGAAGCCGAGTTACGATGCAAAAAGATATTAATTTCCCGTTAATAATTTGATACTAATGTAAAACCGGCCGAATTAATTATTTTCTTTGATATAAACGTCAGAATATTTATTTTCATCTCCTGAAAAACAAAACTATTATGACATAATACTTACTATATATACTTCATTGTATTATGTATGTGAAATGTGACAATAAAAATAAAAATTAAAAAAAAGAAAAAGGAGAAAATTAATTCCGGCTGAAAATTTCTAATATTTTACTTCGACTTAATGCCATGATTTCTTTTTTTTTTTTGTATTGAATTGATGAATTTAGTTTTTACAGCTCATAACTGCATAATAGAGAGGTCTATGCCAGAAGTTTTTTGTTTAATTTAAAGTATAAAATCAGTTTCAGTTCCTACATATATAATTATGTGTTATGCTGGTATTTCTGTAAAACTAGCACATTGTTTTTGTGGAATGTATTGTGATGCAGTATACAGAAATGTGGATTAAACATTACAATTTGACATGTCAGCGAGCAAAGGTAGATGTAAAAAATCAGTATATTGGGAGCCCGACATTGACATTTAGCCTTCTTACGTTACCCATTCAATAATCTTTGACTTTTTTCTACACGACAGGACCTATATACATAACATTTATACAGGTGTGTATTTATTACATCCGAGTATTCGGACTTCAGTGACTTTAGTTCATTACAAATATTATGTTGAAAAAATCAGCGGAACCCCCCCCCCCCCTCCCCCCCCCCCCCCATCGAATTTTGATTTCTATTTCTTTTTTTCACCTATATTGCTACAAACTGGGATCGGCGGAGCCGTAAAAGAAAAACATAGGTAATCACAGATTACGAAGCTCACCTCGTGACAGCAAAATTCAATTCAAACATATTTCTTAGTACATGTATATTGGCTTTTAAAGGCAAAACCACTCAAGCAGAAAAAGTAGGTCGAGGTCATTTTATGAAAGTTTGATCAAAGATACATCCAATATGCAAGTTTGGTAATGTAGCAGTTATACTTTGCTCAATATTGGCTTTATAGAGCAAAATCACTCAAGCGGAAAAAGTAGGTCAAGGTCATTTTATGAAAGATTGATCAAAGATACATCCAATATGCAAGTTTGGTACATGTATCACTTATACTTTGCTCAATATTGGCTTTTAAAGGCAAAATCACTCAAGCGGAAAAAGTAGGTCGAGGTCATTTTATGAAAGTTTGATCAAAGATACATCCAATATGCAAGTTTGGTACATGTAGCAGTTATACTTTGCTCAATATTGGCTTTATAGAGCAAAATCACTCAAGCGGAAAAAGTAGGTCAAGGTCATTTTATGAAAGATTGATCAAAGATACATCCAATATGCAAGTTTGGTACATGTATCACTTATACTTTGCTCAATATTGGCTTTTAAAGGCAAAATCACTCAAGCGGAAAAAGTAGGTCGAGGTCATTTTATGAAAGTTTGATCAAAGATACATCTAATATGCAAGTTTGGAATATCTAGCACTTATACTTTGCTCAATATTGGCTTTTAAAGGCAAAATCACTCAAGCGGAAAAAGTAGGTCAAGGTCATTTTATGAAAGTTTGATCAAAGATACATCCAATATGCAAGTTTGGTACATGTAGCACTTATACTTTGCTCAATATTGGCTTTTAAAAGCGAAATTACTCAAGTGGAAAAAGTAGGTCAGATGCTGCATACGATGCATAGGTCCATCTCGGCATCCAAAGATGAATCACTTGTGCAAGTTTGGTTACTGTAGCATCAGTACTTTGTCAGATACTGAGCTACCCCAAACTTCTTAACCAAGTCACTCAAGCGGAGAATGTAGGTCAGATGCTGCATCCGATGCATGGGTTCACCTCAGCATCCAAAGATGAATCACTTGTGCAAGTTTGGTTACTGTAGCATCAGTACTTTGTCAGATACTGAGCTACCCCAAACTTCTTAACCAAGTCACTCAAGCGGAAAATGTAGGTCAGATGCTGCATACGATGCATGGGTTCACCTCAGCATCCAAAGATGAATCACTTGTGCCAGTTTGGTTACTGTAGCATTACTACTTTGTCAGATACTGAGCTACCCCAAACTTCTTAACCAAGTCACTCAAGCGGAAAATGTAGGTCAGATGCTGCATACGATGCATGGGTTCACCTCAGCATCCAAAGATGAATCACTTGTGCCAGTTTTGTTACTGTAGCATTAGTACTTTGTCAGATACTGAGCTACCCCATACTTCTTAACCAAGTCACTCAAGCGGAAAATGTAGGTCAGATGCTGCATCTGATGCATGGGTTCACCTCAGCATCCAAAGATGAATCACTTGTGCAAGTTTGGTTACTGTAGCATTAGTACTTTGTCAGATACTGAGCTACCCCAAACTTCTTAACCGGACGCGGACGCGGACACGGACGCGGACGCGTGGGGTTATAGCATAAGCTCACTCAACTTCGTCGAGGTGAGCTAAAAACAAAACAAAACAAAACCGCTCCACTTTCTTATACAAATCATGTCCTATCTCCATGTCAAGTTTTAAAGTGATACTGCGTAGAATAATAAACGATTTGGAGTATTTCCAAATCATAAAAAAATGTCAAGGTCAATACCTGAAATAAAGTCTAGCCATTATGCTCTACACCCAATTAACCTTCTAATATGCTATTCAAGATAGTACAATAAAGTCTAAATAAAAATTACATTTTCAAGGCCAAAGTCAACCTTTGAGATAAAGGACAGTGGCTTCAATCAAGACCACTCATCACATTGTTCAATCCTAAAATCTTTCATGAGATATTTTGCATAGAATCAGAACCATATGGTCTCATTCAAAGTTTTAACTCCATGGTAAAGCATCTAGATCATGGAATCAATCAATTTTACTCCTTGTTTTTTTTTAATTGACATTCTATACATTACTGGTAGAAAGTTCCCTCTAAAAGGACAAAACAAAAACCTCTAGGTCAAGGTCAAAATTCGAGGCCAAGGTCAACACTTGGAGCCAATCAAGTCTACTCTGTAAGTTTTAATTTATTTATTATTGGTATGATATAGTCCAATTCAAAATCATATTTTCAAGGTCAAGGTAAATCTCTTGGTCAAGGTCAATACATATATATATATATGTATATATGTGCCTGAAATTAGGTCCACTTGTTTTGATTAATCTCCACGCCAAGTTTAACATGATATTTGATTTAGTATTGGTATCTTATTATGATATAGTCAACATCGTATCTACATGCAGAAGGTCAAATGTCAAGGTCAAGATCAATACATGAAACCAAGTCAACTTATCTTATACATGCAAAATTCATATAGTATTGGTAGAATTGAGCTGAACTCAAATTTACTTTCTATGCAAGTTCAAGGTCACACCTCAAGGTCAAGGTCAGAGACAATTAGTGATGAACCAATTGTTGCCGACAATCGATTGTCGATCGCTAAAACTCTTTCGATTCCGATCATCGATTTCCTTTTCTTACAATCGATTGTCGCTGAAAGAAAGGTATTTTGCGTAAAGGTATTTATTTTCCTCTTTTCACATGTAACATAAACCGTTACTTGTTGTCTTGCAATGTAAACAGGCAGATACTTTGAAATTGTTTGCTTTATATTTTGTTGTCAGGAAAGTTTTCTGAATTTTATGCAGGAAAATACAATTTTTCTATCTTTTATGTTCAATTTTTCATGGACTTTTTTTCCGATTTAAATCGATAATCGATCGGTTTATTATTTCCGATTATTTTCCGATAATCGATTCTTAAAAGTCTTCCGATGTACAACACTAGAGACAATATCTGCATTCAGATCCTCTTACTATATCTCTGTACCAAGTTTGCAGGTGGTATACCTTATAGTTCTTTCATAACTAACTTAAATGCAACTGTCAACGCAGACGGACAGACGGACGAACGATCAGATGAGGGCGGACATCGCCATTTCATAAGATGGATTGGGTTTCGCAATCCAGGCAAATACAGAAATAGTCTAAATGAGCCTTAACAAGTTTAATAAAATCCCTAAGTGTTTCTTGAGTAGAAGTCATATATGTGACTAGTTTACGGGTCCCTGTAAAGTGCGAAACGAAACAAAAACGAAACGAAACGAAACGAAACAAATCGAAACGAAACAAATCGAAACGAAACGAAACAAATCGAAACGAAACGAAACAGATCGAAACGAAACGAAACAAAACGAAACGAAACAGATCGAAACGAAACGAAACAAAACATAAAACTTAAAGAAATTGAGAAAAAGAGGAAAAATCACCGAAAACGAATATTTCAAGACAAGATCAGCATGTAATATTGCCTTAATCCAAGAGTTCTACATTTGTAACTAGTGCCGAGAGGGTTTCTCGAAATTGACAATTAAAAAAGTAAATGTCAAATGCCATTCATGTATTTAGGAGGAATAAAAGGGAGGGGATAGAAAACCACGCTATGACTCCGTAATGAGATCATAAATACGGGATTGGGGCACATTTCAGGAAAAAAATCTTATCCTTTTTCAAACGAAATGTGCCCCCCCCCCCCAGTTTTTAATTGTTCTCATTTTTCTGATAAGATTTTCAAATAGACTGCGCTAGACTCCTCCCTGCTTAACAATATTTTTCCGTCTATGACGAGGTTATTCATCCCATTCACTCTCCTTTAAAATGCAGTTGTGCTATATACCGTATAATATATATTATGTTTTAATCGTCAACTTTGATTCTTTAAAAAACCCTCCAGCCACAAGAACTAACGGTTGAAGGCAATAATGAGGGGGTGGACAGGGACAAAGGGAGGGGAGAGAAAGGGGGCTGGAGGAGAGGAAAGGGGGCGAGGGGGAGGGACAGATGATTGGGAGGGTAACAGTAACCAAAAAAATTAGGAAATAACTTTTAATATAAATAATCTTGCTCTGATGCGTTCATGTACATAATCTCAATCTTAAAAATGACCACGAATTTCATCTTTATATACCTTAAAAAATTTTCCCGATCGCTTCGCTCGACGCAATTTTCAATTCATTTTTCAAATACTTCAGGCTCGCTTCGCTCACCTTAGTTTTTCATCTAAACAGGTCTATTTCTTTTTTTCAAGGTTTGAAAAAGGAAATAACCAAAATAACTTCACTATTGCACCAATTTATACTTTAAAGTTTAAACATTTGTCTTGACCGCCCAAGACCTTCTCCCCCACGGGGAGGGGGAGGTGGCAGGAGGAGAGTGGTACCCCTTGACCCTTCAATAAGATATTGTCTTGAAATATTCGTTTTCGGCGATTTTTCCTCTTTTTCTCATTTTCTTTAAGTTTTATGTATTGTTTCGTTTCGTTTCGATCTGTTTCGTTTCGTTTCAATCTGTTTCGTTTCGTTTTGTTTCGTTTCGTTTCGATCTGTTTCGTTTCGTTTCGATTTGTTTCGTTTCGTTTCGATTTGTTTCGTTTCGTTTCGATTTGTTTCGTTTCGTTTCGTTTCGTTTTTGTTTCGTTTCGCACTTTACAGGTACCCCTAGTTTACGACGGACTCACATCCCATTTGTTAATGTATATGATTCGCGGATTGCTTGACTTAAAAGAAACAATTCTGCTAAGTTTCAATGATACGCAAAGTACAAAACGCTATGGCTCGAAAGCCATTCTTAGAAAAGTCCTTTAACCTTTGGCCCCTATAATCAATGGGACATCGTAACCTTGAACCTTTATGATTCATAAAATTTCTTTGACCTTGACCTTAAACTTCAAATTAAACAGGGGTATCCTTTATTGAAAGGAAACATTTTCGGTCAGTGAAACTGTGACAGACACAATACAAACTCTTTTTTGTCAGGGATTAAAACTTCTATGTCCTTGACCTTTACACATAAATATCAATAGGGATATTCTTGACTCACTAATCAAATTTCTATCACCTTGACCTTTAACCTTTGACCTCAAAATCAACAGACGACATCTTTCACGCATCGGGATCATTTCTATTGAGATTTGTGATAGTAGGTGAAATATAAACGAAGTTCTGTACGGAAACAAAGTCATTGACCTTAGACCTCAAAAATCAATGTCCTTCACCCACTCATCAAAGTTCTTTTGACCTCGATATTTCCCCTTTTGACCTCAAAACTAAATAAAACCAAGGGACGTTCTTGGTAAGTTAGGCCATGGTAGACGCAATACAAACTCAGTTATTGTCCGAGAACAAGGAACGTTCCTGGTAAATTATGCCATGGTAGACGCAATAAAAACTCAGTTATGGTCCGAGAACAAGGAACGTTCCTGGTAAGACCATGGTAGACGCAATAAAAACACAGTTATGGTCCGAGAACAAGGAAAGATCTTGGTAAGTAAGGCCATGGTAGACGCAATAGAAACTCAGTTATAGTCCGAGAACAAGGAACGTTCCTGGTAAGTAAGGCTTTGGTAGACGCAATAGAAACTCAGTTATGGTCCGAGAACAAGGAACGTTCCTGGTAAGACCATGGTAGACGCAATACAAACTCAGTTATGGTCCGAGAACAAGGAAAGATCCTGGTAAGTAAGGCCCTGGTAGACGCAATACAGACTCAGTTATGGTCCGAGAACAAGGAACGTTCCTGGTAAGTAAGGCCATGGTAGACGCAATACAGACTCAGTTATGGTCCGAGAACAAGGAAAGATCCTGGTAAGTAAGGCCATGGTAGACGCAATACAAACTCAGTTATGGTCCGACAACAAGGAAAGATCCTGGTAAGTTAGGCCATGGGAGACGCAATACAAACTCAGTTATGGTCCGAGAACAAGGAACGTTCCTGGCAAGTTAGGCCATGGTAGACGCAATACAAACTCAGTTAAAGTCCGAGAACAAGGAACGTTCCTGGTAAGACCATGGTAGACGCAATAGAAACTCAGTTATGGTCCGAGAACAAGGAACGTTCCTGGTAAGTAAGTCCTTGGTAGACGCAATACAAACTCAGTTATGGTCCGAGAACAAAGAAAGATCCTGGTAAGTAAGGCCTTGGTAGACGCAATACAAACTCAGTTATGGTCCGAGAACAAGGAACGTTCCTGGTAAGTTAGTCCTTGGTAGACGCAATACAAACTCAGTTATGGTCCGAGAACAAAGAAAGATCCTGGTAAGTAAGGCCTTGGTAGACGCAATACAAACTCAGTTATGGTCCGAGAACAAGGAACGTTCCTGGCAAGTAAGACCATGGTAGACGCAGTACAAACACAGCTATTGTCCAAGAACCTTGTTAATTTATCATATAACTACGACCTTGACCTTCAGACATAAACATCAACATTACATAAAAGTAAGAGTCGAGTTTTGCATCTGAGCTTAAAATGAGGTCTACTTTTTTTCAGAAACACTGATTGAAAATAGATCAATCAGCCAATAGCAATAAATAATTTGCAAAAAAAAAAGAAAATCAGGAATTTTTTTGGAGTGATGCCTGTGCCTGTCCAATTTGGGAAAATTTGCGACATTTTGCTGAAATTGGGAAAATTTTTATTCAAATTCTCATCAAAGTATAACCCTAAAGTATCATTTATTAACACTGCTACTCAATTAGTTTGCTTGGACTGAGCAAGGGATGAATAAATAACTTTAAAATGCACTTAAAAATATGACAATTTGAGTTCAGACTTTCAGGTTTTGAGCCTTATTTTCAGGTGATGTTTTCATAATTCCTCTTTGGGAATTTAAGAGTGATTTTATGGGAAAAATAGAGGAAATTTGGCATTGGGAAGGGGCCGAAATTCGGCCCCAAAACAAGGAAAAAACCCCTGACAATTGGCAAAAAAGTAGTCGGAATGTTTAAAAATAGTTTTGTTACATATGTATATATTTTCTACCGGTAAACATACGTGACTATTAATTTCCAGTAATTCTGTGTTCGAAATTATTGATTATGTGTAATATTGGCAAATGCCAACACAGTAAAGTAGCAAATAGCACGTATCTCTCCAGATATACCCCATACATCAGCACAACACCAGCAAGTACTCAAGACATGCGGGATATAGAAAACAATTCCAGAGGTGAAGGGAGGGGGGTCATTATTTCTTGAGAAAATCTACGTGAAAAAGACAAATGAGCATTTAGCTCAAATCCATCATTTCAAATGGATCCTATTACTTGTATACTTCAAAAGGTGAAAAAAAAAATAATCAAACCTAATAAAAGCAAGTTCACACCGACCGTTCTCTATCTAAAAATGTGTTTATCCACCCAATCCACAATACAAGATGGCCAATACAAGATGACCACGATCGAGTCCGATTGTTTGATGGTGTGACATTTTGACATGGTATTGAAATGTATATTGTATTAAATTATATATTTCAATTTCATTTCCGTTTCTTTTTTAGATGATAAGATTATATGTTTCTTTCTTTATGCGGTTGAAGTAATGGCGACTTTTCGAAAATTTCGCATGGCCCTGAAAAGGGCCGTTAGTTTTGACAAAGTCAAAATATGCAGAGTTCGTTAAACCTCATTGACCTTGAAATGCCGACCGGCCAATCAAACAAGGTCTATAAGGTCCATGACCTTGACAATGCCTCGCGACCTTACATCTCCGGCGCTGTAGATTTACCATCAAGGGTTCAAGGACGAGGTGTTCTGGGGTGACGCACAGCCTGTTGTGGCAGAGGTGTGACAGGTATTCGGATGACGCCATCGGCTCAAAGTCGTTCTCCAGGTAATATATCACGCGATGAGCTCTTAGCCTGAGCCTGTGGCCGCGGAACATGATCCTTAATATACCGTATCCGTCCCCGGTTCGCTCCCCTGTCCATACAAAACACGCCCTTTCCCGCCGACACTTCCGACGGATTCTGTCTCTCACTCTTACCTCTTCATTTCGTGTCAGATACTGCTCGTAGAAATTAAACATGGTGTATAGCAACGCTCCTATATCCTATGACAAATATCAGTTCCTTATGCCTAAGTCTCAAATTGACGAATGAGCATCCCGATGAATTACGGATTTAATTCGGCATTTTCCGTAAAATGAGAAATTCACGAATGAGCATCTCGATGAATTACGGATTTAATCCGGCATTTTCCCGTAGAATCGGAAATTCACGAATGATCATTCCGGTGGATTACAGATTCAATCCGGCATTTTCCGCAGAAAAATCGTAGAAGCTTTATTGAACGTGTTCAAACATACCGTAAAAAAAAGGCCTACTTCCTATAAATATTTCAGAAATTACAGCCATTTTAAAGGTCAAGGTCATGACACGGTTTCCGATTTAAGGTCTTTAAACTTGCCATAAGGAATCTACACGTAAAACATTGAAAGCAATACCGCCTTTGGTTCAAGAGATGTAGATAGTCAAGTTAAAAGGTTTTAAAAACTTCAGAAGAATACCGAATCGCAAGGTCGATGCGACTGGGTTAAAAATCAAAAATTTCATCTGAAGGTCTTGTCGCAAGAAATTTAGGAGTGAAATGTGTAAGCTCCAATCATTACGTTTCAACAGATATTGCGATATAGTGAATGTTTAAAAACTTCACTAGCTCCAAGGTCAGGTTCCAAGGTCAAGACAAAAATTAACATTTCATCATGGTCCATTGTCAGAAGAAAATAAAAACCCTGCCTTTTATAGAAATTAACAAAAAGTTTTAGTGGGTCAAAGTCACAAATTCAAAGGTGAAGGCAAAAAAAATATTTATCAAGCCGAATTCATTTCCTCACAATCGATCTAGATGTAGTAACTTGTCAACTCTCGTTTTCTCTATTTAGTATGAGACAAATTCTGTATTTTCTATATCAAGATTATGGTCAAAGTCTATTATTGCATGGGCGGATCCGGGAATTTGTTCAGGGAGGGGGGAGGGGTTCCTAAAGTCCGAATTTTTTGAAGAGAAAAAAAAAAGAAAGAAAAAAGAAGCAAACGCAAGAAAATAAAGTTTAGGTCAGTTCTGTTTCAAATTATTAATAAAACAGGTAACTGGAGAGCAATGGCGAGCAAAAAGCTACTTTATTATTGATTGTAAATATATACAACAAATGGCGAGCGATAGCGAGCCAGCGAATTTTTTCCGAGAATTGGAATAAAATCCACTATTCGTGTCTTCTTCAGTTTCTTTTCGTTTTCTTAGTACCCTTGTGTATTGACCTAGGTGTAATGTATATGTGTTGTATATAGGAAAGTGCAGCATCATTTGAAAATAACGTACATACATGTAATAAATTCTGGCGAGCGGAAGTTAGCCAAAGAAAATTTTTGAAATACTGACGGCAAAATATTATCAAAATGAAAGATTTCTAATGACAAATTCATGATATATATTTTTTCAAATATTATGACAACAAAAGGGGAATTGAGACTTAATCTGATGAAAAATAAAATGTATATTAATAAAATATTCTAGGTAATTTTTTAGTTTTTAAGCTTATTTCTGGAAGATGCAGACAGAAATTTTTATTTCTTTAGGTGTTTTGTTGTGTTTCGTGTGAGAATAGTTTTGACAATATGTTTAGCAGTTTATAGAAATGACAGCAATTTATTATATGAGAGGCGAGTTTTTTTTAATTATGAAATATATAAAATGTGAATAAAAATTTGAATAAAAAGGGAAAGGGGGTGTTATCGAGTGTCGTCTGTTTTAATCCTCGGAAAATCGCTGCCTACTGCAACTACAAAATTACTGTGTATCACATTGACAGAGTTTTACATTTTTATTACGATCTAAAGAGATTTCCCGCTGAGAAAATTTGATGTATCAGACACATGTCAGAAGACAGTCATAAATCTGTCGTAGCATACAGTTAAAGGGGGTTTATAGTACTTTAGCGAGTTAGACATTTGGGTAGAACACATTCAATAGCCCATCTAGATCAAAGAGATAAGGCATGGACACCGGACGTTAATGATATTTTAATGGATCAAACCGGGGCAAAATAGGCAAGGTAGTTCAAAATTGTAAAATAAGTTTGATACCTAATGTTAGATATTATTATAAAACCAATACAAATCTGTCAGTGAATGGTTGGATTTAGTCAGATGATGACGGGGGTGTAACTATCTTCCTTATTTGGTCTGAACAAAACAAACTGGGTGTGGAAAAACTAAAGAGAGATATCCAATCAAAAAAATCTTTAAGTTGATCGAGCCTCCATTATCCGTCTCTTTGACATTATCATCAAATGATGGGGAACATTTGAGAAAGTAGGAGACTGGGGGTTTGAAAGACTTTAAAAATGTTTTTGAGAAGAAGTTTCAAATTATTTGGAAAAAAACCCAGACATGTGTTTGCGAAACACGAATACCCCCGTCATCTATTTTAAAATTCTTCTCGACTGATTAAACATTTTATACACTGTAGTTTCATATCATCATGGTTGAAAAGAGAAACAATTGGACATATCCAGAATTTTGTATTTTTCATTATATGCAGATAAAGAATATTTTCTGTTTCCTTCTATTTTTGTCCCTCCCTACAGTATTCATGGGAACATACTGTCGTTGTCTTTTCCGTCCGTCCGTCTGTCAGAGGTCATATCTCCTTAATCCTTCTTCAGAATTTGAACGTACATGTATATCGCACAAGTTTGGTCATATGATATGGCCCCTTGGTAACATTATGGTCATTGGTGAAGGTCAGTTTTATTTTCATGCTAAAATAGCCTTTTCTGCACAAGTATCTAAGACTTTAATTAAATATCTTAATATATGAAATTTTAACTTGTGAATTATTCATAGAAAAAAAAAATGCATATTATTCTTCCATACAAGTATATTTGAGATATTGGGTGGACGACGAATGTAGTACCAAAAGAGGAGAGGATTAGACATATAAAGCTTGTCATGTCTTATCTCAATTCATAAAATGTAGATGGGATACCAGCTGTGAGACAAAAATCCTGAAATTAAGACGGCTGACTAACATATTCTACACATACAATGTATAGTGTAAAATGTCCGAGAAACACAAAAAATTAGACGGCTGACTAATATATTCTACAAATACAATGTAAAGTGTAAAATGTCCGATAAACACAAAAATTTAGACGGCTGACTAACATATTCTACAAATATAGTGTAAAATGTCAGATAAACACAAACTGAAAATGAGGAAGGAGAATGCTCTTGTGAAAATGGGGAAAATGGGGGGGGGGGGGGGGGGGGGAGTGTATTGTTTTCAAATCAGGAATTAAGACGGCTGACTAACATCTTCTACATATATAGTGTAAAAAGTCCGATCAACAGAAAAATGAGGAAGGAGAATGTTCGTGTGAAAATGGGGGGGGGGGTGTTCTGTTGTCAAATCAGGAAATTAAGACGGCTGACATATTCTACACATATAGTGTAAAATGTCCGATAAACATAAACTGAAAATGAGGAAGGAGAATGTTCGTGTGAAAATGGGGGGGGGATGCTCTGTTTTCAAATCAGGAAATTAAGACGGCTGACTAACATCTTCTACATATATAGTGTAAATAGTAAGATAAACACAAAAATGAGGAAGGAGAATGCTCGTGTGAAAATGGGGGGGGGGGGGATGGGGTCTGTTGTCAAATCAGGAAATTAAGACGGCTGACTAACATATTCTACATATATATATATATATTGTAAAATGTCCGATAAACACAAAAATGAGGAAGGCGAATGTTCGTGAGGAAATGGGGGGGGGGGGTTCTGCTGTCAAATCAGGATAAGACGACGGACTAACATCTACATATATAAATGATAATGTAAAATGTACTATAAAAAAAGGAAAACGAATAACGACATGTACTAGTACCAAGAAAGAGAGAGGGGGAGTTCTCTTGAACAGTGTTGAAGTTGTCAAATTAGCAATCGCAAGGCAGAAAATTATATGGTCTTCAAACGTGACAACTACTCACAACAAATTCTTGTATTGTTAAATCAAGCGAAAAATGATCTCACTCTCTGATCACAACAGATTACCTAAGTCACGTGGTCTTAAGGCGCAGACACAAGTCCAAAAATGCAAGAATGTTGGTTGATAGAAATGGGGAGGGGATCAAGACTAGAAATCACTTTACGAATCTTTATCACGAAAAATGTTCATTTCAACGGCGTAGCTCAGATGGAAAAAAGGGGTATAGGGATTGTTGTTGCATATGATATTTTGACACACAAGAATTTTAGAAAGGTCAGTCAATAGGGAGAGGGGGTTAAGTTGCATCGAACGAGTGATATTTTGCTGTCTCTCACAGGGGTTGGGGAATTCCGATGACGTACATGAATCCCGCATACTTTGTAGATCTTTTATATACTTCTATTTGGAGTTTTGTCTTAATGCTCGTGTCTTGACACTCCAGTTCTTCATTACTATTTATTATCATATTTGTAAATATTGTATTTATGTTCCATATTCTGATGTGACTCTGGCACAAAGAAATAAATACTTGAACTGAACTTGTACTGATAATCAAACGATGATTGGTGAATAATATCTAGCTAGTCAGCAATTTTCGGCGAAGTTTGTTTGGTAAATATGTTCATGTTATCTAAAAGAGAAAATGCTCTAAAATTGTGGGGATCCATTGTTGTGCCCCTACTTTGCGAAAAGGAGGATAAAACTTGTCCTAGTTGCTCCCCATTCCACCTTTCTTGTACGCCTTTGTGTTTTCGAGGGAACGAATAAGTCCCAGCCTCCTTGAAAGTTACAAACGTATCTGAGATTTGTGAATCTGTGTGTGAGTGTGTGACAAAGAACATGTACATGTAGACGCCCCCGCCTGTTTGGAAGAACAGTTCGAATTATTCTGCCTTTAGACTTGGCATTGCTACTTTTTTAACACACATTAGTGACATATACAGAGTCATGGACCAAGGATGTTTCAAAATAAAAAATATCGTACATCTACGTATTATTCTATCCCTGGTATCTTGAAGGTAAAGCACGGTTTATTTGATATTGAATTGGGGGCGGGTGCTTGAGTTTTTTTCGGGCAAGATTATTTTTCCGGGGTGAGAAAAATCCGGGACAAAATTATTTGTCCTGGCAAAGTTGAAGTAAATTTTTTCTCTGTCTATCGTGTAATATTCCTATGCATATATTTTGCCTTACAATATTGTATGCGTTTTCTCAATAGAAATGAGTTCAAGATCCTGACGATAATCTCAACAGCACTCCCAACAGAGCACCAAACTGAGCATCGACGGACCCCTAGCAAGCTAGAGGTGGGACCAGGTGCCCGGAAGGAGTAAGCAATCCCTAATCCTAACCCAATAAAGCCAAATTTGACAGGGAAAACTACCCATATTCGGTGGTAAATCGGCGGTAAATTGGGCAAAAAATGTACAATCTTGTATGTATGTTCATTTTGTATGCACAAACGACAAAACTATGAACAATGGTACTTCAATAGGTACTTTGCAATTAAGAAATCAGGTTTAGATAGAAAACTATGGCGAGTGAAGCCTAGCAGAAATTATGAGACAGATGAACGAATGGAGACCGTGGCAGACATTTATCAAATTCAGAATTTTGTCAGAGTCAGGGGATTGGTAATTCTTTAAATTTATATTATATTCATGGACTTATAACAGCAAGATTTTTTTTTCTGTTACACCGAAGACAAATTATCTTTTAATTAATATTCAGAGCAAAATTATTCATTTGTGTGGGAAAAATCCAAGAAGCCCCCCCCCCCCCAATCATATCAAATGGACCGTGCCTAATTATATCTCTGTGCTCCTGGTCAGAAACTGAAATTTTATCAGTGATCACCTTCATCTGTGTGTCATATCTGAAGGTTGCAATACCTCTCAGTATGCATGTCAACACCTCAGTCTTCAGTTGGAAAGGAGGCGGGTCACAGTGTTGAACCAGAGTCAGAGATTCGTTTCTGGCCGATTATGATACTCGTATCGTCAGTTAGACAAATCATAACCAATATTATATACAAGTTGTACAGTATCAACACAATCTTACCACATGACATTAATGAAAATCAGTTCATAAAATATCGTGTAGACTTCTCATGTTCATAATACCCGCCAACGACCTGCACGTGGGACGGATACTCGCGAAATGCATCATGGGTAAAGTTATAAAAATAGAAGGTAGACAACATGGACGACGTTTCGCTCGAATAGCTGTGGATGTCCCTTCAATAAGCAGCCTTCAAACACTTTGCAGTAGAAACTAGGAAAGACACAGGTATAATTACAATTAATTATTTGATTACTAACCGCAAAGTCAAAAATGAATGACGCATAATGTGATTTCACCTGCATGAAGCGACGTGCACGTGGGCCGAAGTTGTCAGGTCAGAGGGGCTATCTCAAAATAAGAGAAAGAGTACATATGCGAATCTGTGTTACTTTACAGCAAGTTTGAAACATTGTTTATGTCATACATATGTTTCATCTATTATACATTGCTAGTTCTGTATTATAAAACAATCTGGGGTTTTGAGCTGAATTACTCATCTAAAGCAAGGTTTTATTTGGATGGGATATAAACACTTGGAAACTTTATTTCCCTGTTTTATACGGTAGAAATTTTCCGTCAGAATGTGACCGGGAGAGAATGTGTTTATAGTGTGGCTTCCAAATTGGATTTTATTACCAATAGTGTATTTCTCTTAATACTGGTACTTAATTTATTATCCTTTTGCTAAGGAGCTGATAAGAGGAGGCGTAAAATCTGCCCTGAAAAAATTGGAATTTAAAGAAAATTCTTGAACAAAATTGATGCTAGTTATTGGTTTCGTCATAGAGAGCAGTTGGATGAGATTTATCGTGCATCGTTTTCCTAAATTTGGGGGCAAAACATATCTTTTTTCTATAGAAATCAATAGGGCTGGGCGGTGCACCGAAAATTTCGGTGCTTTAAGAACAGCATTGTCGGTTCGTTGCACCGACGTAGAATTGCAGATTTCGATTCAGTTCAGACGTAATTTATCAAAGTAAACTGAAGCCAAATATTGAAAAAGTGACCAGAAAATGTTTGAAATAGCTGAGAAATTACATTAAAGAAAGCCGGAAAGTAAGAAAAGAGCCATACATTGACTGGTTGCGCCGATTTACATTTACTTCCCCCACTTGCAGGCCTCCCATGAAAGTCAAGTAGATCTATTTTGGCTTTCCGTGATCTGTTCAGAGGAAGTTTTTTTACAAGCAGCAACAAAAATAAACGGTGATTTTAGTCACCAAATATCATGTAAGAAAAGCTATGTCCACTAAAATATTTATTGTGAAAGTGCTTTGAGCATGTTGAGACCTGTCAATACTTGGTTGTTGAAAAAAATGTGTTGAACTTTGTACTTACATTTGATTTCTCACAGTACATACTGTACGTTGGAGCACATACAGCAACAATAATTTGGGATGTAAAACTGATGATTGTTTTAAATCACAGTATATATTCCCTCACATTCTTCAGATATATGTAAATTGATGCTCTATACGACTGAAGTGATAGTTTGGTCAAATCATTTTTTTTTTCTTAATATTGTTATATTCATTCATTTCACACATTTTTTTGTATTTTTTGTCATTCAAATGAACCGAATCGAAAATAACCGAACCGAGGCCTTGTGACTCGAAACTGAACCAAATTGAAGGATGCCTGAATCGTCCCATCCCTAGAAATCAATGGAAAATGGAAAAGTTTTTTGAAACATTGTCCCCCCCTTAGCTACAGAACGCCACTTTTACAGAAGGTGTTTATCACTAATACACATGATGTCATCTTTTGACAAAGTGGAGTTCTGTAGCTAGGGGGGGAACGATGCCCCAGAGACGAAAAACTGAAAAAGGGAGGGTAGGGGGCTTTTATGAATCTGTGTTTTAGGCCATAATATAAGCAAAGTTTCATTTTTTCCCTTTTAAAGTCATTCATTTATTTATTCTAAACATGTTCACATGAAATGCACAAGATTTTGGAATGAAATAAACAAGAGCATGCTGTTTATTTCTACACAATGTGTATTTCACGGTAAAATGCCTACTATGTAACCAATGAATACAAAATACAACCGCATTTCAGATTCGAGATTTTAAAATTTATGGACAAAGTTGAGACCTGTCTTTTAAATTCGATTTCTAGTATTTTGTTTAGACTATAAATATATTAAAGTTTATAGATATCCATATTAGCCAGGTATAATTCTTAATTTTCAACGCTTTTGATTGATATTAATTAGCTTCTTTTCAACCCCCGACTCTTTGAACTTTAATCTACATATCTAAGTATCTAGAAATAAGCTTACGAAAATAAAAGTTGTATGACTGAGGAATCTCCAAATACATTACATTTTAGTAATGATCAAATTTTTCTTTCGTATAGATCATTGTGTAGATGAAAAGATGAAATACTTGATGATCGAGATTCAGGGCTAAATACAGCCCTTATCTTATCAGTTCTTTGTTAGGTTCATTTTCTGATATTTCAGCACTATTTGACTTGACAACTCACATTGATTTGACGATCAGTGTTTCTTTCCATTTTTTTTTTCAAACGTGCCTTATACCCTTTGAATTGGGTAAAATAGCGACAAAATTGCTGAAATTGGGAATTTTCAACAGAAATATACCTAGGTGATGAGAAATCGATTTGAATGTACTTTATTGTCCCCCGCTTTCACGAAAGCGCGGGGACATTAAAACCGGTTCGTCCGTCCGTCTGTCTGTCCGTCTGTCTATCTGTCCGTCTGTCCGTCAGTCACAAAAACTTTAACCTTTTGAATGGTAAGTGATAGGGCTTTGATATTTCACATGTGTATTCCTTGTGACAAGACCTTTCCATGGATACCAAAATTTTTGACCTTGTGACCTTGACCTTGGACTTTGACCTACTTATTAAAAACTTTAACCTTGACCATAACTTTTGAATGGAAAGTGATAGGGCTTTGATATTTCACATGTGTATTCCTTGTGACAAGACCTTTCCATGGATACCAACATTTTTGACCTTGTGACCTTGACCTTGGACTTTGACCTACTTATTAAAAACTTTAACCTTGACCATAACTTTTGAATGGAAAGTGATAGGGCTTTGATATTTCACATGTGTATTCCTTGTGACAAGACCTTTCCATGGATACCAACATTTTTGACCTTGTGACCTTGACCTTGGACTTTGACCTACTTATTAAAAACTTTAACTTTGACCATAACTTTTGAATGGAAAGTGATAGGGCTTTGATATTTCACATGTGTATTCATTGTGACAAGACCTTTCCATGGATACCAAAATTTTTGACCTTGTGACCTTGACCTTGGACTTTGACCTACTTATTAAAAACTTTAACCTTGACCATAACTTTTGAATGGAAAGTGATAGGGCTTTGATATTTCACATGTGTATTCCTTGTGACAAGACCTTTCCATGGATACCAAAATTTTTGACCTTGACCTTTGAGTTCGACCTACTTTTCAAAAAACTATAACCTTGTCCATAACTTTTTAATGGAAAATGATAGGGCTTTCACATTTTACATGTGTATTCCTTGTGATGAGACCTTTCTGTTGGTAATAACATTCTGACCTTGTGACCTTGTCCATGGAGGTTGACCCACATTTAAAAACTTCAACCTCGACCATAAGTTTTTGATGGTAATTTAAATCATAGGTCTTAAATATTTCACATGTGCATACCTTTTCATAAGCCCTGTCCCTTGGAAACAAAACACAAGTTTGGACCTTTTGACCTTTTCTTGGAGTTAATCTTTCATATTTAGAATGTTGATAATATATGAGATATATTATTAAAACTTAAGAATGGGGGGATGTCTGTAAGCATTTCTTTAAAGACAAACACCCAAAAGCGGGGGACCACAATTCCTTGAATTTGATTTTTATTCGCATGTTCTGCACATATAGGCACATGTTGACAGGTAATACAACCAGTCATACTTTCTTTCATGAATCATGATGCAATATTATATGCAGTCATCTTTCTTGCATCGGGCAACATTACCACCTTCAGTATATTTTAGTCAGAATCAGAGTAATTAAGGGGACCACCACTTGATCCTGGGGGGGGGGGGGGGTTGCAATTTTTTTAGGGTCAGATTATTTATTTTCATTGCAGGGTCAGTCAGATTATTTATTTTCCAGTAACTCAAGGTCAGAATATTTATTTTCAGCCTGTTACGATCCTGACGTGCAATTATCTATTTTGCTATATACACGATCTGAAATATAATATTCTTGGTACTATACAGATGTCTACATGTGTTCAATTGTCTTCTTCAATATTTATTCTACAATGTAGGCTACTTATGAAATGATACATATCCTTTATTTTCCTTTCTCAACATCTTACAATTTTGGCTTCGAAAATGGTACATTTTGCCAAATTTCTGGAAAAACGTCATTTCGGGGCCTATCCTGATTATCATGAATCCACGAGTTAAAAAATACAACTTTAGCATCTATGGTATATAGATATATATATCCTAGCTACTTCTTCGTCAATATATTTTTATACCCCCCGCAAATGAAGTTTAGGGGGATATACCGATATAGGAATCACCCTGTCCGTCGGTCTGTCTGTCTGCCTGGTTCAGAAGTTTTGAAAGCAGATTTTAATGCCCCCGTAATCGAAGATTTGGGGGCATATAGTTTTTGGTCTGTCCGTCTGGTGTCTGTCTGTCTGTCTGTCTGTTTGTCAGCAAAAACTTTAACCTTGGCCAGAACTTTTTAATGGTAAGTGATAGGGCTTTCATATTTCACATGTGCATTGCTTGTGACAAGACCTTTCCACGGGTACCAACATTTTTGAGTTGGCAAAGCCAACTCTCATTGCTATGGCTTTCAACTTTGCACTAGATAACCCTGCATGGACCAAACAACACACAATGTTACTGGTGCAGTAAGAAATAGGACCACTTCGATTTGACAAAAGAACATATTAGACGACAGACGTTTAAGTTCAAGTTGTAAATAATGGGTTAAATGCATTATGAGAATGCAAAAAAATGCTACAAGGAACGATGCTACAGGAATAGCGATCACATGTTGATGTCAGTACATTAAAATATGGCGCATCTTTTTTCTTTGTACTTCCCTCCTCTGTATAAGGAGCACCCCATTTTTAGATAGGTAGGTAAACATATTGTATTTAGGACAAAAAAGACCTTAGATTTAAAAAAAAAATTGTGGATGTGTAAAAGACTAAAGACAATTAAATAAATCAATCAATCAATCACAGTGATTTTTTTCAGTAATTTGGGAGTGGGGTCGGGGCCCTTGCAATTGGGAAAATTAACGACATTTGGGAATATTTGGGAAGTACAAAATATCAAAGTAAAAGTAAAATGACAGTTTATACAATCAAAAGTTAAGAATTGAATGTTTTATCATATAATTTTCTTTAAATATGATTTAATTTCTTATGCTTACAACAATATGGCAAATAATTAGTAAATTTGCTACTTTTGAACCAGTTATTTTCACTATTTTCGCTGATAATTCCATCTGAATGAAATTGGGAAATTTTATAGTCACAATTTGGAAAAAAAGATACATGTACTATTCTTCATTGGGAATGGGGCCAAATAACGGCCCCCAAAAGGGGCAAAAAAAATCCCTGAATCAATAATATTTATTTAAAGTCAGACATAATTTATAACAATCAACATTAGCTCTGATGAGCTATTTACCGACTAGGAAAAAAGGTTTTTCAGTTTGATACTTAATAAACCTAAGATGTTGGTTCTAAGTTGGTCAAGAAGTTTCAAAAGCAAATATCTCCTAAAGTAAAAGTGATAGGACATTATACTTCATACATACACCCATAACAATTGCAACAAATTTGACATGATCATATTGACCTTGAACTCTGACCTCAAAATCAGTTATTTGGTTAAGAAGTTCTATCATTTTATATATTTATATATTTCCAGACTTTTTATTTATTTAGATTTGAGACAACTCTTGAATTGTGAGAATCACTCATTCAAGCATTTGAGGCATAGATTTGGAGTTTGATTTGTGCCAGTTTTATACTTGTCTTCTGTATGTTCGTCTCGATGTTACTTTTTGCTAACTCGCAGGACTTTCAGTCCTTTGATTTACCTTGTGACCTTGACCTTGGAGTTTGTCTTACTTTTGAAAAACTTAAACCTTGAGCATACCTTTGAATGGTGAGTAATAGGGGTTTCATATTTCACATGTGCATTCCTTGTGACAAGACCTTTCCATGGATACCCAAATTTTTGACCATGTGACATTGACCTTGGAGTTTGACCTATATCGAAAATTTAAACATTAGCCATAACTTTTAAATGGTAAGTGATAGTGTTGTAACGATTATCGCCGACATCGGCGACATCATCGCTAATACCCTTCGATTTCGATTAATCGATTGTGTTTTCAAGAATCGATTATAATCGGAAATATACAACGTACAAAAGAATGACTTAGTTCTTGGTCGAATACGCGTGTAACACATACGAATAAAACGAAAGTAGATCGGCGATCGTTTTCATGAGTTATAATTACGGTCGTAGCGTAAATAATTCGAAAAGAATACACTTTCTAAGGCATACAATGGGTGGAATTAGGATTCTCATTGAATTTAATAGTAATGACAATTAAGTACTCTAATAGAAAACGTCATATTAGATACGTCAATATCTACTCGTCTAGGAAAAAAAACCAACTTTTAAAATACGCCGAACTCCAGAGCTTTATCAGAAGGACAAGGCCAGCCTAAACTCCATGAAGATATTATTTGATTCCTCATTGAATGAGCAAAAACCTTGCTCTTGGGTCGAATGGAGACCCCCCCCCCCCAAAAAAAATCACTCTGCATCTGCCGTGTAAAGTTGTCGTCTATTAGTATTACAATCACATATTTGTTTTGGATCCATTACTGCTGTGATCCTGACAAAATGTTTCATTTACTAGACAGGATTTTATCATTCTGTGGTTGGGAGTTCTTTCTAGACATTTTACTATGTATATTAGCATATGATTTAGTGGAGTTTATCATTATACTTCTCATATTCTTTTCTGTAAAAGCAAGTCAAATTTATTTCCGATTAAATCGAAATAATCGATTAAAATCCTCTCCGATTATAAACCGATAATCGATTATGAAATTTGTCCGATTATACAACACTAGTAAGTGACAGGGTGTTCATATTTCACATATGAATTCCATGTGGCAATACTTTTCCATGAATATTAAATTTGACCTTGTGACCTTGACCTAAATGTGAAACTACTTTTCATCTGTTTTACTGACAAAGATGCCAACGGGGGCATTCATGTTTCACAAACACAGGTTTTTATTTTCATACTATTAATGGTAGGCCTTTCATATTTCATGCACACATTCGCCATAAAGAGTACTACATTTTGGTACCATGACTTTTGACCCTGTGCCCTTGACCTTGACTTTGACTATGGTGTGTATGTTGAAATTAGGTTAAGAAATTTTGAAAGCAGATTTCTTTCATACTATAAAATGGTAGGGCTTTCATATTTCATACAAACATTAACCACAAAGAACACTACAGTTTATTATCATGACTTTTGACATTGTGATCTTGAATTTGACTTTGGGCTTTTGTTGCAATTTTGGTTAGGAAGACTTGAAATAGTCCTTTTAATAAAAAACGTCCCATGGGAGGTATAATTCGTCCACTTTAGGGCAGTTCTAGGTTATTCAGCAAAATTTTCAATCAGAACATACAGAATGATACATATTTATTTGTTATATTATAGGTTTCTATTGTTGATTGACAATAATGCATACAACAAAGACCACCAAAACCTGACACAAAGTTAACGTTAGAAGAAAGAACTGATTGCCATGGAGGGATAGATGGATATATTTGGATTTATATAAGTAAGGTGAGATTTACAGCTAGTCAGATTCACTCATCTTCTCGTTATGTCTCCCCTCCAACAGGGAGGAGACATATTGGTTTTGCCTTCGTCATCCGTCTGTCCATCTGTTCATCTGTCACTAGGGCTGAGAGGTTTTATCGTGGTAACGGTATATCGCAATACGTACCACGGTATTTGTTTTAAAAAAACGGTTTTTCACGATATTATTTTATCTTCATATTTTCATGTTGTTTCTTTGAAAATTATGGGCGACAGCGATCAGTTCTACAATTTTCTGACTAGCCACTTTTAAATATGACGAAGTGACCGTTCTATGCTACACAGTAAAATAGATTTCAAGAAATAAGTAAAACGACGTTTCTTCGACCTATTAAAACGTTCGTCAACACACTGCACATTGGAATACTCAAGCAATTGCAAGAAAGACTTCATCATCTTAGCTCGATTCTTATATTGTGTTTATAGAATATATTGAGTTATCATGATTGTTTAAACGTATAACATCGTGGTGTCATTTCAAGTTTCTTGGTGACTTTTTGCACTGTCTATCCGCGAGTGTCTGCCGATGTCTCAGTAGAATTATATAACATTGATAGGCTGATAGCTTAAAATAACTGGATAAAATTTTTTTTTCAACGGGATATTCATACTTAATGTTATAGAAGAACTGTCAAATTTGTCTGCACATGTCCGTCCTTAATTATATCATGTAGACATTTTCATATTTTATAATAAAATTTTGAAGGGGAAATTGAAGTAGGTAAAAAATAACCATAAGGACTCTATTGCAATATATGACAATTTTTTCCAAATATTGCAATATATCGCAATACACATTTGACCCGCGATACTCAGCCCTATCTGTCACACATCGTGTCTCAGCTAGATCTCTTGATCTGTTTGCAGGATCACTTTCATATTTTAGTATGTTGTTGATTATGACAAGAAGGTTTCACATCATCTTGACCTACGGTCATGTGACCAAGGTCAAGGTCACTTAGTGCACATGTTAGGAAGATTTGGGTATCAATGGTCAATAAATGAAATATTCTCTACTTCCCTTTTCTATTTTGATTTTATGTGGTAGCATCTTTGTTGGTTCTCAGTAGGACAGATTTTCAAATTCAAAACTGTGTAATCTTTGACTGCTTTCTTCCATGATAAAATGCTGCAATGAGGTGAGCTTTGTAATGTTTCATTACACTATGTTTTGTTCCGTTTGCAGGATTTTGTAGGAGTGCTTTTATGTTTTGCCAATAGAAATAAAGCCTATGTGTGTGTGTTTGTGAAACACGAATGCCCCCGGTGGTAGTGATGGGCCAATAATCGATAATAATCGATTAGCGGCGTACTGAAGTCATCCGATTTCGATGATCGATTTGAAAGTAAAATAATCGATGGCGGGAAAATGAAAGGGGGGGGGGGGAGAGACCAAGACCAGAGAAAATTCTGTCTGATGGTCAAAAATTTCTTTCTCAGTGGAAATGAGTGTTGTAGCATAAGGCGATCCCTCATGAATTAGAGAGAAAACTTAAAAAAAATTATTTATTACAATCTACAAGGACTACATATTTCCGACGTACCGACGGTGACAATATGTTCTACTTCAATCCTTTTCAATTTTTAAGTTAAAACTGAGATTTATTGAGTGTTCCTGTCTAAATTTTGATGTTACTGTTTGCTTTCACAGATACATTTACTGTACTTGCAAGCAAATGTGAACCCCCCCCTCCAATTCCACACCACACGCTCCGCAAAAAATGATCCGTTTTTGTGTCGCCTGCGAAGCATAGCGACACTTAGGGATCACTTTGTCCGTTGTCCGTCTGTCCGTCTGTCCGTCCGTCTGTCTGTCTGTCTGTCACACTTTGGGTGTCACAGCCCATAACTTTTGATTGGTAAGTGATAGGGCTTTGATATTTCACATGTGTATTCCTTGTGACAAGACCTTCCTACACATACCATAATTTTTGACCTAGTGACCTTGACCTACATATTTGACCTACTTTTCAAAAAAATTAAGAATGGATATATCTTTTGATTGGTAGGTGATAGGGCTTTGATATTTCACATGTGCAATCCTTGTGGCAAGACCTTTCTACACATACCATTATTTTTGACCTTGTGACCTTGACCTAGATATTTGACCTACTTTTGAAAAAAGATAAGATTCCCTATATCTTTTGATTGGTAAGTGATAGGGCTTTGATATTTCACATGTGTATTCCTTGTGACAAGACCTTCCTACACATACCATAATTTTTGACCTAGTGACCTTGACCTACATATTTGACCTACTTTTCAAAAAAAATTAAGAATGGATATATCTTTTTATTGGTAAGTGTTAGGACTTTGATATTTCACATGTGCAATCCTTGTGGCAAGACCTTTCTACACATACCATAATTTTTGACCTTGTGACCTTGACCTAGATATTTGACCTACTTTTGAAAAAAAGATAAGATTCGCTATATCTTTTGATTGGTAAGTGATAGGGCTTCGATATTTCACATGTGTATTCCTTCTGACAAGACCTTTCTACACAGACCATTAAATTTGACCCTTTGACCTTGATCTAGATATTTGACCTACTTTTCAAGAAAAGTAATATGGGCTATATCTTTTGACTGGTAGGTGATAGGGCTTTGATATTTCACATGTATTTTCCTTGTAACAATGCCATTCTACACATACCATTATTTTTTTACCTTTTGACATTGACCTACATATTTGACCTACTTTTCAAAAAAGTTAAGAATGGATATATCTTTTGATTGGTAAGGGATAGGGCTTTGGTATTTCACATGTGTATTCCTTGTGACAAGACCTTTCTACACAGACCATAAAATTTGACCTTTTGACCTTGATCAAGATATTTGACCTAGACCTACTTTTCAAGAATGTTGATCCACTTTCTAGAATAATAATCAAACCGCTTCGCAGGCGACACAAGCATTCCTTGGATTGCTATTTTTGTATACTTTTCATCATATATTATTTTTAAATGAAACAACTGTAAGGAGAAGGCCTTTGATTACTTTGATTAAATTTGATTGTTTACGTCAAAAAGCGAATGTAATTAAAACACATAGAGCTGCTTTGCTGGTCAGTAATAAATGAAACGTATAAATGTTTTATTCGGATAAAAGATAATAAAAGTATTGAAATATTTAGGAAAATAATATGACCGATTATAATCGGTAGAATCGCATAGGATACACCAACCGATTCTAACCGATTATCGATTATGATTCTGAACTGATTTCCCATCACTACCCAGTGGCATCTTTGTATAAACTTCATTTTCTGTTAAGGTTCATGGTTACACCCTTTCCAAAACACCCCCAAAACAATATTAAACATCCCAGGTTAAGTTTTATTGATTTTATTGGTAGAGAACAATGTAATGTATAGTATTTTAATGAAAAAAGTATATGTCATCGAGCTTCCAATTGATTTATGACCTTCCAAAGAAGTACATGTCCAATTTTTCTTTAATTTTCCCCAAATTTGCATCATATCATCAATAGACCCCTGTTATTTTAAACCTGATGCATGAATGTATATGGTCATTCTTTTAATAACGAAAGAAGGTCTGAAACAAATAAAAAATAGAAAATACATCAATGCTGGTAACTCAAATTCTATGAAATAGTAAATATTATACCATTTTAGGCTCTATTCTTGACGTCATTATTTTTAGAGTCCAACCAGTAAATGGCGGGTTTAAGTACTTTGTTAACATGCCAATGAGGGGAAAATTTGCCATCTTAATCGAAGTTAACATATCTTTCAACAATAAAAATAAATGTTGCAATCATCGAACAAAATTTTAAGTTTGATAAAAAATTATGACTTTACCCCCCTCCAGATTTTGTCACAAAATGCTGGCAAGATATCCCCTCCGTGCTCTATTTGGATTTATATCACCTGAACCTTTCGTCTAAATTACTCCATTTATCATCCATATACCAAATGGAAATAGAACTGATCAAAATGTAAATTCTGTAACCCATTTTATAATATTTACCCATTATATCAGTAATATTAACGCCTGCAACAGTTTTAAGCAAATGACGTCACGTGATGCATTTGGCCATTTGAACGTCAAATCAAGTTGATAAAGAAATAAAAACGGTCCAGAATGAAATGGGGCGATGAAAACAAGATGTATATCTTATGAATAGAATTATAAATAAATAGAATGTATTCAGATAAAAGAATACGCAAAGAAAATTACTAATACTTGAATGTAAGTGCATTTACACGTTATATATAATATACAGGCTTAGTACATGTATGTTGCTATCCAGTGTTTCAAAACAGAAAACATTTACAAGGATTTTTAAAAATATTTTTAACCAAAAAAAAAAATCCATATAATGTAAAATGCAATTAACTGACTTATAACAGTAAAACAGTGCTGCAACTGAGTTCTATCTTCGATTAATATCATAGTTATAAACGTTCCATACCCCCCCCCCCTCCTTTTTTTATTTACTGGTCTACGTGCACATATTTCATTATAGGCGTTTATTGACAAATTCTTTCCTGATTGCAAAATGATTTTAGTGTACTTCAATGTAATACGATAAAAACAGTATTCCTTGCATTTAGTACGTATTTATGGAGATCATATAATGTAGGTAAGTCGGCATTCGCATTTTTCATCAAACATGCTGGGATATTCAGCATTATGGCATCCAATGTGGGTCAAGGTCATCCTCAAGGTCAGTGTGACTTGTTCAGGATCAAATATCCTTTAGGTAATCAGTGGCGGATCCAGCGCCCCCTTTGCCGGAGGAGGGTCAAGGGGCGAATTTTGCCGATTTAACTGAAATGGGCAAAAATATACCTGTTTTTGGAAAATTTGGGATCATTGCCGGGGGGCGCCCCCTCCGCACCCCCCCCCCCTGAATCCACCACTGGTAATTTTAAAATATGTATGTACTTTCCATTCCTATAATATTTAACGCATACCGGTAATAATAATTCACTGCCGGGGAGAGGGTTAAATTTAGGCAATAATCCTGAAATCATTGATTTATAACAGGTCCATGAATATTCGCATTGGAAGAAAAGGAGAAGAACAAATAATGAAAAAAAGAGAACTTTTTCAAAAGGAGGATTCACTTTGAGAAGATTTGACTGATAGTACTATGTCATTTGTCATGAAAAGTCTTCTGTTCGATAAATTCAAAATATAATTATTACGCTTCGCTTATAATAAATGGCGAATTTTACACATAGCGGAGAGAAATTGCTACGTAGCAGTAATACTCCCCCCTCCTTTGCCCTTATCGTGATGCTTGCTGTTCTAAATATCACTACTCCTAGATAAAGTCCATTCATTTGTTTTACCCAAATCCCGCATGTAAACTAAGGAGTTGTTTCCTAATAAAATGTACAATTTTGTGAGATGTTGCTCATTTAAACCCCGCGTGTAAAAAAAAAAAGCATCACACACATTTTAATTAGATTCAATTGCTATTTCAACCCAGGGTATAAATCAAACGGTTGTTTACAAATAAAACAAGCATAAAATTATTCTTTCGTGATTTTCTCGTAGAGATGACGGCGAGCGGCAGAATGCGCTGTAAGCATTTTCTCTGAATGAACATACCCATCAAAGAACTGTTTTACATCAATTTTTAATCAAGATTCAAAGGAAAACGATAGAAGTCCCAATCTTATCAAAATACGGCAGTTTATTTAGCACAATCCCTAAAATACTAGTTCATGTTTCAGGACGTAGGTGAGTCAGCGTCAAATATTAAGAGTGCCGATGCAATTTTGGCGCGTTTTTTCGTGACGTCATAGACAACGTGACGTCGATTTTGGCGACGAGAGAGACTCCGAAGTGATTTGTTGTTCGGATGGTGTATCCTTGAACCTTAAATACGTGAAAGGTCAAGGTCAACAATTTTGGCGTCAATGGAAAAGTCTTGTCACAAAGAAAACACATGTAAAATATGAAAGCCCTATCACTTATCATTCAAAAGTTAAGCCCAATGTAAGAGTTTTTGAAAAGCAGGGCAAAGGTCAAGGTCAAGGTCACGAGGTCGAAACTATTGGTATTAATGTAAAGGACTTGTCACAAGGAATACAGATGTAAAATATGAAAGCCCTATCACTTACCATTCAAAAGTTATGTCCAATGTTAAAGTTTTTGAAAAGAAGGTCAAAGGTCTAGGTCTAGGTCACGAGGTCTTAAAAATTTTGGTATCAATGGAAAGTTATTGTCACAAAGAAAACACATGTGAAATATGAAAGCCCTATCACTTACCATTCAAAAGTAAAGCCCAATGTTAGAGTTTTTGACAAGCAGGTTAAAGGTCAAGATCACAAGGTCAAAATTGTTGTTGGTTTTAATGGAAAGGTCATGTCACAAGGAATACAGATGTAAAATATGAAAGCCCTATCACTTACCATTCAATAGTTGTGTCCAGTGTTAAAGTTTTTGAAAAGAAGGTCAAAGGTCTAGGTCAATGTCAAGAGGTCAAAAATTTTGGTATCAATGGAATGGTCATGTCACAAGGAATACACATGTGAAATACGAAAGCCCTATCACTTACCATTCAAAAGTTATGCCCAATGTGAAAATTTTTGAAAATTAGGTCAAAGGTCAAGGTCATTAGGACATACATTTTGGTAACAATGGAATGGTCTTGTTACAAGGAACACACATGTGAAATGTGAAAGCCATATCACTTACAATTTAAAAGTTATTCCCAGTGTTAAAGTTTTTGAAAAGTAGGTCCAAGGTCAAGGTCATGAGGTCAAAAATTTTGGTATCAATGGAAAGGTCTTGTCACAAGGAATACACATGTGAAATATGATAGCTCTTTCACCTTCCATTCAAAAGTTATGCCCAATGTTAAAGTTTTTTTCAGACAGACAGGCCAAAAACTACATGCCCCCGAATCCGTGATTCCGGGGGCATAAAAATCGGAAACCGGAAGGGTGGGTTGAACTTGAACCCTTATTCCCCTGAATCCACCATTGTCAAGTCATGTTTAGTTGTGCGTCTTGTATTTTGGTTGAGTCGTGACTCCTGGGGTTTGAGAAAATGACTGTGTCACTTAGACAACAAACAACTCCTTGTAGTGCCCCTGTCCCAAGGTTCGCGGAAAATTGATGTGTCACTAAGGTGACATTTTAATGATTTAATGAAACAATACGCGATGAAATAGGGGGGGACTGCTCTTAACCCCCCTTGTCCCTCCGATTCGTGCATTGTCTATCTATTGAGTAGAGTATAACTTTTTATGTGGTGTTTTATAAATGATTTCCTTATCTGCCGTATCATACTTGGACATAAGGCACGGTCCATTTGATATTCTGGGGGGGGGGGGGGGGGGCTTGGGTTTTTTGTCGGAGCAAGATAATTTTTTTCACCCCGGACCGGGGCAAAATTATTTTTTTCTCGCAAAGTTGGAGCAAGGAAATTTTTTTTATAACAATTGATGTGAATATTAAGAATGTTTGTGTTTTTCAATAGAAATTCTTTATTTTTACTTTTAAAAATACTCCAAACATTATTTTTATGTAAAACTTGTATTCACATCTAAACTGAGAGAGGTGAAAGATTTTTACAATATGCAATATATAATGTTTAGTTAACAAAATGTATAAAAGGTCATGTAACATGTAAAAGGGCCTGATGCAAGTTTTTACATGTAAAAATGAAAACTAGTGAAAAACTTATTTAAATTCTCCTTCCAAGCTTGTATATAAAATCAGACACTATCATGGTGATACATGTATCTATTATAGTAATGAATTATATTGATAATGTATATAAGCATTTTAATTGTTTCAGTAACATGCATTCTTTTGATATTTTCAAATATGAACTTGCCATTACAGAAGAAAACTATGGCGAGCGAAGCGAGCCAAAAATTATTCATAGAAAGTAAAAACTGCGGTGAGCGAAGCGAGCCGAAAAAATTTCAGGAATTTTAAGCGAATTTTATGGTTATTCTTCAAATTCAGATTACTTGTAAGAGCAAGATTATTTTTTTTCTGTCACACCATAAGCAAATTTATTTTTTTCATCAAAATTCAGAGCAAAATTATTTTTTTCGAAAAAAACCCAAGCCCCCCCCCAGAATATCAAATGGACCGTGCCTAAGTCGGATCTAGCGAGATGGATAGGGAGGTCCCAGCCCCACCACAACCCCCGTGTTGGTCTGAATACAAGGAAATTAACATTCTGAGAGAGGAGGGCCCTGTCCGACGTAAATGCATAATCGTTAGAAAATCGATGGATCGGGATGGATACATGATTTAAAATTCAAGTTATAGGGGCGTGTTGAATAAAATTAAAGTCAGGCTCTGACCGTTCCCTGTGGAAATTTTGTTATAAACAAAACGGACATCATCACTTGGTTAGAGCAGCGATAGTCAGAGCTATTTATTTCCATCAGATATTTTTTGTAAGGGGATGCCCATTTGATTTGAGAAGGGGGGGGGGGGGGGGTACTGGATTTTTTTTTTTCACGTCAGATAATTTATTCCAACACAGAGCCGGCCCTTTTTAACCTAACAAACTCGACAAGCAATTGATAGATAAATAAATGACATCATAAAAATGATATACTCGTATATAGAAAAACTTCCTGAGGAATTTCCTATATTTGACTTCAATTGAATTCTTAATTTTGTGGAATATTTACTTAAAAAAGTGCCAGCCCCCTCTATTAGAATCAATCTTGGGCATGCAGCCTCCTTCTTCCCCCCCCCTTTCACCCACCCATCTAACTTCTACACCTACAAATGGAAAAGAGCGATCATAAAAATGAGAAAAAATGACCACATATTTCAGTATATACTGATCTACTGACGCTCGAAACCATGACATGTAGTTATATAATCATGCGCGGATCCAGCGGGGGACAGGGGGTTTGGACCCCCCCTTCTGAGATTTTCGGAGATGGAAACCAACTTTGACCCATTTCTAGTCGAAAACTTAAGGGGTATGAAATGCGTAAAAAGGCTTTAAAACCTAAAATTAATTATTTTCAATTTTTTATACAGTTACCAAATAATTTTATCATCTGTTATCTTTTTATTCTCATGAAATACAGAGAAACAATAATGTAAATTAATCAAATTTTCACAATGTTCGCGGCTCCCTCCGCTCGCCGATACATTAGGCGTAAAATATTCAATGTAATAGATTATCATCTGGATAGAATCAAGACAAATTTTAAAATATTTCATATATAAAAAATGCATTTGAAAGGAAAGCTAACAAAATTTTACACGATATCCAACCAAATCAATCCTTAGTGCATATGTTGCCCCCACCCCTTCCCCGTGATGCGCACCGAAATATGCCTACATGATGGCACTGTGTATAGCCGTACACCGGATATTGGTACTATTTGTCGGCGTATTGGTACTACCGAGGCGGTAAACAAGTATGGCATAGGTATTACCTTTAGCATTTGACAATGATTTGTGAAGAAAATATGATCTTATATGGAGTGAACTTCAAGCAAATAATTCTGTGATGGTAAACTCAACATCGAAACCCTCAAAACAAAGGATTTGATCCGACGATAATAGTAAAATAACACAAAATGGGGTACCTAGTACACATAAAATTGCACATGTATGAAGTTTAGATTCTTTTTAACGAAAGAAAGTACTATTGCAGATCATGATTCTGTGCACAGTCTATGTAGAAGTTCATAACTATTAAATATTAATCAAGGATAATGTAGAAATTGCGTCTATATTTTAAATACGAGCTCAACAAAGAAATTGTTTGTGTACGGCATGTTATTAGCTAACTGTACGGCATGTTGAAAAATAGGTACTAGGATTCCTTAGGCATGGTCCATTTGATATTCTGGGGGGGGAGGGGGGCTTGGGTTTTTTATCGGAGCAAGATTATTTTTTTCGCCCCGGACCGGGGCAAAATTATTTTTTTCTTGCAAAGTTGGAGCAAGGAAATTTTTTTTATAACAATTGATGTGAATATAAATAATGTTTGTGTTTTTATACGCCCGTCATTTGACGGGACGTATTATGGTATGGCGAAGTCCGTCCGTCTGTCCGTCTGTCCGTCCGTCCGTCTGTCCGTCTGTCCGTCCGCCTATGGAACGCAATAACTTGAATACGCGTCAACGGATTTTTATGAAATTTATACATAGTGATCAGTCTGTGGAGAGGAAGCCGCCTTTCGATTTTCAGGTTCATCCGATTTGTCGTTACAGAGTTATGGGACTTAGATTTTTAAAATACAGTGAAAATAAACTAAAATATTTAAAAATTATTTAAAAATCTATTTCTGGTTGAAATGTTTTGAAATTTGGTATACTTCAAGTAGAAAGGATGTTCTTTGACATATGTAACGGGTTTTTAATTTTTTGGTCGCATAACCGAGATATTGTGTGTAATGGGAAGGGGGGGTGGGTTATATGCACATACATTTTAAGCTAAGGGCAAAATATAGGCGCATGGAACGCAATAACTTGAATATGCGTCAACGGATTTTCATGATATTCATACATTTTGATTGGACTGTGGAGAGGAAGCCGCCTTTCGATTTTCAGGTTTATTCGATATGTCGTTACAGAGTTATGGGACTTAGATTTTTAAAATACAGTGAAAATATACTAAAATATTTAAAAATTATTTAAAAATCTATTTCTGGTCGAAATGTTTTGAAATTTTGTATACTTCATGTAGGAAGGATGTTCTTTGACATGTGTAACGGGTTTTTAATTTTTTTGTTGCATAACCGAGATATTGTGTGTAATAGGAAGGGGGGAGGGGTGGGTTATATGCACATACATGTTAAGCTAAGGGCAAAATATAGGCGCATGGAACGCAATTACTTGAATATGCGTCAACGGATTTTCATGATATTCATACATTTTGATTGGACTGTGGAGAGGAAGCCGCCTTTCGATTTCAGGTTCATTCGATATGTCGTTACAGAGTTATGGGACTTAGATATTTTAAAATACAGTGAAAATATACTAAAATAGTTAAAAATTATTTAAAAATCTATTTCTGGTTGAAATGTTTTGAAATTTTGTATACTTCAAGTAGAAAGGATGTTCTTTCACATATATAAGGGGTTCTTGAATTTTTTGTCACATAATCCAGAAATTATGTGTAATGGGGGGGGTTATATGCACATACATGTTAAGCTAAGGGCAAAATATAGGTGCATGGAACGCAATAACTTGAATATGTGTCAACATTTTCATGATATTTGTACATTTTGATCAGACTTTGAAGAGGAAGCCGCCTTTCAATTTTAAGCTAGGTTCATCCAATTTGTCCTTATGGAGTTATGGGACTTAGATATTTTGGTGTTGTGAAAAAAATCCCAACGGGCGTATCTTGCTGCGTGAGCGTAGGCTTTATTTCAATAGAAATTCTTTATTTTTACTTACATTACTCCAAACATAATTCTTATGTAAAACTTGTATTCACTTCTAAACTGAGAGAGATGAAAGATTTTTACAATAAGCGATATATAATTTTTAGTAAACAAAATGTATATAAGGTCATGTAACATGTAAGAGGGCCTGATGCAAGTTTTTACATGCAGAAATGAAAACTAGTGAACTTATTTAAATTCTCCTTCCATTTAAAGCTTGTATATAAAATTAGACACCATGGTGATACATGTATCTATTAATAGTAATAAGTTATATTGATAATTGTATTTAAGCATTTTAATTTGTTTCAGTTACATGCATTCTTTTGATCTTTTTCAAATATGAACTTGCCATTACAGAAGAAAACTCATGATGGCGAGCGAAGCGAGCCAAAATTTTCTTGTAGAAAGTAAAAACTGCGGCGAGCGAAGCGAGCCGTAAAATTTTCAGGAATTTTAAGCAAATTTTATGGTTATTCTTCAAGTTCAGATTACTTGTAAGAGCAAGATTATTTTTTTCTGTCACACCATAAGCAAATTTATTTTTTTCATCAAAATTCAGAGCAAAATTATTTTTTTCGAAAAAACCCAAGCCTCCCCCCCCCCCAGAATATCAAATGGACCGTGCCTTACAGATAAAATCCTCAAGCTAAAGACTCATGCAGATAAACTTATAGTTTTAAATTTCTTTCTTTCTTTAAAGATGTATATACATATGCGTATGAATGCTATATACAAAGCCCCAAAAACACGTGAGCGAGTACTCTTAAGATATTACGTACACTTGTCTCGAGAAATTGCCATCTGAATAATTTGCATGGTCATCTTCATGTTGACCCAGTATTTTTCGGAAGATATTTCATCGACCAATTTTTTATTGGAGGGGGGGGGGGTCGAACATAGTTTCGGCTTTTGTGTTTGTCAAATTGACTTTCATTTCCTGATTCGAAGCAGACTCGACAAGTTTCAACAAAAAGCCACCATTGCCTATATTTCGCGTCGACGAGGTGATTTATCGACGAAGCGCGATGCCTTGTTAGTTTTGAACTTGACTTTCATTAACTGATTCGAAGCAGACTCGACAAGTTTCAACAAAAAGCCATCATTTGATTTTTTTTCCAAAACAATGACCCCCCCCCCCCCCCCAAAAGAAAAACTGAAAAAAAAAAATGCATTGAAACATTTAATTTAATTTAATTTTTATAAGTACCCCAATTTTTTTCGATATCCTCTACTGGGCAGATGGACACCATGGACAAGTTACATTATACTTGAAATTGACAAAAGGAAAAAAAAAGTATCCTCGTCCGGGATTCGAACCTACTCGGAAAGGTGTAAAATAAAATGCAGTTGCAAATGTGATAACCACTACACCACAGAGATTCTTCACATATATGTGTATTTTACAGTCAGATTTAAAACTTACAAAAATCTGATGCATACAAAATCAAATATTTACTAATTACTTCATAATATTTTTCAAATATTTATACAGCCAATCTACTTCTGTCCTCTCGTGCGATAATATAATTACTTTTCGAACGATACTGTAGTAGAATTTAAAAGAAATTTCTAACGACAGGGGATGTTTCAAAGTTCATTTCAAGGAACGCGAACGGGCACATGCGCGAAGCGCCATCTGGTATCAAAATTGAAGTCAGCATTGACGAAGCAATAATAGCATTAAGAAGAAAGGATAATGGCAGAAAGAAGGATGACATAACGCATGGTATAATGACAGTTATGCATTGACGAAGGACAAATGTAAAATGTAGGGAAGCAAAGTCACACAATGAAGAAAGATAAAGTCAATTTGAAATGAAAGCAAGACAAATGAACATAGACAAGCGCGGATCCAGAGGGGGAGGGGGTCGGGGGAGGGGGGTCGGGACCCCCCCCCCCAGGAATTTTCGAAGCATAGATAATTTTTTTTTATTAATATACATATTTCATAAGATTAAGTCCGAATTCCCCTTTTATTGTCATAATATTTGAAAAATGTATTATGAATTTGTATTAGAAATCTTTCATTTTGATAATATTTTACCGTCAGCATTTCAAAAATTTTCTCAGGCTCGCTTCCGCTCGCCAGAATTTATTACGTACATATTATATACGTTATTTTCAAATGATGCTGCGCTTTCCTATATATATATATACAACACATATACATAACACGTAGGTCAATAAACAACGAAAAGAAACTGAAATGACACGAAAAGTGGATTTTATTCCAATTCTCAGAAGAAAAAATAATTCGCTGGCACGCTATCGCTCGCCATTTGTTGAATTTACAAATTAGAACTGACAATCAATAATCAAGTACGTACTATGATGTGAACGTTCAAGATTTTAAGCTTTATGCTCGCCAATGCTCTCCAGTTACCTGTTTTATTTAAGGATTGTTTTTCAGCTTTTGCGCTTTATCGGTGTGTATTGGCAGTAGGGAATGGAAACAAAATATGTAAAGCACGAAGTGCTTTTCATGAATTTTGTTTCCATTCCCTACTGCCAATACACACCGATAAAGCGCTAAAGCTGAAAAACAATCCTTATATTTACATTCGACGTGTTAACCAAGTTATTTCTGCCAATTTTTCAGCCAGTTTCTTTACATTTAAAATATCATTGCAGAGGGAGAACGCCATTTCACGTAAGAGCAAACGAACGTTCGACGTTTTTCGCTTGATTCGAAGTAGTACCTTCTGTACGGAAACGTTGTTGACAAATGAGAAACTGAATTTTGTCCTCTTGCTGTATTTTGAACATTTCAATTAAAACTAAAGAAAATTGAATCGTGAAAATTCGTGACTTTTGTCCAACATAATTCAGACATGGCGGAGAGTTAAACTGGAGAAATTTCACAGAACTGAAGGGAAAACTTTTGAAAACTTTTAACACACTATTAAACTGCTTAGACATATGAAATCAATCGGTATTATTGTATACAAACTTCTGTAAATACCCTATTTCATCTGGAAGTAATTAGAATAATGCAAAAGTCGAGTACATTCGTCGAAAACGCGAAAACTTTCGGTATTTTCATGACTTACCTCAACATCATGGCTAAAGATTCGCTGATACTCGAAGTATTTCTGATATTATGAATCCATAAGAAGCAAAGATAAATTCACTGTTGATATTGACACAAGTGAATCAAATCCTCATCCTAAATACTGAATATTTGATCCACTTATGCCTGAATATTCGCTCATCCAAACACGGCATCTGCATCTTTCTGCAGACAACAATGCAGTTCGTCCTTGAACTTCGTCTACTGACGCGTGATCGACTTACTACGTCACACTTCTTGGAAGTGTACTTGTGGTTGACCTAGATTTTGACAAATTTCATCACTGGGGGTAGACGGTGTCGTTTGATAATGGATACATGTTTTGAATCTGTATTAAAGCAATACGTCGTTTCCTAGATGTCGAAACTCTTACGTAAGGAGGCGCAAAAAGGTTACCTGGTCATGTGACCGCGACTAAATTTAGGGCATGTTTTGATTACATTAGGAACGACGTTGCGATCTACAAATGCCGTGCTAAATCGGAGAAATTGAAATTTATACGATGTTGTGATGTTCATAGGATTGTTAAATGTCCATAAAATTCTAGTATTTAAAAAAAAAATCCTATATCCCACGCGGATGACGTGGAGGAAAAAAAAATGGGGGGGGGGGGGAGGGGGGTAAAAATTGGTCCCGGGAGAGATTCTGGAGGTTGATATACATTTAGTATTATGCTATGAAATGAAACCATGGAGGTATATATAATTTTCGCCTTACTCTGATATATTGAACAAAGAATATGACAAATATGAATAAGATCATCCCGGCCAGCCTTGAAAGCAGACCCGTGGGCCTGTAGAAAGCTCATCGCGCCCGGGTGCTGTGGCCATCAACCCTACCCCGGGCTATGCTGGATTTGTAGTTTCACAAAAAAGTAAAATCTCTTATCAAACTTATTAAAAAGAAAACTCTTAAACTGATTTTCAATTTACTGTGTTTTGAATTAAAATTTCAAATAGTCTAATCTATATGCATCTACAGCGATAACGGAGAAAAAAAAAATCGCCGTGGACACAGATCGATACCGGATAATCAGAGATCAACATATAAAGGGCTCAGCCATGCTTTCGGGGAAATAGATATTTTTATCTCTTCAATTTAGTTGAACAATCAAAATGATTCTAACAGTATTTCTAGAACGGCGTAGAAAATCGGCCATTTGCCGCGGATATTTATACTTCGGACCCCCCCCCCCAAGTTTCAAGGATCTTCACAGATCAAATCTGGGTCAAGTGGCCCGGGCAAAATATATTTACATAAAACGGATTGAATGCATTGACTATTTTACTCATTTTTTTTTTAAATTATTATTGAATGAAAGATAGATATCTGAAAATAAATATATCTGTTTTCATTTTTTTTTTCGTTTGTTTAATGTGTAAACGATAATATTTTTACAAGGAAAAATCATGTGTAGTTCCATTTTGAATAATGACAATGTCTCAGTAGAATAATGTAGGTAGCTTTGAATTAATATAAAATATGCAAAATTAATATATAAGAAATATTTGGTTTGTATTGCTATACAAATGAAGTCGGTAAATTGACTTGCATAAAGGATGCTTGATCAATGCACCTTTGATTTGCCCACATTTAGTTGCAATATCGTCAATTATGCATTAAATATTTTCATGTTTTTAATATTATTTTAATTCCTAATTCCAAGGAGGATGATTTCTGTATAAAACTAACCTCGGAACCCCATGATCGATTGCGCAAAACGGAGTGCGATAGAGCGCGCATGGGTCACCGATGTATAAAATCTCCCCCCCCCCCTCCTTACCTAATCTTAAAAGAGGATCCAATGGTGACGGACAGAGAGGTTTCTGCAGCTCACGTCTCCCTAAGATATTTTTCATTTACTATATTATTTTTTGGTTCCAATCAAATTAATATAAGAAGGGGGGGGGGGAGGGGTGGCGGGGGGTCACTGGCTATTGCGGGCCTAAGACTGGCTTTATCCATGATGTGATCCTCTCTATCCTTTATATTTATTTATTTTTGTTTGTTTATTTATAAAATTCTTTACATAAATTCATATTTATTAATTGATATTTCTGTTTCTGATGAAAATCTAGCACTTTATTCTCTGTTTACTCTATCTATGGATGGTTAGTAATAAGTGACGCCATTTTGAACAAAACATGCCCTAAATGACGTCATAAAAGGATGAAAGTCACATGACACATTGTGACGAAATCGGGATCTCCGAAATGACGTATTAATAAGATGGGCATTTTATCAGAAATTAATCCGCGTAAGTTCTAAAGTCACGTGATAGGCTCTTGCGATTATCGAGAAATAAAGCAACAGTTGGTTTGGTACCTTTATAAAAGGGAAACGCAATAGGAATGTAAATATTAATAATTAGAAACAGAACTAACAAAAGCTTTATTTTCTTGCGTTTGCGTTTGTTTGTTTGTTTGGTTTTTTTTTTTTTTTTTTCTTTGTTTTTTTTTTTTATTTATTTATTTTTTTTTTTTTTTTTTGCTCTTCAAAAAATTCGGACTTTAGGACCCCTCCTGAAAAAAATTCCTGGATCCGCCTATGATGGAATAAACAAACATTGAATGAAGCAACATATCATGATGCATGTAAGCTTGTGACCCTAATCCCCCTCCATAAAAAATGAGCATTCCTGACAAAGTCCGAAACGATGTCATAAACACGTCAAAAATTTAATTTCGGGCTGAAACCAAAACAACACTTGTTAAGACATCCTTCTAGATCATCCAGATGCTTTCGATTTGTCGATATGTACTTCTGTTCTGAAGAAGAAGTTTGTCAAAGGTAGGTACCCCCGTGACCTACTTTTGCCCGTGGTGGCGCCACCTAATGACGGAACAGGACGAAAAAAAAAAAACGACAAAACAAAACAAAACAAAACAAAAAACAAAGCTTGTAGGGGACCATGAGTACTTCATTTCTACCAAGCTACCGGACAACGCCACACTATGACAATAGTTCACTTGAGCTTCGCTCAGGTGGGCTAAAACCACTTATTGACATACAGGTGCTGCTTTCCACATGCAGTGGCGGATTCAAGGGGATGACGTAGGGTGCGCACGCCCCCCCCCCCCCTAAAATTTGCAAATCATAGGTAAAACGATCATTTACAATATAAAAAAGAGTAAATATTAGTAAATATTTACTACCTGTCAGATAAAATAATTGTCTTCATCAATTTCAATTCTTTAATCAATTTCAGTCACGAGAATGGGTTCGAAAAGACTGAAATGCGTTAGCTTCTGGGAGGTTTCGCCTCCCTGGTCATCCTACCAGACCCCTCGCCGTTTTACGCCCCCTCTAACTCAAAGCTAGATCCGTCACTGACATGTGTCATAACGCCGCTATCATACATTTATGTATGTGCACCACAGGGCTGTCCTTCTCTTTTATTATAAATATTTTTAAGAAATGCATGCATAACACGAAAATAACGCCTTATGACCTGAGTGTTATTCAATACACCAGAGAAGTGAGTGGAGAAGAAACAAAGGAAATTTGTCCTTATTTCTAGAGAGTAGAAACCACGCGCGTATCCAGCTTTTTTCACCGGGGGGGGGGGGGGGAAGGTCTAAAAGGCCGGGGTCTGGGCCGCCTTTAGGCCCCCTGTGGGTCCAGGACGAAGCCCTGGTGGGGACCATGGGCGAAGCCCCCTGAAGCTCATGGATTTCCACATTTTAATCGCATGTAAACAATGCGAACTGAATACCTAAAACTGAATATGCAAGCATATGGAAAGTATGGTAAGGAGCTGATAAGATAAGGGCCGTTTTTAGCCCTAATTCTCGTGCCGCATTTCTTCCACATGACGGTACATATGCAGACAAAAGATAATCATTATTGAAATAAAATGTACTTGAAGACTTTTTGTATGTTTTACATTTCGATGAAATACTCCCAAAATTCTAAAATGAAGGTCCAAAGAGGTAGGGGGTGCTCGGATAATAAAACTGATAATTTCGACCATAAACGTAGAAATTTTAGAATATTTTGCCTGAAATGGATAAATATTAACTAAAAGATATCAAATACATCTACATTGTATATAAGAAATACATTTCGAAAGTTCTATTCCCCTTAATCGGTAAATAATGAAATCCGGAACTCAAAATACGGTCTTATCTTGTATGTAATGGCTATAATGGAAGCTTTTTAGCGCGAAATACACATTAGTGGAGAAATCCACATCGCTCCTGCTTATTTCGTCCCTAATTGTTGTACATTTCATTCCATCGCATTTAGAACACATTTTCTTATGGATTAAGGAGGAAAAATAGTCAAATTTTCCATATTTAATGATTTTAAAGATCGATTCATTAACAAATGCACCCCCCTTCCTTTTTTGGTTTTTCGTCTCTGGGGTAGTGTTCCCCCCGGAGATACAGAACCCCACTTTTCCAGAAAATTTGTATCATGGATATACACCTCCAGTTTAAGTGGCGTTCTGTATCTCCGGGGGGAACAATGTTCAAAAAAACTTTTCCGTTTTGTATTGATTTCTATGGGAAAAAGACAAGTTTTGACCCAAATATTAGCAATATTATGCATAATAGATCTAAAATAACCTCATTGTTTGATGGGATACTGTATTTGTATTAATTTAACGAACAATTTTTCTTAAAATTTCCATTTTCAAAATTCCACATTTTAGGGCAGATTTTACGTCTTATCTTATCAGCTCCTTAACACAACTGATAAAGTAATTTTAATTTTAATATCATTTCAATATAAGTATGTCTTAGTTGATGTATTCTTTCATACAAGAGTTTTTATGTATTTGGCGAGCGAAAGCGAGCCGGAAAAAATCCATATGAAACAATTTAATCTTAAGTCGTATTTGGACACCCCCCCCCCCGAGATCTGTCAGAGGTTGGGACTATGGTCCGTGGACCCCACCTCTGGCAAACCTCCGGTCCCCCCCCCCCCCTTCTGGATCCGCGCATGGTAGAAACAATAAAATTAGTTTATTGGGGTTCTTGTCCTGCTGTGAGTACCAATGTTTTATGAATACATTCACACCCTCTTTTCGTAACAAAAATGTGTAAAGACAGATGATGGTTCAAGTGACGGACAGGTACACATAGTAGGTCGATTGTCATCTTCGTTCCATAAGCCCCGAAATTGCTTTGCAACTCAGACCCCAAAAGCAAGTCGCCGTACACTACCTATTTCAACATGCCGTACAGTAAATTCTTTTTCGGCCAGCAAAATGCCGTACACCTGGCGTGTATCTTTTTGGGAAAAATACACGTTGTTCTTAGTAAGATCTTTACAAATCCATGAAATCATGATACAGTGATCAAATCGTAAAACATAGATATATTGCAAGTCTAGAAAAAAGTGCAATATGCGAATTTAAATCCAAATAAAGTTCTCAGTATGGAAAATTTTACGGTACTAGGTGATGCATTTTGCTTTTAAAAGTTAAAAAGTCTTCTACTTAGACATATATTACTCATATAACTTCAAGGATGACTTTCTGTAGTAATGCATTATACAGTTGCTTTTGAAAGGAGCTGCCAGATTCAAATAAAAAACGATGTTAGAAAGGGACACTCACACCTCATTTGTTAAAATCTCTCGCCTCAGTAGTACCAATACGCCGACAAATAGTACCAATATCCGGTGTCGGCTATACACAGTGGATGGGTGGACTTCCTAAAATTTTGGACCAATGCTTGATCCGCGCATGATACTAATAGTACTTTTATAATGAAGAAAGAGGGGGGGGGGGAGAAAATCATCATTATACTTGTGGACACTTGTGTACTTTGAATTCTGTGTTATGTCACTGATGTCAACAAGTTTTACTTCCGCTACAGCAAAAATGATATTTATTACTTCGTACCCTGTAATCATCGTCTCTTTCATTTCTTTAGATTGACACCTTGACCGACTTTCTTCTCAGAGCCGTGCTCGGTCAACCGTGAAGCATTTCATTCTTCACACGGACTCTGCGTTGATCATCAGTATGTAGAAGGTGAGAAAAAAAGGAGGAGGTACTTGGTTCTCGTGGGGATCTATTACTAATACACATGCTTGTCATTATACATGTACAATACTATGGGTTATGCCGTTTGGTAAAAATGTTCAGCAAAAAATCTTTTGTTTTAAGACATTGGAGGGGGGGGGGGGCGTAATTTTTTTCATAAAGTTTGACAAGGTCTGTCACGAAAGTTGTAGAGAATAGTGTTATACGTGATAAAAAAAATCGTCACTTTCAGCGGATGGAGGTTACCCAAAACCCCAGAAACGAACGGAGGACAGGTTTTTAGGTTTTCTCTCAGACTCAATTAGTTTATAATTGATGCCGGCGAATCTAGAATATTTTTTTAGAAGAGGGGGGGGGGGAGTTGTCTGGGATACAGCTTGTCTGTGCTTTAGGACAAGAAACAGTTTAACGTAAAAAAAAAAAGAAAGAAAAATCAGAATTTTCAAAGTAAGAATAGGATATAGAGTGGTTTAGATGTCAGCACCCCCCTCCAATTTGCCAACAGTTCTGATTTTTTAATGACGTCCGACGAACAACTCTACAACTCTATATGATATCCGACCTTGAATGACTTTAAGCAGGATATTTTAAACTTCTATATGGAAAATGAAATCAGTTCGGGAAAACTCAAAATTCGGCAACGTTGTCAAATTTGGCAACATATTGCCGAATTCGGCAACCTTTCAGCAAAAAATAAAGACTCAAAATACAGATTTAGTGTCTGATTTAACACTGGGTGTAATGGGTAACTTTTTAATTGCTCTACAGAATTTTTTCTCAATTGCTCAAAAGCATGTAGAATGGAGAATTATTCAAGAAAATGGCAGCATATACCTGCCGATTTTTCTAGTTTAATGCTGATTTATTATTCAGTGAAAAGTTGCTGAATTCGGCAACATAAAGTTGCCGAATTCAGCAATGAGCGGTTGAATTTGACAATGTTGCCGAATTTTGAGTTTTGAAATATAAAGCGCTCTTTTTACCATTTATGAATGGTGAATTTTTCTTCTATATGAAATGCATTGTCATTCTTCAATCTGTTACAGGTTAATTTATGTCCTTTCACTGTATCTATGTTTGATGTCGATCTGTGAAAGCAGTATCTTGTATACATTATAAAAAAACATTCAAATGATAACTTTTGGTGATTTCATAATAATGTATTTCTCCAAAATCAATATGTGTATATCAAACTATATACAATGTAATTAAAAGTAAATACAATGAAATTATGTGTATGATAATGCATACACAACAAACAAAATTATAATATTTCTTTGTTTTTGTCCTTAATCAGGTGTTCAGTGGCGTTATGTTTTTGGTCTGTTTGTCCGCAAAAACTTGACTTTATCCTTAACTTTTGAGTGATAAGTGACAGGGCTTTCATATTTCACATATGCATTCCTTGTGACAAGATCTTTCCATTGATATCAAGTATGACCTTGTCACCTTGACCATAAAATGTGCACTAGTTTTGACATTTCAGCTGTTTAATGACAAAAATGCCAAGGGGGGCATTTGTGTTTAACAAACACATGTTTTTTTTAGCTCACCTCGACGAAGTTGAGTGAGCTTATGCTATAACCCCACGCGTCCGCGTCCGTGTCCGCGTCCGCGTCCGGTTAAGAAGTTTGGGGTAGCTCAGTATCTGACAAAGCACTAATGCTACAGTAACCAAACTTGCACAAGTGATTCATCTTTGGATGCTGAGGTGAACCCATGCATCGTATGCAGCATCTGACCTACATTTTCCGCTTGAGTGACTTGGTTAAAAAGTTTGGGGTAGCTCAGTATCTGACAAAGTACTGATGCTACAGTAACCAAACTTGCACAAGTGATTCATCTTTGGATGCAGAGGTGAACCCATACATCGGATGCAGCATCTGACCTACATTTTCCGCTTGAGTGACTTAGTTAAGAAGTTTGGGGTAGCTCAGTATCTGACAAAGTACTAATGCTACAGTAACCAAACTAGCACAAGTGATTCATCTTTGGATGCTGAGGTGAACCCATGCATCGTATGCAGCATCTGACCTACATTTTCCGCTTGAGTGACTTGGTTAAGAAGTTTGGGGTAGCTCAGTATCTGACAAAGTTCTGATGCTACAGTAACCAAACTTGCACAAGTGATTCATCTTTGGATGCTGAGGTGAACCCATGCATCGGATGCAGCATCTGACCTACATTTTCCGCTTGAGTGACTTGGTTAAGAAGTTTGGGGTAGCTCAGTATCTGACAAAGTACTAATGCTACAGTTACCAAACTTGCACAATTGATTCATTTTTGGATGCTGAGGTGAACCCATGCATCGGATGCAGCATCTGACCTACATTTTCCGCTTGAGTGATTTGGATAAGAAGTTTGGGGTAGCTCAGTATCTAACAAAGTACTAATGCTACAGTACTCAAACTTGCACAAGTGATTCATCTTTGGATGCCGAGATGGACCCATGCATCGGATGCAGCATCTGACCTACTTTTTCCACTTGAGTGATTTCGCTTTTAAAAGCCAATATTGAGCAAAGTATAAGTGCCACATGTACCAAACTTGCATATTGGATGTATCTTTGATCAAACTTTCATAAAATGACCTTGACCTACTTTTTCCGCTTGAGTGATTTTGCCTTTAAAAGCCAATATTGAGCAAAGTATAAGTGCTAGATGTTCCAAACTTGCATATTAGATGTATCTTTGATCAAACTTTCATAAAATGACCTCGACCTACTTTTTCCGCTTGAGTGATTTTGCCTTTAAAAGCCAATATTGAGCAAAGTATAAGTGATACATGTACCAAACTTGCATATTGGATGTATCTTTGATCAATCTTTCATAAAATGACCTTGACCTACTTTTTCCGCTTGAGTGATTTTGCTCTATAAAGCCAATATTGAGCAAAGTATAACTGCTACATGTACCAAACTTGCATATTGAATGTATCTTTGATCAAACTTTTATAAAATGACCTTGACCTACTTTTTCTGCTTGAGTGGTTTTGCCTTTAAAAGCCAATATACATGTACTAAAAAATATGTTTGAATTGAATTTTGCTGTCACGAGGTGAGCTTTGTAATCTGTGATTACCTATGTTTTTATATTTTATTTCTTTATAGGACAGAGAAAGAGGAAAGTTTGGAGTGTAAAGGAGGGAAAGGAGGTAGAAACCTGAGAAGGGAGAAGGAAAGAAGATATGGTAAATTTTCATCAATAATTTTATAAAAAGATGAAAAGATATCCTAGAGTCATTGGGCATAACTTTTGAATGGAAGGTGATACAGCTCTCATATTTTCACATGTGTATTCCTTGTGACAAGACCTTTCTATTGATATCCAAAAGTTTTGACCTTGTGACCTTGACCTCTGACTTACTTTTGAAAAACTTTAACATTGGTTATAACTTATGAATGGTAAGTGTTAGGGCTTTGACATTTCACATCTGTATTCCTTGTGACAAGGCCTTCCCATTGATACCAATGTTTTTTACCTCATGGCCTACTGAGCAGAAAATGCTGTTAATACTAACAAAGATGCTGATGGGGGCATTCCTCTTGACACTTTCAGCAATATCTCAATCATTACAGATATGATATTCATATTTCACATGCTTTTCTTATGACTTAACAATAATACATGTATTGATATCTTGATTTTTTGCCTGTGGCCTCGACCTCTTGAACTTAATTTAAGAATTTCTACCTTAAATAAAACCCTGTTAACCAGAACCAGTACTGTAAACAGTCTTTTATTCACTTCGCGAACACGAGTGAGGTGACTGATTCACGACGTTTTATTTTTGCGACATCATACCTGCATATCTTTCTACGCATGTGTTTGTAGATATTCGCGCCGTTTTATTTTAGCGAATCAAAGGCCCTCCGGCCTCACAAATATTGCGAAAATAAAACGCTCGCGAATAAAAGACGGTTTACAGTACTTTGGAACAATATCAGGTCTGTGACCTTTGACCTTTGAAAAAAAAAAAACCCACTCAAAGCAAATTTCACATGTGCCTTATTTATAAAACGGCCATTCTATTGATACCTTGATTTCTGACCCTGTTACCTTGACCTCAAAGATTGACCTCAATTTCATAATTTTAACCAAAGCCTTAACCATGGGATCATTAAAAGTTTGTTACATATTGTTTTTCTTCAAGATCTTGAAGAAACTTGGGGGAAATAAAATACAAAAGATGTTTTTAGTTTTGTATCTGTCAAGGGCATCACTGCAACCTAAAGTAGGTCTTGGGGGTCCTTCTCATCTTCTCACTTGTGACCTTGACCTTTATGATCATTCCATACAGTTTTTATCGATGTTTAGTTTATGATTTTTTTGACGTACCACTGACCACTCAAAATATAAAAAGACGATAGCTTTATGTAACATACATAAAGTTCTTGTCTGAGATTTCAACTTGAATTTTTCATGTATAACAGCGGAGACATTTAAGGATCACTCTATCTTGCATCTGTCTGTCAGTCTATCTTACACTAAAATTACTAAACTTCTTATACAAACTAAAATCTTGAAATTCACCAGGATAGCTTCAATATTCCACCTGTCCAACACGTTTCTATTTGGTTACATGTATTTATGTCTGATAGGGCTTCAAAACCTTCCCACAGACTGCTGTGGCCAAAGTGAATATGTATCACAGTTGCATGATACCACATAATAACATGATAACTATTTACCAGGTATTTTTCTGTAGAATCATTTCTGCTTAAATGTAGCTTAAATGTATCCCATTCCTTGACCATGAAATCACGTTTTCTCCCACTTGAGACTGAGAACTCTCAAATTTTCCTGGGGTGAGATACATTGATCTCGCCCTGTGACGTCTTTGCTACCAAAGATATGTTATGGAGGTAAGGCAACAAACAGGTAATTATAACATACACTGTATAAAGGTGTTTTTTTCCCTAGTAAACAATGTCCACGTTGCCAATTTATCTGTTCTTAAATGATGCTATTCAATTTGAAGACGTTTACATTCAAACACCACCATGAGCGACGAAAGGCTCATTTTCAACTCTTGTGTAAAAAAGCCTCGTCATGGACAAGCAAAATTTGTACACTGAGGTTGAGAAAAGTCCATCCCTCCCTCATGGTGGTGTAAGAATATATTATTCCTGGCAATGTTTTCCAAACTGATAATCATCATTGTAGAATGTTGCTATTACTAGAAATGTAAACCTTTGTGGTAACAGAAAAAATTAATAATATTACCATGATTATAGGTTTTGATCCAGAATTTCTATATTTATTTGTGGTTTTCACTATAATTTGCACTTTCATCTTTTTCATTACTAATGTGACAGGCGGAGAAGAACATTTTACTGATTTGAACAGGAGATTTACAAGTGAAACGGTTAAAGATGATCAATGTGTCCACTTATCAGATGTGATTCTACGATTAGGAGACAGACTTTCAACTTTCGGTCTGTGAGGGTGTGTTACTATACTTGTCAAAATTTCTAACTTACCATTCTAGGGGTATGGCTTTTCGTTAATTGGAATTCAAATTATTTTAACGATAATTGGATTTGATATACAACATTTCACTCTTTACTTTAAAATCAAGAAAAACGAAATTTCTTTCAAAGGAAACAGACCGTGACGAGATTTGAATTTTGGACACTTTTCATGAATTTCGCGTATTTTATCGGAAAATTAAAATCAAACCACTTTTAAAGAATTGTTTGTACCAAGTTTGATCAGAAAAACTTAAATTAAACGGAATTCATTTGTTACAAAAGCGATAATAAGCAAATAAAACTTAACGAATTTTCCATAAAATGGATGCATGCGCATAACTCTTGTGAGTGGTGCGTAAAATGAGCTTCCATTAACCAAACATCTTTTTTGTAGGCTTACTTTTCAAGAAAAATGGCTTAGCACAGGGAAGAATTAGCTATCGCATTCGCAGGAAATGTTTCAACACAAAAATCCTTACCCAGTATGTCAATGATACCAGAAGTGTTATTGACTCGTAGCGCATCAGAAACTTTGTGATCATATCATGACGATATAACAGTTTCAATCGCCGATATTTCAAAATCCGAAGAACGAATCGCACGTTAACCGTAAGAACTTTTCTATTTTTTTCAGTCAAGAGACAAAGTTTTCTTACAAACCGGAAGCAGATGATTCTTTGCTAAATTGTTGTAGAATTTGAAGATACTGTACACATCACAGGATGATGATTAATTCATTTGCACTAAAAAAAACTTTCGTTGTTATTATAAATATAGATATTAGATAGTTGATTTCTACCAATCGTGATATTGAAGTAACTGGGAAATTAAGTTAGGAATTTTGACTAGTATATATGTGTGTGTGTCTGGATTCTTGTGAATAGTATAGAAGACAAATGAGTTTAAGAAGATCCTGACGATAATCTCAACAACACTCACAATAGAGCACCAAATTGAGCATCGACGAACCCCTAGCAAGCTAAGAGGTGGGACCAGGTGCCCGGGAGGAGTAAGCATCCCCTGATGGCTAGCCGCACCCGCCGTCGACGTTCATGCACGGAAATAAAAACAATATATAAATTACATGCATTGCACTGTCTGAGGTTATATCTATATAGAAAGTGCTATGGCGACCACGTCAGGGAAAAATATTCAAAACACTTACTGTCAAACCCCTCGCGGGGAACTTTTTTACGAGCTCCACACGGCAAAGGGCATAAGTGTGACACTAATGAGTTAAAGAAGATCCTGACAATAATCTCAACAGCACTCACAATAGAGCACCAAACTGAGCATCGACGAACCCCCAGCAAGCTGGAGGTGGGATCAGGTGCCCGGGAGGAGTAAGCATCCCCTGTTGGCTAGCCGCACCCGCCGTCGACGTTCATGCACGAAAATAAAAACTATATAAAATACATACATTGCGCTGTCCGATGGTATATCTATATAGAAAGTGCTATGGCGACCACGTCAGGGAAAAATATTCAAAACACTTACTGTCAAACCCCTCGCGGGGAACTTTTTTACGAGCTCCACACGGCAAAGGGCATAAGTGTGACACTAATGAGTTAAAGAAGATCCTGACAATAATCTCAACAGCACTCACAATAGAGCACCAAACTGAGCATCGACGAACCCCCAGCAAGCTGGAGGTGGGATCAGGTGCCCGGGAGGAGTAAGCATCCCCTGTTGGCTAGCCGCACCCGCCGTCGACGTTCATGCACGAAAATAAAAACTATATAAAATACATACATTGCGCTGTCCGATGGTATATCTATATAGAAAGTGCTATGGCGACCACGTCAGGGAAAAATATTCAAAACACTTACTGTCAAACCCCTCGCGGGGAACTTTTTTACGAGCTCCACACGGCAAAGGGCATAAGTGTGACACTAATGAGTTAAAGAAGATCCTGACAATAATCTCAACAGCACTCACAATAGAGCACCAAACTGAGCATCGACGAACCCCCAGCAAGCTGGAGGTGGGATCAGGTGCCCGGGAGGAGTAAGCATCCCCTGTTGGCTAGCCGCACCCGCCGTCGACGTTCATGCACGAAAATAAAAACTATATAAAATACATACATTGCGCTGTCCGATGGTATATCTATATAGAAAGTGCTATGGCGACCACGTCAGGGAAAAATATTCAAAACACTTACTGTCAAACCCCTCGCGGGGAACTTTTTTACGAGCTCCACACGGCAAAGGGCATAAGTGTGACACTAATGAGTTAAAGAAGATCCTGACAATAATCTCAACAGCACTCACAATAGAGCACCAAACTGAGCATCGACGAACCCCCAGCAAGCTGGAGGTGGGATCAGGTGCCCGGGAGGAGTAAGCATCCCCTGTTGGCTAGCCGCACCCGCCGTCGACGTTCATGCACGAAAATAAAAACTATATAAAATACATACATTGCGCTGTCCGATGGTATATCTATATAGAAAGTGCTATGGCGACCACGTCAGGGAAAAATATTCAAAACACTTACTGTCAAACCCCTCGCGGGGAACTTTTTTACGAGCTCCACACGGCAAAGGGCATAAGTGTGACACTAATGAGTTAAAGAAGATCCTGACAATAATCTCAACAGCACTCACAATAGAGCACCAAACTGAGCATCGACGAACCCCCAGCAAGCTGGAGGTGGGATCAGGTGCCCGGGAGGAGTAAGCATCCCCTGATTGGCTAGCCGCACCCGCCGTCGACGTTCATGCACGAAATAAAAACTATATAAAATACATACATTGCGCTGTCCGATGGTATATCTATATAGAAAGTGCTATGGCGACCACGTCAGGGAAAAATATTCAAAACACTTACTGTCAAACCCCTCGCGGGGAACTTTTTTACGAGCTCCACACGGCAAAGGGCATAAGTGTGACACTAATGAGTTAAAGAAGATCCTGACAATAATCTCAACAGCACTCACAATAGAGCACCAAACTGAGCATCGACGAACCCCTAGCAAGCTAGGAGGTGGGATCAGGTGCCCGGGAGGAGTAAGCATCCCCTGTTGGCTAGCCGCACCCGCCGTCGACGTTCATGCACGAAAATAAAAACTATATAAATACATACATTGCGCTGTCCGATGGTATATCTATATAGAAAGTGCTATGGCGACCACGTCAGGGAAAATATTCAAAACACTTACTGTCAAACCCCTCGCGGGGAACTTTTTTACGAGCTCCACACGGCAAAGGGCATAAGTGTGACACAAATGAGTTTAAGAAGATCCTGACGATAATCTCAACAACACTCACAATAGAGCACCAAATTGAGCATCGACGAACCCCTAGCAAGCTAAGAGGTGGGACCAGGTGCCCGGGAGGAGTAAGCATCCCCTGATGGCTAGCCGCACCGGCCGTCGACGTTCATGCACGGAAATAAAAACAATATATAAATTACATTCATTGCACTGTCTGAGGTTATATCTATATAGAAAGTGCTATGGCGACCATGTCAGGGAAAATATTCAAAACACTTACTGTCAAAGTAATGATCATAGAAACACCAAACCTTCCACTAATGTTCCCCATGGGGAGAGGATGAACCTTATTGATGTTCAATGTCAAGGGCCAAAGGTCAAGGTCATTGTGGACTTAGCATAAAATCATTTTGCTCAGTGAGATAGAACATGCTGTTGCAAGGGGATGCTACGCTTGTGTTACCTTTATTTCTTCTGTCCCATGGGCATGTGAGATACAAGCTTCCTTGTGGGTTACACTCAATGATGCATTGTGATGGCACAAACGTTTTCATGTGAAATGCAACATGTTCTTTTCTATAATTTCATTTCAGGGAATTTCATTGGTTGTGCATATGTTTGACCATGAATTTCATTTCAGGGAATTTCATTGGTTGTACATATGTTTGACCTTGAACTTTTAGTTATTATTATAATTATACATTGGTTATTGAGATATTTATTCATGAATGATTTTTGTGAATGCAATCTGACTTATGTTTCCTCTTTGGTTTCTTACAGATAAAGAAGTGTATACAGCAGGATAAAGAGACGAAGAGAAATAGTGTCAAGCAGGTCAGTAAAATTGTACTTACAGATACAGGCAGTTGATATAAAACTTTTAATTCTGACCAGATGCTATGCATCTTAACCTATTAATTTATTAGTCTCCACAGCTTGATTGAGTCAGTTCTACCAGGTAACTTTGATGTGTACATAGGCATCAGGTGAGTTATATAGACCCAAACAAGGTATACTTGGACGTCTTGTTTTGAATTATTTTCCAAATACATGTAAATTATTTTTCTTGGTCAAGGGGGAGATAATTTAAGAAATTAAAACTACATACTAACTCTTGTAGTATTTTGTATTGGTCAAGGGGGAGATAATTTAAGAATTTACATCTTTACAGACTTATTCTAGTGGTAATTTAAGACATTAAAACTTTACAGACTTATTTTACTGGTATTTTGTAGTGGTCAAGAGGGAGATAATTGAAGAATTTACAACTTTACAGACTTATTTGACTGGTATTTTGTACTGGTTAAGGGGGAGATAATTTAAGAATTTACAACTTTACAGACTTAGGCCATGTAAAATAAAATCTATGTTTCTCAGACACCGCCGCGCACTATAATTTGCCACCTACGAGACGTTTTTATTGCAACTTCAGAAAAAAATATCTGCCGTGTCTCATCCTCGACCGTCGATTAAAAATGAAATATCCATTTATTTCATTGGACGTATATTGTCCTATAAAATCGTCCAAACAGTACCCGATGAATAAATACTTGTAAAAGCCCGTATGATTCACCGCGCGTTCCGTATTTACGTTACGGGTGAAGACTTTATCCACGCGCCGTTTAAAGGAAATTGTATAGGATATACTAACAATGTGCCGACACGTGTCGCGGACACTTGGACAGCCGGCTATTCGAGTGTTTAATACATCGAGTATTACATGTATTAAAACGTTTGTATAGTTTTCTTTATTGATCTCTACAGCATATGTAAATACCCATGCCGAACAATAGCAAGTGTCCATTGTAATACTTCCGAATCTATTAATAATGACGTTCACGTTGTAAAATTATAGGCAAGGACCGCCGACGAACATAAGAGAAACGTAGTTAAATCCCTAAATCTATGAACAAAAGAATGTATATTGTACCCGGGCCGTGTACATTATTTTATTAGACCATGGTTAATGCTGAAGACTTCATTCAATTTCTAAAGATTCCGCTTCATCCAGACTTGACTTCCGAAGATATACGCTATCGGCCAAATTTTTGACCATATGAACAGATCCATCCGAGGAAATGAGGGGTCGTGTTTAATTTGAACTGGTTTTAAATAAGGGGTGAACAAATAACACCCGTCGAGTCTCTTTCGCGATTCTACTAAATGTACTCACGGCAATCAAAACACGTCATACTTCGTATATTAAATTTTGTATCTATTAGCTTCTTCCATTCAGACAGATGAGCTACGTCTCCCAATTCCCAGAAGGAAGGAACTTATTCACAGGAGAAAGCCATAAATTTTAATGTACATGTACCATTATTTTGACTAACGGTTCAAAGACAGTTTTCTATGAAGAGAAACAGGGGGTGGGGGTGGGATGGGGTGGGGGGTTAAAGACAGTTTTCTATGAAGAGAAACAGGGGGGGGGGGGGGGGGGGAAGGGGCAGCATTAGATTTTTTGCCTTACATGAATAATGGGGGGGGATAGACAGGAGAGATGATTGTTTTGCCTTGCATGAATAATAAGATTACTCTTGATGGAAAAAAAAAACAAAAAATAAAAACCCTACCTACCTTGCCACTTTTTTTAGACCCAATTATCTGAGAAACATAGAATTTATTTTGCATGGCCTTATTTTACTGGTATTTTGTACTGGTTAAGGGGGAGATAATTGAAGAATTTACAACTTTACAGACTTATTTGACTGGTATTTTGTACTGGTTAAGGGGGAGATAATTTAAGAATTTACAACTTTACAGACTTATTTTACTGGTATTTTGTACTGGTTAAGGGGGAGATAATTGAAGAATTTACAACTTTACAGACTTATTTGACTGGTATTTTGTACTGGTTAAGGGGGAGATAATTTAAGAATTTACAACTTTACAGACTTATTTTACTGGTATTTTGTACTGGTCAAGAGGGAGATAATTGAAGAATTTACAACTTTACAGACTTATTTGACTGGTATTTTGTACTGGTTAAGGGGGAGATAATTTAAGAATTTACAACTTTACAGACTTATTCTAGTAGTATTTTGTACTGGTCAAGGGGGAGATAATTTAAGAATTTACAACTTTACAGACTTATTCTAGTGGTATTTTGTATTGGTCAAGGGGGAGATAATTTAAGACATTAAAACTTTACAGACTTATTTTAGGTGTGACAGCTGTATAAGATTTTATGCAGTTTTCAACCAAATTATAAGTGACATTTCTTTCTTATAAAAAAAAATGTGGACACTTTCACCTATATAGTCTTGAAGTCTGATCTTAACTCTTTATTTTAAGTACAAAAAAAAAGTATACTTTGTGTTTATAAATCGAAAAAATAATTACACATAAAGTACACAACCCTCTGTTTACGTACATGCGTGCATGATTACCTCTTAGGACCTCCATGGTCAGAATCGCATCAAATTTGATATAAAAAATGATTTCACATATGTATTATTTTCTGAAATGTCTTCGTCTATCCTCAAAGATTATACTTATATCAAATTCAAGTTTATAATGCTTGTCATTGTAAACATTTCATAGTGACATGTGGTAGCTCTGACGTCAATTTTCATGACCTGAGGTGTGTTCAGTGATTTTTTTACCTTTTTAGCTCACCTGAGCCAAAGGCTCAAGTGAGCTATTGTCATAGTGTGGCGTCCGGCGTCCGGCGTCCGTCCGGCGTAAACTTTTAACATTTTCAACTTCTTCTCAAGAACGGCTGAAGGGATTTTGATGAAACTTGGTATGCATGAAGTACTAAAGGTCCTCTACCAAGTTTGTTCATTTCGGCTCGATCCCTTCAGGGGTGGATCCAGGGCGGGGTCAAATAGGCCCCGGAGGGTACCCCTCTTCAAAAATCTTCTTCTCCAGTTCCACTGAATGGATTGAAAAACTAATTGTATCTATGTGATCTAGAAGGATGTATGATTCAAGTTTGTTCATTTCGTTAAAATCCGACAACTAATTTTTGACGCGTTTTTGACGTCTTTTCGGACTTAGTCAGAAATGCACATTTTTGCACTTTTTCTTTAAATAACTCAATAAGTGTATGATTTTACACACTCATTTACTACATATTTATCATATTTAACTTACTTAATGCTTTGATATGTATTTTATGCTTAAATTTTATTTTTTTGATTTTTTATGAATTTTTTTCTTATGTAAAAAGGAAGGGGGGGGGGGGTGATTTTCATACATTTTCTGCTTCTTTTCTATAACCACTCTTCAGATTGTCATGACAATTTGTAGGTATGAGGTACTCATGCATGGTACCCTACAAGTGAAAGAATTTTGTCCAGATATCCACTTTTGGATTTTTAAGGAATATTTTTTAAGATTGTACATAGGTATAATGTATGTTTTCTTACCAAAAAAGAAAAGAAATTCTCAAATCGCACCGGGTTATACACATTGATACTACTTTTGAGTGAAGAAATTTTATTTGAATCACAAAAAAAAATGCCGTAAAGATTAAAAGTACACAACTTTTTTAATATTTTTTTCAAAGCCATGCACCTGGTTCCAGACCGGAATTATTCGAATTTTATGATCTGAGGACCCATTTTCACACGTATTCTTCCACACATGTAGATGGTAAACAAAGACGCCATGTTTCTTGTGTTACAAATTTGATTGGTTCAATACCTCCCCGCCCCCTTTCACACATATTCTTCCACACATGTAGATGCCTCACACACTTTAAAACTATATTCAAAATTTTATTTCATCTATCTAGTAAACAATCACGGGAAGACAATTCAAGATAAACATTGTGTGTATTTTCCACCAATTGTTGAAAATAATACGAAAATAATCAGAACTATTTGACCAATTGTTGAAAATAATAAGAAAATAATCGGAACTATTTGACAGGACAATGACCTAGATATGCATTAATTCATCTTCGTCCCCAAGGCGCATCGTATTCCGCTAGGCGCTTCATTGCAATACAAACCGCAAAGCAGTACTGCGATATATTTCAGGAGATACAGTGCAAACGGAATAGATTTTTATACTTGGAACACTTTCATAATCTGTATCTGTATCTGTATGGGTACGTTGAATTACCAATACTGGCTTGTGATCAACGGAATGAGAGAGCGCATAAACTTACTTAATCGTGCTTCAGGCTGAATCTAAAGCCTTCCACAGTCCTTGACAGCACTTGATGGTTATCCAGTTCGTTCCACTCTGTGACTGTACGTATGAAGAATGAGTTCTTCCTGATGACGGAATTACATGTAGGTATGTTAAAGCAGCGAGTATGGTTTGAGCTATGAACAACGTTCATAATGGTTATCATTCATGTACTTGGAACACTTGCATATACTTGTTATCATGTATAAAGTTTGCTCGAATTTCCTCTGTCTTAGACTCTCTTAGATGAAGTAATTTACGGACTGATTTCTTGAAGAAACGTCTAATGAGTAATCTCTTCCTCTGGATTTTGAGAATGCATAGGACATTTAATATCTGAAATTCTTGAAAATAATTCCGTTCAGAGTTCCTGAAATCTTCCAATGAAATGTTGGACCACAGAAGCTGTTGTTTTAATAGAGAAAATAAATTATTATTCACAACCTTAAGCCACTGTGTTCGTCATCTTGTATGTATAATATTTCTAAGAGGAACACAGAGGCCTGAGGTTGTGAATAATAAAACATTTTCTCTCATAAAACGACAGGATCCTGTGTTAAGACATTTGGGAATTTTTATCTGTTCAAATAATAGATACATAATGAGTTTTTATCAGACCAAATAACTTCTTGTCGGCAAATCCAATGCAACCGATACATTTCATGAACTCTCTCCGCTATCAACTTGTCCGTGTAACAGACCTATGATGAGGTAAAACAATTAGTTAACAGTAAATAACGATGTCGTAGGTCTGCTAGTTGGACAAGCTTAACAATTTCATGGGCCTTTTAATTTGTTTCAAACTGCGAAACCTTAGAGAAACCACTTGAGTTGTTGAACAGCGTATGCTGAAATGCGACGCTCCTTCTCGCCTGTTGAAATATGCATAGGCAAGAAGCGTCGCATTTCAGCATATTTACTTAAAATTATTTGTTCAAGTGGCTTCACTAGGTCATGAGGTTTGATACAACATACACTGCTTTTTTGGAAAACAAACTGGCACAATTTCTGCACAACTCACTTGAATTGATGAATATTGGATCAAAACGATTTTAACTGTACGTTTCATGTATTTGAGATGAAATCAATACTATTCAAAAGCATAATTCATAGATTTCAGTGAATAAAGGCAAAACCGAAAAATCTTTGTTTTTTATGCCCCTGGAATAAAAGATTCGGGAGCATAAAGTTTTTGGCCTGTCCGTCTGTCTGTTTGTCTGTCTGTTTTCCAAAAAACTTTAACCTTGGGCATAACTTTTGAATGGAAGCTGGTGATAGAGGTTTTATATTTCACATGTGTATTTACCAAAATTTTTGACCTCATGACCATAACCTTGACCTTTCACGTACTTCTCAAAAACTTTAACATTGGGCATAACTATTGAATGGTTATAGTGATAGGGCTTTCATATTGTACATGTGTATTCCTTGTGACAAGATCTTTCCATTGATACCAATATTACGCTGACCCTGACCTCTCACATACTTAACAGAAAATGGTGTTTATACTAACAAAGATGCCGCCGGGGGCATTCTCGTTTCACAAACACAGGCTTTATAATTTCTGGCATGCTAGCTATCAATAATGAAAGGTTTTGTGTTCAATTTAAATAAACTTAATTTGTGAAATCATTTCATTGTTTTATTCTTTTTCTGCTGCACATTTATGTGGAATTTTACAATATGATTTTATTTTTGATGTTGCATAATTGAACTATACTAGCTGGGCATATGACGTTGGACCACTTTATCCGTTTTTTTTTTTCAAATCAGTAAAAAAGTTATTGTTTTGAAATGTGACTATTTTTTTCTTTTTTGTACCTTTAAAGGTTGTCTGAAAAAAAACACTTCTCTGCATCCGGCAAAAATCTTTTTAGAAAGGTTGTGGGCTAAAATCCTGGTACTGGCACTATCAGTATTCAATGTCAGTATGTCAGTTAGAGCGTGCATGGGTATCAGGTGAGCATTGTGCCCCCTGGGGCTCTTGTTTAAAAGGCACCTGTACCTTTTCATTTGGGAAAATATGCGATATTTTGGAACAAATTGGGAAAATCTAGAAACAAAATTTCTTTGAAGAAACGCTCAAATTATTGGTTGAAAACAGCAATTTCCTGTTCACAAATGCCTTATCAGTATTACAACCAGGAAAGTGAAAGAGTTTGCAAAAACAAAGGTACACCCCTTTTCGCCTATTGAAGCTTTGAACTATCAGTTATAATATGGGTACTTTGATGTATTTTTTTATGGCGCTCTCCTCAGTGTGAACAATTCAATTTTTAAAACAAAAAACATTTTCCTTTCGAAATTTTTGAGAGCATTGAGTTGTAAGCATGTAGTATAGATCATAATCGACAAACGTTTTGGTCTACGGATGCAAGATATTTAACGAATGTGTGTCAGACGTTTTGAATTCTGCGAGCAGGATCGCGCACTTATAGTCGGGTGACCAAGAGCCTAAAAAATAAGATTTAATTTCCATTCTTAGTGCAAGGCTAAATTGTATACCAAATGAAACTATGGAGTCTCAACTTTCAAAATTGACATGTCGTCAAAATATTTTGGGGTGCCTTCATTGTTTATTTATAGGTCAAAGGTCATAGGGGTCAAATTGCGTTTATCTTACTTTATGCCTCTTAAGAGTTTAAAACTGTGTAAATCAAATGAAATAAGCAAGCAAAAACTTTCTTTTGGACAAAATTCGCATGAAATAAAAGAATCTTAATTTTTGTGATATTTGATGGCTTTCAGTGTATCAATGACGTCATAAAATCTATTTTTAGACGCGTCCTATTTCTACAATGAATTTTCATTAATTTCTTGTATATATATGTTACTAAGGTACTTAAAACAAAACCCTGTATACGCAAAATACATAAATGCACAAATCTGGAAGCTTTGCAAATAAATTGCCATTCTGTTGATAACCTATTTTGTCCATTTGCCACTGTTTCTGCCATAGACATGTTTTAAACAGCGTCTTTAAAACTATGATTAGACAAAAATATTGATTGCCAAGTGAAAGAGTTTTCATATTGATATTCCTTGAAACAATACCTTTCTGAACACCGACCTAATTTTGTTGTCGTAGGCGAATACAGAGTTTTCAAAAGGAGGGATTTTAAGATTTTAAAAATATTTTTATAAAGGGGGGGGGGGGGGGGTCGAAATGGCTATTGTATTATTTTATTTTTCAATTTACTTTAGAAATTTTTCTTTATGAATACTTTCTGGGGATGGGAACAGCAAGCAGGAAATTTTGAAGAAATGAAGTGTATATTTGTACAATACATTTGGTATAATTCAGACATTTCTAGTAGAACAATAGTAATCAAAATTTGATGCTATACTAGTGATCCGGCGGGCAAAGCGAGGCTGGAGATTTTTAGAATATTTAGTAATATTTTTTCGAAATAAGAAAAAAAATTAAATGAATGAGCAAGAAATTATTCTTCAAATTTCACGGCGGAAACAAAGGTTGGCTGTAGACATCCTGTAGCCACTGAACACATGCTCAAAACTCAGTGGACATAGGCGGATCCAGAATGTTTAAATGGGTGGGGATGAGATTTAGACGATTAAAAAAGCTAACACATCATAGTATGCTTTCTTCTTTACATTTCATACATATATACATGTACATGTATATATGCTGGCGAGCGAAGATAACCGATGATTTTCAAGAATTTAGGAGTACATGGTATCTAGAATTGATTCCTTCTCTAGGAGATGAAAAAAAAATGAAATGAAAACCAGATATTTATCTTATATTTTTGCGAGCGAAAGGAGCCGGAAATAGATTATACGTTAAATCGAGTGATTTCCTGCCATTACTTTGGTGGGTAATACCTTCCCATAATGTCTGTTTCTCCCCTCCCGTCCCTTTACATATGATCGACCTACTTATCTAAAATCTAAGATGTACCAAATCTAAGTGATATGTTGTTGAAATTTCACACTTACTTCTTATGTTATTCGGGCATCATATGTTGATTCATATTGGCACATTAAAGCACAAATGGGGGCACAAATGTTGACTTTTCATGCAAAAAATAACAATTTTTGGAAATCAAATTAAATTAACCGAAGCCCGTTTGATTCATTGAAAATAACAATTATTTACTGCGTTGTTTTGCAAAGAAATTGCAATATTTTTGCGCTATTTTGCAATAGTTTTGCGTTATTTTGCAACTGTGTTAAGTCAAATTGAAATGATATAGTGTAATATCACAAACGTGTTGCTTTATTTCGCAAAAGTATTACTTTATATCGCAATAGAATTGCAATATTGCAATGGTATTGCGTTATACAGCAATTAAATTGCATTATAGCGCAATTTTATTGCTTAATAATGTAATTTTATCGCAATGAAATTGCAGTTTATTGCAATAATATTGCGTTGTAACGCAATAATATTGCGTTGTAACGCAACAATATTGAGATTTAACGCGATGGAAATGCGTAAGAGCGCAATTTTACTGCCTAATAACGCAATCTTATCACAACAAAATTGTATCATATTGCAATAAAGTTGCAATAATATTGTGTATATCGCAATGATATTGCGTCATATCGCAATAAATTTGCGTAATATAGTAATAATATTGCGTTGTTTCACAATAGTATTGTTATATAGCAATGATATTGCGTGATATCGCAAAAGGATATTATAGATTTGCGAAACATTGTGATCTTATGCAATACATCTGAAAAATATCGAAACAATATTGCGAAATAACGCGATATTCTTGCAATATCACGCAATATAATTGTAATAAACATTGAAGAAGTACCTATCATATATTCATTCTCAAAGTGGAGAAAGCAAGGCAAAGTAATGTGAATTCCCACAGTAACGGTTGCAAACTTCGGAATAAATAATGATCAGGTCCCGGGCGAGTCAGCGTCCTGATTGCATGCAACACTTGTCGCAACAGCTCCATGGAAACTTGTCAAATTCGGTAATTGTCTCGATGTACATATTGATGTACGCATCAGGTAAGTATATTTCCTGTTTGTTGATGATGACAATCATTCATAAAACGAATAACTAAAACGCATATCTATTGTGACATAGCGATAAAATGCAATACCTCCGAGGAATAACGTAACAGAATTGCGAACTAACGCATAATCCTAGCGAAATGACACATCATTATAGCAAAATGACGCAATATTGTAAAGATATAACGCAATTATATTGCAAAATAACGAAATATTATTTATAGAATAACTGTCTTTTGGAATGTGATTATTTATAGAATAAATGGATCCATTGTAGGTTATCACAGTATAATCACATTCCAAAAGACAGTTATTATATATATTTACATTCCAGTTTTTCACGCTTTAATGACGTTGAAATAAGAATAAAACTCTGTTGCTAAGGCTCTGTTACTACGTACCGTCAAAGTTCAAATCAAGCCAAGTAACTATGACGTCATAGTTCAAACCACGCCACCGCGGTTATTATACAATTATGGACTTTTTATGAGGTGAATATGGTGTGATATTTTCTTAATTTGAAAATATTGACCGAGGCGACAGCCGAGGTCAATATTTTCAAATTCAGAAAATATCACACCATATTCACCTCGTAAAAAGTCCATAATTGTTTTATTATATAGTGGACTTAATCAGTATTTATAAAGGTACCTTTTCAAAATGGCTGACATCGACTTTTCTTTGAAAATGTTTCAAGACGTGTTAATATCAGCATTTTCTGTCGCTGAATTATCCTGAACGTAATGGACTTCATTCAATGAGTCAAATGAAGAATATTTCAGAGTCAAAATCCGTAGATAGGCTCAAAATTCAAGAAATTGAGCTCAGCTTCAGGGTCCTTGTTGCTGTTTATACGAAATGACGTTAATGACGTCACAGATATAAATTTCGCGCGCTTTCGATATTTCATGGTAAACCGGAAGCAAGAGTTTTCGCGGTAGTGATATTTAATGAAATTGCCCCTCACAGGTCATTTGATGAGACAATGACTCGTCACGTGACAGTTCTCAGCCAATGAGAGTGGGAATATAAACAGACTATATAATAAACCCCTATAATTACAGCGTATATTCTATACAAATGAATGGGCATATGTAAATATAGGAGTATAACCGCAGTGGCGTGTTTTGAACTATGACGTCATAGTAAGTTGGCTTGATTTGAACTTGGACGATACGTAGTAACAGAGCCTTAGCAACGTAGTTGTAAACGTATTTTAACGTCATTAAAGCGTGAAAAACTTGAATGTAAATATATATAATAACTGTCTTTTGGAATGTGATTATACTGTGATAACCTACAATGGATCCAGGAATTATGTTTCTCATAATGCGCTAACGCGCATTATGGAACATAATTCCTGGATTCATTGTAGGTTATCACAGTATAATCACAGTGTAAATTCTATACAAATGAATGGGCAAATGTAAATATAGCAAAATAACGCAATGCTTCCGAAATAATATGCAATATTATTGCGATATAAGGCAAATTGATACATTTTGCGTATAATATGAAATAATCTTCCCTCTTCCTAAAATATCATAAGTCTTTAAACACCTCTTCAACCTTTGAAAAAATCCTGGATCCGCCTTGTGTATTTGTTTATCCTTTCAACTGCTAGTGGTTTATAGTGCTCTTTCAGCCTGGTTTGAATCAAATCTGATTCGACGTACGTTCACAGGCCGACCGCCATGTCAACGTAACAGACGTTAAGTCGACTGTGCATAAGTGAATGCATATAGTTCTGCATCTATGTAGATTTTTTTTTAATTCTTCAAACAAATAAATATTTCACTCACTTCCTCAATGTAGCAATATATATTTTCATTTCGTTTTAGTAAATTGATACTGATCAATGCACTGTACTTACACAAGCAACGGCAAAATGCCGTGTCATACGTCAAAAATGACGTCGCAAACAATAAACCATACTCCACTTCACATGAATATATTTTGCTTTATCACGGCGTAAAGTCATCTAAGGTTAAAAAATTTAGTATTATCAAAGTATAAATAAAAGATATTAAGCGTTATGGCAAAATAAGCCAATTTCGCCGTTCATGGTTCTTGTCCTTTTCACAGATTTATGCGTTGCCAATTTTTCACATAAGTCAAACTTTTTGAGACCAAATTGCAACCATGCAACTCTCTTTTTAGCTCACCTGAGCCAAAGGCTCAAGTGAGCTATTGTCATAGTGTGGCGTCCGTCGTCCGTCCGTCGTAAACTTTTAACATTTTCAACTTCTTCTCAAGAACGGCTGAAGGGATTTTGATGAAACTTGGTATGCATGAAGAACTAAAGGTCCTCTACCAAGTTTCTTCATTTCGGCTTGATCCCTTCAGGGGTGGATCCAGGGCGGGGTCAAATAGGCCCCAGAGGGTACCCCTCTTCAAAAATCTTCTTCTCCAGTTCCACTGAATGGATTGAAAAACTAATTGTATCTAAGTGATCTAGAAGGATGTACGATTCAAGTTTGTTCATTTCGTTAAAATCCAATAACTAATTTTTGACGCGTTTTTGACGTCTTTTTCGACATTGCATTTTTAATGCAAAAATTGATATTTCTCTTTATATTTTCTTTCTTATTGAAAAATTCTGCTCCAGTTTAGTTTAATTTAGCCATTTTTAAGCAAAGGAATGCTTCAGTGAAAGAATTTTGCTGAAAGGTTTATTTTTGAATTTTTAATGATTTTTTTAATACTGTAAAAAAGGAAGGGAGGATGGTCATTTTCATCATTTTTGGCATTTTATGGTTCTTCCCATGAATGATTGTTTTAACATTTATCATATTTATTGTAAGGAATGTAACAGTGAAAGAATTTTCTCAATATCTTGACTTTTAGATTTTTAATGATTTCTTTAATACTGTAAATAGGCATGTTTTCTTTGTCAATGAGTCCCAAGGTAGCGAGTTCAAATCCCGGCTGGGCCTTAAAAATTTTTTTTCTTTATTTTTCATTTTTCATCCATATTTTAAGCTTTGAATGCTATTTTTAACTTACCTGAATAATTTTAATGCCATTTTTGCCACTTTTTGAACTTTGGAATTTTTTATGAAGTTTGGCATTTTCTCCATATTGATTGTCCCCCGCTTTCGCGAAAGCGCGAGAACATTAAAACCGGTTCGTCCGTCTGTCCGTCCGTCTGTCCGTCAGTCACAAAAACTTTAACCTTGTGCATAACTTTTGAATGGTAAGTGATAGGGCTTTGATATTTCACATGTGTATTCCTTGTGACAAGACCTTTCCATGGATACCAAAATTTTTGACCTTGTGACCTTGACCTTGGACTTTGACCCACTTATTAAAAACTTTAACCTTGACCATAACTTTTGAATGGAAAGTGATAGGGCTTTGATATTTCACATGTGTATTCCTTGTGACAAGACCTTTCCATGGATACCAAAATTTTTGACCTTGTGACCTTGACCTTGGACTTTGACCTACTTATTAAAAACTTTAACCTTGACCATAACTTTTGAATGGAAAGTGATAGGGCTTTGATATTTCACATGTGTATTCCTTGTGACAAGACCTTTCCATGGATACCAAAATTTTTGACCTTGTGACCTTGACCTTAGACTTTGACCTACTTATTAAAAACTTTAACCTTGACCATAACTTTTGAGTGGAAAGTGATAGAGCTTTGATATTTCACATGTGTATTCCTTGTGACAAGACCTTTCCATGGATACCAAAATTTTTGACCTTGTGACCTTGACCTTGGACTTTGACCTACTTATTAAAAACTTTAACATTGACCATTACTTTTGAATGGTAAGTGATAGGGCTTTGATATTTCATATGTGTATTCCTTGTGACAAGACCTTTCCATGGATACCAAAATATTTGACCTTGTGACCTTGACCTTTGAGTTCGACCTACTTATTAAAAACTTTAACCTTGACCATAACTTTTGAATGGAAAGTGATAGGGCTTTGATATTTCACATGTGTATTCCTTGTGACAAGACCTTTGCAAGATTTTTGACCTTGACCTTTGAGTTTGACCTACTTTTCAAAAAACTATAACCTTGTCCATAACTTTTTAATGGAAAATGATAGGGCTTTCACATTTCACATGTGTATTCCTTGTGATGAGACCTTTCTGTTGGTAATAACATTCTGACCTTGTGACCTTGTCCATGGAGGTTGACCCACATTTAAAAACTTCAACCTCGACCATAAGTTTTTGATGGTAATTTTAATCATAGGTCTTGAATATTTCACATGTGCATACCTTTTCATAAGCCCTGTCCCTTGGAAACAAAACACAAGTTTGGACCTTTTGACCTTTTCTTGGAGTTAATCTTTCATATTTAGAATGTTGATAATATATGAGATATATTATTAAAACTTAAGAATGGGGGGATGTCTGTAAGCATTTCTTTAAAGACAAACACCCAAAAGCGTGGGACCACAATTCCTTGAATTTGATTTTTCTAATTGGCTTGTATATTAATGAACTAATCAGAGTAAAAACTAATCTTTCTTTCATTTACTCCATCTAACAGTGGTTTTCTGCACTTAATATTTCTTAAGGATGACATCCTATCTGATGCCTCTTTAGGTTGTCCATCCTTTCCCCGAAAGAGAGAGATGTTAGGGTGCTCTTATTATTTTTCTTTAACTATTTCTTTTAATAACTTAGTAAATATATGATCTTCTGCACTCATTTATTGCATGTTTGTCAGATTAAGTTACTCAATTCTTTTATATACATTATTTGCTATAACTTTATTTTTTGAATTTTTTTTTTTTATATTTTAATCTAGATATGCTGTGCGTGCACATAGACCCAAGGATTGTGGGTTCAAATTCAGGCACTGGCATCCCAATTTTTTTTTTCATTTTTTGCATTTTGCAAGCTTTTTAAGCACTTTTAAATCATCTGAATACAAAAAAAACCTTCTTTTTTCTTTTTCCATTTTCATTTTCTCCATTTTGCACACTCGTTTATTGCATTTTACTTTTTTGGAATTTTTATGATATTTTTTTTAAATTATTTATGGCATATGGACCAAAAAATTCTGACTATGGCTCTGGCTCTAACATTATTCAATGTCAGTATGTTCAGAGTGTGCATGGATATCAGGTGAGCGTTGTGCCCCCCTGGGGCTCTTGTTATATCCTTTTACATACACATCTGTGTTGCTGGGGCCTCTATGTTGTGTGGGTCATCTTACAGTGAGGATTCTTCGAGACCTCAGGGTAATTGGAAAAGTGAAGAGGGTTGTGCGCACGTAATCCAGGATAACCACACCATTTGCTACTTGCGTGGCAAATGGCCGTCCAAAGTCGGCACTAGTTGCCCATTAGTCTCGTCGGTTTATGTGTAGTCTTTTTGCGTTTGATGTTTACATGTCTCTTTTTCGTCTCATACTATGCTCGTCTTTTGTGTTTTTGCATTGGGTGTTTTGGCGTTTTGCTGTTGGTGCTGCAACAGGGTCTTGTTGGAGATCTCCTCCCTTCTTTTACCCAGGATTTAGAATGTAAAATTTATATTATTCGTATAGCATTCAATTTTTTTTTTTTTTTGAAATCGCGTCTTTCAATTTTTTTTTTATTTTACGATGAATACAAATGTTATATTCATTGCTTCCTATTTTCTGTGATAGTTTCTTTAAAACCATGTTTTTCATCCCAAAAGGCGTTTAATGCAACAAAATAAACCCTTATTTTTGCAATGGAAATTTCTTTGAAACATGATTTTTGTCTGGAAAGGCGATTTATGCTAAAACAAGATAGGTTTCGAAGGATCAAGAGGTATGCACAAATCGACATCATGCATGAAGACGTATTAACAACGAAAGAACGCATGACAAGCACACACTACTTATCTCTATTAGTAGCTATTGCAGGTGGATTGAAAGGACCAATTAAGCGTTTTGTCATTATTGGAAGAAATATTTGTTGGTATATTGATAAAAATGCTCTAATGTACCATCGAAACAGATCAATATTAAAAAGAAATATTAAAACAACTTAAGAACATAAAGTATTCGGAATCAAAATTCAGAAGTAAAGTGCTGTCAAAAGATGCTTGTTTAAATTGTAGTATTGTTCAGAAACTATCTTCGAGTGTGAATGAAAATTACTTTAAAGGACTTCTAAAATAGGAATCGGTAGGATGTTTCGATTGTTCAGGTGAAATTGTCACATTTCAGCAAATTTGAAAAAAGACTTACATTAGCATTCAAAATATGAAAATTTTCCACCATTTTTATGACGTCATTTCAACGTCAAATTTGACGTAGAAGGCACCCGTAAAAGTTTTGACGACATGTCAAATCGTAAACCTTAGACCATAACCTTTCATTTGATACCAAATATAGCCTTGCACTAGGAGTGGACATTAAACTCCTAAAATAGCAGTAGTAGGAATTACCGAAAAGACAGCATTTACCGAAAAGACGGTGATATTTACCGAAAAGACAGATATATTTACCGAAAAGACCATTGAAATTAAGAACAGATTATTCTATTATTCATTTTATGTCAACAAAATATGATATTCAATCAAATTCATAATTTAACTGCAGCAACTTAGCAATGTTCAAATACAACTGCATGTACATGTACTACAAAAAAAAAAACCAAATACAAATATTTCGTATTTGTTGTTATGAAATATGCACTTTATATATAATTAATCAGCTATTCACACTATACATCATAATAATTATGACTCTTGCTACAACATTCTTATCAATTTATCATTATTGATGTAAGTTTTACATTCTCTATCAGAGGAAACTATGACAAGTCAAACCTTAAATTAATAAGCTTTTTGGTTTTGATTATACATTTAATTGTATTAACACGTTTCCCATACTAAAAATGAGTTTAGTTTTAAAATTTAAGTGTCTTTTCGGTACAATTTTGGGTCTTTTCGGTAAATATCACTGTCTTTTCGGTAAATGCTGTCTTTTTGGTAATTCCTACTACCCCTAAAATAGAGCACTTTTTTAGGCTTGGTCACCGTACTATTAGCAGTTACTGTCGGCTCACATCTTGTGGATGTTTCAATAGACTCAGTATAACAATGAATTCTTGGTGTTGTTCGAATAATTTCTAGTATATGTTTACATACAGAAAATAGACCGAGGTAGAAAAGTATAAGAACTTGAGTATCACTATCATGATCGGCATTTGATTGTCCGTGTCACGTGGAGGCGCGTGGTCAATAATTTTCATATTAATTAAAAATCTTATTTACAGGCGTGAAAAGTCGAGATCTGATAGTCCTATAGTACTTCTTTAATATATGTTGCCGTAAAATGATCCGTCACGCCGTGTTGAAATCAATCTACTCACTGTAGTTACGGAAATATTTATCGCGTACCTTGTATAGTGATAGCTTTTTAAAGGACAACGTAATTTCCTTTAGTACGCGTTCTGTTTTCATACTTAAAGAAACTGAGATACAACATTATTTTACGAAAAGTAGGCGGCGATTTTACCCAAAGTAGGAGGCGAGAAATCACCGGTCGCCGGCTCTTAATGAGAACCTTGCCGGGGATTACTTTTGTGCAAGTTTCGTCTCAAATTCAATTCAATCTTGAAAACAATTTTGATCTCCGTGTATAGAGAAAATATTGGTCGATTTTGGGGAAAATAAAGCTAATTTTTACGAGGGGAAGCCACCGATATTCGGCGGTAAATCTGGCCAAAAAAAAATCACTGGTGTTACAAAGGACAAGGTACAGTAAGGGCCTTATTTGGCCCCTCATAGAAATGAATGAATTTGGTCTAAAACAAAGGAGTATGAAGTCTACTTACCGAAAAACCTATATATCATACCATGCTTTATCGTTTCTATATATTTTAAGGTCAATTTTTAAGGTCAAGGTTATGGCTTAATTAATCAAGGAATAGAACATAACCATTATAGTATGGGATGTATCACTTGGTTGGCTGCAACCCTTCCACCTTCATCCTCCAAAACTGGCCTAACCTTGCAGCATTTTTGTGTTCTTTCAATTGAAAAAAGTTTCATGGAAATTTCTATTGAAAAAGTGATGTTTTTGGAGGAAAAACATGTTTTTTAGTGCAAAGTCACTGAAAATCGGAAAATTCTTATAATTTGTAAATGGACGATGATTTAAAAAATAGGAAAACGTAATTATACAGTATTTTTTCGTGTTCTTTCAGATGGAATAAGATTTAAATTCCATTTTTTATTTTTTCGACGTGTTTTTGGGGTAAAAATCATTTTTTTTTGCAAAATTTCAAAGAAATTTGAGGAAATTATAATTTTCTCCTGTTCCTTAGTTCTAAATATTGCCTATAATCGTTTATTGAAGAGTTAAAGTAATACTTAAAAGTGTTGCTCATGAATCATATATTCAAAGTAAGCACGGCATATTTCCTACTTCGTTTTGAGGCAAAATTTTTTTTTTGTTTTAAAATCACAGATTTCTGGTAAAAATTTAATGAATACAAGGTCTAACCTATAATAATAAATTCAAAGCTGTCGTTTACTAAAAAAATCATTTATGTTATCAAATGAAAGTAATATGAAACGTTTTAGATAATTGAAGTCTAAATTTTGGGTAAAATATATACTTTTTGCGCAAAAAAACCACTTCTTTTGAGAAAATGAGTACAAGTTCTTTTCCTTTGACAAAATGGGCACATTCTAGCTGTGGTAGGATCTTGTTTCTGATCATGAATGGAAAGGAATATCATTTGATAAACAAAGTTTAAATTATATCCTATAAATATTCGTACCAGTTACAAATGTCTGCGTAAAAATTGACCAAGATATAGGCTACTAAGGCTTATTATTAAACAATACCAAATATACATATGTAGTTCTTTTTCACTTTAGAAAGTGATTGTCATTTGAAAAACACAAATATACGATGACTGATTGATATATTGTGAGTCTCGGTTTTCTGGGATGCAGAAGGTATTCTGCTGATAGATTATCTCCAAAAAGGACAAACAATGAATGGTACATACTATGCTTCACTTCTGACACGTTACACTTACTAGCGCCGTGGAAAGCTCACTTGTTCAAGGTGTGTTGTTCCACCAGGACAATGCTCCTGATCATAAGTCTGTCACTGCCATGAATGTCATTTATGACTGTGGCTTTAATTTTATTGAGCGTCCGCCTTATTCACCTGATCTTGCTCCATCAGACTTTCATCTATTCCCAAAACTGAAAGCAGCTATTTCTGGCTCCAATTTTCAGTCCGACGATGACGTCATACTCAGTCATATGCAGTGAATGGTTTTCTGACCAGCCAAGAAAATGAGTTCTTATTAGGTAATATTGAGGCCCTTAAACACCGCTGTCAAAAGATTCAAATTCTGCCATACGAGGCTCACAACATATCAATCAGCCCTCGTACTGGCTAAAATGAGTTTATCATGTTTATTTTTGAGTACCGTACCTTCTGAAAACTGATTCCGTTTACCCTTAAGGAAAACACAGTAAAAAGGAGTACAGAAAAGGGTACAAGGGAGCGCAATTGGCCCCCCTTACCCTCGACTTTTATGTATTCAATGACAAGGGCCAAGGTCTGCGATTGTGCGATTGATTCAATGACTCTAAAAACAATACTATTCTAAGAGCTAAACTGAGCTTCAGGAGGTCAGACTCCCCCCCCCCCCATGGAGTTTGCCACAACATGCTGATTTTCACCGTTTTATGGTATTTTTTTCAAAACTATAGACTTAAGCCTCTCCATCCGACGGGTTAGAATCCCCCTCCTCTTTCCTGGATGAAAAAAGTTTCAAGATCTGCTTATGCATACAATGTCTGAAACAAATGCTTAAAGGTATGGTGTCCCTGAAAATTAATTAATTTTACAAAACTCTATAATGAAAAATCTTTCTTTTGATATGAAAGTTTACATTCTCATTTACATAAATTCAAATTTTCAGGCTAATCTAACGCATACATTCGTAGTTGTAGCCGTTTGAAAACGTCATATTTTTGGGGAGCGCAGCTCTAATTCATTCCATTAGCACCACCTACAATGTATTGCGTTTTTACAATCGAGGTATATGTAGATTTAATTTTACAAATTCGACAATATTATGGTAGCTACTGCATATTTTCAAATAGCATTTTTTATGGCTCTTTTTAATCTTCAATCTAGACCCATCGGAATAAATTTTGCGTTTTCAATAAAATTCATTTTCAGGGACAATGTATTGTCCTATGACACATTAAAATTAAAATTTAAATATGACAGTATCTTTTATGTTTGTTAAAACATCTGTATACGTCGTATAAATTTACAACGATATTCTATATGCAAACCGACATCATGGACCTCTTGCAATAGACAGATTATTGGGTTTTTTATGTGGAGATAAGGGGGGGGGGTATTGAAGACATGATTTATCGAGAAGGCGAAGAGATGTTTATTGTTAGAATTACAATTCATATACGAGTTGCAAAACTCGGCTCTTAATTTGATGTGAGACGGGCGGGCGGGCGTCTGGGCGGGCGGGCGGGCGGGCGGGCGGGAGGGCGTCAACAATTGGTTTCCGGACTATAAGTCAACTACCAAAGAGGCTATAACAATGAAACTTCATACACTTACTCACCATTAGTCAAGGATGAGCCCTATTGATTTTGGGGTCAAAAGGTCAAAGGTCAAGGTCACAGGACTCAGATGATTGAAAATGGTTTCCGGACCATATTTCAGCCTGTATTGCACCTATAATCATGAAACTTGCCAGAAATGTTTCCCTTGAATCAAGGATGAGGCCTATTGATTTTGGGGTCAAAAGGTCAATCTTGTCTAATTCTGCGCGATAATGTCATTGTCACAGGTGATACCAATGTAAATTACTCCAAGACGTCAACGTGAAAATCCCGATCCCGCGAAAAAAAACCGTCATAATTTCTAGAGGAAACGTTACGTTTTTCGTTATAACAAGTGAGCACAGCTGGGCCTATCTGAGAAAATTTGCACATCAACTCGTAAATGGGTCACAAACACCATATCAAAATATGAATGATAGGCCAGCGTGTGCTCATATCAAAAAAAGAAGATGAACACATGGAAATGGTGAAAAAAGCAGAATTTTCGAGAAATTAAGCAACTTCATTATTGTATATATAGGCTGTTATTATTTTTCTTGCAAAAATTACTCTAGATATTAAAAATACAAACCTTAATTGATTTAAATTTATTTCTATCAATGCTTTTTAGAGAGCTTGAATTTTAAAAAATGAGTGGGCCAAACTATAATGACAAGTGTCCCTTGTCCTTTGATTGGCTTATACAGCCATGTGACCTTTAGTGGTATTTTGTACTGGTCAAGGGGGAGATAATTTAAGACATTTAAACTATACAGACTTCTACTAGATTGACTTATTTTGGTTGTATTTTGTACTTGTCAAGGGGTAGATTACATTTGATAAGTAAAAATATATAACAAGCACAAAAGCACTTATAAACACATGCCACCCCCTTTCCCCATTATGTTAGTAGAAAAATTTGCCAGTAAGGCAGGTTTTGATTTAGTATTTCTATATTTTTATTTGTGGTTTTCACTATAATTTGCTCTTTCATCTTTTTCATTAACAATGTGACAGGCGGAGAAGAAAATTTTACTGGCCCTGGAATGGAACAGGAGGCAGACATTTATAGGGGTTCTCTATCATTTATAAGTGCAACTGTAAAAGATGATCAATGTGTCAACTTATCACATGTGATTCTACAATTAGTGGACAGACTTTCAACTCATCAGATCAAGATCTCATTTATCTGATCACTTAATGGAACAGGTCAGTCTTTAAAATCTCATCTTCGGAACCATTCATATATAATAAAGAAGTTTTACAAACAGCACAGAAATTTTCTTTACAAACACATTCTATTTTGGATAACCTTGGTACAGTCTTTCTCAATACTTAAAAATGTAAGCAAAACAGATACATGTATTTCAGATAAAGCGTAAACTTCTTGCTGAACTTGCCTTGTTGACTTAACTTTAAAATGTTTACCCTCTTGGTCTAGATGATCATATCTATGGACAAGGAAACATTTATTCAGCCTCCACAGATACCATTGTCTTTTCTGTCCACCTTAATGGTAAAGAGAGGTACAGGTCCCATGGGGAAAGACATAATAGAATACTTGGAGAGTCAGTCGTACCCTCGACAATCTACTAATTATAGCAGGCAATAGTGGCAGACATGCACTGAAACCTATCTTGGATGAGGGGCAAGTTGCATTCTTTTAGAAACAATTACCAATTCAGACTGATGATGCATCGTGATGTCACAAATGTTCTTTTATATAGTTTTATCTCAGGGAATTTCATTGGTTGTGCATATATTTGATCTTGAACTCTTAGTTATTATTATTATCCCCTCGCAACATAGTTACAGGGAGAAATAGCAACACCGCCGTTCGTGTGTAAGTGCGTGTATATTGTTATGGGTCAGAATACCCCAAAACGCCAGCAAAAATCAGACAAAGACAGAATATAAATTTACAAGTTTAATTATGTACAAAATATATATATTTACAATGATTACAACTTACAATACAATGTCCGGATCAAAGTGTCCGTGACGGTCCACAAAGTCTATCGAATGTATGGTTTCCGGTAATCACAAACGTTCTCGAAAGATCGGTGTCCAAACGTTGTTAAATGGATTAAAGTCTCAACAAATAAAGTGTCCCAGTATATCAGAATAGAAGAATGAATCGTGTCTACGAATGTGTACGAATGCCCCCTTAACACAGTTCCTCAGAGGTATTTATACTTAAGAACAATGAATTAACCAGAAGCTTCTAGAACAATGACTCATTACAAATGATTAACAATAGAGTAAATTCTAGAAATCACAGTCATGTGATGATAATGATGTAACACAGAACATACTGGAATATTCTCTAATGAAATAAAGATGACATAGTAAAATCTAGAAAGAATTATTACGAAAGCATTAAATAACATGACTAAGTACATGTGCACCTACACATAAAGTAAAACTAAAATAATACATGACCCACAACACCTCCCCCCTTAAAAGTTTGAATGTCAGTGAAAACTTAGGTGGTAAATTCTGCAAAAAACACTCATGAAACTCTCGATAGTGCATCTGCAATCACATTGTCTTTGCCCTTGATATGGTTAATAATGATATTGTACTCTTGCAACAATAAACTCCACCTTGTAAGTCTTTGATTCTTGTTTGACATTTTGTGCAAAAATGTGAGAGGGTTGTGGTCAGTAAATACAAGAATGGGATGTAAAGTAACATTCAAATAAACATCAAAATGTTGTAAAGCTAACAATAATGCAAGACACTCTTTTTCAATAGTAGAGTAATTCTTTTGACATTTTGTCAATTTCTTTGAAAAATAACAAACAACTCTATCTACACCATCATCATTTTCTTGAAACAAAGCAGCCCCGATTCCTACGTCACTGGCATCAACAGTAAGCTTAAATTGCTTATCAAAATTTGGAGCTGACAGGACAGGACTATTCATAAGAACACATTTGATTTTCTTAAAAGATTCGTCACAGTCATTGGTCCATGCAAAATTCACTCTCTTTTGTAACAGATTGGTAAGTGGACCAACAACTGACGAGAAATTTGGACAAAATTTTCTGTAAAATCCTGCCATTCCCAAAAATCTCATTATTTCTTTCTTATTGGTAGGAATCGGGAACTTTGAAATAGCTTCCACCTTGGCCATGATAGGAGTAACAAAACCTTGACCTACTTTGTGACCCAAATATTCTACAGTCGCATGACAAAATTCACTTTTCGCAAGGTTCACTGTGAGGTTTGCTTTCGCCAGTATGTCGAAGAAAGTACGCATGATTCGGAGATGATCATCCCAGGTGTCGCTGTAGATGATGACGTCATCGATGTACGCCTCGCATCCTTCGAGATGGTTTAGGAGCGAATGAATCATCCTCTGGAATGTGGCTGGTGCGTTTTTCATACCAAAGGGCATTACTTTATATTGGTATAGCCCATCTGGAGTCGCAAATGCCGATATTTCTCTGGCTCTCTCGGTAAGCGGGACCTGCCAATAGCCTTTAAGCAAGTCAAATTTACTGACAAATTTTGCACTGCCAATTTTATCTATACAGTCATCGATTCGTGGGATCGGATAAGAGTCAGTTTTGGTGACTGAATTGACTTTTCTAAAGTCCGTACACAATCGGTAAGTTCCGTCTGGCTTCGGAACCAGAATACATGGGGAACTCCAATCACTATTGCTGGGTTCAATAATGTCATTTTCAAGCATGTATTGAATTTCTTTCCGCATGTATTGAAGCTTTATCGGGTTTAACCGATAGGGATGCTGTTTGATAGGTGATGATGCGTCACCCACAATGACGTCATGATGAGATGCATTCGTCTTTTTTGGAACGTCCGGAAAGATGGTCGTATATTCCCGCATTAATTGGTGCACTTCCTCTTTTTGATGCACGGTCAGATGTCCGAGTTTCACTTCCGGACTTTCCAGAATTTCGGAATTCTTCAAACGGACACTTTGAGCGAAGTCTTTTTCGACAGTCTCTTCATTACATTCAGGTTCAACACAATTTTCTAATGTATTTACATTGGCCAAAGTGGAAACTGGTTTTACAAAATTTCGGTCACTTCTATCAAAATACTCTTTCAACATGTTAACATGACACACTCTTTTTTCTTTTCGCCGACCTGGTGTCTTAACCACATAGTTAACATCACTAATTTTACTCTCAATCTCATAAGGACCGAAATATCTAGCTTGCAAAGGATGACCAGGGATAGGCAAAAATACAAGAACTTTATCGCCTGGTTTAAAAACTCTGTTTCTAGCATCTTTGTCATACCATGTTTTCATTTTCATTTGTGATGTTTTGAGATTTTCTTGAGCCAACTTGCAAGCATTATATAATTTCTCTTTGAAATTAGACACGTAGTCTAAGAGATTCAAATCGCTAGTCTCAGTCAACCATTTTTCCTTCAACAACTTCAATGGCCCTCTGACCGTATGCCCAAAAACTAGCTCAAAGGGACTGAACCCCAGGGACTCCTGAACCGCTTCTCGTGCCGCAAACAACACGAGGTGAACCCCTTCATCCCAGTCTTTTCCATACTGGTGACAATATGTTTTCATCATAGTTTTAAGGGTTTGATGAAAGCGTTCAAGTGCCCCCTGGGACTCAGGATGGTACGCAGAAGACTTATACTGCCTGATACCTAGCTCATGCATAACCTGTTGAAACAATCCTGACATAAAATTCGAACCCTGATCTGACTGAATAGCCTTGGGAGCACCTACGAAACTGAAAAACTTTGTAAGGGCCTTAACTATGGTCTTTGCCTTAATATTCCTAAGAGGTATGGCCTCAGGAAACCTAGTCGAAGTACACATAATTTTTCAGTAAGTACTGATTACCTGACCTAGTCCTAGGCAAAGGACCTACACAATCAACTAACACCCTACTAAAAGGTTCCTCAAAGGCTGGAATGGGTTGGAGGGGAGCAGGTGGTATAACTTGATTGGGTTTACCTACCATCTGACAACTATGACAAGACTTACAAAACTCAGACACATCTTTTCTCAACTTAGGCCAGTAAAAGTGACTTAAAATCCTATTATAAGTCTTATTGACACCTAAATGACCTGCCATGGGTGTGTCGTGAGCTAAACTCATGATGTCCCCGCGATATGCTACTGGAACCACTATCTGGTGAACGACCCGCCACACGTCATTAGGGGGTGCATCGGGTGGTCTCCATTTCCGCATGAGGATGCCATCTTGTATGTAGAAGCACTCTCCGACTTTGTCCGCTTCTTCTCGGGGAAGGGCCCTCTTGCTTAGTCGGATGATCTCCGGATCTTTAGTTTGCTCGGAGAGGAGCTGCTCACGGCTTAAGGCATCTGTATCTCTGTCTAATGGCGGATGGGAATCATCACCAGGTACTGTCGGAGACTTGTCAACATGAATTGGTACTGACGTCTCAGGTACGCTGTCATCAATGGTAGACATGAATGTGTCAGAAAGGTCTATATTTTTGGAGGGATGGTCCTCGTTAAGTGCAGAAGTACTCGCAGCCTCTTTCAGTCTGTTCCTGGCCATCGCCCTGGTAACTGCGCAGGCTGGGTACAAGTCGTCGTCTTCATCATCGGACACGACATCGGACGTGATTTTCTCACAAACAATCGGATCGGCTACAACTTTGCCGCCAGCTAAATTGTTGCCAAGCAACAAGGAAACGCCTTGAACGGGAAGAGTAGGTCGAACACCTACGATAACAGGTCCAGTAATTAAGTCTGACTTCAAATAAATTTTATGAAGGGGAACATCAATGACGCCTAGCTCCACACCCTGTAGTAAAACTGACCTACCAGTAAAAGTGTGCTCAGACAAAGGCAATGAACCCTCTAACAATAAAGTCTGGGCAGCACCAGTATCTCTCAAAATCTGAACAGGCAAAGCTTCGCTAGAATCACTGAGTGAAACAAATCCCTGTGACAAAAAGGGCTTATAGTGATCCTCCACAAAATCATCAGAACTGGACTTAGAACCCTGAATCTCAGGAGTGTCAGAACAAATCGAATCTAAGGCTTTCCTATCATTTCTAACAGACGCACAGGCCTGTGACTTAAGTTCTTTTTTCTTCTTAAGCTTCAAACACTCACCAATAACATGACCTTTTTTCTTACAATAATTGCATGTAGGAAGCGACCCCACCCCTGGGGATGCCTCAGAACGCTCGGACCTAGGACCGGACGTAGAACCACCTTGAGATGGTGACTGGGAACTAATGGACGACTGAGACTCTTGTAAATTTTTCTTTGGAAAATCTGACGTTTTTGCGCTATCGCTAGATTGAGTTTTGGACACGAAATTTTTCTTATGAGTGAGAGCATACGTATCAGACAAAACAGCGGCTTCTTCAAGAGTTTTAACATTTTTGTCTTCCAAATGAGTTCTTAAATCTTGATGTACACACTCTTTGAACTCTTCTATCAGAATTATTTGACGCAAATTGTCAAATGAATTGGGAATTTTCTTAGATCGAAACCACTGGTCAAATAAATCTTCTTTTTCTCGAGCAAATTCAACATATGTTTGATTTTCAAATTTTTTGTACTTTCTAAACTTTTGTCTGTACGCCTCAGGTACTAACTGATATGCTCTCAAAATCGTGTCCTTGACCTTGTCATAGTCTGAACTCTCAGCAATACTGAGCGCCGAGTACACTTCAGCCGCTTTGCCAATAAGTACGCTTTGTAACAAAGTTGGCCAAAAATCACGTGGCCACTTCAGATTGGCCGCGATTTTCTCAAAATGTGGAAAATATTTGTCCACGGACTTTTCTTGAAATTTTGGTACTAATCTGATGTTTTTGGCGGCATCGAATTCAGACTTGACAGGCGAAGGAACAGGATTTTCCTTAACGCTTTTCTCTAACTTTAACTTTTCTAACTCAAACTGGAGTTCTTTCTCGTGCATACGTTCCTGTTTCTCTCTTTCTTCTTTTTCTCTTTCAAATTGTAAATGTCTTTCTTTTTCTTCTTTTTCAAATTGTCTTTCTTTTTCTTCTTTTTCAATTTGAAATTGTCTTTCTTTTTCTTCTTTTGCAATTTGAAATTGTCTTTCTTTTTCTTCTTTTTCAAATTGTAACTGTATTTTCATTTTCTCTAATTCAAACTCAAATTTTGACATTTTGGTTTCGCTTGAAACAGGTTCAACAGGAAAATTGTATGACGAAAAGATTTCCTTAGCTAAAAGCTCTTTAGCCACAATATTTCTAATTTCTTGTTTTCTCATAGAAGATTTTACATCTAACTTCAAGTGAAGACCTAAACCAATCAAATCATCTTTCTTCAATGATTCGAACTCTTGTACAGTCGGCGATTTCAAAAATTCAGTGACCGAAAATACCATGATTGATTTCTGCTGGCAAAGGTTTGGAGAATTTTCCTTTTTTCAAAAAACGAACTTTTACGTAAAAAATGCAAATATGCAGAGATTACGATCCCGGACGAGCCCCCAATTCTGTTATGGGTCAGAATACCCCAAAACGCCAGCAAAAATCAGACAAAGACAGAATATAAATTTACAAGTTTAATTATGTACAAAATATATATATTTACAATGATTACAACTTACAATACAATGTCCGGATCAAAGTGTCCGTGACGGTCCACAAAGTCTATCGAATGTATGGTTTCCGGTAATCACAAACGTTCTCGAAAGATCGGTGTCCAAACGTTGTTAAATGGATTAAAGTCTCAACAAATAAAGTGTCCCAGTATATCAGAATAGAAGAATGAATCGTGTCTACGAATGTGTACGAATGCCCCCTTAACACAGTTCCTCAGAGGTATTTATACTTAAGAACAATGAATTAACCAGAAGCTTCTAGAACAATGACTCATTACAAATGATTAACAATAGAGTAAATTCTAGAAATCACAGTCATGTGATGATAATGATGTAACACAGAACATACTGGAATATTCTCTAATGAAATAAAGATGACATAGTAAAATCTAGAAAGAATTATTACGAAAGCATTAAATAACATGACTAAGTACATGTGCACCTACACATAAAGTAAAACTAAAATAATACATGACCCACAACAATATGTGTGTCACAAAATCCTTGTATACAGCCTAGAGCACACAGTTTTTGGCCGGATTGCAAAGCAATTCCGGTCTATAGATTGACGATGTCCGTCCGTCCGTCTGCCGTCAACATTTTGGTTAAGGTTTCTGGTTGAGGCAAAATCTAAGTAACTATATGCAGTAGAAACTTTATATTATACATGAAGCTTGCCCTTGACAAGAACTTTCAATTTATGACATAACATTTGACCTAGTGACCTTGACCTTGGACTTTGACCTAGTTAAAGATTTTGGTTAAAGTTTCTGGTTGAGGCAAAATCTAAGTAACTATATGCAGTAGAAACTTTATATTATACATGAAGCTTGCCCATCACAAGACCTTTCAATTTATGCTGTGACATTTGACCTAGTGACCTTGACCTTGGACTTTGACCTAGTTAAAGATTTTGGTTAAAGTTCCTGGTTGAGGCAAAATCTAAGTAACTATATGCAGTAGAAACTTTTTATATTATACATGAAGCTTGCCCGTGACAAGACCTTTCAATTTATGCCGTAATATTTGACCTAGTGACCTTGACCTTGGACTTTGACCTAGTTAAGGATTTTGGTTTAAGTTCCTGTTTAAGCAAAAGCTATGGAACTGTATGCAGTGGAAACTTTATTTTATACATGTAGGTTGCCTCTGACAATTTCCTTTCAATTTATGCTGTATTATTTGACCTATTGACCTTGACCCAGTTAGTGACAAAAACTTACTTTGCAATCCAGCCATACCGTCTTTAGCGGTGTATTTTGATTGGATTTTAACCAAACTTTTTACAATGATAGCATATGACAAGAGGAAGAACCATATTACTTTTCAAGGTAATAGGTCAAAGGTCAAGGTCACAGATTGGAAAAGATAAAAATTATTGTATACAGCCTAGAGGGTGCAGTTTTGATTGGATTTTAATTTAACTCCATACACTTATAGCATATGACAAGAGGGAGAGTTCTATTGATTTTCAAGGTCAAATGTCAAGGTCACAGATTAGAAAAGGCAAAAATCTTTGTATACAGCCCAGTGCGAGCAGCAGTTCTGATTGGATTTTAACCAAACTCTGATAGTATATGACAAGAGGAAGAGCCCTACTGATTTTCAAGGTCATATCTTAAAGGTAAAGTTCACAGATTAGAAAAGGTCAAAATACTTGTATACAGCCTAAAGGGTGCAGTTTTGATTGGATTTTAACCAAATTTCATGCACTGATTGCTTATGACATAAGGAAGAACCCAATAAATTCTCAAGGTCATAGGTTAGAGGGCAAGGCCACACATTAGAAAAGGTCAGAATTCTTGTAAACAGCCAAGAGGGTGCAGAGATTGGATCTTAATCAAACTTCATACACTAATTGCTTATGGCAAGAGGAAGAACCCTATTGATTTTCAAGGTCATAAGTCAAAGGTCAAGGTCATGAGATTGGAAATGGTCAAGATTATTGTATACAGCTTAGAGGGTGCAGTTTTGATTGAATCTTAATAAAACTTTATACACTAATTGCTTGTGACAAGAGGAAGAGCCCTATTTATTTTCAAGGTCATAGGTCAAAGGTCAAGGTCAAAGACTGGAAAATGTAAAAAATTATTGTATAAAGCCTACAGAGTGCAGTTTTAGTTGGATCTAAACCAAACTTCATACACTTATTGCTTATGATTAGAGGATGAACCTCATTTTCCTGGTAAACAGACAGCCTAGACGGCACATTGATTTTCCTGCAGTGCGAGGGGATGCTATGCTTTGCGTTGCCTAGGTTTTATAATATATTTGTATTTAGACATTCATTCATCCTTTCTTCTTACTTGTGTTTCCACTTTGCTTTCTTACAGATAAAGAAGTTCATATATATAGCAGGATTAAGAGAGAAGAAATGAAGTCAAGCTGGTCAGTATAATGTACTTGCAGATACAGGAAGTTATAAGACATTTAACTCTGACCAGATGATTGTCCCAATTTGAGGACATGAGGGGGTGGTTCATGACACAAACTTTTATTTTAAGGGTTTGTTATAGGTGTTCTAGATAGTTTCATTGGATTGGAAAGTAAAGTGTTTTTTAGGAAAAAAAAGAAGGGCAAATTTGAACCTCTTGTTTTGAATTTATTTCTAAATAAATGTATACTGAGTAAGTGTCATTTATTACTGTATGTGTACTTATTTTAGCAGGATTCATATTTTAGCAGAGTTAGCGCTATGAAGACTGTGCTGATTTAAGACTACGCTAAATTATTGAACTTTTATAGATTAAATGTTCAAAATATGTCAAGTGCGCTAATTCATGATTACGCTAATATGTTAATTTGTCCTATTTTACCCTGATTGCGCTAAAATTTAGTATACATACAGTATTTTTCTTGGTCAAGGGAGAGATAATTTAAGAAATTACTAAAGACTAGGTGTGCTTACCCCTCGCATCGGCCCTATGATTTTGATGAAAAATGCTTTTGAAAAACGAATCATCAATTATCACTTTTTGCAATGTTGAATGTTTATGGAAATAACGCGTCATATTTTTTAGCCCTCATAACGTCATTCGCGTGATGTATGACATCATGTTCTGACATCATTTGCCCAGAATGATGCAAAACAATGGAAAATCATCGTATTTTACACACAAATCTTCAAAATTCATCTACGCTCCAGGCCTCGCCCATGATATTTTTCATACAAATTAAAAGGCCGATCGGAAATCTATCGATTGGTACAAAAATATTCCTGGGCAAGGCCTGGAGTGCCACTTGATTTTATGATTTTGTATTGAAATTTCGCTAATTTATTGATATTTTCAATAATTTCAACGCTTTTAGACGTTTTGAGCGACATGTTGTTCAGTACAGGACCGTGAAATCAAAACAGACTTTCCTGATATGGATTCACCATACATTTGACATTTCATAAACGAGAATATAAAGGATATATGGACAACTTTGGAAACAGGACTGAAATGGCAGGTTACCGCACCTACTCCTTTGAGTTCAATTTTGTACTGGTCAAGGGGGAGATAATTTTAGATTTTTAAATTATTCTGACTTGAATAAAAACATTAAACAAGGTTTACTGACTAGCTTGTACTTGAAGTAAATGTATAGTAAATTGAAATGATCAGTACTTTGCCATGAAATACATGTTGAATAGAAAATGAATATGAACGGTAATTTGTTGTGAAATAAAAAAAATTGTACAGAAAATTATGAAATGAACCTTAATAATAACTCTTGTGTTTGTTCAATGTGCATGCTCTGCAAGATGGCGCTTCGTTAGCGTCAAAGGGTCTATATTGAAATGAACCTTAATAATCTTGTCTTTGTTATAAATCTTACCTGAGCAATAGTTACATCTGGTGATAGATTGTTTTAATCACATATCTATATCATATATCTATATACATGTATATAAACATGTTTCAGGATACAAAAGATGGAGAGAAGGCAAAAGAGGACAAAGAAGGATTAAAAACCCTGTCAAAAATCAAAGTGATCATACAAAATGAGGTAAATATATTGAAATCTATATATTTTTGTGTCGCCTGCAAAGCATAGCAACTTTTAGGGATCACTTTGTCTGTTTGTCTGTTACACTTTGGGTGCCACACCCCATAGCTTTTGATTGGCAAATGATAGAGTTTTGATATTTCACATGTATATTCCTTATGACAAGACCTTTCAACACATACCATACTTTTTATCTAGTAACATTGACCCAGATATTTTACCTGCTTGAAATAAAAAAGAATAAGATTGGCTAGATCTTTTTACTGCTGAGTGATAGAGCTTTGATATTTCACATTCCTTGTGACAAGACCTTTCTACACATACCATAATTTATTGATCTAGTGACCTTGAACTAGACACACTTTTTTCAAGAAATGAAGATGTGCTACATCTTTTGATTGGTATGAAATTTGGTATTAAAATTTCTCATTTGTATAGCTTGATATAAAATCTTTCTTTTGTCACAAAAAATTTTGACCTAGATGATTGACCTTCTTTTCTGAAAATTTGAGATTGACCCCATTCTATGATTGGTTTGTAATGTGATAAGAACTATTCAGTGTTTGTGCCAAATTATTGCTCTTCGAGTCATTCACCGGAAAAGCTGTTCTCTTGACGAACAGCCTTGAAATTTGCTCTTGACCTTGAATATTCTTCTACTGAATAACCTATCTGCTGATATTGAAGTATGAACTCAGGATATATCACAGATACGCTTACTCAACTGTTCATCGTCGATTTCACATCTTTGGTCAGTTTACCAGATAACATACAATCGTAAGTACAATAATATTTGAAACTGGATGCCAGCAAACTATTGATCCAATGTAAACAAAGATAACTCAAAGAATGTTTACCTGATTTTAGGTTTTGAGCCACAACCATAATTTATTTCTATTTAATAACAGACTAACAAGTCGAAATTGCAATTGAGAAACGATGTAAACACTTGTTTACAACACTTGTTTACATACGATACACAAAGGAGAATCCCCGATTACATATTAAGGTGTGATGTGGCTGTGAGTGTCAATGTTTTGCAAGAGCTCTGGTTACTTGTATTTATGGAAATGAAATTGAAGTGTAAATATTTGTTGTTGCGAGATTTAGGTCAAAATTTATTTCTATGTTCAATAATTCGTACATCATCAGAAAATGATTGTTTTACAATATGACTTCTTTTACTCTCAAAACGGGCAAGTTGAGATGGAGAGCCATTTGTCAGGAGGCTTTATTACTTGCCATAGGCAACCAGGCAAGTGAGAATTTGTAGCCCTCAGAGTCATTACACATCTCCTATCATACCTCGCAATCAATACCATAGATATTTTGTTACAAGCTTATTAATAACCATCATAGAATGTAGTTTAAACTAGGGATGTTACCATTATGATACCAGAAAAATTGTTAATGAGGTAGGTTTTGATCCAGAATTTCCATATTTATTTCTTATTTTCACTATAATTTGCATTTAATCTTTTTCATTTCCAATGTGACAGGCGGAGAAGAAAATTTTACTGGCCCAGGAATTGAACAGGAGGCAGACATTTGTAGGGGTTCTCTATCATTTGCAAGTGCAATGGTTAAAGATGCTGAATGTGTTATCAGATGTGATTCTACAATGATCAGGAGATCAGGAAAAGTGCAATGGTTAAAGATGCTGAATGTGTTATCAGATGTGATTCTACAATGATCAGGAGATCAGGAAAAGTGCAATGGTTAAAGATGCTGAATGTGTTATCAGATGTGATTCTACAATGATCAGGAGATTTACAAGTGCAACGGTTAAAGATGATCAATGTGTCCACTTATCAGATGCGATTCTACAAATAATGGACAGACTTTCAACATCAGACCAAGATCTAATTTATATGATGACTTGGTGAAACAGGTCAGTATTTAAATCTCATTTTCAAAATCAATTCATGTATGTGTAGTAAGGAACCCACACAAATAGCACAGAAATTTATATATATTTTGGGGTCAAACCTGGAATGGACCACATATTTATAAAACATTAGTATCTTAATTTATGTTTTGGTATAGGTATGCAACACACAGTAAGTGCATTTATCAGATATATTAAGCATGTTACTGCATTACATACCATAAATGCTTTTACTGTGTGTTGCATACCCGTAAGAAAACACAAAATATGAAATTTTATCTCTCTATATATATATGCATCACAATTGTCAGTTTCATTCTTCTTTTCTGAGTTTGCTTTTTTCCATGTTAAAAGAAATGTTGAAAATAAGGTCCACGTAGGTTCAGCTGCTCAGAACAGCTAGCGCTGCATGTTTCTGTAGAGCTTATATATCGTCATCATGTGAACCCCAAAGTTAAACATGTGAGACATAAGAAACAAAAACCTTTGTAACTAACTGTTCATATTCTTGAATATAGCCACGCCCCTTGTTCCAATGAAGAATTAATAATGAGGTAATTATATGATAATTAATTTATTATCCAGGACCATCACAAGTTTCCCCCTTTGATCCTTAGATTGATTTAAAAGTTTAATTAAGCTTTGGTAACACACAGCATCCACACATATACAAGTTTATAGAAGTCAAATTTTTTTATGCGTTTTTGACGTCTTTTCGGACTTAGTCAGTAATGCACATTTTTGCACATTTTTGCACTATTTCTGTAAATAACTGAATAAGTGTATGATTTTACACACTCATTTACTGCATATTTTTATCATATTTAACTTACTTAATGCTTTGATATTGAATTCCAAAGGCTAAAAGAAGATTGACCAAGCCATTGTTGAGAAGAAGAAGATGGTAGGATGGAGTGACCTTGACAACGAAGCATCATGTGAACAATACACAACCCAAGTAAGGCCCACTTAGACCTCTTCTTCTGAATTAATTTCTTAATACACGTATACTGAGTAAGTGTCATTTAGTATTTTACTTGGTCAAGGGGTAGATAATTTAAGAAATTAAAACATTACAGACTTAGTTTAGTTTTACTGTTTACTGGTCAAGGGGAGATAATTTTTTCTCCCATTAGCCCCCATGTGGGATAGAGTTTGCCCATAGCGACGCGTCATGTAGGGTCACTGTATCCCACATGTACCTCGCATGACTTTTGACGTCGGCCGTATAGGCCGTATCCATATTGTGACGTCATGATTTTTGCACCTAAAGCAGCGACCTCTCAACAAAAACGTCGTTTTAAAACTCTTTTTTCTACATTCTAATTCTTACTAAATCGATTAAGGCTAAGGACTACGGTTTATTCTTTCAGAATAAACCATTTTTGAGGGCGCTGAAAACGAATATTCCTTTATTTTTCGAATTCGATAAAGATGACGATTTCATGATTTTGTGGATTTTCAAGAAAGGCCCCTAGAAATGGGAGAAAAACGATCAACCATATGTTTGTCATGACCAGAAACCAGACCCCTCGGGTGGGCTTTTCTGATCCCCCATGACAGCATATGGTTGATAGTTATAATATTCTTCAAATTATTCTGACTTAAATAAAACTACAAACATGCAAGTACAACATTTTAGCCCCCTTAGCCTGAATAAAGTGCAAAAATTATAATGTCCATGTGAACTAAGCACTAGATATTATTTTTTTTTTAAATTCTAAATGCGATTTGCATATTGAATATATAATTGATTAAGTTTCTAAACAGACTGGAAGAATAGATGATTGATGCTTTTTAACTTACTGCTGATATTGATAAGAGTCAAAACAAACTGAAGCATATACAATGTCTTCTAGGTATCAATGCCTGTTCACATTTACAGGAGTTTGGCATACTGTTCAGTATTCCCTCTTGGGTCAAATACCCTCTCTACAGCACTTGTTCTAATCTGTAGGGGGTATTTGATCACTGGGGAATTAATGAACTTGTGTTCACATAGTCCTCATTCATTTTAAGATTTTTAAGTAAACTACATACATTTCCTCCCTTTGAATTGTTATATGATATATTGGCAATGGTCATTTTGTAAATAAAATATGTTTTGCCAACAAAGATTATGAAATTTTTCAGTGTATTTACCCAGTGAGATGATAATCCTGGCCAAATGTGAAGGGGTTCCTATACAGAATGTTTAAACATTTCAACAAAAACAATCAATTTTCACACTACTACAGATATGGAACAGATGAACTTGGTGGTGACTTGTTTGGCAAAATGTAAGTTATTGCTAGATCCCATTGTATTTCTATTTAATTTACTTTATATCATTTAATATGCAATTTTAATAATAAATACTGTTTAAACCACATTTAAGTATGATAGTAAAACAAGTAATGATTCATATACATGTAAGAATTGACTGTTTGTTGGAGTATGAACTTCGGTTTGTCGCATCACAAATTGTGTAAAACTGCGTTATCTGACAAAACAAAGTTCATACTCCAACAAACTGTCAAAATTGAACAGTCAATTCTTATATGAATCATTACTTGTTTTACTATCATACTTAAATTTGGTATTCATAATAATGATAGACCCTCCCTTATCAGCTTCCTCTGATGATAGTTGATTTATTTGACTGAAGTCAAGTTCAGCCTTCAATAGATTTTTAAATGGTCAAGGAGGAGATAATTTTAGAAATTTAAACTTTACAGATTTATTTTGTACTGGTCAAGGGAAGATAATTTAGAAATTTAAAGTTAACAGATTTATTTTGTAATGGTCAAGGGGAGATAATTTAGAAATTTAAAGTTAAGGCCATACAAAATTAATGTTTAGTTTGACGGGCCCCCTTTTTTAGAAAAAAAAGTGAGGGAGGCAGGTTTTTTTGTTTTTTTGTTTTTTTGTTTTGTTTTGTTTTTTTTGCAAACGTGAAATATGATGAATGTACATTTTTTGTAATTTATCTTTAACCAAATTTCTAATTCAAGTGTTTTGATGCTGAAAATACATTAAAACTTAAGTATAGTATGAAGTGGTAATGTTTAGTACATTGATTAACAAGATAACCCATAACAAGATAACCCAACGTCTTCCTGTAATATACTTATTGCATTTCCAAACCTGAAGTTTGCTAGATATTCTGTGATTTGTTCACACTTATTATATGTATCATATGACAGACGATGTCCTATGGCAGACCAGTATGAAGATGTAGACTAAATACATGTATGGTGTACATCTTATTTATGCTAAAAAGGATCACCAATCTCTAACCGTTGCCCTGTGTAAGATTAAAACTTCAAATGACGTTAACATTTTGTGAACTACTTTCAGGTGCAACTAAGTGAGTGAAACTCGTAATTGTTGCTCAGTGCTTAGACCGAAAATTTAACCCTTATCGTCGGCAAAAGAGTAGGGAAAATACAAAGAAACATGTCCAGGGATTGGGATGGCCCATTCTGATAGAAAATGGCCCATAAAATCGGCAACCTCGCTGCGCCCTGGTGCCATTATTCTACGGCGTCCATTTTTTTGTTTTTTAAATCTATTAAAAGTTCTGTTCTCGTATCAAGATTGTAACGTAGATCTACACCAGGAGCAGTAATACAGAGATAGCAGCTTTCTGTACATGGCCAGTCAGAACTCTAAGGCACAAAATTCTTCTGTTCACTGACAATTGAAAGGTCCTTTGCTATTTTGATACAATATTGATTTTTCTCCGACATCTGCGCCTGAGATTTAAATCTCCAACGTCCACTTACGTATCTTATCTACGTTAAGGTACTTGTGTATGCGTTCGTCCGTAAAATTATGATGTCATTTTTTAAAAGTGGTCAATCAATGGGTACAAATTGATGTAATAAAATTTGTACAAAATGTCTTCCCTAATATCAACAAAGCTGAAAATGAAGCTGCCCATCCGTGGACACAAAAAATTCAGGAAAGGTGGCTGAAAGTTTGGTCTTGGCTGTTCTGTGATCCATGCAAAAATGTACTGTAAATTATTCATTGGAAATGGTCAAATTGGGAATCTCGCGACAAAAAAAATGTGCTAACGTCTGATGCATAATGCATGCATATGCATAGCTTTTCGAAAATTGATCATTTTTGGAATGACCCTTTCGTGAGGAAAGATGGCCCATTGTTTTCGAGAATGGCCCACTAAAATCCAAGTGGAAGGGACCGTCGTCCCATTGAGCAAGTTTGCCTTCCCGATCACAGCATGTCTGACAATTTAGTTTGAATTTTAACAACGATTACACAAGGGTATCCTGATCGATTCGTCATCCCTTTTCACTGTCGGACTTGAGCAAGTTGTTTGCAAATTTGAATTTCTATCCCTCGGAAATTTTGAAGTATCTGCGATGTGCTTAGGGTTTAGTTGACTAGTTTATCCGAATCGAAATTAGGATCGTTTAGTATTTCTGCCCCTCCCCTCGATCCCGTCCCCGGCGTTCCCGGGTGATCAATCTGACGTAAACTGTGAGTTCTAAACAAAAACGTGTTCAAATTTCTAATAAATTAGATAATTTAATAAAGAATAATGCTCTTGCAGATTATCACAACAGAGTCAAGTATCATTTTACGTTGCGTTACCTCGTCCGTGATATGGAATACACGTGTGGTCGCGATTACCGTACAAACAACAATTGAATACGGCAGCTAAAAATAATACTATTTTATGTAAACGAGTATTGACTTACAGCTTTACAATTTATATATTTAGTGAAGTAAAGAATATGTAAACAAACAATTTGTATTAGCACGACGATGTTCAATTGACTACTTTAAAATTATGGTAAAACACGCGATAAAAATCGGAAATGCGGCGGGTTTTTATGCCTCCGGAATCAAAGATTCGGGGGCATATAGTTTTCGGCCTGTCCGTCTGTTTGTCTGTTTATCTGTTTGTCTGTTTGTCTGTTTGTCTGAAAAACTTTAACATTGGACATAACTTTTGAATGGGAAGTGATAGGGCTTTCATATTTCACATGTGTATTCCTTGTGACAAGACCTTTCCATTGATACCAAAATTTTTGACCTCGTGACCTTGACCTTGACCTTTGACCTACTTTTCAAAAACTTTAACATTGGGCATAACTTTTGAATGGTAAATGATAGGGCTTTCATATTTCACATGTGTATTCCTTGTGACAAGACCTTTCCATTGATACCAAAATTTTTGACCTCGTGACCTTGACCTTGACCTTTGACCTACTTTTCAAAAACTTTAACATTGGGCATAACTTTTGAATGGTATGTGATAGGGCTTTCATATTTCACATGTGTATTCCTTGTGACAAGACCTTTCCATTGATACCAAAATTTTTGACATTGTGACCTTGACCTTGACCTTTGACCTACTTTTCAAAAAACTTTAACATTGGGCATAACTTTTGAATGGGAAGTGATAGGGCTTTCATATTTCACATGTGTATTCCTTGTGACAAGACCTTTCCATTGATACCAAAATTTTTGACCTTGTGACCTTGACCTTGACCTTTGACCTACTTTTCAAAAAACTTTAACATTGGGCATAACTTTTGAATGGTATGTGATAGGGCTTTCATATTTCGCATGCGTATTCCTTGTGACAAGACCTTTCCATTGATACCAAAATTTTTGACCTTGTGACCTTGACCTTTGACCTTTTAACCCAGTGACCTCACATACATGTACTTAACAGAAAATAGTGTTCATACTAACAAAGATGCCACCGGGGGCATTCGTGTTTCACAAACACAGGCTTTAATAGGCAATGCGGCGGTGCCCGTCAAACGAAATCTTAATTTTTTTTGGCCTAACAGATTTATTTTGTTCTGGTCAAGGGGGAGATAATTTTAGAAATTTAAAGTTAACAGATTTATTTTGTTCTGGTCAAGGGGGAGATAATTTTAGAAATGTAAAGTTAACAGATTTATTTTGTAATGGTCAAGGGGGAGATAATTTTAGAAATTTAAACTTTACAGATTTATTTTGTTCTGGTCAAGGGAAGATAATTTAGAAATTTAAAGTTAACAGATTTATTTTGTTCTGGTCAAGGGGGAGATAATTTTAGAAATGTTAAGTTAACAGATTTATTTTGTAATGGTCAAGGGGGAGATAATTTTAGAAATTTAAAGTTAACAGATTTATTTTGTAATGGTCAAGGGGGAGATAATTTTAGAAATTTAAAGTTAACAGATTTATTTTGTACTGGTCAAGGGGGAGATAATTTTAGAAATTTAAAATATACAGATTTATTTTGTAATTGTCAAGGGGGAGATAATTTCAAATGAATTTTTTTGACTTGAATAAAAATCACTGTTCATCATTCCTCGGACATAACAAACTTCCGAATTGATCAGCTGCTCTCTAGAGACTCCAACCACTACTGTTTTAGTATAAGTATTCGGCTCTGGAAAGTTTATTATATCCAGAAGGAAATGTTAGAGAGGTTTAGTAACAAGTTTTAGTGCAACTTGTACGTATGACGTCATCACTTCCTGCGATCTTTGATGAAGTAACTTCTGTGAAAATTTCCACGCATCTCATTGATCTAATTCCCAGTTTTTGCTATTGTAAAGTACATTTAGGATTTTAACTTTCTTTACATCAATGTTTTATGAATTTCGATGTACATTTCTCACAGATGAAACTAATTGAAAAAAAAAGCTATGAGTACACCATACTGCATAGCTGTGCCAGTTATGGTTCGTACATGTATTATCAAACGACATCTTCCGATTGTGACGTCAAACAATGACATGTTCTTGTACGTCATACGTACATGTTGAAAGCACTTGCAACTAAAACTCTCTAATGATCAGTGTGTTAGACCCCTGTAAAATTCTGTAGGTATGTGTTTGGCAAGTAAGAATTTGACTTGATGTTTTGTAGGTGAACATGCCTAGTGATACCAACCTGGGTGCTGAGCAAGCTTATGGTATGTGTATGTATTACTTTTGTTTTCATGATATAGCTATTAACCTTACAATGGTTAGGGCCTAGCCAAATGGTGGTTGCCCTATAGTGATCAGCATGTCTATCTGTCTGTCTGTCCTTTAAAAAATCTTTATACAGGCAACACCTCTTAGCTCACCTGTACAAACCAGAGGGGGGCTTGTGCTATCTGGAGTTGACGAAAGGAAAACGGAACACCTCCATTACCATCTTTCTATAAATGCTTCATCAATGGGTGATGCATGTATAGATTCTTACTTCAATGCATGGTACAGATGCTGTATCTGACTCGTATTTTTAGCTTGCAGGGACAAAAAAGTCCGGAGAGCTAATGCCATACCCTCGGCGTCCTCGCACTCTTGGTCAATAGACAAAACTTTAACCTGGGTTATATCTCTTGAACAATAAAGGATAGGGCTTTGATATTTCACATGATGATACCTTGTGATATGACCTATCATTTGAGACCATGAACTTTGACCTTGAACTCTGACCTACTTTTGAAAATTTAGTTTGGTCTTCATCTCTTCAACTGTAAGGGAAACAAATTTTAATTTTTAGCTCACCTCGACGAAGTTGAGATGAGCTTATGCTATAACCCCGGCGTCCGCGTCCCCGTCCGCGTCCCCGTCCGCGTCCGCGTCCCCGTCCGCGTCCGCGTCCCCGTCCCCGTCCGGTTAAATTTTTTGGGCAACTCAGTATCTGACAAAGTACTGATGCTACAGTAACCAAACTTGCACAAGTTATTCATCTTGGGATGCTGAGGTGAACCCATGCATTGGATGCAGCATCTGACCTACATTTTCCGGTTGAATGACTTTGTCAATGTCTGGTTAAAGTTTTTGGGGTAGTTCAGTATCTGACAAAGTACTGATGCTACAGTAACCAAACTTGCACAAGTGATTCATCTTGAGATGCTGAGGTGAACCCATGCATCGGATGCAGCATCTGACCTACTTTTTCCGCCTGAGCGATTTTGCCTTATAAGGCCAATATTGAGCAAAGTATAAGTGCTACATGTACCAAACTTGCATATTGGATGTATCTTTGATCAAACTTTCATAAAATGACCTTGACCTACTTTTTCCGCTTGAAAGATTCTGCCTTTGAAGGCTAATATTGAGCAAAGTATAAGTGCTACATGTACCAAACTTGCATATTTGATGTATCTTTGATCAAACTTTCATAAAATGACCTTGACCTACTTTTTCCACTTGAGTGATTTTGCCTTTAAAGGCCAATATTGAGCAAAGTATAAGTGCTACATGTACCAAACTTGCATATTGGATGTATCTTTGATCAAACTTTCATAAAATGACTTTGACCTACTTTTTCCGCTTGAGCGATTCTGCCTTTAAAGGCCAATATTGAGCAAAGTATAAGTGCTACATGTACCAAACTTGCATATTGGATGTATCTTTGATCAAACTTTCATAAAATGACCTTGACCTACTTTTTTCACTTGAGTGATTTTGCCTTTAAAGGCCAATATTGAGCAAAGTATAAGTGCTACATGTACCAAACTTGCATATTGGATGTATCTTTGATCAAACTTTCATAAAATGACCTTGACCTACTTTTTCCCACTAGAGTTATTTTCTTATTATACATGTACTTAGAGATATGTTTTAATTAAACTTTGCTGCCGTGAGGTCAGCTTCGTAATCTTTGATTACACTATGTTTATGCATTTATATTAATTATTTTAACGATCTTTCATTTGAAAAAAATGACCATTACCATAGTGACCTTGACCTTAAATTTTAATCTACTTTATAATTGCTCATGTTAAAGCTGTATCTTAAGCTCTCTGAGTGATAGAATTGATGCAAAGACTCATCATGACAATACTTTTTAGCTCACCTGAGCGAAGCTCAAGTGAGCTATTGTCATAGCGCACCATCTGTCGTCCGTCTGTCGTCTTCCGTCCGTCTGTCCGTTCGGCGTAAACTTTTAACAGTTTCGATATCTCCTCTGCAACTGCTGCACAGAATTTCACAAAACTTCACAGGAAGCAAGAACTGAATGCCCTCTACCAAGTTTGTGTTATTCGACCCAATTGGAAATCCAAGATGGCTGCCACAGGCTCTGATTGGCTGATGCATTTTTGACTTCTCCTCTGAAACCGCTGCACAGAATTTCATGAAACTTAACAGGAAGCAAGCACTCTATGCCCTCTACCAAGTTTGTGTTTTTTGAGCCGATCGGAAATCCAAGGTGGCCGCCACAGGCTCTGATTGGCTGACACATTTTCGACTTCTCCTCTGAAACCGTTACACAGAATTTCATGAAACTCCACAGGAAGCAAGTACTCAATGCCCTCTACCAAGTTTTTGTTTTGCGAGACGATTGGAAATCCAAGATGGCCGTCACAGGCTCTGATTGGCTGATGCATTTTTGACTTCTCCTCTGAAACCGCTACACAGAATTTCATGAAACTTCACAGGAAGCAAGAACTCAATGCTCTCTAACAAGTTTGTGTTTTTCGAGCCAATCGGAAATCCAAGATGGCCGCCACAGGCTCTGATTGGCTGACATATTTTTGACTTCGCCTCTGAAACCGCCTCACAGAATATCTCGAAACTTCACAGGAAGCAAGAACTCAATGCCCTCTACCAAGTTTGTGTTTTTCGAGCCGATCAGAAATCCAAGATGGCCGCCACAGGCTCTGATTGGTTGACACATTTTCGACTTCTCCTCTGAAACCACTGCACAGAATTTCATGAAACTACACAGGAAGCAAGTACTCAATGCCCTCTACCAAGTTTGTGTTTTTCGAGCCGATAGGAAATCCAAGATGGCCGCCACAGGCTCTGATTGGCTGACACAAGATGGCCGCCACAGGCTCTGATTGGCTGACACATTTTCGACTTCTCCAATGTTACTGTTACACAGAATTTCTGGAAACTTCACAAGAAGCAAATACTCAATGCCCTCTACCAAGTTTTTGTTTTTTGAGCTGATGGGAAATCCAAGATGACTGCCACAAGCTCTTATTGGCTTACACATTTTCGACTGCTCCTCTGAATCCGCTGCACAGATTTTTTTGAAACTTCACAGGAAGCAAGAACTCACTGCCCACTACCAAGTTTTTGTTTTTCGAGCCGATCAGAAATCCAAGATGGCCGCCACAGGCTCTGATTGGCTGACACATTTTGGACTTCTTCTCTGAAATCACTGCACAGAATATCTCGAAACTTCACAGGAAGCAAGAACTCAATGCCCTCTACCAAGTTTGTGTTTTTCATGCCAATCGGAAATCCAAGATGGCTGCTACAGGCTCTGATTGGCTGACACCTTTTCGACCTCTCCTCTGAAACCGCTGCACAGAATTTCATGAAACTTCACAGGAAGCAAGAACTCAATGCCCTCTACTAAGTTTGTGTTTTTTGAGCCGATCGGAAATCCAAGATGGCCGACACAGGCTCTGATTGGCTGACACATTTTCAACTTCTCCTCTGAAACCACTGCACAGAATTTCATGAAACTACACAGGAAGCAAGTACTCAATGCCCTCTACCAAGTTTGTGTATTTCGAGCCGATAGGTAATCCAAGATGGCCGCCACAGGCTCTGATTGGCTGACACAAGATGGCCGCCACAGGCTCTGATTGGCTGACACATTTTCGACTTCTCCAATGATACTGTTACACAGAATTGCTGGAAACTTTACAGGAAGCAAATACTCAATGCCCTCTACCAAGTTTTTGTTTTTCGAGCTGATGGGAAATCCAAGATGACTGCCACAAGCTCTGATTGGCTTACACATTTTCGACTGCTCCTCTGAATCCGCTGCACAGAATTTCTTGAAACTTCACAGGAAGCAAGAAGTCGCTGCCCTCTACCAAGTTTGTGTTTTTCGAGCCAATAGGAAATCCAAGATGGCTGCCACAGGCTCCGATTGGCTGATGAATTTTCAACTTCTCCTCTGAAACCGCAGCTCAGAATTTCATGAAACTTCACAGGAAGCAAGAACTTGATGCCCTCTACTAAATTTTTGTTTTTAGAGCCGATCAGAAATCCAAGAGGGCTGCCACAGGCCCTGATTGGCTGACACATTTTTGACTTCTCTTCTGAAACCGCTGCATAGAATTTCATGAAACTTCAGAATTTCTTGAAACTTCACAGGAAGCAAGTACTCACTGCCCTCTACCAAGTTTGTCTTTTTCGAGCCGATAGGAAATCCAAGATGGCTGCCACAGGCTCCGATTGGCTGATGCATTTTCGACTTCTCCTCTGAAACCGCAGCTCAGAATTTAATGAAACTTCACAGGAAGCAAGAACGTGATGCCCTCTACTAAATTTTTGTTTTTAGAGCCGATCAGAAATCCAAGATGGCTGCCACAGGCCCTGATTGGCTGACACATTTTTGACTTCTCTTCTGAAACCGCTGCATAGAATTTCATGAAACTTCACAGGAAGCAAGAACTCACTGCCCTCTACCAAGTTTGTGTTTTTCGAGCATAGAATTTCATGAAACTTCAGAATTTCTTGAAACTTCACAGGAAGCAAGTACTCACTGCCCTCTACCAAGTTTGTCTTTTTCGAGCCGATAGGAAATCCAAGATGGCTGCCACAGGCTCCGATTGGCTGATGCATTTTCGACTTCTCCTCTGAAACCGCAGCTCAGAATTTAATGAAACTTCACAGGAAGCAAGAACGTGATGCCCTCTACTAAATTTTTGTTTTTAGAGCCGATCAGAAATCCAAGAGGGCTGCCACAGGCCCTGATTGGCTGACACATTTTTGACTTCTCTTCTGAAACCGCTGCATAGAATTTTCACAGGAAGCAAGAACTCACTGCCCTCTACCAAGTTTGTGTTTTTCGAGCATAGAATTTCATGAAACTTCAGAATTTCTTGAAACTTCACAGGAAGCAAGTACTCACTGCCCTCTACCAAGTTTGTCTTTTTCGAGCCGATAGGAAATCCAAGATGGCTGCCACAGGCTCCGATTGGCTGATGCATTTTCGACTTCTCCTCTGAAACCGCAGCTCAGAATTTAATGAAACTTCACAGGAAGCAAGAACGTGATGCCCTCTACTAAATTTTTGTATTTAGAGCAGATCAGAAATCCAAGATGGCTGCCACAGGCCCTGATTGGCTGACACATTTTTGACTTCTCTTCTGAAACCGCTGCATAGAATTTCATGAAACTTCACAGGAAGCAAGTACTCATTGCCCTCTAACAAGTTTAAGTTTTTTGGAGCCGATTGGAAATCCAAGATGGCAGCTACAGGCTCTGATTGGCTGACACATTTTTGACTTCTCCTCTGAAAACCGTTCACGGAATTTCTTGAAACTTCACTGGAAGCAAGAACTCATTGCCCTCTTAGTCTACCAAGTTTGTGTTTTTCAAGCTGATCGGACACCCAAGATGTCCTCCATAGGCTCTAATTGGATGACACATTTTTGACTTATCCTCTTAAACTACTGCACAGAATGTCACCAAACTTTACAGGAAGTAAGTACACATTGTCCTTCTCAAAGCTTCACTAAAAGTGATTTTCTTCAGTTCTTATACCGACTTTGATTGAAAACATACATACAGTCTCCTCAGGTGAGCGATGTGGCCCCCTTGGGCCTCTTGTTTGGATTTTAGAATTTGATTTTTGACAAAATGCTGCTACAGTGAGTTTTGTAATCTTTGATTACCCTATGTTTAAACGACCAGGTTACGTAAAATGGGACAGATCCATTTCTAATCTGTAAGTCCTAGGTGAACCAACCTTGTGTGGGTGATGCATCTTAGGTGTATTCCTACAACTAATTATTAGCTTTCTTATGACCTTAGACATTGTACATCTATGTTTAAACTGAATACAACTGCTTAATCATTAGTGTTGGTATATAACAGGGTCAGCTGACTCTCATATACTTTATTGATATTGCTATTTAGTTTAGGACCTTAAATGTTCAGTACCAGGACCCCTTCCCCCTTGGTAGGAAAGTTCAAAACAGACAAAGTTTTAAAGTTGTGTTATTGTTTTATTTCAATTGTTTGTTTGGCCTCTCGTTAACAAGATTTCACACATCATTCAGAGTGTTGTGTCTGTTATTACTATAATGTTTTTTGGCCCTATTGCAAAGCAATTTTGGTCTATAGATTGACGTCTGTTCATCTGTTTTTTTGCATTTTAATGAAAGTTACTGGTTGAAGCAAAATCTTGAAAACTATATGCAGTAGAAACTTAAGAGAATCTACTATACAAGATTGCCTATGACAACAAGACCTATCAATATATGCTGTAACAGTTGACCAAGAAGACTTGACCTCGGACTTTGACCTTGTTAAAGCTTTGGTTAAAGTTTCTGATTGAAGCAAAATCTTGAAAGCTAATTATGCAGTAGAATCTTCATACTGGGCAGGTAGGTTGCCCATGACAAGACTTTTCAATTTATGCATTAACATTTGACCTTGGAACTTTGATCAAGAACTTTGAACTGTATGTACTTTTAAATGCATGACTTAAAGTTGGGCTGATTGTTTTCATCTAAAGTATGTGAGGTGTTTATATTGTACGCGTAGATAACTTGTGAAATGAGCTTTCATTTTCATTTTATATTATGACCTTTGACATAGTGACCTTGATTGTAGTCTTTGACCTGACTTTTTAGGCGAGTTTCGCGTAGCGATCTCGGCTATAGTGATCGCAGGATTTTCATGACGTCACATCCGTGACATCCCCGGGCCCCAAAATGTATAAATTGAGTGAAGATAAATATATATTCACAGTTTTTCTCAACTCCGATCGTGTGGCCCGATGACCCTGGACCTCATTATTCACCATATTTATTTAAGACAGCGTACATTGCATTCCGCGTTTTAACAGTTGTTTCATAATGTTTAAAAAAAAGTTAGAGATTATTTTAAAAAGGATACTTAGGATGCAGTAAACATCAACTGTCTCGTGTGCACGTGTGTTGAGATTGCTTATAAGTTTATCTGCTATATTGCGGTACTAGGAATTACCGAAAAGACAGCATTTACCGAAACGACAGTGATATTAACTGAATAGACAGATATATTTATTTTTGGTTTTGGTGATACATTTAATTGTATAAACACATTTCCAATCATAAAATGTGTTTAGTTTTGAAATTTAAGTGTCTTTTCGGTACAATTTGGGGTCTTTTCGGTAAATACCACTGTCTTTTCGTAAAATGCCGTCTTTTCGGTAAATCCTACTACCCTCTAGTATACTGTACCACGTGACACTATGTAAATAAAATGGAAGGCGCTGATATTCAAGTCGTAGCAGTTCGAGTGTTTAAGCGATTAACGAGGAGTTACGGTCATACATTACACTTCTAGGTATAGAAATCAATTTAGAATTCACAGACAATCAAGCGTTCATAGCGCATTGGTCTGTCGCATCTCGCAAATAGAATGCACTGACTCACTGAACACCGAGCCAGGGCTGGAACGGACACGCTGAACAGCTTAATTCGAGTAAACAAAAACTAGGTCACTGAAGAAATGATACCTACGATATCTCTGGAAGTACGGGGAATTTTTTTATGAAATTTGGTGACATAGTAGATAAAATATATAGGTACGGAACCTCTATAGCGAATTTTGCAATGGCTGAAGTTAGAAATTTGACATGACTGTGTATCTGCGAGATACTACCCTTAAACAATATATACACAGGTCGTACACATACCAGGCACTTTTACGGCCTGTGGAACAGATATGCAGATCTATACACCACAGGGGTGAGGTATCATCGCTTGGTCACAAACCCTTTCCTCAATACAAACCCTTCTACATGTCTATATATATAAAACTTTTTTAGCTCGCCGGGACGAATGTCCGGAGAGCTATTGTCATACCCCCGGTGTCGGCGTCTGCGTTGGCGTTGGCGTCTGCGTCGGAGTGCGCGTGCACAAAAACTTTAACCTTGCTTATAACTTTTAAACCAACACAGATTGGGCTTTCATATTTCACATGTGCATTCCTTGTGACAAGACCTTTCCATGGATACCAACATTTTTGACCTTGTGACCTTGACCTTGGAGATTGACCTACTTTTGAAAAACTTTAACCTTGGCCATATTTTTTGAATGGTAAGTGATAGGGCTTTGATATTTCACATGTGTATTCCTTGTGACAAGACGTTTCCATGGATACCAAAATTTTTGACCTTGTGACCTTGACCTTGGAGATGATTGACCTTCTTTTGAAAAACTTTAACCTTGGCCATATTTTTTGATTGGTAAGTGATAGGGCTTTGATATTTCACATGTGCATTCCTTGTGATAAGACCTTTCATGCCGTACCATAAATTTTGACCTAGTGACCTTGACCTTGAAATTTTACCTACTTTTCAAAAACTTTAACTTGGGCCATATTTTTTGAATGGTAAGTGATAGGGCTTTGATATTTCACATGTGCATTCCTTGTGATAAGACCTTTCATGCCATACCATAAAATTTGACCTAGTGACGTTGACCTTGAAATTTTACCTACTTTTCAATTGTTGTTGCAATTTACATATGATTGCCACCGGCGAGCTATGTTGTCATTCTGACAAGTCTGGTTAATATAGACATATAGAAGAAAGGGTACATATAGAGGAAAGGGTTTGTGACCAAGATAATACCTCACCCCTGTGCTATACATGAAGAAAAAATAAACGTCTGTACTATCAGTGCGGATCCACTTTATTATTTAGGGGGGACGTAAATAATTGGCAAGGGGTCTGGGACTTCCTACATGTAGATCCCCAGCGGGTCCAGGGCAGAGCCCTATTAGGGGGGTTGAAGCCTCCTGGAATCTCTTGAATTTCAGCCTTTTTAGGACCATTCTCGTGACTGTAATTAATTAAAGAATGGGATTTGATGCATTTAACAATTATATTTACTAAAAGGTAAGTAATATTCACTAATATTTAACTCTTTCTTGATTTAAAATGATTGTTTTATCCATGATTGGAAAATTAAAGGGGGCCCTACGCCCCCCTTGAATCTGTCACTGACTAGCTGTCATGCTGACATAGGTTCACAGGGACAAACCTTTACCAAAATATCCTAGGAGCCAACTGGGCCCCTAAACTCTAAAATTTAGGAGCCCAGGCTAAAATTTGGGGGCCCAGAAAAAATACACATCTAATCTTAAACTTGTAAAGAAGATAAGTTTATTTCTTCCAGGTAAAGATTATCAGATACTCTTGTACAATGTCGAGTTCTACACGTTTTAATAGCCTCTAATAGAACAATAAAAACCTCTGCTGTAGTTCTTTTGAAATCACTTTCACGATCGTTTTTTTTTCTTTCTGCGGGTCGTGACACCCCTTCCAAACGCTTGCCTATTGTTTTTGTTTTATTTTATTTTTTTTGGGGGGGGGGGTGGGTCTTTTTAATCCGTCAGGTTTCTACTGAATAAAACGTCACTTTAGGATTGTACAGTCTCACGTTTCACGCTTATTGATGTACGTTATCAACGACAAAATGAGAGAGAGAGAGAGAGGGGGTGGGGGTTGGGGCTAGAACAATACACGGTTCGTATAGATATTTTTAAAACGTCAACATAAGAGAGAGAGAGAGAGATGTAAAAAGTGAGTTTCTGGTCGGCACATTCATTACATATATTCGCGCCATTATACCGTCCCCTATGGCATGGATTGAATCAGTTGAAATTATATTTTGGGCGTAAATTTGGCGAACGACTTTAAAAGATTTTCGATAAATGAATTAAGAAAATTAGTTTTGGTTTCGGCCGTGCAAAGTACCACTACCTTTCAATAAATCGGTAAACGTGTACACGAATGCTTTCGAAAACAAGGCTGTGTCGTGCGAACAACATGCGGTAATCCAAATTCCAATTATCTTAATAGCAACTTTGAACGAGGGCTTCGCACAGTGACACGTGAGAAAACGTTAATTTCGCTTATGTAAACAGGTACGTACATGTATTAATATAAGCCCCTGATTTTAAGGTGATATATCGTGTTATACAACATTTATTTTCAGAAAAAAAGCATAATTCTGATTTCCTAATTTAATTCAGATGTAAGGGACAATATTAGGAGGTCACCATCCAAAATTTTGAGATTTTGAAATTGATCAGACTTTTTAGCCATCCATTGATTGTAATGGAAATGCTCATTTTTTGGCTATATTATTTTTTCAGCCCAAGATTTTCAAATGAAACTTTACATATGATTCCCTCAACATATTGTGCAAATTCTTATAGAAAGATATCATTCAATGACCACGTCATATGTTGCGAAATCTGACTGAATGTGTAATTTATCATGTAAAAAATTAAAAGTGCAATTCGAGTTATCTTTCTTCACTATGTGACCAAAGACAAAAGCATCCGAATTTATATAATCATCATTTTGAAATATCACAGCAGTGTTCCTTCACTCACAAAGATGTCAATATGTAAATAGATAGAGCCGAATACAGATTTTGTGAGATAACACGACAGTATGTGCACATGTGTAATGATATTACATGTACCATATGAGTATTTATATTAAAGTTTCTCTACATTCAAACACTTTACTGACACCTGACTTATTTCTGAATAGATACGACATATGTATGTAGGTAAAAAAAGTCTTAACAAAATTTTCAAATACATTTGTAAGTTCAATTTCAGCAAAAACTTGACTAATGTTGGTCACTCTAGGCTTACCATTACTTTGGAAAGAAAAAAAAAACATTCGTATTTATATACGAGTAATAAATAAATGATTAATCTATTTATTATCCCAGCTCTCAGGCTCGAACCGCGGTCTTCTCGCATGGTGAGCTCTACCTCTGAGCTATTGGGTCGACTTGTTGATCGAGCGATTATAACAAAGCCAGAACATCAAGACATTTTAAGTTACGAAAATCGGAAATCTTCAGCGTGGAGATTTCTTTAAAATTCTCGTCTAAGGGAGGCTACTGAAACGCGTGTGATATCTCGTTAAAAGAGCTTCATTGACGAAGTATGGGGCCTAACATAGAAGCGAAAGAAACACTTGAAATTCCTTTTTTTTATAATTAAATATGGACTATGTATTTTTATTTTCATTCGCAAAATGGGCGAGTAGGACATGATGTTTTGGGGGCCCAGCTAAAAATTTGGTCGCCATGGGCGACTGGGCGACCGCCAATTTCCGTCCCTGGGTTCATAAATGTTTTATTTCCGAACATTGGAAAATGGATTTGTTCTATCTGCTAATACAATATTTAAAAATCCCATAAAATAGTTTGATATCATTCTAAAATGAATAAACGAAACTCGCCATCAGTTCCTTCAGAGCTTTGATTTTATATTAAGGCATGTCATTTCTGAATGAAGGAATTTCAACGATTTTACGATAACCATATGAAAATAAAGTATTTATGTCACTTAATCATTTTATGAAGGAAAATTAATAGGTCCGTGATGAAAATCAAGATTTATGCTTATTTGAAAACTGGGTAAAAAATTCCGGAAATTTGTTGCTAAGAATAGCACATTTGTAAAGCAAATACAAAAAGTGTTGAAATGCACTCATTTGATTTTTATTTTACTTTTCTTTGTTATTATACAATAAAACAGGTTAGAAACTTTGTATAGAAGTAGAATTTGATAAAGTGCTACCTTAGGTACCAACTTCACCGATAATTTAAAATTTTCTAGATTTTACACAAAAATAACGAAAGTAATCCAAGTTAAGGTCAAAATTTCAGAGATACCGAATTTCAATGATTTTTCCAAACACATAGTAACACGTTCTCCTAGGGAAGACTTTTGAAAATATTTATGAGAGAGGATATGTCCGTGTTACAATAAGAGAGAACAGACGCTCACAAATAGTGTCATTTTGTGGTTTTCTTGAAAAAGTGTCAGAGTTGAAAATTTGCCTTATTTTGAGTGGAATTTAAACAATTCATTATTTTCAATATTCATCAATCATACCTTTTAAAAAACTTAAATCAATAATATTCCATACGTAAAACTAAAGTCATGGGTAATTACCAACGTAAAAGAAATCCGAACAGTTAAAAAAGTACCTCCACGTCATTTTTTACAGAAATTACCGCGAAGCATTTATTGACGCATACTTCATTCATTTTAGATCAATTTTTCATACTTGGCCGCTTTAATGTGTCTGATAAATTAAAGTCTTAAAAAGAGTAAGAAATGATACATTGGCCATAATAAATTGAAATATCTATAAAAGTCGAGCTCAATGAGTGCTAAAACAGGAGATGCGCAAGAATAGTCCAAAATCGTGACCAATGACGCACCTTAAAAAATTTATTTTGGCATTATCTCAATATCTTTGATATTAGTATTTCACATGTAGATTCCTTGTGACATGAAGTTTTACTTGATTCCATGACCTTTGACCTAAGTTGTGACCTTCAATATATGTTTATGAGCCGAGTTGCAAAATATGAGATGGGTGAGAGGCAGGCAGACATCAACAATTGGTAACCAGGCTCTAAGTCAAATACACTACTCAAAAAAAGTTTTGCACCACATGGATTTCCACCTCATTGTTATAATAAGCATCTTGTTCTGATGGAAAATTTGAAAATTCAATTTGAATTTATCCTCCACATTTTATTGAAGATGATTCCAGATGAATCTGATTTCGGTTTGATGAAATTCTGTTTTCCTTCGAGTTACCAGGGGTTTGAAAAGAATTAAATTTCTAAGAAATTATCCAATATTTCATTTTTATCGATTCATTTGAAAAAAAAAACATACATATACAAATCAAGCATGAAGGATTGACAAGGGCTTGAAGGACATCACATTATTATACCGCAAACGAAGTTTTGGGGGGTATAAAGGAAACACCCTGTCCGTCTGTCTGTATGTCTGTCCGTCCGGTTAAGAAGTTTTGAAAGCAGATTTCTTTTATACTATTAATGGTAGGCATTTCATATTTCAGACACACATAAACCATAAAGAGTGCTACATTTTGGTAGCATGACTTTTGATCCTGTGACCTTGTGACCTTGACCTTCACCCTATACAATATTTTATGTTAAGAAGTTATGAAAGCAGATTTCTTTTATACTATTGATGGTAGGCCTTTCATATTTCATACACACATTCAACATGAAGAGTACTACATGATGGTACCATGACTTTTGACCCTGTGACCTTGTGACTTTGACCTTCACCCTATTCAACATTTTATATTAAGATGTTTTGAAAGCAGATTTTTCTATTACACCATACACACATTTGCCATAAAGAGTACTACATTTTGGTACCATTACTTTTGACCCTGTGACCTTGACCTTCACTCTATACAACATTTTATGTTTAGAAATTTTGAAAGCAGATTTCTGTCATACTATAATTGGTAGGTCTTTCATATTTCATACAAACATTCACCACAAAGAGTACTACAGTTTGGTATCATGACTTTTGACTTGTGACTTTGACCTTGACATTGGACTTGTGTTGCACTTTAAGTTAACAAAATTGAAATTTGAAAGCAGATTTGTTGCATACTTTTCACTTTTTACATTGCATCATAAATGGTCCCATTTATAAAAGGGGTCCCGCAGGGGGATGATTTGTCCACTTTAGGGCAGTTCTAGTTTCTGAATGATCCTTATTATTATTGATGGTAAAACCTGACTGATTCAACATAAGGTGAATTGAAACAACTGACTGATTTAACATAAGGTGAATTGAAACATCAGCAGAAATTATCTATATCAATTTTTTTGGACGAGTTTGCTTTCTCATAATAGAATCCCTGGCAACGATAGAACACACATGTATCCAAAAAATTAAAATATAATCTGAAAATGAAAATTTGCATTGTGTTAGAATGGATAAAACTCGCTACCTTAAAATCTTAAGCTCGCCACACAAACTGACTTATTAATTTCTTTTTTATTTGAAAGCTTGTTCGTGCATTGTAGGATGTACTTTGATATTTTCTGACTTGCGGGAATAATGTGTCTCTTGTAAACAAACATTGACGTGTTCGGCCTTTCAATCATTTTTTGGGTGATGACCTTTATTATAAAGTTTGACTTCATAGCTAGTAAATTGTGGAATGTAGTCAATTGAATTTCATGTGTAATGATTCTGGTACTGTGTTCATGCTATTCCAGAGGAAATTTTTATGAGAATTTCACTTGGACCTGTATCTCCGAGATTTCTAGAGGCAAATGAACGTTGATTACATCTAATTAAATTCTGTCATATATGTTATTCATTTCAGATGCAACAGTGCCTCTGGATGCAATGACAACATTAGTAGCGTAGAAAACTTTACAAGTTGGGATATTTGTCATTCTATATTTGGTGCTGGAGTCCTCAAGTGAATTGGATGAAAAGTTACAGATTTGATGTCATAATGGGTATATTATTTCCAAAGGGGTATGTAACATGAAGTTATGTAAATTTGAAAAAATGTATAATTTTTATACTACACAGTACAGACAATACAATATGTAAAACCATAATCCAACTTGAGGTATGTGTGAAGGTCTGAAGGAGAGAACAGATTTGTGTTAATAAAGACTTTTAGGCCTAAAGCCTACAGGTCATTAAACACCACCCTGTTTTCACTTTGGGCATCTAACCTTCATATAAACCTCACCATGGTCTGTATCTGATGTAAAAACTCAGATTTTTTATATTATTTTATAAATATATGAGAAAGTACAACTTTTAAAAAAATGAATACATGTTTACTTCTAGTGTTTCCTAACTATTAAAAATTGAATTGATAGTTAAATTAATAAGTATTCTTTCCCTCAGGAGGAGAGGTAATCGTATTATAGTACTAAAGCTATGATAATTTCATTACATCTAGGATACTAAACATGGATGGATCACATGATTACAAGCCCCGCCCCTCTGTGGACTCACTAAAGAAGAAGTTGACAGGTATGTAGCTTAAGGCTGACATTTTTGGAATGGTTAGGGGCTCCACATTCAAATATTGGGAGCCCTGTCCACATTGTAATGTTGGAGCCCTGTCCATCTTTCCAAAGAGTTACTTTTATTTGAGTTGGTATCAGACATAAATGCACATTACTGAATTCTTGAAGCAACCTTGTTTTTGAGGTTATTTTCCCTGAATTTTACGCTACTTCAGACACTCGCAGAAAAATTCAATTTGTAAGATAAAAATTTAAGGGTTTCCAGAACAGTATCAAAAAGAACCCCATGGGAAAGCTCTGGATCAATTATGACGTCACAATAGAAACGGCGACATTAGCTCGTTTTCGCAAGAATGTCAGGATTATGTAACGTAGAAATAAGGGGGAGGGGGTAACAAAATCACTATAACTTAAAAACTGACGGTCAAATTTCAATAGGAATTTCTGGTGGTTCACTTGACACGTGAAGAAGATAATATCAAGTTTTTACGGAAAATAAATGATAGGGCTTCAGATAAATGGACTTTATGATTAAAAATTTGCAACTCAAAGATGTGTTGAAAATAAACATAAATTTATCTCCTTTCGACAATTTCTTTTAAAAGTCTTAGTGATCAGGTATAATTCTATACATATCCGATTGCCCACATCATATCTAAATGAAAAATAAAGAACTTTTAATATTCTGCCTCTACAGAAGATCTGTAACTGTTTTTCATCACCTAAAGTGTATTAATTTTAACGTCACATTTACGGCCCACTTTGGGGCTTTCTATGGGTATATATGTACGTTCGTAGCTTCAAAACTAACGGTAAAAAATTGATGAAACTTTGCATGTAGAAAAAGCATGTTTCAATTATTAACATTTATAATTTTTAGGAAAATTAAATGATAGGATCAAATTTAAGTCTGGCTGTCCTGGACCTCCTTAAAAAATTATTTATTTAATACAGTGGACTCGACTTATTTGACTATCGTATTATCAGGTCATTTGTTTTATTGACTTGACTATCTCTGCACCAAACCGTTTCCTATCCATTCTATGTTAAAATGTAGCCGTAATCGACTAGACTAAAACTCAATTGACATGAAAAAATCTAAAACTTCAAAATTTCCAAGGTAGATTTCACCAAATAGTCAATCCTGATAGCGCGAATTCAAGAAAAGTTGTCGCTAAGGTGTTAACTGTTTTTGGCAGCCGTAGAACTTAACTACCCCTCTGGGGGGACAGTAGAACTTAATTGCCACATGTGTTATTTGTACCTAATTAATAGATTGGGCCAGTTAACCTGTGGTAATTGAAATTGGAGGGGTTAAAGAGGTCTTAAATACATGATCTGTTAAGTTTATTAGTTAGGTTGCTAAATTGGAGTGCAGGATACTGGAAAGTAAATATAATAAACGTCGGCTGATATTAAAGTGATCACTGAATCCAGAGAATGGGCTTGGAACTTGTTGAAAGCCCAGATTTTGTCTTTAAATAGGTGGGCGATCCTCGTCATCGTCATTCCGACTCATCATTCCTACTCTAGCAACTCTCCTGCCATTTTGGACATTCAAATCCGCATTGAAAAGCAAGCCATGTCATTGAAGTGTAAGCGAAATGGCCTCGCTCTGTTCTAGCGATATAGAGTTTTTGGCCGGATTGCAAAGCAATTCCGGTCTATAGATTGACGATGTCCGTCCGTCCGTCCGTCCGTCTGTCTGTCCGTCCGTCCGTCTGTCCGTCTGCCGTCAACATTTTGGTTAAAGTTTCTGGTTGAGGCAAAATCTAAGGAACTATATGCAGTAGAAACTTTATATTATACATGAAGGTTGCCCATGACAAGACCTTTCAATTTATGCCGTAACATTTGACCTAGTGACCTTGACCTTGGGCTTTGACCTAGTTAAAGATTTTGGTTAAAGTTCCTGGTTTAAGCAAAATCTAAGGAACTGTACGCAGTAGAAACCTTATATTATACATATAGGTTGCCCATGACAAGACCTTTCAATTTATGCCATAACATTGGACCTAGTGACCTTGACCTTGGACTTTGACCTAGTGAAAGATTTTGGTTAAAGTTTCTGGTTTAAGCAAAATCTAAGGAACTGTATGCAGTAGAAACCTTATATTATACATTTAGGTTGCCCATGATGAGACCTTTCAATTTATGCCGTAACATTGGACCTAGTGACTTTGACCTTGGACTTTGACCTAGTTAAATATTTTGGTTAAAGTTTCTGGTTTAAGCAAAATCTAAGGAACTGTATGCAGAAGAAACTTTATATTATACATGTAGGTTGCCCATGATGAGACCTTTCAATTTATGCCGTAACATTTGACCCAGTGACCTTGACCTTGAACTTTGACCTAGTTAAAGATTTTGGTTAAAGTTTCTGGTTTTAGCAAAATCTAAGGAACTGTATGCAGAAGAAACTTTATATTATACATGTAGGTTGCCCATGATGAGACCTTTCAATTTATGCCGTAACATTTGACCCAGTGACCTTGACCTTGAACTTTGACCTAGTTAAAGATTTTGGTTAAAGTTCTTGGTTTAAGCAAAATCTAAGGAACTGTATGCAGTAGAAACCTTATATTATACATTTAGATTGCCCATGACGAGACCTTTCGATTTATGCCGTAACATTGGACCTAGAGACCTTGACCTTGGACTTTGACCTAGTTAAATATTTTGGTTAAAGTTTCTGGTTTAAGCAAAATCTAAGGAACTGTATGCAGTAGAAACCTTATATTATACATTTAGGTTGCCCATGATGAGACCTTTCAATTTATGCCGTAACATTGGACCTAGTGACCTTGACCTTGGACTTTGACCTAGTGAAAGATTTTGGTTAAAGTTTCTGGTTTAAGCAAAATCTAAGGAACTGTATGCAATAGAAACTTTATATCATACATGTAGGTTGCCCATGATGAGACCTTTCAATTTATGCCGTAACATTTGACCCAGTGACCCAGTGACCTTGAACTTTGACCTAGTTAAAGATTTTGATTAAAGTTCTTGGTTTAAGCAAAATCTAAGGAACTGTATGCAGTAGAAACCTTATATTATACATTTAGGTTGCCCATGATGAGACCTTTCAATTTATGCCGTAACATTGGACCTAGTGACCTTGACCTTGGACTTTGACCTAGTTAAAGACTTTGGTTAAAGTTCCTGGTTTAAGCAAAATCTAAGGAACTGTATACAGTAGAAACTTTATATTATACATGTAGGTTGCCTCTGACAAGACCTCTCAATGTATGCTGTAATATTTGACTTAGTGACCTAGACCCAGTTGGTGACAAAAACTTACTTTGCAATCCGGCCATACCGTCTTTAGCGGTGTTTTATTAAACTCTTAGAACAAGGCAAATCCCAGGCAGAGGTTGCAAAGAGTGTTCGAGTTTTCTGAATTTCTCGCTCCAAAGATGCAGTACGTAAGCTTCTGCACAACGATGACTTCAAGGTGACCAACAGTTGGCTGTCCAGGTGGAAAAAGCGTAACAACATAGGCTACAAACGCTTACACGGAGAGTCCAAGAATGCAGACACGACCCCAGCAGAGCACTGGATAAACAACGTACTGCTGTCACTACTCAAAGACATCTCTCCTGACAAGGTATACAACGCTGATGAGACCGCAATCTACTTCCGCGCCTTATCGAGGGGACTCTGGTCTACAAGACAAACACTAGCGGCGGATCCAAGAAGTCCAAGGAGAGGGTTACTGCATTGTCACCACCAACATGTCGGGGACATAAGAGGAGGCTAATCATCATCGGGAAGAGTAAGGATCCACGTTGCTTCAGGGGAAAGAAGTCCTTACCCGTCGCCTACAAATCTAGTGAGAATGCCTGGATGACTGCAGACATCTTCACCGCCTGGCTGCATTCCCTGAATCAAGAGATGGCCCGCCAGAAAAGACACATCCTCTTACTTGTCGACAACTGCTCCGCCCACCCAAAGAACTCTGCTGACAGACTTTCCTTTGTCAGGATGGAGTTCCTACCTCCCAACACCACTTCTGTGATCAAGCCATGCGACAAGGGTGTCATCCGCAACCTGAAGGGCCACTACAGAAGCGAGGTTGTACGCAAAGTCATCGCCGACATTGACTCAACGGACCTCATAGCCAACGACCTAGCTTGCCACCTCACTCTACTGGATGGTGTTTATCTACTTAGTAAGGCCCGGAGGACTTTTAAGCAGATGACAGTATCCAACTGTGTCAGGGCGGCCGGTTTCCCCGTCGCCATGGATACTACGCCAGACCACTCTGACCCAGAACCAGACTCAGACGTACATCTCCCTGAGGGCATGGACGCAGATGCATTCAACGACTGCATCTGCCATGACGATGACTTGGAGTGCCACAGCCTACCAACAGACGAGGAGATATGCGCCAACCACGCACCTGCTACCCAACCAACCCTTGATGAAAACAGCGATGACGACGACTCCCCTCCTGAGATGACACTACCCGTGACTAATAGTGAAGCCCGTCACCATCATGGTGGAGTGCCCTACACCAAACTTCGACCTGATTTACCAATTTGAGGAATTCATCCAGCAAGCGACCAATGCCAACAAGCAACAGTCAAAGATCACAGAATTAGTTCAGTGGATCCCTTGAAATCATTAACACTAGTGCTAAAACTGTGACTCCGTGCAGAAAACTGTGAATCTAATAACATAGTGCTCAATTTACATGACGTTTTGCGAGAACTTATAGTGCTTATCTTTGTTTAATATGCCTTGTATGTTTGTAACTTAGTGCTTCTTTTCGTTTTATCTATGATGCATAAATATGTATATATATTAAACGTCATGTCTGAATTTAAATAAATCGTTTAAACCGCAACCTTTTATTCCTTTTGCCCTGGTTATCACACTGTACATGTACTTGTAGTTTACCTTAATGGAAAATCAATATCACACTGGACATTTAAATCCCATGTTTTACATGACAGCTGTTCATACTTTACATGACAGCTAATCATAGTTGCTTATTCGAATATTTGGCTAAGCGACTGGAATTGACTTGAGAAATGGTCCACCCAAATAAGTGTAATCCACTGTAATGGTGACAGCCATTTACTGATCTAATGACACTTGCAGATTTTATGTACATCCTCTGTGCATAAGATCAGTAAATGGGCGTATTCTTTGTATTTTCATCATAAAATTGAATTTGTCATCTTTAGACATTTTCTTTCAAGGAAAATCTTATGTCAAGGGGGTGATATTTATGAAAATTTACGTTTTGCAGAAGTATGAATCAAAGAGGAGACAATTTATTGTGTGTTTTGGGGTAAACAAATATTTTTTTTTACAAAATTTCACAGAAATTGGAGAAAATTTAATTTCATCTTGCTTATCAGTTCCGCAACATTGCATTCATTGTTCATGATTTTAAAAATATCTTGAAAGTTTTCTCTTTCAAATGACATTTATTTCATATTCTTAATTTTTTTGCAAAATTCTCGAAACTATTTTTACAAAAAGCTGTGTTTGTAGTCAGAAATCTTATATTTCTGGATATCAATTTAAAAATCCCTTATCCACAATGATTGAAAGCTATTTTCTAGTGTACCTTTTCATGCTTTTTAGTCCCCTACCGGCAACGCCGAAGGGGACTCTTAGTTTCCTCTCGGTCTGTCTGTCCGTCTGTCTGTCTGTCCGTCTGTCCGTCTGTCCCATTTTCAGTTTTCCGGACTTTTTTTCGCTGTTGTTGCATATATTGAACTCATTTTTGGTATGTGGATATATCTCAATGTGATACAGATCAAGTTTGAGTTTGCTTTCGATTGACCTAATTTTACAAGAGTTATGGCCTTTTGACTTAGCAAATTTTATGAAAATTTCAGTTTTCCGGACTTTTTTCCGCTGTTGTTGCATATATTGAACTCATTTTTGGTATGTGGATATATCTCAATGTGATACAGATCAAGTTTGAGTTTGCTTTCGATTGACCTAATTTTACAAGAGTTATGGCCTTTTGACTTAGCAAATTTTATGAAAATTTCAGTTTTCCGGACTTTTTTCCGCTGTTGTTGCATATATTGAACTCATTTTTGGTATGTGGATATATCTCAATGTGATACAGATCAAGTTTGAGTTTGCTTTCGATTGACCTGATTTTACAAGAGTTATGGCCTTTTGACTTAGCAAATTTTATGAAAATTTCAGTTTTCCGGACTTTTTTCCGCTGTTGTTGCATATATTGAACTCATTTTTGGTATGTGGATATATCTCAATGTGATACAGATCAAGTTTGAGTTTGCTTTCGATTGACCTGATTTTACAAGAGTTATTGCCCTTGAACTTAGCAAATTTTATGAAAGGTTCAGTTTTCCGGACTTTTTTCCGCTGTTGTTGCATATATTGAACTCATTTTTGGTATGTGGATATATCTCAATGTGATACTGATCAAGTTTGAGTTTGCTTTCGATTGACCTAGTTTTACAAGAGTTATGGCCCTTGAACTTAGCAAATTTTATGAAAGGTTCAGTTTTCCAGACTTTTTTCCGCTGTTGTTGCATATATTGAACTCATTTTTGGTATGTGGATATATCTCAATGTGATACAGATCAAGTTTGAATTTTCTTTTGATTGACCTAATTTTACATGAGTTATGGCCCTTGGACTTAGCAAATTTTATGAAAATTTCGGTTTTCCGGACTTTTTTCCACTGTTGTCGGATAAATTGAACTCATTTTTGGTATGTGGATATATCTCAGTGGGATACAGATGAAGTTTGAGTTTGCTTTAGATTCACCTATTTCTACAAGAGTTAGGGCCCTTGGACTTAGCAAATTTTATGAAAATTTCGGTTTTCCGGACTTTTCTTTGGTTCTATTGCAAATAATGCACTGATTTTTGGTGAATGAATACATCTCAGTGTGATACAGACCAAGTTTGAGTTTGGTTTCCATTGGCCTATTTTTACAAGAGTTATGGCCCTTGGACTTAGCAAATTTCATGAAATTTTCAGTTTTCCAGACTTTTTCATGCCTGTTATTGCAGATAATGAGCTGATTTTTTGTATGTGAATACATTATAGTGTGATGCAGATTTGAGTTTAATTTAGATTGACTAATTTTCACAAGAGTTATGGCCCTTGGACTTAGCAAATTTCGTGAGTTCAGTTTCCCAGACCTTTCTTGGCTGTTGTTGAAGAAGATGAACTGATGAACAGAGATGCAAGTCATAAATTTATGCCGCCGGTAGGGGACTTATATCGCACAGCGATCATTGCATTTTTCAGATTATGTATGTTTTACTGACATTTAATCCATAACTGTGGTGTTTTGGAGAAAAAAGGGTATATTTCATTCTAAAACTGCGGATTTCTGGACAATATTTATTGAATCTATTTGATTTGTTATCCCCTTGCAACATAGTTGCAGGTACACATTATGGCTTGCAATTTTCATACGCTTTCATCTTCTTTTCCATAACCACTTTTCAGATTTTCATGAAACTTGGTAGGTATGAGGTACTCATGGTCTCCTTCAAGTGTTGTTGTTTTTCGTCTGCATCTGTCAACAGGTGGCACCGCCACAGGAAAAAGTAGGTCACCGGGGTACCCTCTTTGACAAACTTCTTCTTCAGAACCGAAGCATGTATGGACAAACCGAAATCATCAGGATGATCTAGAGAGATGTCATAAGAAGTGTTGTTGTTTTTGGTTCCACTCCAAAGTCAAAGGACAAGGGGCGTTTTGGCTTAAAAATGGCCAAGGTCGGAAAATTAAAGACACTTATTATGGGCATAGAGGGCATCTTCCTCTGTTATTTGATATGTAAATTATAGGAATTGGACAATGTTTAGATGCCCAAAAGTGCGTTCAAAGTATCCTTGGTGAGACGTTGACGTCGTACTTCTGACGCCGTTTTCACTAATTGACATTGGCACAAAGTGCTCTTGTGTATATATATTTGCGGCAATGTTTGATAAACCAATAAGTATTTGGGGTTTTTGTATTCCTCACTTTTGCATTACTAGCATTAATCTTTAATGTGTCCATGCATACATGCAGATACGTTTGTTTTCATTATGTACAATTTCATATCAGGGGATTAAGAAGAGGGCAGTGATGGATGCAAACTCTTTAGCAGAGAAACAGTTTTACAAAATATGTTGACATTTAGTCCTGACTATTAACGCTGTTCGAACCAAGTGTTTTGAAACGATTCTAGGGTCTAATAGGAATTCTCCAGATTTCTTTTGTTTAATAACGAAAAACTGTTCTAATACTTTTCGTCGGGGAGGAGGGATACTTCGCCCTGGGTTCCAGACGCTTGGTAAAAGCAAACCCTTTCACTGAAAATTCTGTATCCGCCCCTGGATGAAGTTTAATTATCCATTCCTCATGAAATAAGCATAAAAAATATTTAATTGGTATTACAGTATCATTTTATGTGACAAGTGAGTATATATTTTAAACAAATAAATTTTAAAATATGTCATATAGATATAAACAGTGATATTTTGAATTCAATTCTAATCTTCACGGTAAGTGCCAGATTACGTGCACTTGAAAAAAAAGACATTCGGAAGCTGACAAATGTTTGAAGCTCACTTGAGTCAAAGGTTCAAATGAGTTTTACGTAGTCTGTCTGTCGGTCCGTAAACATTCCACATTTTCTTCCTTACAGGATTTCGTGAAACCGGGACCATATAGGAACTTAGATAGTACTGAGGGTACATTACCAAGTTTGCTGTTCACCAGTCAGAACGGATGGGAATCCCCAAGAAAATACACCTTTATAGTACTGTGATACCTCTCAGGAGATTAATAGAATCCATCATGGAAATGAAATGGTATATTTGAATAGATTTTTGAATAATGTACATGTACTAAGAACACTTGCATACTTGTTTTCATTCATTTACTTCGGTCAAATTTCCTCTGTCATAGATGTAGGAGACGGACTGCTCATGATTCATCAGAGTTCTTGTAGAAACGTCTATTTAATGAGTAATCCCTTCATGTTGATTGTGAGAATGCATAGGACATTTGATATATCTGAAATTCTTGAAAAATTTCATTCAACTTAAGAGTTCTTGAAATCTGCCAATGAAATGTCCGATATTTTGGAATTTTTATCTGTCCAAATAATAGATACAACACGAGTTTTTATTGGACCAAATAATTTTTTATCGGCAAATCCGCTACAACCGATACTTTCATGAACTCTGTCAGCTAACAACTTGTCCAAGTAGCAGACCTACGACTAGGCGTATCAACAGTAAATACTAGTTACGTCGTAGTGAGTCTGCTAGTTTGACAAGCTAACAACATTATGGGCCTATCAATTTGTTTCCCTAAAAGCGGCACACACCAGAGTATGCTGCATCAAACTGCAAGACCCATTGAAACCACTTGATTGAGTTTTTTCTATGAACATTGTACTGTATGCTTCTTCTCGCCTGTTGAAATGCATAGGCGAGAAGCACCACATTTCAGCATTTGCCAAAAAAATTGATCAAGTGGCTTCACTGGGTCATGAGATTTGATACATCATAGACAGCTTTTTTATGCCTCCTGAATCGAAGATTCCTGGGCATATAGTTTTGGCCTGTCCGTCTGTTTGTCGGAAAAACTTTGACGTTGGGCATAACTTTTGAATGGAAGGTATATGTGTATTCTTTGTGACAAGACCTTTCCATCCATACCAAAACATTGGGCATAGTTTTTGAATGGCAGGTGAAAAAGCTTTCATATTTCAAGTTTATTTCATTGTTTTATTCATTTTGTCTGCTTCTTCATCACCTGCTGCACATTAACATGGAATTTTACAAAATGATTCTAAAATTTTTGATGTTTAATAATTGAACTATACTAGCTGGGCATATGACTTTGGATCACATCATCTGTCTTTTTAAATAAGTAAACAATGTAAAGTTTTGACATGTGACTTTTTCTTCTTGTTTGTACTTTTTAAAGGTTGTCTGAAAAAAAAACTTGTCTGCATCCAGCAAAAATCTATTTACAAAGGTTGCGGGCTAAAATCCTGGCACTGGCACAATCATTATGCAATGTCAGTATGTCATGAGCCTGCATGGGTATCGGGTGAGTGTTGTACCCCCTGGGCCTCTTGTTAATCTTAATTTTCAAATTTGCAAGCCAAATGACGAGTTGCTATTTTGCATATCTATATTTTGTTGATTTTTAATCAATTGTATAGTGTCTTGCGAACATTTTGATAATGTCAAAAGTTTTGATATCAGGTCTTGGAATGTCTAAAATGTCAAGTTTAGCACTAGTAATATGGAAATGGTCTAATTTTGTTAAAGAAAGCAGCACAAATGAAAATTTCAAACAAATATTTTTTTGGGATACACCTTCATTACCTTATCAGCGAATGATTCTACATATACAGTATCCATTTTGGTAATACATGTAGTATTGAATGAACTTTATAATTTCAGAACAAATATACCAAAATAATTCTTCTAACATCATTAAATGATGGCATTTCATGGATCCAAGGAAACATTGACAATAGATGCCCCATTCAGTGTTACATCATGTAGATCGGACAGAAGAGGATTCAAAGTGGCTGACACGTTGCCTACTATAAAAAGGTCCCAAACTGTTTCATCAACGGACACGTCTCCTACTATAAAAAGGTATCAAACTGTTTTATCTAACATACTATATTGAGGTGTCCCTAGAGTTGTCCCGTTTGACATCACAAACCAGACTCATCACATGGAGATTTTATCATGGCAGCAAACAAGATTAAAGATTATGTAGTTTTTGCTTGGCCTGCGAAGCATAGCGACACTTAGGGATCACTTTGTCCCACTGTCCGTCTGTATGTCACACCCTATATAAAAGGGATTCCTAAGTGTTGCTATATTTCGCAGGCGACACATGCATTCCTTGGAATGATTTTTAATTTGAGAATCTGTCGATGAAAATGCTAACAGCAGAAAAGGGAAGTAGGCTATTGATACCAAAATCTTCCTAATATGTACACTAAAGCGGAAAAATATAGATAATGACCTACATTTGAACGTTGATTTGTGTTCGACGCATAAGATGTATCAACTTTGCAAGTCTGGCCTTGCTAGCACTTAAAATAAACAAACAAAACTTCTTAAAATTGACACCCAAATCTTCCTAACAGGTTCATTAAAGAGGAAAATATAGGTCATAACCAACATTTGAATGTAGATTTGTGACACGGATGCAGATGCGGACGCAGACACTGACAAAATAGTGATAGCTTAAACTCCCTCTCACTTCATAAGGGGAGCTAAAAATACAGGAAATTTTGATTGCAAGCTAAATTAGACTTAGGCCGCCCTAAATAAATTCTACGTTTAACGTCCTGGTTCAATTTCCAAACCTACGAGGGAGGGAGGAAAATAAAAAACAATCAAAATTTTCAAACAAAACCTTGCTTCAATAGAAATTAATAATTAGATATTAAATTGATTAAAAATTGCGTTGTGACCTCTTTCAAGAAATGACATGAAAACCCGTAAGCAATATATAAAGATGATTTTAAAATATGCAGAATAAGGCTCAGACAGACAAAAACTTGCCCATTCTATTGTACATAGGCACCATGTTTGTAACTGAATCATGATAGTATGTGTTACCATATGAAATAAAATGATCCTAGAATATCAGCTTGCATTAGGGGTAATATTCCACCTGACCATGGGTAGTCCTATAATATAAGACTTCAACCTAGATAATTGGAATGGAGGGGGGGGGGGGGGGGGGTAAAACCCTATGTTTGCCCTAGGGTCATGCATATATCATAGGACTACCTCCCGGATGTCCCATAAGTTCTTTCAGAGATGTTGAAATCTGTCAGACATTTTAGTAATTTTGTCAGTCCAAACAATGAAAACTGCCAACATTTGTCAGTCCGGAAGAATATTTGAAAGATATTTCGGAGGCCTCGGACTGACACTCTTCGACATCTCTGGTCCTTGGCAGAACATTATCTCTACTGATGACAAGAAGATGCCAAAAAGCAAGACTTAGATTCTGAAATGTATTTGTGACATTTGCACAATTTGCAGTTACATGTACAAGGACCATTAAACATCATGAATATGTTGTAATCATATACAATCACTTCTCTTTGATTTCCATGTACGGGTTATCAATCTTGTATCTGGATATTATGTAACCTTTTGTACACAATATTATACTAACCCTCGCTGTTTGTAAAGTCTAATGTTCGTTTGTGAAGGATAAAACGTCTCAGAAAGTCAAGATGTTGTACTTTCCTGAATTTTCTTTATGGAAACCAAAACGTGAATGTAACATAGAGAATTGCGACGGTTACGAAAATCCGGATTGCACAAGTCGGGATTTTCAAAATAATTTGTTCATTTTTGTGTCGCCTGCGAAGCATAGCGACACTTAGGGATCACTTTGTCCGTCTGTCCGTCCGTCCGTCTGTCTGTCTGTCTGTCACACTTTGGGTGTCACAGCCCATAACTTTTGATTGGTAAGTGATAGGGCTTTGATATTTCACATGTGTATTCCTTGTGACAAGACCTTCTTACACATACCATAATTTTTGACCTAGTGACCTTGACCTAGAAATTTGACCTACTTTTCAAAAAAATTAAGAATGGACATATCTTTTGATTGGCAAGTGTTAGGACTTTGATATTTCACATGTGCAATCCTTGTGGCAAGACCATTCTACGCATACCATAATTTTTGACCTTGTGACCTTGACCTAGATATTTGACCTACTTTTGTAAAAAAAGATAAGATTCGCTATATCTTTTGATTGGTTAGTGATAGGGCTTTGATATTTCACATGTGTATTCCTTGTGACAAGACCTTCCTACACATACCATGGTTTTTGACCTATTGACCTTGACCTACATGTTTGACCTACTTTTCACAAAAAAATAAGAATGGATATATCTTATGATTGGTAAGTGATAGGGCTTTGGTATTTCACATGTGTATTCCTTGTGACAAGACCTTCTTACACATACCATGATTTTTGACCTAGTGACCTTCACCTAGAAATTTGACCTACTTTTCAAAAAAATTTAGAATGATTATATCTTTTGATTGGTAAGTGTTAGGACTTTGATATTTCACATGTGTATTCCTTGTGACAAGACCTTCCTACAAATACCATGGTTTTTGACCTTTTGACCTTGACCTACATATTTGACCTACTTTTCACAAAAAATTAAGAATGGAGATATCTTATGATTGGTAAGTGATAGGGCTTTGGTATTTCACATGAGTATTCCTTGTGACAAGACCTTTCTACACAGACCATAATATTTGACCTTTTGAACTTGACCTAGATATTTGATCTACTTTTCAAGAAAAGTAATATTGGCTATATCTTTTGATTGGTAGGTGATAGGGCTTTGATATTTCACATGTATTTTCCTTTTAACAATGCCATTCTACACATACCATAATTTTTCACCTTTTGACCTTGACCTAGATATTTGACCTACTTTTCTAAGGTTGTATATATCTTTTAATTGGTACAGTAGGTGATAGGTCTTTAATATTTCTTATGATGAGACCTTTTTGTTACCAATTTTTACGTATTGACCTTGACCTAGATGATTGACACTCTTTTCTGAAAATTTGAGAATCACCACATCTTTAAATTTGTAATTAAGTGGTCTGATATTTCAAATGAATTTCATTTGAAAATACTTTTCTACTGATACCAATAATTTTGATCAACTTTCTAGAATAATAATCAAACCGCTTCGCAGGCGACACAAGCATTCCTTGGATTGCTATTTTTTTATTTTGGGAAATTGTCCAAAACCTATGCGCGCGGGGGACGTTAAACATAGAATTTATTTAGGATGACCTTAAATGATATGCAGAAGGTAAAAAAACAAATAATACTAATAAAGGCAACACAAGCATAGCATCCCCTCACAACTGCATGATCTTTGCTATCGGCAAAAGGAGTAACCTTTGACCCTTGACCATGAAAATAAACAGTTCATTTTCTTCCCAGGGAGAACATTTCTGGAAGTTTTGGTGATCCTATGGTGATTGCTTTATCTTCTGTGCAGTTCACAATGATATTAAGGCTCAAGTCAACTGTAACTTTGACCTTTGACCCTGAAAATAAATAAATTTCATCTAAATCCACCGTGACCTTGACCTTTGATATCGAAAATCAATAGAGCTAATCCTCTCCCCAGGGGTAACATTCCTTTAAGGTTTGCTGATCCTATGTTTGGTTGATATGCCTTCTATGTTGTTCACAAAGATTTTGAACCTAAATCCACTGTGACCTTGACCTATGATATTGAAAATCAATTGACCTCATCTTCTCCCCAGGGGTAACATTCTTTAGGTTTGGTGATCCTTTGATGATTGATATGTCCTCTATGTTGTTCTCAAGGATTTTGAACCTAAATTGAATGTGACCTTGACCATTGACCTTGAAAGTCCATAGGCTTCATCCTTTCCTCCGAGTAATATTTCTGAAAGGTGTGATCATCTTATGATAATTGATATATTCTTTATGCTGTTCACAGGGAGTTTGAACCTAAGTCTACTGTGACCTTGACCTTTAAAAAAAAATAGGGTTTATTCTCTACCCATTGTGAACATATGTAGAAAGTTTGATGTTTCTATGGTGATTCTTATGGCTTCTATGCTGAGAATAAAATCTGAACCACACACATACCCTCACTAACAAACAAAAAGATGCAACACAGGGACATATCCCTTTGCAATTCTTTTTTTTTTTTTTTTTTTTTTTTTTTTTTTTATTGTTATAAAGATACCTGAATTTAATAACAAAATCCTCTAGGTCCAGGTATCCCTAGAGGTTGACGTATAGTACATGTTATGTATTTGAAGATTTGTGTAATGTATATAATGAGAGAAGAATTATTAATCCGTATATATCTACTTAATATGTGTATTAATAAAAAAAAAAAGTGCATAAATAATATACTGGTATGATATTACATGAAATAATATTTTATATGAAATATTAATAAAACTGTGTATGTTGCTGATTAGAGGATAAGTCAAGGAAGATTTTCCTTTTTTTAAAAATAGTTTAATTGAATTATCTGCTTTTCCGCATTTGAGGGTGCATTTGTAATCCGTAATGTTTTGCTATTATACAATGTAAACTGGGTGTCCGATTTGTCAAATCGTTCGTGCGTCAAATTCTGTCAACGTGTCAAAGCAGAAATATTTCGTGCCTCACTTCAACTAAACCGAACAGAGAGTCTATATCGCTTTTACGTACAGGCAGAAAGTATTCTGGAGTATATAACTATTGTTTGAAGGGCAAGGTATGTAGGTCAACCCAATACCAAGGCCAAATGTTCAAAATGTCTGCAAACAGGACATCTCTCTAAAGACTGTGTGAATGAGTTCGTTTGCAGAGGTTGTGGTGAAACAGGACATAAGGAATCGGAATGCCCTGTTCCATTCACAAATGATGAGGCACACCTGACAGACATAGATGAAGAGGAAACGGATGAAGAACACTCTGATGTGAGTCAGGTACAACCTGATATACAACATAGTGAGGAAACCACTCCTAAAACTACTAGTGTTTCTCATATTCCGAAGCCGAACAAGATCAAGCCCTCAAACCCAAAAGGGAATGCAACAAAAAAATCAGGTTCTCTTGATACCTTCTTCCGCAAAGCAGACCATACACCATTATCTAGAAAATCAGGTGCAATCCCATCAGATGTACGTACACCTCCATCTCCTGCAGAAATCATTGCAGGACGTCGTAGAAGTGCTAAAAGTGTCAAGAAAGACAAAACCTAAACAATGTGATCCAATTTGAAATTCCAGTAACTTTCAGAAAAGATAAAACTATAAAACATAGATTATTGTTGTATATATATATTGAAATGCATCAAATATCATATAAGTTATATCAACAGAAATGGTTTAAAATAATGATATATATTCAGATATATTGCACACAGAAATCTTTATCGAGAAAATATTGCACTTTTGTTAAATGAAAATATAAAAATATTACACAATTAAAATCTCACAATAAATAACATGGAAAGTGTACACATCACTACAATCAACACACAAGGATTACTTGATAAAGCAAAATGCAATAGGCTATACTTATGGATAAAACATCAGAGATCTAACATAATACTATTACAGGAAACACATTTTACAGAAAAACTATCACCATATCTAACATCTGAGTGGCGTGGTACATCTTTACATAGTTTTGGCACTAGTCAAAGTAGAGGTGTAAGTATTCTAATAAAAGATAACATTCAACATGAAATAATAGATTCCTTCTCTGATAATGATGGCAGATTCATCATCATTAACATTAAAATACAAGATAATGTTTACACTATATGTAACATTTATGCACCAAATGATAATCATGCACGTAATTCATTCTTCAAAAATGTAAGCAATAAGCTGATGGAAATTAGTGTTGGAAATTACATTATAGGTGGAGACTTTAATGATACACTTAATTCTAAAGATAGAAAAACAATTGCTAAAAACAGGTCACAAAAAGCAGTCTACGGTCTAAAGGTATTACAAAATGAACTAAAAGTTGTAGATATTTGGAGGATAAAAAATGTAAACAAATTACAATATACCTGGAAAAGAAAAAACAATAACAGAGAAGCTAGTAGGATAGATTATTTCCTAATATCTAAAGAGATGGTACAAAAAACTCAATCCTGTGATATTCGACCTGCTCTAATAAGACATACTGACCACCAAGCTGTATCCCTAAGAATTCAAAAAGATACAGTAAATAGAGGACCAGGTATATTTGGAAACTGAACTCCAGTATAATTAAAGATGCAAAATATAAAGAATTGATAAACAGAATATTGAATAAATATAAGGCCTTAAAAAAAGGAAAAACTGAAGTAAAAGAACTATGGGATTTGTGCAAAATTGAAATAAAAGAAGAAACAATCAGATACTGTAAAAATAAGGCAAAGCTAAATAAAAGTAAAATCGATAATCTTGAAAAATCTCTCCAAGAAATAAACAATGAATGCAGTCCTAAATATATTGAAATAAAGGATGAATTAGAAAATCTATATAATGATAAGGCTAAAGGAGCTCAAGTCAGGTCAAGGGTAAAATGGCTTGAGGAAGGTGAGCGAAATACAAAATATTTTTTGTCTCTAGAAAATAAAAATCAATCACAGAAAATAATCTCTTCCTTAAAAGATAAGAATGGTAATGAAATAACAGACCAAAATAAAATGCTATCAATAATAAAACAGTTTTACTCTACGCTCTACACATCGAAAGGTATAAGTAAAGATGAAATTGAATCCTATCTTAATAAAACAAAATTTGAAAGCAAACTATCTCTTGAGCTTAAAAATAAATGTGAAGGAATGATAACAGAGGATGAATGTAGAAATGCTATTCAAAAACTTAAGTTAAACAAATCCCCAGGCAGTGATGGTCTAAATGCAGAGTTCTATAAGGAATTCTGGAATGATATTAAGGAGATTTTTATGGATGTAATAAATGAATGTTTTAACTCTGGGTCATTAACTAACACACAAAAAATTGGAACTCTATCTCTAATGTATAGAAAAGGTGACATAAAAGATCTTAATAATTGGCGACCTCTTACACTTTTAAATGTAGATTATAAAATAATTACAAGTTGTTTGGCTAATAGACTAAAAAAGGTTCTACCAGAAATTATAAGCACAGATCAAAATGGCTTTATACAAAACAGATATATAGGGTATAATATAAGACTAATTCAAGACATCATTGAATACACAGAAAAATATAACCAAAATGGAGCAATTTTATTTCTTGATTTTGCAAAGGCTTTTGATACTGTTGAATGGAATTTCTTATTTAGTGTTTTGGAAAAATTTGGGTTTGGCAAATCATTTCAAAAATGGATTAAAGTTATACATAATGATATTAAATGCAATGTTGTAAGTAATGGTTGGATATCTGATCATATTCTTATTTCCAGAGGAATTCGGCAAGGGTGCCCAATCTCAGCCCTCCTTTTTGTTTTAGTAGCAGAAGTTATGTCCCTCAATATAAGAAATAACAAAAATATTAAAGGCATTAAAATCAATAACAAACAAAAAATCCCTTTCAAAATCTCCCAACTTGCGGATGACGCCACTCTATTTCTAGATTCGAAGAATGATATTCAGTTGGTTTCTAGATTCGAAGAATGATATTCAGTTGGCTCTGAATGAAATAGAAATTTTTGGAACATACTCCGGCTTAATTCTTAATCGTGAAAAATCAAAAGGTCTTAAATTAGGAAACCAGATATTATTTATGATGATTTTGAATCAATATGTTGAACAGAGAAAGCCATTAAAACACTAGGAATTTTCTTTGGACATGATCAATTTACACTGTATGAAAAAAATTGGGAAAACAAAATTGAAAAAATTAGAAAAATTGTAAATCAGTGGAAAGGACGGAAGCTCACAATTATTGGACGAATTCAAATAGTAAAATCTTTGATTGCCTCGCAATTCACATATGCTGCTACAATCTTAACTATCCCAAAAAAGATTAAAGATGAATTTCAAAAAATAGTATACAGATATATATGGGATGGAAAAGTAGAAAAAATAAAAAGGAAAACTATTATAAGAGATTATTTAGATGGTGGATTAAAAATGTTCGATTTAGAGTCACACTTAAATACACTAAGGGTAAATTGGATTAAACGTCTATTGATAGAAAAAGATAGTCCCTCCTGGACAGTGATTCCAAATTATTATTTCAATAAATTAGGTCCAAATAATCTTATTTTCAAAATGAATTTAGATACAATAAAGAATCTTCAATGTTTAAGTGAACTTCCAGAAATCTACAGGGAAATGATTGAATCATGGGTAAAATTGAGAAATGCCAAAAATGAAAAATTTAATTTAGAAACAATTAGATCACAGATTATCTGGGGTAATAAACATATAAAATTCAAAGAAAAATGTCTATATTATAAAAACTGGATCAACTCAAACATTATTACTATAAATGATATCCTAAATCAAAATGGAGAATTGAATGAATATCATATTCTATCAAAACTGGAGAGCAAATTAAACTGGATATCACAGTATCAACAATTGAAAAAAGTTGGTTAGATACATTGAGAAATTCAAATCCTAATAAATATGAAATAAATATCTTTCACTCATTTTATGTATGCATAAATAATAAAAACATCACATTAAATAAACTCAGCAATAAAATGATATATGAAACCTTCATTAAAAGCTCATCAATATCCCCAATATCTTATGTAACATGGCAAAATGAGTACCCTGATCTTGTAATTAAACATTCTTTAGAATACTTTTTCAAAAATGTCAAAGATAACAAAATGAAAATTGTACAATGGAAGCTTATACATAGAATACTACCCACTAAAAAAATCCTATACAAATGGAAAGTTGTTAATAATTCACTTTGTAACAAATGCTTAATCATAGAGGACTATAAACATTATTTCATCGCATGTGACAGTTTAAAAGAATTGAATAAATTTCTCGATGATTTTTATAAATCACAAGGTTTCTACAAAAACTTAATTGATCTAAGATACTACATCTTCGGATATAAAATAGCTAATCCACAATATGCATCATTAAACCAAATAATTATAACAGTTGTATATGCAATCTATAAAACATATTACATAAGTGAGCAAAAAACTAAAAATATCAATCCATTAAACATATTCAAATGTGAAATACGAAAAATATATGAAACACTGATTTACAAAAAAATAAAGCCTCCGACACTGCTAGAAAATATCCACAAGCTGTGCTAACAATCCGAAAAATCCCTCTTAGTCACGGTTATATAATCCTGTATACACACTCCTATTTCTTCCTCTATATATCTTGACTGCAGCAAATAATAATTAATCGTCTGAAAAGAATAAGTAAATTTCATGTATTAGCCATCATGTCAGCATTTGAACATACATGATCATTAATTACTCAGCATTCACAATAATTTTGATTCTCCAACTTATAATGAAATTAAATCTCTGATATAACAAAAATTCAAACTTATCTTGATAGACTTTTTTCCATGAGGTTCAAGCGTTGGAGGGTAGACATCTGCAAAGCTCTGTATACTCTTCACTTCTGTAAAATTCAATGCAACTCATTATTGAATATTGATTTAGAAAATAAAACAGTTACACTTGTTCACCTGGTTTTCCCCCATGAACTATAAATAACTCAACCACATGAAGATTTAATCTAATATTCTTTTTTTTTTCTATGTAGATAAATATATATATGTTATGAATTAAAACATACAGTTCTTATAACTATAAACTGATAAAAATAAAATGTTTTATCAATGCAAAACATTTCAAATGACATATCAAAGCGTCTAAGTAACATACCTTTCCCTTTGCAATTCTATTGTGAGGGGGTGATAATGATGGATAAAGACACATGTTGAAGAAAGTGCTCATTTACAATCTACAGTAATTTGTAAACTGTTTTTCATGCCCGCGGAATCAAAGATGTTGGGGGCATATAGTTTTTGGAGTGTCTGTCTGTCTGGTCTGTCTGAAAAACTTTGACATAACTTTAAAATGGTAAGTGATAGGGCTTTCATATTTCACAAGTGTATTCCTTGTGACAAGACCTTTCCATTGATACCAACGTTTTTTTACCTCGTGACCTTGATCTTGACCTTTGACCTACTTTTCAAAAACTTTTAACATTGGGCATAACTTTAGAATGGAAAGTGATAGGGCTTTGATATTATACATGGTATATATCTTTTGAATGGTAGTGAAAGGGCTTTGATATTCACAAGTGTATTCCTTGTGACAAGACCTTTCCATTGATACCAAAATTTTTGACCTCATGCCCTTGACCTTGACCTTTGACCTACTTTTCAAAAACTTTAACATTGGGCATAACTTTAGCATTGTAAGTGATCGGGCTTTGATATTATACATTTGTATTCCTTGTGACAAGACCTTTCCATTGATACCAAAAAATGTTAACAGTGACCCTGACATTGATCTTTCACTTACTTAACAGAAAATGGTGTTTACACGAATAAAGATGCCACCGGGGGCATTCATGTTTCTCAAAATTATCATACTATTTCCTAGCTGAAATGTCGGTGTCATAATCTATTTATTTAGGAAGTAAAGTTCTCCGTAGGGAAGTTTATATATAATTAATAACAATAAATACTAAATGTCCACAAATTTTCGGCCACACAGCCTTTATCAAGTAGAAAAGACGAATATAAAAGAATTCTACGTAATATCCTTTACTGCTGGTAAACAAAGCCCAGTGCATTCGTGCTTTTTCACTTGATAAAGGCTGTTTGACTGAAAATTTGTGGACATTGAGTGTTTATTGTTATTTAAAAGAAGAAAATATACATAAAATCCTGCATATATGAAAAAATGCCTCACTCTTTGTTCACAAATAGTGTCTGTCTGTGTCAGTATGATAACTTTGCAGCTAGGGTCAAGATTTATTACACCCCCTGCAAACGAAATTTGGGGGGTATATAGGAAACACCCTGTCCGTCTGTCTGTCCATCTGTCCGGTTAAGAAGTTCTTAAAGCAGATAACTCTTTAAGTATAAGTGATAGGGCTTTCATATTTCATACATGCATTCACCATAATAAGTACTACATTTTGATACCAAGACATTTGACCTAGTGACCTTGACCTTGAACTTTGCCTTATAGTTATATTTTGGTTAAGAAGTTCTTAAAGCATATATTTTTAGCTCACCTGAGCCGAAGGCTCAAGTGAGCTATTGTCATAGCGCGTCGTCCGGCGTCCGTCCGGCGTAAACTTTCACATTTTTGACTTCTCCTCCTAAACCACTGAACAGATTCTGATGAAACTTGACAGAAAGCAAGAACTCAACGTCCTCTACAAAGTTTGTGTTTTTTAAGCCGATCGGTCAACAAATATGGCCGCCAAGGGCTCTGATTGGCTGACACATTTTCGACATCTCCTCTGCAACCACTTCACAGAATTTCATGAAACTTCACAGGAAGGAAGTACTCAAGGTCCTCTACCAAGTTTGTGTTTTTTGTGCCGATCGGTCATCAAATATGGCTGCAGAGGGCTCTGATTGGCTGACACATTTTTCGACATCTCCTCTGCAACCGCTGCACAGAATTTCATGAAACTTTACAGGAAGGAAGTACTCAAGGTCCTCTACCAAGTGTGTGTTTTTTGTGCTGTTCGGTCAACAAATATGGCCGCCGAGGGCTCTGATTTGCTAACACATTTTCAACATCTCCTCTGCAACCGCTGCACAGAATTTCATGAAACTTTACAGGAAGGAAGTACTCAAGGTCCTCTACCAAGTTTGTGTTTTTTGTGCTGTGCGGTCAACAAATATGGCCGCCAAGGGCTCTGATTGGCTGACACATTTTTGACATCTCCTCTGCAAAAAAAAAAAACGCTGCACAGAATTTCATGAAACTTTACAGGAAGAAAGTACTCAAGGTCCTCTACCAAGATTGTGTTTTTTGTGCTGTTCGGTCAACAAATATGGCCGCCGAGGACTCTGATTGGCTGACACATTTTCGAAATCTCCTCTGCAACTATTGCACAGAATTTCACGAAACCTTGCAGCAAGCAAGTACTCAAGGTCCTCTGCCAAGTTTGTGTTTTTCTTGTCGATAGGTCAACAAATATGGCTGTAGAAGTATTTTTGTGACTTTTAACCCTTTATCTGCAACTCAGGTGAGCGTTGTGGCCCCCTTGGGCCTCTTGTTTCACATATTAGTTATAGGGCTTTCATATTTCATACATACTTTCACTATAATAAGTACTACATTTTGATACCAAGACATTTGACCTAGTGACCTTGACTTTGAACTTTGACCTTGTAGTAATATTTTGGTTAAGAAGTTCTTAAAGCGAATATCTCTTCAAGTATATGTGATAAGGCTTCAATATTTCATACACGCATTCATCATAACAAGTATTACTCCATGACATTTGACCTTGTGGCCTTGACCTTGATCTTTGACCTACTTTTAAACTATAAGGAGTAGGGCTTTGAAATTTCACATATATATTCCTCATGACTAAAACTTTCATGTAATACCATGACTTTTGACCTAGTGACCTTGACCTTTGACCTACTTCTGACCTTTGACCTACTTTTAAACTATAAGGGGTAGGGCTTTGATATTTCACATATATATCACTCATTATGAGAGCTTTCATTTGAGATCATGACTTTTGACCTAGTGACCTTGATCTTGACCTTTGACCTACTTTTTAATTATAAGGGATAAGGCTTAGATATTTAATATATAGATTCCTCATGATTAGAGCTTTCATTTGATATAATGACTTTTGACCTAGTGACCTTGATCTTGACCTTTGACCTACTTTTTAACTAAAAGGGATAGGGCTTTGATATTTCACATATAGATTCCTCATGACCAGAGCTTTCATAGGATACCATGACTTTTGACCTAGTGACCTTGACCTTTGACCTACTTTTAACTATAGGGGATAGGGCTTTGATATTTCACATGTAGATTCCTCACGATCAGAGCTCTCATTTGATACCATGTTTTTTTACCTAGTGACCATGACCTTTGACCTACTTTTTAACTGTAAGGGATATGGCTATGATGTTTAACATATAAATTCCTACAGTATGTCATGAATGAATCCATTTAGAGAAAAATGTCCAGCGGGGGGTATAATTTGTCACGTTAGGGCAGTTCTAGTTTTGATTTACAAAAAGTAAGAAAATAATCATTTATGAAGAAATAATCCTTACCAAATGTGAATTTAGAATGTTTAAACATTTATACAATAATCATTTTTCAGACGGTAACAGACATGAGGAACAGAAAAATTAATGATGACCTTATCGTTTCCTGTGTAGAAAAACGTGAGTATGGCAAGGCCACATGTTTTTAGCTCACCTGAGCCAAAGGCTCTAGTGAGCTATTGTCATAGCGATCCGTCCGGCGTCCGTCGTGTGTCGTGTGTCGTGTGTCGTGTGTCGTCTGTCTGTCGTAAACTTTTCACATTTTCGACTTCTTCTCAAGAATGGCTAAAGGGATTTTGATGAAACTTGGTAGGTATAAAGTACTAATGGTCCCCTACAAGTGTTGTTGTTTTTCGTCCGGATCCCTCAACAGGTGGCGCCACCACAGGCAAAAGTAGGTCACGGGGGGTACCCTCCTTTGACAAACTTCTTCTTCAGAACGGAAGCACGTATCGACAAACCGAAAGCATCAGGATGATCTAGAGAGATGTCTTAAGAAGTGTTGTTATTTTTGGTTCCACTCCGAACTCAAATTTTTGACGCTTTTTTGACGTCTCTTCGGACTTAGTCAGAAATGCTAATTTTTGCACTATTTCTTTAAATAACTCAATAAGTGTATGATTTTACACACTCATTTACTGCATATTTATCATATCTAACTTAATATTTGCTTTGATATGAATTTTATACTTAAATTTTATTTTTTTGATTTTTTATGAATTTTTTTCTTATGTAAAAAGGAAGGGGGGGGGGGGGTGATTTTCATACATTTTCTGCTTCTTTTCTATAACCACTCTTCAGATTGTCATGACATTTTGTAGATATGAGGTACTCATGCATGGTACCCTTCAAGTGAAAGAATTTTGTCAAGATATCCACTTTTGGATTTTTAAGGAATATTTTTTAAGATTGTACATAGGTATAGTGTATGTTTTCCATGCCCAATGGACCCATTGGGAGTGGCTCCAAACCCCGGCGGGACCCCAACAAAAATTTTTCTTCCCTTATTAGCTCACCTGAGCCAAAGGCTCTAGTGAGCTATTGTCATAGCGATCCGTCCGGCGTCCGTCGTCCGTCGTGTGTCGTGTGTCGTGTGTCGTCTGTCTGTCGTAAACTTTTCACATTTTCGACTTCTTCTCAAGAATGGCTAAAGGGATTTTGATGAAACTTGGTAGGTATAAAGTACTAATGGTCCCCTACAAGTGTTGTTGTTTTTCGTCCGGATCCCTCAACAGGTGGCGCCACCACAGGCAAAAGTAGGTCACGGGGGGTACCCTCCTTTGACAAACTTCTTCTTCAGAACGGAAGCACGTATCGACAAACCGAAAGCATCAGGATGATCTAGAGAGATGTCTTAAGAAGTGTTGTTATTTTTGGTTCCACTCCGAACTCAAATTTTTGACGCTTTTTTGACGTCTCTTCGGACTTAGTCAGAAATGCTAATTTTTGCACTATTTCTTTAAATAACTCAATAAGTGTATGATTTTACACACTCATTTACTGCATATTTATCATATCTAACTTAATATTTGCTTTGATATGAATTTTATACTTAAATTTTATTTTTTTGATTTTTTATGAATTTTTTTCTTATGTAAAAAGGAAGGGGGGGGGGGTGATTTTCATACATTTTCTGCTTCTTTTCTATAACCACTCTTCAGATTGTCATGACATTTTGTAGATATGAGGTACTCATGCATGGTACCCTTCAAGTGAAAGAATTTTGTCAAGATATCCACTTTTGGATTTTTAAGGAATATTTTTTAAGATTGTACATAGGTATAGTGTATGTTTTCCATGCCCAATGGACCCATTGGGAGTGGCTCCAAACCCCGGCGGGACCCCAACAAAAATTTTTCTTCCCTTATTAGCTCACCTGAGCCAAAGGCTCTAGTGAGCTATTGTCATAGCGATCCGTCCGGCGTCCGTCGTCCGTCGTGTGTCGTGTGTCGTGTGTCGTGTGTCGTCTGTCTGTCGTAAACTTTTCACATTTTCGACTTCTTCTCAAGAATGGCTAAAGGGATTTTGATGAAACTTGGTAGGTATAAAGTACTAATGGTCCCCTACAAGTGTTGTTGTTTTTCGTCCGGATCCCTCAACAGGTGGCGCCACCACAGGCAAAAGTAGGTCACGGGGGGTACCCTCCTTTGACAAACTTCTTCTTCAGAACGGAAGCACGTATCGACAAACCGAAAGCATCAGGATGATCTAGAGAGATGTCTTAAGAAGTGTTGTTATTTTTGGTTCCACTCCGAACTCAAATTTTTGACGCTTTTTTGACGTCTCTTCGGACTTAGTCAGAAATGCTAATTTTTGCACTATTTCTTTAAATAACTCAATAAGTGTATGATTTTACACACTCATTTACTGCATATTTATCATATCTAACTTAATATTTGCTTTGATATGAATTTTATACTTAAATTTTATTTTTTTGATTTTTTATGAATTTTTTTCTTATGTAAAAAGGAAGGGGGGGGGGGTGATTTTCATACATTTTCTGCTTCTTTTCTATAACCACTCTTCAGATTGTCATGACATTTTGTAGATATGAGGTACTCATGCATGGTACCCTTCAAGTGAAAGAATTTTGTCAAGATATCCACTTTTGGATTTTTAAGGAATATTTTTTAAGATTGTACATAGGTATAGTGTATGTTTTCCATGCCCAATGGACCCATTGGGAGTGGCTCCAAACCCCGGCGGGACCCCAACAAAAATTTTTCTTCCCTTATTAGCTCACCTGAGCCAAAGGCTCTAGTGAGCTATTGTCATAGCGATCCGTCCGGCGTCCGTCGTCCGTCGTGTCGTGTGTCGTGTGTCGTGTGTCGTCTGTCTGTCGTAAACTTTTCACATTTTCGACTTCTTCTCAAGAATGGCTAAAGGGATTTTGATGAAACTTGGTAGGTATAAAGTACTAATGGTCCCCTACAAGTGTTGTTGTTTTTCGTCCGGATCCCTCAACAGGTGGCGCCACCACAGGCAAAAGTAGGTCACGGGGGGTACCCTCCTTTGACAAACTTCTTCTTCAGAACGGAAGCACGTATCGACAAACCGAAAGCATCAGGATGATCTAGAGAGATGTCTTAAGAAGTGTTGTTATTTTTGGTTCCACTCCGAACTCAAATTTTTGACGCTTTTTTGACGTCTCTTCGGACTTAGTCAGAAATGCTAATTTTTGCACTATTTCTTTAAATAACTCAATAAGTGTATGATTTTACACACTCATTTACTGCATATTTATCATATCTAACTTAATATTTGCTTTGATATGAATTTTATACTTAAATTTTATTTTTTTGATTTTTTATGAATTTTTTTCTTATGTAAAAAGGAAGGGGGGGGGGGGTGATTTTCATACATTTTCTGCTTCTTTTCTATAACCACTCTTCAGATTGTCATGACATTTTGTAGATATGAGGTACTCATGCATGGTACCCTTCAAGTGAAAGAATTTTGTCAAGATATCCACTTTTGGATTTTTAAGGAATATTTTTTAAGATTGTACATAGGTATAGTGTATGTTTTCCATGCCCAATGGACCCATTGGGAGTGGCTCCAAACCCCGGCGGGACCCCAACAAAAATTTTTCTTCCCTTATTAGCTCACCTGAGCCAAAGGCTCTAGTGAGCTATTGTCATAGCGATCCGTCCGGCGTCCGTCGTCCGTCGTGTCGTGTCGTGTGTCGTGTGTCGTGTCGTCTGTCTGTCGTAAACTTTTCACATTTTCGACTTCTTCTCAAGAATGGCTAAAGGGATTTTGATGAAACTTGGTAGGTATAAAGTACTAATGGTCCCCTACAAGTGTTGTTGTTTTTCGTCCGGATCCCTCAACAGGTGGCGCCACCACAGGCAAAAGTAGGTCACGGGGGGTACCCTCCTTTGACAAACTTCTTCTTCAGAACGGAAGCACGTATCGACAAACCGAAAGCATCAGGATGATCTAGAGAGATGTCTTAAGAAGTGTTGTTATTTTTGGTTCCACTCCGAACTCAAATTTTTGACGCTTTTTTGACGTCTCTTCGGACTTAGTCAGAAATGCTAATTTTTGCACTATTTCTTTAAATAACTCAATAAGTGTATGATTTTACACACTCATTTACTGCATATTTATCATATCTAACTTAATATTTGCTTTGATATGAATTTTATACTTAAATTTTATTTTTTTGATTTTTTATGAATTTTTTTCTTATGTAAAAAGGAAGGGGGGGGGGGGTGATTTTCATACATTTTCTGCTTCTTTTCTATAACCACTCTTCAGATTGTCATGACATTTTGTAGATATGAGGTACTCATGCATGGTACCCTTCAAGTGAAAGAATTTTGTCAAGATATCCACTTTTGGATTTTTAAGGAATATTTTTTAAGATTGTACATAGGTATAGTGTATGTTTTCCATGCCCAATGGACCCATTGGGAGTGGCTCCAAACCCCGGCGGGACCCCAACAAAAATTTTTCTTCCCTTATTAGCTCACCTGAGCCAAAGGCTCTAGTGAGCTATTGTCATAGCGATCCGTCCGGCGTCCGTCGTCCGTCGTGTGTCGTGTGTCGTGTGTCGTGTCGTCTGTCTGTCGTAAACTTTTCACATTTTCGACTTCTTCTCAAGAATGGCTAAAGGGATTTTGATGAAACTTGGTAGGTATAAAGTACTAATGGTCCCCTACAAGTGTTGTTGTTTTTCGTCCGGATCCCTCAACAGGTGGCGCCACCACAGGCAAAAGTAGGTCACGGGGGGTACCCTCCTTTGACAAACTTCTTCTTCAGAACGGAAGCACGTATCGACAAACCGAAAGCATCAGGATGATCTAGAGAGATGTCTTAAGAAGTGTTGTTATTTTTGGTTCCACTCCGAACTCAAATTTTTGACGCTTTTTTGACGTCTCTTCGGACTTAGTCAGAAATGCTAATTTTTGCACTATTTCTTTAAATAACTCAATAAGTGTATGATTTTACACACTCATTTACTGCATATTTATCATATCTAACTTAATATTTGCTTTGATATGAATTTTATACTTAAATTTTATTTTTTTGATTTTTTATGAATTTTTTTCTTATGTAAAAAGGAAGGGGGGGGGGGGTGATTTTCATACATTTTCTGCTTCTTTTCTATAACCACTCTTCAGATTGTCATGACATTTTGTAGATATGAGGTACTCATGCATGGTACCCTTCAAGTGAAAGAATTTTGTCAAGATATCCACTTTTGGATTTTTAAGGAATATTTTTTAAGATTGTACATAGGTATAGTGTATGTTTTCCATGCCCAATGGACCCATTGGGAGTGGCTCCAAACCCCGGCGGGACCCCAACAAAAATTTTTCTTCCCTTATTAGCTCACCTGAGCCAAAGGCTCTAGTGAGCTATTGTCATAGCGATCCGTCCGGCGTCCGTCGTCCGTCGTGTGTCGTGTGTCGTGTGTCGTGTGTCGTCTGTCTGTCGTAAACTTTTCACATTTTCGACTTCTTCTCAAGAATGGCTAAAGGGATTTTGATGAAACTTGGTAGGTATAAAGTACTAATGGTCCCCTACAAGTGTTGTTGTTTTTCGTCCGGATCCCTCAACAGGTGGCGCCACCACAGGCAAAAGTAGGTCACGGGGGGTACCCTCCTTTGACAAACTTCTTCTTCAGAACGGAAGCACGTATCGACAAACCGAAAGCATCAGGATGATCTAGAGAGATGTCTTAAGAAGTGTTGTTATTTTTGGTTCCACTCCGAACTCAAATTTTTGACGCTTTTTTGACGTCTCTTCGGACTTAGTCAGAAATGCTAATTTTTGCACTATTTCTTTAAATAACTCAATAAGTGTATGATTTTACACACTCATTTACTGCATATTTATCATATCTAACTTACTTTTTTTCTTAGATTGTCATGAAACTTGGTAGGTATGAGGTACTCATGGTTCCCTACAAGTGAAAGAATTTTATCAAGATATCCTCATTTGGATTTTTACGGAAAAACATTTATAGATACAATGTAGGTTTTCCATGCCCAATGAACCCAAGAGTAGTGGTTCAAACCCCGGCAGGACCCCACTTTTGCAGGTTTTTTTTTCTCCTTTTTTATATTTATCGTTAGAATAGAAAGTGTGAAAGAATTCTGTCAAAATATCAACTTTTAGATTTAAACAGACAAGCTAGTTTGGCTTTGTGTACTTATTTTCGTACGTCGAAATAACTCAGGCACATATGCAATCAAATATATATAACTCTGAATCTATTTTTGAGATGTTGACTTTTTCCATACATGCATATTATATAACAATTTCCCTATATAGTGATTATTTTCTCCGCTTTATTTTTGTATCTATGGTAAACAAAGTCGCCATATATCTTGTGTTACAGATTTGATTGGTTAATTCCTCCACGCCCATTTAATAGTCACGGTGGGTAATCTCGCAACGCAGAACACTAGGTTTATCTAAAATTTCGTGTATTACAAATTATTTTTCACAAAAAGGGGAATGTGATGCAGTGTAAGGATGCCTTAGATACGAGTTTTATCGAAAGTAAGAGAGGTAATATCCTTTTATAAAGCCGAAAAACTATCGGCATGATTGGTGTAGATGAAAGTGAAAGTAGAACGCCGATCGTGTTTGTGCATTATAAAAAGCTATAATATCCACCTTATTTTGGATACAACTCATAGTTAGGGCGTTGTTACACTGCATCACATTTCCCTTTTTGTAATAAATTATCTATTTTGCGCAAAAATATTGAAAAATAAATTGTTCTGCGTTGCGAGATTACCCACCGTGTTAGTACTGTACAAGTGATACATTTCAGGAGATTAATAGATGATCTATCGTGCAAACAAAATAGTACTGCCGGTATTTAATAGATTTTATTTAAGGAGGCTCAATAATCGTTTGACGTCATCAGATATCGAGTGCAGTACTTTTATATGTGGCCTTTTTTAGTTTTCGGCCTTCAAACTCCTCCATAATTCGCTTGTTTCTTGACGGATTCCGACATGTTTGGTATCGATGGAAACAGAAAATTACCATCTACAATCTGAGTGTAATAAATATTTAGTCAAATGTATCGATTGATTTATATATACAAAAATATCCCGTAAGTGAGACACCCTGGCTAACGCCGTAAACGTATCGTTTTTAGAACGTCATCGGCGGAACTGTTGCCTATGAACAAATACTTAATTTCATGATAAAACAAGATATTTCTTGGAGATTTTAGCGATATTATAGATAAGATATTTCAAGTTTGGTTTCTCTAATAATCTTTGGTTTAAAGAATTTTTCTTCAATTTTGTCAACTTTCGTACTTTGCAACAAGATGTTATCGAATAAAGTTTCCCTATTTGAAAAATTTAAGCGAATGAATTTTAGTTTTAACCCTGCTTTGTTCAAAGATATATCCATTTCACAGATAACTGCACGCATTATCGAGAACGAGGGAGGGGATTGACGTCCACTTATTGACCTTGAACGTCAAAACGTTTAAAAACACTTCCGTTTACTTTAGTTCTATTTCTCTTATATATATTTCCGTATCTCTAAATAGGATGATGGAATCAGATATGACATTTTGAACAAAACATTTTTTAAAGCTTTGACCCTAACTTGAACTTTATTTGACAAAACTCATTTAACTGACACTAACAAAACATGAAAGGTGAGTTTATAAAAGAAAAGGTCGAATAACGCTTAGCCAAGCACATGTTACTCTCCTCTTATTGTTTATTTTTTCGACAAATCATTTGTAAACTTGTTTATTCTTATTTAATTTCGATGATAAATGATAATTGTGTAAGTATTCTTAATTCCTTGTATCAGAATTTGAAACTTTCACTGAATGTTGGGAAAGAATAATCTCGACTAGGAGTATCTGATTTCTAGCTCGCCTGAGCTATAGTCATATAGCGCGCCGTCCGTCCGTCCGTCCGTCGTCTGTCGTCCGTCCGGCATAAACCAAGTAGATTTTTACAATATGGAAACGAGGTAAAACGGAATGTCTTGTACTTTTGTTGAACGATTAGAGTCTGATCTTGAAAAATATGTCAATTATAACAGTTTTAACAAATATTTTCATCGTTATAATGTCAACTAAGGGAACAGGGCATTTTAATTTGACTTGTTGCAAATTGTTACAAAATCGTTACTATGACAACCAAATATTTTAAATCAGAATGAACGATAACATGTACTTTTTTATATTTCTTTTCGAAGGACAGAGTTTGTCGTTGAGAAATATGTAAAAGAAAATAACTTCTGACAAAGACTTCTGATCACTTTGATGTCAAATAAGGCTCCCGAGTCCTTTTTTTAGCTCACCTGAGCCAAAGGCTCTAGTGAGCTATTGTCATAGCGATCCGTCCGGCGTCCGTCGTCCGTCGTCTGTCGTCTGTCGTGTGTCGTGTGTCGTGTGTCTGTCGTAAACTTTTCACATTTTCGACTTCTCCTCAAGAATGGCTGAAGGGATTTTGATGAAACTTGGTAGGTATAAAGTACTAATGGTCCCCTACAAGTGTTGTTGTTTTTCGTCCAGATCCCTCAGCAGGTGGCGCCACCACAGGCAAAAGTAGGTCACGGGGGTACCCTCCTTTGACAAACTTCTTCTTCAGAACGGAAGCACGTATCGACAAACCGAAAGCATCAGGATGATCTAGAGAGATGTCTTAAGAAGTGTTGTTATTTTTGGTTCCAATTGGAAGTCAAATTTTTGACGCGTTTTTGACGTCTTTTCGGACTTAGTCAGAAATGCACATTTTTGCACTTTTCCTTTAAATAACTCAATAAGTGTATGATTTTACACACTCATTTACTACATATTTATCATATTCAACTTACTTAATGCTTTGATATGTATTTTATGCTTAAATTTTATTTTTTTGATTTTTTATGAATTTTTTTCTTATGTAAAAAGGAAGGGGAGGGGAGGGGGTGATTTTCATACATTTTCTGCTTCTTTTCTATAACCACTCTTCAGATTGTCATGACAATTTGTAGGTATGAGGTACTCATGCATGGTACCCTACAAGTGAAAGAATTTTGTCCAGATATCCACTTTTGGATTTTTAAGGAATATTTTTTAAGATTGTACATAGGTATAATGTATGTTTTCCATGCCCAATGGACCCATGGGGAGTGGCTTCAAACCCCGGCGGAACCCCAAAAATTTTTTTTCCCTTTTTAGCTCACCTGAGCGAAGCTCAAATGAGCTATTGTCATAGCGCACCGTCCGGCGTCCGTCCGTCCGGCGTCCGTCGTCGTCGTAAACTTTTCACATTTTCGACTTCTTCTCCAGAACGGCTGAACACATTTTGATGAAACTTGGTAGTTATGAAGTACTAATGGTCCCCTACAAGTGTTGTTGTTTTTCGTCCTGATCCCTCATTAGGTGGCGCCACCAGAGGCAAAAGTAGGTCCCAGAGGGTACCCTCCTTTGACAAACTTCTTCTTCAGAACGGAAGCATGTATCGACAAACCGAAAGCATCTGAATTATCTAGAGAGCTGTCTTAAGAAGTGTTGTTATTTTTTGTGACTTTATTTTTATAAACTTCATACCAAGTTCTAATCTTGTCATTTCATTTGGTACATCACTTTGTTTTCCTCAGTTGCAGATCAAATATGCAAGTTGTTCTTTCTGGTCAAGTAATGTGATAAAATAACCTTCACAAATTTTTCATGACAGGCATATTTTGTACCGTTTGCAGTACTCTAAAGCGGGGGACATTAAATCTCATTCATCTGTCCGTCCGTCCGTCCGTCTGTCTGTGTCACAAAATCTTTAACCTTGGCTATAACTTTTTAACCAGAAGAGATACAGTTATCATATTTCACATGTGAGTTTCTTGTGACAAGACCTTTACACTGACATAAAAATTTTTGACCTCGTGACCATGACCTAGATATTTGAGCTACATAAAGGACTCAGATTTTTCTGAGTCAAACACCCCAAGCGGGGGACCACGATTCTCTGAATCTGCTTGTTTTCTTATTGAATTGGAAGAGGTGGGGGAGGGTATTTTCAACTTCTTCTTCAGAACCGCTGGGGCATTTTAAAGAAACTTGGTAGGTGTGATATGCTAATGGTTCCCTACAAGTAATGTTGTTTTTCATCAAGATCCGTCAACAAGTGTCGCCACCCGGGGCAAAGTAGGTCACAGGGTTCTTTGACAAACTACTTCTTCAGAGTCCAAGCATATATCAACAAACCGAAGGCATCAGAATGATCTAGAGGGATCTCTTAAGAAGTATTCCTGTTTTTAGTTCCACTCTGAAGTCAAATTTTTTATGTCTTTTCGGACTTTGTCAGAAATGGACATTTTCATACTATTTCCTGAACTAACACATTGAAAGCATGTCTTTGAGACCTAATTTGCTGTTATATTAATCACACTTGATGCCATTAATATAATGCTTTCATATAGATTCTGTGCCAAAATATTTTTTTGGATTTTTTTTTTACATGACTTTAAGGATGGACCACACTAACAATCACCATTACAATGTGCATGTATTCAGTCATTCAGCAAAAGTGACATGGTTCTCAGGGGAGCGATATAGGCCCACTTGGGCCTCTTGTTATTCCTATAGCTTACATGTATCTAATAAAAATATGATGAAAATCTATTGTATTTTTTTTTCATATTCATTGATTTTGATAAATCATGAAAGCAGAGAGTTGTTTTAGATGGATATTGTCTCTAACCTCATAGTTCTAATTTATAACTGTACACCAGAGTCTATCCAGTATTTCATTCTAGAGATTGTACATTTTAAAGTATGTTAAGTGAGTCGGTTTGCGGCATGTACATTGTATGTCATCGTTGTACATGCTTGTAGAAATTCTTTGAACCAATCAGAATACGTGAAACAAACAGAATGAATTAGAATTACAATTTCATTTAAACTTTATTAATTTGTCCAATCTGATTTAACACTGAACACAAAAGTGAAATACCCTAAGGTTTAATTTTCCTTGGGTACACAGCTTTCATAGTCCGTTGTCCTTAAGATTATGATGTGATTTTGATATTTCAGTGTTGAGGGAGGTGCGCCTAACTTAGGAGCCTGCCTTTTGTATCAGAAATTACAGGTTAGTTGTACAGAAAATACAGGTATTAAATTGTTGTATCAGAAAATACAGGTTACATGTATATGTAATTGTTTAATAATGATGCATTTATGTTTACTATCCACAAAAAAGAACATTTATTTTTATAAAATTATTTCTCTGCAAACATTACATTATTAATGAAAAGGAAGAAGAAGATTGTGAAATCAGCCATGATCTATGATCTTAGCTGGGAATTTGAAATTCTTGTGCCTTATATTTCATGGAGGGGCATACAGTGTTGCACTCTGTTCATTGATGCCTGCCGTCATGACATTAATGTTTAACTGATACTTCATAAGTCTTGTTAATTTTTGTTTTGAATATTTTTGATATTTTCAGATGTTGAATTGCTGTATAGAGAGAAAAATAAAACGGGAACAGATTTACAAAGGGTACACAGGAGAATCCTTGGAAACACCTGACAGTGATTCTGGTTGCCTAGCAACTGATAAACAGTTAGCCAATCACAATAAAATGTCCAAAAGTGATAGCTTGACTACTTCTTTCTCAAAGGAAAATTTAACGTGCAATAGTGATAATTCAGAACAGCAAAACCGGGATGCAAAACATAACTGTGATTCTCTGACAGAGGAACTTCCAGCTAAAATTGTTCACCTGGATAGTTCAAGTGAAGATGAAGAATTTTTTGAGTGTGATGAGGTTAGCTTTGATGTTTATTTATTTCCATAGACTATTTTCAAGCAGCTTTGATGAAAATACAAATGTTTCGGACATTTGAGGACTTTATACAAGGTGTCAACTCATATTTAGGGCATTTTAAACTGAAGTTTATCCATTGTGGTCAAAAATCACCAATAGATGTACGTGAACTTCTGTCAATATTTGAAAGAAATATGCAAAATGATTATTACAGGCTTTTAAAATAGATTTTTCTGTTGAAGCACTGTCTGAAAGTCATTCTTCATATAATAGTATAACTTACATGATATTCAAATTCTATCAAACTTGCAGGTACTTAAAGCATAGAGTAGCCTTGACGGATTATAATCACATTTTATAAGCTTTCAATTTAATATTGTGAGGGAAAGAGTGTATTGCATGTGTGACAGAATTGAATTGCAGCATTTTGATAAAATTATTTAAATTGTACTCATAGGGAAGACTCCAAACCCTTTTAAGGTCATTGAAAATGAGTTGAAGTCATGGAAAATTTTGTGTTTTGTGCAATGCGTATCTATAACGATACTTTCTATACTTCTAGGAGAGTATGGATGAAGATTCTAGTCGATCAAATACCAAACAGCTCACACATGTAGACAGTGTTGATACGACGTCAAGTTCTGAAGCTCCGTTCCACGATAGCATTACCCATAAACCTGAGGGGCGGCAGTGTCGTCATGGCGATCTTCTCCTCCTACATGTGGATGAGCCGTTATATATACCCCTGACTCAGGAACCGTCCCCCATGACAGAAGACATGCTGGAGGAACATGCGGAGGTTCTAGCTAAGTAAGATCTACATCTACATGTATTTATAGACCTTTTCACATTATCTGCGATTATACTGAAAATGAAGTTCAACAAACAATTGAGTGATGAATTGTTTAAGAAATAACAACTAGCTAGCGGTGATTTATTGTCCAGTAATTCCATGAGGTGCATGAATCAATCAAATTTTTACTGAGCCGTGAAGCTTGTTCATGTGATGAGTGGAATTACTGGACAATGAATCCAGCTAGCTACTTGTTATTTCTATTCTAATATAGCACGTGAATGGGCGGAGCTTAGCGCACTGGAAGTTTGTTTGAGATTTTACACCAGGCGAGTTCTATGGTACATATAGGGAGAAAATTTCAAGTCATATTAGAATATGAATTTGATCAAGACATCATGAATGCAAAACTCTGCCATCAGGTACAATGTCTGACATCTGACATCAGGCAATAGACCACTTGCTAAAATTCATACATGTTTATAATGGATGACAAAGTGTCGAAAAATGTCAGGAGGAGTAATTTTATTATTATGTCAGAATTGTGTTCAACAGTAGCGCCATTATTAAAAACAAAACCAAAAGATGGAGCCCAATAACAACATTAGAACATTCAGCAATAATACAGATGTATGTGAAATGTAACATAAAACAATGGTATATATTGTAGGCTGGGTACTTCATCAGAGGGAGCCCAGCTCAGAGCCAGGATGCAGAGTGCTTGTTTGGTATCAGATATGGAATCATTTAAGGTACGGTTTCGGTTACAGGTAGTAAACTTTTTTTTTAACAGCACAGACATATAAACAGTCAAGGGCATTTTTAGTATATCAGACAAAACATAGATGAGTATGTTTTGAATGACCAGTTGTCCTTGTGAGGCTCGAACCAGCAACCTTTCAGTCACTGGCCCAACATCTTATCCACTAGAACACGGCATCGACTCAGGTAGTAAATATTTAGTAAATGGTTAAGGCTTTATAAAGGATGCTGACAAGAGTTGCATGTACCACACTTAGTGTAACAATGTATGATATTCTTTTTAGCTCACCTGAGCCAAAGGCTCTAGTGAGCTATTGTCATAGCGATCCGTCCGGCGTCTGTCGTCCGTCGTCTGTCGTGTGTCGTCTGTCGTCTGTTGTGTGTCGTCTGTCTGTCGTAAACTTTTCACATTTTCGACTTCTTCTCAAGAATGGCTAAAGGGATTTTGATGAAACTTGGTAGGTATAAAGTACTAATGGTCCCCTACAAGTGTTGTTATTTTTCGTCCGGATCCCTCAATAGGTGCCGCCACCACAGGCAAAAGTAGGTCACAGGGGGTACCCTCCTTTGACAAACTTCTTCTTCAGAACGGAAGCACGTATCGACAAACCGAAAGCATCAGGATGATCTAGAGAGATATCTTAAGAAGTGTTGTTATTTTTGGTTCCACTCCGAACTCAAATTTTTGACGCTTTTTTGACGTCTCTTCGGACTTAGTCAGAAATGCTAAGGAGCTGATAAGATAAGGCGTAAAATCTGCCCTGAAAAAGTGGAATTTTCAAAATGGGAAATTCAAAAAAATTCTTTCACAAAATTGATGCCAGTTATTGGTTTCATCATAATCAGCAGTTGGACAAGATGTATCATACATAGTTTTTCTAAATTTTGAGGAAAAATATGTTTTTTTTTCTTTAGAAACCAATGGAAAATGGAAAAGTTTTTTAAAACATTGTTCCCCCCTCAGCTACAGAACGCCACTTTTACAGAAGGTGTATATCACTAATACACATCTTTTGACAAAGTGGGGTTCTGTAGCTAAGGGGGGAACGATGCCCCAGAGACAAAAAACTGAAAAAGGGAGGGTGGGGGGCTTTTTACAAATCTATGTTTTAGGCCATAATATAAGCAAAATTTATTTTTTCCCTTTTTAAGTCATTCATTTATTTATTCTAAACATGTTCACATGAAATGCACAAGATTTTGGAATGAAATAAACAGGAGAGTGCAGTTTATTTCAACACAAGGTGTATTTTGCGGTAAAATGCCTACTTTGTAGTCAATGAATACAAAATACAACCATATTTCAGATTCAAGATTTTAAAATTTATGGAAAAAAATTGAGACCAGTCTTTTGAATTTAATTTCTAGTATCTTGTTTAGACTATAACTATGTTTTGAAGTATATAGATATCCATATTAGCGAGATTGTTCTTAATTTTCAACGTTTTTGATCGATATTAGCTTCTTTTCAACATGGCTACCCCCTTCTCTTTAGACTGTAATTTAAGTATCTAGAAATAACCTTACCAAAATAAAAGTTGTATGAGGAATCTCCAAATACATTACATTTTAGTAATTATCAAGTTTTTCTTGCGTACAGATCATTGTGTAGAATAAATACTTGCTGAGATTCAGGGCTAAATACAGCCCTTATCTTATCAGCTCCTTTTTGCACTATTTCTTTAAATAACTCAACAAATGTATGATTTTACACACTCATTTACTGCATATTTATCATATCTAACTTAATCATTGCTTTGATATGAATTTTATGCTTAAATTTTATTTTTTTGATTTTTTATGAATTTTTTTCTTATGTAAAAAGGAAGGGGGGGGGGGGGGTGATTTTCATACATTTTCTGCTTCTTTTCTATAACAACTCTTCAGATTGTCATGACATTTTGTAGATATGAGGTACTCATGCATGGTACCCTTCAAGTGAAAGAATTTTGTCAAGATATCCACTTTTGGATTTTTAAGGAATATTTTTTAAGATTGTACATAGGTATAGTGTATGTTTTCCATGCCCAATGGACCCATGGGGAGTGGCTTCAAACCCCGGCGGGACCCCAACAAAATTTTTTTTCCCTTTTTAGCTCACCTGAGCCAAAGGCTCTAGTGAGCTATTGTCATAGCGATCCGTCCGGCGTCCGTCGTCCGGCGTCTGTCGTGTGTCGTGTGTCTGTCGTAAACTTTTCACATTTTCGACTTCTTCTCAAGAATGGCGAAAGGGATTTTGATGAAACTTGGTAGGTATAAAGTACTAATGATCCCCTACAAGTGTTGTTGTTTTTCGTCCGGATCCCTCAACAGGTGGCGCCACCACAGGCAAAAGTAAGTCACAGGGGGTACCCTCCTTTGACAAACTTCTTCTTCAAAACGGAAGCACGTATCGACAAACCGAAAGCATCAGGATGCTCTACAGAGATGTCTTAAGAAGTGTTGTTATTTTTGGTTCCACTCCGAACTCAAATTTTTGACGCTTTTTTGACGTCTCTTCGGACTTAGTCAGAAATCCAAATTTTTGCACTATTTCTTTAAATAACTCAAAAAGTGTATGATTTTACACACTCATTTACTGCATATTTATCATATCTAACTTACTTAATGCTTTGATATGTATTTTTTGCTTAAATTTTATTTTCTTGATTTTTTATGAATTTTTTTCTTATGTAAAAAGGAAGGGGGGGGGGGTTGATTTTCATACATTTTCTGCTTCTTTTCTATGACCACTCTTCAGATTGTCATGACATGTTGTAGGTATGAGGTACTCATGCATGGTACCCTTCAAATGAAAGAATTTTGTCAAGATATCCACTTTTGGATTTTAAGGAATATTTTTTAAGATTGTACATAGGTATAATGTATGTTTTCCATGCCCAATGGACCAATGGGGAGTGGCTCCAAACCCCAGCGGGACCCCAACAAATTTGTATCTATGGTAAACAAAGTCGCCATATATCTTGTGTTACAGATTTGATTGGTTCCTCCACGCCCATTTAATAGTCACGTAGTCACGGTCGGTAATCTCGCAACGCACAACACTAGGTTTATATAAAATTTCGTGTATTACAAATTATTTTTCACAAAAAGGGGAATGTGATACAGTGTAAGGATGCCTTAGATACGAGTTTGATTGAAAGTAAGAGAGGTAATATCCTTTTATAAAGCCGAAAAAACTATCGGCATGATTGGTGTAGATGGAAGCGAAAGTAGAACGCTGATCGTGTTTGTGCGTTATAAAAAGCTGATATCCACCTTATTTTGGATGCAACTCATAGTTGGGGCATTATTACACTGCATCACATTTCCCTTTTTGTAACAAATTATCTATTTTGCGAAAAAAATATAGAAAAATAAATTGTTCTGCGTTGCGAGATTACCCACCGTGTTAGTACTGTACACGTGATACATTTCAGGAGATTAATAGAATCTATCATGCAAACGAAATAGTACTGGTATTTGAATAGATTTTTATTTAATGTGCATATACTGGGAACACTTTCATACTTGTTATCATTCATGTACTTGGAATACTCATTTATAAACTTAGCTCGAATTTCCTTTGTCTTAGACTCTCTTAGATGAAGTATAATGAACGATTTCTTGAAGAAACATCTAATGAGTAAATTCTCTTCCTGAGGATTTAGAGAATGTATAGGACATTTGATATATCTGAAATTCTTGAAAAAAAAAATTCAGTTCAGAGTTCTTGAAATATTTCAATGAAATGTTGGACCACAGGAAGCTGTTGTTTTAAAAGAGAAAAGAAATTATTATTCACAACCTCAAGCCACTGTGTTCGACATCTTCAATGTATAACATTTCTAAAGATGAATACAGAGGCTTAAGGTTGTGAATAATAAAAAATTTTCTCTCATAAAATGACAGGTTCCTGTGGTCAGACATTTGGGAATTTTTATCTATCCAAATAATAGATACAACATGAGTTTTTATCGGACCAAATAATTTTTTATCAGCAAATCTGATGCAGCTGATACTTTTCATGAACTCTGTCAGCTAATAATTAGTCCGTGTAACAGTCCTATCACTAGGCGAAACATAGTTAACAGTAAATAACGATTTCGTATGTCTGCTAGTTGTACATGTAGCTTTACAATATCGTGGGCCTATTAATTTGTTTCCCTAAAAGCAGCATACACCAGAATATTAAGTTTATTTCATTGTTTTATTCTTTTTGTCTGTTTTTTCATCACCTGCTGCACATGAATGTGGAATTTTACAAAATGATTTTTTTGATGTTGAATAATTGAACTACATGTATACACTAGCTGGGCATATGACTTTGGATCACATTATCCGTCTTTTCAAATCAGTAAAAAAAGATAATGTTTTGAAATGTGACTATTTCTTCTTGTTTGTACTTTTAAAGGCTGTAAAAAAAGATCTTGTCTGCATCCGGCAAAAATCTTTTTAGAAAGAATGTGGGCTCAAATCGTGATACTGGCACTATCAATTTTACGTCTTATTCAATGTCAGTATGTCAATTAGAGCATGCATGGGTATCAGGTGAGCGTTGTGCCCTCCTGGGGCTCTTGTTTTTCGTCTTAGCGTTATTCGAATACAAAAACGTTGTTTTACAATATAAATGTGAATAAGATGGGTCTTCTAAATCATCGACAAGCGCGCAGCCGCGCACAAATATAAAATTGCTGCACTATTTGCGAATTTGTTCTCACCAAGCTTATTGATGATCTTTTATTTGAATCTTCGATTTTTCAGTTTATGCGTAATTTTATAAACCATAGGAAACATCGTTACATGTTTTACAAAAGACGTTTGCGTGAAATGATACGACCGACACGTGCATGACCTCAAATATTTACTTAGGTTATACTTGGTAAATTAATGATTACTACCAAATCATCAAAACCCTAGTAATGCGTTTTTATAAAAATCAGTACGTTTTTTTTTTGGAAAGGGCCGTACAATAAGCAACGTTTCGAGAGAGAATTATAGATTATTTTTACAATTTCTAAGAGTGTATAATTATAGAATAATATAAAACGGTAGGTGATAGATAATGTTAAAAAGCAGAAGATTTCGCCAAAATAGGTAGATTTAATATTTCTGGCACACATTTCGTTAAGCGCGACGATCGTAAATATTGGCGAAGAAATACCTAAATGCAACTAAAAATCGGGAAAAAAACGTTAGGGTCGGCGGGTTTGAATAGGGTCGGTCGGGTGATGGGAAACAAAGGTATTTTTTCTTTTGGCCTTAGAAGAGTTCAGAGCACAATTATATTGAAAAATAAAACCTGTGTTTGTGAAACACGAATGCCCCCGTTGGCATCTTTGTCAGTAAAACAGATGAAAAGTAGTTTCACATTTGAGGTCAAGGTCACAAGGTCAAATTTAGTATCCATGGGAAAGTCTTGCCACATGAAATTCATATTAAATATGAAAACCCCATCACTTACCATTCAAAAGTTATGGCTAATGTTTAAATTTTCGATATTAGGTCAAACTCCAAGGTCACATGGTAAACAATTTTCATATAAATGGAAAGGTCTTGTCACAAGGAATACACATGTGAAATATAAAAGCCCTATCACTTGCCATTCAGAAGTTATGTACAAGATTAGAGTTTTTCAAAAGTAGGTCCAACTCCAAGGTCAAGGTCACGAGGTCAAAAATTTTGGTATCCATGGAAAGGTCTTGTCACAAGGAATGTACATGTGAAATATGAAAGCCTTATCACTTACCATTCAAAAGTTATGGCTAGTGTTTTCATTTTCGATACAAGGTTAAACTCCAAGGTCCAGGTCACAAGGTCAAAAATTTTGGTATCCATGGAAAGGTCTTGTCACAAGGAATACACTTGTGAAATATGAAAGCCACGTCACTTACCATTCAAAAGTTATGGCCAAGGTTAAAGTTTTTGTCGACAAACAGATGGACAGACCAAAAACTGTATGCCCTGGAATCTTCGATTACGGGGGCATATAAAAATTACCACGCCCATCTTCTAAGACCCTGGGGGTCAGGTCCTCAAACAAAATATCAGGTGCACAACTAGATCAGAGTAGTGTTGTATATTCGGAAAATTTTTAAAATCGATTATCGGTTTATAATCGGACAGGATTTTAATCGATTATTTCGATTTAATCGGAAAACACTAACTATGCATTAAAAAGCTAATAAATGCCTTTTTTGTCTCATGTTGTAAATAAACTTACTGTAACAATAAAATTTAAAAAAAAACCATGTGTTTGTGAAACACGAATGCCCCCGTTGGCATCTTTGTTGGTTAAACTTCTGAAAAGTAGTTCACATTTTGAGGTCAAGGTCACAAGGTCAAATTTGGTATCCATGGAAAGGTGAAATATGAAAGCCTTATCACTTCAAAAGTCATGGTTTAAGTGTAGTTTTTCAAAAGTAGGTCAAATTCCAAGGTCAAAGTCATAAGGTAAGAAATTTTGGTATCCATGGAAAGGTCTTGTCACAACGAATATACGTGTGAAATATGAAAGCCCTACCACTTACCATTCAAAAGTTATGGCCAAGGTAAAAGTTTTTCTAAAGTAGATCAAACTCCAAGGTCTAGGACATAAGGTCAAAAATTTTGGTATCCATGGAAAGGTCTTGTCACAATGAATTCTGTAATGTTTGTATACCCGGAATTTTTTGACCGTTTTTGTTCCGTATTTTTAGTCCGGGTCAGTCAGAAACAGGAAGCCATAGTGCTTTTATTGCTAACTTTTATTCTTCTTGTATGCTGTGCAGAGAGCACGATGTAAGTTAACATTTTTATTTTCTAGCATTGATACTCTTTCTTAATCACTTGTTAATGTGCCTTTGTCCGAAAACATCTTAGATTATGAAATGCACCTGGTCTCTTTGTGTTCTAAAAATAGAGCTGAGCTAAGGATTCCCTCGACCTCGATACGTCATTTCCTTTGTGTATTGATTTGTTGTGTATTGAATCTGTGTCATGTAAGGTCATACATGTAAAATGAATACAGGAAAGAGTCGGAGTGAATTTTACAGGTTTATTTGCCTGATTTTGAATTAATTTCAATGTTTGATTATAGAATAGCATTATTAAATCCTTTTTGTGAATTCTGAAGTGTAGAATGAGATTTTTTGGAAATCATTCATAATGATTTTTATTGTTGATTTATTTTCTGGATAACTCACACCTTTTACATGCAATATTATTGTGTAACTTAATAATTGTATTTTTGCTCAATGTAAGACTGAAGTGTTGTATCAGTTGTGATTATTTTTCTGTGATTTTTTATAAACGAAGGTTACATTGTATTTTTTCTATTTTCTTGTAGCTTTCACCGCATTCTTCAAGGACATTAAAGATATCAGTACAACCTTTGCATTCGTACTTGTTGCTTGAGCGGTTAGCTGCTTACTGCAGTGACAAATACACATGTGAAATATGAAAGCCCCGTACAGAAAATTCTCTTCTCCTCACATTTGACTCACATTTGATCCACATTTGAATCAAGTTTGATTTTACAGAAAACAGGGTTTTCTCACATGTGATTAGATTAGCTCAAGTTTGAGTGTCTGCTTTGCCTTAAATCTCTCATGTTTGAACTTTCTCAAAGGTGAGAGTCAAACCTGAGAGTTCGTGATTTTCGAGTAGAAAAGACTAAGTTAACTTTCCACATGTGACTCAAACTTTGAGTTATGACTTTGTTATTATGGAATACCTGCTCTTCTTCTGAAATCAGACTAAGTCAAAAGTCACATGTGACTCAAACTTTGAATTTACGACTTTGTTATTTTGAACACATATTCGTTTTCTCGTATAAGACTAAGTGTAGATGTCACATGCGAGTCAACGTTTCAGTTTTGTCTTAGAACATTTCAGCCTGTAGTTCAATGTCGGTAATGTATAATTACATACGAAATAATTCAAGTTTACAGGGGAGGTGTGTGTGTGTGGGGGGGGGGGGGGGGGTTCCAGCCTATGATTTCGAGAACTTTTTCCAGAATCCCCTATCAACGCCCCCTCTAGATCCACATGCACATACAGAAAATTTCGGGACTTTTAAAAAATTGAATTCATTGCAGGAAAATGGATAATCATGTAAGTTGTACTCTTTTCCACACGATTTGGAGGACAATTAACATACAACAGCCAGGAATATATACTCATCTTTAAAAGTTATCTTTAAAATAACTCGTGTTCTTAGTTCTTATTTGCTTTTAAGACAGACTGAGTAAATAACTGCTCTTTTTGTCGGTCAATTCAAACTAAGAGCTAGACGTTATCGTTTTAATTTGTAACGTATTTATAGTTTAAACATAGGCAACATGTCATGTAACTTACAAACATACAATAAATCGCTAATGTAGCTCTGCGGCCTGTTTTTTCAATCTAAGTATTCTCCCCCGTCTGTATTTTTACCCCCTGACCTTTGGATCCCTTCAGACTTCCCCGGCCCTCTCCTAAGAGTTGGAGTCAGCTGACTACAAACCCCTCCCTTGAATATGAAGAAAAATGCTGAGTCAGCGAGTGTTCCCCTGTGATTTATTGCATTCTTTTCCAGATTATAGACTGAAACCCCGTGTGTGGCGGATTTAAAGGGGAGGGGGCTTTAGAGGCTTGAGTTCCCCCCCCCGCCCCGGCAGCGGATACCTTTTTTTTTCCATATTCAAATAATATTTTTACGGCATAAAAGTCGATCTGTTAAAGATCATTTGTCAGAAAGATCATCCCAAAGACACAACAGAAATTTTAACCGCCGATCGATTTGAATAGATTTCTCAAAATTTTCACTGTGGTCACGTAGAAATATGTCTGTTTCGAATTTACATGATTTATGCACATGCACGACGATCGCAAACAAAATGCGAGCGGCCGTCTGTATGTACACACGACAAAAAACCTATATAGATGCATAGCATATTTTCTTCATCTTTAATAGAGATGGATCTGGAAAAAAGTATGCAAAATAAAACTCCAAGCTTTTATAAAAAACGTCTACCAGTAATTTCATAAATAGACATATCGGGGCCAGGTTTTTTTTCAAGTAATTTGGGAATGGTTTTTTTGGTTTTCCGGTTTTCAAGAGAAAAGTTGAATCCCCCAAGAATTTCTCAAAAATTCATGTTTTCTTTATATTTTTCCCCCGAGAGAAATTTGAAGTTAACTGTTATATCAACATTAACACGCCGAAAAAAAGGATTTAGGATTCGAAAACTTCCAAAATTGATCTGCTAAAAGGGCTCCTATTTCAGTACACAATTCATCGTTTCCTCACACTGAATCACTTATTATAAATCCCTTCTAAATTCAGTTTAGATATGCTCCAAAAGCCACCAATTTGCTTCCATTTTTCAAAATTTTCTCGGGGAGGCCCCTTGAACCCACCCCCTCTCGTCCCTTCGGGCATCGCAAGTCATCCCAAAATGAGTTTGAGCGCCCCCCACCCCCCCCAGCGGTTGAGGTTCTGGATCCGCCACTGTACCCCGTCCCCCTGCTGTCATCCCAGCCCCCTATCTAACTTACCACAAAAACCGTCCAGTTTTCACTTGATAATTTTCACACTCGTACGGAATTTCGCACGGACCGTGTTTTCATAAAATTTTCATAAAAATATAATGTGCGTATACCAACTTTTTGGTAAAATTAATATAAAATGATTGAATTGAAAGTGAAAAGAGGAGAGGAGTACATGATCGGATGCCCGGCCGTTTAAAGGGAGGGGGTTTACACGGTATGTAATCTCAATGCATATATATATTTTTTATTATCATTTATTTATTCCATCATTAATGTATTTTGATCGGAAATTGCTTGCTTGTTGTCGTTTTTAGGGGAGGCTGGGGGGGGGGGGGTTATAAAAAATAATTAAGTCAATGGGATCAATGATTTAGATCTACTCTCTTCAAACTCTTCTGAATATCGGAGATGATGACACAATTTTTATATTGAATATATTTCAGTAATAACAGGTGCAAACTTACATTGTAATACGTACAGTTGTACGAAAACGTTTTGGAGTGAACAAGAAACTAATATGAATCAGTAACTTAATTAATGAAGCGGTACTGTACTTATTATCTTAAGGGCTGGATAAAAAAATCAAATTTAACATACAGAAGAGATCTGAAAGTAAACTTAACGCACTGGAATTAGCGTCTTTTTGATTGAAATGTTTGTGAACGAAACGACTGTGAGTATTAGACAGCCAATCAAAACCACAGGCTGCCGATGTTTATCTATTAAAAAATATAAACCAACCTTTTGTTGTTTTTTATGTCTTCTAGTGACATTATTTCGACTTGTGCGTTATAGAAGCAAATAGCTGAAGTGTAAACGAATCGAACGATGCCTGGATTTCCATATGAAAACTAAAATAAACGATTCAGCAGGTAAAAAAACATGTCAACATTTTTAGGTTAAATTTTTCGCCCCGATTTCTGTAAAATACCTTTTCCTCTTTCCCTGTACGTATGATAAAAAACAACAAAAGGTTGGTTTATATTTTTTAATAGATAAACATCGGCAGCCTGTGATCAAAACAACGATTTTTGAAAAGTCGAATGCCACGATGATTTCGAAATTTGGAGATTACAGTAGACTATTGCAGCATCGACAAGGATTAAGGTAGGCTGTGATTTGATACATGTTTTCCTGTTTACGATAATAACACGTGTTCTCTTTGAAATAATTTCTAAAGTGCGAGTCGCTGTTGCCGACAGAGGAAATCTGAGCCAAACGATCGAAAAGGATCGAGATCTAATACTTCTATGAATTTTCTCAATTCTCAGTGCCTCATGTCATTAAAATGCCTTCAAATCTATTTCATTTTGCAGTCGATAAGTCACATGGCACAAAACTTGAAGATGTTTATCCGAAAAGATGATAACTGTCAACGATGAGACTCCGAGGGGATCATGAATATGCCAGCCAGGACTGTGTCCCATGTTTAGTCGATGTACCAGTAGAGTTACAGTTCCATATTGTAAAGATAGATTTAACTGTTCGGTAGGTTAATCATTATTGTATTCCATGCTGGGTTCACTGAGCAAAAACAGCCAACGACACTTGGGTGGGGTGTGTTGGCCGCAGGCATTTATGTTTCATAAAATAGAAACAGACACAAATCTGCAAGTTTTCCAGGGGATTTCTCTATGTCTGACTCAAATGATTAAGCAAAATGAAACGATCTGCAATCATAAAAAAAATTCATATTTTATCTTGTTATAGCAGCTTTAATTACCATTAATGATGCGGCAAGAATTTCACTTGCCTCCGCTTCGTCTTTTCAAATTCAAGCGCCATGTTCACCGTATACAACGTCACATTAGGGGAGTCAGCCATGTGCGGCACGGGGAGTCAGTTCCGAAGCGGACGCACGACAAGATCGGCCTGTATTTCTTAAAATTTCTCGGATATTATACCATATTTCTCCAAAATTCAAATTGCAAAGAGTGTGACAACCATTTCTTGATCTATCACGTTTGTCACTGGACGTCAGATACATCTACATACCTCAAACACTTCGTCCGCGTTTTACGAGTAGACCTAAATCATGGAAATCAACGATTTCGATCAGTCTTTTTCGCATATTTCTCTTCCATACTCACCTTGTGTGCTGTGTTAGGAATGACAATAGCATCCTGATACTGTTTTAAATGTGTATTGAGTATGTTTTGTCTGTTTAATGCATGGAATTTGATAAAATATCGGAAACTGTAATGTGACACACGGGGAGTCGTTTTCAAGTATGCCGCGGGGAGTATTTTCAAAATATAATGTGTTGAAATAAGCATAGGAAACGATGGTTATAGTGTATGTAGGGATCACAGTGACTGTCTGATTGTCCGTCAGTAATGGTGCGGAAAGGGGAGAACACTTTTATCCCTTCTTCCCAATATTATCAACCTCCTTTATTTTCAATAAGCTGTTTAGACACATTTGAGGTTTAACTAGCTAGCCGTGGTTTATTGTCCAGTTACTCCCAGAATCGCATGTACCAATCAAATTATCACCAAGCCGCAAAGCGGCTAGCTTGTTCTGCAGAAGACAATGTGCGGAGCTTTGCGGACTGGAAGTTGCGGAATATTTCCAAAAACTGATAGTCTGACTACCATTGGTTAAAACAGATATGTAGCGATATAATTGATAGCAGTTTTGCAATAGATTTTAGGTTTCATTTTGCGTCTTGGATCTTTGCAAACATGCCCATACTACCAAACTTTAGGTTCTGTCCTGTAAATACTGGTGGTCTATCCCCTCTTTCCCCCGAGCATTCGCGTTTTTTTTTTTTTTTTTTTTTTTTTTTTTTTTTGGTTTTTTGGGGGGTTTTTTTTGTTTTTTTTTTTTTTGGTTTTTTGTTTTTTTGGATTTTTTTATTTTGGGTATTGAGAACGCGCACCTTATCTAACTTAAAGAATTAGGCGAGGGGTTTGACAGTAAGTGTTTTACACATGTTTTACCCTGACATAGTCTCCATAGCACTTTGTACTCTAGAAAATAACCTCAGACAGTGCATGCTTTGTGGATATTGTTTTCATACTCGACGGCGGGTGCGGCTGGTCAAACGGGGGATGTTTGCTCCTTCCGGGCGTCTCGCCTCTTGCTTGCTATTGGTCCGTCAATGTTCAACTTTGTGCTCTATTGTGATTGCTGTTGAGATTGTCGTCAGGACCTTCTTTATCTTCTTGAAATACTGGAACCATCCTTGAATGTAATTCTTTTTATGGTGAATGAAGGTTTTTAAGCGAGTTGATATGTTTTGGGTGTTCTGACACAAAAAGTCCTTACATATATGATATCCTCTCGGATCAAATTATCTCAACAGGATGAAAACACACACACGTACACCCTTACACTGCACCAACGCGTGTTTTAAAACATATGCCTGCAATTTTGGCCCTATTTTAAAGACGATAAGATATTCCTTAAAATAGTTTACATTAAAAGTCAACGGTATCATAAGTCGAAATGATAAAAGATTGGTTTGATTTCAAAGCCCAATGTACATTGTATACAAAGAGGTTCAAAACGTCTAAAACGGTAAAATCATTGGAAATATCAATAAACGGGCAATTATGAGTTAAGTAGTGTGCCGAAGCTAGGGCCGACCGGGACCTTGAGTAATTACCCAATTCCTGAACAGTAAGGTTTCTTGAAAATCTGTAGCAGTTACAGAATCGAACTTGAATACACATCAATCACGATCGGCGATTGGTAAATAATCTAGAAGTACTTTTTAAAATAATGTGGTAAGTCAACGGACGGACGAACGAACTACGGATGATAAGCTATCGGGTATACATCGCTCATTTAGATATGTCTTTAGATGGCAGGTAGATTATTACCAAGCAAAAGAACAATAAGCCAGAAATAAAACCCTATGTTTTCTTTTACTTACTCGATCTTATTTTATCTTATATAGATACATGCATATTATTATTTCATTTTGTTTAACAATAGTCAGAAGCCCCTGCCTCTTTTTTCATCAGAGCTAGGCATTTATCCCGACATGACTTGAAATTCCTCCCTATATGTGATATAGAACTCGCCTGGTGTAAAATCTCCAAAAAACTTACAGTCAGCGTAGCTCCGTCCATTGTCGTTTGCAGAACAAGTTAGCCGCTTCGCGGGTTGATGATACATGTAATTTGATTGGTTCATGCGACTCGGGGAATTACTTGGCAATAAACCACGGCTATAGCTAGTTAACCATCAAATGTGTCTAAAAAGTGGGATGGGATGTGGATAATATGGGGAAGAAGGGATAAAAGTGTTATCCCCTTTCCACACCCTTACAGACGGACAATCAGACAGTCACTGTGGTCCCTACAAACGCTATACCCATCGTTTCTTTGGCTTATTTCAAAACAGCATATTTTGAGAATACTCCCCGCGGCATACTTGAAAACGACTCCCCGTGTGACACATTACAATTTGCGATATTTTATCAAAATCCATACATTAAACAAACAAAACATACTCAATACACATTTAAAACAGTATCAGGATGCTATTGTCATTCCTAACACAGCACACAAGGTGAGTATGGAAGAGAAATATGCGAAAAAGACTGATCGAAATCGTTGATTTCCATGATTTAGGTCTACTCGTAAAACGCGGACGAAGTGTTTGAGGTATGTAGATGTATCTGAAGTCCAGTGACAAACGTGATAGATTTAAGAAATGTTTGCCATACTCTATGCAATTTGAATTTTGGAGAAATATGGTATAATATCGGAGAAATTTTAAGAAATACTGGCCGATTTTGTCGTGCGTCCGCTTCGGGACCGACTCCCCGTGCCGCACATGGCTGACTCCCCTAATGTGACGTTGTATACGGTGATGTTGTAAGTTTACACTACCGGTAATGTGTCACCTGGTCAGACATGACGTCACTGACAAGGCAAGGTTGTTTCCATGACAACGTCCATCCATACGGATCAATGTCATGCGTTTGACCTTGTGCAAATCACGGAATACAACAATCAGCTTGGTAGCATGATCATTGCTGTAAGGAATTTATTGGTATACCAAAATTACTAACCATGTGAAAAAAAGGTGCAAATATAGAATGATATTTATAATATTGATTTTTTTTTTTGTAGAATACTTGCAGAAGAACTTTAAAATGGAGGACATCAGTGGCATCGTAATCAGAAAATGTTTGGACGTTGCTAAGTTCCTAAATGCCAAAGATCGACGATTAAAATGCAAGAAGAAAATTTGAAACGCTGAATGTTTTTACGAGAAATGTTTGCTATGACATCAAGAAACAATAGGTTATCGTGACATCCCTTAATGTTCCATATTTACTGCTGCAGACGGGTAACGTAGTCTTATAATTACGGCTATAAAAACAACCAGTGAGATTCCTAGAAATTGATTTGCTGCATTGTGACAATGTGAAATATTGTACTCAACTGAATGAAATATGCATGCTTCCAGTGATTTTTTTTGGCCGGATTTACCGCCGAATATCGGTGGCTTCCCCACGTAAAAATTAGCTTTATTTTCCCAAAAATCGGCCCATATTTTCCCAATACACGGAGATCCAAATTGTTTTCAAGATTGAAATGAAAATGACACGAAACGTGCACAAAAGTAATCCACGGCAAGGTTCTCATTAAGACCCGGCGACCGGCGATTTCTCGCCTCCTACTTTGGGTAAAATCGCCGCCTACTTTCCGTAAAATAATGTTGTATCTCAGTTTCTTTAAGTATGAAAACTGAACGTGTACTAAAGGAAATTACGTTGTCCTTTAAAAAGCTTTCACTATACAAACTACGTAGGCGATAAATATTTCTGTAACTACAGTGAGTAAATTGATTTCAACACGGCGTGACGGGTCATTTTACGGCAACGTATATTAAAGAAGTACTATAGGAGGATCAGATCTCGACTTTTCACGCCTGTAAATAAGATTTTTAATTAATATGAAAATTGTATAGTTATTGACCACGCGCCTCCACGTGCCACGGACAATCAAACGCCGGTCATGATCACTCATGATACTCAAGTTCTTCAACTTTTTCTCCCTCGGTCTATTTTCTGAATGTAAACAGTGTACTAGAAATTATTTGAACAACATCAAGAATTCATTGTTATACTGAGTCTATTGAAACATCCACAAGGTGCGAGACTCTGCGAGCCGACAGTAACTGCTGAGTGCGCGATCCCGCTCGCAGAATTCAAAACGTCTGAGTGACACACATTCGTTAAATATCTTGCATCCGTAGACCGAAACGTTCGTCAATTTAATATGATCTATACTACAGGTACATGCTTACAACTCAATGCTCTCAAAAATTTCGAAAGGAAAATGTTTTTTGTTTTAAAAATCGAATTGTTCATTCTGAGGAGAGCGCCATAAAAATACATCTAAATACCCATATTATAATTAATAGTTCAAAGCTTCAATAGGCGAAAAGGGGTGTACCTTTGTTTTTGCAAACTCTTTCACTTTCCTGGTTTCCTGATAACTTTAAGGCATTTGTGAACAGGAAATTGCTGTTTTGAACCAATAATTTAAGCGTTTCTTCAAAGAAATTTTGTTTCTAGATTTTCCCAATTTGTTCCAAATATCGCATATTTTCCCAAATGAAAAGGTACAGGTGGCTTTTAAAAAAGGTAAAAAAATCACTGGCTTCTCTTTTATGTACCGTAAATAATAAAAATTGAAAATTTTCATATTTGAGTCAAATGTGATTTTTTCACATGTGAGATTCTCACATGTGCTTTTTTCAAACCTGGTTTTCAAATGTGACTCAAACCTAATTTGCATATTCTTCACATTTGATTTTTTTCAAATCTGGTTTTCAAATGTGACTCAAACCTAATTTGCATGTTAAATTACTCATGTGAGCTCACCTGAGAGTCAAAGTTTGAATCAAACCTGTGAATCAAATGTGAGTGAGGTTTGTGAAATTCAAAAGATATAGCCAAGGTTAAAGTTTTTGAAAAGAAGGTAAAACTCCAAGGTCAAGGTCACAAGGTAAAAAATTTTGATATCCATGGGAAGGTCTTGTCACAAGGAATACACATGTGAAATATGAAAGGCCTATCACTTACCATTCAAAAGTTATGGCCAAGGTTAAAGTTTTCGTGGACAAACAAACAGATAAACAGACAAACAGACAGATCAAAACTATATGTCCCCGAATCTTCAATTACGGGTGCATAAAAATGTTCCAAAATTGCGGTATTTTTAACTAAATGTTTTTGCATTAGCAAATGCAGAAGTCGTATGACCTGATTGTGTGGAGCTGAATATAATGCTTCTGCATGGTCATCAGAAAGGTCAAAATATAGATAAAACATGCCTGAAAAAATATGACCAATGTTGACCATCAGTCATTGAACTTGCTTTTGTAATTAAGAGGAAGTTAATAAACTTATTTGTAATCTGGCGCTTGTACTATACAGAGTCAGAGAGATGTCTCTTTGGCTCATTCAGTAGAGTGTTAGACTTAAGATTGCAAGTTCGAGCCCATGTGACTACATTTTGTAACCCATTTAACAGCAGATTACAGGTACTACAACTTGAAAGTTAATTGGTGGTCATTAAGCAATGCTGAACCAATGAACATTTTGTTCTTTTTAGCTTTGTCTACCTGTTTTATTTTCTCCGATTATAATCGATTTTCAGAAAAATAATCGATGAATCAAAATCGGACACCTCAATGAAAGATTAATCGATTTAATCGATTAATCGTAACAACACTAGATCAGAGGCCCATATTATTACAAAAGGAATCAAGTCTCCATCATTTATAGTGTCAGAGGAATTGCAAGCACAAGATTTATATATAGAATTACATGACAAAACGACCACACCCATTTTCAAAAGACCCTGGGGTCATGGGCTTGAACACAATATCAGGTGCACAACTAAACCACAGATCCATCATATTGCTAAAAGAAATAAAACCTGCGTTTGTGAAACACGAATTTGTGAAACAGGAATGCCCCCGTTGGCATCTTCGACAGTAAAACAGCTGAAAAGTAGTCTCACATTTTGAGGGCAAGGTCACAAGGTCGAATTTAGTATCATGGAAAAGTCTTGTCACAAGAAATTCATATGTGAAATATGAAAGCCATATCAATTAGCATTTAATTTCAAAAGTTATGGCTAAAAGTTTAAATTTTCAAAATTAGGTCAAACACCAAGGTCAAGTTCAAGAGGTAAATAATTTCATTATCCATGGAAAGGTCTTATTTGTTGATAAAGGCTTATACAATATACAAGTCAACTGCGGTAATGTGAAAATTGTCCATTAGTCACAACACGTGGGAATAATCCCAGCTACCACAATACAGATTTGTATCATGAGTTCACAAATCCCTACAGCCCAGAGACAGAGGAGAGACTAGATTTTCTTAAATAATTTTCTGTGTCAATATACCGGTATTTAATTCCAAAGAATACCAGCCCAGTCCCCTTTCAGAGTCACGTATGACAGGGGGTCGACAGGGTGAAAGGGAGGCAGGAAGGGGGGTGGGAGGGGGTCAAAAGGGGGAACGGAGGAGGGAGAGAAGATGGAGGGAAGGGAGATATAATGGGAGGTAGGGGACAGGAGGGACAGGAGAGAGGTAGGAGTGGGAGGGGAGGTGAGGGAAGGGTAAAAGGGGAGGGGGAGGGAGGTGGCAGCAGGAGGGAGGAGGTAAGGGGGTGGGAGGGGGAGAGGTACCCCTTCCCCCCCCCCCACACACACACACACTTGGGCTGTCATGGTCAGGACTCAATTAAGTGGTTGGACCGTGCGGTACTGGTACACATAACAGCATAATGTGCCAAACTTCACGGAAAGGTGTTAAAATTCGCGGAAAATCTTCGTTTTAAACCTCGTGCACTAGCTGCAAGGTCACATGCGAGACCGACCACAGGAGCTACAGTACACAAAAGAGTACAGAATAAATATACCCACCTCCACTTATAATACATGGGCTACAGTACATAAAGAGTACAGAATAAATACCCCCCTCCCCTCCCCTCCACATATAATACATGTATTTCAAGTGGAGGGGAGGGGGTAATAAAATTTTATTCTATACTCTTTGTGTACTGTAGCCCCTGTGGTCCGACTTCGACTCACCCACCCTCTTTTTTCTTCTAAGTAACGGCATCAAAAGTATCAAAGGAGCTGTTAAGATAAGGCGTAAAATCAGCCCGGAAAAGTGGAATTTTGAAAATTAAAATTTCAAGAACCTTTTTTGGTAAAATGTGTACCTATACGGCATCCCATCAGAATATGAAGTTATTTGTTATCTGTTTTGCATAATATTGCTAATTTTTAGGTCAAAACTTATCTTTTTCTCATAGAAATCAATAGAAAACGGAAAAGTTTTATTGAACATTGTTCCCCCCGGATATACAGAAAGCCACTTTTACTGGCGATGTGTATCCATGATACAAATTTTTTGGCAAAGTGGGGTTCTGTATCACCGGGGGGAACACTACCCCAGAGACGAAAAACTAAAAATGGAAAGGGGGGTGCATTTTATAAGAATCGATCTTTTTTACCATTAAATATAGCACATTTGACTATTTTTCCTCTTTAATCCATCAAACATTGTGTACTTAATATGATTGAATGAAAGTTACAAGAATTAGAAACGAAATAAGCAAGAGTGATGTTCATTTCTCCGTCAATGTGTATTTCGCGCTAAAAGGCTTACATTGTAGCCATTGAATGAAGAATAAGACCGTATTTTAAGTTCCGGATTTCATTATTTTCCGATTAAAGGAGGTAGAACGTTCGAAATCTGTTTCTGGTACACAATGTAGACATATTTGATGTCTTTTAGCTTATATTTATCCATTTTAGATAAAATATTCAAAAATGTATACGTTTTTTGTCGATATTATCGGATTTTCTATCCGAGCACCCCTACCTCTTTCGACCTTAATTTTACAACCTTAAGAGTTCCTTAACATAATGTAAAACATGTAAAAGGTCTGCAAATACATTATATTTCAATAATGATTCATGTTTTTCTGTGTACGATTCGCCATGCGGAAGAAATAAGTCACGGGATTCAGGGCTAAATACGGCCCTTATCTTAACAGCTCCTTACGCTTTTGACACACATATAGTTTAAGTTTATAGTTGAAAATAAATGCATGCATAAAAATATTGACTAAAAAATGGCTAAAATCTTAAAGAAAATCAAACTTCAAGACTCAAGAAGATGTGTCTACACTCACCGATATCACTCAGTCATGATTGGTCACCTGGTCCGTGCAGATTGTGCAACCCGCGAAAAACAAGTAGGAGGTTACGCCATATATGGAAGTTTACCTTTGTCAATTAGCATACATCTATTTCATTCAATTTTGACGTTTCAAAAATGTAGTTTTTTCTTCAGTTAGCACTTCTATCTTTCTTGTACGACAATTTAGGCACGGTCCATTTGATATTCTGGGGGGGGGGGGGGGGGCTTGGGTTTTTTTCGAAAAAAATAATTTTGCTCTGAATTATGATGAAAAAAATAAATTTGCTTATGGTGTGACAGAAAAAAATAATCTTGCCCTTACAAATAATCTGAATTTGAAGAATTACCATAAATTTTCTTGAAAATTTTCCGGCTCGCTTCGCTCGCCGCAGTTTTCAATTTATATCAATTTTTTTTGGCTCGCTTCGCTCACCAAAGGTTTCTATCAAAACATTATTCTCTAATTGCAAAGTTCATATTTTTGCAGATATCAAAAGTATACATGTATGTGAATAAAGAATGGGCTTCCTTAAAAGATGTATTAATACATGTATAATGTATGTATCAAACTCCATAGAGTCTAATTTCATGTTCTTATAATTTAGCTTGGAAGGAAATCTTTGGTTATTCACAAATTTACAATTCTTCATTTAAAAAATTGTATGAAAGACCTTCCCTTCAGACCCTCTTAAGGAGCAACCATTTGGTTTTTATGGGGGGGGGGGGGGGGGCAGGAAGACTTTGCAAAAAAAATTTTCCGGATCAAAGTTTTAGGGAAAAAAATTTTCCGGCCCGAAGGGCCGTTGAAAAAAATTTCCTGGATCATGAAATTGCCCCTCACCCCTCTCTTCCAACCTTTCCACTTCCCAGTAAACACTTTGTTGTGTATCATAAACAAAGTATAATAAAAAATGGAACAAACTTTAAGCAAATTGGAGTGAATAAATCAAATTCAAAAGTCATTAGCACCATATAGCCTGTCTCCGTTGAGTATCATTTTAGTAAACAGACTAAAGGCACCATATGCCATTCAAGAAATTAAAATGAAGTGATTTGCTGGCAAGAGATGAACTCATTGTGTGTTTGATGTTTAATATGGCCGAAAAATCATGCTGAATTATTTAAACTTGAGGGTAATTTTCAACATTGGAAAATAACCAAAAAAAATATTCCGGCCCGAAGGGCCGGCGAAAAAAATTTTCCGGCTCTAAAAATGGCCGAAAAAAAATTTCCGGCTGGCAAAAGTCTTCCTGCCCCCCCCCCCCATAAAAATAAAATGGTTGCTCCCTTATATGCATGCATGTACCTTGTATAAATTTTGTTTATTGAGAATTGTATTGTAAAAATCTTTTATTTGTCTGCTGGCAGCTGTGTTTAGAAGATGATTGAATACTTGCATAAAAATTAAGTGATATATCAATATTTAGAGTTGTGAGTAAAAATATAAATAATTTCTATTGATAAAACACAAACATTCTTAACATTGTTAAAAAAATTTCCTTGCTCCAACTTTGCGAGAAAAAAATAATTTTGCCCCGGTCCGGGGCGAAAAAAATAATCTTGCTCCGACAAAAAAACCAAGCCCCCCCCCCCCCCCCAGAATATCAAATGGACGGTGCCTTAATTAAGAAAAAAGGACAGATTAAGGGGATGGGCGGGGATCGGGAACCCCCGGGTTGAGGTACGAACTTCCCCGTGGGTGAGCTCCGTGGGTTACACACGATGGGGATTAGGTAGGGGTCAGGAACCCCAATGCACTCTACAGTTTTTGTTTTTCTAAATACACTTTGCAAAATGCATTGCTCATTAAAGTCGTCAGTGCTTTCTTAACAAATGTCCCATTGAAATTAAAAAAAAAAAAAAAAAACAAATCATGAAAAATGAACTTTCTTCCAAGCACTGTGAAACCGATGCATTTGACAATTATATGAACCAAGAGGTAGTTAACTTTATATTGACTAATATTACCTCTTTTTTTGGGGGGGGGGGGGAATTGAATTTGATCGTTTTACCTATGATTTGGAATTTTTTTTTTTGGGGGGGGAGGGTTACGCCATTAACCCCCCACCCCAACCCTGAATCCGCCACTGATATTCTACGGCTTCGTTATTGGTATAATATCATTTTATGTCCGAAAATCCGTCCTTACATTTTCAAATAGTTTATCTCTCTCTCTTACGCGTTGAAAGTCACTTGTGGGGAATCGGGTGTTTTATCACATTGTGGGGAAAGTGCTTTCTAGCAATAAAAACAGTGATTTTTCGATTTTTTTTTCGGCAAGCCTTGTCGTGGTACAAGCAAATCCTGTACACTCGGGTTGGATTTCCTTGTCCCTGATCACATTTGGGGATAGATTCTATTATTCTCCCACTGTTGACTGGGATTTCCATGGAAACGCTGGTAAAAGATATCCTTGTCTTATCCCTATGGGGTAAGATAACATTTTCACGTGCCTTTTGACTGTTACGTCAATTGTGACGTCATACACAATTGCTGCGTTAGCCGATCAAAACTATGAAAAAGAATACATAAAATCTAATTTTTTGCGCTTTTAGACAGTGGGAGAAAAATATCAATCCCCAGATGTGATCAGGGACACGGAAATCCAACCCGAGTGTCCAGGATTTGCTTGTACCACGACGAGGCTTTTAGTTGTGGGAAATATTTCGGAACCCCTCAAATGTTGACGTATGCTACTTCCGCCGACTTATGAGGAAAATGTATCACTGGAGGGAAAAGGAGTCTCCGCGCAGCTCACTTCAGAAATCGGAAAATTGAAGTTTTCTCTACTTTGTTTGCATATTTTCCGATTGAAATTTATTTAGGGAGATAGATCTTGAAGTCTCATAACTATCGATGTATGATATATGTCTGTGCGACCAATACTATGCTAACAGTGAAAGAAAATAAATTTAGATGGGGAGATTTCTATGTTAATTTTAGCGCGACGTCGCCGACGTTTTCCATCTACAGACTCGGTGTTAAACATCGGCGACGTCGCGATAAAATTAACATAGAAAACTCCCTATCTAAAACTATTTTCTTTCACTGTTAGCATAGTATTGGTCGTACAGACATATATCATACACCGTTAGTTATGAGAGTTTGAGATCTTTCCCCCTATATCAATATAAATCGCAAAAATTGCCGACAAAGAAGAGAAAACTTCAATTTTCCGATGTCTGAAGTGAGCTGCGCGGACAGTAAATATCGTGATTTGTAGACATACGCTCATTTATTATTAGTTTTTATTCATTTATTATTTTGATTGAGACAATATCTGTTAAATAGAACTAATTTTCAAAATAAGGAATGACATATCTCTATCATTGACATTTGTGGGGAATGTCTTCGAATGCCGCCACTCACCGTTTGACGTAACTTCCGCCAACTTTAGAACTTACGAGGAAACTTTATCTATAAAAGAAAAATTACACGGTATCGTTTGGTTTCACATAAATTAAAAATTGAGCAAGGACGTTACACACAAGAAAATAGAATAAACAGAATATGTTCACATTGTAATCTTAACGATATTGAAGATGAGTTCCATTTCATTCTTATCTGTCCTTATTTCAATACTCTTAGAAAACAATTTATTAAGAAATACTATTATAACAATCCCAGTGTTTTCAAGTTAATACAGCTACTAAGCGTAAACAACATAAAGGAACTTTGTAATTTAGGTAAATATCTATATTTAGCAAGTAAGCAGAGAAATAATGAATAAATTCACTCTCCTGTCAGTGTAAGTCTGCGTGACCTTCTTTCTGTTCTTGATGGGTTATATTTGGTGGGTGGGGGGGGGGGGGGGGGGAGGGGGGGGGCGTTAACTTCTCCGTATGCTTTTATATGTTCTTTTTTTTTACACAGAAAAATTCCATATGAAATATTTTTGTTGCCTATACTGATGTAACATACCGAATAATATTGTTATATACTTATATACATCTACTATTACTTTTGGGAACATATATATGATTCATATACTTTAATATTTATTATAACTAAATTATGTAATCCATATATTCATGATATCCATTTACTTATGTATGTTTATGTGACTTTTTTGTTATATGTCTATGAGTCTGTGACTTACGGAATAAATTGAATTGAATCACTGAATATTCGGAAGGGGGAAGGGGGAGGGGGGTAAGACAAAGTGATACAACGATGCTGTTTAAAGGACTTCTGAAAATTGAAAAATGTGAAGTTTGAGTATTTGTTCAAGACGATCACAATTTCCCTGGTTAACAGAACTGATTTTGAAAATTAGGAAAGATATGTCTCTATCATTGAAATTTGTGGGGAATGTCATCTATCACCCGCCAACTTATGAGAAATTTTTATCACTGAATTGGAAAGGGGGGGGGGGGGGGTTAGAAATATACAATGATGCTGTTTAAAGGACTTCTGTAAATTGAAAAATATGAATTTTGAGTATCTGTTCAAGACTATCACGATTTTCGAATGAAAACGCTATTTTATTCAACTGATACTGATACTGATACTTTTACAGTAATGCACTAGATGGTTAGTTAACACCATTTTTTTTCAAACATTGTGACAAAAGCTGTAGACAACCACAACATGTATATTAATCAGATCTCGGTCATGAACATGACTACTTTCGCCAGCGATGTCACGATTGCGATGTGACGATGTAACGACACTACGATGTTACGATGGCGAAGTTTCTATGCAACGATGGCAAAGACACGATGTTACGATGGCGAAGATACGATGTTCACTTCGTTACATCGCCATCGTGACATCGTATCATCGCCATCGTAATATCGTGTCATCGCCATCATAACATAATGTCATCTCCATCGTAACATCTTGTCATCGCCATCATTACATCGCCATCGTAGCATCGCCATCGTAACATCATGTCATCGCCATCGTAACATCGTGTCATCGCCATCGTAACTTCGTTTCAGTTTACGCATGCGCAGTGGGTTATTTTTCAAAGGTCCAGAGAGTGTAAAATTAAGGCCAAGATATTTATATTGTGAGACATTATGTACCACTTCATTTTTTATATCATAATTTATCATTTATAAGGTTTCCACTTTTATTAAAATATCAATACGTATACCTCTAATTGTCTTTATAACTTTTCTAGAGTGTTTTCTCCTGAAATGAGTACAAAATGGACCATGAAAAGAGGAAGTAAAGTAGTCAAAATGAATCCCAATTTCCGATCATTACATGTATCCGTTTCAAGGGGTTATCAGACAAACTAAGTTAAAAATGGTTCAGGCTCTATCTATTCGGACATAACATGTTGGTAGCCCCACCCCCTAGTTTCTGAGATAATCATCCCCTCCACAACAGATGAAAATCAGTCGAACCCCGCATAATATAAAATGCCAAGTCATTTGACCCATATTCTGAACGTGCTTTTCAAGTTCTATCAGAAGCGAATCTTAAGGAGGCAAGGTAGGTTGGGTCTATAGTTAGAATAGAGAATTTGTCAAAAATGATTTTTCCGGTTTCTGTGCATGTATAATGTCTTATTAAAATCAGATTTCGCCTAACGAGCAGGGCGAAGTCCGAGGGGAGGGGAGGGGGCGCTCCTCGACGGAAAAATCATTTTTATGTGAAAGAGCCGGTGTTATATAGTAGTCTTTCCCCTAGCCATCCCCCCGGAAAAATGGCTATATAGTGGCTTTTCCCCCGGAAAATCTACTACAAATGTATATAGTAGTTTTTTCCCCGGGGGAAATTCTGCTGTAAAGTAGATTTTCCCCATGTTATAGTAGATTTTCCCCCGGGGAAAAACAGCTATATAGCCATTTTACCCCCCTCGAACGAATTCCAAATTTTGATTTAATTCATTTTATAAAAGAGCACGACAATAATCCTCCAAATCCAAACACAGCCTAACTAGAGAGAAGATTTGAAATAAGATATTGACTTTGACATTGTCCTTGAAAAATGTAATTTATAGTGGAATATTGCTTGGATAAAGAAAATAATTAGGCACGGTCAATTTGATATTCTGGGGGGGGGGGGGGGCTTGGGGTTTTTTTTTTCGAAAAAAATAATTTTGCTCTGACTTTTGATGAAAAAATAAAAATAATCTAGCTCTAACAAGTGATCTGAATTTGAAGAATTGCCATAAAATTTCGCTTAAAATTCCTGAAAATTTTCCGGTTCGCTTCGCTCGCCGCAGTTTTCAATTCCTATAAAGAGAATTTTGGCTCGCTTCGCTCGCCATACTTTTCTGTCAATACATTATTTCTTTAATGGCGGACTTCATATTTGAAAATATCAAAAGAATGCATGTAAATGAAAAAAGGGCTTCCTTAGACATGTTAAAGGCTTAAATATATTGTCAATGTAATGTGTAACTATTAAAAAGATGCATACACACATGTACATGTATATATAAAAAAAAGTCTAATTTACTATAATTCTGAATTTGAATTTCTTTTCTAGAAGACCCTCTCCCTCAGACCTTGCACCTTATATGAATTTTGTTTACCGGCCTGTCCATTATCAAAGTGCATTTATTAATCCCTGCAGTCAAAGATAGATAACTCCTATATACAAAGCAGAATAAAAGATAGTTAGAGTTAACGTTCCTAGTCGACTGCTTTCAGATCTCCAACACAATGACGGAAAATATGAAATAGTAACAGAAGATGATGAAAATGATGTCGTGGCTGAAACCTCTTTCTCTGCTTGCATCCCAAAGTGCAAGTCCCGAATTCACTCGCTCATAGCAATATTTTATTTTACACGATTCAAAAGGCTGTTTTTCATTAATTATACTCTCACAATAATACAATGGATCTCCGAGCCCTATTCATATACGTTTATAGTGTTTTTACTGGTTTTACGGCAATAAAGTTCGTAGTTTGATCTTTTGATCTGTTGATCTTGATAAACAGGTCCTGTGCCATCACGATGGCTGCATCACCAATGTATTTTAATTTACATGATTAAAGACTGGTCTCCAAAATGCCTTAATTGTCATTATAACTTTTAGAAATAGTATCAAGTTATCATTTGTCGCACTTATTATGTTGTTCTCTATATTTTTTTCTTCCCTCATGAGCATCTACTTGTCCGCACATCCTAATAAAACTCAGGAATTGGTTAAATATCTACACGATGTTCGCTTAGGCGCGCAACGCTCGTCCGGTTGGAAAAAGTACGATGAGCAATTCCGTCGAACCGGATCAACTCATCGTTTAATTGTGGACCCGTCGTGGTGGACTTCATAATGCAGGAACTTTGATGTGACGTTTGTCGTGACTTCATATGTGAGTCGTCACCCCTCAACCTTGATGGACGGTGCTCACATTTATATCATATATTATAAATATGCACATTCACTGAGTATTGGCCATTGGGCCAATTTTTTGACATTTTTTCATGTTATCATCATGCAGTATTTTTGGCCTTATCGGCCCATATTTCGGCCTCATCGGCCTTTTTCATGTTTATTGCTTTGTACCGCTTTTGTGCCAATCCATTGCGGTAAATATTATATATTGTATTGAGGCTCGTCCATCGGCGTCCTCCTTTGTATACTTAAAAAGCCACCGCGGCCAAATTATGACACTTACATAAATATTGTCAAACTTATTTGGATGTCATTATATATTATTCACTAGCAAGCATCTGAGATAATGCGGATTATATTATAAAATTCTCACATCTCTCGATCTGTTTCGAAGTGAATTAATTGTTTGCCTAAAAATGAACTTATATTTTAGATTTTTGAGTAAAAATAAAGAATTTCTCTTGACAAAACACAAACATTCTAATCTTAATATATTGCACATCATTTATGTTTGAAAATTTTCTTGCTCCAACTTTGCGAGAAAAAAATAATTTTGCTCCGGTCCGGAGCGAAAAAAATAATCTTGCTCCGACAAAAAACCCAAGCCCCCCCCCCCCCCCCAGAATATCAAATGGACCGTGCCTTAGTTGACTTCAAGTATTGACCTCGACATAGACATTTGACCTTGAAGATACAATATATCGTAATGTGCATATAATATATCAAATATTCCGTTTAAGGTAGCTCGAGCTTATATATTCTCCCTATGATATTTTTTACATGCTTATTATCATCCTTGAACCTTTTCAAATAAACCCTAGATTGTAGGGTTATCTTTATCGTCTATAAATTCGAATAATCCTATCTTTAACATGGCACCCCAAGGAAAAATCCATAAATCCATATTTTAACATTGTATAAACATTTTTTAACCAAAAATATGTAGTTGAAACCTATATTAGCTTAACCCAATGTGCAATAATACGAAAAGAAAATACGGGGTATCCATGCATAATTTTCCCCGATTTTGGACCAGAGGTACAATCTACCTTGAACTTGGCGATATTTCTAAGCAGGTAGACCTGATTTCAGATATTACCCTTGACCTTGAGATTTGACCTTGACCTATTGTATTAACTTTTATTGTATCAAAAGTTTATGAAATATCACATTGAGATAAAAACTTTACAAAAAAACTTGTCGTGATCAATTTAAAGTATACTGACCCCGACCTAGAGGATTGGTCTTAACTTAGAGGTTTAAACTGTACTGACCCACACATTTGACCTTGAGCTTACTTTGATTAGGAATTATTTAAAGGCAGACAGTTTGACTGACAGAAAGGCAAACAGATATATAGAAATCAGACAGATAGATAGACATATGCAGACAGATACACAGACAGACACTAGACTAGTAAAGTCACAGACAGTCACATATAGACACAAAGATAGGTACATAAATAAAGGTACACTTAGACAGACTTATGAAAAAGGGAAATAACGATGTTACGATGGCCATTACACGATGGCGATGATAAGATGTCACGATGGCGATGTCACGATGTGAACGTTGTATCTTCGTCATCGTGGCATCATATCTTCGCCATCGTGGCATTGTAACTTCGCCACCTAGCATCGCAATCGTGGCATCGCCGGGGATGGCATGATGACACTAAGCGGTCCGAACAGATTCCATAATGTCCTCTACCAAGTTTGTGTTTTTCGTCCCGATCGGAAATCAAAGATCGCTGCTCTTGTCTCAATTTTTACGTCATGTGAGCAATGTGACCCCTTTGGGCCTCTTGTTGTAGTGTTGGGGCGGTTGAGAAGAGAAGTGAGAGAGGTTAAATGATTTTAAAACAACGTGACTCTTTGGTTTCGCTTGATTACTTCTCCCAAAATGTATACAAAAGCATAATGTGTCTTACAAACTATATATGCTTATACCATATTTATCATCTATTTCAACACCAAACGAACCCAACATTTGGGTATCTGACCGTTGAATGTATGTTCTTAACATAACCGAAATGGTCAGGGCGAACTATTACAGTATTGCGTATATTCGTAATAACATTGCGTATATTCGCAAAAGTACTGCGAATATACGCGATCCTATTTACGAGTATATTATATGCAAAACTACTGAGAACATACGCAATACTATAGCGAATATATGCCATTCTAGTGCGAATAGACAATGTACGCAATGTTTCTGCGAATATATGCAATACTATTGCGAATATACAAAACTATCACAAATATGCGAATATACGCAATGTTATTGTGAATATACGCAATGCTATTGCGAATACACACACATCGACTTGTAAACGACATCGTTTTGACAAACGAAGACTTTAGTACCGTGTACGAGAAGATAAGAGATCAGTGCGTGTTTAAATTTTTACGAATTTATACGAGATGTGACACGAGCACGAGCAAAGAACGAGAAATGTACGAGCTGAAACATTTTAACAGGGATTGATATAATTGTCATTATGATATTATTCGACCGTCGACTAGATTTTTCTTCCTTTTGCATGTTTTGCGTGTATTGACTCTTCATTTTCTTCCTCAGAACTGCTGAACAATTCGAACGAATTAGTCTGTACAAGGTACAAGATTATGAATAATTACTAGTAACAAGATACACAGATTTATACAAGATTTCTTCAATTTTCTACTTATCTTAAGCTTCTTTCGAGGATAGATTCTGGATGGTGCAAATTATGTTGAAAAGTATCTTCTTATGATATCTAAAAATCCAAGAAGCGTGCATATTCAAGATTGTTCCATATCTAAGAGCCCTTTTGACTTTTGGATTATATATGTACATGCTAAAATTGATTTTTATTACTTTTTAACATTTTTCTGGCTGAAAATTACACGTAAAATACGTACAAAATGTTCCAAAAAGTATTGAAGGTCCTACATGTACACCAATAGGAATTATTCTGACAGTGGGGGGAGGGGGGCAGTGGCGGATCTAGGATTTCAGAAAAGAGGGGGCCCAAAGTTTCAGCTCGAAGAAAATTGTTCAAAGAAAAACTGAAAAGCAAAAAAAAAAAAAAAAAGACCTCCAAAACCTGAAGCTCAAGACTGGTGATTTTAATTAATAAGTTGGGGGGGGGGGGTCATTCCAACTGCATGTTGCATTTAGAAGATAGAGTTTCTTGTAAGGTTTACTTAAGTTTATAGGTTATAGGTATACTGGCGAGCGTAGCGAGCCGGAAAATTTTAAGATTTGAAGTTTTCTTTTTTTTGTTTGGTTCAGTCATCCATACATGTATATATACATACATGTATATATATTATTTTAAATTGGCGAGCGGAGCGAGCCGGGAAATTTTTGGAATAGATGGTTACACTTTGTCATAAGATTACAATATCTCTCTCATTTTCCATCCTCTATTTTTGTTTGATCAATTGGGGAAGGTTGGGAAGATTAGGGCATTGCAACCCCACTATCCACCTGTCTAAACTGGTTAGATCGGCCCGTGAAAATGAAGCAATTGGTAATTATTCAAGTGTTAATTTAATTTTGAATTTTGTATATGTTTATGACATATGAATCCGTTCAAACACGATGACAAAGAAAGTTCAAGACAAAGTGAAGACGAAAAAATAGACAGCTAATGAAAAATTAAGTGTGGCGAGCGAAGCGAGCCGAAAATTTCCCCAAAAGTAAAGATATTAAGCATAAAAAGACTATTCTGAATCAATAACTTTGGGTGAAAAGGGGGGGCCCGGGCCCCCTGGGCCCCCCTCTAAATCCGCCACTTGGGGGTTACATTTCTTTTCAATAAAACCAGAACATGAAGTGTGTCATAAGTATCTTTAACGATCTGTTTTTGATACCTTCCAGCTTAAAAACGTTTATAATTGATGTTTTTGAATTTCTTGCATGAAATGTCACCAGATCTGACAGGGACTATGTACTCACTGTCGTATACGAAAATAAATATTCCATTACAGATGAAAGACGGAACTTTTTCTTTCATTTTTAATTTACTCATTATGATAAAATGATATGTAAGTTATTTGGACAAAGTTACCATGATTGAATGATTTTTTCCTCTTTTTGTTGTTGTTGGAGTTTGCATGGACTCTGGAATATGTCAGCCCATTAGGGCCTCTTTTTTTTTCTTTTTCGTTGATATACTATGAAAATGAAAACATAAATGTGAGAGGAAGTGAGGGAATTATTGGAATGGCTTTAGATACTCAAATCGACAGAGCTCGCGAAAATGTCGCGAAAGTGTCGAACAGAATTCGTATAAAGTCATGCAGATGTCGAAGAGGAGTCGTTACAACTCGCATGATGTATTGTATACATCGTACTCATGTACAAACTCGTACATAATTTATAATCTCTGCGCCTCTCGCAAGAGTTTGATTAGGCACGGTCCATTTGATATTCTGGGGGGGGGGGGGTGTCGGGGGGGTGTCGGGGGGGGGGGGGGGGGGCTTGGGTTTTTCGTCGGAGCAAAATTTTTTTTTTCGCCTCGGACCGGGGCAAAATTATTTTTTTCTTGCAAAGTTGGAGCAAGGAAATTTTTTTAACAAAGAGATGTGCAAATATATTAAGAATGTTAGTGTTTTTCAATAGATATCATTTATATTTTTACTCAAAATCTAAATATTAGTATATACTTTATTCAATTCTAAATAGAGAGATAAAAGATTTCTACAATACAATTCTAAATAAACAAAATTTATATAAGGTACATGAATATAAGAGGCTCTTTGGGGAAGGTCTTCTTGACAAATTTTAAAATGTATAATTGTAAAATGGTGAATAACTGAAGTTCTCCTTCCAAGCTTACAAGAACATAAAACTGAGACTCTATGGGATACATGCAACATGTGTTAATAGTTATACATAAGTATTGTTAACATTTTTGATATCTTCAAGTATATAAACTTTGACATAAGCAAGTAATGACTGATAGAAAACTATGGCGAGCGAAGCCAGCCAAAATTTTTTTGATAGATTGAAAACTGCGGCGAGCGAAGCGAGCCTGAAAAATTTCAAGAATTTTAGCAAAATTTTATGCTAATTCTTCAAATTAAGATTATTTGTAAGAGCAAGATTATTTTTGTCTGTCACACCATAAGCAAATTAATTTTTTTCATCAAAATCAGAGCAAAATTATTTTTTTTTCGAAAAAAAAAAAAAAAACCCAAGCCCCCCCCCCCCGGATATCAAATGGACCGTGCCTTAGTACTGTTGCCTCCCGTCCCGTTACGGACCAATTCCAAGTTTTCTTACGGTCTGTTACGTCCTATCACGTTTTGTTGCGAAAGTAGGTACTGCTGTGGCAGATGTTTTGACAGTTTAAACATTTGCCCCGACAATCACGTTGATCCCGTTTCCCTACGGTAAATGTCTCACGGTCACCACGTTTCGTCCACGGTGGCTTGAAACGTGGGTGCCGTGACCGTCGGAAATACAGTGTGATAATTGTGGGAGCATCAAATTGTATGGAATCGGCACAAAATTCTGGGAAAACTAAAACTGCCCTACAGTGGACGAATTACACCCCAGCGGACGAATTACACACCAGCGGACGAATTACACCCCAGCGGGACATTTTTTTTTATAAATGGGACCATTCATGATGCAATGTGAAAAGCCAACCATTTATAGTATGCAACAAATCTGCTTTCAAATCTTCTTAACTTAAACTGCAACATAAGTAAAAAGTCAAGGTCAAGGTCACAAGTCATGATACCAAACTGCAGTACTCTTTGTGGTGAACGTTTCTATGAAAAATGAAAGACCTTAGGCTACCATTCATAGTATGAAAGAAATCTGCTTTCAAAATTTTTAAACATGTCCTAATTTTAACATAAGCCCAAAGTCAAGGTCAAGGTCACAGGGTCAAAATTCATGATACCAAATTGTAGCACTCTTTGTGGTGAACTGGTGTATGAAATATGAAAGGCCTACCATTTAAAGTTTTAAAGAAATCTGCTTTCAAAACATCTTAACATAAAATGTTGTTACAGTATAGGGTGAAGGTCAAGGTCACAGGGTCAAAATTCATGGTACTAAAACGTAGCACTCTTTATGGTGAATATGTGTATGAAATATGAATGGTCTACCATTAATAGTATAAAAGAAAACTGCTTTCAAAACCTCTTAACCGGACGGACGGACAGACAGACAGGTTGATTTCTATATACCTCCCTAAATTTCGGGATAAGGAATTACCACTATATCATCTGAAATTATACATCCATTGTTAATTAATAATTGTAATTAAATAGTTGGCAACATAAATATACCTAAATAAATTATACACGATAAATGATAACAGATTTATAAGATATAAAACTTATTCTGCAGGTGAGCCTAATAGGGTATTGAGTTTTATCATGCTTGACCAACCCTGCAAGTCTAATTTAAGTATAACATACATTTATGAAGTCAGACCGTGGTATAACAGCCAGCACTCTGACCAGATAAAGTACCAGTGCGTATAATGAACGTACAAAGCACTGACCAAACCATCAAGAAAGGCACTGACTTGTATATATACATAGTTTAGCATAGGTAATGCTTTGTTTGATTGTTTTTAAGGTTTTGTTCTTTTTTCATGTGATTATGATTGTACATTCGAGGACGAATGTCATCGGAGGCGTGGATTGTGTAACATAAATGAATACACATAGCTCACAAAGACGCTTTATGTAGATACGTTCTATCTTTTAAACGTTTCATTGACTAAGATATATTGGAATCGTCCATATCCTGATGTACCCTTTTTGTTGAGCATAATAGACTTTCCCAACTGTATATAAGGCCCGATTCTCTCTTTATTCTTTTACTTCGCTTGGTGTGAACGTCTCGATCGCATCTTAAAGCCTCTATCTGTGTAAGCAGTATAGCTTAATACTCTTACTTGTACTGAGCCTGAATAAGGCTAAAGGCCCGAATAGAGCCGTACTACATATAGAGTGACTGGCTGGTTGGACAACCATTTGTTTGGGACACGACGTGTACTCACTGATCGAGTGTCTATCACTCGGTGTTTGCAAGTGACAGGGGTAGGAGGAGAGCCAAGGCTCGTGGCAGTCATCTGTCAGTATACAGTGCATAGCACTGGGAAGCGGTGCAAGGTAGCTTGGCTGAGCGCTGTTGACAGTGACATAGTGTAAAATGTGGCTTGGATTGGATTGGACGATTGGACGATTGAATTGGACTGACAAATTTGACTGGGTTATTGGATTGGACGAACATTTCAAAAACTGTTCTCTTTCAATTATCTTGCTTTTGAATGCTTTTTTTAAACAAAGAACAATTTTTTTTTTCGAAGCTGATTCAACTTATGCTAACCCCCGACGTCTGAGTCTGATGATGAAGTTTGGTAGATCAGTATAGGATAAAGTACTGATGACCAAACTTGCACAAGTGATCCATTATGGGATTTTGAGTTGTACACAATGCTTGGGATACTGCATCTGGCCTACATTTTCTACTGAAATGACTCGATTAGGGAGTTGGGGTAGCTCAGTATAAGAAAAAGTGAAAAGTAACCAAACTTGCACAAAGTGAATAGTCTGAATAATCGAAGGTTGCGTAATTGAATCTATTCATCAGATGCTGCATATGACCTACTTTTTCCTCTTGAATGATTTTGTTTATAATAGCCAATATAAGCGATTGCTATATTCACCAAACTTGCACTCTGGAGGGATTTTTGGTCAATTTTTTTATGATTTGACCTTGACCTTCTTTTTCCATTCTGATTCTGCATTAAATGGCCATTCAGCATTACTGCGCACTACACTTGCATGTTAGATCTGTCATACTTTAACAATATTTCATTATTTAATCTAGACCCACATTTTCCGTTTCAGGGATCTGCAAAGTACAAATGGTATATGTACTAAACTTGCATTTTTGATGAACGTTTTGAGTTATGACCTTGACCTACTTCCTCTACTTCAAATATTTCTTTTCTTATCGCCAATATTGGGCACAGTACCCATGGTACATGTTGCGAAATCTCACGGTACTATACATGGTATACCGTCATTAATTATTTTGATCTGTAGATGGTTTACAATAAGCCTGTTTTCAGATTCTATATTTTAGAGAAGAGTTAGGTCCTCTTCTCAATTACTTTAATGCTTACACAGAAAAGTAACTAATGTAATTGTGCTGCCATTAGGTGAACTCATCCTGAATATCCGTTACATTAGGATAATAATAAACATTTGAAAGACATTTTTGTATGCATTATTTGATTTCGTGCATGTGGAATAAATAATTAATATCATTAATAACAACAGAACAAAATCTATTGAATTGTATCGATTTTACTCAAATACTTCTTGTATTACAGAAGTCAAAAGGTGTTTTTCTGTTTCCAAAACGACCTGCTCGCATGGTGAAAATCATTGATCTCCTTCCGTTTTCTATGTGGCCACATGAAAGAAAGGAGGGGATCTCCAACAACACTAGGTTGCAGCACCCACAGCAAAATCCCAAAACACCCATGCAAAAAACACAGAACAGATACCCACAGAAAGAGACGCAAAATGGACAAGGAACACCAACTCACAACATAGAAACATAAAAGACTACACATAAACCAACGAGACCAATGGGCAACCGGTGCCGACTTAGGACGGCCATCTGCCAAGTAAATAGCAGACGGTGTGGTTATCCTGGATTACGTGCGCACAACCCTCTCACTTCTCCAGTTACCTAGAGGTCTCGAAGAACGTACAAATGTGGTGTAAAACAACCTCCTCACTGTAAGATGACGTCACACAAACAAGACCGCGAAACGCAGAGGCCCCAGAGACACAGATGAATATGTAAATGGATATAAAAAGAGGGCATGCGTAATACAGTCCGTGCTCTGCCGGCTGTAGCGAGCTCATGTATGTAATCACCCGAGGAGTCCGACTGACATTCAGAGAGGACAGGTGCTCGGGGCCCTGTCTTCTCTAAAGAGGTTTGGACAGGGCCCGTCATGGAGTCCCGTCGTCACAGTCAGTCAGAGTGCAAGTCTTAAGAATGCGCTCGTACAAGACTGTATATTGGTCAAGTACCAAGCTTAGTGTCCGTCTGGTGACATTAGGATCATATCCACGGTATAAAAGGCGTTTGATGACTCTGACGCATTTTCGATACATATGCTGTCTACCTTTGATCCTTCTTATTTTGTTAATTATGTCACCATAAAATGCAGGTTGTGAAATACCTAAAGTAATATACTCTGTTGCTTTTATGGGTCCGAATTTCAAAAGAACTTGATCATAATTTTTGTAAAATTTCCAGAAAGTCTTTACTAGTTTGTGAAAGCGAAAACCTTGACCTAAAAGTTTCTTTGTAATTTGCAGATTTCTATTATGAAAATCCAAAACATCAGTACATGCTCTAGCATACCGGATGAGCTGTGAAATATAGATACCGTATGACGGTAATCTAGGGACATCACCGTCAAGCCAGGGGAAATTTACTATGTTGAATCCAAAATCATCTCGTTTGTCATATACACTTGTATGAATTTCTCCATTGACAATTTTGATATTTAGGTCCAAAAATGGTGTTTCAGTGTCTGTAAAGTTTGCCTTGTTTAGAGTCAATTCTTGTGGATAAATAACATCTTTATACTTTTCAAAAACAGGATTATCGATAGTAAGAATATCATCAAGGTACCTTGAAGTACTAATGAAGCATTTCACATCATCATGTTTTCTTTGCTTTTGAAGATTTTGAATGAAAACAACAGATTCATACTTTCACAGCATTTACAAAATACTTATATGGATATACAGAAAAAAATGTGAACATGTTGTTTTGATGTGGCCAAGTCTAATTTTGCTATCATATGTGAAAATATATTGATTTTTTGTTCATTTCCGGTTTCATATGTGATTTCAAAGGGGGATAATTAAATTAAACATTTTTCATGTTGAATCTATTGAAGATTAGTTCCTTTAACTAATTTTAGTATCAATTTCAATATTTTTTAATCTTTGGAATTAGCAATGATTTTTGGCCTAGAAACCCCCTTACCGCCCCTTGTCCTTTAATTACCACATGTTTTACTGTATTTGTAATTTGTATCATGTAAGAAGTCGATCGACAAAAGAAATTTAACTTTCTATGACACTCCGTCTTACTATTATTTGTTCTTTGTTAGATAATATTTGTTCTTAGTTAGATAACATTCAAAAGCAAGATAATTGAATGAGCAAAGTTTTTGAAATGTTCGTCCAATCCAATTATCGAATCAAATTTGTCGGTCCAATCCAATCGTCCAGTCCAATCGTCTTATCCAATCCACATTTTACACTATGCCGTTAACAGTACGCGCTGTTATATTCAGGTCACATGGCTGTATAAGCCAATCAAATTTGTAACGCACCTCAGGTCACGAAAAGTGACGTCAGAGCTACGAAATGTTGACAATGACAATTATTATAAACTCGAATTTGATATCAGAATAATCATTGAGGATAGACGAAGACATTTCAGAAAATAATACATGTGTGAAATCATTCTTTATATCAAATTCAATACGATTCTGACCATGGGGGTCCTAAGAGGTAATCATGCACGCATGTACGTAAACAGAGGGTTGTGTACATTATATGTACTTATTTTTCGATTTGTAAACACAAGGTATACTTTCCTTGTTCTTAAAATAAAGAATTAAGATCAGACTTCAAGACTAGATAGATAATTTGGTTGAAAACTGCATAAAATCTTATACAGCTGTCACACCTTAAGAGCGCATTGGAATGTATGTGTAAGATATGTGCAGAACGAACGTTTGTGGTGTCAATATATCAAAATTTCGACTCAGTTATAAATGTTTGATATTGTCTGGTCAATTTCAATCATAATTCATGTGTATTACACAACAAAGACTACGTGGAATTAAAAGAAAAGGGGGAGGGGTGATCTTCAACCCCCTTCCCGCCATAGTCATTCCTCTAATCAATATGGAAAGCAATGTATTTTGTTGCCGTAATGATTCTATTTATCTTGGTAACTATTCAAACATCGAATTTTGTTGAAAATAAATTACAAAATAAGGCTGTAAACTCCATTAAACGAATATATTGGGCATATCTTTAAGATAATGGGCTCGTGCAGTTAAGGGGGTAGGGGTTATGTTTTGTGAATTACGAGCTGCTATTTGATTAGATGCATTATCTTATGAGCTGTGAGTCTTGTATACATGTTTTAACGATAAAACAACCCAAAATTTATGAAAAAAGATTAAACATTTTTTTTTCTCAATTTTTAATTGCATTTTTCTATGTTTTCTAACTTTTACTCACGGACACCTGAATCGAGCTCATATAATTTTCAAATTTAAACAAAAAGCATTGATAATGATAAATCTAGTTATTAGAAAGCTAAATGAAGATCATGTGACATATTTGATGCAAATTTGTGTTTCTAATAACGAATAAAAGTAAGGAAAATTGTGTATTTCGCCAGCTTTTACAAAATTGGGTTACCTCCGATAGCACTGTATTTCATTGAGACGGATGAACATATTTTAATGAAACTTGTAACATGAAAAAGGTAGGTATTGATGTATATGATAACATTGTGACTTTGATTCAGATGTGAAAAGGTGAGCATCTTAATAAACAATAGGGCGAAGTTGGTCACATTAAACTTCATTTGTTGTTTTCATTGTTTATACTCCAATCATTTGATGTACATATATTTGATTCGTTTGTTTTACTCCAATCAATTGTGTTTAGACAGACAGTCTAAGGAAAACTAATGGTATATATCTGTGTAAATCAGAGGTGAACACCGGATATATGATCGCTCGCATATACTTCACGTTACAGAGTATCTTTCGGTACACTTTTTCGACATAGTAACTTTCATACTTTTTGGGCATATTACATTGTTTAGATTTAGGATCACTGATGAAGGTTAAGTACCCGAAACGTGCATGTCTGGTCCACGTTGCCAATTTATCTGTTCTTAAATGATGCTATTCAATCTGAAGACGTTTACATTTAAACAAACAATGTATCGTCAGTGATGCTCGAGGCCTAACTAGAGGAAATCTAACTTGGGAATATATTGGGAACGAAATTTAAAACATGACCTAAATCATAATAATTGTACATGTATGTCAAAGTACCAGCTATGCTATGACTAGAGCTATGTCGCTTCGGTGATACTTGAAGTATAGGAAAATCTACAAATGATACAATAGATCTGAAGGACGGTCCCTGTGCTTTTGCATGTATCTAGAAACTTGATCTCTCCTCGATTCGTTACACTAATTTCTGAATAGATTGAATCGAAGTAGATTAAAACATCAGTGTTCATTGTACATGTATATTGCCATTATCTATTGAACATGAGTTTTTATTATTAAAGATTGATATCCAAAGGACTGCTGATCACAATGGTCATTTTTTGATGACTAACAATACCTGTATATATATTTTGGGATGTTTGATTATATGCTTGTCATGGGTATATGCCTTTATTTTTTAATTGTTCTTGTAAGTATTCAATTATAAAATAATTTGTTAGTTTTTATTATATTTCATCGTAGTACCATATAGTATGTGTTGTATGCTCTTTTAGTGCTGTAGTAAATACACTAGAATTATGTACTGTAATAGTACTATGTTAGAAATGTTAGATCCTTAAAGTGCACATGTGTAATTATGATGTATGCAATGAAACGTGCAACAAATATAATTATTTCTTTTTTCAGTATGAACGTTTGTAACTTTAGAATCCAACAACAATATTTAATAGACTAACAACAATATGAATATTATTAAAAAGCCGAGCCCGATACGGGTTTTCTTTTCACACCATGTATTTTTCCGTATCAGGTCACTAACTAACCGTGTAACGAATTTATCACGTCGAAGACCTCTTACTGTATGTGTGGGGGACTCTGTATCATACAATTCACGACGTCATAATAAACTACTCGCCCGATACGGATTTACAAGCCTGATACGGCTTTATTCTCGGCGTCATGTGACCATGATCTGACCGATCAGATTCCAACATTTTTGTCTGAGGCGTGATAAAGAAAGTGATGAGGTTCATTGTGATTTCCAACGAGATGCTTTGTAAAACTGACAATACAGAAGGAGGGAATCTCCAACAACACTCGTTTGCAGTACCAACAGCAAAATGACCAAATTATAAATCACATAGGATAAAAAAGAACTAGAAAGGTAGAGAAACGAAGGATATAAAACAAGTATAACAATGACTTAGATTTCCAGCGATTCCGAATAAATAGAACAGATGAATATGAAATCAAAGCTGTCTCAGAATGTGAGAGTATCCGGATTCCATGGTTAAAACAACCCTCCAGTATGTCTGAAAATTAAGATGAATTAGAATCATAAGAGTTATCTATATAATGGTCAAAGGGTTTCTTTTCATCAACAGACAACACATTATACAAATCATGGACATGTAGTGACCTGTGTAATGCCCTGTCGTTCCTCTTGGGCAACGTTTGGTGATAATCTATACAAGGTTGTTCTGGACCGCGACGGGAATCCATGACGGGCCGTGTCCACACCTCTTTAGAGAAGACAGGGCCCCGACCTCCTGTTCTCTCTGAATGTCGGTCGGGCTCCTCCGGTAATAACATGCACGAGCAGCTAACTACAGCAGGCAGAGCACGGATTTTTTATATCCATTTACATATTTATCTTTATTACATGATCAGGAATTATTGCCGATTTTGCGAATTTCTGATAGGCGGAGACGCTGTTTGATAGAATGTACCTCAGAGTGAGTTGACCGCTAACGCTCCAAAGCGGTCTGTTCGGTATTAGCGCGTGCGGTACCAGCGCGTGCGTTGATTTTTGTAGTGTTAGATCTTTGACTTATTCTCCGAACAGAGTTGTCTCCTCCTTACAGTCAAACAATCTCTCATCTAGAACTACTTCCGGGTTGAATCCCTGCGAGGACCAACCCTAGACATCAGGGGTACATTTGCATACCAAGATTTCTGGTCTGCGGTAAATAACGAATTAGATAAACGCACAATATTAGTAAAATATTTATGGAAGTACTAATTGCTGAAATATAAAGAGATACCACAAAAACAACGGCAAATACTGTCTATAACTTTCATCAGTACGCCGAACTCTTTGTGCCTCGCGAGATGTCATCCTTATCTGTCTTTGTTATTCGGCTTGGCCGGTTGCTATGTGAATTTCGAGTCTAACTTCGTTATGTGTAGGCTATTTCTTTTTTTATACATCACAATTGTTATTTTAGAGAATTAGATTAAAATCTGAACTGAACATGAGCTTCAACTTTGCGTTTAAAATAATGTTCAGGCATTGCTGTTCAAATCTTGTTACCAAGGAAGACGTTGTTTTTGCGGGAAAATTCGTTCAATATTTCGTAACGTAAACCGCGTCATTATGACGTCGGAATGTTACCATTGTGTTGACGTAAAAGTAAACACAATGAAATTTCCCTCTAAAATTCTGCGTAGGAAAAATTGACCGCTGAATGCAAGGATATATTGATACGGCTTAAATCCTTGAGTGCAAGTTGACAATCTCTGCCACAGACTTCAAGAAATGGCAAGAATCCTGGCATAAAGTAACTATGACGTCATAGCAGCGTTACGTTAAGATATGCTTTATGGCGGCAAGTCTGTGGCAGTGATGTTGAAATCATTTAATTTCCATTGTCATTTTCAAGAAACGAAGATTCTGATTGGCTTAGAAATTTTGTTGATTTAAGGAATCATTGTAATATTTTTTTGGTTGATCGAGGTATCAACACCAAAAATTGAGGGAAAACTGCATCGTGCGCGTAGCGCAAGATGCATAAGTTTTCCCTCAATTGTTGGTGTTGATACCTCGATCAACCAAAAAAATATTACATTGATTACTTATCATTTCATTTCGTCGCTTTTTAACGTTTATTTGCAGCTTTGAAATAGTGTTGCTAACGACGTTGCTTATGACGTTGCTAGGCGCGTACTTCCGTTTTGTGTTGATACAGGTATCAACAAAATTTCTCGGCCAATCAGAATCGTCGTTTCTTAATGATATCAATGGAAATTAAATGATACATCGATCAACAGAATTTTTCACGGAAGTCTATTTATAGCACTATTTTTAGAACTGGGGGTTCCCTCAAACACGAATGAACTCGTTGCTGAAAATACAATTTGTTGATGTTTGCTTATGATTTCAAGGGTACCATTTCTTTTCTACTTACTCAAAAGTTAACAGTGCATGTAGAATTTGCTCAAACTGGTCCTTATTCCAAAGATATAGAGGGACGATCGTTCGCTGTTTGAATCATGACGGCTGCCATAACTTGTTTTGGCAGACGTATCACTGCAAAACCTTCCGACTTACGAAATATAGTGCGGTGATTGATTGTTTATAGATCCAAGAAAACAGTCTGTTTTCCACAATTAAATGATAAGAAATGAATTTTATATTTTTTCTGTTGATGCAGGTATCACCCGAAAAATTGAACAGAAAACTTTTGTATCAACGCGCTACGCGCATTGATGCAGTTTTCTGTCCAATTTTTCGGGTGATGCCTACATCAACAGAAAAAATACCCTTCTTAAGAGTAGGGTAACGGAACGTAAACTTGAGCTGCCTGGAGTTTGATCTTTGACTATGCGTATCATTACAATGCAAATGTTAATAAAATCCCGATAATTTAATAAAGCAGTAATTGACTTTTGATTTCGGTCTACTCGTGACTATACACAGGTTAATAGTTATTGACTTTTGATTTCGGTCTACTCGTGACTATACAGAGGTTAACCTCAGCCTTCGGCCTCGGTTAACAAATACCTGACAAGGTCTGTATAGTCACGAGTAGACCGAAATCAAAAGTCAATAATTGAATAGTGTTGCTTGGATCCCTGCATTTTGTTGTCTTATAAGTGTGATCACTCTAACAGCGAGGAGGTTACCATTGAGACCTATGTGTAACCGGAAAAGTGGGATGGATTGGTTTATTTGGTTTATGTTTGGTCTTTCGTGTTGATGTTTCTATGCCGTATGTCTCTTTTTCCTTTTTTGCTGTGATCGTCTTCTTTGTGTTTTCTCATCGGGTGTTTTGCTGTTTTGCTGCTGTCGCTTCAATCGGGTTTGGTTGGAGATCTCTTACCTTCATTTAAAATGTCTACGGCCTGAAATGATGAATTGAACGGATACATATTTTTTTTATGATATGCTTTTTCCTTGTTTCACTATTATTCAATTCATTATGTCTCCTTCTTCGGTCGTTCTTTATGCTAATTCAATTCCTTCCATTTTCGTGTTTTGTTCTAACAACTCTATTATGGGAGCTTGTGTGTATTATGGGAGCTTGTGTGTATTACGGGAGCTTGTGTGTATTATGGGAGCTTGTATGTATTATGGGAGCTTGTACGTATTATGGGAGCTTATGTGTATCATGGGAGCTTGTGGGTATTATGGGAGCTTATGTGTATAAAGGGAGCTTGTGCGTACTATGGGAGCTTGTGTGTATTATTGGAGCTTGTGCGTACTATGGGAACTTGTGTGTATTATGGGAGCTTGTGTGTATTATGGGAGCTTGTATGTATTATGGGAGCTTGTGTGTATTATGAGAGCTTATGTGTATCATGGGAGCTTGTGGGTATTATGGGAGCTTGTGGGTATAATGGGAGCTTGTGCGTACTATGGGAGCTTGTGTGTATTATGGGAGCTTGTGTGTATTATAGGAGCTTGTGTGTACTATGGGAGCTTGTGTGTATTATGGGAGATTGTGTGTATCATGGGAGCTTGTGTGTATTATGGGAGCATATGTGTATTATGGGAGGTTGTGTGTATTATTGGAGCTTGTGTGTATTATGGAGCTTGTGTGTATTATGGGAGCTTATGGGTATTATGGCAGCTTTTGTATATTATGGGAGCTTGTGTGTATTAAGGAAGCTTGTTGGTATTATGGGAGCTTGTGTGTATTATGGGAGCTTGTGTGTATTATGTGAGCTTGTGTGTATCATTGGAGCTTGTGTGTATTATTGGAGCTTGTGTGTATTATGGGAGCTTGTGTGTATTATGGGAGCTTGTTAGTATTATGGGAACTTGTGTGTATTATGGGAGCTTGTTGGTATTATTGGAGCTTGTTGGTATTTTTGGCGCTTGTGTGTGTCATGGGAGCTTGTGTGTATTATGGGAGCTTGTGTGTATCATGGGAGCTTGTGTATAACGGGAGCTTGTGTGTATTATGGAAGCTTGTGTGTATTATTGGAGCTTGTGTTTATTATGGGAGTTTGTGTGTATTATGGGAGCTTGTGTGCATTATGGGAGCTTGTGTGTATTATGGGAGCTTGTTTGGATTATGGGAACTTGTGTGTATTATGGTAGCTTGCATGTATCATGGGAGCTTGTGTATAACGGGAGCTTTTGTGTATTATGGGAGCTTGTATGTATTATGGGAGCTTGTGTATATTATGGGAGCTTGTGTGTATTATGGGAGCTTGTGTGTATCATTTGAGCTTTTGTGTATCATTGGAGCTTGTGGGTATTATGGGAGCTTGTGTGTATCATGGGAGCTTGTGTGTAAAAAATTTCCCCGCGAGGGGTTTGACAGTTAGTGTTTTGAATGTATTTTCCTGACATGGTCGCGTAAGCACTTTCTACATAGTAATGGCCTCAGACAGTGAATTTCATGCTTTTCATATGTTTTCATTTTCGTGCATGATCATCGACGGCGGGTGCGACTAGCCAACAGGGGATGCTTACTCCTCCCGGGCACCTGGTCCCACCTCTAGCTTGCTAGGAGTCCGTCGATGCTCAGTTTGGTGCTCTTTTGTGAGTGCTGTTGAGATCATCGTCAGGATCTTCTATAATTCATTATGGTAGCTTGTGTGTATTATGGGAGCTTGTGTGTATTATGGGAGATTGTGTGTATCATGGGAGCTTGTGTGTATCATGGGAGCTTGAGTGCATTATGGGAGCTTGTGTGTATTATGGGAGCTTGTGTGTTTTATGGAAGCTTGTGTGTATTATGGGAGCTTTTGTTTATCATGGGAGCTTGTGTGTATCATGGGAGCTTGCGTGTATCATGAGAGCTTGTGTGTATTATGGGAGCTTGTGTGTATTATGGGAGCTTGTGTGTTTTATGGAAGCTTGTGTGTATTATGGGAGCTTGTGTTTATCATGGGAGCTTGTGTGTATCATGGGAGCTTGTGTGTATCATGGGAGCTTGTGTGTATCATGGGAGCTTGTGTGTATCATGAGAGCTTGTGTGTATTATGGGAGCTTGTGTGTATTATGGGAGCTTGTGTGTTTTATGGAAGCTTGTGTGTATTATGGGAGCTTGTGTTTATCATGGGAGCTTGTGTGTATCATGGGAGCTTGTGTTTATCATGGGAGCTTGTGTGTATCATGGGAGCTTGCGTGTATCATGAGAGCTTGTGTGTACTATGGGAGCTTTTGTGTATTATGAGAGCTTGTGTGTATCATGGTAGCTTGTGTGTATTATGGGAGTTTGTGTGTATTATGGGAGCTTGTGTGTATCATGGGAGCTTGTGTGTATCATGGGAGCTTGTGTGTATTATGGGAGCTTGTGTGTATCATGGGAGCTTGTGTGTATTATGGGAGCTTGTGTGTATCATGGGAGCTTGTGTGTATCATGGGAGCTTGTGTGTATCATGGGAGCTTGTTTGTATTATGGGAGCTTGTGTGTATCATGGGAGCTTGTTTGTATTATGGGAGCTTATGTGTATTATCGGAGCTTGTGTGTATAACCAGAGCTTGTGTGTATTATGGAAACTTGTAGGTATTATTGGAGCTTGTGTGTTTTATGGGAGCTTGTGTGTATCATGGTAGCTTGTGTGTATTACGGTAGCTTGTGTTTATTATGGGAGCTTGTGTGTATTATGGAGCTTGTGTGTATTATGGGAGCTTGTGTTTTATTATGGGAGCTAGTGCGTATTATGGGAGCTTATATGTATTATGGGAGCTTGTGTGTATCACGAGAGCTTGTGTTTTATTATGGGAGCTAGTGCGTATTTTGGGAGCTTATATGTATCATGGGAGCTTGTGTGTATCATTGGAGCTTGTGGGTATTATGGGAGCTGATGTTTATTATCGAAGCTTGTGTGTATAACGAGAGCTTGTGTTTATCATGGGAGCTTGTGTGTATCATGGGAGCTTGTATGTATCATTGGAGCTTGTGTGTTTCATGGGAGCTTGTGGGTATTGTGGGAGCTTGTGTGTATCATGGGAGCTTGTGTGTATTTTTGGAGTTTTTGTGTATCATGGGAACTTGTTGGTATTATGGGATCTTGTGAGCATTATGGGAGCTTGTGTTTTATTATGGGAGCTATATTTTCTTACTTGCGCCTTGATATATTTTTACCGTTTCCAAGTTTTACTCTGTACTTAACGTTAAAGCCTTATTCATCGTGCTTTGCCATGTCGATCTTCACGGAAAAAGAATCTGTACTGGTATTCCTCTGATAGGACTGTCATGTTTTTGTATAAAGCCCATCTCAAACCACGCACATGTTCTATTTGATGGCTGTCATCATCACCAAACCAGAAATATTGACCTGATTAGTGCATTAATATAGACATCCAGACAATCACCGAATTTGACAACTTTTCATGGAGCTGATGCGACCGGTGTTGCATGCAATCAGGAGACGCTGACTCTCCCCGGGCACCTGGTCTCACTTCGGAAATTTATTCATTCCGAGGTTCGCAACCGTTCCAATGGAAATTCTAATGAATTTGCATTGCCTTCTTGTCTTTGAGACTGATAGGTACCTCTTTGATGGTTATTGAAGTAAACTTCAGACGGCCTCTGCCTGGTTAATTTATGAGTTATATAAAAAAACAAACTTTATACTTCTTTCGTCACATCAGTTCATGCTAATTTTCCATACAAAGATCGATTCCATTTTTGATAGAAATAGTAAGTAAGAAGTATTCGGGAATATTTCAAAATAAGGTGTGCTATCTTATCTTTGAATTCAATTTGATGAAGTGCGGTCCTTTAAAAAGTTTAAACATTTGTTCAAATTCAGAAATTGAACAACACCACACAATGTAATGTCTGAAATCTTACTGGTTGATCTACATGTATAAAAAAAGAAGTTTTGCAACTCGGCCAATAACCCAAAAACGGGGTAAAAATATAATTAGGCATGAGTTAGATTACATGGATAAATAAGTGTTCTTAAAAAAGTAGTAATCGATTTCCTACTTATTCCCGTGTAAAACTGAAATTTTTCACTAGCACTAGCGCTCTCTCTCTCTCTAGGGGTGTTCTCTTCTCTTCATATGGTAGATTTTTTTTTATTTCTGTTCCATTGCCTTAGTTCTAGATTTATCCTGGTTTTGAATGCCCTTGGTTAGATGATTTTTCGATCAATGATTTTGTACAATTTAATAGGAATATGGTTTCCCAGGCACCTGGTCCCACCTCTGGCTTGCTGGGGTCCGTCGATGCTCAATTTTGTGCTCTGTTGTGGGTACATGTACATACAAATTCCCTGAAATGATCCCATTATGTAAGCATTCACGTTTTGTAGAGACTACACTGGATATCTGTCCATTTTTTCTTGAAAATACTGGTACATATACTGCGATTAATCTAGAGTCACATTTGATCTCGGTGAGCATTTCAACTTGTGCTTACTGAACTTTTGTAGCCTACATTACGCGCTATGTGGAGTTTCCCGACACTGTTCAGTCAGTGCGTTAAAGTGACGTCACATCCATTGTAACGACAAGGTTATAACGCTGATCTGAGTATAGAGTTTCAGGTGATATATTTAAGCCAAGCATGAAACCAATGATTAACCTTCATTATTTATCTTCCTATCTCAAATTCATAAGAGCTCTTATTTCCTAAGGGGCTTTTTTCCAAATGATTGCTATGTACATCCTAGCTATGATCTTTGATCTAATAATCAATAAATATCCTTCTTTGCTCAAGATAAATATTTCTGAGAAGTTTCATTTTCATTTAAATCTGACAGACAGACTATAAGATAGATGAATGGACAGACTTTCTCATAGCAGGTAATGATAAACTAAACCGCGAAAACGGATATCAAAGATATACAAGGGAACCGATATTGTTATTATGAGTCATAATCAAACTGTTTTGTAAAGGAAAAGCTTTATTCTATGAATTCATAAAAAAGTAGATCATGTAACAAGGATGTTAATTAAAGCTGAACTAAGTCTTTAAAAAACCCCATGACGTAGTAAATTTTTTTAGGGAACGGAAATTGTTAGAAGTGAAACTAACAATCTCCGTCCCCTAGCTAAAAATACACATGGTCATGTGTTGATTTGAACTTTCCCCCTGATGACGTTTTGCATACTAATGTATCGTGACCCAAAATCCACTACCTCGAGTACTCGAGCGGTATATAAAGAAGCCTGGACGTGTGGACATTGTCATTTGTATGAGATGTCGTCTACCTGTAAAGATGAGTTCAGAAATTAGAAAATATCATAAAAAACCATACATTGAAATAGAAAATGGATAAAGTAATCATGAAATCTTCAGTTTTACTGAAATAATTAAAAGACGGGTACGTAATCTTGGGAACTTGTGGAAGGGGATGGGTGGAAGGGGGTTGTTTTAGAACGGGATGGGGACGGGACCGGGTGGGTAGCTTTTTCATATGTTTTATATGAAATATTGCGAACCAAAAAGATGAATTCAAAATATCCATAGTAACATGTATTTACAATGTCAAAAAATTATATGCTACGGTTTATATTGATCAAAATTTGGTACATATGTGAAATAGTGGTGGGGTAGGATGTTGTTGGATTCAAGTATATCATTCAAACCAACAGACATGAAAGTAAATTGAAATGATTTATCACAAGCAAAGGAGATCAAATATACATGTAGATGAAGAGGGAGCCCAATGTTTATGATCAACCACGACATGTTGGGCCGGAAAGGGGGGGGGTTAAGTTATTGAAAAATTATTTTATCTGAAGTGAAAAAGTAAATTGATCAGTGTTTACTGCTAAAAGTTTACATCAAAGAATGGCATGCAATTTATTAGACGGAAGAGTAGTTGGGAGGGGGATGCCGGTGTGTGTGTGGGGGGGATGTTATATCGAAACATTGTCATGCAAAAAAGCACAATAAAAGTACATACATTAACATACTAAAATACGATAGTTAAATTCTTCTATAATATTCTATTTTCATTACATACGATTTTGTTACATATACCTGTATACTGTGAAAGGCAAGTATATAGCTGTTTCTCTGCATTTTCCTCATTTCAAAATTTCTTTTAGAAAATGTAATTAATCAGCTAAATTTCGAGAATACAAAACTGCATGATAATTATAGTGTTTTACTTACATGATATTTTAGAAAATACAATCCAATACAGGCCTATGGTCGGTATACAATTTTCTACAACAAACATGACCTCATTGTGTAGACACATGTGAAAATCGCGTGTTCGATTAGATTATTCGCATAATGAAAATGGGCTTTTATAAATTCATATCAATTAAAATATACATGTATACTAGTTACCGAATATTTGAATAAGCTTCATTATCCATTGGAATATATATTTATGATCGTTTGTAAGATTATTTCCATTGATGTGTTAAAGGGGGGGGGGGTAAACGTGGAGACCTTGGGATGCAACAGATGGAATTCGCATCGGAAATGGGAAAGAAACAATTTATAGAATTCTTGACAATCCTATTTATCAATAGTTTATAGGTTTCCTTTGTGTTGAAACTATTTATCGTCGCACAACTCTACCTGGGCCATGTCTTGGATCCGTTTCCTCCCAATATCCCCATCTCAATAACTACCGCCCCCCCCCCCCCCCCCCCCCCCAATCAAATCCTGCATAGCCCTTTCTTTTCAGGGCCGGGTCCAAAATTTACACACTTTCCCGATACCATAACCATGACTAGGTCAAAGCTCCAGGTCAAGGTCACTAGGTCAAATGTTAAGGCATAAATTGAAAGGTCTTGTAACGGGCAACCTTCATGTATGATATAAAGTTTCTACTGCGTAATGTTCCTCAGATTTTGCTGCAACCAGAAACTTTAACCAAAATGTTGACGACAGACGGACAGGCAGACAGACGGACGGACGGACAGAAAGACAGTCAGACAGACAGACAGACGGACATCGTCAATCTATAGACCGGAATTGCTTTGCAATCCGGCCAATTAAAAGTGGCGAGTTGGAGGGGTTTTGTTTGGTCTAAATCATCCATGAACGATCATCATATGCACTACTCTGGAGCAGAAATGTTGGAAGAAAAAGTAAAATTACTTTGAATTTCTGTGATTTTTTTTAAATCCACATTAAAAGTATAGGAATTGGAATTTAAAATTAATTTCATCTGAAACTCATCAAAGCTTTTATACATGCATTCACATGGTTTCATTTTTGAATAGCTATTCCTTTTTTCCCTTTTATCAATGATTTTCGAATGCATGAGTTCCCCAAAACTACTGAACGTCTCGTTCTCAGCGAGGCATGCCTGTCTGTAGGCATGGTCCATTTAATATTATGGGAGGGGGGGGGGGGCTTTGGATTTTTTTGTCGGAGCATGATTATTTTTTTCGCCCTATACCGGAGCAAAATACTTTTTTTCTTGCAAAGTTGGAGCAAGGAATTTTTTTATAATAAGTGATGTGCAATATATAATGAATGTTTGTGTTTTAATAGAAATTCTTGATTTTTATTCAAAACTCTAATAAAATTTTACTTTATTTTGTTGAAAAATTTAATTCACTTATAAACAGAGAGATAGAAGTATTTACAATATAATCCTCAGTAAACAAAATTTATATCTTGTAAGAGGGTCTGAGGGGAGGATTTTCTAGACAAATTTTCGAATTTAGAATTGTAAATTAGGGGAAAAACTGAAGTTCTCCTTCGAAGCTTGTATATGAAATTAGACTCTATGGTGAAACATGCATCTATTGCATGTAATAGTAATGCATTATATTCATGGTATAATTATAGGCCTCTAAGGAAGCCCTTTTCCCCCATTAACATGCATTCTTTTGATATTTTCAAACATAATCTTTGCCATTAAAAATTTATGTTTTGATAGAAAACTACAGCGAGCGAAGCGAGCCAAAATTTTTTTATATAAATTGAAAACTGTGACGAACGAAGCGAGCCGGAAAATTTCCAGGAATTTTTAGCGAAAGTTTAAGGTAATTCTTCAAATTTAGACTACTTGTGAAAACAAGATTATTTTTTTCTGACACACCATAAGCAAATTAATTTTTCCATCAAAATTCAGAGCAAAATTATTTTTTTCGAAAAAAAACCCAAAGCCCCCCCCCCCCCCCCTTAATAGAGTTATTACCCTTTGACTTTGTTATTTTCATTACAGTTTCAGATTTTTTGTCTTTTCTTTATTGATACTATTACAGATACCGAACTGGTACTTGTCTGCACATGCATTGAGTTCAGTATTGGTCTCAGATTTATACCGGCATGGGCGGATCCAGGAATTTTTTTCAGGGGGGGGGGGGGGGTGTTCTAAAGTCCGAATTTTTTGAAGAGCAAAAAAAAAAAAAAAAAAAAAAAGAACGCAAACGCAAGAAAATAGTCACTGATTGATGATGTTAGTTCTGTATCTTGTTATTATTAAAACAGGTGACTGGAAAGTTACGGCGAGCAGAAAGCTTTAAATCTTGAATTTTCACATCATAGTACTTGATTATCAATTCTATTATGTGATTACAACAAATGGCGAGCGATAGCGAGCCAGCGATTTTTTTTCCGAGAATTGAAATAAAATCCACTATTCGTGACTATTTCAGTTTCTCTTCGTCTTCTTAGTGCCCTTGTTTATAGGAAAGCGCAGCATCATTTGAAAAACAACGTACATGTATGTACATTTGTAACAAACTCTGGCGAGCGGCAGCGAGCCAGAGAAAAAATTTTAAATGCTAACGGCAAAATATTATCAAAATGAAAGATTTATAATACAAATTCATGATATATTTTTCAAAAATTATGACAACAAAAGGGGAATTGGGACTTAATCTTTTGAAATATGTATATTAATAATAAAAAAAGGTATGTTTTGAAAATTCCAGGGGGGGTCCGGACCCCCCGACCCCCCTCTGGATCCGCGCTTGACCGGTAGGGGATTTGTATCGCTTTACGATAAAAAAGGTTGTTGGTTCTAAGTAAAAATAGAATACTCCCAATATGTATAAAATATTCTAGTCCATGAGCGTGTATTTCCTACAGAAGCCATTTCGTACCATGTCATAACTCGTAGTTGCGAGAAAAATTGTGGTAGTTACGAGAAAAAAAATTCGTAGTTACGAGAAACAAATTTCGAAGTTACGAAAAAAAAATCTCGTTGTTACGATAAAAAAAATGGAGGTAAAAACTATATTAATTTTTATCAAAAATCGCTGAAAAAGGAAAAACTCAATAATTTCACCGTCTTTTGGACAAATTCACATCAGATTCTGAAGCTTTAGATATGTGTAAAATATGGTAGACTAACGTAATTTGAAAGTTAAAGTTTGATATTTGCACTTATCTTTGGAAATTTTGTATTTTTTTAGAAATATGGTATTCCCATATAGATCCGATTTCTTCAAGATACCTCTGAGTCGGAATTGCTTAATTTGATTCAATTTGCAAAATTGAAATGTGATGACTGAAAACATTCATTAACTACTTTTGATATGAGTAATTGTCCAAAGTATGTAAAGACTCCAAAAAATTGAATAAAATAATTCAGCATTTTTATAAAATTTGTTATTTCTAACCCAAAATTTCCACGAAATACCTGAGTTGGTAAAGTGTACATGTAAATCAAATTCATTCTTGAGTAGGGCCTTTATACTTTCAGAAAATACTTTCAAATCCCACAAACTATGGGGGCCCTCCCCCTCATTCTTGTGATTTGTCTAAAACTGCTGGGTTTTTTTCCATTTTCAAGTTGAATTTTACTAATAACCATATATATGCCCATATGGGGACACCCCACCCCTACACTGACAGCGACGACTTGGAAACAGCCCACCCCCCCCCCCCCCTGGAAAATGTATAGATCGCTTTAATTCATCAAAATATGAGCCATTTTGATTTAGATGTATCACTCTTTATTTTGTTCCAAACATAGAACATTAGGATAACGAAATTGTGATCTTACTTATTATTTACAAGACAAGTATTACTAAAGCTCTAATCGAACACGCGGTTTTTTTTCACATGCGTGTAAAATGGTAACATGTGTACCGATCATTTGTAATATAGGATTGTATTTGCTTTATCAACATGTAAGTAAAACCATGCAATGTGCAGTTTTTTATTCTGATATAATTTTAGAAGATTGAGACAATGGACTTGTTAAAAATAAATTTTGAAATTAGGAAATTTTTGTATTTTAGACGTTTAGTAAACAGGTACAATGTAAATATATAATGTGGGTCACTAAGTGTATTTATGTAATTGTGTAAGATACAGCTATACTGAAAATGACTATTTTATAGGCAGACATAGCTAAGAAGCATTTCACTATGTAAAGAGTGTAATTTTGAATTACATTTGGAGTATGCATTACTTCCTCCCTGTAACGCGCACCCCCCCCCCTCCCCCACCCACCCGCGAACTCGAAACCTCACAACGCTTCTTTTTCCCAGGTCTTTTTTCGTCCAGATCTATTATGTAACTTACAAGCAAATAATATTTCGCTTCATATATTTTATTTCAACGCTTTGATTTTTGGCTACCATTCGATCACCCCCCCCCCCCCCGAACCCCAAACCCTCTTGATCTGTCCAAATTTTGAAACATTTAGTTCCCTACATGCATATGCATTGTGATAAGTTTGTGATCATGTTATCTTTGTAAATAATCATTTGTTATTTACTGCATTTCATGATGATTTACTTGTAGCAAATCTCCCCCCCCCAAAAAAAAACTTTTCCACTCTGTACCTTAATTTTGATTTTTAAACATAGTACTTGTATATATCATAATTCATACGCCATAATTTCTTTTGGAGGTGTTGTATATGTGAAACATGTTCCGGAACCCCCCCCCCCCAACTCCCGTCCCCCGGGTTCCCCTCCCTCTATCACGTACCCGGGGCAGATCTCATTCAGTATAACTATATATGAGAAAATAATTTTGTTCTTATTTGAAAATTATATATTTTAATGTATGATTTTCTATGCAATTTACTAATTTCTTATAAACTCATCTTTACAGGTAGACGACATCTCATACAAATGACAATGTCCACACGTCCAGGCTTCTTTATATACCGCTCGAGTACTCGAGGTAGTGGATTTTGGGTCACGATACATTAGTATGCAAAACGTCATCAGGGGAAAAGTTCAAATCAACACATGACCAAGTGTATTTTTAGCTAGGGGACGGAGATTGTTAGTTTCACTTCTAACAATTTCCGTTCCCTAAAAAAATTTACTACGTCATGGGGATTTTTAAAGACTTAGTTCAGCTTTAATGAAATCCTGTGACAATATTCAATACAGTGTCCACACAACAAGCCCTTAAATTTGCAATATACATAAAAAGCATGATTCATAACATGTATTGGATGGATAATATATTATACTGATGCATTTATAAGCACAATTTATTCAATCAATTAATTTACGCAATAACATGAAAAATAAACAGTGTAACCATGGTAACCATAATGAATGAGAGAAAGCCCAAACACAAAACCCAAATAAACATTTAACATGTGTATTACAATGAAAAGTACATGTACAACAGCACGATTAGTCAATGGAATTCACACAAAACCCAAATAAACATTTAACATGTGTATTACAATGAAAAGTACATGTACAACAGCACGATCAGTCAATGAAATTCACACAAATCCAAAAATCAGAATCTAAGAACCACAATCATTAGGAGCTCTTACATTCTCACGAGAGATAAAGCGGACAAGTATACAGCTACATGGAACCATGAAGGACAATACACATTTGTTTATTTCGGCTTCTTATAGCGGATCATCATCATGTTGCCTGGTCGTAGGTCACTTATCCAGTTGCCCATAATATATAACTGATGGGTCATACTATAGCCACAGTTGTTGTACCACCATCCGCCTCCCCATAACACTGCACAGTTATCATAGGTATTACCGTCATTGTCGCTGTCGTACGTAGTGAAGGCCATGTTGTGTACTCTCCAGTCCTCGTCTCCATATCCTCCCAGCCAATCATCTGAAACACAATGAATAGATCTACACGATTTCACATCTAATCAATAAAATTACCAAATATGGTAAGCACGATGAGAAGTCTAGCAAAAAAGACAAATAAGATTAAATGTGAACAGAAGTAAACCTAATTCCAAAATTCAAATAATTTTGAAAATTCAATGCCAAAACAACATCCTGTTGTTTACATTCGGATACTGTGTTCATTGAAATAAATTTAAATTCAGTGTAAAAATAATATGAATTGGTGTTTGTATTTAAAAAAATAATTTCTTCGACTTCAATGACTTAGGGCAGAATTACGTCAGGAGTACACTTGTTCTCTAAATATCAATTTCTCTGGATGATCATAGATTTGTGATTGATTGGTTATATTCTTCACATAATTCTGTTTTAAGGAAGTTCTTTAGTCGTGGAAATTTTCATGTATATTATAGAACATTCATACTAAATTCCAACCAGAAATATGCCCATTTTGTGATCTTTATATGAGCTGATATAGAGTTAATATTTACCACCTTTTCCCATTTCCCAACAAAGCTATACACAAGGGAAACAAGTTTCATAATGCTATATATAGTGTTGATGACTGTATGTAGTGAATGTACTATTGTATGTACATTTGCCTTTTGAAATAAATGATATATGAAATGAGAGTGTATGAGAATAAGCATAATGATCATAATAAAAGAGCATTAATTAAGGATTCCGACTATTCCGTCGGAATCCTTTCTGTTATTGCAATGTCTTTTCTTTATTATTATTATTATTATTCTTATTATTCTTACCCCTTTCCATTTCCAGACACTTTATTCAAACGTCTTTCAACACAGAGCAAAAAGGATGGTACCATTAGAAAGAGCAGACAAAGATCGTCTTAAACTATTTTTTGTTTGTCGATAAGTTCACCAATGCCCTCGCTGGAGGTCATCAAAGGTCAAATCTTTAAACTCTTATAACTTCTAAATTAATCACACGATTTGAACGAAATTTGTTTTATATCATTCTTAAGAAAATTTGCAAACTTTTATATGCTTATATGCTTGATGAAATATTTACGGTTTTTGCGCTATTTTGAGTTGAAAATGGAAATTTAAATTGGCACAGTGCCAATTCCTACAGTTTTCGAGATTTCGAGTTGAAACTTAGATGGTAGGTTACTTATAGGTAGTTATTGATGATTACCTAGTTTCAAGGTCAAATTATGATTCTCAAGGTCACAACAAATTTTTCCCTATAGAACAAAGACTATTTGACCTTGACAGTTCAAACTTCATAAATACAATCATTGATCCAAGCCCTTTCACCTTGACCTTGACCCAAGGTCAAATTCTCATTCTCAAGGTCACAACAACATTTTTCCTATAGAACAAAGACCATTTGACCTTGAGAGTTCAATCTTGACGCAAATATTCCTTGCATCAAGTCCTTTCACCTTGACCTTGACCCAAGGTCATTTGTTTGATTTCAAGGTCACAACAAACTTTTGTTGATAAAATATTGAGCTTTAAATAGATGAAAAGAAATCTTGATGAGAATAAACTAAAATGCTTATCTTTCATCCATGACCTTGGTTCAAGGTCAAATAAACCTTTTCAAGGTAATAACAAAGATTTACTCTTGTAGGATTGATAGGATTTTGTTTTTAAATATTTATTCTTCACACAAGTAGTACTTCTTATTTGAACTTTACATAGTAAGATAGATAACTCTTTCATTCTTGTTCTCTGTTTCCTTTTTTTTCTTAGTAGCATAACTTGTCTGTACTTTCATGCTGTTGTCATTCTCTATTTATAGAAATTTTCTCATTGCTAATTCATTGTGCAATTCTTTTTGGGATAGTAATTTAAAAGGATTCAAAATGGATAGAATAGATCTAGGAGTTTAAAGTCTTCCTAAACTTGAAAGGTATTTATCGTCTTTTTCTTCTTTTTTGTCGATAAATAGATAAGAGTCCCAAGTTAAACATAAGCTCTTTTGACTCATTTGCTGAAGTGAATAAGGTACTAAAGCAACTATTCTTTTTTCATCTTCTTTATTCGGATTTTAACATTTCAGTTACGAGGAGGGTCTAATAAAGGGGGAATCCGTCTGTTGCTTGCAACAGTAGCCATCTAGTTTTAAATCAAATTGATATACATTTGTATTTATATCTATTTATAAAGTAAATATTTACAAGCTCAAGAAACGCTCATATATACATACGTACATTGATATATTACCATAAAAACTACTTTCAAATAATATTATCAGAGATTTATCGAGACAAGTGTACGTATTATCTTACTCGAGAGTAAATTTAGGGGGAGTCGATCCTGCCTTTCCCCCGGAAAAGAAAAGGGGAGGGGGGTAAACCGTTTTCTTTGAAAAAAAATTATGAAACAAAGAAAAAGCAGCAGCTTTGGCATATCCAAGGGTCATGACGACCTAACCCTTGTAGGGGGTTCGAGACGAGGAAAGGGTATCCTTTTTGGTTGATGGTCACTTCGTACCATAAATAACTCGGACATTGGTCAATTCGTACCAAAGATTTACTAACTCGTATCATAACCATTTCGTACCATGACCAACTCGTACCAAAATAAATAGTCAATTCGTACCTTTTGCGAATTCATGGGTACAACTCGTACCCAATTTTATTCAAACTCGTACCATAACATACTCGTACCATAGCCAACTCGTACCACACAGAATCTCGTACCCATTGAAATTAACTCGTACCATAGCCAACTCGTACCCAATTTTATTTCAACTCGTACCATTACATACATGTACTAGTACGGTAACCATAACCAACTCGTATTACACATAATCTCGTACCAATTAACATTAATATCATAACCAACTCGAATCACCTAGAATCTCGTACATGTATAACTCTCCTCCTCTTTTACCTCCAACAAAATCATGGCACTGTCATATATATCCATATGTTTGTATGCTTTGTACAAAGTTTCATTAAAATATCTTCATTCGTTTTGAAATAATTCAGCCAAAATGAAGCCCGATTGACGCTATTTCTAAGCACGCAATATTTGGTAAAATTCATGACATTTTCATGTCCGCTATTTTCAAAAATGTCCTGTTTTCTTCCAAATAAAGATATTTAAACAAACTAAACTGTGTTGTCTTCTTTCAACTTTGATATAATGATATTTTAAATGTAAAAACTTCAAACTATATTTTTAGAATTTATACGATTTTTTTCCAGGAGGCCCGAGAGGCGTAATTCAAACTGTAAAAATTGCGCAAAATCAACCAGAAAAAGATAATTCTTGGCTAGAGTTGAAATTTTTTTTCTTGTTCTATGTCAGTGACCATACAGCAACTCTATAAGGTGAAAAAAGTATTGATATATTGATATAACGACTCATAGTAAAGCACAAACGTACCCCACCCCCCTAACTTTACATTTCCGCGTTTTCCTTTTATGTTCGGTAAAGGCTCAGAATGAAGCTTAAATTTGTACATTAGAGTCCAAATTTGCTAGTTTTCCATTTGGAAATATATTATACATCAAATAAAAATCATTTTCTAAAAAAATGGTTCGTTTACATAGCAATTCATAGCGATGAATACCAAAAAAAAAAAACAAACAAACAAACAAACAAACAAACAAAAAATGACGGAAGGGGGGGGGGGGTGTTGCGAAAATTTCAGCATTTCGATATATATGCTAAACTTCATCATCAATTTATACTTTTCTTATCACATCTGGTTAAGAAAAAAAATAAACAACAAAATTTCCTATCATCTGGGGGAGGGGTCGGCGTCTTAAAGGAAGGAAGGGGGGGGGGCTCGGCGCCTTATTTTGAATGAGAGTGTAATATGTACACGTAAAATAGATGTCATACCCATCCAAATCACATTCTGTACCAGTATTAGCCTTCTTTCATGAAATAAAAACAACACTACATCGTTTTTGTATATAATTTTATGATATGCCGTATCTTTATTCGTGAGCTATGGTGGCATACTTCTGCCCCCTACATGCAAGTTGTTTTATGTGAACAATGTCATGCAAGATAATTATGTCGACATGCAAGATAAAAATGAGAAGAGTCATTTCCTCATGTATGGGATCAGTGTGCCAACATGTGCCATTCTACATGCAAGATACTCTATAATTATGTTGACATGCAAGATAATAATGTGAACATGCAACTTATTTATGTCAACATGCAAGATAATTATGTGAACATGCAAGATAAATAAGTCAACATGCAAGTAATTATGTCTACATGCAACTTATTTATGTCATAATTATCTTGCATGTTGACATAATTATATTGCATGTTGACATAGATGTCTTGCATGTTGACATAATTATCTTGCATGTTGACATAATTATCATGCATGTTGACATAGCTGTCTTGCATGTCGACATACTTATCTTGCATGTTGACATAAGTATCTTGCATGTTGACATAATTATCATGCATGTTGACATAGCTGTCTTGCATGTCGACATAATTATCTTGCATGTTGACATAAGTATCTTGCATGTTGACATAATTATCTTGCATGTCGACATAATTATCTCGCATGTTGAGTTATATTTCTTGTAATTTCAAGTAACATTGGCATGAGTTGGCGTAAAATCTCTTTTTGACACTGCACATCTCTAAAATATTATGTTGCATGTTGACATAACTATCTTGCATGTTAACATAAATATCTTGCATGTTGACAAAATTATCTCGCATGCTGACAAAATTATCTTGCATGCTGACATAATTTTCTTGCATGTAGGGGGCAGAAGTATGCCACTATAGTGAGCACTAGCTCTTGAATGGTAAATTCGACGTCAGGCTGAAATAACAATGAAATGTATATGTATAGCGTCTGTGATACGTTTTATTTCAAGTATATGTCTCAGAATGTACACTAAAATGTCAGAATTTCCATCATATTTACGGTTCCTTATGATATAGATAAAATCTGTCATCCTTAGAATCGTTTGACTTGCATATCAAACCTCGCTTCTAGGATCCAGATCCCAGTTATTTTTCAAGTACTTTCTTACCAAAAATAGGAGAAAAATTCTCAAATCACACCGGCTTAAACACATTGACACTACTTTTGAATGATTAGAAATTTTATTTGAATCACATAGAAAAATGCATTAAAGATTAAAATTACACAACTTTTTAATATTTTTTCAAAGTCATGCACCTGGTTCCGGACCGGAATTATTCGAATTTTATGATCTGAGGACCCATTTTCACACGTATACTTTCACACATGTAGATGTCTCACACACTTTAAACTATATTCCAAATTTTATTTCATCTATCTAGTAAACAATCACGGGAAGACAATTCAAGATAAACATTATGTGTATTTTCCACCAATTGTTGAAAATAATAAGAAAATAATCAGAACTATTTGACAGGACAATGACCTAGATATGCATTAATTGGGATCTGTATCCTGTACCCATTAACATTTTCTCGAATAACCAACTCGAATCACCTAGAATCTCGTACCCATTAACATTTACTCGAATCATAACCAACTTGTACCACACATAATCTCGTACCCATTGACACGAACTCTTATAACCAACTCGAATCACCCATAATCTCGTTTCCATTAACATTTACTCGAATCATAGCCAACTTACTCGAATCACCCATCGATGAGCGTATATATATATAAAATCTTTTGAATAAAATATGAATAAAGTTCCCACTAATGCGGATTAGATATTTGACACATGCATGTCTAGTGACGCTTAATCAATAAAAATTAATGCAAAAATTTATCAAGGTCCGAAAAAAGTTATTTCAGGTATGAGTTTACAGAGAACAATTTACTGAGTACCATGGTACGAGTTGGTAGGGGTGAGAATTTATGCATGGTACGAGTTTATGGTACGAGTATTGGTACCATGGCACGAGTTGGTATTGGTACGAGTTTATGTATGGTACGAGTTGGTAGAATTTATGGTACGAGTTGATGATGGTACGAAATGGTTTTGGTACGAGTTGGTAGTAAGTTTGGTACGAAGTGGCAGGTACGAGTTGGTTATGGCACGAATTGACCATACCCCTCCTTTTTACAAAAATCAAATAATTTCCTTAATGGTATTCCTTTCCGTTCAGTCTATTGATACAACCCTCCTTCGTGGATTTTTGTTCCCCGCTACTTAGGCAAGTCAGATTGCAGTCGGCACAACCTTCCTTACATTGAGCGGGAGAGGGGGCAAAAAACAGATATCGATCAGTGCAGCTAGAACCCACCCACCCCCGACGTACCGACGAAAAAAATCAAAGTCATACAACTACTGTACATTAAATGAAAAAAAAATCCGCACCGAATAACCGCAACTTTCGTCTCTTAACGTATCCATTGTACAAATGGAGATCTCGCTGACATCTCGTCCATTTAACGTATCCAATGTACAAATGAAGATCTCGTGGACGTCTCGTCCATTTAAACAGTGTTAAAATTATCTCGGTAATCTTCGGCAGTGTCTCGATAATTTCCGTGGCTTGAGTAACGGTCGGCATGTTGACCGTGATGAGAGAAACCATTTTATATGTGTATTTGGTATATTTAGGTAAAAACATGCCATGATTCTAACTATATAATACACTTGATATTTATTTGTACAACGGATACCTTAAACAGTGTTAAAACTATCTCGGTAACCTTCGGCAGTGTCTCGATAGTTTTCGTTGCTTAGTACGCGGTTTGGATGTTGAACTATGATGTTGGAAACCAAATTTTATGTTGCATGATGGTATATTTAGGTAAAGATATGCCGTAATTCTAACTATATAATACACTTGATATTTATTTGTACAACGGATACCTTAAGAAAGCTTAAAAATATCCCGATTTGTAACATTCGTCCACCGACACCCACGAAAGTTTATTAGTGCCATTTTGGGAAAGAAAAAAAGTAAAAAATCGTTCTAACAAGATAAAAAGTCGTTCAAACAAGTTAACAAGTCGTTCAAACAAGATAAAAACTCGTTCAAACGACTTTTAGATACTCGTTTAAACGACTTACGTAACTCTTTCTAACGACTTATGTAACTCGTTCAAACGACTTATGTAACTTGTTCAAACAAGATAAAAAGTCGTTCAAACAAGATAAAAAGTCGTTCAAACAAGTTAATAACTCGTTTAAACGACTTATAAAACTCGTTTGAACAAGCTAAAAACTCGTCCAAACGAGAAAAAAAGTCGTTCAAATAAGATAAAAAATCGTTTAAACGACTTTTTATCATAGCTTTCTATACAGCGCATAACATAAGTTTTGGATCGATACACGCTAGTAAGCATTAGACTTCACCCTTTCGTTGAAATACCTTTGTTGAGATACATACGAAGCATATATCATACAATTAAGCAATACAAATCTACATGTACATAATATCTAATGTACCGGTATATATACATGTAGATTCAAAGAAACCTTTATCTCTTTAGGAGAGGTAATTTGCCGAGATTGAGGGCGGTGCTGCGGAGGAATTAGGCATGCATGGGACTGGTAAGTAGGATCGAGGGGTCTCTGACTGAGACAGGCACCATGCCCTTCAAATGAAATTCTAGACACAAAATGAATATTTACAGTGGAGTGGTTCTAAATTTTTTTTATTCTTATTCCAAAGGAGAGTGGGTCAGACCATCCCGTCTCTTTTCAGAAACCAAGATACCTATAATATTAAGGAGCAGAAGAACAATCGGACCATGGGATGATCGGTCCGTAGATGTAATTCGAAAAGGCCCATTACAAAGGTCCGAATTTCCAATTAGGTTATTATGTTTAAAATCGCATTAATTTTAATGAAATTATGTTTATTATAGCAATTGTACATAATATGTTTATTAATTATAGCTATGTACATGGATATAGAACATTTCTTTATATCTCTGGGTTTCCAGAAAAAAAACGGAAGGATTGTGCACACGTTATCCGGTTAACCACATCATTTGCTTAATTTCACACATGGGAGATGGCCGTCGAATCGGCACCGATTGCCCATTTGTCTGTATTGTTCATGTGTAGTGTTCTGATGTCAAATTTGGTGTTCCTTGTCCCTTTTTTCATGTTTGTGTCTCTTTACTTCCTTGTTTACTCTTTGTTTTGAGACTGTTTGTGTCTCTTTACTTCCTTGTTTACTCTTTGTTTTGAGTCTGGGAGGTTTTTTTTTCTGTTTTGCGATGGCTGCTGCAATCGAGTCTGACTGGATCCCCTCCTGTTTTTATGATCAATTTTAGTACTGGGGATATCTTATTATTTTCCTCATTGCTAGACGGTCTCAGTCAAATATCTAAAATGCTACAAATTTAACCATTGGTTCAAGCAATTTTTATGTTTTCAAGCAATGTGGCCCTACATAAATGTACAAGAGTGCAAAGCTATTACTGGTACCCATGATTCATAGGAGAGGGATAATGCAGGATTTTAGTTGGGGGGGGGGGTATGCTTATCTAAAATGCAAGGGGTCTTGGCGCCGTCTTATATTAAAGTGAAGTACTGATGGAGGTTCTGGGGACAAAAACCTTTCCTTATACATGTACAGAAATTAAAAAAAAAGGCGATAAGAGTGACCGTATTATAATGACAAGTGACTGACGGTAATGAAGACAGCACGGATATATAGTTTTAATCAATATTGAAATGTAATAAAAAGCTGAATCAAGTAATGTGGTAGAGAATGCTTTTTCTTTCAACTGATTTTAGGGGGGGGGTTATACACCCATTCCCTTAGCTGTAAGGGTATACTAATTAATTTAGTAAATGTATATCAGGAAAACACAGGTCGACCACTCAAAAAGTAAAGTTAACACCCTATCATAAATCTAGATCGAATACCAAGTATATCTAGACATCGATCAGAACTAGTTTTATCTTGTATAAATGGTATTTTCAAAAGTTGTTTGAACGACTTTTTATCTTGTTTGAACGATTTTTTATCTTGTTTGAACGACTTTTTATCTTGTTTGAACGACTTTTTATCTTGTTTGAACGACTTTTTATCTTGTTTGAACAAGTTTCTTAAGTCGTTTAAACAAGTTAAAAAGCCGTTTGAACGACTTTTTGTCTTGTTTGAACGTTGTTTTATCTTGTTTGAACGCGTTTCTTAATTCGTTTAAACAAGTTAAAAAGTCGTTTAAACGACTTTTAATCTTGTTTGATCGATTTTTTATCTTGTTTGAACGACTTTTCATCTTGATTGAACGACTTTTTTTCTTGTTTGAACGAGTTTCTGTAGTCATTTAAACAAGTTAAAAAGTCGTTTGAACGACTTTTTATCTGGTTTGAACGAGTTTCTTAAGTCGTTTAAACAAGTTAAAAAGTCGTTTGAACGAGTTTTTATCTTGTTTGAACGACTTTTTATCTTGTTTGAACGAGTTTCTTAAGTCGTTTAAACAATTTAAAAAGTCGTTTGAACGAGTTTTTATCTTGTTTGAACGACTTTTTATCTTGTTTGAACGAGTTTCTTAAGTCGTTTAAACAAGTTTAAAAGTCGTTTAAACGACTTTTAATCTTGTTTAATCTATATTATATTTCTTGTTTGAACGACTTTTCATCTTGTTTGAAAGACTTATTTTTCTTGTTTGAACGAGTTTCTTAAGTCGTTTAAACAAGTTAAATGGTCGTTTGAACGAGTTTTTATCTTGTTTGAACGAGTTTTTATCTTGTTTGAACGATTTTTTTATCTTGTTTGAACGACTTTTCATCTTGTTTGAACGACTTATTTTTTCTTGTTTGAACGAGTTTCTTAAGTCGTTTAAACAAGTTAAAAAGTCGTTTGAACGAGTTTTTATCTTGTTTGAACGAGTTTTTATCTTGTTTGAACGAGTTTCTTAAGTCGTTTAAACAAGTTAAATGGTCGTTTGAACGAGTTTTTATCTTGTTTGAACGACTTTTTAACTTATTTGAACGAGTTTCTTAAGTCGTTTAAACAAGTTTAAAAGTCGTTTAAACGACTTTTAATCTTGTTTGATCGATTTTTTTATCTTGTTTGAACGACTTTTCATCTTGTTTGAACGACTTATTTTTCTTGTTTGAACGAGTTTCTTAAGTCGTTTAAACAAGTTAAAAAGTCGTTTGAACGAGTTTTTATCTTGTTTGAACGACTTTTTATCTTGTTTGAACGAGTTTCTTAAGTCGTTTAAACAAGTTAAAAAGTCGTTTGAACGAGTTTTTATCTTGTTTGAACAACTTTTTATATTGTTTGAACGACTTTTTAACTCGTTTGAACGACTTTTTATCTTGTTAAAACGACTTTTTCTTTTTGTTTTCTTTCTCCAAAATAGCATTAATAAGCTTTCGTAGATTTGTCTTCTGTTGATGTAATTGTATATATTCCTGTGACTATGTAAACGTCATCTAAAGATTTCTGAAAATTTTGGAGCAAGAAAAAAAATATTAACGACAGAAAGAAAAAACGAAACGATATTTATGATAAAACATCGTACAACCTCTTTTGTTGTGTCAAACAAAAACATAAAATATAGAAATATATTATGAATAAATCGATAAAAAGGAAATGAATAAATAAATGGTATATGTTATTAAAGTGAAATGTCCATCAAATGCTTTATGAAACGTCCATCAAATGTGTTGCCTTCTCGACTTTGAGACTGAATAATTGATAGGTACTTCTTTGATGTTTATTTCATCAAACGGACACCTTTGGAACATAAGAATACGCAAAAGAAAATTTTAATATCTAGTACTACTGTTATAGAGAGGTTGAGATTTTCTACGTGTAACTTGTACGGGTAAGTCTAGTGTACAAGTTGAATTACACGTAACAGTTGTTGAGATTTCTTTTCATAGACCGCTACGTGTACTTGTAAAATCTAAGTGAACTTGAGTTGACTTTTGGACAGTATAAATTCAAGAGGAACATAAAGTTCGGTTAAATCTATATTGAAATAGAAACTTCAAATCAATCTGAATTGAATGCCATACTTTTTTTTATACTATTTGATAGAATAAAGGGGATGAAATATCTTGAAGTAAAGACCTACGTGTATCTCGCACTTTACACGTTCACTGGCAACGTGTAACTTGTAAAGCAAATGACGTCAAACGCAATAAATGATGACGTAACAATAGCCGACCAGAATACAAGTACATGTACAAGTTACACGTAGTAAATCTCAACCTCTCTATATCTTTAAAGATTGGGTGGTCGTAAGTTCCAACCGCGGAAGTGGTCTGGACTGAATTTCGAAAATAAATGACCCCCATAGATATGTTGGTCATCGTAGACAAGTTAACATAGTTAAAGGTACAAAAAGTCTAACAGGAATAAAGCTGTCAATAATGAAGTTTTACCGTAAATAGCTTTTAAGTACTACCATTTGAACATTTATATATTACTTACATAAAATATCTCTCATAGTTTTGTTTTATAGACGCTTTTACTCTCTGGTACACACGATTTCGGTAAACTTCGGAAATTGTTACTACGCTTTTCATTCGACCATGAGAATTCAAACGCAGCTGTTGATTAGTTTTTGAATTGTCAGTGGAAGATTTCTCTACATTTTAAAAGGGGACATCTCAAAGGTTTTGACGAAGATGTATGCTGGTTTTGTATGGCTAACAAACGTTGAATGCAACCAAACTATATATGTTTGAAAAGAGAGCGAAATGGCGATTATTTTAAGTACCATCATGAATACAATCCATCAAGAAATAAAGAAGTTATACCAAAAGATAACTTTGATGGCAAGTTTTGAAAAAGTAGGGCAAATGTTCACATTTGACCAATATGTGACATAAGTAGGTCATGTTTGGTGTCTATCGAATAAGCAACGTATAAACTTTACAAAACTTAAACATTTACATGTAACAGAATTGAAAGAACCAGGTAAAACTTATTTTCGTACATATATAACGCTATCGTCCATTGTTAATGTAGCTCCACTCAACCATATCAACAGGTACCCTAATATATAAAATCAGCAGCGACAATCATTCAGCAATCAGAGAATAACAAAATAAACTACAAAATGATAGAATAAGTACGTTGCATTCACTTAACTATATTTAATTATTTTTACGAATTTAGCATATTTATACTTTCTTGATTTATAAAACATTAAACATTTGAATGTTCAATCATTCAATTTATTTTGAAAACCATAATATTTAATCATGAAATCCGGGTACTCACAATTATCTAATTCCTCATAATAACAAATCAAAAAGTGTCTTTTAGATCCCTTATTGAAGTCTTGGAAAAGAAATAGAACACAAATCAAATCAAAAAAAAAAAAGAAAAAAGGTAAAAGGAAAAAATCCAAATAAACAAATGACAAAAAATCAGATGCAAAAAGCATGTTAGGTTACATTGAACACAAATTTCCTATTTCCATGCAAAACGAGGTGGAGGTCCCGGGGGTGGGGGCGGGGGGCGTCTGTTTTCAGTCTTTGGCAATGGCGGGTTTATAACCGGAGGTACAACAGTAGATCACGATGGATGGGATGACGTGCTTGCCCCTGACGAGCATGGAGCATGTTGGGTGAATTTTGAGCAGGTTGAATGACCCGAGTATTTTGGCTGTCCACACTAGAAGTTACAATAGCCGTTGGCATTTCATGAGGGTAATTTTGAAATACTGTAAGGGAATTCGGAGGAACGCCAAATGATTATGGATTAATATACATGTAAGGGTATGTCCATGGATGATTATAAGGTCCTGGCGCATACTCCGCTGCAGTTTTAAGCTTTGGGATTTTTTCGGGTTGTGAACTTTGTTCCAAATGTTCGTTTTTATTCCGTTTTAAATCGTACATTAATTCTAGATAGTACAGGGTTTCGTGGTATGTTATTGGTTGTTGATCTTATATCAAACTTTTCGTGATGTGCATCGATAATCGATTTCCATGATGCAGATTCTAAATGTAAGTGGATAGGGATCTTTCCCTTGTAGTGTTTCCGTAGGATGCACTTATCTGCGTCCAACACCCGTTTTTTAAACCCAGGACCGACCCCCATTCACTAGATATTTATCTGGGTTTGAGTTTACCAATGCACTATGGATTTTTTATTCATATGACTTAGACATGCCTTCGTAAATTTTCTTCTTTGCTTCGTATTCCAATCTCATTTTTTTCAATTCTCCTTCAGTTTTGTTTTTTAAATTTGCCAAATCTTGCAGTTCTTTTTTTTCCGGATGAACATCAAGTTCACCACATTCCAAAACCGAAGAACACGCCAAATGAGGACATCTGGCCTTTGAATGACCATCATGACTGTGACAATGATGACATAGCTTTTTGGAGCTTTTAGGGACTGATGGATTATACTGCTGACTTAAACTGTCACAATTCTCAAAATGAATTTTGAATTCCGATTCCTTCATTTCAATTTCACTTTTTTTAAAGTAGCTGTCCATATAAAAATCATGCAATAGGTGCTACACTTAGGGTTTCAGAATTCTGTGATACTTTATCATCAGTTAGTATTAAGTGCAAATATGGTGTTTATTTCATATGAGACCTGTCAATTCACGGTTGCTAAGGAAACGCCCTGATCAAAATTTGCATAGCAACCAATGCAAAAATGATATTGAAATCTTTAAAAATGACGATTTTTAGCAGCATTTTTTTTACATTTTAGATGGCTTCTGTGATAATTGATTCATATCAGATAAATTAGGCATAAGTTCCTTGATAAAATGGAATGATAACATCTTGTCAAAAATAATTCCAAATCGACAAATTTTTGGGACAAAAGTGGCAAAAATTCAAAAATTCAATTTTTATGAAAAATAAGCAAAAATATACTTTTTCAAATTCAAATATTTTCAAGTACCAATTCAATACATCTTTTACATAATGATCACAAAATAATATAGGCATCATATTTATGTATTATAGTTTCAATTTTCTCGGATCAAATATTAGACTCGCGTTACAAAGCAACCAAAATCACTAAAAATTGTGAATATCAAAAATCATTCTTATTTTCATACAGATTATAGAATACAATGATACCACCAAATGAAAGTGAATAAAGGTGAGGATCACCTGAAATATTTTTTTTTACAATTTCAAAAAAATTATTTGATGCCGTTGCCATAGTTACCAAATAAATAATTTCAAAAATTAGAATAAATGGACATCTTAATAACAATGTATTATTATTCTTTGATTATAAGTAGTAACTGGCGTTACATACTAAATAGAAATTATCAAATGAATTGAAAACATATTTGAAATCTTTTATTATTACTTTACAGTTAAGCAAAATAATTTAAGGGAAGATCCAGTCACTGTTACCATGGGTATGAATAGCCCTGAGATAAAATAGATCATCATTTTATTAATATCTTATGTATTTTCTGAAATTGACCGAACCTTTGAGATATGCATTTATTTATTCTTTAATTTTTTAAATTACGCATATTTATGTCTTTAAGAAAGATATTTGTTAATTTTTTACACATAAATTTTTTTCATGTCAACAAGGGTACTTTCCTTAACGACACATAGCAACCATCATATGGGAAATACTTATTATCAATATTGCTTGAGTGAATACTTCTCCGTGGCTTGAATAGGCCGAAAGAGCAGAAAATAAACTACTCTAAACATACATGTATGTAATTTACTAAATTTATCAATCTATCTCAACGATCTATAATTTAACTATCACTAGGTAACGTGTTGCAATTCTAATCTTAAAAAAGGCATAGCAACGTTATATAAAACACCAAGATCAGCATTTAATTTAGAAATCATGTGTTTTCATGAGAAGAACATGACTGCAAAAGGTGTGAATGAAATCCTTTTCACACATGTTTTAAATCGATTTTAAAGTTACTATTCATATCAAGATAGATTATTTGTTCCCCGTAATTAGAGATTCGGGGTAGCTGTCCCTTTGCTTCTTTCTTTGTCCATTTGTAAAAAAAACTTTAACCTTGGGCATAACTTTTGAATGAAAAATGATAAGACGTACATGCTTCCTGTAACATTTCGTGACAAACTTCTCCATGAGTTGAAAAAATTGACCTCGTGACCTTAAAACCAATTCAAATACTTAGTATCAATTGTTTCTTCGATTTCATCAGATGTATGAAGTACGCACTACTTTTTTTTCGTTCCCGCTACAGAAGAGCTACGTAGATGTTACGTTGTTTGCCCCGACCACCCCAATACGTAACGCAAACCAAAGCCGTGTACACAGTAGAAACGCATTAACCGTACGTGTTGGTAGGACGCATCAGTTCTAAACGCCTTTTACGCTGTATAAACGCCGTACTTATGCCTTGGACTTCTTCATTTCTCTCGCGTAAATAATTTGGCAAAAATACTTCTGTTACAAAGCAGATGCAAAATATATATAGGCTAAACCTTGGAGTCTAAATAACCTTTTAAAACTTTAATTATTGCTCATAACTCTAACATGTTTAAGAAATAACAACTAGCTAGCCTTGGTTTGTTGTCCAGTAATTCCCCGAGTCACATGAACCAATGTAATTATCATAGAGCCGCGACGAGGGGAATTACTGGACAACATATCACAGCTAGCTAGTTGTTATTAAGGATTCCGACTTCCGTCGGAATCCTTTCTGTTATTGTATTGTCTTTTCTTTATTCTTATTATTAAGGATTCCGACTATTCCGTCGGAATCCTTTCTGTTATTGTATTGTCTTTTCTTTATTAAGGATTCCGACTATTCCGTCGGAATCCTTTCTGTTATTGTATTGTCTTTTCTTTATTCTTATTATTATTCTTATTCTTATTATTATTATTATTATTATTCTTACCCCCAGATCGATCCAGAGACTGTACAAAAAAGTGCCACTTCTTATGATAAAACGAAACGTATCATAAGAAAGAGCATATCAAGATCTTGAGGTAAAAAAATTTTGTTGTCAAAATGTTCACATATGCCCCCGCTAGAGGTCATCAAAGTTCAAATCTTTAAACTCTTATAACTCCTAAACTAACCGTACGATTTGAACGAAATTTGTTTTAAAATGTTCTTTGGGAAATTTGCAAACTTTTTTACGCTTAAATCCTCGATAAAATATTTACGGTTTTCGTGCTATTTTGAGTTGAAAATGGAACTTTAAATTGGCACAGTGCCAATTTCTACAGTTTTCGAGATTTTGAGTTGAAACTTGGATGGTAGGCTACTAATAGGTAGTCATTGATGATGACCTAGTTTCAAGGTCACATTATGATTCTCAAGGTCACAACAAACTTTTGCCTATAGAACAAAGACTATTTGACCTTGACAGTTCAAACTTCAGAAATACAATCATTGAGCCAAGCCCTTTCACCTTGACCTTGGCCGAAGGTCAAATTTTGATTCTCAAGGTCACAACAAACTTTTGCCTATAGAACAAGGACCATTTGACCTTGAGAGTTGAAACTTGGCGCAAATATTCCTTGCATCAAGTCCTTTCACCTTGACCTTGACCCAAGGTCATTTGTTCGATTTCAAGGTCACAACAGACTTTTGTCGATAAAATATTGAGCTTTGATTAGATTAAGAGGACCCTTGATGAGAATTAATTCAAATGCTTATCTTTTATCCATGACCTTGGTTAAAGGTCAAATAAACTTTTTCAAGGTCATAACAAACATTTACTCTTGTAGTAAGTCATTGTAAAGGATTTGATATTGATTGAGCATGGAGTTTAAAGCTTTGGTAAACATGAAAGGTATTTATCTATTTTTTTCTTCTATTTTGTTGATAAATAAATAAGAGTCCCAAATTAGACATAAGCTCTTTTGACTCATTTGCTGAAGTTAATAGGGTACTAAAGTAACTATTCTTTTTTCCATCTTCTTTATTCGGATTTTAGCACTTCAGTTCCGAGGAAGGTCTGATAAAGGAGGAATCCGTCTGTTGCTTGCAACAGTAGCCATCTAGTTCTTATTATTATTCTTATTATTATTATTATTATTCTTACCCCCAGATCGTTCCAGTCACTGTACAAAAAAGTACAACTTCTTATGATAAAACGAAAAGGATCATGTGAAAGAGCATATAAAGATCTTGAGGTAAAAAAATTTTGTCGTCGAAAAATTCACATATGCCCCTGCTAGAGGTCATCAAAGTTCAAATCTTTAAACTCTTATAACTCCTAAACTAACCGTACGATTTGAACGAAATTTGTTTTAAAATGTTCTTTGGGAAATTTGTAAACTTTTATACGCTTACATGCTCGATAAAATATTTACGGTTTTCGCGCTATTACGAGTTGAAAATGGAACTTTTAATTGGCACAGTGCCAATTTCTACAGTTTTTGAGATTTTGAGTTGAAACTTGGATACTAGGTCACTTATAGGTAGTCATTTAATGTTGACCTACTTTCAAGGTCAAATTTTCATTCTCAAGGTCACAACAAACTTTTACCTGTAGAACAAAGACTATTTGACCTTCACAGTTCAAACTTCATACATACTATCGTTAAACCAAGCTCTTTCACATTGACCTTAACCCAAGGTCAAATTTTGATTCTCAAGGTCACAACAACCTTTTGCCTATAGAACAAAGACTATTAGACCTGCAGAGTTCAAACTTCATACATAATATCATTAAACCAAGCTCTTTCACCTTGACCTTGGTCCAAGGTCAAATTTTGATTCTCAAGGTCACAACATACTTTTGCCTAAAGAACAAAGACTATTAGACATTCAAAGTTCAAACTTCATACATAATATCATTAAACCAAGCTCTTTCACCTTGACCTTGAGCCAAGGTCAAATTCAGATTCTCAAGGTCACAACAATTTTTTGCCTATAGCACAAAGACTATTTGACCTTCAGAGTTTAAACTTCACACAAATAATTGTTCAGTCATGCTCTTTCACTTTGACCTTGACCCAAGGTCAAATTCTCATTTTCAAGGTCACAGCAACTTTTCCCTACAAAACAAAGACTGTTTGACCTTCAGAGTTCATACTTTATACATATCATGCTTGGGCCCAGCTCTTTCACCTTGACCTTGACCCAAGGTCAAATTCTGATTTTCAAGGTCACAACAAACTTAAGTCTATAAAACAAAGACTGTTTGACCTAGAGAGTTCAAACTTGACACAAATATTCCTTGCATCAAACTCTTTCATCATGACCTTGACCAACGGTCATTAGTTTGATTTCAAGGTCACAACTGACTTTGGCTGATTGAGATATTGAGCTTTGCTCAGATTAAGATTAATCGTGATGAGAATAATCACAGTACCTAGCTTTCATTCATGACATTGGTTAAAGGCCAAATAATCATTCTCAAGGTCTTAACAATCATTTACTCTTGTAGAATTTACACTTTTTGTCCTATACTATTTATACTTCACACAAGTAGTCCTTCTTATTTGAACTTAACATAGTATAAGAAAGATAACTCTTTTATTCTTGTTCTCTGTTCTCTTTTTTTTTTCTTAGTAGCATTACAGATCTGTCCTTTCATGTTGTTGTCATTTTCTATTAATAGAAATTATCTCATTGCAAAATCATTGTGCAATTCTGTTTTGAGAAAGTAATTGTAAAGGACTTGATATCCATAGAGCATGGAGTTTAAATCTTTCGAAAACATGAAAGGTATTTATCATCTTTTTCTTCTTTTTTGTCAATAAATAGATAAGAGTCCCAAGTTAGACATAAGCTCTTTTGACTCATTTGCTGAAGTGAATAAAGTACTAAAGCAACTATTCTTTTTTCATCTTCTTTATTCGGATTTTAACTCTTCAGTTCCGAGGAAGGTCTAATAAAGGAGGAATCCGTCTGTTGCTTGCAACAGTAGCCATCTAGTTATTCTTATTATTATTATTATTATTATTATTATTATTATTCTTACCCCCAGATCGTTCCGGTCACTGTACAAAAAAGTTTCACTTCTTATGATAAAACGAAAAGGATCATATGAAAGAGCATATAAAGATCTTGAGGTAAAAAAATTTTGTCGTCGAAAAGTTCACATATGCCCCCGCTAGAGGTCATCAAAATTCAAATCTTTAAACTCTTATAACTCCTAAACTAACCGTACGATTTGAACGAAATTTGTTTTAAAATGTTCTTTGGGAAATTTGTAAACTTTTATACGCTTACATGCTCGATAAAATATTTACGGTTTTCGCGCTATTCCAAGTTGAAAATGGAACTTTAAATTGGCACAGTGCCAATTTCTACAGTTTTTGAGATTTTGAGTTGAAACTTGGATACTAGGTTACTTATAGGTAATCATTTAATGTTGACCTAGTTTCAAGGTCAAATTTTGATTCTCAAGGTCACAACAAACTTTTGCCTCTAGAACAAAGAATATTTGACCTTCAGAGTTCAAACTTCATACATAATATCGTTAAACTTAGCTCTTTTACATTGACCTTGACCCAAGGTCAAATTTTGATTCTCAAGGTCACAACAAATTTTTGCCTATAGAAAAAAGACTTTTAGACCTGCTGAGTTCAAACTTAATACATAATATCATTAAACCAAGCTCTTTCACCTTGACCTTGACCCAAGGTCAAATTCTGATTCTCAAGGTCACAACAAACATTTGCCTATAGAACAAAGACTATTAGACATTCAAAGTTCAAACTTCATACATAATATCATTATACCAAGCTCTTTCACCTTGACCTTGACCCAAGATCAAATTCTGATTCTCAAGGTCACAACAAAATTTTCCCTATAGAATGAAGACTATACGACCTTCAGAGTTTAAACTTCATACAAATAATTGTTCAGTCATGTTCTTTCACTTTGACCTTGACCCAAGGTCAAATTCTCATTCTCATGGTCACAGCAACTTTTCCCTACAAAACAAAGAGTATTTGACCTTCAGAGTTCATACTTTATACATATCATGCTTGGGCCCAGCTCTTTCACTTTGACCTTGACCCAAGGTCAAATTCTCATTCTCAAGGTCACAACAAACTTTAGTCTATAAAACAAAGACTGTTTGACCTTGACAGTTTAAACTTTTCATAAATATTCCTGGCATCATACTCTTTCACCATGACCTTGACCCAAGGTCATTTGTTTGATTTCAAGGTCACAACTGACTTTGGTTGATTAGATATTGAGCTTTGCTCAGATTAAGATCAATCGTGATGAGAATAATCACAATACGTAGCTTTCATCCATGACATTGCTTAAAGGCCAAATAATCATTCTCAAAGTCTTAACAATCATTTACTCTTGTAGAATTTACACTTTTTGTCCTATACTATTTATTCTTCACACAAGTAGTCCTTCTTATTTGAACTTAACATAGTATAAGAAAGATAACTCTTTTATTCTTGTTCTCTGTTTCTTTTTTTTTTTCTTAGTAGCATTGCATATCTGTACTTTCATGTTGTTGTCATTTTCTATTTTAAAATAGAAATTATCTCATTGCAAATCACTGTGCAATTCTGTTTTGAGAAAGTAATTGTAAAGGATTTGATATCCATAGAGCATGGAGTTTAAAGCTTTCGTAAAGATGAAAGGTACTTAATTTGTTTTCTTCTATTTTGTTGATAAATAAATAAGAGTCCCAAATTAGACATAAGCTCTTTTGACCCATTTTCTGAAGTGAATAAGGTACTTAAGAAACTTTTCTTTTTTCCATCTTCTTTATTCGGATTTTAACACATCAGTTCCGAGAAAGGTCTACGAAAGGAGGAATCCGTCTGTTGCTTGCAACAGTAGCCATCTAGTTATTATTATTATTCTTACCCCCAAGCCAATCCAGAGACTTTACAACAAAGTACCGCATCATATGATAAAATGGAAAGTATCATGTGAAAGAGCAAATAAAGATCTTCATATATATTTTTTTTCTTGTCGAAAAGTTTACATATGCCCCCGCTAGAGGTCATCAAAGGTAAAATCTTTAAAACCTTATAACTCCTAAACTAACCGTGCGATTTGAATGAAATTTGTTTTATATTATTCTTTGGGAAATTTGCAAACTTTTATACGGTTACATGCTCGATAAAATATTTACGGTTTTCGCGCTATTTTGAGTTGAAATTGGAACTTTAAATTGGCACAGTGCCAATTTCTACAGTTTTTGAGATTTTGAGTTGAAACTTGGATGGGAGGTTACTTATAGGTAGTCATTGATGATGACCTAGTTTCAAGGTCAAATTTTGATTCTCAAGGTCACAACAAACTTTTGCCTATAGAACAAAGACTATTTGACCTTGACAGTTCAAACTTCATAAATACAATCATTGATCCAAGCCCCATCACCTTGACCTTGACCCAAGGTCAAATTCTCATTCTCAAGGTCACAACAAAAATTTTCCCATAGAACAAAGACCATTTGACCTTGACAGTTCAAACTTTGCGCAAATGTTCCTTACATAAAGTCCTTTCACCTTGACCTTGACCCAAGGTCATTTGTTCGATTTCAAGGTCAAAACAGACTTTTGTTGATAAAATATTGAGCTTTGAATAGATGAAAAGGAATTTTGATGAGAATAAACTAAAATGCTTATCTTTCATCCATGACCTTGGTTCAAGGTCAAATAAACTTTTTCAAGGTCATAACAAACATTTACTCTTGTAGGATTGAGAGAATTTTGTTCTTAAATATTTATTCTTCACACAAGTAGTACTTCTTATTTGAACTTTACATAGTAAGATAGATAACTCTTTTATTCTTGTTCTATGTTTCCTTTTTTATCTTAGTAGCATTACTTGTCTGTACTTTCATGCTGTTGTCATTCTCTATTTATAGAAATTTTCTCATTGCTAATTCATTGTGCAATTCTTTTTGGGATAGTAATTTCAAAGGAATCAAAATGGATAGAATAGCTCTAGGAGTTTAAAGCCTTCCTAAACTTGAAAGGTATTTATCATCTTTTTCTTCTATTTTGTCGATAAATAAATAAGAGTCCCAAATTAGACATAAGCTCCTTTGCCTCATTTGCTGAAGTGAATTAGGTACAAAAGCAACTATTCTTTTTTCCATCTTCTTTATTCGGATTTTAACACTTCAGTTCCGAGGAAGGTCTAATAAAGGAGGAATCCGTCTGTTGCTTGCAACAGTAGCCATCTAGTTTCAATTCTAATATTCTTCTACACGAGTTCTATAGCACGTGAATGGGCGAAGCTTAGCGACCAGGCGAGTTCTATAGTACAAATAGGGAGAATATCTGAAGTTATGTTAACATATCCAATGGTACATAACACCGACCTTGACCTTTGAGTATGACCTAGCTGCTTTTACTTAAAAAATGCCGACGGGGGCATTCGTGTTTCACAAGCAATTTTTAGCTCGCCCGGACGAAAAAGCCCTCGGCGTCGTTGTCGCTTTATCCTGGGCTTTATCTCTTGAACTACAAGGGGTAGGGCTTTGATATTTCACGTGTAGATACCTTGTGACGAGACCTTTCATTTGAGACCATGACCTTTGACCTATTGACCTCGGACTTTGACCTACTTTTTTAATCTGGTTTCTGACAAAAACCTGTATAGGCGAGCTATGTAATCTTTGATTACCCTATGTTTTTTTTTTATTTACAGAAAGAATACTTGAACACCGATATTTTATTCTACAATTATCTCTTTCAAATGCTCTCTCTATTTTATGGGTTTTTTTTTATTTAACTCTCCTCCTCAAACATGGTATTTGGTAACAAAAAAGGCCTTCGGCCTGTAGGGTAGCAGCTGTTGAATAATCCTGCCCGAATGGACCGCAATAAATTTTGCCCTCTAGATACATTTTGTACAAGCATGAGTTTAATTGTGCACTTTCAAAAAAAATCCAAGTCCCCCATCCCGAAAATTTTGCTTGTTTTGCTCCACTGGAGGTTCTAAAGAGGGTCCCGACCCCCTACCTTTACCTTTTTGCGGTCAACATTTTTACATCAATATTAGTTTGAATGAAATTTCTTTTTTGTTCACCGTCAATAATAAATATATTTTGCTGATGCATTTTTGCAGCAAAAAAAAAAAAAAAAAAAAAAAAGACAGTGGGGGAGGGGGGCAAAATGAGGCCTTAACTGTGCACATGTCTTGACATGTATTTTTTCGCCAATAAAAAAGTGGCTACACTTTTTTTCGCAACCCAGTGTGAGCTCTACTAGGGATCCAGATTTCATTACTTCCATTGTGGATTTCAAATAAAACAGCTATTCTCTCCGATGCATTCCATATTCCCCATATTCTCACCTTCATACCACAGGGATTTATCGCGCTTACCAGTTGCTTGACAGTTGTGAGTAACTCATAGTACTATCAAGCAATCGGGAAGCGAGATGAATCCCGTGCTTCACACTGTACACGTATTTTGAGACCAAAATAAACTTACGAAGAGAGCCAACGACGTCTGAATTTCCAACTTAGCAACAACAACAAAAATCGCTAGCTCTTTGAAAAGTTACTTTATCAGCCTATGTGATACATAAATTTTGTTTTCTTTTTCAATAACTAGTATATACACGCATGCTTTGGATGTTACTTTGGGTCAGGGGTGGGTGGTTATATAGTGATGTACCCGTTTGTGCATTCGTCCATCCATCCAAAGGAAACCATTACAGAGAATAAATTCGTTTCTCAAGCCGGCCAAGTCTGAATAATGGGTTACACTGCTCTTTTACATTAATTTCATCATTCAATTCTTGGATTGAAATGCTGGAATCAATGAGATGAGGATTCACAGGAATCTATTATATCTAAAACGTTTTACCCCATCTAGTTTTACAAATAAAATAAAACGGGAAAAAGGCGCCAATGCAAATATGATAATGACGCAAATTATGACGTCGTTACTGATGACTTCATTTTCCCCTAATTGCTATTTTCCCCTTGAATGTACTAATCTGAGGTATGCAAACGAGATGAATCAGCACTTATACAAATTTAAAAGCATTTGGGATGATATTAAACCGATTGTAGTTTGAAATCAATTACTTTTGCGCAAATAGATTATGTCAGGAGTTTGAATTTGCTTCAGCACGAAATATCCAGATACACAACTTATGTACTTTTCATACCGAAGAGTTCCATAATTCCCCTAAAATAAAGAATATTTCACTGGTCTTTGTTTTCTTCTTCTGATTGAGATCCAAGAAATTTGTTGTGATGAAAAATAACCAGAACTCTTCCTCTTTCAAACTTTTTGTAGAGCAGTTATGGGCTGTTCTGGTAATTTATTTTATAAAGGTTTCTTTTCCTATATGTTACTATGGCGGGCTATGGGAAAATTCTTAATCTATTATAATTTTCTATAGGTCTTAGCAGGAAAACTACACATATTTGAAAGCTAATATTTTGTAAAAATAATTTTTGTCTCATAAACTTTCAGTTTTGAACAAAGAAAACTATTTCCGTTACTAGTGATGGATAACTTTTTTTTCATTTTGCATTGTTTTTATATGGACAGCTACTTAAGTCCATGTCCATTTCAATTGGACTCTTGTAAATGAATTTGTCATTAGATATTCCAAAATCCATTTCTAGCTGACGTTTACTTTGTGGATTTTCACTATTTCGCCTATCTAAATTCCGATTAAAATCTTTATCTGGTGCAGGACTTTGTCCATCCATGACTTTAATGTTGATTCTGTTGCTCTGATTTATAAACCGGAAATAATTTCTTTCATCAACATCTACCCAATGATTCTCATCATCTCTATAAGATATTCTTATGACCGGCATGCGACGTAAATAAGGGATTTCGTTTTTGATATATTCACAAAAATCCTGAACCGAGAGTGCAGTTAATATCTCATATGAAACTGCAAAACTGTACATCTATCATCAGAATGATAAGTGCAGCGGCATTTGAATTCCACTTCTTCGTACAATTTTTGCTGTGAGAGAGCCATGTTGGCCGTTTGATGGTTGTAAAACTCTTCAGTGACGTGATACCCTACATCGATTTTTTAACAACTCTGAGGCGTTAAAACACCTGTTCAGTAACGTGATACCCTACGTCGATTCTAAACACTTGATAACCTAGCTACGTCCATTTAAAGCGATTAGGCCAGTACGATTTTATTTTCCGTAAAGCGTCCTTGTTAACCTCTTGTCTGGGCTCACAGAAAAAGATCATAAATTCTTCACGACTGTGGCAAGTAACATATGTAGCTTTAAAATTTGTGCTTCCGTATACCTAATCCCAAAAACAACTACTAGTACCTCGGCCACATCTATATTTGTCCTGTAAATTTTATAATAATTCACTGATGGTCAGGGGACTGAAAACTAAACTTTAAATTTGTTGGCCTAACTGTTTCGTATGCCGACCACCTAAAAGAATTGTAAATTTTGTTTTCTTGTAGAGGAACTCGTGAAAATGTCTCAAAAATCTAATACTCTTGGACGAACATATGACAATGGAAAGGCAACCGGAAGTGACTTGAGGTCCTTGATAATAGATCATCTTAAAAATTCGGGTGCTAATGTGGAATTAAGGTATTTACCGAGAGGTCTGATTAGCCGTACGTCAAGTATTTTCAAAGTTGATTGGGCATTTGTGAAGAAGATATGGGAAGGTTATTGTGATTCCGGTTCTGTTAAGCCATTACAACATTCTGGCGGGAATACAGATATTCTCAGTCAGTAAGATTTGGAATACTTTATTTCCTTAAAAAGGAAATACCATCTTTGTTGTTAAAAGAAGTAAGAGAGAAAATTAACGAAAACTGTGGCAAAGACGTCTCTTTATCAACAATCTCTCGTGCAATAAATACTAAATTAAATGAGGAAAATTGGAGTTATAAAGTTTTAACTACACCAGCAACAGAGCGTTTTTCTGACCATAATGATAATTATCTTGATGCATATATACAAGAAATTAGGACAAAGGATCCATATAAACTGAAGTTTATGGATGAGGCTGGTTTTGCTATGTCTGTCGCCATTAATAGGAAAAGGGGACATTCACCTATAGGTTTGAGGGCGATTGAAACGCAAATTTCTAAATAGGAACCGAATTCGACATTGAATTTATTGCTTGGACTAAATGGCGAGGTTTGTGCAGATTTTATCTATGGTGCTTCAAATTCTGCCGAGTTCTTGAGATTTTTCCATGAAGCCGCTACTACTTACTCTGACGATGACAGACCGTATATGGAACCAGGTCATACTGTCGTTGTTGACATTGCGTCAATTCATCGATTTGACGCTGAACGTGCACTGCGAATATATTTTGCAGGAATTGGTGTTGAGTATATATCTTTGCCAACTGACAGCCCCTACATGAATCATGTAGAACATGCCTTTAACTTTATTCGAACAAAGCTTCAATACGAATTTTTAGATATGGCCAAAGAAAACCTTCCGATACATGCAATCTTGGAAGTAACAAAGAGCATTGATTTGGAATGCATTGCGGGATTTTTCCGACCAGTTGGATATATTTTGAACTGAACATCGATCACTTTAACTAGACAAAATATGACTGTTGATTTCATTTAGTTATGATTTGTATGCTTCCGATAAAAAAAATGGGGTTGCATATTGTTGCTGACGTGTCCGTCTGTCTGTCCGTCCGTCCGAGCTCATATTTCCTTAATCTTATACCTGTATAATTTGATGATGTTTCGCACATATATTCATTATGATTGACCAATATGGGACAAAGGTAACTTACTATAAGTTAATTCATAAAAGGTAAGGTAACTTTCAGGGTAAAAAAAATTCTGCATAATCATTCTTCGGAATCTATTTCTTGTGCAAATTGTCTGAAATTCTGACTAATACATTATACACCAAGAAAATGTACATCTTGTATCTTGTTCGGGGAGCATCCATCAGTTTGATAGATTCTGTCTTTTTGAAATATGTTTTGTCAAAAATACAAATCAGATTTGCAGAAAAATGCACTAGAAGTATAAAAATATCTGTTAAAACAGATACAAGTAAATACTTTTTTCATACGTCCAGACTGTCTTTTTTATCATTTATTATAATACATGGCTGTATAACTGTGGTATGTGACCATGTCGGCTGCTTCGTCTATGACACAAGGTAATTTTTGTTCATTATTTCAAGATCGATGTGCATTGTAGCAAAGAATTCAAAGGTGAAAATAAAACTTCTGTTGCTCAGCTTTGGTCGAATAAAATTTAAAATCACTAGATTTAGAAATCAAAAGAAATATCAATAAGTGCTTAGAATTCAGGCAAGACGATTTGTGATACATAGACTTTATGTATCAGGATCAGAACGGTCTAAACTGAGATTTGAACGTTTTTACCACCCACACCCCACCCGACCTTGTCGATATCGTTAAACTTTTACATTAAAATTGCATGAAAGATGGACTACTGTCCTGTTCACTAATTCCAGAGCACTCTGTTTTCCCGGTTTTCTCTAAAATATGATAATGTCATCTTCCAAAAAGATATCAATTTTATAGTACTCCTTTAGTCGTAACAGAAAATACCATTCTTTTGGCTGTGCGTCAGCTAAATTAGAAATAGGACGGAAAACAAAAAGTCTATGGGGATTTTCTATAGAAAGATCGCTGAAAATGTGTGACGTCGGAGGCTTTGACGTCACTGTTTACTATTGTTGACGCAGAGAACAATATGGCGGCGGCTTGAAATTAACATGGGAATTTCCCGTAGACGTTTTATTTTTTCATATTGCGGTTTAGGGGCAGCTGATAGGGTAAGTTGAAGTTAATTTCCAGTTACGACTAAAGGATGTCAATTCTCGGAAACTATAGTTTATAGGAAAATTCTTCAGACGACAGAATAAATCGCCAAAACAGGGTGCTCTGGATTTAGTGAACAGGACAGTAGGAAAATTATATATGTATAATCACTTTCTAGGAAGAATCGATTAATATTTACAAAGGAAAAAGCACGTTTTGATAGCAAAATAAGAATGCAGTGTATGGAATGCTTAATTTCTTCTGTATTACAATATAGATTACGTCAAGCCGCTGAATTATTGTCACTGCCAGTCATGATCGGGCACCGATTGGTATTAGTATGATTGAGTGGAGCTGCATTGAACGACTTGACTTAGAATTTGCAGACCGTTAATTTTATTAATTTCTTTCAAAATTGATAAAAAAAAGTTTAGTTGTAACATCCACACTTTGCCGATTCGATCGATAACAAGCGCGACCTACTTAACATTTTTACCGTCAGTCATGACTGACGGTATACTGTAATCATTCGTAACCTACTTGCACGGATAGAATACCTCTTGGCAATATGATTGGTTGACAATTGCATAAAATGCAAATATCCGTCTAGGTTATTCAGAACCTGTGTATAAGATTCTCTCACCAGGTTGGCTTAAGAGTCTAGATGACCTGAAATGAAAGTCATATCGCATCAGTGTATTTTCTTCCGAAATTTGCATCGAAAAATCTTTGAACCGATACGTCCTATAACAATAGCAGATTTTCGGAGATTTCCGTCGCTTGAATCGCAAAAATGCGGAAAAGCCCGGAAATGTGCGATTGGTAAATGCATTTTCTACCTAGAATGTTACAACATTACAGTCAGCTAACTGACGACAAGCTTTTTGTAAAAGCTAATACTTTCTTTTTTTTAAACATATGTACCATAAACATCATCTTTTAGTGTAACTTCTTGGTGGATTGTATTCATGATGATACTCAAAATAATCGTCGCATCACGATCTGCGCAAAAAAATGTATTTTAATCGCATTAAATAATTGTTATTCGTTATACCCGCTTTCAAACCATTGAGACGCCCCCTTTTCAATTAAGAAAAATCTTCCACCGACGACGTAAAAACTAATCACCAGGGGCTGCGTTTGAATTCTCATGGTCGTATGAAAAGCGTAGTATTTTCATATACAGTATGTAGAAATATGTCACGTAGGTCGAAGTGAACACGCTACCACGATCAGCCAATCGCTTGAATGAACTTCACATCGTGGGATTACTACGAAACATGTAGTAAACCACGTATACATGCAGTCTTTTTGAAATTCTCTCTCTCTCTCTCTCAAAAAAAAAATACTAACTCAATATTTCATTAATTGCAAATACAAGGTAGATATCATGTATAGATATCATGTTCCATTCAAATCACCATCTTGAACGTGGATATTCGAACACTTTCAAATGACTAACAACGTGTAATAGTGTATGACGGCTTGAATGAGAGGCAGGTGTAGTCTGCTATACACATGTGCGTATTTTTACCAAATCCTGAATGAAAATCTACCTTTATTTAGTTATGATTTTTGTTCGTTTTTTTATATTTCGTTTAGACTTTGAATATATATATTATATATACACATATCAAAATTACTGTGGATATATATATACACGTCAAATTTCTTCATATACTTCTCATAGATAAAAATAAACGAGAACTTTACATGTGCATGTATACTGTAGATCCCTTTAGCTAATTTTCCTTCAGACTTGTCAGAGTTTTAATTTCACGGTCGTCATCTAAGCTAGGTCTTTTATAACTTTCCAATACCAAGCCAATACTATTCGTTCATTACATTTCTCTTTTCAGATTTTGATTACACCGATTGTCGATTCATTTTCGCCCCACGTATTATCCGTCAGCCATGTTGTTTTGATACAGTACTAGCCTTATGCAAATAAGTGCTTACACGTGTTCGCAATCGGTCTTTTACGGAGAAAATTAGGTTATATTAGGGTACCCATTTTATAAGCAATAACTGATAATAGCTCGGTAGTGAGGGCATATGTGACTATTGTAACCAGCCAGTTTCTCATTTCTAAGCATGATAGACTCGTTTGCGTTAAAATTTTGACAAAAATAGTTGGTTTGATATTGACGAGACCTTTTGTACCTTTAAACGTCTTCAAATTCAAAAGCATCCATGTTAAATATTTATATATATATATATTATTTTTGCTGGGTATCTATATTTTCTTAACGTTTTGACGTTTGGACTTCAAGGTGACCATATTCTTTTGGAGTGGAGGTAATATTATGTCTCTATTGTAATGTTCATCGGAAATGGAATTGTTTGTCATCATTCTATTTTATTCTGTCTCAAGTAGGTACTAGATATTAGTTAATGTTGAAGAGGAACGCTCGTTACTTTTCGTTTAGTTCTGAAACGATTAGAATATCATTTTATACGATAAACATCACAAGAAAAGTAGTCCCGGTGATGAATTCTGGGGATCAATGATAATCAGGGTTTTTTTTACACATACTTATAAGAAGAGCGAGCGGACAACTTTCCCTATATAATATTATTCTTTTAAGTTTCCATGGAATTACAACTATTTTTTCACCTCAATAAATATTTATCATACAACATCAGAAAATGAAATTACATGTATATACTTTGAAACGGCACAGAGGGCATCTTAAATTTTATTACATTTCATCTCTCACTCTCTGCGTGATACATTTCCGCAACCCCCTCACCCCAAGAAAATAGATCCTATAAGTAGATAAGAATAACGATAGACGGTCAGAAAAGGCTTTACTTTGGATTTTTATCTCCTCTCGATCTCCCACTCTCTGTTCATGGGTTAAAGAAGATCCTGACGATAATCTCAACAGCACTTACAATAGAGCATTAAATTGAGCATCCCCTAGCTAGAGGTGGGACCAGGTGCCCGGGAGGAGTAAGCATCCCCTGTTGGCTTGCCGCACCCGCCGTCAATGTTCATGCACGAAAAATGAAAACTATATAGAAAATGCATGCACTGGCAGAGGAAATGTCTATATAGAAAGTACTATGGCGACCAAGTCAGGGAAACTATTCAAAATACTTACTGTAACAACGAGTCTGACCGGGAAGGGGAGAGTGTGAAGGCCGGTTTCCCCGTCCTCCCTCCACCTTGTTTGATCCGTCAATGGATATGTAGTTTTTTTTAAAGTACTGATGTCTTTTATCATCATAACAGAAAATGGTTTAAAGGAAGAATAACTGTTTATATAACTGAATAAATGTATCATCAGGGTGGCCATTAGCAATAGGTAAACGCTACGGTATGTGATGTAATACAGAGCGTTAGTGCAACAGTTTCATTTGGTTGGAAGTTTATTTTTTGAGTAATACTGTACACTGTATTCTTCAAATCAGCTGATCAATGTACTTAACTTTACCTAGGCATGAATAATTTTAGCTGTTAATGTCTTAAAACTTGTAAATCCATGCACATTTGTTTCTGTCTCAGTTCTAAACAGAAATGACTGCCATTTTTACATATGAATAATTCGGTCAATTCGACCGTTGTACATTTCAATCTGTATGAACCTCTCCTTTGTTGATGCACTCACCCTATTGGATCATATAAATATCATAGATTTCTCATGTACTGACTTTTATAAACCTGAAAATGAAAAAGAATAAACTTGAAACAGGTGAATGACTGATTTTGTAAACGGCGTCTTGTTTCAACCTTGATCCCTTGGGGTGAGTGCTCTTACAGAGGAGAGGTTCTTACCGATCGAAATGTGCCGAGGTAAAATTGACTAGGTCTAAAATGGCAGTCATTAATGTTTAGAACTGGAACTAAATCAAATGTGCATTGATTAATAAGTTTTGAGACATAAACAGGTAAAATTATCCATGCCTATGTTAACTTATTGCATAAGGGAGTCGTCTTGAAACAATATTTTTCTTATAGCAAATATTTTGCGCACCTACATGTCTGCGCTCACCTTCCCGTGAACATTACCGTTTATTTGAAAGCGATGATATAATGATACATCGCTTTTGCATATAAAAATGCTGAGTAAAAATTCCGTGCAGGGAAAAATCAGGAACTTTGAAAATTTCATGAAAATCAGGGGAGAATCATGGAATGTTCATCAGTTAATGTTTGACTATTTGTTATTCATTTTAATGTAAGAGGGTGCTACTGAAAAGAATTTTGGTGGCTCCGCTGGAAGCATCACTGATGACAATTGAATGTTCGAAACACGTGTCTGGTGCAGGAAAAATTGGTTTGGAATTTTCTTCATGAGGGTATAGAGTTGGAACACTTCCGTATTATTGAAAACATGACAAATATACCTGATAGAACTGACAAAATACATTGGAACAAATAAATAAGACATTTTATTGCAGATTTAATGTCTTAATTTTTTCTGGCTCGCATCACTCGCCAATGGACACTAGATCTTGGAATGCAAAGTTAAGTACAGTTACCTAGAAATGAGTAAGTATAGTTAAGGAAATTTGATTATATATTCGAACATAAAAGTGTAAAACAGACTAGTATTAAAATGCATCTAATTGTCAGGGAAAATAATGGAAAATTCAGGGAATTTCATTTATCAAAATCTATGGCTACCCTGACTATATAAACACAGAGACATATGTACTATTTACACTACATGTACATCATCGTGTACAAGTGTAGTGTTAAACACTTTGCAATATGGCATGGGAGCTGTATTATTCTTAGTTGTACCTTCTTGGAGATAATCTCCCTATTTCTATCTTTGACACTGAACTAGAAGATAAAGACTTACGCAGAGATCCGACATATGAATTCTCATCGAAAGCCAATCTGTACTTGTATTCCTCTGATAGGACCGTCATGTTTTTGTATTTAGCCCATGCTGACCCATACTTTTTAAATTCTATTTTAATGTAGACATCAGACGGTCTCTGCTTGGTTAATTCATGAATGTTGTCATTTCCTGAAATAGTAAAAACAAAACATATTTCTTTCGTCATATCAGTTCATGCTTATTTTCCATACACAGGGCGATGCCTTTCTTCAGAAAAATATTAAGTAAGACAAATAGTAAGCTAGTAAGTTAGACGTGTTTGAAGAATTTGAAGACATTAAACATGTTAAAACATGTTACATGTCGTTTGCAAAGTAAAGTTATCAAGAATATTTGAAATTAAGGAGTGTTAATTGTCTAATCTTAAAATTCAAAATGATAAAATGCGTATGAATTCAAATTTTTCAAACATTTGTTAAAATTCAGAGATTGGGCAAAGGCACAACAAATTACGAGGGGGAGTATGTTTACCCCATCCTTATGTTTGCATGAAATATGCTATTTCATCGCTAATGACCTTTCTTCTTGATTCATAACATTATCCAAACAGACGAAAACATTGATTGATAGAATTTGACTCAATAAATCTTATTGGTTGATCCAATTACAGGGTACCGAAGAGCGAAGTGATATGAGACGAGGTCGCTGCTTTTATTTCACTATTTCGCCGAATACGTAAGCCTGCATTCTTTTTTTACCATTATAAAAGCACGAATTAAATGTATGTTAAACTTAAGGTATGTCCATTTTTGTGTAACTTGTTGTGCATGTCCGCTGAGTGTTACGTTGTTTTGCTGTGGGTGTTACTATGGAGTCCTGCTGGAGATATCGTCCTTTATTAAAGGCCGGCGGGGGACTATATAAGGGGACAGGTAAATTTTCTGTCATTTCCTCACTGACCGCTATAGGGTTAACATCTCTTATTGGTATCTGATTGGTTCCCTTTAATCCTTTTACCCCTATAAATTTTTGATTGACAGCTTAAAACAGATGAGACTCGGGTATCTCATTAGCATAATAAAGGATTACCTGTCGGTTTGTCTTTGATGTAACACGCCGCTCGCAGACGGCGTTGTCTTCAAAGACGGTTTGCCACGCCTATTAAGCTTATATTCATTATACCTATTAACGACCGGGTGGTTCTCAACGTCGGCTTTTAAAGATGTATTATCTTAACATGCAAAATGTTTACTATTATAATCATGCCGCATGTGTGCGTCCATGTTAACTGTCTTAACTAAATCTTACTGATATCAGACATTGGGAATTAGAAGAATCATACATAGGAAATTAATAGAAATAGCAACAAAATGTTAATGGTATTCATAATTGCCTTACTTCCATTGTCATGTTTTCCATAAAATATAACAAGAATGTAATATAAATATAATATAAATATAATGCATGTTTTTTTGTCGCTTAATGTCGACTTATGTAGGATATCTGATATGACGTTTCTCATTTGTTTGCTCGACCGTACAATGTGGGTGATGAATGACCTCAAATGTTGACTTAGGTAGGATGTCTGATATTGGTGTGTCTGCTTTGTTTGTTTGACAGTACAATGTGGCTGATGTGTGTTACCAAATGTTGACTTGGGTAGGATGTCTGATATTGGTGTGTCTGCTTTGTTTGTTTGACCGTACAATGTGGGTGTTGTGTGTTACTAAATGTTGACTAAGGTAGGATGTCTGATATTAATGTCTTTGCTTTGTTTGTTTGGCCGTACAATGTGGGTGAAATGTGTCCTGAAATTTTGACTTAGGTAGGTCGTCTGATATTGGTGTGTCTGCTTTGTTTTTTTGACCGTTCGATGTGGGTGTTGTGTCTTACCAAATGTTGACTTAGGTAGGATGTCTGATATTGGTGTGCCTGCTTTGTTTTTTTGACCGTTCGATGTGGGTGTTGTGTCTTACCAAATGTTGACTTAGGTAGGATGTCTGATATTGGTGTGTCTGCTTTGTTTTTTTGACCGTTCGATGTGGGTGTTGTGTCTTACCAAATGTTGACTTAGGTAGGATGTCTGATATTGGTGTGCCTGCTTTGTTTTTTTGACCGTTCGATGTGGGTGTTGTGTCTTACCAAATGTTGACTTAGGTAGGATGTCTGATATTGGTGTGTCTGCTTTGTTTTTTTGACCGTTCGATGTGGGTGTTGTGTCTTACCAAATGTTGACTTAGGTAGGATGTCTGATATTGGTGTGTCTGCTTTGTTTTTTTGACCGTACGATGTGGGTGTTGTGTGTTACGAAATATTGACTTAGGTAGGATGTCTGATATTGGTGTGTCTGCTTTGTTTTTTTGACCGTACGATGTGGGTGTTGTGTCTTACCAAATGTTGACTTAGGTAGGATGTCTGATATTGGTGTGCCTGCTTCGTTTGTTTGACCGTACAATGTGGGTGTTGTGTGTTACCAAATTTTGACTTAGGTAGGATGTCTGTTATTGGTGTGTCTGCTTTGTTTGTTTGACCGTACAATGTGGGTGTTGTGTGTTACCAAATGTTGACTTCGGTAGGATGTCTGATATTGGTGTGTCTGCTTTGTTTGTTTGACCGTACAATGTGGTTGATGTGTGTTACCAAATGTTGACTTAGGTAGGATGTCTGATATTGGTGTGTCTGCTTTGTTTGTTTGACCGTACAATGTGGTTGATGTGTGTTACCAAATGTTGACTTCGGTAGGATGTCTGATATTGGTGTGTCTGCTTTGTTTGTTTGACCGTACATTGTGGGTGTTGTGTGTTACCAAATGTTGACTTAGGTAGGATGTCTGATATTGGTGTGTCTGCTTTGTTTGTTTGACCGTACAATGTGGGTGTTGTGTGTTACCAAATGTTGACTTAGGTAGGATTTCTGATATTGGTGTGTCTGCTTTGTTTGTTTGACCGTACAATGTGGGTGTTGTGTGTTACCAAATGTTGACTTAGGAAATATGTCTGATATTGGTGTGTCTGCTTTGTTAGTTTGACCGTACAATGTTGGTGCTTTGTGTTACCAAATGTTGACTTAGGTAGGATGTCTGATATTGGTGTGTCTGTTTTTTGGTTTGAACGTACAATGTGGGTGTTGTGTTTTTCTAAATGTTGACTTAAGTATGATGTCTGATATTGGTGTATCTGCTTTGTTTGTTTGACCGTACAATGTGGGTGTTGTTTGTTACCAAATGTTGACTTGGGTGGGATGTCTGATATTGGTGTGTTTGCTTTGTTTGTTTGACCGTACAATGTGGGTGATGTGTGTTACCAAATGTTGACTTAGGTAGGATGTCTGATATCGGTGTGTCTGCTTTGTTTGTTTGACCGTAAAATGTGGTTGATGTGTGTTACCAAATGTTGACTTGGGTAGGATGTCTGATATCGGTGTGTCTGCTTTGTTTGTTTGGCCGTAAAATGTGGTTGATGTGTGTTACCAAATGTTGACTTAGGTAGGATGTCTGATATTGGTGTGTCTGCTTTGTTTGTTTGACCGTACAATATGGGTGATGTGTGTCCTCAAATTTTGACTAAGGTAGGATGTCTGATATTGGTGTGTCTGCTTCGTTTGTTTGACCGTACAATATGGGTAATGTTTGTTACCAAATGTTGAGTTAGGTAGGATGTCTGATATTGGTGTGTCTACTTTGTTTGTTTGACCGTACAATGTGGGTGATATGTGTCCTAAAATGTTGACTTAGGTACGATGTTTGATATTGGTATGTATTGCTGTATAGGTATGCATTTCGATATTTACAACTCATACGTAGCAACTGTTAATGACTATGGTAACCCTTTATTTCAGACATTTGCATTTCGTTTGTAAAGAAAACCATATGGGATTTGGTTCGGATACGCCCTCCTATCAATCATATCGAATATATCATGGAAACATTTCAATACTCGCATCTCAAATCTGTAAAGTGAAAAGGTATTGATTTCTTACCAATCCAGTAAAATGATCCTGCCACATTTCCAAAACCATGTTTATATTCCTGCCATGATCTTTTCATAAAAGACTCAGGATCCCGTGATACGATGACCTAGAATTACAATGACAAAGTTACTGATGACGTACAAGTTGGAAGTTGAAATTGTTTATGTGTAAGTGCAAGCAATTTTCGCATTCTAAACAAAATATCACCCTATATATCAGTTTTGTGTCATCTCAGACAAGATGCATGACAAATCTTCTTCTTAATTGGTCCCATTTAAATTTCTGCATTACTGCAACACTCATAGTCTTTGGTCATATTTCATTATATGGATTAAGGATCACTTACGAGGGTTAAATACCCAATACGGGCATGTCTGGTAAATGCTACACGTCTCCAAATTCAATAGCATCATTTAAGAACAGGTAAATTTTAGCATGGACCAGACATGCACGTTTCGGGTACTTAACCCTCGTCAGTGATTCTCAATCTAAACAATGTAATATGGCCAAATATTGTGAACGTTGTTATGTCCAACAATTTACCGAAAGACGTAGAAGGATGGCTGGGATATGATGCTACAGGACCCATGTTTTAGAAATTTCAGGAAATTTTGAATTTTTGAATGCGTTGAAGAAACGATCAACCGAAGTTGATCGAACTTGGCTACATGTGCCCTCGGGGACTCCTGGTCCACTAGCAGTGACATTAACCAAATGGTACAAATGTTAAACGTCTTCAAATTCAATAGCATCATTTAAGAACAGGTAAATATTCAGCATGGGCCAGACATCCACGTTTTCGGGTACTAAACCCCTCGTCAGTGATCCTCAATCTAAACAATGTAATATGGCCAAAGATTGTGAACGTTATTATGTCCAAAATTTACCGAAAGACATAGCAGGATGGCTAGGATATGATGCTACAGGACCCATGTTTAAGAAATTTCAAGAAATTCTGATAACAGAAATTTTTGAATGCGTTGAAGAAACGATCAACCGAAGTTGATCGAACTTGGCTGCATGTGCCCTTGGGGACTCAAATGCTGCAACTTTACATGTTCTTTAAAGATGCTTTGAATTTATAACATGTTAAATGACGCCATGTGATTTTCTGTAGTTGTTTGTCAGACTGTTCGAATCATGCGTATGTTTTCTGTACGTCTAGAATACATTTGTATGCTTTCTTGTACGTCTAGAATACATGCGTGTACGTATAGAATACATCACGTATGTTTTCTGTACGTCTAGAATACAGAGCTAGATACATCATACCCTTAAATATTTACTAATTATTGCACGCGACGGCAGCGGGCATGAACTGTTTTATGCTCTCCCATCAGCGCTAGAAATCTATCTTGGATGAAGCAGAGGTTGCATTCTTAAGAAATACTGATTGATTCAGACTAACCATCCGCGAGGCTCACTTCGGAAACTAGATAAACGTGATTTTGACTTTTTATCATTCAGAAATTTTAATGAAATCGATACTTTTTTTTTAGATCTCGCTTTCCATCGCAACATGGAAGAGTTCTGGATAAAAAAAAATTAACACTGCAGCGCCCTATGGGTGCAACGATAATATCAGCAGCATCGGAAACATAACAGGTCCCGGTTGTCAATCGGTAGTTTAAACAGACCACAAAGAAGACCTCCAAGTCATGGCCATCGTACATATGATAGGCCTGAGATACACAGTTTCTCCTTCGATGACTTGGTTCCATTTTTGAATGAGCCTCTAGGCTTGCATTATATTCGTACCAAATTATACTCTGTTCCTTTATGGAGGTTACACGAAATCTACGAATATACGAAGGACCTCACATTAACCAATACACGTTCCCCAGAATACTGACTACAAGGAGTCAGCTTGGACATTTCTACTTTTCGTTTATTTCAAGCAGTTAGATAAGATAAATCAGAGGAGAAAACAAACCGCCCTTTCATTTAAGTAAGATTTACAACAAAGGCTTGATAAATTGAATCTTGGTCAAATTTTGAATCACAAAGCTATCACAGAAAAAATCCCATCAAATTTCGAAATAAAAGAAACTCCTTGTATTTCCTATAGCTACACACCAACAGTTGCATCTAAAATTTACAATTACAAACGATTCTTGCAGTGTATTGATATCCCTCACTAATTCCACTTTGTTGCAAATGTTCTTCATCGGATTTTTAATACTCTCCTTGTGAACACGTTATTACTGGTGAACTTAGTATAGTCAAGAACAACAAGTTGTGAGAAATATTAAAAAAGGGTCCCAAATACAGAGAAAGTATGTCCTTTACATGGAACCAAAACGTCAAAATTATCATGGACTCTTGTAGGTAGTATGCAAAACGTTTGGCAAAGAAAGAGGATGTACAGCTCGACACCCTTTTCGAATGCATAAAATCCATTAGAGGGTTAATTTTATCTATAATTTACCGATTAAAATCAACTGTGAACACCAGATTTGAGTCTTTATTTAAAGACCCTGATGTTATCACAGAGCTTACCTACCTCCAAGAACAATATGTCATCACACCAGCGGACAAAGCCTCAAATAATTACACATTTACTTGCAAAAGTACGATTTCGACAGCCTAGTTAAAGAGTTGGGTTTAAATTCAACATCTGGAAATTCCACTTACACCCCAATAAACCTTCCTGCCTCTGAACTAATAGATAACCACAAATCAGCTCTTGCTTCCTTTAGCTTCGACACTAACAATTTAGATTTAGATTTACCATACCTATACTGCATACCTAAAATGCATAAGAATCCGTACAAACAACGTTTCATCGCTGGTTCCTCAAAATGTTCTACCAAATCTGTATCGATCTTTCTCACAAAAGTTTTATCTGAAATCAAATCTGGGCTTCAAAAATATTGTTTGACAGTATATGCTCGAGGGGTATCAACCAAATGTGGATTTTAAAGAATTCGAAGGAACTTTTAGAACATCTGAAATCCAGTCATTTCAGTAGAGTCCATTCGATCTAAGCCTTTGATTTTCGACACTTTACACTACAATTCCACATTCTAAATTGAAAGAAAGACTCGCAAAAATTATAAGTAATGCGTACCAAATATACGGATTTTGATCTGAGAGCTAGGCGTCTTTCAGATAAGCTTCTCAGTCAGGGATATGTTTGTGACCGACTAACATCGTCACTGAGGAAGTTCTACGGTAGAAATGGGGAACTCGTCATACACTATGATGTCCCACTCTCCACAATGGTGGATGATATTCTGTCATAGATCATTTGGACCATCCAACCAAAGATTGTACTCTATGTCTTCCGAAATGGAAATAACCGGATGTGACAGTTCTGCCGAATCGAAGCGGCGGGTGTTGCATGCAAGCCTTGGGTGGGATGTCTGATATTGGTGTGTTTGCTTTGTTTGTTTGACCGTACAATGTGGGTGATGTGTGTTACCAAATGTTGACTTAGGTAGGATGTCTGATATCGGTGTGTCTGCTTTGTTTGTTTGACCGTAAAATGTGGTTGATGTGTGTTACCAAATGTTGACTTGGGTAGGATGTCTGATATCGGTGTGTCTGCTTTGTTTGTTTGGCCGTAAAATGTGGTTGATGTGTGTTACCAAATGTTGACTTAGGTAGGATGTCTGATATTGGTGTGTCTGCTTTGTTTGTTTGACCGTACAATATAGGTGATGTGTGTCCTCAAATTTTGACTAAGGTAGGATGTCTGATATTGGTGTGTCTGCTTCGTTTGTTTGACCGTACAATATGGGTAATGTTTGTTACCAAATGTTGAGTTAGGTAGGATGTCTGATATTGGTGTGTCTACTTTGTTTGTTTGACCGTACAATGTGGGTGATATGTGTCCTAAAATGTTGACTTAGGTACGATGTTTGATATTGGTATGTATTGCTGTATAGGTATGCATTTCGATATTTACAACTCATACGTAGCAACTGTTAATGACTATGGTAACCCTTTATTTCAGACATTTGCATTTCGTTTGTAAAGAAAACCATATGGGATTTGGTTCGGATACGCCCTCCTATCAATCATATCGAATATATCATGGAAACATTTCAATACTCGCATCTCAAATCTGTAAAGTGAAAAGGTATTGATTTCTTACCAATCCAGTAAAATGATCCTGCCACATTTCCAAAACCATGTTTATATTCCTGCCATGATCTTTTCATAAAAGACTCAGGATCCCGTGATACGATGACCTAGAATTACAATGACAAAGTTACTGATGACGTACAAGTTGGAAGTTGAAATTGTTTATGTGTAAGTGCAAGCAATTTTCGCATTCTAAACAAAATATCACCCTATATATCAGTTTTGTGTCATCTCAGACAAGATGCATGACAAATCTTCTTCTTAATTGGTCCCATTTAAATTTCTGCATTACTGCAACACTCATAGTCTTTGGTCATATTTCATTATATGGATTAAGGATCACTTACGAGGGTTAAATACCCAATACGGGCATGTCTGGTAAATGCTACACGTCTCCAAATTCAATAGCATCATTTAAGAACAGGTAAATTTTAGCATGGACCAGACATGCACGTTTCGGGTACTTAACCCTCGTCAGTGATTCTCAATCTAAACAATGTAATATGGCCAAATATTGTGAACGTTGTTATGTCCAACAATTTACCGAAAGACGTAGAAGGATGGCTGGGATATGATGCTACAGGACCCATGTTTTAGAAATTTCAGGAAATTTTGAATTTTTGAATGCGTTGAAGAAACGATCAACCGAAGTTGATCGAACTTGGCTACATGTGCCCTCGGGGACTCCTGGTCCACTAGCAGTGACATTAACCAAATGGTACAAATGTTAAACGTCTTCAAATTCAATAGCATCATTTAAGAACAGGTAAATATTCAGCATGGGCCAGACATCCACGTTTTCGGGTACTAAACCCCTCGTCAGTGATCCTCAATCTAAACAATGTAATATGGCCAAAGATTGTGAACGTTATTATGTCCAAAATTTACCGAAAGACATAGCAGGATGGCTAGGATATGATGCTACAGGACCCATGTTTAAGAAATTTCAAGAAATTCTGATAACAGAAATTTTTGAATGCGTTGAAGAAACGATCAACCGAAGTTGATCGAACTTGGCTGCATGTGCCCTTGGGGACTCAAATGCTGCAACTTTACATGTTCTTTAAAGATGCTTTGAATTTATAACATGTTAAATGACGCCATGTGATTTTCTGTAGTTGTTTGTCAGACTGTTCGAATCATGCGTATGTTTTCTGTACGTCTAGAATACATTTGTATGCTTTCTTGTACGTCTAGAATACATGCGTGTACGTATAGAATACATCACGTATGTTTTCTGTACGTCTAGAATACAGAGCTAGATACATCATACCCTTAAATATTTACTAATTATTGCACGCGACGGCAGCGGGCATGAACTGTTTTATGCTCTCCCATCAGCGCTAGAAATCTATCTTGGATGAAGCAGAGGTTGCATTCTTAAGAAATACTGATTGATTCAGACTAACCATCCGCGAGGCTCACTTCGGAAACTAGATAAACGTGATTTTGACTTTTTATCATTCAGAAATTTTAATGAAATCGATACTTTTTTTTTTTAGATCTCGCTTTCCATCGCAACATGGAAGAGTTCTGGATAAAAAAAAATTAACACTGCAGCGCCCTATGGGTGCAACGATAATATCAGCAGCATCGGAAACATAACAGGTCCCGGTTGTCAATCGGTAGTTTAAACAGACCACAAAGAAGACCTCCAAGTCATGGCCATCGTACATATGATAGGCCTGAGATACACAGTTTCTCCTTCGATGACTTGGTTCCATTTTTGAATGAGCCTCTAGGCTTGCATTATATTCGTACCAAATTATACTCTGTTCCTTTATGGAGGTTACACGAAATCTACGAATATACGAAGGACCTCACATTAACCAATACACGTTCCCCAGAATACTGACTACAAGGAGTCAGCTTGGACATTTCTACTTTTCGTTTATTTCAAGCAGTTAGATAAGATAAATCAGAGGAGAAAACAAACCGCCCTTTCATTTAAGTAAGATTTACAACAAAGGCTTGATAAATTGAATCTTGGTCAAATTTTGAATCACAAAGCTGTCACAGAAAAAATCCCATCAAATTTCGAAATAAAAGAAACTCCTTGTATTTCCTATAGCTACACACCAACAGTTGCATCTAAAATTTACAATTACAAACGATTCTTGCAGTGTATTGATATCCCTCACTAATTCCACTTTGTTGCAAATGTTCTTCATCGGATTTTTAATACTCTCCTTGTGAACACGTTATTACTGGTGAACTTAGTATAGTCAAGAACAACAAGTTGTGAGAAATATTAAAAAAGGGTCCCAAATACAGAGAAAGTATGTCCTTTACATGGAACCAAAACGTCAAAATTATCATGGACTCTTGTAGGTAGTATGCAAAACGTTTGGCAAAGAAAGAGGATGTACAGCTCGACACCCTTTTCGAATGCATAAAATCCATTAGAGGGTTAATTTTATCTATAATTTACCGATTAAAATCAACTGTGAACACCAGATTTGAGTCTTTATTTAAAGACCCTGATGTTATCACAGAGCTTACCTACCTCCAAGAACAATATGTCATCACACCAGCGGACAAAGCCTCAAATAATTACACATTTACTTGCAAAAGTACGATTTCGACAGCCTAGTTAAAGAGTTGGGTTTAAATTCAACATCTGGAAATTCCACTTACACCCCAATAAACCTTCCTGCCTCTGAACTAATAGATAACCACAAATCAGCTCTTGCTTCCTTTAGCTTCGACACTAACAATTTAGATTTAGATTTACCATACCTATACTGCATACCTAAAATGCATAAGAATCCGTACAAACAACGTTTCATCGCTGGTTCCTCAAAATGTTCTACCAAATCTGTATCGATCTTTCTCACAAAAGTTTTATCTGAAATCAAATCTGGGCTTCAAAAATATTGTTTGACAGTATATGCTCGAGGGGTATCAACCAGATGTGGATTTTAAAGAATTCGAAGGAACTTTTAGAACATCTGAAATCCAGTCATTTCAGTAGAGTCCATTCGATCTAAGCCTTTGATTTTCGACACTTTACACTACAATTCCACATTCTAAATTGAAAGAAAGACTCGCAAAAATTATAAGTAATGCGTACCAAATATACGGATTTTGATCTGAGAGCTAGGCGTCTTTCAGATAAGCTTCTCAGTCAGGGATATGTTTGTGACCGACTAACATCGTCACTGAGGAAGTTCTACGGTAGAAATGGGGAACTCGTCATACACTATGATGTCCCACTCTCCACAATGGTGGATGATATTCTGTCATAGATCATTTGGACCATCCAACCAAAGATTGTACTCTATGTCTTCCGAAATGGAAATAACCGGATGTGACAGTTCTGCCGAATCGAAGCGGCGGGTGTTGCATGCAAGCAGGAGATGCTTACTCTCCTTGGGCACCTGAGCTCACTCTCATATCGGGAGTTCGCTTCTTTTCATATGGTGGAGGTTTTTGTTTGTTTGCTTTGGTTCCTGTTTTATCCTGGTTTTGTATGCCTTCGGTTTCTGATTTTCTGAATTATCGATTTTGTGCTGTATACTGGAATATGATCATTATACATATTTGTAATTTTAAATAGATGGAAAGAACACTATCCTCCGTAATAAAGGATCAGATTATCAGCATGGAATTTCATTTAGGAAATAACTAGCTTCTGACGTTATGTTTACGAACGGAAGATACAGATTTTACGGTCGCAAACTAAGTTTTTTTTCTGGCGACGCGTTAGCCAGAAAAACGGATGTTTGCACCGTAAAATCAGCATTTACCGTCCGCAAATATAACGTTAGAAGCTAGTTATTCTAATTCTAATGCAATTTATATTTTTGTGAATATAAAGCGAAATGTGACGTTAGAAACGTCAAAGTCTAGTATGTTCTAGTTTTACAGTCGTAACAAAGGAGCAAACAACCAATGAAATGCGACGTTATAACGACATTGCATTAGAATTTGTTCTGCATTACTTCATGAATATTGTGGAAACCCCGACAAACGGAAATTTGGAGCAGAACTGCAATGAAGGTTTACGCAAAATAAAGAGAAACAACAATAAATCTTCTTTTTTTCATAATAAAAGATCTAGCTAATCAGTAGGATATAATAGAGTACGTCTATAAAATAATTTAACAATCTAATTATTTTAAGTGCAAGTGCCCCAAGTTTATAACAATGGTTTGAGCATCTGGCACGCATTAACCTAACTGTCCTCTGCATAGTTCCAGTTGAAGAAAACGGGATGATCTCCAGCATGACCATCCTGCATTCACCCAGCGAAGCAAAGTCACAAGAAAGTGCTACGTAAATAACATCTAGCAAAACAACAAACCAAAAACAAATAAGTTCTGAACGGAATCGGATAAGGTCGTTTGTGTGCAGAATGATGCAAATATGCGGGTTGAGTAGGTAACTAAATGCAAATCAGGATGGACACACTGTAGTTGTTATCTTGCGTTTAAGTTCGAAATGCCGTTGAAGAAGGTTAAAGGTTGGAGCACTTCACTTTCTCTAAAATTGACTACAGTTTGAGTTATTTCAATGATTGTAATATATGTTTTATAGTACCAATTTTATCGTACTAGACGAGTGTTTCTCGTCCTTAGTACTTAATTCTAAACAGGTTGAATAAAGCCAAATTTAATTTTCAAAGCACCATCTACAATATAGACTTATTTCCTCTTGCAAAAAATGGGCGGCTCTAAAAATGATTCTTAAAAGTTTAACAAACCGTCCATCCCCCTCCGTCTGTTTCCATGTCACAATATGCCTGGACATCCCTAGCTCCTACGATCAGGTTATACACTCCACTCTGTGCGTCAGGATACATTCTCTTGTACCACATACAATCCATTATCCCTGAAGGAACAGATTTATGATTGTGAAGATACAAAATCAAATGAAAACGTAACTTGATTATTTAGGAATATGTTATTGGTCTTAATTATTGTACTCAAAGTATGTCGTCCGACATTTGATTGAATGTTTTATCGACATTCCTTGTATATTATTACTACTATTAAATTTTCTTTACGTAATTTCATGGTGTTCAATAATATTCCAGCTCTTCTTTCTACGTGTAACAAGACACAACGTCTATCAGCATCATTATTTACCAACTTAGTTGATTATAAAGTCAGAGAAAGACAGACTTATTATCGCACAGAAACCTAAAGCAACATGTACAGTAATCTCTCTGACAATACACGTAATAATACGGAAGGGTTCCAACTCTATACCTTCTTGAACAAAATTTCAAACCTATTTATCATGCACCAAACTCGTATTTCGGTTCTTAAATACTCATCAGTAATGCTTCCAGTCAAAGTGATTTTCACAAGCCGCCTAAATTCATTTCAGTAGCACCCTCTGGTTTTTAGCATATAAGTTGTGCATTTGCAATAAAGAGAGTTTGCGGTTCCAACTTTCCGGTAGGGTTGATTCAGTAGCATATCCAAATTAAATCTGTATTCAAAATAGCATTCGGTGTTACGCTTCAAATTCAACTGATGGATACTATTCAATTTTAAAGTAAAAGTAAAGGTAGGGTTTATGGTCTCGTTTGCCTGAGCCTCATGCGACTTCTACAATCACCTCCCTGTAGTAATTAACACCTTTCCAGAAGGTGCAATAATTTTCATTCTGTTTCAATGATAAGATAATTGATTGAAATAATGATTGAATGAGTCCTTGACTGACTACCATGAGTAGTTTTCTCAAACTAGCAATGCAGCAATCATCGGTAATTATTGTTTGATAACCAAACACGTGGGTTATACAACTGCTCCTCGGGCTACGCCCTCGGAGACAGTAATATGACCCTTTACATAAACGTTTCAACGAATAATGAAGGGAGGGGATCACCAACAACACTCGGTTACAGAACTCACAGCAAACACCAAAAACACCGAGTGCAGACACAGTTACACGCACGGAAAGAGACGCAAAAGAGACAAGGAACACCAAATTACACCATAGAAATATCAAACACGAAAGACTACAAATAAACAAACGAGACAAATGTGCAACCGGTGAACATAGCTTTGCATTTACAGAAATATCCATACCATTGCTTTTAACCAATATACTCTTAATCCAATCTCTTTGTAATGACATTTCATTGAATAAGCGCTGTTTCTCTTTTTTAAGTTCTTCTATTTTCTTTCTTAAATCATTGCTATTTTTTTCATTTACTCGGACTAATTCGTCCAGTGCCGGGCACTCAGTATTGGAAATGAGGGTCTGGCTCGCCGTCAATGTAATAAATGTGGCGATAAATGGATATATCCACTTCATCTGAAAAGAAAAAATACAAGAATAGCAACTACCTGCATAAATTTTGTGTTTGTTGTCAAAACAGAGAAGAGGCATTCGCCTCATCGATTGGTTTTAAAATAAACATTCCAGTTGTGCTTTATATCTAAGACAATTTCGATGAATTCTTTCAGGCGACAGAGATGGAAAGAACTTTATTCATACACTTAAAACATTAAATCGCGGAGTCGTTGGAAGCATTCATGGGAATCCATGTATACATACAATTTATCAGTAATTATAAGTAAGCAACTTTGCACTACATTTTCTTTAGTACCCATTTTATTGTACTAGACACGTGTTTCGGTTGAAACGTTGATCAGAGCAGAGAGGTTGAGCGAGAAGCAGCTTAACCAAATGCATTTATTTAGCCACTATCTTTCTCACAAAAGCAATTTTTATTATCTATGTTAAACGTCTTCAAAGTCGAGAGCATCATCTAAAAGCAGATAAATTTGCTGCATGGACCAGACATGCACGTTTCGGGTACTTAACCCACGTCAGTGATCCTCAGTCTAAACAATGTAATATGACCGAAAAGTGTAAAAATTATAAAGTCCAAAAATGTACCGAAAGACGTAGCAGGATGGGTGGGATATGATGCTACAGGACCCACGTTTTAGAAATTTAAAGAAATTTTGTAACAAAATTTCAAATTATCGCTATTTCTGTCAAAAAATGTTCAACCTCTCAAAAGGTTTCCGCTTCTTCTCTCCTCCTAAATGAGCTGATTTCTCCTTTTGTTTACACAACTAATGTGAAGCTCTTTGTACTTGACAAAATACGTCAAACAAGTTTCCGGCTTTCCACTCAAGGAATTCATGATAGAAAAGAATATAACTATCATGATATAATGATGCTATCTTTGTAAAAATGACACACGATTGGGTACTTGTTCTTATCATTCTTAAATTTGATCATGTTCGAGGGGGGGGGGGGGGGTGATTTTTGAGAAAGGTAGTGGGAATGTTAAATACATGTATTAAGTCTAAAGTCTCTATCAGCATTCCGTTAATTGCATTACCGACATCAAAACACCCCCAAAAAACTTATGCAAAAACACAGAGTTGACACGTACAGCAAGAGACGATAAAAGGGACAAGAAACACCGAAAAACAAAACTCAAAGGACCACAAAAACCAATGAGACCAATCGGCAATCTAAATGTTTTTATCTTGTTGTTCCTTTTTTATATTGCGGTCTTTCCTGACAGACGCTTCCTTATCTTGGGTCATAAAATCAAAAATGAAGTCTACATTATTTCATTGTTTGGAGTTTGGGGCTTTGGGGAAAAGTGTCAGTGTTCCGTTATCTGTCAGTCCATGTCAAGTAGTCTTCCTCTAGACTTTTTTTCATTTATATGTGCTTCGTATACTTCTAGACGGCGGGTGCGGCTAGCCTACAGGGGATGCTTACTCCTCCCGGGCACCTGGCCCCACCTCTAGCTTGCTAGGGGTCCGTCAATGTTTTATTTTGCGCTCTATTGTGAGTGCTGTTGAGATTATCGTCAGGATCTACTTTAGCTCATTTGTGTCACACTTATGCCCTTTGCCGTGTCGAGCTCGTAAAAAAGTTCCCCGCGAGGGGTTTGACAGTAAGTGTTTTGAATATACTTTCCTGACATTGTCGCCATAGCACTTTCTATATAGCCATAACGTCAGACAGTGCATGAAGTTTTTATATTTTCATTTCCATGCTTTATAAACATTGACGGCGGGTGCGGCTAGCCAACAGGGGATGCTTACTCCTCCCGGGCACCTGGTCTCACCCCTAGCTTGATAGGGGTCCGTCAATGTTTCATTTTGCGCTCTATTGTGAGTGCTGTTGATGTTAAACGTCTTTAAATTCAATAGCATCATTTAAAACCTGATAAATTTACAGCATGGACCAGACATGCACGTTTCGGGTATTAAACCCTCGTCAGTGATCCTCAGTCTAAACCATGTAGTATGACCAAAAAGTATGAAAATAATTATGTCCAAAAATGTACCAAAAGACGTTGCATGATGAGTGGGATATGATACTATAGGACCCACGTTTTAGAAATTTCAAGCAATTTTGTAACAGAAAATTTCAAATGCGTTGAAGACACAGACGATCAACCGAAGTTGATCGAACTTGGCTACATGTGCCCTCGGGGACTTTTGGTCCACCAGCAGTGACACTCACCAAGTAGTTCAAATGTTAAACGTCTTTAAATTCAATAGCATCATTTAAAACCTGATAAATTTACAGCATGGACCAGACATGCACGTTTCGGGTATTAAACCCTCGTCAGTGATCCTCAGTCTAAACAATGTAGTATGACCAAAAATGTACCAAAAGACGTTGCATGATGAGTGGGATATGATGCTATAGGACCCACGTTTTAGAAATTTCAAGCAATTTTGTAACAGAAAATTTCAAATGCGTTGAAGACACAGACGATCAACCGAAGTTGATCGAACTTGGCTACATGTGCCCTCGGGGACTCTTGGTCCACCAGCAGTGACACTCACCAAGTAGTTCATATGTTGAACGTCTTTAAATTCAATAGCATCATTTAAAACCTGATAAATTTACAGCATGGACCAGACATGCACGTTTCGGGTATTAAACCCTCGTCAGTGATCCTCAGTCTAAACCATGTAGTATGACCAAAAAGTATGAAAATAATTATGTCCAAAAATGTACCAAAAGACGTTGAGATTATCGTCAGGATCTACTTTAACTCATTCTAGAGTACAGTAAATATTACCGCATCTTGGAATTAATATTTAGCGTTTGGAATAATATGTCAAAGAATGTTGAATTCATTAAAGATAAATTTTGAAAAACTTTTTATATATAATCAAATTAATCATGTTTTGTATTAGTAGTTTAACCGAATAATGGACTTAAAATATATTTGAAATTCTTTGAAATTCAACAGCGAGGATATTTATTTTGAAATTTTCAAAGACTTCATTCTTTTAACAACGTTTAACAGACAAGATTCAAACTTATATTAATGCCTCAATGGGGTTTCAGATGTTGGCGTGAGGTAGAAACCGGAGAACACAAGGAAAACCTTGTATGACTGAGTGGGCGACCGCCATACCCTCCCACATAAGACCCCTTTGCCGAATCAGAAATTCGATCCTGGGACCGTAGAGGTGAGAAGCGAATGCGCGTCCACTGAGCTAACTGAAATTATTTTGACTATCATTGTAAGAGCAAAATTAGGTGACATTAGATCTCAGAGCTTGGATATTGCATAATTTGTAAAGTACATGTCTGCGTAAGAATCAGGCAGGTGAAATATTTTCAAATTTTTGCAAAACTTTTATCTTTCGAAAAGTGCTCGGGATAGCCCTTAAACATATGTTCTGACGGAATTTTCTACATACGTGGATGCTGAAAAAGGGGCGCTTAATTAGTTGAATTATATAAGGAAATTTCTCGCCATTATTTTCCTTTATAATCCTTTATAATAAACATCAAAGAAGAACCTAACAGTTATTCAGTCTCAAAGTCGAGAAGGCATATCATAAGGTGAATATGAATATTTATAAGTTGATTTGTACCACATTTATGTCTCAAATCAGAAATAAAAAGTCTTGCAAAGCATTCTGATATATATGCAAAACCAATGTAATTCTCTTAGATGCAACTATTGATACGAACGTCTTCCATTTTTGGATGAAAACGCTCGTGACGTCACAATCCATACGATCTGAAGAAACATGCCGATACGACTGTTCCATCCTGCAAACCGAGCCCGCGGTGACCTGAATTGTAACGTCACCTTTTTACCCAGAAAAACGCGACTTCAGAAAACAAGGATGAAACAAACAGCTGTGGTGCATATATATAGAATAAATGTCATAATGTGTGTTCTGTTACGGGTATGCAACACACAGCAAGTACATTTATCACATGAAATGTGCTAACGCGCATTACATGTACGACAAATGCACTTGCTTTATGTTGCATACCCGTAACAAACCACAAAAAAACCCCAATAGCCTCACTGCTCAACAAAGAATTGAAAAATTCGTAAGGTCACAGCCTCAAATTTATTTTTCTCCTGTGCATCTAGCTTTTCTTTATCACATGTTCTTTTGAAGCTCATTTAGTTTAGACATACTGTGATACAGTAACTGAACACTAAGATTGTAGTTTTGAATAACAAAATGTTGATAAATTTTCCAGAATAAGAGTAAAAATGGCTAATTCTCCTAATCGGATAGGCACAGGCACATTCCCGAAAAAGAAAACTATCTCAATAAATGGAGAGTATCGACATCAAAAATGGTGCCACAGTGGGGGTTACTGAACAGTGTGGGGATGGGGCGTTCTGAGAAGGATATGGAATGCGGATCTTTATTCAGAAAAAGTGAGACGTTCAGAAAAGGGTGTGGGGAGGTGTGTACTGAAGAGGGGTATGGGGACGGTACTGCAAAAGGATTTGGGGCGTACTGAAAATGGTTTGGTGCGTAATGCAAGGAGTGTGGAGCGCACTGAATGGGTATGGTGCGTACTGAAAATGATTTAGGACGTAATGAATATGTTTTGGGATGTTATTAACACCAGTTGGGGCGCAAGTGTCATCACTCGGGACGTAATAAACTGGGTTCGTTTCGCCCTAATAACACCTTTGGGCCATATGCAACTTGGGCGAAATGATCGTGGGGCATACAAGCTGGGGCGATTTGTCGGCGAGGCGATATGACTGTAATCGATTCATTTAGCCACTAACTTTCTCACACGATCAACTCTAAGACTGTCAATTATGTTCAAACTTTCAAGAGGTTTCCGCTTCTTCTTCCTCAGCTGATTTGTCTTCCTTGTTTACACAACTTATATAAATGTGCAGCTGTTTGTACTTGAAAAAAAAGTCTAACAAGTATCCGGCTCAGTGATGAATCTAGGATTACAGAAAAGTGGGGGTTAAGTCCAGCTAAGAGAAACTTGTTCACAAAAAGATGACAAGCCGAAGACAAACGCGAATCTTAAGATCATTTCATTAAGAAGGGGGGAGGGGGTTAATTCTAGCTGCATGTACACGAAATAGAGTAAGATTTTTTTTGTTACATTTACTTTAGTTTATATCAAAACTTTAAGATATGAAGTTATATTCTATATTGGCGAGTGGAGCGAGCTAGAAACTTGTGGGAGTAGACGGTTACATTTTGTCTTAAGAAATACAATTCTCTCTCTCTCTCTCTCTCTCTCTCTCTCTCTCTCTCTCAATTTTACCCGAAATCATGAAAAATGATTTGCAAGACTTATTTGAACAAACAAATTCAGGACTTTTTCAGAAAGGGGGAGGGGGCCCTTTTTTTAACGATCACGATAAAATATATCCTCTTTCTTTTGAATGAAAGCTTTCATACGTACATGTAAATTGGCGAGCGTAGTAAGTCGGATTTTTTTAAGAATTAAGATTATTACAGTGGCGGATATAAGATTCAAAAACGAGGTTCGGGATCCAACTCAAGCGAAGACTAAAACTGACAATCAAACAAAAAAAAAAAGGAATAAATAAAATTTAATAAACAAAATGAATAAAGAAAGAAAGAGAGAAAAGATAACATGAAGGGATATAATGAAGTTTGAAAATCATATACATTGTACATTTATAAGTCTTGAAAACTGGCGATCAATAGCGAGCTAGCGGATTTTTTTATACTGTCTAAAAGATGGTCAAAGATTGATTTGAATTATGATTTTCATAGTATATATATATACCAATTCTGAGCGCTTTCTTAATTAACGGAATATCACACGCGTTTCAGTAGCCTCCCTTAGACGAGAATTTTAAAGAAATCTCCACGCTGAAGTTTTCCGATTTTCCTAACTTAAAATTTCTTCATGTTCAGTCCTTGTAATAAACCCCTAATCGGTATGTCGATCTAGTGGCACAAAGGTAGAGCTATAGATTGTCATGCGGGAGGACCGTGGTTCGATTCTGCGCAAGAGGTGAATTAATAAGAATGTAGACACCAAATTTTTTTTCTTCACAAAGTAATGGTAAGCCTAGAGTGACCAACAATATTCGAATTATTACTGGAATTACAGCTCACTTTGAACTTATTTGAAAATTTTGATCTGACTTTTTACCTACATACATATGCCATATCTATTCAGAAATAGAAATAATTATATCTATCAGAATTTTTTAGAAGTGTTTGAATGTAGAGAAAATTTATCTTTCACACTATTCATATGAATGTTTCCTATGCATATGTTCATATCGTTACACAAAACTTTGATATACATTTTACATATTGTAATCATTGCAATTGCTGGAATGCTGCTGTGATATTTTACAAAAGTTTGAAAATCCTTTATATGCCTGTAAAGTGTTTGAATGTAGAGAAACTTATAATATATCTTACCCATATGGTTATATCATTACACATGTGCACATACTGTCGCATTATTTCAATATACACAAAATCGGTATTCGGCTCTATTTATTTGCCTGCTGTGATATTTCAAAAAAGTTGATTCTTTTGTCTCTGGTCATATAGTAAAGAAAGATAACTCTAATTGCATTTTAAATTTTTGTACATGATGAAATACACATTCAGTCAGAGTTTGCAACATATGACGTGGTAATTGAATGACTTCTTTCTATAAGAATCTGCACAATATAATGAAGGAATCATATGTGAAGTTTCTTTTGAAAATCTTCGCTGAAAAGAAAATATAGCCAAGAAATGAGCATTTCCATTACAATCAATGGATGGCTAAAATTCTTATCATTTTCAAAATCTCAAAATTTTGGATGATTACCTCATTGTCTCTTACATCTGAATTATGTTAGGAAATAAGAATGATGCTTTTTTCTGAAAAAAGAATTGTTGTAAAACATGAAACGTGTGATATCACCTTAAGCCCGTTCAACACCCATATAGATTCACCAGTGAATTCAAACACAACTGCGAAAAAAATTCTGTGTTTGTGAAACACGAATGCCCCCTTCGGCATCTTTGTTAGTATTTTTCTTTGTTCAGTTAGAAGAAATTGAAAGGTCAAAGTCACGAGGTCAAACATATTGGTATCAATGGAAATCTTCTTGTCACAAGGACTGCACATGTGAAATATCAAATCCATATCACTTATCATTTAAAAGTTATGCTCAGTGTTAAAGTTTTTACCTCGGACAAACAGACAACCATACAGACAAACAGACAAATATGCCACAATTAAACTGCAGTGATTTTTGTCCGTAATTTGGGAATGGGGTCGGGACCCATGAAATTGGGAAAATTTACGACGTCGGGGAATATTTACGGAAGTACTTACATGTATATTAAAGTTAAATGACAGTTAATACAATAAAAAGTTCAGAATTGAATGTTTAATCGTATAATTTTCTTTTAAATAAGATTTAATATCTTATGCTTACATAATATGGCAATTAATTAGTAAATCTGCTACTTTTGAACCAGTAAATTTCACTAATTTCAGTAATTATTCCATTTCTATGTGATTGGTAAATTTTATAGCCACAATTGTGAAAAAAGATACTATTTCTCATTGGGAATTGGGCCGAATAATGGCCCAAAAAAGGGGCAAAAAATTCCTGAAACTATATGCCCCCTACAATCTTTAATTACGGGGGCATAAAGAAAGGAGGATGTAATCTGAGCTGTAATTTAAGTATATGTAGTATGATATAATCAACTGATAAATACGGTGAGCTAAGCGAGCCGAGAAAAATCTCTTAACTTTTGTGCTTTAACACAAAGAGCTAGTATTCTGAATCTATCAATTTGGGTGGAAAAGGCGCCTTAGTCCCCCATCTAAATCCGCCAAGTGCTGCATCATGTCTTATTTCAGTCCTTAATAACAAAATGTCGGCTCTGATAACAATCAGAATTCTTATCTATATTACATGTATATACCAGAGCATATTTATAGACCGATCGACACGTAAATCTCTACTTGATCTTGAATACTTGTTTCCTGTAAAGTTTCGTTACATATGTTGAATTCTTTGCAGAGGACCATGAAAACGCCAGTGACGTAACTGTGCATAAGATCTAAAGAAACATGCCACGAAGGCTGTTCCAACCTGCAAACTGAACCAGCGGGGTGACCTGAACCCGCGGTCACTTTCAATGGGGTCGGGGGGGGGGGTTCCGCCCCCCCCCCCCTGGAATTTTCGGAACATAGCTCTTTTTGTTTTATTAATATACATATTTCACAAGATTAAGCCCCAATTCCCCTATTGTTGTCATGATATTTGAAAAATATATCATGAATTTGTATTAGAAATCTTTCATTTTGATAAGATTTTGGACGTCAGGATTTAAAGTATTTTCTCTGGCTCGCTACTGCACGCCAGAATTAATTACATAATTGAACGTTGTTTTCAAATGATGCTGCACTTTCTTATATACAACACATTCACATAACACCTAGGTCAATAAACAAGGGCACTAAGAAGACGAAAAGAAAGTGAAAAGGACACGAATAGTGAATTTTATTTCAATTCTCGGAAAAAAAATTCGCTCACATAATAGAACTGACAATCAATAATCAGGTACTATGATGTGAAAATTCAAGATTTTAAGCTTTCTGCTCGCCGTTACTCTCCAGTCACCCGTTTTAATAACAATTAGAAACAGAACTGACAATCGTCAATCAAGTACTTTATTTTCTTGCGTTAGCGTTTTTTTTTTTTGCTCTTCAAAAAAATCGGACTTTAGGACCCCCCTGAAAAAAATTCCTGGATCCGCCCATGACTTTACTCAGAAAAACGGGATATCCAAAAACAAGAATGAAAAAGACAACTTTGTAAGCATATATAATATAGAATAAATGTCCAAAATATGATTCAAAAGAATCCAACGTAAAGAATAATAATAATCGAAAAAAATGTTTAAGTACCACAGAAATGATATACTAGTATTCAAATTTTAATGCTACACGTATTTCGGCTGTATAACCTCTTCAGAAAATAATGTACAAAACAAAGTATTGGTACATGTAATATATTGATGGAAAAGCAGGGTCCCAGTATGAAAACGATTTAACGCTTGGCTTTGTTTACCAGCAGTTATAGATATCTTTTATATTTCGTGTTTTCCACTTGATAAATCCGAGTAGCCGAAAATTTGTGGATATAGAGTGTTCATTGTTACTTCTTTTTGATTTCTGGAATGGCATAAGAAACCTATAATCCTTTCACTTTAATTAAGGGAAGATCAACACAGACAGGCTAATTTCCTATGAATAAAGTTTGTTTCATTTTTATTTGTACTTTATATTTTATGACACACAAAAAAGTGTTTATTGGGCATGTGGGAAAGGAGGGGGGGGGGGGCAATTTCATGATCCGGAATTTTTTTCCCCTTAAATCTCGATCCGGAAATTTCTTTTTGAAAAAGTATCCCCCCTCCCCCTAAAAATGAAATCGTTGCTCCCTAAATTTTTAAGGATCGGGAGCATCGAAAACCTTATTGGAGGGAATATAGAATATTGTGTGTGTCAGCATAAGTCATGATGAAACCAATTAATGTCCGATATTCGTCTATTTAAAGGGATTTTCTTATAACGACCAGTTTCTACGCTAAGGCAATGAGAGGATACCCAAAGTTTACAAATTAGTCTTTTGTATTCAGATGGAATACGTTTCAACGAATAATTTTGCAATGTGAAATTGTCAACTAAATTTCTACAAATGAAACATTTTGGTGAGGCATCAATATCAGACAAAATAGACTGCTTATACATATCAAATAAACGTTGCTTTGCCACACCTAAAATATATTCTGGCTTCTCAACATGTTGATTAATCCATAAATCCATTAAACCTATGCTACATAGTAAATTTTTTCACACCAGAAACCCAATTTTTACAATTATTTCTAGATTCACACTCAATATTCATGTATTCGTAACAATTCTTCAAAATACAATCATTTGTCTTCAACAGTTCTAACCAATATTTTTAGAATACGGATTTTTCGGATGCATATTAAAGGTAATCTCCAAAGTTCACAGTAAATAACAGAATTTGGAGTTGATCTCTTGACACCTAGCATATTTTCACAAAAATCAATCTGTATTTTTCAATGTCTTGGGCAGCATGAAAACCCCACACCTCACAACCATAACATGCTCTGCTAATTATAAAAGAATCGAAGAGAGATAATAACGTAACAATATTAAGCTGCATATTTAAACATTTTCTTTTAAGGGCTAAAACAGCTTTTTCTTACATTGTAGGGATAGTTGCTTCTGAGTGACATAAAATTTTCCATTGTAATCCAATAAGAGACCTAGGTAACAAAAAGTATGATCTACTACTTCTATTTCCTCATTCTTATAAAACCATTCTTCGTCAGTTCTGATTTTACCTCCATTTCTAAATATCATTATTTTTGTTTTAATCACATTAACCTCTAGCGATCATTTATCTGTCTACACATCAAGAAAATTTAATAAATCCTGTAGGTCTGAAGCCGATTGTGCCAGTAATGCCACATCATCGGCATACATCAGTAAAAAGAGGGATAACTCTTGTAACTAAATGTAAGGCATATTGTTATCAAACTGATTCCTGATTTGTTTTCCTTTTTACGTACAAATTTTGAGTAAAACAATTTAGGATTTGATTTCCTAATATTCTCAAGCATATTACCCTCTTCAAAAAGATATTGCCTCTTGGCTTTCATCTCTCTAATCTTATACTGTTTTTACAAGATTTTAAGTTTTCATGGTTATCAATACTTTTGTTCCTGTTAAAATCATACAGTGCTTAACATTCCTGGTCAAACCAAGGATGATCATGTTTACGATCTAAATTAACATTACTCTTTGATCGTTTATTCACACGTATCGGTGATTTGTGGAAATCAGACATCATACTAGATATTTTTTTCTCATTGGACACATCGTCATTCATATCGTCTAAATCTATTTTAGTAACATTGGAATGTATTTTCAACTCTATATGCAATGGTGCATGGTCAGAATGTGTGTTAAAATTGCTAACAATAAATTTATGAAACATATTGAAAATATCAGATGTGGCCAAAACATAATCTATCACGCTACAACCATTTGCGCCACAATAAGTAAAATCGTTAGACATGTTATCAATGTGCCTGCCATTCAAAATGCGCTGGCCAGTCTCTATACATAGCTGTATCAACTTCAACCCATAAGTATTTACTGTTTTGTCTGGACAAACACGGTCCTCTAAAATATCATCTTCAACATAATCCAGTGGCGACACTAAATCACTTATATGTTTATCGATTTCATCGTGATCAATATAATCTTTCAAAAGAGAACATCTACTATTCAAATCACCTACAACTATTAATTTCCCTTTTTCTGAAAATTCGGCTATCTGATTTTCTAACAAATTAAAAATATCACAGTCATAAAGTCTGGTGGTATATAAGTACAACAAATATAAATATCTTCACCATTATGACTTGCTGTGCTATCTATCTTAATCCATATAACAGTGTCAAAGTAAGTACCAATAATGTGAATATAATTGACAAGGTAATCTCAAAAACAAAATGCCATTCCACCCCACCCCCATCCCCCCACCCCTGTTTGGTCCTAGAAAGAGATCTTGGTATAAATTTACAAATGAATCCTGGAATAGAAAAATCAAATTCATTTTCAATCCAACAGTCTGAAAGAAAAAATGCATCATATGTACAAATGTAATTAATAAAGGCAGAATCATTAAGTTTTCTTTCTAAGCCTCCATGTACGTTCCAACTAAGGAATTTAAACGTAAATTCACTGTCTGTATGTCCCGTACCCTCTTGTCTGTCCTATGAGGATCCGACCCTGGCGCGCTTTCGGTCTTGTCGATATGCAGGTGAACCAGAAGACGAACGGACAGGCAACGACGCACTGTTTGACATTCTGATGGCTCGTACTCCACTCCATTAATATAAAGACGGTCCTTCACTAGCGTCACTTTGTCTTTTATCCTACGTGCCTCGCGCATAACCGGGTAAAGAGCTTTCCTCCTTTGCTCTATTTCAGCCGGGAACTTCTCCTGTACGTAAAAACTTGTACCCTTAAGAGTCCTTGGTGCCTTTTTCCTCACGAGCTCTCTGTCCTTGAACTTCGTAAATTTTGCGACAATAGGGCGTGGTCGCAAATTTGGGTTCCTTGGTTTACGCCCGACCCTGTGTACCCTCTCGAACTCTATAAATTTTTCAATAGTCACATTATATCGTATGAACGATTTAACGGTCTCCTCACAATCTTCTTCTTCCTCCTCCTTTAGGCCCACGAATAATAAATTGTCTCTCATCGACCTGCATTTAAGATTACACTGGTGCTAACAGAATTTGCCTGTTTCTTTACTTCTTTTATTTCTTTTTCATCTCAGTTGAATCTTTAGAAACCCCGTCAAAAAGATTACTAAGTCCATCTGCGCAAGTTTCCAATTCCAAATCGGTTTTCTTCATTTAGTTGACTTCCTTCTCCAATGAAGTAAGAGAACTTTCACATTTACTAACACGTTTTTCAGTTATTTCCATACGTTCAACTAAACGTTCTATTTTGGCCATTCCAACCTCCAATAAGTCAATTTGTTCAGTTTCATGTCGATAGTCTTCAGCATCACATAAATATTCTGCTTTTCATCTTGCTTTTCACTTTCTGCATTATTAACAATTGATAAACTCTCTTGTAATATGCCAGACGTTTCACTTATAGTTTCGCTCATTGAAACATTGGCCATTGTGTAACGCGAAAACTAATCACTCATAACTGACCACTGTCCACAGTGTTGTTTACATTTCTAAAACATCCTTTAAAGTCCATATAACGTAAATGTTACTTCCAAAAATGCAATCCATGTATACCATGTCCCAGTAAATAATTATGATCTAACACGGTTTTGAAATATAACGATTATTTATCCATAATTTCGATGAAAAATCGGAATGGCAAAAAATGCGACTACTCCCTTCAGTGACTACTAATTACTCTCACTAACTCCATAAGGTGACATTATATCTCAGAGCTTTGATATTGCATAATTTGTTAAGTAAAGGTCTGCGTAAGAATCAGGCAGGTGAAATACCTTCAAATTTTTGCAAAACTTTTATCTTTCGAAAAGTGCTCGGAATAGCCCTTAAACATATGTTCTGACGGAATTTTCTACTATTACGTGGATGCTGAAAGGGGGGGGGGTTAATTGTTGAATTATATAAAGACATTTCTCGCCATTATTTTCCTTTATATTCCTTTATAATAAACATCAAAGAAGAACATAACAGTTATTCAGTCTCAAAGTCGAGAAGGCATATCATAAGGTGAATATGAATATTCATAAGTTGATTTGTACCACATTTATGTCTCAAATCAGAAATAAAAGTCTTGCAAAGCATTCTGATATATATGCAAAACCAATGTAATTCCCTTAGATGCAACTATTGATACGAACGTCTTCCAATTTTGCATGAAAACGCTCGTTACGTCACAATGCATACGATCTAAAGAAACATGCCGAGACGGCTGTTCCATCCTGCAAACTGAACCCGCGGTGACCTGAATTGTAACGTCACCTTTTTACCCAGAAAAAAGCGATTTCAGAAAACAAGAATGAAACAAACAAATTTGGTGCATATGTATAGAATTAATGTCATAATGTGTGTTCTGTTACGGGTATGCAACACACAGCAAGTACATTTATCACATTACATGTTCAAGAAATGCACTTGCTTTGTGTTGCATACCCGTAACAAAACACAAAAGAACCAACAGCTTCATTGTCCAACAAAGAATTGAAAAACTCGTAATGTCACAGCCTCAAATTTATTTTTCTCCTGTGCATCAACTTTTCTTTATCACATGTTCTTTTGAAGCTCATTTAGTTTACACATACTGTGATACAGTAACTTTACACTAAAATTGTAGTTTTGAATAACAAAATGTTGATAAATTTTCCAGAATAAGAGTAAAAATGGCTAATTCTCCTAATCGGATAGGCACAGGCACATTCCCGAAAAAGAAAACTATCTCAATAAACGGAGAGTATCGACATCAAAAATGGTGCCACAGTGGGGATTACTGAACAGTATGGGGATGGGGCGTTCTGAGAAGGATATGGAATGCGGTTCTTTATTCAGAAAAAGCGGGACGTGCATAAAAGGGTGTGGGGAGGTGTGTACTGAAGAGGGGTATGGAGGCGGTACTGCAAAAAGATTTGGGGCGTACTGAAAATGGTTTGGTGCGTAATGTAAGGAGTGTGGGACGCACTGAATGGGTATGGTGCGTACTGAAAATGATGTAGGACGTAATGAATATGTTTTGGGATGTTATAAACACCAGGTGGGGCGCAAGTGTCATCACTCGGGGCGTAATAAACTGGGTTCGTTTCGCCCTAATAACACCTTTGGGCCATATGCAACTAGGGCGCAATGATCGTGGGGCGTACAAGCTTGGGCGATTTGTCGTCGAGGTGATATGACTGTAATCGACTCAACCAAACGGGTTTTTTAGCCACTAACTTTCTCACAGGAACAATTCTAAGACTGTCAACAAGTATTAACTTTCCCAAAAAGCTTGGTTGTTATCAACATTTATTTAATCACGCAAAAAAAATTTTTCGTTCAAAATAGGTTTAAAATTTTGACTCTTAGAGTAAAGAGTAAAGAGTAGTATTAGTAAAGATATGCATGAAATTCACACACACAAAAAAACTGGGTTACACAATAGAAACTTATGTGTTGATAATTCTGAAAAGCTAGAAATTAGTACATTTGCACTAGACAACTCTAGTCACAGTCATTCATAAATTGCTTGACCTGTGCGGTAGGAAAATTCCATTATAACGCAAATTAACTTGACCAATCAAAAGCCTTTCAGTATATATTCGTGGGAAAAGCGGAGAGTTCCGACAAAAGAATTTAGGGGAAATTAGGGGAAACTTCTAAAAAAAATTCCTATTAAATTTTGTGACTACGCACAGTCTTATTGATTTTTATATCGCTCATTAATTTCTTTGTTGCATTTATCAATTTGTCTTTGGAAAGAAAATATATAAACAAAATGGAATATCCTCAACGAAACAGCTTAGCCGGCTGGATGGCGAGAAACTTTTTGAATAGCCCACTGGCAGCCTCGCATTCTAAGTATCCAAACATCTCTTTGATGCAATGGATCCAAGGATCCAGAAATGTCATATAGGGATTTTGAAGGCATAGGGTTTACTGTATCACACACTAATTGGTCTAAAAGTAAAAATTGTTCAAGAACAATTTATTATTGTAGATATTACGTTAATGTGCAATATTAATATTCAGAATTGCGATACCAAAGCGTTGTCATGACGACATGTCCTACTTTTGTGCAGTGGATAGCTCTGGTCATGTGTTTTTCACTAGTCACAAGAAATCGGACAATTGCTCCTATTACAATGTTGAATCTTATGAATCAAATCGAGGTTGACAACCTATACAAATCTAGACTTGGTCGATATCTTGATATCAACCAATAATGTTCAAACTTTCAAGAGGTTTCCGCTTCTTCTTCCTCAGCTGATTTGTCTTCCTTGTTTACACAACTTATATAAATGAGAAACTGTTTGTACTTGAAAAAAAGGTCTAACAAGTATCCGGCTCAGAAGGATTACAGAAAAGGGGGGTGGGGGGTTAAGTCCAGCTAAGAGAAACTTGTTCACAAAAAGATGACAAGCCGAAGACATACGCGAATCTAAAGATCATTTCATTAAGAAGGGGGAGGGTGTTAATTCTAACTTCATGTACACGAAATAGAGTAAGATTTTTTGATGAATTTGAAGATTTTTTATGAATCATATCAGTTTACAACATGATGTTGCAAAGACGCTATATCTTATGTTTAATCGTAGAAAGATATTTTTGGGTTAATGCTTAATATACTGCTTAAATAATAACCTGTTATTTGTATTTTGAATACATGTATAGGAAAGAAATGTAAATTAATGTGTGTGGCGTAATGCAAACTTATCATAAAACAACAGAAAGTCAAGGTCATTTGTTCATTTATGTTATACATTTAAAATAATTCCCTATAGATTTCGAAAGTCACTGGTCAAAATAGGAAAAAATACAGTATTACTTGATAAATTTTAAGAGTGTTCAGTATGATTTTTGTATATCACTTAACACAAATTTTAATGATCTTTTAAATTGTGATTTATGATTTTATTGTATATAATGACAAGTGTCTCATAAGTCCTGGATGTTATAAATATTTTAGTTGAATTTTATACTTGTAATCATAATAATGTTTTTATAACATGTGACACTATAATAAATTATTTGAACTTGAACTTTTTGAACTTAAGAAATACAATCTCTCTCTCTCTCTCTCTCTCTCTCTCTCTCTCTCTCTCTCTCTCTCTCTCTCTCTCTCTCATTCTCTAAATTTTACCAGAAATCATGAAAAATAATTTGCAAGACTTATTTGAACAAACAAATTTAGGATTTTTTCAGAAAGGGGGAGGGGGTTCTTTTTTTAACGCAAACGGTAAAATATATCCTCTTTCTTTTGAATGAAAATTTCATACGTACATGTAAGTTGGCGAGCGTAGTAAGTCGGATTTTTTTCAGAATTGAAGAGCATAACAGTGGCGCATATAAGATTCAAAAAGGAGGTTCGGGATCCAACTCAAAAGAAGACTTAAACTGACAATCAAACAAAAAATAAAGGAATAAATAAAATTGCAAGGTCATAGTCAAACATATTGGTATCAATGGAAAGGTCATGTCACAAGGATTACAAATGTGAAATACCAAAGCCATATCACGTATTATTTAAAAGTTATGCTCAGTGTTAAAGTTTTTACCTCGAACAAACAGACAACCATACAGACAAACAGACGGATAGGCCACAATTAAACTGCAGTGATTTTGTCCGTAATTTAGGAATGGGGTCGGGGCCCATGAAATTGGGAAAATTAACGACGTTTGGGAATATCTACGGAAGTACTTACATGTATATAAAAGTTAAATGACAGTTAATACAATAAAAACTTCAGAATTGAATGTTTAATCGTATAATTTTCTTTTATATAAGATTTAAAATCTTATGCTTACACAATATGACAATTAATTAGTAAATCTGCTACTTTAGAACCAGTAAATTTCACTAATTTCAGTAATTATTCCATTTCTATGTGATTGGAAAATTCTATAGCCACAATTGTGAAAAAAGATACTATTTCTCATTGGGAATGGGGCCGAATAATGGCCCAAAAAGGGGAAAAAAATCCCTGAAACTATATGCCCCCTACAATCTTTAATTACGGGGGCAAAAAGAAAGGAGGATGTAATCTGAGCTGTAATTTAAGTATATGTAGTATGATATAATCAACTGATAAATACGGTGAGCTAAGCGAGCCGAGAAAAATCTCTAAACTTTGGTGCTTTAATACAAAGAGCTAGTATTCTGAATCGATCAATTTGGATGGAAAAGGCGCCTTAGTCCCCCATCTAAATCTGCCAAGTGCTGCATCATGTCTTATTTCAGTCCTTTTAAAAGAACAAAATGTCGGCTCTGATAACAATCAGAATTCTAATCTATATTACATGTATATACCAGAGCATATTTATAGACCGATCGACACGAAAATGTCTACTTGATCTTGAATACTTGCTTCCTGTAAAGTTTCGTCAAATTCTTTGCAGAGGACCATGAAAACGCCAGTGACGTAACTGTGCATACGATCTAAAGAAACATGCCACGAAGGCTGTTCCAACCTGCAAACTGAACCAGCCGGGTGACCTGAACCCGCGGTCACTTTACTCAGAAAAACGGGATATCCAAAAACAAGAATGAAACAGACAACTTTGTAAGCATATATAATATAGAATAAATGTCCAAAATATGATTCAAAAGAATCCAACGTAGAGAATAATAATAATCGAAAAAAATGTTTAAGTACCACAGAAATGATATACTAGTATTCAAATTTTAATGCTACACGTATTTCGGCTGTATAACCTCTTCAGAAAATAATATACAAAACAAAGTATTGGTACATGTAATATATTGATGGAAAAGCATGATCGCAGCATGGAAACGATTTAACGCTTGGCTTTGTTTACCAGCAGTTATAGATATTACGTAGAGATCTTGTATATTCGTGTTTTCACTTGATAAAGGCCGAGTGGCCGAAATTTTGGGGATATAGAGTGTTCATTGTTACTTCTTTTTGATTTCTGGAATCATGGCATATGAAACCTATAATCTTTTCACTTTAATTAAGGCAAGATCGAGATACTCAACACAGACAGTCTAATTTCCTTTCAAAAGTATTCCTCCCCCCTCCCCCTAAAAATGAAATGGTTGCTCCCTAAATTTTTAAGGATCGGGAGCATCGAAAACCTTATTGGAGGGAATATAAAATATTGTGTATGTCAGCATAAATGAGTTAAAGAAGATCCTGACGATAATCTCAACAGCACTCACAATAGAGCACACAATTAAACATCGACGGACCCCTATCAAGCTAGAGGTGGAACCAGATGCCCGGGAGGAGTAAGCATAAGTCCTGATGGAACCAATTACAACGTGTCCTAAGATCTTACAGCAGATTTTTGCGAGACATGCGCAGCACGCCCCAGTCATCTAGGACATCAACAAGCTGTGTCAAACAGGATCCAACTTTTGAAGGTGTTACATTTATATCTTGGATTAAGGTCTTCAGATGTTGTCATTTCTACTTGGACTGAGATTGTTTTTACTTCATCCTTTAATGACGAGACGCCGCTGTAATCTGTTTTTGTCTTTGTTTTGTTTTTTTTTTGGGGGGGGGGGGGGTGGGGGGAGGGGGGTTGTTTAGGTTTGGGTTTTTTTTTGTCTTGATTTTGGTGAAGATTTTCATGATTGTCGTGTTTAATTTCTTTAGATCATAATTTAAACACATAGTTAAGTGCATTGTCTTTAAACTTTTGATTTTGTACCTGCGCAGTACCATGACCTTTAGAAGTCCTTGATCTAGGTTCGAGTCAGAATATTGATTGTGTACTTGACCATTAACCTATATAGATATTGTGGACAATTCGCATAGCAAATATCAGAAAAAGGGACAAGCCAACGGGTTAGGGAAAGCCTACACTATCTTCTGATGTTACTGTATGTTATGCCGGAAACAAGCTAAATTTTAATGAACAAACAATCTCAGACCAAGTACATATGACAAATTTTGCTGAGTTCCAATGAAAGTTGCAAGTAATCTTAAGTACAGTTATGGAAAAATCATGAAGTATTTTACAGAACTAGTATATTTATAAAGAATCCGATTATAATCGATTATCAATCGAAAGCATTTTATCAGATTCATCGATTGTGATTGTATCCGATTCCCAACACTCTTTGTAAAATTGTTTGACATCATCCGTTGCAGTGTTGTGCCGATTATCGCCGACGACGGGGACATCGTCGACAAACTCTTCCGATTACGATAATCGATTATGATTTTGATAATCGATTATAGTCGGGAAATTTAAAACATTATAAGAATGATATTTTTGCATCATTAAACCGTATTTTGGTAGAGAAACATTTCATACTACGTCACGTCGTACTAATGATTTAATCTTTGACTTAGGTCAGTATGCATACTCGTGTGAAACATTTTGCCGAGTTTCCATAAAATTTGCTGTCAATATAAAGTAAGTTATTGACAAATCATGAAATATTTTACAGTTTTGCATTGTATTTTAAGAATCCGATTATATATAATCGATATTCAATCGAAAGGCGTTTCCGATCAATCGATTTTGATTAATCCATCCGATTCCCATCCATGGTCATGCTGGTGTAGTATAGATATGAGGGATCTGGCATGGCCGTGGGTGGACGCTTCGGAATCCGTATACTATTATTGTAAAACATTCATTGGAGACCCGTGGCATGCGCATGTCCCCCCCCCCTTTATAATCATCGAGGTATTCAATGTATTTATTGGGGTCAGACCTGATGATGATCTCTGGTAAATTTGAAGTCAGTCGAATTTCGGAAAATTTTCGCTTTTCTGGAAATCGGATAAACTCGATTTTGACCATTTTATCATGTAAAAAATTGAATGAAATGTATTATATAATACCATTTTCGTAACTTTTTTTATGAGAATGAGTTACACGATATCTAATTGTCAGTGTGCGTTGCATAGACGCACGACCAAAAAACATTTGATACTGTATTGATCTGCGAAAAAAAAATCATGATGGTTCTCTTTTCTGATCAAGAAAAAAATTATATATTTTCAGAAAATACTACAGCGAAAAATTATCTATGGCTATGCTTACCACATGACATATATGGTGCACGGAGAGATAAAGAATTTTCTGTCTCCGATTCTGATTCATACGTCTGTATATAGATTCTTGACCAGAGTAGATTATCATGACTTCATTGATTAGGATGGTCATGTACAGTAACCGTGGAGATTTTAATTTTTTTGAAAATGTGCATCTCCAAGCTCAATATCTATTCATAACTCAATGTCGTCACTTTCCCGCCTGCTAAGCAGTTGAAATTAACCGTGGAGATTTATTCCTTTATTTTTCATTGTTTGAAAATGTGCGTCTCCAAGCACAATATCTATTTTTAACTCTATGACGTCTCTTTCCCGCCTCCTAAGCAGTTGAAAGTAACACACTGCATGAGAAACCCTTCTCTCATGAATACCAAACGAAGATAGCATATACCGTATATATAATGTTTTAATCGTCAACTTTGACCCTTTAAAAACGTTTCAAACTCTCCAGCCACAAGAACTAATGGTTGAAGGCAATGATATATGCAGACATTAACATCCGTGTAAGTTCTCTGCATTTACATCAAATTTTCTCAAGTTCTTTAAAATTCATGTTTTGTTTCGTTTTGTTTCGATCTCTTTTGTTTCGTTTCGTTTCGATCTGTTTCGTTTCGATCTGTTTTGTTTCGTTTCGATTTGTTTCGTTTCGTTTCGATTTGTTTCATTTCGTTTCGTTTCGTTTTTGTTTCGTTTTGCACTTTACAGGGACCCCTTTATTCATACACTTAAAACATTAAATCGCGGAGTCGTTGGAAGTTTTCATGGGAATCCATATATATATACAATTTATAAGTAATTACAAGTAAGCAACTTTGCACTATATTTTCGCTAGTACCCATTTTATTGTAAAAGACACGTGTTTCGGTTGAAACGTTGATTAGAGCAGAGAGGTTGAGCGAGAAGCAGCTTAACCAAATGCATTTATTTAGCCACTATCTTTCTAACAGAAGGAATTTTTATTATCTATCGCTATTTCTGTCAAAAAATGTTTATCCTCTCAAAAGGTTTCCGCTTCATCTCTCAATGAGCTGATTACTCTACCTTGTTTACACAACTAATGTGAATCTCTTTGTACTTGACAAAATACGTCAAACAAGTTTCCGGCTTTCCACTCAAGAAATTTATGATAGAAAAGAATATAACTATTATGATATAATGATGCTATCTTTGTAAAAATGACACACGATTGGGTACTTGTTCTTATCATTCTTATTATCATTTTTATTTAAGTGTGTGAAAGACTTTCGAGAATTTTTGTTTTTACATTCTAAGAATATATTGATAAAAGCTTTTTTACCACGCTTTGTCCAATTGATTTACTTCTTCTACTTTATTGATGTGTATTGGTACATGTCATAGGGAATATAGATATATAAAGATTATTCCTAAACATCCATCTTAAATTTTGATCATTTTCGAGGGGGCTGATTTTTGTGAAAGGTAGTGGGAATGTTAAATACATGTATGAAGTCTAAAGTCTCTATCAACACTCGGTTAATTGCACTACCGACATCAAAACACCACAAACAAACTTATGCAAAACACAGAGTTGACACGTACAGCAAGAGACGAAAAAGGGGACAAGAAACACCGAAAAACAAAACACAAAGGACTACAAAAACCAATGAGACCAATCGGCAATCTAAAGGTTTTTATCTTGTTGTTCTTTTTTTCGTATTGCGGTCTTTCTTGACAGAAGCTTCCTTATCTTGTGTCATAAAATCGGAAATGAAGTCTACATTATTTCATATTTTGGAGTTTGGGGCTTTAGGGAAAAGTGTCAGTGTTCCGTTATCTGTCAGTCCATGTTAAGTAGTCTTCCTCTAGAATTTTTTTCTCATTTATATGTGCTTCGTATACTTCTAGAGCACAATAAATATTACCGCATCTGGGAATTAATATTTAGCGTTTGGAATAATATGTCAAAGAATGTTGAATTCATTAAAAATAAATTTTGAAAAACGTTTTATATATAATCAAATTAATCATGTTTTGTATAAGTAGTTTAACCAAATAATGGACTTAAAATATATTTGGAATTCTTTGAAATTCAACAGCGAGGATATTTTTTTTTTGAAATTTTAAAAGACTTAATTCATTTAACAACGTTTAACAAACAAGATTCAAATTTATATTAATGCCTCAATGGGGTTTCAGATGTTAGCGTGAGGTAGAAACCGGAGAACACAAGGAAAACCTCGTATGACTGAGTGGGCGACCGCCATACCCTCCCACATAAGACCCCTTTGCCGAATCAGAAATTCGATCATGGGACCGTAGAGGTGAGAAGCGAATGCGCGTCCACTGAGCTAACTGAAATTATTTTGACTATCATTATAAGAGCAAAATTATAAATTACATAAGAATCACATTGAATACGAAATGGAGATTTCCTACCTTTTGATCTGTGATCGACAATTTCAATGTAACAAGATCCACAAAATTCTGAATGTCTATTTCGGCAAAACAGGCTTTGATATGAATTCAAAGGACACAGGACAGCTTATCTTTTACTTACGGAAAGCCGTTTCCGTTTTCTTTGCTAAAATTTTCAAACTACTTAAAAGTTACAATAAGCTCTTATATTTTTATCAAACAGCTACTATTTCTTATCCCGATATATCTGCACTTTTCCGTGAAATATTTTATGTTTCATACATGCCACTAACTCCATAAGGTGACATTATATCTCAGAGCTTGGATATTGCATAATTTGTAAAGTACATGTCTGCATAAGAATCAGGCAGGTGAAACACCTTCAAATTTTAGCAAAATTTTTATCTTTCGAAAAGTGCTCGGGATAGCCCTTAAACATATGTTCTGACGGAATTTTCTACAAACGTGGATGCTGAAAAAGGGGCGCTTAATTGGTTGAATTATATAAAGAAATTTCTCTCCATTATTTTCCTTTATAATCCTTTATAATAAACATCAAACAAGAACATAACAATTATTCAGTCTCAAAGTCGAGAAGGCATATTATGAGGTGAATATGAATATTCATTAGTTGATTTGTACCACATTTATGTCTCAAATCAGAAATAAAAAGTCTTGCAAAGCATTCTGATATATATGCAAAACCAATGTAATTCTCTTAGATGCAATTATTGAAACGAACGTCTTCCATTTTTGCATGAAAACGCTCGTGACGTCAAAATCCATACGATCTAAAGAAACATGCCGAGACGGCTGTTCCATCCTGCAAACTGAACCCGCGGTGACCTGAATTGTAACGTCACATTTTTACCCAGAAAAACGCGACTTCAGAAAACAAGAATGAAACGAACAACTGTGGTGCATATATATAGAATAAATGTCATACACATGTAATGTGTGTTTTGTTTCGGGTATGCAACACACAACAAGTACATTTATCACATGAAATGCGTTAACGCGCATTACATGTACGAGAAATGCACTTGCTTTGATGTTGTATACCCGTAACAAAACACAAAAAAACCAATAGCCTCATTGTCCAACAAAGAAATGAGAAATTCGTAAGGTCACAGCCTCAAATTCATTTTTCTCCTGTGCATCTAGCTTTTCTTTATCACATGTTCTTTTGAAGCTCATTTAGTTTACATATACTGTGATACAGTCACTGTTCACTAAGATTGCAGTTTTTAATAACAAAATGTTGATAAATTTTCCTGAATAAGAGTAAAAATGGCTAATTCTCCTAATCGGATAGGCACAGGCACATTCCCGAAAAAGAAAACTATCTCAATAAATGGAGAGTATCGACATCAAAAAATGATGCCCTAGTGGGGGTTACTGAACAGTGTGGGGATGGGGCGTTCTGAGAAGGATATGGAATGCGGATCTTTATTCAGAAAAAAAAACGGGACGTGCATAAAAGGGTGTGGGGAGGTGTGTACTAAAGAGGGGTATGGGGACGGTACTGCAAAAGGATTTGGGGCGTACTGAAAATGGTTTGGTGCGTAATGTAAGGAGTGTGGGACGCACTGAATGGGTATGGTGCGTACTGAAAATGATGTAGGACGTAATGAATATTATTTGGGATGTTATAAACACCAGGTGGGGCGCAAGTGTCATCACTCGGGGCGTAATAAACTGGGTTCGTTTCGCCCTAATAACACCTTTGGGCCATATGCAACTGGGGCGCAATGATCGTGGGGCATACAAGCTTGGGCGATTTGTCGTCGAGGCGATATGACTGTAATCGACTCAACCAAACGGGTTTTTTAGCCACTAACTTTCTCACAGGAACAATTCTAAGACTGTCAACAAGTATTAACATTCCAAAAAAGCTTGGTCGTAATCAACATTTATTTAATCACGCAAAAATTTTTTTTCGTTCAAAATAGGTTTAAAATTTTGACTCTTAGAATAAAGAGTAAAGAGTAGTATTAGTAAAGATATGCATGAAATTCACACACACAAAAAAAAACTGGGTTACACAATAGAAACTTATGTGTTGATAATTCTGAAAAGCTAGAAATTAGTACATTTGCACTAGACAACTCTAGTCACAGTCATTCATAAATTGCTTGACCTGTGCGGTAGGAAAATTCCATTATAACGCAAATTAACTTGACCAATCAAAAGCCTTTCAGTATATATTCGTGGGAAAAGCGGATAGTTCCGACAAAAGAATTTAGGGGAAATTAGGGGAAACTTCTAAAAAAAATTCCTATTAAATTTTGTGACTACGCACAGTCTTATTGATTTTTATATCGCTCATTAATTTCTTTGTTGCATTTATCAATTTGTCTTTGGAAAGAAAATATATAAACAAAATGGAATATCCTCAACGAAACAGCTTAGTCGGCTGGATGGCGAGAAACTTTTTGAATAGCCAACTGGCAGCCTCGCATTCTAAGTATCCAAACATCTCTTTGATGCAATGGATCCAAGGATCCAGAAATGTCATATAGGGATTTTGAAGGCATAGGGTTTACTGTATCACACACTAAATGGTCTAAAAGTAAAAATTGTTCAAGAATTGATATTCTGTCATAGACCATTTGAACCATCCAACCAAAGATTGTACTCTATATCTTCCAAAATGGAAGTAACCGGATGTGACAGTTATACCGAATTGAAGCGACGGGTGTTGCATGCAAGCAGGAGATGCTTACTCTTCCTGGGCACCTGGTCTCACTCTCATATCGGGAGTTCGCTTCTTTTCATATGGTGGAGGTTTTTGTTTTTGTTTGCTTTGGTTCCTGTTTTATCCTGATTTTGTATGCCTTCGGTTTCTGGTTTTCTGAATTATCGATTTTGTACTGTAGACAGGGATATGGTCATTATCCATATTTGTCATTATTATTGTAGATATTACGTTAATGCGCAATATTAATATTCAGAATTGCGATACCAAAGCGTTGTCATGACGACATGTCCTACTTTTGTGCAGTGGATAGCTCTGGTCATGTGTTTTTCACTAGTCACAAGAAATCGGACAATTGCTCCTATTACAATGTTGAATCTTATGAATCAAATCGAGGTTGACAACCTATACAAATCTAGACTTGGTCGATATCTTGATATCAACCAATAATGTTCAAACTTTCAAGAGGTTTCCGCTTCTTCTTCCTCAGCTGATTTGTCTTCCTTGTTTACACAACTTATATAAATGTGCAACTGTTTGTACTTGAAAAAAAGGTCTAACAAGTATCCGGCTCAGTAGGATTACAGAAAAAGGGGGAGGGGGTTAAGTCCAGCTAAGAGAAACTTGTTCACAAAAAGATGACAAGCCGAAGACATACGCGAATCTAAAGATCATTTCATTAAGAAGGGGGAGGGGGTTAATTCTGACTGCATCACTGGGCGAAAAAACAGGTTTACGCAACTGCGTAAACTTGCGTAAACTTGATATTTTCAGGTTTCCACAAGTTTCCGCATTGCGTAAACTGGCAAATAGTTTCCGCAAGTTTCCGCAATGTTTTCGCTGATGAAACTTGATAAATTTTCCTTGATAAAGTTTCCGCAATGTAAACTTGGAACAAATGGTTGACGCAGATGCGGAATCCTGATGAAACCTGTTAAATTTCTTTCCATTTTATTTCAACAAGTTTCCGCAATGTAAACTTGGAACAAATGGTTTACGCAGTTGCGGAATCCTGATGAAACCTGTTAAATATGTTTACGCAGCTGCGGAAACCTAATTTAACTTTTCAAATAGTTTACGCAGTTGCGGAAACTTGATATGTTACTACTTCTATAGTTTACGCAGTTGCGGAAACCTAATAAAGTTTTTATCATTAATTTCTTTTTTTTTTTTATTTCTTCATTAATTTATTTGTTTCATTAATTTATTTTATTTATCTATTTATTTTATTAATTTATTTCATTAATTAATTTATTTTATTAAGGTATTTATTTTATCAATTAATTTATTTATTAATTAATTAATTTTATTGATTAATTAATTTTATTAATTTATTCATTTTATTAATCTATTTATTTTATAAATTTATTTATTTTATCAATTTATTTATTTTAATACTGTATTTATTTTATTAATTCATTTATTCTATCAATTTATTTAATTAATTCATTCATTTTATTTTAATTAATTTTTTTATCAATAAATTAATTTATTTTTATTAATCTATTTTATTGATTAATTTATTTTCTCAATTTCATTTATTTTCTCAATTTCATTAATTTTATTATTTTATTTATTCTATCAATTTATTTATTTCATTAATTAATTTATTTTATTGATTTTTTTTATTTAATTGTTTCATTTTACTAATTAATTAATTTTATTTATTCATTCACCTTATTAGTTTATTGATTTTATTATTTAATTAATTTTATTTCAATTTTTTAAAATCATTTTTTTATTTTAATTAATTTATTTTATTAATTCATTTATTTTATTAATTCATTTATTTTATTAATTCATTTATCTTATTAATTCATTTATTTTATTAATTCATTTATTTTATTAATTCCTTTGTTTTGATTAAATTATTTACTTTGTTAGTTAAATATTTAATTTGTTTATTTATTTTTTTTCTTTATTTATTTTTTTCATTTATTTATTTAATTCATTTATTTATTTAATAAATCTATGTATTTATTAATTAATTAATTTTATTAATATATTTTTAAATTTATTTATTATTTTAACTTATTCTACTAATTTATTTATTATTAATTTATTAATTATCTTATTTATTTATTTATTTCTATTTATTTTTTATTTGTATACTTTCCTTGTTAATCATTTTCACTAATTTTATTTATTTTTTTATTAATTTGTTTATTTTCATTAATTTGTTTTTTTTTTCATTTAATTATTTTATAATCTATTTACATGTGAATTTATTTAATTTACTTTGATTAATTACTTTTGAAAATCTACCTATTTTTATTATTAAACTGAGATAACGTCATTGGCTTGGTTTTCAAATACCTTGTCACTTCACGAGTGCAGTAGATTTGATTGGCGTGATAATAGCGGCGTTCAAATGATTTCAGCGGTGTATGACATAAAAACACAGTACGTAATCCTAATTATGCTAATGAGTTACCACTACATCACCCATACATGTCAATCAATTATGCTAATGAGCTACTCCTACCTCACCTAGCTATTCCTGTCAATCAAATTTGAGGTATATAAAGGTCGTAGCAATGACCAATCGAATTCGATAAATATGGTAACTTTCAAAATTATAATGACAAAATTTTACCTGCCTATTACATAATCCAAAAATCTTCTCTGTCATATATTGATAAATTGTAAAACTTGTGCTTATGATTCCTCATTTTATTTATTTATTTATTTATTTATTTATTTATTTATTTATTTATTTATTTATTTATTTATTTATTTATTTATCTATTTATTTATCTATTCATTTATCTATTTATTTATCTATTAATCTATTTATCTATTTATGTATTTATTTATCTATTTATTTATTTAAATACCATAAAAATACTATATTATTTTATTTATATAAGAAACGACTGGGTTTTATTTATTTATTTATTTATTTATTTATTTTTTTATTTATTTATTTATTTATTTATTTATTTATTTATTTATTTATTTATTTATCTATTTATCTATTTAAATATTTATTTATTTATTTATTTATTTATTTATTTATTTATTTATTTATTTATTTATTTATTTATTTAAATAAAATAAAAACACTATATTATTGTATTTATATAAGAAACAACTGTGTTTTATTAATCAATTAATTAATTAATTAATCAATTTATTTATTTATTTATTTATTTAGATAGTTATATAATTAGTTAAAAAAAATTTAGACTAAGACGCATATTGTTTTTAGGAAAATATACATTGAAAACTGTTTATTTACCATTTTGGGTTATTAAAATTCTCTCTCTCTCTCTCTCTCTCTCTCTCTCTGAGGGTGTGTGTGTGAATATGGTAACTGATGCATGGTATGTTTCCTTTTTTCCAATATTTTAGATATAATATTATATTTTATTTCATTTTTCCTTTCTTCATATTTAATTGTTTTTCAACTTATTATTTAGAAATATGCAAGTATATTAAATTACAATATAAATGACTATTTTTAAAAAGTTATTTTTTATCAGCTGATTTTACTCTTGAATTCTTTTTGTCCTTTTTTTCTTTTGTTAAATTGAAACATGTAAGTGTCCAGTTCTGTGCAAAGAGGTATCCGGACATTTGAACATTTTGACAGTTTGACAAGTACACAATTACTGACCCGTGTAATTTGCATCCGCGTGTCAGTTACTTTTACATCATAAAAGAAGCGATTTTATTCATCAATTCTTTTTGTCCGTTTTTTTTTCTTTTGTTCCTTAAATTATTTATAATCAGCATATAATTCTTATGTTTCTTTTTATTATCAATTATTTTATTTTATTTTATTTTATTTTATTTTATTTTATTTTATTTTATTTTATTTTATTTTATTTTATTTTATTTTATTTTATTTCATTTTATTTTATTTTATTTTATTTTATCTTATTTTATTTATTTTTTTTTTATATTTTATTTCATTTCATTTCATTTCATTTTATTTTAAGGTCTGCTTTGAAACATGTAAGTGTCCAGTTCTGTGCTTAGAGATATCCAGACAATTGAAAATTTTGACAGTTTGACAAGTACACAATCACTAACCCGTGTAATTTGCATCCGCATGTCAGTTACTTTTACACGAGAATACAAGACTATATATCGATATGTTCTAATTATAGGCGAGTGCCATTTTTTAAGAATTTCGTCGAGTTGTTCTATATATCCCACCCTTTCCCCTTTGTGTTGATAAATGGCCCCTAGCAAAATATCAAATGCAGATAAAAATGACCACTGAACTTTATATGATGTTCTTGTAGTTGAATGGATGGTTTCAATCCCGAGTGTCCTAAATTTATACCCTATAAACTCCCCCCCCCCCCTTAAAAACTTTCAATTTTTTTTTTAAAAGCTTAAAGAGACACTAAAATTAATGAAGTCCAAAATCCTGTGACGTAAAAGGGTTCACGCTGCGTACCCATGGATATGAGAGTCGCACGGGGGTGGGGGGGGGGGGGTGGGGGTGGGGGGGGGGGGGGGGTGTAGGGGCACTTTTGCGCGCCCTCATGACAGCATGTTTTGGATCGGCACCCGAGTGTGCATTTCCTCAAAACTTTTTTTTCTGTGAATTATTACAGGGAAAGATAAAGAAATTAATTAATTGAAGCTCAAAATAATTATGTATATTTGTATTATCAACAATTATTTGTCAAACTTACAGTGATTTTTTTTTTTTTTTGATCGCTCATGAACCTAAGGATCCGCTGCTGACTGCTGACATTAATATCTGCTCTAGTCTTACATTATGTTTAAGGAGAGAGAGAGAGAGAGAATTGATAATCGATTACTTTGCTTTTCATGTTCGATCCTTCATGAATGCATGTACGATCGTCTGTACGCTTAAATATGAAAGGGGGGGTTGCAGATCCATCCGGGATCTCATTAATAAATTACCCCTAGGCCCATCCCCCGGCTCCCACCATCACACAAGAAGACAACTTGTAGTTATAAACACGAAAAAGGTCTGCCCTATTGTGACTTTCTGACGTATTGATGAAACACAAGACAAGTGGGACACTTCTCAGTCATAAATTAATCTCTTTCATAAATACAGTATATAAATACAATATAATTTAAACAGGACAATTCGTCGAAAAGAATTCATTGTCTTCTCACACAATTTTTTTCATCAATTGAGCTTTGAAATGCCGATTGGGCCAGCTTCGCCCTCAATCATAAAATACAATATATGGGTTGGATATAGTTTTTCAAGTTTGGTCCAGTCCCTCCCGAGACTTCAAGTCTAGTCTATGAACGTAAATAATTGTACATATTTTGATTTCAAGGGACAGGCCAACCAAGCCTTATTCTGGGCTTGCATCCCCCAAGAAAAAAAAAATGTTTTAGTTTTAACATATTTTATTTCATAATAACATGAAATAGGATGGGGCAAAAGTTATAACAACATTACATAAGCCCTCTCCTTATCATAAACAACATAGAAATATCAAGATGGCAATAACTTAAAAAATATGTAGATATACTAGTGAAAAAAAAAAAATAGGAAGAACGTCTATCCACGGCACTGACTCCAAATTTTCAAATAACCAGATACATTTTGGTCCATTTACAGAAAAAACAAAAGACAAAATCGGCAAAATTCGCCCCTTGATCCCCCAGCAAAAGGAGCGCTTGTTCCGCTACTGATACTCGATCAATATCAATGGCGGATCCAGCGCCCCCTTTGCCGGGGGTCAAGGGGCTAATTTTGCCGATTGTGATTGAAAATGGGCCAAAATATACCTGTTTTTGGAAAGTTTGGGGTCAGTGCCGGGGGGGGGGCGCCCCCTCCGCACCCCCTGAATCCGCCACTGAATATTGTCTGGATCTCCGAGCTGGAAACACAAAATCACAAGCTAATCACCTCTAGGCCTAGTGAATATTTATTTTCTTTTCGAGCAGTGGCGGATCCAGCGCCCCCATTGTCGGGGGGTCAAAGGGCGAATTTTGCCGATTTTTACTGAAAATGGGCCAAAATATAGGGCTTTTTGGAAAATTTTGGGTCAGTGCCGGGGGGGGGGGCGGATGCCCCCTCCGCACCCCCCTGAACCCGCCACTGTCGAGGTTTCAAATAAAATCATTCATTATGGCAAAATATATGTATATGAAATAAAAAAACAGAACAATCCAAAAAAAAAAAAAAAAAGGAAAGAAAGAAAAAGAAAAGAGAGAGAAAAAACGCCGAAAAATACAGCGGGCTCTGTGTTCGCGCTAGCACAATTTCAAATCAAGTATTGACCAATCAGAGGCGAGCATTTTATTTGTATACAGAGGAAACTCAGAAGCGGGTTGAAAGTTGTTTTCCCACGAAGAAACTAAACAAAACATGTTTACTTGGGTAATCCCATGGCGATAAATGGTAAGATGCATTTCTAAGTCATTAATATTTACTTTTTAACGTGCATTTCCTAAAATAAAGACGCCGGCTTGGTCAGTTCGACCGACGCGCTGATTTTTCTTGTTCTTGCTTTTATTTTACGGCGATCCTGTGGACTATTTGAATCACTTTTTATATATTTAGACATATTTATATGATTACTTCCTCCTAAAAAGGAACATGTATCAGGTAAAATCTTTGTTTACTTTGTTGCAAGCTACCCCTCCCCCTTTCCCTTTCGGCCTTTGCCATGGGAAGGATATGGGTAAACTTAAAGATACATGTTCTTCAGGGCGTCAGGATTTTTCATATTGTTGTCTTTTCTAGTGTTGTAATGATAGTCGCTGTTGAAGTTACACAAATGATCTCAGTGCGAAAAGTCTTTGCTATAATTCAAAACTAAAAACTAGACGCGATCGCTTTGGCAAAGTTACCGGTTGAGGAGGAGCAGATTTATCCATATCCCAGCAGTACTAAGTCCGCAGCATGGGACTGTTTTGGCTTTGATAGAATTGGAAAAAGGAAGCTAGGCCCCCTTTCTATCATGTCTAAAGCAAACCTCGAGATAAATACCTTTGTTTGCAAGATCTACTTGCATACGTACGCCCTGAGTATTCTCCTTCTGAAGATACAAAACATATAACAATTTTAAAGTAAAAAAGTCTGATTCTGATATCGATGTACTCCTCCGATAGTTTCCGATAATTGATAGTAAATTTTTTTCTGATTTTACAACTCTAGTCTTTTCGTGTTGAGTTCTTTTGTACTTTTCGTTCCAATTATCAGGATTTTTCGTACCAATAGATGATTTTCCAATAAACTTGTGAGACAGTCAAACACCCAGGGATGCAAATAAGCACTCGCCCGCTCGCCAATGCGACTAAAAATTCAGTGTGGACTACCAAAAATTTTTTTCTTATCGCCCACTTGGCGACCGTAAAATTCCAATCTTTATTATTTTCTTGTATCATAGTTGCCGTAACTAACGTTTGGAAACAAAAACTCATGGGTATTTGACAAATTTTCGGTTCGCTTTCTCGCGAAAATGAATAGATCTCTCTTATTTCCTTGTAAAGACGTACTGTAATTTTAGATCAGTACAAATGTATATACCAAAACTAACTAATGTTTCCAAAAGCGCACAAAGTCACTGTCTGGAGACCGACTGACGTGTACGTAATATGTTTATAATTGGATTTACCTGTATTTATTGATTTATTTAAAGGTACTTGTACTTGAAATAAACTCGACATGTACACTGTACAAGGAGAGAAGGGGGTTTGGGCTTAAATTTGAAAATGTAAATTTAGATACATTTTGATGTGGGCTAATCGTTTTGATGTGGGCGCCTAAATTTATTGACTTGGCCCCTGAAAATTTCAACGAATTTTCATCCCTGACACCATCGTCAGAAACCCACGTTCGGTCACGCAAGCTCTCCCGTGGGTCATATCAGCAGAATTTTCGCTGGATAGCATTACAAAAATCTGATGCGATTACTTGTCAGTGAATTAGCCATTTAAAGCCACTATGTAAGCAATATTGTTTTGTAACTCCTAAAATTAACAAATATTAATCACTGTCAACATTATCATGATTATTTAGGTCATCTTTTGTTGATGGAAAAATAAAATAGATGATATTTTGCTATCGATAACAAATTAACCGACAAGTACTCGAATTAGATTTTTGTAATGCTATCCAGCGAAAATTCTGTCGTTATGACCCACGGGAGGTGAGCTTGCGTGACCAAGCGTGGGTTGCCGACAATAGTGGTCAAACACCAGACATAAGTACGAAAGATCCCACTATCAAATTTTGAGGAGCTCAAGTAAATAAGCTCTATATAGCAGAAACATAATCTTTTTTTTTTTCTGCAATATGTACGAAAGATCTCAGTAACAGGTACGAAAGATCCCGTACGAAAAATCTTGGTACAAATAGGAATAGGTACCAACATGACGAAAGATCCTGGAACCATTCTTCAGGGGTGGATACAGGATATGATTTGAGTTGGGGGGGGGGACGTGAAAAATGGATAGGGTCTTTAGGGACATCTAGCATTTTCATAGCTGCAAACCAATTTCATATTTAAAAAGAAATTGTTCATAATTTTATTTCTTAGCTTTTTTAAGTATTATAGGTATTAGGCCCGATAGTCCGAAGACCCAATAGTCCGAATATCCAATAAAATTCCTAAACCATATTTGTCATTTGTAAGCTTTTTGATTGAATGTGATTTTATACGCTCGTCATAAGACGGGACATATATTATGGCGCTGTCCGTGCGTCTGTGAGAAATATTTAAACCCCGACATGCGTTGCAGCGTTGGCGTTGCTATTTTTGGAATCTGATTTCGGGTTGACATTCATTCACTAATTTAATATCGCATACGCCTACCCAGGCTATATCGTTGCATGTATGATAATTGTATAAATTCTAGAACCTACATCTTTAAAGAAATAAAAAAAACGTGTGTTTTGCATGTGTTACCGATAAATGTATTCGTACATTTTCAAATTCCAATGAATAAGGACGTCCTCGTTATTTTTTTTTTTCTTTTGGTTGACTTAAACAGACAACTAATATTTCCGACATACTGATCGATGGCTTTCCGCAGTATAGCCATATCTTTGCCACATTGTGACAGTTAATTAGATCTTGTTACAAATATTTCTTCACTACTTCCTAAATAACTTAGTTGTTTAGGACCATTTGCGCTGTTGAACTGCACCCCCTCCTGTTTTTTTTACTTACGTGCGATTGCAGAGATCTATTTCAAACAACAGCTCCTTGTGATGATATCATTTCTTTATGATTTATTTTGTTACCTTTTAAAATCTGATTTGATAGCTAGCCAACATGGGATGCTTACTCCTCCCGGGCACCTGGTCCCACCTCTGGCTTGCTAGGGGTCTGTCGATGCTCAACTTGGTGCTCTATTGTGAGTGCTGTTGAGATTATCGTCAGGATCTTCTTTAACTCATTTGGGTATATATTCAATTCAAGTTCCTTGATAATATCTCTTTCAGCCCCCTCCCCTCCATTTAGATTTCTAAATCTATCAATTTCAATTGTACAGTCAGGTATCTTGTATCAAATTCATATCTACATGTATATGTACAGGGCATTCGGACTTTCAAACCTTCGGACTATCGGACCATAGAACCATTAGGCCTTCTTACTATCGGACCTCTAAACTTATGTTCTAATAGACCTTCGAAATATCGGATATTCGATTTTTAGGTACTTAGGATTATGGATCCTTCTGTATATTGGAATGCAGTACTTTCGGTCTATCGGACCTTCGGACTATCGGACCTTCGGATTATCGGGCCGTCGATTTATCGGACCTTCAGCTTTATGGGCCCTCGAACTATCGGACCTTCGGAATACTGGGCAGACACCGGGCTCGGCCGATCCCATGATGGGTTGATCCAATGCGTATTGCAATATCAATCTCTTCAAAACAAGCCTACATAATTTGCTCCCCCTTGTTGGATCTCAAATCAAAAATTTTATATTTCCCACAATTCTCTGAGCGCCATCTAGCATGTCGAGTGAGCATTCAAAATTTATGTCTCTTGAGAGTTTGTCATCACCAGCCAATTAATCAGCACACATATTTCGATAGTTTTCATTCGATTGTGCTACATAATCAAGTAATTGACATATCTATGAAACATAAGAAGGTATTGCTAAATATTTTACGCCAGCGTCTTTGGCAGATTTCTGTGGGCGTGTCCGTTTTATTTTCGAACCTTCGCTTCATATGCTAATCAGGACACTTAAGGTCGATTCTCAGTGGTCCAGTGGTTTTGTGCATTTGTCTTGAGAAGATGCATGATATGTTACCCTTCCTTATCATAATAAGTGTTTTGAATATTTTGATGTGTCAGCACTTCAGAGAATGACTATTCATCACCAATCGCTTGAATAATCGTGTCATCATTTTTTTCAATAACAAGGGGCGTGTCTTTATTCAAGAACACGAACAGTTAGCATGGCTAGTTCCGAAGAGTCCAATGGGGTTGTAGTTCAATGTGTTCAAGGAGGGAGATAACTCTAGCCAATTTGGAGGAAATATTGTTATGTGGAAACATTCAGACTGATTATATAAAAATTTAGATCTGAAACATTGAAATTTAATTTTGGATTCCTCTTTGTAGCGTTGATGGATCTCCACCTTACTACATGTACATGATGATACTCAGTGGTCACTGGTATGTTGGACTTTTGGCTTCAAAAAGGATGCCCTTTCTGTAAAAGATGCTGCACAATATACATGAAGGATCAATGGTATGCCAATATAATTTTTTTAATTGGTAAACAGATTCTCTTTTTTCTGTGTACTTAAGATTTGTATATACATGTACTTGTCTGTCATACAAAATTGATGTCAAAACACACTTATACAATCCCTCCCCCTTGTGACATGATAAAATGCAATATACAACCAATATTTTCAATATTATACTTTTCAATCATAAAAATCAGTCTGTTCTTTGAAATCTACACTTATATGCACACCAACTTAATATTAAGGAGGTTTAGTTACAAGTTTTAGCGTGACGTGTACGTATTACGTCATCACTTCCTGCGATCTTTGTTCAAATGACGTAACTACGTGACGTATAGCTACACGTTATGGACGTGTAAACGACGCTCTACACGTAACGACAGAACGGGTAACTTCTTTGAAAAATTCCAGACTTGTCATTGATCGAACTTCCAGTTTTCCGTGTTATAAAGCACGTTTAGGATTCTAACTTTCCTTGCGTCGAGGTTTTACGAATCTCGATGTATTTTTCTCGCAGACTAAACTGATTTAAAAGAAGCAAGCTAAACGTACACCTTACTACATAGCTATACCTATACCTACTCCGATTCGTACGTGTAACTAAACGACGTCTTCGGATTGTGACGTCAAACTGTGACGTGTACATGTACGTCATACGTACACGTTGAAAGAACTTGTAACTAAACCTCTCTAATTACTTATAGATTCAGGTAGGTCTAATCTTTCTAGAATGTGACAAAGTATTTAAGCTTGAAATCTGATTTTATTTACACTTTACAGGTCATCATTTTGCTGTCACTAGGTAGAGGATGACTGGCATGAACCTGTGCCATGTTTGCAATGAAAATGTTATCTAGTTTAAGATAGCAGTAAGTACATTACAGTACGTACATGATACTTTGATGGGTTTTCGAAAGGGCTGTCACGGTTAACTGAAAATTTGGTTACCCTCGGTTCGTGCTTTGTCGGTTCGATTTGAATCATACTTTACAGAGTTCGCTTTTGGTCTGTCTGTATGTCTGTCTGTTTGTCCGCAAAAACTTTAACCTTGGGCATAACTTTTGAATGGTAAGTGATAGGGTTTTCATATTTCACATGTGCATTTCTTGTGGCAAGACCTTTCCATGGATACCAAAATTTTTGACCTTGTGACCTTGACCTTTGAGTTTGACCTACTTTTGAAAAATCTTTAACCTTGGGTGTAACTTTTGAATGTGAAGTGATAGGGCTTTCATATTTCATATGTGTATTCCTTGTGACAAGACCTTTCCATGGATGCCAAAAATTTTTACCTTGTGACCTTGGAGTTTGACCTACTTTTGAAAAACTTTTACCTTGGGCATAACTTTTGAATGGTAAGTGATAGGGCTTTCATATTTCACATGTGTATTCCTTGTGACAAGACCTTTCCATGGATACCAAAATTTTTTACCTTGTGACCTTGGAGTTTGACCTACTTTTGAAAAACTTTAATCTTGGGCATAGCTTTTGAATGGTAAGTGATAGGGCTTTCATATTTCACATATGAATTCCATGTGGCAAGACTTTTCCGTTGATACTTAATTTGACCTTGTGACCTTTACCTCAAATGTGAAACTACTTTTCATCAGTTTTACTGACAAAGATGCCAATGGGGGCATTCATGTTTCACAAACATAGGTTTTATTTATTATTTTTTTTTTTTTTGGTTATACATTTATCAAGTTATAATTAATAAATAACAATTAGGGCTCACGATATGATATTTATTGCTACATTTACTCACGATATGATTCGAATCACGATACAACATTTTTAGCTCGCTGGGACGAAAAAGTCCTGAGAGCTAATGCCATACCCTCATTGTCGTCGTCATATCTAGATATAAGATATGAAGGTATTTCTGTAATTCATCAGATATTTTATTAAAACAACAACAAATTAAGATCATTCATAATTTGAATGATTCGAGAAGTATGGTATTGACCAGAAAAAACAAAAACAAAACTCAGAGATAATCTTCGACGACTCGGCATCGAGCATCGCCATGTTGATTTTTTAAAGATAAAACTAAATGCCGAAAACGAGCTATAAGTGAACCATACGGCCTCTTCTTGTATTGTGTATCGAACCGTCGTCAAGAACCGCGGGGAATCAATAACCACAGTGAATCGAGAACCGTGGTGAATCGTCACAGCCCTAATAACAATGAACACTCTATATCCACAAATTTTCGGCCACTTGGCCTTTATCAAGTGGAAAAGCACGAATATAAAAGAATTCTACGTAATATCCATAACTGCTGTAACTGAAAGATAATTGATTTCTCATTATTCATAGTCTTTGATCTACTGTCCTGTTCACTAAATCCAGAGCACCCTGTTTTGGCGATTTTCTCTGAAGTATAATGTTGTCAACTTAAAAATTGATATCCAGTCTATCGAACTCTTTTAGTTTAACAGAAAATGCCTCCTTTTTGGTTGTGCATTGCTTAGTTAAAAAATACGATGGAAAATATAATGTCTATGTGAATTTTCTATAGTAAAAACGACTAAAATGCATGATGCCGGACACCATGACATCAATGTTTACCATTGTTTGTACAGAGAACAATATGGTGGCAGGCTGAAATTAACATGGGAATTTCCCGTAGACATTTTATTTTTCGTATGGCAGGTTAAATACAGTGGAAAAGGTGAGTTCATGCACATTTTCTGTGACGACTAAAGGAGTTCAATCTACGGAGACAATAAATATTTGGAACATTCCTAAGACGGCTGAGAAAATATACAAAACAGGGTGCTCTGTATTTAATGAACAGGACAGTAGATACAGTACGTCCATCGCTATCTTTGTCACTTTGTCTGATAGGATACGATAGGATACGATCTGATAGAGTCTGATGCGCGATGCGCGATGTCTGATGTCTGATGCGCGATGTCTGATGTCTGATGCACGATGTCTGATGTCTGATGCGCGATGTCTGATGTCTGATGCACGATGTCTGATGTCTGTTGCACGATGTCTGATGTCTGATACGATTGAATCCTATCGTATCAGAAATCCTAACAGACATCGTATCAGACAAATTTTATCAGACATCGTATCATACAAATTTTATCAGGCAAAGCGAATCAAGAATTCAGGAAAAAAAATTCAATATCTTTACTTTAATTGGTTTTCGAGTAAAATTAATTTACCGATTTTAAAATTATAAAAGACTGTACAAGTCCACATACTACAGCTGAGAAGTGATAGAAATACATGTAATATAGCAAAATCAAAATAAATAAAAAAAATATGTTAATAGCGAGCGGAGCTCGCTGCAAAGGCCCGAAGGGCCTTTGCGAGCGAAGCTCGCCCTTATGGTAACGCGTATACACATATCTTAATGAGAAAATATGCTGAATCAAAGAGTGAGAATGTACTACTATGCTTTCAAAAACTTTCGTCCCCTCGCAGACAGAGTTGCTGCGGAGATGCTGGATATTGCCATTTAAATTTTTTTTCGACTCCAAGTACACGTATACGTTATACTCAATTTTTGTTTATAAGTTAAATTTATTGAAGATATTTTTCGTAAATCAGGTAACGATAAAGCATCAACAAGGCGGCGTAACCACGGGAAATCCGACATTTCCGGTTTTAAATGAGACGTTTCGCTCTGATTGCTTTTCTCGTCTCGGGTGGTTTCGTACTGTCAGAAGTCGGAATATGTTTGTTTTTTCTTTTGTTCTTAAGTAATTTATTTTCAGCTAGCCTAAACATTATTCCTACAAAATAAAAATGAATTATACAGAACCATATTTTTAAAGAACGTTGGTCTAGATCAATTTTACAAATGCTTCCGTGTTTCCACTCGCCTTATACTACCTTTTTTGGCAATCATCAAATAGAAAGTTTTGTAAGATAAGATAAACCATCATAGTCAAAATAAAAAAGAAAGATCTTTTTTTATTTTATACAATCATATCTATTTTCTCTCCGCTCGCACAAAAAGGCTTTGCCTTGATTCATATTATTGATCGTGGTCGAACGGGAGTTCGATGTGCAGATTTGTAGAGTCGGTGTTAAAAATAATTAAGCTTATTTGAGATATGTGTCAGAGTTTAAAATTTTTGCAATCATGACACTAGTCTAAATATGGATTTGAAAAGACATCGAAAGCTGGATATCGGTAGAAACCCGAATTTCCTCGGACACGAATATTTGCGATCGTCCGCGCTTTATTAGAAACACCTTATGATAGATTCGTTTTCCAGAATCATGAACATATAAAATTCATCAAGACACAGAGGGAAGAGATTCAATGATTCAGATACATATTTTAGATAGGAGGGATCGAACTCCAAAAATACGAATACGAGTCGGACCTGATCTTGCAAATAACATAATTTTGTTAAATAGAATTAATTCTGGAGACTCTCCACAAACTCTACAGTATAAAGTTCTATATTAGAAAAAATGTTCATCTTTTCTTGATTATGGCTTAATGTAATACAATTGACCATGTTGACCATAAAATAAATTCGAGGTATCCTGCCCGCAGCTAGGTTAGCTCAGGCGGTCAGACCGTTGGACATGTCAGCAAAATAGATCGAGGGTCTCGGCCGGGATTAATTCCAAGACCGGTCACGTCATTTTCCATAATGACGGTTTGGGTATCGTGCCCGCGGTTAGCTCAGTCGATAAGCTCAGCGTCTGGCTCGATAGCAGAATTTAGTTCTCGGGTTATACCGGCCACATATATATTCTCCATTCTGCTTGTCACACTATATAAGGAAACTCAAGAGTTGCTTCTGGGTTGGCTAGGTCACCTATGGGGGAGAACTAGGGATTTAATTGTCTCTCATTATGTGTCACATGGTACCATTCTGCTTGTCACACTATATAAGGAAACTCAAGAGTTGCTTCTGGGTTGGCTAGGTCACCTATGGGGGAGAACTAGGGATTTAATTGTCTCTCATTATGTGTCTCACGGTTTCCAGTAAACATGCAACTGGGGAAACCTCAAATTTTTGCAGGGTGTTATAGCCCATTCTGTGAGAACATCTGCCAAGATAGCATACAGAGTGTCCAGCTATAGGAGCACTCAAAAATTTTCATTGCACCTGTCAAATGCATATAATATAGGTATCGACTATCATGGCACAGCCAGGCCGGGCTTACAGTGACTGTTAGTATATAGCAAAATATTCTGGGTTCCATTTGTCTTTTAGCTGCAAAATCGTAGACCATTTTCAAATTACCCTTAAGCCCCCTTCACATTTTCACAGATGGGGCCGCGATAGCTGCGGATCCAGAGATTTTTTACATCCGTAGCTATCCGAACCCATCGGTAGTTCGATCCAGCACTAGTCTTGATGAGTCGTAGCTTTCCTTATTGGCAATCTGTAGCAATCGGGGATGAGACAGAAAATTTTTTAGCATATTCAAATTTTCTACAACTCTACATGTATACCGGTATGTAACGATTAATTTGTCGTAGGGGAGTCTTAGCAACCCGTAGTGAAGTCTTAGCTATCAGTAGGGAAGTGGTAGCAACTGTAGCACATCTGTAGCAATCCAGGACAATCTTTTTTTATTAAAATAGCTCTACGACTCTCTTACGGATTGCTAGGACTCACCTGCAGATTGCTACGGATAGCCTCCGGACTCGCCTATGGATTGCTACGGATAGCCTCGGCTATGGATTCTTTCTTTTGTTAATTTCAAATCTATCGGTATTCTGTGCGTTTTTCCGTCAAATTATATGAGTTAAAACAACAACTAATCAATTTCAGTTAATGATCGATAGAAAGACATGAAAAACCTGAATACTGTTATAAAACAAGTCAGCTAGACCATACTGACTTGAAATTATTAGATGTTTAAGTAAATAATTATGATTAAAAGTACATAGAAAATTCAAGTCTGAAGTCGTAGCTATTCTTGCGCGAATCGTTGCTATCCGTACTGGAGTTGTGATAATCCGTAGGTCTTCCTAAGCAATCCGTACCTATTCATATCTATCCATATACGTGTCTTCGCAATCCTAATCAATCGGTACGCGTGTCGCAGCAATCCGTAGTAAAGTCGGGATAATATCTGTAGTTATCCTGAGCTATTCTTAATCCATTTGTATCAACCCATACCAATCCGTAGCAATCTGTACTGTCGTCGTAGGTTCATCGAACATTTTGCGTCCCAACTCGCCACGGATAGATCATCTTTTTTGGAGTCGTGGCTTGAGTCACGAAAGTGTAAAGGGGCTTTAAGTCTTGCATTTTAGACACTCCAGGACCAGACATCACAACTTTTGACGTTATTTATAGTTATTATGTCATAGATCTGTTTCGACATCACAGTCCAAAGTTACGTCAAATGTTGTCATGTTGGGTCTTGGTCTGCATAAAATACAAGTCTACTGGGGTAAATTGAAAATTGTCTATTTAATGACCAGAAATTTCATCAGATACCAATTTAGCCATTATTAATTAAAGAGATATATGTTCTTACAGCCTGAACTATCTAGGCCAATATCCTTTCCTGCAATACCATCAAAATAGGCTTCTGTACACGTGTAGCTGTGATACTGGAGCCTTCAAGAAAATTCAACAAGATTCCAGATACACATATATAATTTAAAAACTTGAATCACATATAAAAAGAGAAAATTCAAAAGATAGTAAAATACATGAGTAGACCAAAGTTTGAACCCAGGATGCATTGAAGACCAACTTATGTCAATATGACATTGTATAATTCACTGCACTTTAAATACAGACTGCTGACAATACATGTATATTGTAAATATAGATAAATAAAGCCTGTGTTTGTGAAACACGAATGCCCCCGGTGGCATCTTTGTTAGTATGAACACTATTTTCTGTTAAGTACATGTATGTGAGGTCACTGGGTTAAAAGGTCAAAGGTCAAGGTCACGAGGTCAAAAATTTTGGTATCAATGGAAAGGTCTTGTCACAAGGAATACACATATGAAATATGAAAGCCCTATCACTTCCCATTCAAAAGTTATGCCCAATGTTAAAGTTTTTGAAAAGTAGGTCAAAGGTCAAGGTCACGAAGTCAAACATTTTGGTATCAATAGAAAGGTCTTGTCACAAGGAATACACATGTGAAATATGAAAGCCATATCACTTACCATTCAAAAGTTATGCCCAATGTTAAAGTTTTTGAAAAGTAGGTCAAAGGTCAAGGTCAAGGTCACGAGGTCAACAATTTTGGTATCAATGGAAAGGTCTTGTCACAAGGAATACACATGTGAAATATGAAAGCCCTATCACTTCCCATTCAAAAGTTATGCCCAATGTTAAAGTTTTTGAAAAGTAGGTCAAAGGTCAAGGTCAAGGTCACGAGGTCAAAAATTTTGGTATCAATGGAAAGGTCTTGTCACAAGGAATACACATGTGAAATATGAAAGCCCTATCACTTCCCATTCAAAAGTTATGTCCAATGTTAAAGTTTTTCGGACAAACAGACAAACAGACAAACAGATAAACAGACAAACAGACGGACAGGCCAAAAACTATATGCCCCCGAATCTTTGATTCCGGGGGCATAAAAAGTCTCAATTTTGCTGAACTCAAAGACAGACAACTTAAGCCTTTCAGTGATCACTACATTTTACTATGTTGTTTCATTTTTGTAGCTTTGTGTAAAACAGGGATGTATATAAATTTCATATGCGTCCTAGTATAAAAGGACCCTATGACTTATTATGTAAACAAATCTACATTGGTTGCTATCCATGATCTTGAAATTTCTTGATTATATATCTATTGTTTGAATACGCTATGACATTTACTGTGATAACAAAATTAATTGAGATAAATTTCATGTAAAAAGTTTGACTAACAGAGTGACCTTGGAGGCAACATTAGTTTAAACATATTTATTCAAATACATGTATATGCATAATTATATAGAAATGAACAATGCATACGATGAACGGAAGTGGGATTTGAAATAAAGCCTGTGTTTGTGAAACACGAATGCCCCCGGTGGCATCTTTGTTAGTATGAACACTATTTTCTGTTAAGTACATGTATGTGAGGTCACTGGGTTAAAAGGTCAAAGGTCAAGGTCATGAGGTCAGAAATTTTGGTATCAATGGAAAGGTCTTGTCACAAGGAATACATATGTGAAATATGAAAGCCCTATCACTTACCATTCAAAAGTTATGCCCAATGTTAAAGTTTTTGAAAAGTAGGTCAAATGTCAAGGTCAAGGTCACGAGGTCAAAAATTTTGGTATCAATGGAAAGGTCTTGTCACAAGGAATACACATGTGAAATATGAAAGCCCTATCACTTACCATTCAAAAGTTATGCCCAATGTTAAAGTTTTTGAAAAGTCGGTCAAAGGTCAAGGTCAAGGTCACGAGGTCAAAAATTTTGGTATCAATGGAAAGGTCTTGTCACAAGGAATACACATGTGAAATATGAAAGCCCTATCACTTCCCATTCAAAAGTTATGTCCAATGTTAAAGTTTTTCGGACAAACAGACAGACAAACAGATAAACAGACAAACAGACGGACAGGCCAAAAACTAAATGCCCCCGAATCTTTGATTCCGGGGGCATAATAAAAAAGCTTTGAGTGTTGACTTCATATAAACTAACATGTACTTCAAGTTATCTGACTGTATCACAGTTACAGACTTTTATTTCACTTTGAAACACAGAAACAGTATGAAAAGGATTAAATTGCTGCAAGCATGCTTATTCAAGTATGCCAACTTGCTATTACGACATTTTCAAATTTTAACTTGCATAAAAATAAAGGTCTTATCAAAGTAATATATTAATGTATAATGAAGCCATATAGTTTAAGTTTTTCAAATTAATGTAACAGTGAGTACAAATTTTAAAATAGCGGATATATGGTTCATGAAAAAAAAAGTTTCAAGTAAATAGGAGATCCCAAGATATATATAGCTTCCTTTTGTATATGGCGATGATTTTGTTGATGGGCAAATATTGATATATTCATGCAGCATCAAACACCTGTGGTCTGGAGACAAGTGTAGTTTTTCTTGATTTTCAGATGTGCCTCATGAAATGTGGAGTTCCTTTCTTGAATAGCTAAGCACCCCTGAAAAATGATGGAAATTAACGAACAACTGATTCAATGTAGAAAGACATAGGCAAAGAAAATGCATTTGTGAAACACTGACCCCCTACACTCCCCCAACCCCCCCCCTAACCCCCTGAGCTTGCATTATCATTAATGTATCAGAATATCAAACATCAAAATCAAGAGATACATGTAATGATGTATTGCGTCAAAGCAAAAATATTTATATCTATTGACCTTCACCCATGATAGTTGTTAACATACTAATATTGCAGGTCCATCTGTAATTGTCTGTTGATCTAAAAATTTCATAACATATAATCATCACATAAAATCATACATATTATGTAATTTGAAGATGTTTAACATGTTAATGAATTTCATGGTAGTGTATCACACGATACTAGGGCTTGGACGATACTCCGATTCATCGTGACATTTTTTTTGCAATCCAAGTATCGATACATCCTGACGATACCTAAGTTAAAATCTACAAAAAATATGAAAATTCTTTATTTTTACTTAAATTACTTTAAACATTACTTTATTGTTATGTAAAACTTGTATTCACTTCTAAACTGAGAGAGAGAAGATTTTTACAATATGTGATATATAATTTTCAGTATACAAAATGTATATAACATGTATAAGTTCATGTAACATGTAAGAGGGTCTGATGCAAGTTTTTACATGTAGAAATGAAAACTAGTGAAAAACTTAATTAAATTCTCCTTCCAAGCTTGTATATGAAATTAGACACTATGGTGATACATGTATCTATAAATAGTAATAAATTATATTTATAATGTATTTAAGCATTTTAATTGTTTCAGTCACATGCATATATTTAATTTGATATTTTTAAATATGAACTTGCCATTACAGATGAAAACAATGGCGAGCGAAGCGAGCCAAAATTTTGTTTTAAAAAAGTAAAAACTGCGGCGAGGGAAGCGAGCCGAAAAATTTTCAGGAATTTTAAGCGAATTTTATGGTCAAATTCAGATTACTTGTAAGAGCAAGATTATTTTTTTCTGTCACACCATAAGCATATTTATTTTTTTCATCAAAATTCAGAGCAAAATTATTTTTTTCGAAACCCCCCCCCCCCAGAATATCAAATGGACCGTGCCTTATTATTTTAAGGCATTAGTGGTATAATACTCAGAGTTCTGGTTGTTTTAATAACAGAAAAATTAAATACCACGAAGTTGGCCGAAGACGCTCGACTTAGGCAATGTTCCGGACCAATTGTTTTCATGGCGAGTTGAATGAAATATGAAAAAATATCAAATATCTAAAAATATGTAGGATATGAAGTAAGGTACAAAATTTCTAGCTTTTTTTACGATATTGTTATTATACCCCTAATACCTTAGATTGTTTTGTTTTTCATTTATTCTAGACAATTAACAAAACCATTTATCTATTTTTTCATCTTTATTCTAGCATGTCTAGCCAGAAATCTAGTGTTGAATAAATAAAACATGTTGCATAAAAAAGCTACTTATATGAATATAAATATGATCAAATAGCTTTTTGAGAGGGTTTTATTAATCAACTTAGTATTGCGATACATATCATATCAGATATCAGGTATCGTGATATGTATCGGATCGGCTGGGTGCAGTATTGTCCCAGCCCTCACGATACGCAAATAATCGTGCAAGAGATTATTTGCATATCACATTATACACTACCGTGAATTTATATCTCTCTACCATACAATGACATTGACATAGAGTCCTGTATAAAAATCTGGCACAACTAAACAAAGTTAACAACCATTCATTGCAACAAGGATCAGCTCAGATCTCGATTCGGAAATCATAATTTCCTATGAATTTTAACAGTTTTACTTACCCATCAAGTACTTTCTAGAGACAGTCTCACTTGTGAAATGGTACGATATCAGGGTTCCATACGAGGTTTTATATTATAGCTGAAAACAAATAGTGGAATATTAACCCATATATTAGATTGAACAAAGAACTTAATTGCTAAATCTTTTTTGGATAGAATATTGATAAATTACCCAAGTTTCGAGATCGTGTTACGTAACCGGGATTACTCGACTTTTACATGCACCATAAGCAAAAGGTACGACACCTGTATATTAGGACTGCAACGATGCGCTATGCTCACAATACGATATACCACGATATTTGCTTTCAGTGCAATTTGTAACACAATTCTTTAATTCATATCTGCTGAAAGATGAAATCAACTTCGGATATAGCTTTTGGAACTCTCAAATTGTACTTTCTACTAGTATAAAAGAGGAGTTCCAATTGCCCAATATGCGAGCAATTCTATGATGTAACAATAAATATTGAATTTTAATTTGTAATAATAATTACCTGGAGATATCTTGCATTTCTTTATATAAAGTGCCTAGGTTGTACATATTGTGGCAGAGCCGGGTGTATCGGCCCTGATAGCTCAGTGTTTAGTAGTGCTTGCCTGTAGGTATAGAGGTCCCGGGTTCAAACCCCGGTCTGGGCACATCTTTTTCTACCCTACTACAATACATTTTAATTTATGTTGTTACTTAACCCTAAAACGCAAATGTCGTAAAGTTGTTATTCAACTGTATCTAAAAGCTCGATATGTAGACACTGTCATACCGTGCATCGTACCATCATCAATAACCGTGGTGAATTGTTGCAGCCCTTCTGTATATATTGTGTTATGTTGGAAAGCCAGTTCATGTCATGTTATGTCTTTTTACTATCTCGTATTTACGAGAAAAGTTTCTTGTAGTAACAAGAAAAGTTTCTCGTAGTTACAAGAAAAGTTTCTCGTAATTACGAAAAAAGTTTCTCGTAGTAACGAAAAAAGTTTCTTGTAGTTATGAAAAAAGATTCTCGTAGTTACGAGAAAAGTTTCTCGTAGTTACGAAAAAAGATTCTCCTAGTGTACGAGAAAAAATTCTCTTAGTAACTACGAGATTTGTTTCTCGTAACTACAAAATAGTAAAAAATATAACATGGCACGAACTGGCTTGCGGAGTTATGTAATATCTATGAATGTTCATGAACACATGGGGCCCATATAGATAGAATGAGAAGATATATGACTGAAAGAATTCTGAAGCAAATTATATTAGGATTTGAACACTGACCATATTAAAGTACTACCCGATTCACCTCGCTTTTTGCATTCAAAGATTTAAAATGCTATGTATCATACATGTATATACAACAAAATGTAAGTAGCATCCCACCTTAGTACGACGAGACCGAGGCAGTGAAATTTGCATGTAAAAATCAGATGGTTGCAGTCTGTATTTGGGATCTCAAAACTGATGTATGATATTAAGCAGTAAGTAGAATTTGTATCACATGATAAGTAGAAAATGAAATCCATCAAGTGGTGCCAATATATATAATTTCAAATAATGTCAAATAAAAAAAAACTGCATAATAAAGTGTTTGCAAGTACCCGGCCCGGGACTCGAACACCGGCCGTTCACTACATAGTCCAGCATGTTACCGAATGAGCTAAAGGGACATCCCCATAGCTCAGTTATTAAACATACTGAACTATAGGTAACAGGTGAACTCAGACCTTGGAACACTCGGACCGCGGAACACTAGGACCATGGAACACTTGGCCCGTTATAGGTCCACTCGGCCCGTAAATGTAGGTCCGCTCGGCCCGTAAACTTAGATAACTTGGACCTACAATATAATATTTATGAAAGCTCATATATCTCTTTGTTTCTAAAATGATGTATGTAAACTTAAAATATTTTGAGATCTATGTTTATGAAAGGAAGACAAGAGAGATATTTTTTTAAAGAATTTAGGAAAAATATGATTCCAAACGCATATGTTTTACTTGATGATATGTCAAAGTAATTTATTTCGCCCATGTTTTATTGATTTATTTATTTAATTATAGAAACCGCAGACACTTTAAATAGAGTACAAATTTTGTATATTTTGAATATATGGTTTCTATATTTATTTCTTGTGACTGAAGTTTATTGTAACTCTGAAGTAAGATTGATAGAGCTAGGTCTCAAGACACAAGTAAAAACATCAATCTGTTGAACAAAAAAAAAACCTTCACATCGATTAAGAACACAAAATAATATGTTTAAGGTCGATTGATTTTAGTTTTATATTTTATTCAAAACAATTTACCTTCTGTTTGTTAATATGTTTACGGGCCGAGTGGACCTACATCTACGGGCCTGAGTGGACCTACTATGGGCCGAGTGTTCAAGGTCCAAGTTGCCCTTGATTCGAACTACATCGGCAATACCTGTACTACCGGAACCACTAAAACAGAAGGCAGTGGCTCCGGATACGAACGTTCGTATCTTTAGACCTATGTCTCGGCGTACGAACATGTTTCTGATTGATCTGTAACTGTCTCGTGACTCGGGTCATGTGTCCATAACAATAAAAAGTTGATTTTTGTAACCATATCAAGGTATATGAGTTTTATTCTGCGTCATCTGTAATTTAGCAACCGGGACAAGAGGCTATTTTCTATGCTCTCAATCATTATACTTTATAGTGATCACTGATCAGTAAGAGATGCGCACTTGTTGGCTGTTTTGTGCACGTACTGACGTTCCGTCGCTCCAGCAGAAGTTGAAGTTTTTGAAAGTTTTGAGATGATAACAAATACGTACATGTAGATGCAACTCTGTGCTTTTTACTTAACTTTTCAGAATATGTCACAAAAAAGATACAATTTGAACACAAGATGCATTGAAAAAAAGGAACGATTTGTGTTCGCACGCCGAGACATAGGTCTAAAGATACGAATGTTCGTATCCGGAGCCACTGCCAAAACAGAAAGAAATTGACTTACCATCATTAACATATTGTTGATAGTACAATGTATTTTCCTTTTATCTGCTTGCTGATGTCTTTGATGACCTGATCTTTTTGTAACTTCGTTTGAACTGTGTTGCGAATGGTCAATGGCCAAGTCTTAGGCTAAGATATGGATCAAATTCTCGTTCGTTTTGTGCCATTGTCTACCGATACTTTAAAGTTTCAAGAGATCATTGAACCATCATATGGATCTTTGTGAATATGGGTAACAGGCAGCTTCCTTTATTTTGTTTTAAACCCTGTTAGTGCTACGCGATTTTCATCTTTTTTTCGAGCGGCATTGAAACCGAAAGTAGTGGCAGTCTACATCAAATAGTGAATCCGACAAATCTGGGATAACAAAATCTGAATACATGTGAATATTGCGTGATAGAAAAAAATGATAAATTTAAATGTTGCTATCATGTCCTTTGAACCAATTCAGTCTTCTTTGTGTTGACCAAATTCAGAATCAGACGTTGACAAATGGGGAGGGGGGGGGGGGGGGTTCACTGCGGAACGCCGGATCGTACAGAACTGAGATGCTTGGTTTTTAGTAAAGAGATGGTTTTAATCATAGATACTATCAAGAGCGAGGTTGTATTTCCTTTTATAGAGACAACCAAGATTTAATCTTATTTTACCAACATAACAATGTCTGATACGACGCGCGAAGCGTAGTAGGATGCGTGATACGATAAACATGTCTGATTAATCAGATTCTGATAGGGTGTCTGATGAAGTCTGATACGATGTCTGATAGAGTGTCTGATACGTAGGATGCGTGATACGATAAACATGTCTGATTAATCAGATTCTGATAGGGTGTCTGATGAAGTCTGATACGATGTCTGATAGAGTGTCTGATACGATGTCTGATAGAGTGTCTGATATGATACGATAGGATGTCTGATGTACGATGTCTGATGTACGATGCGCGATGTCTGATGTACGTTGTCTGATGTACGATGCGCGATGTCTGATGTATGATGCGCGATGTCTGATGTACGATGCGCGATGTCTGATGCGCGATGTCTGATAGGATAGGATACGATAGACAAAGATAGCGATGGACGTACTGTATGCACCTTGTATTTTGTTTGAACCCCTGACCCCCAGGGTCTTGGAAAATGGGTGTGGTCATTTTCCCCTATATAACTCTATGAGCACCAAACTCTATGAGCACCAATTCTCAATAAGTATAATTAGTAGAGACTAGAGAGTAATTCTTTTCCATTACATCAATCATTTTCTGGTCTTGTATTTTGTTTTAGACCCTGATCCCTGGGGTCCTGGAAAATGGGTGTTACTTAGATTTATTTAAGCAAACAACCAGGAGAGCTTCAGTCTCATCAGAGAATTCTGGTATTTAATGATTATTGTTCTCTTGTATTGTTGCATGTATTTATAAATTGTTACTTTGCATTTATTTTCAGCATCTAAAGAAGATTCATGAGCTGATGCAGTTAATTCAGGGAAATTTAACCTCAGCACAATTTGTGTGGCTAGCAGACCAATATCATCAATAGTGACAAACTTTTGAAATGGTTACAAATTTGTAACATACTGACATTATGTGGATTTTTTACTTTGAAGTTATCAAATCAATTTTCAACACATGCATAATATAATCAATGTTGTTAAGGGACATATATCACATGTAAACAGAATTTAAGGAATTATATCTTGATTAATAGGAATTACCCGGTCTGTTGTCCATCTATCATACAATCATTTATGTTTTATAACTTTTAATCCCTTTCATAAATTTAGATAATACATGTATAGTCACAAAGTTGATGCCCAGAACCCAAGGATGTGTCATGTTCATATCTGGAAGGCCAAATTGAAGAGAAATGTTGAAATCTCGTCTCATTACTCTCTGATACCAAAATTTTGGCCTCGACTTTAGAGTTTGACCACCTTCTTTTTAAAACTAACCTTGGACATAACTTTTGAATGATTAGTTACAGGGCTTTCATTGTTCATTTGACAGTATATTTCTAGTTAGCCGCAGAAACGGCCAACGACACTTGGATATTTGGTTGGTAGGGGTGTGTTGGCTGCAGGAAAGTACATTGAACAAACCCGGGACCCAAATTTAGGATATGGCCGGCACGAATCGGCAAATTTTCTAGGGGATTATTGACTGTGTCTCACTCGAATAAAATAAAACTAAACAATCGGCAATCATATTTTACCTTGCTAAGCTTTAATATCAATGATACGGCCGGGATTCTACTTGCCTCCGCTTCGTCTCTTCGAATTCAAGCGCCATGTTGTAAGTTAACACTCATGAGTCAGGTCAAACACGTGACACCACGAGGTTGTTTCCATAACAACGTCCATTCATATGGATCGAGGTGTCGCGTGTTTGACCTGACGCATGAGTGTAAACTTACAACATGGCGCTTGAATTCGAAGAGACGAAGCGGAGGCAAGTAGAATCCCGGCCGTATCATTGATATTAAAGCTTAACAAGGTAAAATATGATTGCCGATCGTTTAGTTTTATTTTATTCGAGTGAGACACAGTCAATAATCCCCTAGAAAATTTGCCGATTCGTGCCGGCCATATCCTAAATTTGGGTCCCAGGTTTGTTCAATGTACTTTCCTGCGGCCAACACACCCCTTCCAACCAAATATCCAAGTGTCGTTGGCCGTTTCTGCGGCTTATTTCTAGTGATAAGACCATTCTAAAAATTCCTAGTGATACCAATTGTCTTGACCTAAGTGACCTTTGCCTGGAAGTTTTGCATACTTTTCAGACTACAGCTATTATTGTAGATGACAGAAGTACATTAATGTTTCATAAACATATATTGTTTTTCCTCTTCATGATTTTTGAAATTATGTCCAAGAACAGTGTCTTTTATTTTACTAAGATTTTGAAAATAGTTTTCACATCTAGACAAAATGGAAAAATAGGAAAATGATTTTAGGCTACTCTTTTCCTTTGTATGTGTTTCTTGCTACATTTTGATATATAAATTTATTACATGATTATTAATATAAAAATTAAATGCTTGTTTCATTCTACATTATTTGGTCTTTTTTCAGTAACATAAGGCATTGTAGATGAAAAATAATTTGCTGATATCGAGATATTCTTGCTATTTGGGGATGCATTAAAAACTCGTTAACTTTTGAGTTTCTACATCAGTACATGGTTTTCAAAACCTTCTGCTGGTTTATTCTGTAATCACACTTGAAGCATTAGTTCCTCGCAATTTACACACTATGTAAACTTTAGAACATCAAGGTTACAAATAGTTTACGCTAGTTTCAACAAGATTACACATTTGGAAACTTTTATACACTTGGTTTCCAAATGGTTTACGCAAGTCTAAACATGATATTGTAAGATTCCAAATGGTTTACGCAAGTCTGAACTTGATATTGTAAGATTCCAAATGGTTTACGCAAGTCTGAACTTGATGTTGTAAGATTCCAAATGGTTTACGCAAGACTGAACTTGATATTGTAAGATTCCAAATGGTTTACGCAAGACTCAAGTAAGATTCCAAATGGTTTACGCAAGACTGAACTTGATATAGTAAGATTCCAAATGGTTTACACACTGCTTAAACCAGTGTTTATTCAGATTCCAAATGGTTTACGCAAGTTTCAACAAGATTACACATTTGAAAACTTTTATAATGTCAGTTTCTATATGGTTTACGCTAGCCTGAACTTGATATTGAAAGATTCCAAATGGTTTACGCAATGCGTAAACTTGTGTTGATTCAGATTCCAAATAGTTTACGCATGTTTCCATATGGTTTACGCAAGCAGAACCTTTATATCATAAAACGGCAATCAAGTTTACGCAAGGTAAAATATGCGTAAACTATCTGGAATCCTGAAGTTTCAATTGATTACGCAAGTAGGTGCCTTTAAGTTTCAGTTGCGGAAACTTGATGGAAATTACAAGATTACGCTTGTGTAAACCATTTGGAATTTGAGCGGGTAGTCGGGTTACGCAAAGCGTAAACTTGAGTTTCAGCGACGGAATCCTTGCGTAAACTATATGGAAACTTCAGGTTTCCGCAAAGTTTCCATATAGTTTACGCATTGCGTAAACTTGTTTTTTCACCCAGTGCATGTACACGAAATAGAGTAAGATTTTGTGTTACATTTACTTTAGTTTATATCAAAACTTTAAGATATGAAGTTCTATTCTATATTGGCGAGCGGAGCGAGCTAGAAACTTGTGGGAATAGATGGTTACATTTTGTCTTAAGATAAAGATAAACTATCTTTTTTGATGAATTTGAAGATTTTTGATGAATCATATCAGTTTACAACATGATGTTGCAAAGACGCTATATCTTATGTTTAATCGTAGAAAGATATTTTGGGGTTAATGCTTAATATACTGCTTAAATAATAACTTGTTATTTGTATTTTGAATACATGTATAGGAAAGGAAATGTAAATTAATGTGTGTGGCGTAATGCAAACTTATCATAAAACAACAGAAAGTCAAGGTAATTTGTTCATTTATGTTATACATTTAAAATATTTCCCTATAGATTTCGAAAGTCAGTGGTCAAAATAGGAAAAAATACAGTATTACTTGATAAATTTTAAGAGTGTTCAGTATGATTTTTGTATATCACTTAACACAAATTTTAATGATCTTTTAAATTGTGATTTATGATTTTATTGTATATAATGACAAGTGTCTCATAAGTCCTATAGGCTGGATGTTATAAATATTTTAGTTGAATTTTATACTTGTAATCATAATAATGTTTTTATAACATGTGACACTATAATAAATTATTTGAACTTGAACTTTTTGAACTTAAGAAATACAATCTCTCTCTCTCTCTCTCTCTCTCTCTCTCTCTCTCTCTCTCTCTCTCTCTCATTCTCTAAATTTTACCAGAAATCATGAAAAATAATTTGCAAGACTTATTTGAACAAATTTAGGATTTTGTCAGAAAGGGGGATGGGGTTCTTTTTTTAACGCAAACGGTAAAATATATCCTCTTTCTTTTGAATGAAAATTTCATACGTACATGTTAGTTGGCGAGCGTAGTGAGTCGGATTTTTTCAGAATTGAAGAGCATAACAGTGGCGCATATAAGATTCAAAAAGGAGGTTCGGGATCCAACTCACAAGAAGACTAAAACTGACAATCAAACAAAAAATAAAGGGATAAATAAAATTGCAAGGTCAAAGTCAAACATATTGGTATCAATGGAAAGGTCTTGTCACAAGGATAACAAATGTGAAATACCAAAGCCATATCACGTATTATTTAAAAGTTATGCTCAGTGTTAAAGTTTTTTTCTCGAACAAACAGACAACCATACAGACAAACAGACGGATAGGCCACAATTAAACTGCAGTGATTTTGTCCGTAATTTAGGAATGGGGTCGGGGCCCATGAAATTGGGAAAATTAACGACGTTTGGGAATATCTACGGAAGTACTTACATGTATATAAAAGTTAAATGACAGTTTATACAATAAAAAATTCAGAATTGAATGTTTAATCGTATAATTTTCTTTTATATAAAATTTAAAATCTTATGCTTACACAATATGACAATTAATTAGTAAATCTGCTACTTAAGAACCAGTAAATTTCACTAATTTCAGTAATTATTCCATTTCTATGTGATTGGAAAATTTTATAGCCACAATTGTGAAAAAAGATACTATTTCTCATTGGGAATGGGGCCGAATAATGGCCCAAAAAAGGGGAAAAATCCCTGAAACTATATGCCCCCTACAATCTTTAATTACGGGGGCAAAAAGAAAGGAGGATGTAAACTGAGCTGTAATTTAAGTATATGTAGTATGATATAATCAACTGATAAATACGGTGAGCTAAGCGAGCCGAGAAAAATCTCTAAACTTTGGTGCTTTAATACAAAGAGCTAGTATTCTGAATCGATCAATTTGGGTGGAAAAGGCGCCTTAGTCCCCCATCTAAATCCGCCAAGTGCTGCATCATGTCTTATTTCAGTCCTTTTAAAAGAACAAAATGTCGGCTCTGATAACAATCAGAATTCTAATCTATATTACATGTATATACAAGAGCATATTTATAGACCGATCGACACAAAAATGTCTACTTGATCTTGAACACTTGCTTCCTGTAAAGTTTCGTCAAATTCTTTGCAGAGGACCATGAAAACGCCAGTGACGTAACTGTGCATACGATCTAAAGAAACATGCCACGAAGGCTGTTCCAACCTGCAAACTGAACCAGCCGGGTGACCTGAACCCGCGGTCACTTTACTCAGAAAAACGGGATATCCAAAAACAAGAATGAAACAGACAACTTTGTAAGCATATATAATATAGAATAAATGTCCAAAATATGATTCAAAAGAATCCAACGTAGAGAATAATAATAATCGAAAAAAATGTTTAAGTACCACAGAAATGATATACTAGTATTCAAATTTTAATGTTACACGTATTTCGGCTGTATAACCTCTTCAGAAAATAATATACAAAACAAAGTATTGGTACATGTAATATATTGATGGAAAAGCATGATCCCAGCATGGAAACGATTTAACGCTTGGCTTTGTTTACCAGCAGTTATAGATATTACGTAGAGATCTTGTATATTCGTGTTTTCACTTGATAAAGGCCGAGTGGCCGAAATTTTGGGGATAAAGAGTGTCCATTGTTACTTCTTTTTGATTTCTGGAATCATGGCATATGAAACCTATAATCTTTTCACTTTAATTAAGGGAAGATCGAGATACTCAACACAGACAGTCTAATTTCCTTTCAAAAGTATTCCTCCCCCCTCCCCCTTAAAATGAAATGGTTGCTCCCTAAATTTTTAAGGATCGGGAGCATCGAAAACCTTATTGGAGGGAATATAAAATATTGTGTATGTCAGCATAAATGAGTTAAAGAAGATCCTGACGATAATCTCAACAGCACTCACAATAGAGCACACAATTAAACATCGACGGACCCCTATCAAGCTAGAGGTGGAACCCGATGCCCGGGAGGAGTAAGCATCCCCTGTTGGCTAGCCGCATAAGTCCTGATGGAACCAATGAGTTAAAGAAGATCCCGACGATAATCTCAACAGCACTCACAATAGAGCACAAAAAATTAACATCAACGGACCCCTAGCAAGCTAGAGGTGGGATCAGGTGCCCGGGAGGAGTAAGCATCCCCTGTTGGCTAGCCGCACCCGCCGTCGATGTTAATGAAGCATGGAAATAAAAATATATAAAATTCATGCTGTGTCTGACGTTACCTCTATATAGAAAGTGCTACGGCGACAATGTCAGGGAAGTATATTCAAAACACTTACTGTCAAACCCCTCGCGGGGAACTTTTTTAAGAGCTCCACACGGCAAAGGGCATAAGTGTGACACAAATGAGTTAAAGAAGATCCTGACGATAATCTCAACAGCACTCACAATAGAGCACAAAAAATTAACATCAACGGACCCCTAGCAAGCTAGAGGTGGGATCAGGTGCCCGGGAGGAGTAAGCATCATGTCCTACAACAATTACAACATGTCCTAAGATCTTACAGCAGGTTTTTGCGAGACATGCGCTGCACGCCCCAGTCATCTAGGACATCACCAAGCTGTGTCAAACAGGATCCAACTTTTGAAGGTGTTACATTAATATCTTGGATTAAGGTCTTCAGATGTTGTCATTTCTACTTGGACTGAGATTGTTTTTAGTTCATCCTTTAATGACGAGACGCCGCTGTAATCTGTTTTTGTCTTTGTTTTGTTTTGTTTTTTTTTTTTGGGGGGGGGGGTGGGGGTGGGGGGAGGGGGGTTGTTTAGGTTTGGGGGTTTTTTTTGTCTTGATTTTGGTGAAGATTTTCATGATTGTCGTGTTTAATTTCTTTAGATCATAATTTAAACACATAGTTAAGTGCTTTGTCTTTAAACTTTTGATTTTGTACCTGCGCAGTACCATGACCTTTAGAAGTCCTTGATCTAGGTTCGAGTCAGAATATTGATTGTGTACTTGACCATTAACCTATATAGATATTGTGGACAATTCGCATAGCAAATATCAGAAAAAAGGACAAGCCAACGGGTTAGGGAAAGCCTACACTATCTTCTGATGTTACTATATGTTATGCTTGAAACAAGCTAAATTTTAATGAACAAACAATCTCAGACCAAGTACATATGACAAATTTTGCTGAGTTCCAATGAAATGAGTTAAAGAAGATCCCGACGATAATCTCAACAGCACCCACAACAGAGTACAAAATTAAGCATCGACGGACCCCTAGCAAGCTAGAGGTGGGACCAGGTGCCCGGGAGGAGTAAGCATCCCCTGCTGGCCAGCCGCACCCGCCGTCGATGTTTACGCACGAAAATGAAAACAATATATAAACTTCATGCACTGTCTGACGTTATGTTTATATAGAAAGTGCTATGGCGACAATGTCAGGGAAATATATTCAAAACACTTACTGTCAAACCCCTCGCGGGGAACTTTTTTACGAGCTCCACACGGCAAAGGGCATAAGTGTGACACAAATGAGTTAAAGAAGATCCCGACGATAATCTCAACAGCACCCACAACAGAGTACAAAATTAAGCATCGACGGACCCCTAGCAAGCTAGAGGTGGGACCAGGTGCCCGGGAGGAGTAAGCATCCCCTGCTGGCCAGCCGCACCCGCCGTCGATGTTTACGCACGAAAATGAAAATAATATATAAACTTCATGCACTGTCTGACGTTATGTCTATATAGAAAGTGCTATGGCGACAATGTCAGGGAAATATATTCAAAACACTTACTGTCAAACCCCTCGCGGGGAACTTTTTTACGAGCTCCACACGGCAAAGGGCATAATTGTGACACAAATGAGTTAAAGAAGATCCCGACGATAATCTCAACAGCACCCACAACAGAGTACAAAATTAAGCATCGACGGACCCCTAGCAAGCTAGAGGTGGGACCAGTGCAAGTAATCTTAAGTACAGTTATGGAAAAATCATGAAGTATTTTACAGAACTAGTATATTTATAAAGAATCCGATTATAATCGATTATCAATCGAAAGCATTTTATCAGATTCATCGATTGTGATTGTATCCGATTCCCAACACTCTATGTAAAATTGTTTGACATCATCCGTTGCAGTGTTGTGCCGATTATCGCCGACGACGGGGACATCATCGACAAACTCTTCCGATTACGATAATCGATTATGATTTTGATAATCGATTATAGCCGGGAAATTTAAAACATTATAAGAATGATATTTTTGCATCATTAAACCGTATTTTGGTAGAGAAACATTTCATACTACGTCACGTCGTACTAATGATTTAATCTTTGACTTAGGTCAGTATGCATTCTCGTGTGAAACATTTTGCCGAGTTTCCATAAAATATGCTGTCAATATAAAGTAAGTTATTGACAAATCATGAAATATTTTACAGTTTTGCATTGTATTTTAAGAATCCGATTATATATAATCGATATTCAATCGAAAGGCGTTTCCGATCAATCGATTTTGATTAATCCATCCGATTCCTCTCCATGGTCATGCTGGTGTAGTATAGATATGAGGGATCTGGCATGGCCGTGGGTGGACGCTTCGGAATCCGTATACTATTATTGTAAAACATTCATTGGAGACCCGTGGCATGCGCACGCCCCCCCCCCCCTTTATAATCATCGATGTATTCAATGTATTTATTGGGGTCAGACCTGATGATGATCTCTGGTAAATTTGAAGTCAGTCGAATTTCGGAAAATTTTCGCTTTTCTGGAAATCGGATAAACTCGATTTTGACCATTTTATCATGTAAAAAATTGAATGAAATGTATTATATAGTACCATTTTCGTAACTTTTTTTTATGAGAATGAGTTACACGATATCTAATTGGCAGTGTGCGTTGCATAGACGCACGACCAAAAAACATATGATACTGTATTGATCTGCGAAAAAAAATCATGATGGTTCTCTTTTCTGATCAAGAAAAAAATTATATATTTTCAGAAAATACTACAGCGAAAAATTATCTATGGCTATGCTTACCACATGACATATATGGTGCAAGGAGAGATAAAGAATTTTCTGTCTCCGATTCTGATTCATACGTCTGTATATAGATTCTTGACCAGAGTAGATTATCATGACTTCATTGATTAGGATGGTCATGTACAGTAACCGTGGAGATTTTAATTTTTTTGAAAATGTGCGTATCCAAGCTCAATATCTATTCATAACTCAATGTCGTCACTTTCCCGCCTGCTAAGCAGTTGAAATTAACCGTGGAGATTTATTCCTTTATTTTTCATTTTTTGAAAATGTGCGTCTCCAAGCACAATATCTATTCTTAACTCTATGACGTCACTTTCCCGCCTCCTAAGCAGTTGAAAGTAACACACTGCATGAGAAACCCTTCTCTCATGAATACCAAACGAAGATAGCATATACCGTATATATAATGTTTTAATCGTCAACTTTGACCCTTTAAAAACGTTTCAAACTCTCCAGCCACAAGAACTAATGGTTGAAGGCAATGATATATGCAGACATTAACATCCGTGTAAGTTCTCTGCATTTACATCAATTTTTCTCAAGTTCTTTAAAATTCATGTTTTGTTTCGTTTTGTTTCGATCTCTTTTGTTTCGTTTCGTTTCGATCTGTTTCGTTTCGATCTGTTTTGTTTCGTTTCGATTTGTTTCGTTTCGTTTCGATTTGTTTCATTTCGTTTCGTTTCGTTTTTGTTTCGTTTTGCACTTTACAGGGACCCCTTTATTCATACACTTAAAACATTAAATCGCGGAGTCGTTGGAAGTTTTCATGGGAATCCATGTATATATACAATTTATAAGTAATTTTAAGTAAGCAACTTTGCACTATATTTTCTTTAGTACCCATTTTATTGTACAAGACACGTGTTTCGGTTGAAACGTTGATTAGAGCAGAGAGGTTGAGCGAGAAGCAGCTTAACCAAATGCATTTATTTAGCCACTATCTTTCTCACAGAAGCAATTTTTATTATCTATCGCTATTCTGTCAAAAAATGTTTGTCCTCTCAAAAGGTTTCCGCTTCATCTCTCAATGAGCTGATTACTCTACCTTGTTTACACAACTAATGTGAATCTCTTTGTACTTGACAAAATACGTCAAACAAGTTTCCGGCTTTCCACTCAAGAAATTCATGATAGAAATGAATATAACTATCATGATATAATGATGCTATCTTTGTAAAAATGACACACGATTGGGTACTTGTTCTTATCATTCTCTTTCGTGATTTGTTTTTTATTTAAGTGTGTGAAAGACTTTCGAGAATTTTTGTTTTTACATTCTAAGAATATATTGATAAAAGCTTTTTTACCACGCTTTGTCCAATTGATTTACTTCTTCTACTTTATTGATGTGTATTGGTACATGTCATAGGGAATATAGATATATAAAGATTATTCCTAAACATCCATCTTAAATTTTGATCATTTCCGAGGGGGCTGATTTTTGTGAAAGGTAGTGGGAATGTTAAATACATGCATGAAGTCTAAAGTCTCTATCAACACTCGGTTAATTGCACTACCGACTTCAAAACTCAAAAAAAAACTTATGCAAAAACAAAGAGTTGACACGTACAGCAAGAGACGAAAACAGGGACAAGAAACACCGAAAAACAAAACACAAAGGACCACAAAAACCAATGAGACCAATTTTTTTGTATTGCGGTCTTTCTTGACAGAAGCTTCCTTATCTTGTGTCATAAAATCGAAAATGAAGTCTACATTATTTCATAGTTTGGAGTTTGGGGCTTTGGGGAAAACTGTCAGTGTTGCGTTATCTGTCAGTCCATGTAAAGTAGTCTTCCTCTAGAATTTTTTTCTCATTTATATGTGCTTCGTATACTTCTAAAGCACAATAAATATTACCGCATCTGGGAATTAATATTTAGCGTTTGGAATAATATGTCAAAGAATGTTGAATTCATTAAAAATAAATTTTGAAAAACGTTTTATATATAATCAAATAAATCATGTTTTGTATTAGTAGTTTAACCAAATAATGGACTTAAAATATATTTGGAATTCTTTGAAATTCAACAGCGAGGATATTTTTTTGAAATTTTAAAAGACTTAATTCATTTAACAACGTTTAACAAACAAGATTCAAACTTATATTAATGCCTCAATGGGGTTTAAGATGTTAGCGTGAGGTAGAAACCGGAGAACACAAGGAAAACATCGTATGACTGAGTGGGCGACCGCCATACCCTCCCACATAAGACCCCTTTGCCGAATCAGAAATTCGATCATGGGACCGTAGAGGTGAGAAGCGAATGCGCGTCCACTGAGCTAACTGAAATTATTTTTACTATCATTGTAAGAGCAAAATTATAAATTACATAAGAATCACATTGAATACGAAATGGAGAATTCCTACCTTTTGATCTGTGATCGACAATTTCAATGTAACAAGATCCACAAAATTCTGAATGTCTTTTTCGGCAAAACAGGCTTTGATATGAATTCAAAGGACACAGGATAGCTTATCTTTTACTTACGGAAAGCCGTTTCCGTTTTCTTTGCTAAAATTTTCAAACTACTTAAAAGTTACAATAAGCTCTTATATTTTTATCAAACAGTTACTATTTCTTATCCCGATATATCTGCACTTTTCCGTGAAATATTTTATGTTTCATACATGCCACTAACTCCATAAGGTGACATTATATCTCAGAGCTTGGATATTGCATAATTTGTAAAGTACATGTCTGCATAAGAATCAGGCAGGTGAAATACCTTCAAATTTTAGCAAAATTTTTATCTTTCGAAAAGTGCTCGGGATAGCCCTTAAACATATGTTCTGACGGAATTTTCTACAAACGTGGATGCTGAAAAAGGGGCGCTTAATTGGTTGAATTATATAAAGAAATTTCTCTCCATTATTTTCCTTTATAATCCTTTATAATAAACATCAAACAAGAACCTAAAAATTATTCAGTCTCAAAGTCAAGAAAGCATATTATGAGGTGAATATGAATATTCATAAGTTGATTTGTACCACATTTATGTCTCAAATCAGAAATAAAAAGTCTTGCAAAGCATTCTGATATATATGCAAAACCAATGTAATTCTCTTAGATGCAATTATTGAAACGAACGTCTTCCATATTTGCATGAAAATGTTCGTGACGTCAAAATCCATACGATCTAAAGAAACATGCCGAGACGGCTGTTCCATCCTGCAAACTGAACCCGCGGTGACCTGAATTGTAACGTCACATTTTTACCCAGAAAAACGCGACTTCAGAAAACAAGAATGAAACAAACAACTGTGGTGCATATATATAGAATAAATGTCATACACATGTAATGTGTGTTTTGTTTCGGGTATGCAACACACAACAAGTACATTTATCACATGAAATGCGTTAACGCGCATTACATGTACGAGAAATGCACTTGCTTTGATGTTGTATACCCGTAACAAAACACAAAAAAACCAATAGCCTCATTGTCCAACAAAGAAATGAGAAATTCGTAAGGTCACAGCCTCAAATTCATTTTTCTCCTGTGCATCTAGCTTTTCTTTATCACAGGTTCTTTTGAAGCTCATTTAGTTTACATATACTGTGATACAGTAACTGTTCACTGAGATTGCAGTCTTGAATAACAAAATGTTGATAAATGTTCCAGAATAAGAGTAAAAATGGCTAATTCTCCTAATCGGATAGGCACAGGCACATTCCCGAAAAAGAAACTATCTCAATAAATGGAGAGTATCGACATCAAAAAATGATGCCCTTGTGGGGGTTACTGAACAGTGTGGGGATGGGGCGTTCTGAGAAGGATATGGAATGCGGATCTTTATTCAGAAAAAGCGGGACGTGCATAAAAGGGTGTGGGGAGGTGTGTACTCAAGAGGGGTATGGGGACGGTACTGCAAAAGAATTTGGGGCGTACTGAAAATGGTTTGGTGCGTAATGTAAGGAGTGTGGGGCGCACTGAATGGGTATGGTGCGTACTGAAAATGATGTGTAGGAATATGTTTTGGGACGTTATAAACACCAGTTGGGGCGCAAGTGTCATCACTCGGGGCGTAATAAACTGGGTTCGTTTCGCCCTAACACCTTTGAGCCATATGCAACTGGGGCGAAATGATCGTGGGGCATACAAGCTGGAGCGATTTGTCGTCGGGGCGATATGACTGTAATCGACTCAACCAAACGGGTTTTTAGCCACTAACTTTCTCACAGGAACAATTCTAAGACTGTCAATAATATTCAAACTTTCAAGAGGTTTCCGCGTCTTCTTCCTCAGCTGATTTGTCTTCCTTGTTTACACAACTTATATAAATGTGCAGCTTTTTGTACTTGAAAAAAAAAATCCGGCTCAGTGATGAATCTAGGATTACAGAAAAAAAGGGGGGGGGGGGTAAGTCCAGCTAAGAGAAACTTGTTCACAAAAAGATGACAAGCCGAAGACATACGCGAATCTTAAGATCATAATATTAAGAAGGGGGGGAGGAGGTTAATTCTAACTGTATGTACACGAAATAGAGTAAGATTTTTTGTTACATTAACTTTAGCTTTCCAAAAAAGCTTGGTCGATATCAACATTTATTTAATCACGCAAAATGTTTTTTTCGTTCAAAATAGGTTTAAAATGTTGACTCTTAGAATAAAGAGTAAAGAGTAGTATTAGTAAAGATATGCATGAAATTCACACACAAAGAAAAACTGGTTTACACAATAGAAACTTATGTGTTGATAATTCTGAAAAGTTAGAAATTAGTACATTTGCACTAGACAACTCTAGACACAGTCATTCATAAATTGCTTGACCTGTGCTTGACCTGTGCGGTAGGAAAATTCCATTATAACGCAACTTAACTTGACAAATCAAAAGCCTTCCAGTATATATTCGCGGGAAAAGCGGAGAGTTTCAACAAAAGAATTTGGGGGAAATCAGGGGAAACTTCTAAAAAAACTCCTATTAAATTTTATGACTACGCACAGTCTTATCGATTTTTATATCGATCATTAATTTCTTTGTTGCATTTATCAATTTGACTTTGGAAAGAAAATATACAAACAAAATGGAATATCCTCAACGAAACAGCTTAGTCGGCTTGATGGTGAGAATTTTTTTAAATAGCCCACTGGCAGCCTCGCATTCTAAGTATCCAAACGTCTCTTTGATGCAATGGATCCAAGGATCCAGAAATGTCATATAGGGATTTTGAAGGCATAGGGTTTACTGTATCACACACTAATTGGTCTAAAAGTAAAAATTGTTCAAGAAAAATTTATTATTGTAGATATTACGTTAATGTGCAATATTTAAATTCACAATTGCGATACCAAAGCGTTTTCATGACGACGTGTCCTACGTTTGTGCAGTGGATAGCTCTGGTCACGTGTTTTTCACTAGTCACAAGAGTGTTTCTTTCTATCGGACAATTGCTCCTATTGCAATGTTGAATCTGATTAATCAAATCTGTTGACAACCTATACAAATCTAGAAGTGGTCGATATCCTGATATCAACCAATAATGTTCAAAGTTTCAAGAGGTTTCCGCTTCTTCTTCCTCAGCTGATTTGTCTTCCTTGTTTACACAACTTATATAAATGTGCAGCTGTTTGTACTTGAAAACAAAAATCTCCTCAGCTGATTTGTCTTCCTTGTTTACACAACTTATATAAATGTGCAGCTGTGTACTTGAAAAAAAACGTCTAACAAGTATCCGGCTTAATAGGATTACAGAAAAGGGAGGGGGTTGGTTAAGTCCAGCTAAGAGAAACTTGTTCAAAAGAAGATGACAAGCCGAAGACATACGCGAATCTTAAGATCATTTCATTAAGAAGGGGGAGTGTGTTAATTCTAACTGCATGTAGACGAAATAGAGTAAGATTTTTTGTTTCATTTACTTTAGTTTATATCAAAACTTTAAGATATGAAGTTCTATTCTATATTGGCGAGCGGAGCGAGCTAGAAACTTGTGGGAATAGATGGTTCCATTTTGTCTTAAGAAAAAGATAAACTATCTTTTTTTATGAATTTGAAGATTTTTTATAAATTATATCAGTTTACAACATGATGTTGCAAAGACGCTATATCTTATGTTTAATCGTAGAAATATATTTTTGGGTTAATGCTACTTATACTGCTTAAATAATAACTTGTTATTTGTATTTTGAATACATGTATACGAAAGAAATGTAAATTATTGTGGGTGGCGTAATGAAAACTTATCATAAAACAACAGAAAGTCAATGTCATTTGTTCATTTATGTTATACATTTCAACTAATTCTCTATAGATTTTGAAAGTAAGTGGGCAAAATAGGAAAAAATAAAGTATTACATGGATATGGTCATTATCCATATTTGTCATGATAAATTTTAAGAGTGTTTAGTATGATTTTTGTATATCACTTAACACAAATCTTAATGACCTTTTAAATTGTGATTTATGACTTTATTGTATATAATGACAAGTGTCTCATAAGTCTTATAGACTGGATGTTATAAATATTTTAGATGAATTTTATACTTGTAATCATAATAATGTTTTTATAGTATTTGACACTATAATGAATTATTTGAACTTGAACTTGAACTTTTTGAACTTAAGAAATACAATCTCTCTCTCTCTCTCTCTCTCTCTCTCTCTCTCTCTCTCTCTCTCTCTCTCTCTCTCAATTTTACCAGAAATCATGAAAAATAATTTGCAAGACTTATTTGAACAAACAAATTCAGGACTTTTTTAGAAAGGGGGGGGGGGGCTCTTTTTTTAACACAAACGGTAAAATATATCCTCTTTCTTTTGAATGAAATTTTACGCTGAAGTTTTCTGATTTTCGTAACTTGAAATTTCTTCATGTTCAGTCCTTGTAATAAACCCTTAATCGGTTTGTCGATCTAGTGGCACAAAGGTTGAGCTATAGATTGTCATGCAGGAGGACCGTTGTTCGATTCTGCACAAGAGGTGAATTAATAAGAATGTAGAAACCAAAGTTTTTTTTTCTTCACAAAGTAATGGTAAGCCTAGAGTGACCAACAATATTCGAATTATTACTGGAATTACAGCTCACTTTGAACTTATTTGAAAATTTTGATCTGACTTTTTACCTACATACATATGCTATATCTATTCAGAAATAGAAATAATTATATATATCAGGATTTTTAGAAGTGTTTGAATGTAGAGAAAATTTATCTTTCACACTATTCATATGAATGTTTCCTATGCATATGTTCATATCATTACACAAAACTTTGATATACATTTTACATATTGTAATCATTGTAATTGCTGGAATGCTGCTGTAATATTTTACAAAAGTTTCAAAATCCTTATGCCTTTAAAGTGTTTGAATGCAGAGACTCTTCCTGGACACCTTGTCTCACTCCCATATCGGGAGTTCGCTTCTTTTCATATGATGACACTTCCTGGGCACCTGGTCTCACTCCCATATCGGGAGTTCGCTTCTTTTCATATGGTGACTCTTCTTGGGTACCTGGTCTCACTCCCATATCGGGAGTTCGCTTCTTTTCATATGGTGACTCTTCCTTGGCACCTAGTCTCACTCCCATATCGGGAGTTCGCTTCTTTTCATATGGTGACTCTTCCTGGGCACCTGGTCTCACTCCCATATCGGAAGTTAGCTTCTTTTCATATGGTGGAGGTTTTTGTTTGTTTGCTTTGGTTCCTGTTTTATCCTGATTTTGTATGCCTTCGGTTTCTGATTTTCTAAATTATCGATTTTGTGCTGTATAAAGGGATATGGTCAATATCCATATTTGTCACTTATAATATATCTTACCCATATGGTTATATCATTACACATGTGCACATACTGTCGCATTATTTCAATATACACAAAATCGGTATTCGGCTCTATTTATTAACGTATTGAAATCATTGCCTGTTGTGATATTTCAAAAAAGTTTATTCTTTTGTCTCTGGTCATATAGTAAAGAAAGATAACTCTAATTGCATTTGAAATTTTTGTACATAATGAAATACACATTCAGTCAAAGTTTGCAACATATGACGTGGTAATTGAATGACTTCTTTCTATAAGAATCTGCACAATATAATGAAGGAATCATATGTGAAGTTTCTTTTGAAAATCTTGGGCTGAAAAGAAAATATAGCCAAGAAATGAGCATTTCCATTACAATCAATGGATGGCTAAAATTCTGATCAGTTTCAAAATCTCAAAATTTTGGATGATTACCTCATTGTCTCTTACATCTGAATTATGTTAGGAAATAAGAATGATGCTTTTTTTCTGAAAAAAAGAATTGTTGTAAAACATGAAACGTGTGATATCACCTTAAGCCCGTTCAACACCCCTATAGATTCACCATTGAATTCAAACACAACTGCGAAAAAAATCCTGTGTTTGTGAAACACGAATTCCCCCTTCGGCATCTTTGTTAGTATTTTTCTATGTTCAGTTAGAAGAAATTGCAAGGTCAAAGTCACGAGGTCAAACATATTGGTATCAATGGAAATCGTCTTGTCTGCACATGTGAAATATCAAATCCATATCACTAATCATTTAAAAGTTATTCTCAGTGTTAAAGTTTTTACCTCGGACAAACAGACAACCATACAGACAAGCAGACGAATATGCCACAATTAAACTGCAGTGATTTTTGTTCGTAATTTGGGAATGGGATCGGGACCCATGAAATTGGGAAAATTTACGACGTTTGGGAATATTTACGGAAGTACTTACATGTATATAAAAGTTAAATGACAGTTTATACAATGAAAAGTTCAGAATTGAATGTTTAATCGTATAATTTTCTTTTAAATAAGATTTAATATCTTATGCTTACATAATATGGCAATTAATTAGTAAATCTGCCGAATAATGGCCCAAAAAAGGGGCAAAAAAATTCCTGAAACTATATGCCCCTTACAATCTTTAATTACGGGGGCATAAAGAAAGGATGATGTAAACTGAGCTGTAATTTTAGTATATGTAGTATGATATAATCAACTGATAAATACGATGAAGTAAGCGAGCCGAGAAAAATCTCTAAACTTTGGTGCTTTAACACAAAGAGCTAGTATTCTGAATCGATCAATTTGGGTGGAAAAGGCGCCTTAGTCCCCCCATCTAAATCCGCCAAGTGCTGCATCATGTCTTATTTCAGTCCTTAAGAACAAAATGTCGGCTCTGATAACAATCAGAATTCTAATCTATATTACATGTATATACCAGAGCATATTTATAGACCGATCGACACGAAAATCTCTACTTGATCTTGAATACTTGCTTCCTGTAAAGTTTCGTCACGTATGTTGAATTCTTTGTTGAGGACCATGAAAACGCCAGTGACCTAACTGTGCAGAAGATCTAAAGAAACATGCCGCGAAGGTCTTCCAACCTGCAAACTGAACCAGCGGGTTGACCTGAACCCGCGATCACTTTCAAGCGCGGATCCAGAGGGAGGGGGGGGGTCGGTGGGGGGAATGGTCCGGTTCCCCCCTCCCCCTGGAATTTTCAAACCATCGCTTTTTTTTATTAATATACATATTTCATAAGATTAAGTCCCAATTCCCCTTTTGTTGTCATAATATTTGAAAAATATATCATGAATTTGTATTAGAAATCTTTCATTTTGATAATATTTTGCTGTCAGGATTTAAAATTTTTCTCTGGCTCGCTACTGCTCGCCAGAATTTATTACATAATTGTACGTTGTTTTCAAATGATGCTGTACTTCCTTATATACAACACATTCACATAACACCTAGGTCAATAAACAAGGGCACTAAAAAGACGAAAAGAAAGTGAAAAGGACACGAATAGTGAATTTTATTTCAATTCTCGGAAAAAAAAATTTGATGGCTCGCTTACGCTCGCCATTTGTTGTACTCACATAATAGAATCAGGTACTATGATGTGAAATTCAAGATTTTAAGCTTTCTGCTCGCCGTTACTCTCCAGTCACCCGCTTTAATAACAATTAGAAACAGAACTGACAATCATCAATCAATAACTTTATTTTCTTGCGTTTGCGGTTTTTTTTTTTGCTCTTCAAAAAATTCGGACTTTAGGACCCCCCCCCCCCCTGAAAAAATTCCTGGATCCGCCCATGACTTTACTCAGAAAAACGGGATATCCAAAAACAAGAATGAAAAAGACAACTTTGTAATCATATAAAATATAGAATAAATGTCCAAAATATGATTCAAAAGAATCCAACATAAAGAATAATAATAATCGAAAAAATATTTAAGTACCACGGAAATGATATACTAGTATTCAAATTTTAATGCTACACGTATTTCGGCTGTATAACCTCTTCAGAAAATAGTATTCAAAACAAAGTATTGGTACTTGTAATATATTGATGGAAAAGCATGATCCCAGCAATAAATTAACGCTTGGCTTTGTTTACCAGCAGTTATAAATATTACGTAGAGATCTTTTATATTCGTGTTATCCACTTGATAAAGGCCGAGTGACCGAAAATTTGTGGATATAGAGTGTTCATTGTTACTTCGTTTTGATTTCTGGATTGGGATATGAAACCTATAATCTTTTCACTAAAATTGAGGCAAGATCGAGATACTCACTACAGACAGTCTAATTTCCTTTGAGTAAAGTTTGTTGCATTTTTATTTGTACTTTATATTTTATGACACACAAAAAGTGTTTATTAGGCATGTGGGAAAGGAGGGGGGGCAATTTCATGATCCGGAATTTTTTCCCCTTTAATCTCGATCCGGAAATTTCTTTTTGAAAAAAGTATTCCTCCCCCCCTCCCCCTCTCCCTAAAAATTAAATCGTTGCTCCTTAAATTTTTAAGGATCGGGAGAATCGAAAACCTTATTAGAGGGAATATAAAATATTGTGTGTGTCAGCATAAGTCATAATGAAACCAATTACAACATGTCCTAAGATCGTACAGCAGATTTTTGCGAGACATGCACAGTACGCCAGTCATTTAAGACGTCACCAAGCTGTGGATCCAACTTTTTAAGGTGTCACATTAATATCTTGGATTAGGGTCTTCAGATGTTGTCATATTTACTTGGTCTGAGATTGTTTTTACCATCATCTTTCAATGACGAGACGCCGCTGTAATCTGTTTTGTCTGTGTTTTGGGTTTGGGGGGGGGGTGTTTAGGTTTGGGGGGTTTTTTTTCTTGATTTTGGTGAAGATTTTCATGATTGTCGTGTTTAATTTCTTTATATCATAATTTAAACACATAATTAAGTGCTTTGTCTTTAAACTTTTGATTTTGTAGCTTCGCAGTACCATGACCTTTAGAAGTCCTTGATCTAGGTTCCAGTCAGAATATTCCATTAACCTATATAGATATTGTGGACAATTCGCATAGCAAATATCAGAAAAAAGGACATGCCAACGAGTTAGGGAAAGCCTATACTATCTTCTGATGTTACTGTATGTTATGCTGGAAACAAGCTAAATTTTAATGAACAAACAATCTCAGACCAAGTACATATGACAAATTTTGCTGAGTTCCAATGAAAGTTGCAAGTAATCTTAAGTACAGTTATGAAAAAATTATGAAGTATTTTACAGAACTAGTATATTAATAAAAAGACTCCGATTATAATCGATTATCAATCGAAAGCATTTTATCAGATTCATCGATTATGATTGTATCCGATTCCCAACACTCTTTGTAAGTTTGTTTGACATCATCCGTGGAAGTGTTGTGCCGATTATCGCTGACGTCGGGGACATCGTCGCCAAACTCTTCCGATTACGATAATCGATTAAGATTTTGAATGGTATGTATGGTGCACGGAGAGATAGAGAATTTTCTGTCTCCGATTCTGATTCATACGTCTGTATATAGATTCTTGACCAGAGTAGATTATTATGATTTCATTGATTAGGATGGTCATGTACAGTAACCGTGGAGATTTTCATTTTTTTGAAAATGTGCGTCTCCAAGCTCAATATCTATTCATAACTCGATGTCGTCACTTTCCCGCCTCCTACTGTAAGCAGTTGAAATTAACCGTGGAGATTTATTCCTTTATTTTTCATTTTTTGAAAATGTGCGTTTCCAAGCACAATATCTATTCTTAACTCAATGACGTCACTTTCCCGCCTCCTAAACAGTTGAAAGTAACACACTGCATGATAAACCCTACTCTCATTAATACTAAACGAAGAAAGCATATACCGTATATATAATGTTTTAGTCGTCAACTTTGACCCTTTAAAAACGTTTTAAACTCTCCAGCCACAAGAACTAATGGTTGAAGGCAAAGATATGTGCAGACATTAACATCCGTGTAAGTTCTGTGCATGTACATCAATTTTTCTCAAGTTCTTTAAAATTCATGTTTTGTTTCATTTTGTTTCGATCTGTTATGTTTAGTTTCGTTTCGATTTGTTTCGTTTCGATTTGTTTCGTTTCGTTTTTGTTTCGTTTCGCACTTTACAGGGACCCTTTTATTCATTCACTTAAAACATTAAATCGCGGAGTCGTTGGAAGTTTTCATGGGAATCCATGTATATGTACAATTTATAAGTATTTATAAGTCTATATTTTCTTTAGTACCCATTTTATTGTACTAGACACGTGTTTCGGTTGAAACGTTGATTAGAGCAGAGAGGTTGAGCGAGAAGCAGCTTAACCAAATGCATTTATTTAGCTAATATCTTTCTCACAGAAGCAATTTTTATTATCTATTGCTATTTCTGTTAAAAAATGTTCATCCTCTCAAAAGGTTTCCGCTTCATCTCTCCTCCTAAATGAGCTGATTTCTCTACCTTGTTTACACAACTAATGTGAATCTCTTTGTACTTGACAAAATACGTCAAACAAGTTTCCGGCTTTCCACTCAAGAAATTCATGATAGAAAAGAATATAACTATCATGATATAATGATGCTATCTTTGTAAAAATGACACACGATTGGGTACTTGTTCTTATAATTCTCTTTCGTGATTTGTTTTTTATTTAAATGTGTGAAAGACTTTCGAGAATTTTTGTTTTTACATTCTAAGAATATATTGATAAAAGGTTTTTTACCATGCTTTGTCCAATTGATTTACTCCTTCTACTTTATTGATGTGTATTGGTACATGTCATAGGGAATATAGATATATAAAGATTATTCCTAAACATCCATCTTAAATTTTGATCATTTCCGAGGGGGCTGATTTTTGTGAAAGGTAGCGGGAATGTTAAATACATGCATGAAGTCTAAAGTCTCTATCAACACTCGGTTAATTGCACTACCGACATCAAAACTCAAAAAAAAACTTATGCAAAAACAAAGAGTTGACACGTACAGCAAGAGACGAAAAAAGGGACAAGAAACACCGAAAAACAAAACACAAAGGACTACAAAAACCAATGAGACCAATCGACAATCTAAAGGTTTTTATCTTGTTGTTCCTTTTTTTGTATTGCGGTCTTTCTTAACAGAAGCTTCCTTATCTTGTGTCATAAAATCGAAAATGAAGTCTACATTATTTCATAGTTTGGAGTTTGGGGCTTTGGGGAAAAGTGTCAGTGTTCCGTTATCTGTCAGTCCATGTTAAGTAGTCTTCCTCTAGAATTTTTTTCTCATTTATATGTGCTTCGTATACTTCTAGAGCACAATAAATATTACCGCATCTGGGAATTAATGTTTAGCGTTTGGAATAATATGTCAAAGAATGTTGAATTCATTAAAAATAAATTTTGAAACACGTTTTATATATAATCAAATTAATGATGTTTTGTATTAGTAGTTTAACCAAATAATGGACTTAAAATATATTTGGAATACTTTGAAATTTAACAGCGAGGATATTTTTTTGAAATTTTAAAAGACTTAATTCATTTAACAACGTTTAACAAACAAGATTCAAACTTATATTAATGCCTCAATGGGGTTTCAGATGTTAGCGTGAGGTAGAAACCGGAGAACACAAGGAAAACATCGTATGACTGAGTGGGCGACCGCCATACCCTCCCACATAAGACCCCTTTGCCGAATCAGAAATTCGATCATGGGACCGTAGAGGTAAGAAGCGAATGCGCGTCCACTGAGCTAACTGAAATTATTTTGACTATCATTGTAAGAGCAAAATTATAAATTACATAAGAATCACATTGAATACGAAATGGAGAATTCCTACCTTTTGATCTGTGATCGACAATTTCAATGTAACAAGATCCACAAAATTCTGAATGTCTATTTCGGCAAAACAGGCTTTGATATGAATTCAAAGGACACAGGACAGCTTATCTTTTACTTACGGAAAGCCGTTTCCGTTTTCTTTGCTAAAATTTTCAAACTACTTAAAAGTTACAATAAGCTCTTATATTTTTATCAAACAGTTACTATTTCTTATCCCGATATATCTGCACTTTTCCGTGAAATATTTTATGTTTCATACATGCCACTAACTCCATAAGGTGACATTATATCTCAGAGCTTGGATATTGCATAATTTGTAAAGTACATGTCTGCATAAGAATCCGGCAGGTGAAATACCTTCAAATTTTAGCAAAACTTTTATCTTTCGAAAAGTGCTCGGGATAGCCCTTAAACATATGTTCTGACGGAATTTTCTACATACGTGGATGCCGAAAAATGGGCGCTTAATTGGTTGAATTATGTAAAGAAATTTCTCGCCATTATTTTCCTTTATAATCCTTTATAATAAACATCAAAGAAGAACCTAACAGTTATTCAGTCTCAAAGTCGAGAAGGCATATCATAAGGTGAATATGAATATTCATAAGTTGATTTGTACCACATTCATGTCTCAAATCAGAAATAAAAAGTCTTGCAAAGCATTCTGATATATATGCAAAACCAATGTAATTCCCTTAGATGCAATTATTGAAACGAACGTCTTCCATTTTTGCATGAAAACGCTCGTGACTTCACAATCCATACGATCTAAAGAAACATGCCGAGACGGCTGTTCCATCCTGCAAACTGAATCCGCGGTGACCTGAATTGTAACGTCACCTTTTTACCCAGAAAAACGCGACTTCAGAAAACAAGAATGAAACAAACAACTGTGGTGCATATATATAGAATAAATGTCATAATATGTATTCTGTTACGGGTATGCAACACACAGCAAGTACATTTATCACATGAAATGCGCTAACGCGCATTACATGTACGACAAATGCAATTGCTTTGTGTTGCATACCCGTAACAAAGCACAAAAAAAAAACCAATAGCCTCATTGTCCAACAAAGAAATGAGAAATTCGTAAGGTCACAGCCTCAAATTCATTTTTCTCCTGTGCATCTAGCTTTTCTTTATCACAGGTTCTTTTGAAGCTCATTTAGTTTACATATACTGTGATACAGTAACTGTTCACTAAGATTGCAGTTTTGAATAACAAAATGTTGATAAATTTTCCAGAATAAGAGTAAAAATGGCTAATTCTCCTAATCGGATAGGCACAGGCACATTCCCGAAAAAGAAACTATCTCAATAAATGGAGAGTATCGACATCAAAAATGATGCCCTAAGTGGGGGTTACTGAACAGTGTGGGGATGGGGCGTTCTGAGAAGGATATGGAATGCGGATCTTTATTCAGAAAAAGCGGGACGTGCATAAAAGGGTGTGGGGAGGTGTGTACTGAAGAGGGGTATGGGGACGGTACTGCAAAAGGATTTGGGGCGTACTGAAAATGGTTTGGTGCGTAATGTAAGGAGTGTGGGGCGCACTGAATTGGTATGGTGCGTACTGAAAATGATGTAGGACGTAATGAATATGTTTTGGGATGTTATAAACACCAGTAGGGGCGCAAGTGCCATCACTCGGGGCGTAATAAACTGGGTTCGTGTCGCCCTAATAACACCTTTTGGCCATATGCATATACAATACTAAGACTGTCAATAATGTTCAAACTTTCAAGAGGTTTCCGCTTCTTCTTCAGCTGATTTGTCTTCCTTGTTTACACAACTTATATAAATGTGCAGGTTTTTGCACTTGAAACAAAAAACGTCTAACAAGTATGCGGCTCAGTGATGAATCTAGGATTACAGAAAAGGGGCGGGGGGTTAAGTCCAGCTAAGAGAAACTTGTTCACAAAAAGATGACAAGCCGAAGACATACGCGAATCTTAAGATCATTTCATTAAGAAGGGGGAGGGGGTTAATTCTGACTGCATGTATACGAAATAGAGTAAGATTTTTTGTTACATTTACTTTAGTTCATATCAAAACTTTAAGATATGAAGTTCTATTCTATATTGGCGAGCGGCAGCGAGCTAGAAACTTGTGGGAATAGATGGTTACATTTTGTCTTAAGAATACAATTTTACAAATTTAATATCATAAAAAAGCCATACCAAGGACCCTTAATATGAATGCTTTATTTTTATTGAGATAAATTCAAACCGATAAAGGAAAATTTATCCACACAATTATGTGTCCAGAAAAAATTCACAATTTAAGTGAAAATAATTTTATAGAAATCAGACATTATTTATCTATTAAACACGAGAACGATATCCAGATTCCGTGTTATCATGTTGTATGGAAGCACTGAAAAACACAAAAAGTTTGTATTGGAATTAGTTCAAGGTTCAATATTACTTTGACTGGACTATAAGTACAGTTCAAATTGGACTACGATAAAATGAAATCAGCGCGTCCTATTCAGCGTTTCTACGTAACGTTTCCAAAGAGATAGAGCAATAATAGTGATGACGTCGTGTAAGAGCGCGAAGAGTGTCAAAATGTCCAACTTGCACAAAAGGAAATAGACTGTATCAATACACGATAATATCTGAATAAAAACAAATTATCGGCAATTTGACGTTCAATCCCATGTTATTCAGGGGATAAACGTACCGTGTTTTGTGGTTCCGACAGGTATATGTTGGATATACTGTTGGAAACGCAGTTATATAAATACCGTCGGGGTTTGTCCCCGCGACGGTATAACGTATGTCCAACATATACCAGTCGGAACCACAAAACAAAGTACGTTTATCCCTATTCTAATTCATGTGACATATTTTAAAAAAAAATATTAAGTATAGGTCCACTTTAGAACCAGGCAGGGTTGATACATCAATTTTTGGGCTAATTTTAAACTTTTTAACTCTTTTTTGAGACATATATGTGTTACAAATCAAACAAAAAGGTAGCGATGGTAAAGCGAGGTATACACCTCATAATCTAGCAAGTAAAATGGCGGGAAAATTTTCACTGTATAATTCAACCAATTTTGCTACACCTATAACTTTCTTCACCATACAAGTATGCCAAAAATTCCTTCAGAACATTCATATGGAGGCTGATCTGAACACATTTCTACAGAAAAAAGTTATGCAAAAATTCTAAGGTCTTTCATCTGCCTGATCCTTATGTGAGCCTGTACAGAGATTTCTAAAAGAGAATGGGATACAATACTGAAGATATAGGAGGGGAGAACGGCCTTACAATGTATAAACCATCCTCTGGATCTCTCCATCCTTTAGCGTCAGCATTTGGATAGTAGTCAAATTACATGTACCATCCTCAGTTTCCATGGTATTTGCGCGGGGGGGGGGGGCTTTATTTTAAAATAAAATGCGATTTATCGTTCAAAATTCAAGCATTATAAATACATGTAGTATACTATACAATATGCATTGTATTTTAGCGGTGGTCACAACCAGCCGTATGTGCACGTACATGTACGAGCTGTCTCTGTGCTATAATGTAGGCAAACCTTGGGAATCCGTACAGTGTCCGTGCGTTATCAGTAAGTGTCCCGTACGTCCTCCTTGCGGAATTTGGGAACACGCAGACAGGACGTAGCAGTTTAAAATAGTGCTTTAGAGCATACAGAACTTTCGCTGCGTCCTGTCTGCGTGTTGTCTAAGAATTCAACAAGAAATACGACACGTACGCACGTTGTAACGCACCTTCGACGCAAGGCAGTGAGTATTCCTTGCGTTAGCAGTATGTGTCAATTCGACATCCTTACAATAACGCAGAGGACGTACGGAGAAAATACGTGCAACGCACTTACTTTTTTGCGCTACATATGATGCATGTAACCATCCATATAACCGTGCGTGCGACGTGCGGGACGCATTCCTTCCGTTCTCTTGCTACTTCCTTTCGTCTTTAGAAAAACGTAGCGCACGTAGCCTCTACAAACACGCACGGCGGGTTGTGACCAGGGCTTTAATTGGTATAAGACAATACTTGACATCAATTAATATATATATGAATACAGCATGGGACTGTTGTGATTAAGTAATGTATGATTTCGGCTTGTTCCATGAGAAGGTATTGATTAAGACCCCGATGTTAATAGAATCTACTTTACCAGCCTCTCACCAAGAGCATACACACAAAAAAACCCCAGTCAAGTGTCATGTCTATGCGAGAGGCACACAGACCGATGCTAAAATTACTTTGTGGACAAAGAAAGACAACTCTCTTTAAAATCAAATGATATCCACAGGGGAGTAACTAGGCGTATGTTTGTGCCCCCTCCCCCCCCTCCCACTGAGATAGTGGTTACCTCTCCCCGAGCAGCGGTCAAAAAGAGGGGGCTCGTATGAAATGGTTTTCAAAGCACACTATTGTTTAGACACTCCAGAAACCACCGATTTGAATACATTTTTAAAAAACTTTTCTTAAGGTCCTATCTGTCACACACATGTTGTTTATCTTATAAGGGAATATCTAAATTTTGATTTCTCGATCACACTTTACCAAAAAAAAGTGCAATTCGTCATTTGTACCACCTGGTGAGTGTCACTAATGATGGACCAGGAGTCCCCGAAGGCACAATTTGTAGCCAAGTCCGATCAACTTCGGTTGATCGTTTCTTTAACGCATTCGATAATTTCTATTAAGTTCTATATACAACAGATATACATTTCACCTAAGTCAATAAACAAGGGCACTAAGAAAACGAAAAGAAACTGAAAAAGACACGACGAATAGTGGATTTTATTCCAATTTTCGGAAAAACGCTGGCTCGCTATCGCTCGCCATTTGTTGTATTTACATGTTAGAACTGACAATCAATAAGCAAGTACTATGATGTGAAAATTCGAGATTTTTAAGCTCTTTGCTCGCCACTGCTCTCCAGTTACATGTTTAATTAATAAAAAGAAACGGAACTGACATAAACTTCAAATTCTTGCGTTTGCTGGTTTTCTTCTTTTCTTTTTTTATTTTTGCTCTTCAAAAAATTCGAACTTTAGGACCCCCCCCCCCCCGAAAAAAAATTCCTGGATCCGCCCATGCGTCTAGTTTTAATTAAGTCTGTTTGTTTCAAGCATTCTGATTGGTTCACAGCAGTACTACAAGCATTTATAAGGACGATATTCATGCATTAAACCGATTCATTCGGCATACTTTAATCTGGCAATTAAAACATGATAAGTAAGCATCCCCTATTTGGCTAGCCTTACCCGCTGTCGATGTTCATGTACCAAAATGTAAACAATATCTACAAAACATGCACTGTATGAGGTTATGTCTGTATAGAAAGTGCTATGACGACGACGACGGAAAAATATTTAAAACGCTTACTGTCAAACCCCTAGCGGAAACTTTTACTTTAATTTGGCAATTAAAACATGATTAGTAAGCATCGCATCCCCTGTTTGGCTAGCCTTACCCGCTGTCGATGTTCATGTACCAAAATGTGCTCCAAACGGCAAAGGGCATAAGTGTTACTGATATGAGATAAAGAAGATCCACTCACAATAGAGCTAGAGGTGGGACCAGGTGTTTCGGGAGGAGTAAGCATCCCCTGTTGGATAGCCGCACCCGCCTTCGATGTTCATGCACGAAAATGAAAACAATATCTACAAAACATGCACATGAAAGATGAGTTTTAAAAAAAATGTTTACAAGGTCTGTATTGTAGATGGCGCCTGGAAAATTCACTTTGGTTTTATTAAAAAATGTTTGACATGAAGTACTACTGAAGAGGATTCAATATCCGAAACACGTGTCTAGTGCAATAAAATTGGTACTATACAACATATATTTCGATATGGACAATTACAGCTAGATTTAAATAAAAATATATAAGAAAAAGTGTAGTTACAAAAAATTGCTTATTTATGTCAATTAAGACCAAATGCAAATTTGTTTGAACCTCTCGGTCAGCATTTCGCCTTGAGTAGTGTTCTTTCGAGTGAAAGGAGCAAAAGTTAGATAAGATTTATCGTGCATGGATTTCCTATATTTTGGGGCAAAATATGTTATTTTTCTATAGAAATCAATGGAAAATGGAATCGTTTTGAAAGATTGTCCACCAAGGCTAAAGAACGTCACTTTGCAGAAGGTGTTTATCACCAATACACATCTTTTGTGAAATGACAAATATGGATATTGACCATATCCCTGTATACAGCACAAAAATCGATAATTCAGAAAATCAGAAACAAGAAACCGAAGGCATACAAAATCAGGATTAAATAGGAACCAAAGAAAATAAACAAAAACCTCCACCATATGAAAGGAAGCGAACTCTCGATACGGGAGTGAAACCAGGTGCCCAGGAAGAGTAAACATCTCCTGCATGCATGCAACACCCGCCGCTTCAATTCGGTAGAACTGTCACATCAGGTTACTTCCATTTCGGAAGACATAGAGTAAATCTTTGGTTGGATGGTTCAAATGGTCTATGACAAAACATCATCCACCATTCTGGAGAGTGGGACATCATATTGTATGACGATTTCCCAATATCGACCCTAGAACTTCCTCAGTGACGATGTTAGTCGGTAACAGACATATCCCCGACTGAAAAGCATATATGAAAGACACCTAGCTCTCAGAACAAAATCCGTATATTTGGTACTTGCTCTGGCATAGCGTATCAACTAAATGTATAGAGTTAACCCTCATTATAATCTTCGAATGAGTTAAAGAAGATCCTGACGATAATCTCAACAGCACTCACAATAGAGTACCAAACTGAGCATCGACGGACCCCTAGCAGGGTAGAGGTGGGATCAGGTGCCCGGGAGGAGTAAGCATCCCCTGTTGGCTAGCCGCACCCGCCGTCGATGTTCATGCACGAAAATAAAAACAATATATAAATCACATGCACTGCACTGTCTGAGGTTATGTCTATATAGAAAGTGCTATGGCGACCATGTCAGGGAAAATATTCAAAACACTTACTGTCAAACCCCTCGAAGTAATTCTGACTTGTATCTTCCAAATTACAGACTTAACACTACGCGCAATTCATGTTTTCCATCAACAATTAACTCTTGGAATGAACTTGACCGAAATATTAGACAAACACAATCACTGAATGAATTTAAATCAATTCTAAAATCTAAAAGAGAATCGAATAGTTTACCAAGTTATGTACTTACAGGGGAACGTAAATATAATATCATTCACACAAGAATCCGTTGTTTCAGTAGCTGTCTTAATAGTGACCTTCATTGGGTTAATCTCACTCCTTCACCTTACTGCCAATGTGGATACTTCAATGAGGATGCTTTTCACTTTTTTCTTGAATGTAACAAATTTAGATCCCAAAGAGCAAAACTTCTTCAAAATTTATCAAATTTCCGACCACTCACCATTCAAAATCTTCTTTTTGGAGATTCGGAACTTTCAGAAATTGAAAATGTAGAAATTGTTACCGCTGCTATGAATTTTATAAAAGACTCATAAAGATTCAACGTATAAGATATCTCTCTCTCTCTCTTTCTCTCTCTAAACCTTAATTCATCATAATATATATAATTTTTTCTTGTATGTGTAAAATTACCATCAACTTTGTTCATAAATTGTAGGGAAAAGGCTTCATAATGTTTCTCTAACTTGTGCCCAATTCCATTTCATCTATTGAAGGAAATATGTTTAAACTAACTGAATGTATGAACACACCATAAGCAGGCGATGAACGGATGTTGCTACTCAGAAAAGGAAAGTTTGTAATACTGAAATTGAAGTCGTCACGTTTGTCATAGAGTGAGGTGTTCAAGAGACCATCAGTGTCATGGGACAACATTATGTCCAAATAGGATGCTGAATTATTTGTCTCTTTAGTTTCTTTGACTTCAGGCTCCAAAGGATAGATACTGCTGAGGTAATCCGCGAATTTTGGATTATTGATGGACATCAGATCGTCTATATATATCTGTAAGTGAAGTTGAAGTCAGAAGCTAAGTATCTTTTCCCTTCAAAGACCAAAGATTGAATGAATTCGGCTTCGTACGAGTCAAGGAAAATGTCAGCAAGGAGTGGGGCACAATTGGTCCCCATTGGAATTCCGACAGTTTGCTGAAGACCTTTCCTCAAACACAACAAAAATGTTGTCGATCAGAAAGTTTAACATCTGAATAATATCTGTTTCAGTATACTTATTTTCAGAATCGGACTTTTCTTTTACAAAGTAGGTTTCGTCATAGATAACAACAATAAATTTGTATTTGCGATTGCCGTTCAAGATTACTTGTAAACGCATTACTTAAAATTTTTGCGAGTCTTTCTTTCAAATTAGAATGTGGGATTGTAGTGTAAAGTATCGAAAAATCAAGGCTTTGATCGAAGGGACACTACTAAAATGAGGTGATTTCAGATTATCTAAAAGTTCCTTCGAATTCTTTAAAATCCACATCTTGTTGATACCACTGCGAGAATATACTGTCGAACAATATTTTTGAAGCCCAGATTTGATTTCAGATAAAACTTTGGTGAATAAGATTGATACAGATTTGGAAGAACATTTTGAGGATCCAGCGATGAAACGTTGTTTGTACGGATTCTTATGCATTTTAGGTATGCAGTATAAGTATGGTAAATCTAAATCTAAATTGTTAGTGTCGAAGCCAAAGGAAGCAAGAGCTGATTTGTGATTAGCTATTATTTCAGAGGCAAAAAGTGGGGTTACGTAGCTAGGGGGAACGATGCCCCAGAGTAAAAAACTGAAAAAGGGAAGGTGGGGGCATTTTATAAATCTTTTTTAGGCCATTATATAAGCAAAATTTCATTTTTTCCCTTATAAAGTCATCCATTTATTTATCCTAAACATGTTCACATGATATACACAAGATTTTAGAATGAAACAAACAAGAGCGTGCTGTTTATTTCTACACAGTGTGTATTTCTCGATAAAACGTCTACTTTGTAGCCAATGCATACAAAATACAACCATATTTCAGATTGAAGATTTTAATACCGATTCTCTGTAAGGACCAAACAATTTCAGCAACATTGAAAAATAGCATGTCACAGAAATGAAAGATTTTTGGTACAAGAGTCATGTATAATGTGTTAAGACGGAATTTAGATATCATTGTGGAATTGGAGCATTGGTTGCCATGGTAACCATGTCAAAAATTTTGGGGGTCTGCAATACGTGATAAACGAGACATTTTCATGGTCCATGTTTCCATGGAATATAAATATGTGGAGAATTGAATATTCCAAAAAGCATTCCTTCGTCCTTCCATAAGAATATTGAATTTAGAAATCTGAACCATTTATTCATATTTTACTGTTATTTGGGATCCAACGTAAGGAAAATTCAAGCATTTGTAACGCCTTTTTCCAACCCCTTCTTAGACCCTTTTTACCAGTTTTTGCAATGCAATTACTGCAAAAGCAATGGTTTTTACGTAATAAATCTTTTTTTGATTTTTAAATATCTATTTGTGGTCTTCTGAAAATGAGAAAATCTGGAGTAGGGTACTTGGTTTCTTGGAATTAAATACCGAAATAGGTTACCATGGCAACATTTGACACATATGTTAAAGCACATGCAAACATTAAATGGCTATTGTGAAGGCCTTATTCTGTCTTTGATAATCAAACTTCATGTGACCATTAACAAAGAGAATATAAAGTAGATGGCTACTGTTGCAAGCAACAGACGGATTTCTTCTTTATTATACCCTCCTCGGAACTGAAGTGCTAAAATCCGAATAAAGAAGATGGAAAAAAGAATAGTTGCTTTAGTATTAACTTCAGCAAATGAGTCAAAAGAGCTTATGTCTAATTTGGGACTCTTATTTATTTATGAACAAAAAATAATAGATACCTTTCATGTTTACGAAAGCTTTAAACTCCATGCACAATCAATATCTAATCCTTTACAATGACTTTCTCAAAAAAGAATTGCGCAATGATTTTGCAATGAGATAATTTCTATTAATAGAAAATGACAACAGCATGAAACTACTGATATGTAATGCTACTAAGAATAAAAATGAAAGAAACAGAGAACAAGAATAAAAGAGTTATCTTTCTTACTATGTAAAGTTCAAATAAGAAGTACTAATTGTGTGAAGAATAAATAGTTAAGGACAAAATTCTGTGAATTCTACAAGAGTAAATGTTTGTTATGACCTTGAAAAAAGATAATTTGACCTTTAACCAAGGTCATGGATAAAAGATAAGCATTTGAATTTATTCTCATCAAGTGTCCTCTTAATCTAATCAAAGCTCAATATTTTATCGACAAAAGTAGGTTGTGACCTTGAAATCGAACAAATGACCTTGGGTCAAGGTCAAGGTGAAAGGACTTGATGCAAGGAATATTTGCGCCAAGTTTGAACTCTCAAGGTCAAATGGTCTTCGCTCTATAGGCAAAAGTTTGTTGTAACCTTGAGAATGAAAATTTGACCTTGGGCCAAGGTCAAGGTGAAAGGGCTTGGCTCAATGATTGTATTTCTGAAGTTTGAATTGTCAAGGTCAAATAGTCTTTGTTCTATAGGCAAAAGTTTGTTGTGACCTTGAGAATCATAATGTGACCTTGAAACTAGGTCATCATCAATGACTACCTATTAGTAGCCTACCATCCAAGTTTCAACTCAAAATCTCAAAAACTGTAGAAATTGGCACTGTGCCAATTTAAAGTTCCATTTTCAAAAGAAGGGAGGAGATCTCCAACAAGACCCCGTTGCAGCATCAACAGTAAAACACCAAAACACCCGATGCAAAAACACAAAAGACGAGTACAGCACGAGACGGAAAAGAGACACACGACATGTAAACATCAAACACAAAAGACTACACATAAACCGACGAGACCAATGGGTAACCGGTGCCGACTTTGGACGGCCATCTGTCACGCAAGTAGCAAATGGTGTGGTTATCCTGGATTACGTGCGCACAATCCTCTCACTTCTCCAATTACCCAGAGGTCTCGAAGAACGTACAATTGTGGTGTTAAACAACCTCCTCACTGTAAGATGACATCACACAAACAAGACCCCAAACGCAGAGGCCCCAGAGACACAGATGAATATGTAAATGGATATAAAAAGAGGACATGCGTAATACAGTGCGTGCTCTGCCGGCTGTAGCGAGCTCATGTATGTAATCACCCGAGGAGTCCGACTGACATTCAGAGAGGACAGGTGGTCGGGGCCCTGTCTTCTCTAAAGAGGTTTGGACAGGGCCCATCATGGAGTCCCGTCGTCACAGTCAGTCAGAGTGCAAGTCTCAAGGATGCGCTTGTACAAGACTGTAGATTGGTCAAGTACCAAGCCTAGTGTCCGTCTGGTGACATTAGGATCATATCCACGGTATAAAAGGCATTTGATGATTCTGACGCATTTTCGATGGTTATGCTGCCTACCTTTGATCCTTTTTATTTTGTTTATCATATCACAATAAAAGACAGGTTGTGTAATACCCATAGTAATGTACTCTGTTGCATGTATAGATCCGAATTTTAAAAGAAGTTGACTGTAATTTTTGTAAAATTTCCAGAAAGTCTTAACTAGTTTATGAAAGCGGAAACCTTGACCTAAAAGTTTTTTGGTAATTTGTAAATTTCAACTTGAAATAGCGCGAAAACCGTAAATATTTTATTGAGCATGTAAGGGTATAAAAGTTTGCAAATTTCCCAAAGAACAATGTGAAACAAGTTTCGTTCAAATCATACGATTAGTTTAGGAGTTATAAGTGTTTAAAGATTTGACCTTTGATGACCTCTAGCGGGGGCATTGGTAAACTTATCAACAAACAAAAAAAAGTTTAAGAAGATGTTTGTATGCTCTTTCTCATGATACCATCCTTTTTGCTCTGTGTTAAAAGACCTTTGAAAAAAGCTTCTGGATATGAAAAAAGTTAAGAATAGTAATAATAATAATAATAAGAACTAGATGGCTACTGTTGCAAGCAACAGGCGGATTCCTCCTTTCTTAGACCTTCCTCGGAACTGAAGTGTCAAAATCCGAAAAAGAAGATGGAAAAAGGAATAGTTGCTTTAGTACCTTATTCACTTCAGCAAATGAGTCAAAAGATCTTATATCTTATTTAGGACTCTTATTTACAGATGTATTAATCAACAAAATAGAAGAAAAAAATAATAAATTACCTTTCATTTTTACGAAAGCCTTAACTCCATGTTTTATCGATATCAAATCCTTTTCAATTACTTTCTCAAAACAGAATTGCACAATGATTTTGCAATGAGATAATTTCTATTAATAGAAAATGACAACAACATCATAGTACAGATATGTAATGCTACTAAGAAAAAAAAAGAAACAGAGAACAAGAAGAAAAGAGTTATCTTTGTTATGCTATGTTGAGTTCAAATAAGGACTACATGTGTAAAGAATAAAAAGTAAAGGACAAAAAGTGTGAATTCTTAAAGAGTAAATGATTGTTATGACATTGAGAATGATTATTAAACCTTGAACCAATGTCTTGGATGAAAAAAAAGTATTGTGATTATTCTCATCACGATTGATTTTAATCTGAGCAAAGCTCAATATCTATTCAACCAAAGTCTGTTATGACCTTGAAATCGAACAAATGACCTTGGGTCAAGGTCATGGTGAAAAGGGTTTGATGCAAGGAATATTTGTGTAAAGTTTGAACTCTCCAAGTCAAACAGTCTTTGTTTTATAGACTAAAGCTTGTTGTGACCTTGAGAATGAGAATTTCACCTTGGGTCAAGGTCAAAGTGAAAGAGCTTGGCCCAAGCAATATATGTGTAAAGTATGAACTATGAAGGTCTAATAGTCTGTGTTCTATAGGCAAAACTTTGCTGTGACCTTGAGAATCAGAATTTGACCTTGGTTTAAGGTCAAGGTACAAGAGCTTTGTTAAACGAGAATATGAATGAAGTTTGAACTCTGAAGGTCAAATAGTTTTTGTTCTATAGGCAAAAGTTTGTTGTGACCTTGAGAATGAAAAGTTGACCTTGAAAGTAGGTAAACATTAAATGACCACCTATAAAGAACCTACTTTCAAAGTTTCAAGTCAAAATCTCAAAAACTGTAGAAATTGGCACTGTGCCAATTTAAAGTTCTATTTTCAACTTGGAATAGCGCGGAAACCGTAAATATTTTATCGAGCATGTAAGCGTATAAAAGTTTACAATTTTCCCAAAGAACATTTTAAAACAAATTTCGTTCAAATCGTACGGTTACTTTAGGAGTTAAAAGTGTTTAAAGATTTGACCTTTGATGACCTCCAGCGGGGGCATTGGTGAACTTATCGACAAACAAAAAAAAGTTAAAGAAGATCTTTGTATGCTCTTTCTAATGGTACCATCCGTTTTGCTCTGTGTTAAAAGACCTTTGAATAATGTCTCTGGAAATGATGAGGGGGTAAGAATAAAAATAATAATAAGAAGAAGAAGAATAACTAGATGGCTACTGTTGCAAGCAACAGACGGATTCCTCCTTTCTTAGACCTTCCTCGGAACTGAAGTGTTAAAATCCGAATAAAGAAGATGGAGAAAAGAATAGTTGCTTAAGTACCTTATTCACTTCAGCAAATGGGTCAAAAGAGCTTATGTCTAATTTGGGACTCTTATTTATTTATCAACAAAATAGAAGAAAAAAATTAAGTACCATTCATCTTTGCAAAAGCTGTAAACTCCATGCTCTATGGATATCAAATCCTTTACAATTACTTTCTCAAAACAGAATTGCACAATGATTTTGCAATGAGATAACAATGAGATAATTTCATTTAATAGAAAATGACAACAACATGAAAGTACAGATATGTAATGCTACTAAGAAAAAAAAAAGAAACAGAACAGAGAACAAGAATAAAAGAGTTATCTTTCTTATACCATGTTAAGTTCAAATAAGAAGGACTACTTGTGTGAAGAATAAATAGTATAGGACAAAAAGTGTAAATTCTACAAGAGTAAATGATTGTTAAGACCTTAAGAATGATTAGTTGGCCTTTAACCAATGTCATGGATGAAAGCTAAGTATTGTGATTAATCTCATTACGACTGATCTTAATCTGAGCAAAGCTCAATATCTAATCAACCAAAGTCAGTTGTGACCTTGAAATCGAACAAATGACCGTTGGTCAAGGTCATGATGAAAGAGTTTGATGCAAGGAATATTTATGTAAAGTTCGAACCCCCAAGGTCAAACAGTCTTTGTTTTATAGACTTAAGTTTGTTGTGACCTTGAAAATCAGAATTTGACCTCGGGTCAAGGTCAAGGTGAAAGAGCAGGGCCCAAGCATGATATGTATAAAGTATGAACTCTGAAGGTCAAATAGTCTTTGATTTGTAGGGAAAAGTTGCTGTGACCCTGAGAATTAGAAGTTGACCTTGGGTCAAGGTCAAAGTGAAAGAGCATGACTGAACAATTATTTGTATGAAGTTTAAACTCTGAAGGTCAAATAGTCTTTGTTCTATAGGCAAAAGTTTGTTGTGACCTTGAGAATCAGAATTTGACCTTGGGTCAAGGTCAAGGTGAAAGAGCTTGGTTAAATATTATGTATGAAAATTGAACTTTGAATGTTTAATAGTCTTTGTTCTATAGGGAAACGAATGTTGTGACCTTGAGAATCAGAATTTGACCTTGGGCTAAGGTCAAGGTGAAAGAGCTTGGTTTAATGATATTATGTATGAAGTTTGAACCTGCAGGACTAATAGTCTTTGTTCTATAGGCAAAAGTTTGTTGTGACCTTGAGAATCAAAACTTGACCTTGGGTCAAGGTAAGTGTGAAAGAGCTTGGTTTAACGATAGTATGTATGAAGTTTGAACTCTGAAGGTCAAATAGTCTTTGTTCAACAGGTAAAAGTTTGTTGTGACCTTGAGAATGAAAATTTGACCTTGAAAGTAGGTCAACATTAAATGAATACCTTTAAGTAACCTAGTATCAAAGTTTCAACTCAAAATCTCAAAAACTGTAGAAATTGGCAATGTGCCAATTTAAAGTTCCATTTTCAACTCGGAATGGCGCGAAAACTGTAAATATTTTATCGAGCATGTAACCGTATAAAAGTTTACAAATTTCCAAAAGAATATTTTAAAACAAATTTCGTTCAAATCGTACGGTTAGTTTAGGAGTTATAAGAGTTTAAAGATTTGAACTTTGATGACCTCTAGCGGGGGCATATGTGAACTTTTCGACGACAAATTTTTTTTACCTCAAGATCTTTTTATGCTCTTTCACCTGATCCTTTTCGTTTTATCATAAGAAGTTGTACTTTTTTGTACTAAGACTGGAACGATCGGGGGGTAAGAATAATAATAATAATAATAATAACTAGATGGCTACTGTTGCAAGCATCAGACGGATTCCTCCTTTATTAGACCTTCCTCGGAACTGAAATGCTAAAATCCGAAAAAAGAAGATGGAAAAAAGAATAGTTGCTTTAGTACCATATTAACTTCAGCAAATGAGTCAAAAGATCTTATGTCTAATTTGGGACTCTTATTTATTTATCAACAAAATAGAAGAAAAACATAATAAATACCTTTCATGTTTACTAAAGCTTTAAACTCCATGCTAAATCAATATCTAATCCTTTAAATGACTTTCCCAAAAAAAATTGCACAACGATTTTGCAATGAGATAATTTCTATTAATAGAAAATGACAACAACATGAAACTACTGATATGTAATGCTACTAAGAATAAAAAAGAAAGAAACAGAGAACAAGAATAAAAGAGTTATCTATCTTACTATGTAAAGTTCAGATGAGAAGTACTACTTGTGTGAAGAATAAATAGTTAAGGAGAAAATCCTGTGAATTCTACAATAGTAAATGTTTGTAGTGACCTTGAAAAAGTTTATTTGACCTTTAACCAAGGTCATGGATAAAAGATAAGCATTTGAGTTTATTCTCATCAAGAGTCCTCTTAATCTAATCAAAGCTTAATATTTAAAAGTATGTTGTGACCTTGAAATCGAACAAATGACCTTGGGTCAAGGTCAAGGTAAAAGGACTTGATGCAAGGAATATTTGCGCCAAGTTTGAACTCTCAAGGTCAAATGGTCTTTGTTCTATAGGCAAAAGTTTGTTGTGACCTTGAGAATGAAAATTTGACCTTGGGCCAAGGTCAAGGTGAAAGGGCTTGGCTCAATGATTGTATTTATGAATTTTGAACTGTCAAGGTCAAATAGTCTTTGTTCTATAGGCAAAAGTTTGTTGTGACCTTGAGAATCATAATGTGACCTTGAAACTTCAATGTCTACCTATAAGTAACCTACCATCGAAGTTTCAACTCAAAATTTCAAAAAATTGAGAGATTGGCACTGTGCCAATTTAAAGTACCATTTTCAACTCTGAATAGCGCGAAAACTGTGAATATTTTATCGAGCATGCAAGCAAATAAAAGTTTGCAAATTTCCCAAAGAACAATATCAAACAAATTTTGTTCAAATCCGACGGTTAGTTAAGGAGTTATTAGAGTTTAAAGATCTGACCTTTGATTACCTCCAGCGGGGGCATATGTAAACTTTTTGACAAGAAAAAAATATCATTCAAGATATTAATATGCTCTTTCACATGGTATTTCAGTTTTTTCATACGATGCTGTACTTTTATGAAAAGTGTCCGGAACGGTTTGGGGGTAAGAATAATAATAATAAGAATAACTAGATGGCTACTATTGCAAGCAACAGACGGATTCCTCCTTTATTAGACCTTCCTCGGAACTGAAATGTTAAAATCCGAATAAAGAAGATGAAAAAAAGAATAGTTGCTTTAGTACCTTATTCACTTCAGCAAATGAGTCAAAAGAGCTTATGTATAAATTGGGACTCTTATCTATTTATCGACAAAATAGAAGAAAAAGACGATAAATACCTTTCAAGTTTAGGAAGGCTTTAAACTCCTAGATCTATTCTATCCATTTTGAATCCTTTTAAATTACTATCCCAAAAAGAATTGCACAATGAATTAGCAATGAGAAAATTTCTATAAATAGAGAATGACAACAGCATGAAAGTACAGAAAGTAATGCTACTAAGATAAAAAAAGGAAACAGAGAACAAGAATGAAAGAGTTATCTATCTTACTATGTAAAGTTCAAATAAGAAGAACTACTTGTGTGAAGAATAAATATTTAAGAACAAAATCATATCAATCCTACAAGAGTAAATGTTTGTTATGACCTTGGAAAAGTTTATTTGACCCTGAACCAAGGTCATGGATGAAAGATGAGCATTTTAGTTTATTCTCATCAAGATTTCTTTTCATCTATTTAAAGCTCAATATTTTATCAACAAAAGTCTGTTGTGACCTTGAAATCGAACAAATGACCTTGGGTCAAGGTCAAGGTGAAAGGACTAAATGCAAGGAATATTTGCGTCAAGTTTGAACTCTCAAGGTCAAATGGTCTTTGTTCTATAGGAAAAATTTTGTTGTGACCTTGAGAATGAGAATTTGACCTTGGGTAAAGGTCAAGGTGAAAGGGCTTGGATCAATGATTGTATTTATGAAGTTTGAACTGTCGAGGTCAAATAGTCTTTGTTCTATAGGCAAAAGTTTGTTGTGACCTTGAGAGTCATAATTTGACCTTGAAACTAGGTCATCATCAATGACTACCTATAAGTAACCTACCATCCAAGTTTCAACTCGAAATCTCAAAAACTGTAGAAATTGGCACTTTGCCAATTTAAAGTTCCATTTTCAACTCTGAATAGCTCGGAAACCGTAAATATTTTATCGAACATGTAAGGGTATAAAAGTTTGCAAATTTCCCAAAGAACAATATAAAACAAATTTCATTCAAATCGCACGGTTAGTTTAGGAGTTATAAGGTTTTAAAGATTTACATTTGATGACCTCTAGCGGGGGCATATGTGAACTTTTCGACAAGAAAAAAAATTTGAATGAAGATCTTTATTTGCCCTTTCACATGATACTTTCCATTTTATCATATGATGCGGTTCTTTGTTGTTACGTCTCTGGATTGGCTTGGGGGTAAGAATAATAATAATAATAAGAACTAGATGGCTACTGTTGCAAGCAACAGACGGATTCCTCCTTTATTAGACCTTCCTTGGAACTGAAGTGTTAAAATCCGAATAAAGAAGATGGAAAAATGAATAGTTGCTTTTGTACCTTATTCACTTCAGCAAATGAGTCTTAAGAGCTTTAGTCTAATTTGGGACTCTCATTTATTTATCAACAAAATAGAAGAAAAAGATAATAAATACCTTTCATGTCTACGAAAGCTTTAAACTCCATGCTCTATCAATATCAAAATCCTTTACAATTACTTTCTCAAAACAGAATTGCACAATGATTTTCCAATGAAATAATTTCTATTAATAGGAAATGACAACAACATGAATATACAGATATGTATAATGCTACTTAAAAAAATAAAGAAACAGAACAAAAATAAAAGAGTTATCTTTCTTATACTATGTTAAGTTCAAATAAGAAGGACTACTTTTGTGAAGAATAAATAGTATAGGATACAATGTAAAAAAGTTAATTCTACAAGAGTAAATGATTGTTATGACCTTCAAAATGATTATTTGACCTTGATCTAATTTCATGGATGAAAGATAAGTATTGTGATAATTCTCATCACGATTGATATTAGTATGGGCAAAGCTCAATGTCTAATCAACCAAAGTCTCTTGTGACCTTGAAATCGAACAAATGACCTTGAGTCAGGCTCAGGGTGAAAGGGTTTAATGCAAGGAATATTTGTGTAAAGTTTGAACTCACAAGGTCAAACAGTCTTTGTTTTGTAGACTACAGTTTGTTTTGACCTTGAGAATGAGAATTTGACCTTTTGTAAAGGTCAAGGTGAAAAAGCTTGACTGAACTCTTATATGAAGTTTGAACTCTGAAGGTCAAATAGTCTTTGTTCTATAGTCAAAAATTTGTTGTGACCTTGAGAATCAAAATTTGACCTTGAGTCAAGGTCAAGGTGAAAGAGGTTGGTTTATCGATAATATGTATGAAGTTTGAACTCTGAAAATCAAATAGTTTTTGTTCTATAGGTAAAAGTTTGTTGTGACCTTGAGAATCAAAATTTGACCTTGAAAGTAGGTCAACCTTAGATGACTACTTATAAGTAACCTACCAACCAAGTTTCAACTCAAAATCTCAAAAACTGTAGAAATTGGCACTGTGCCAATTTAAAGTTCCATTTTCAACTCTGAATAGCGCGAAAACCGTAAATATTTTATCAAGCATGTAAACTTAAAAAGTTTGCAAACTTTCCAAAGAACAATATAAAACCAATTTCGTTCAAATCGTACGATAACTTAAGGAGTAATTAGAGTTTAAAGATTTGACCTTTGATGACCTCTAGCGAGGGCATATGTGAACTTTTCGACAAGAAAAAAATTTTTAATTTGAGATCTTTATATGCTCTCTTACATGGTACTTTTCTTTTGACCCTATGATGCATCACTTTTTTGTAAAGTGTCCGGAAGAGGTGGGGGTAAGAATAATAATAATAAGAATAAAGAAAAGACAATACAATAACAGAAAGGATTCCGACGGAAGTCGGAATCCTTAATAATAACTAGATGGCTACTGTTGCAAGCAACAGACGGATTCCTCCTTTATTAGACCTTCCTCGGAACTGAAGTGTTAAAATCCGAAAAAAAAATGGAAAAAAGAAATAGTTGCTTTAGTACCATATTCATTTCAGCAAATGAGTCAAAAGAGCTTATGTCTAATTTGGGACTCTTATTTATCAACAAAATAGAAGGAAACAATAATAAATACCTTTCATTTTTACGAAAGCTTTAAATTCCATGCTCTATCAATATCAGATCCTTTACAATTACTTTCTCAAAACAGAATTGCACCATGATTTTGTAATGAGATAATTTCTATTAATAGAGAATGACAACAACATGAAAGTACAGATATGTAATGCTACTAAGAAAAAAAAAAGAAACAGTGAACAAGAAGAAAAGAGTTGTCTTTCTTATACTATATTAAGTTCAAATAAGAAGGACTACTTGTGTAAAGAATAAATAGTATATAACAAAAAGTGTTAATTCTACAAGAGTAAATGATTGTTACGACATTGAGAATGATTATTTGACCTTGAACCAATGTCTTGCATGAAAAATGAGTATTGTGATTATTCTCATCACGATTGATTTTAATCTGAGCAAAGCTCAATATCTAATCAAACAAAGTCTGTTATGACCTTGAAATCGAACAAATGACCTTGGGTCAAGGTCATGGTGAAAGGGTTTGATGCAAGGAATATTTGTGTAAAGTTTGAACCCCTAAGGTCAAACGGTCTTTGTATTATAGATTAGAGTTCGTTGTGACCTTGAGAATGAGATTTGACCTTGGGTCAAGGTCATGGTGAAAGAGCTGGGCCCAAGCATTATATGTGTAAAGTATGAACTATGAAGGTCAAATAGTTTTTGTTCTATAGGCAAAAGTTTGTTGTGACCTTGAGAATAAAAAATTGACCTTGAAATTAGGTCAACATTAAATGACCACCTACAAGTAACCTACTATCAAAATTTCAACTCAAAATCTCAAAAACTTTAGAAATTGGCACTGTGCCAATTTAAAATTCCATTTTCAACTGGAAATAGCGTGAAAACCGTAAATATTTTATCGAGCATATAAGCGTATAAAAGTTTACAATTTTCCCAAAGAATTTTAAAACAAATTTCGTTCAAATCGTACGGTTAGTTTAGGAGTTTTAAGTGTTTAAAGATTTGACCTTTGATGACCTCCAGCGGGGGCATTGGTGCGCTTATCGACAAACAAAAAATAGTTAAAGAAGATCTTTCTGATGGTACCATCCCTTTTGCTCTGTGTAAAAAGACCTTTGAATAAAGTCTCTAGAAATGATGAGGGGGTAAGAATAAAAATAATAATAATAATAATAAGAATAATAATAAGAATAAAGAAAAGACATTGCAATAACAGAAAGGATTCCGACGGAATAGTCGGAATCCTTAATAAGAACTAGATGGCTACTGTAACAAGCAACAGACGGATTCCTCCTTTATTAGACAATCATCGGAAATGAAGTGTTAAAATCCGAATAAAGAAGATGAAAAAAAGAATATTTGCTTTAGTACCTTATTCACTTCAGCAAATATCAACAAAATAGAAGAAAAAGATAATAAATACCTTTCATGTTTACAAAAGCTTTAGACTCAATGATTTATCAATTTTAAATCCTTTAGAATTACTATCTCAAAACAGAATTGCACAATGATTTGGCAATGAGAAAATTTCTATTAATAAAAACTGACAACAGCATTTCTTGCTACTAAGAAAAAAAGGAAACAGAGAACAAGAATGAAAGAGTTATCTTAAGTTCAAATAAGAAGGACTACTTGTGTAAAGAATAAATAGTACAGGACCAGAAATGTGAATTCTACAGGAGGAAATGTTTGTTATGACCTTGAGAATGATTATTTGACCTTGAACCAATGTCACAGATAAAAGATAAATGTTGGAGGTTATTCTCATCAAAATTTATCTTAAACTGATCAAAGTTCAGTATTTAATCAACCAAAGTATGCTGTGACCTTGAAATCGAACAAATGACCTTGGGTCAAGGTCAAGCTGAGAGGGCTTGATGCAAGGAATATTTGTGTAAAGTTTGAACTTTCAATGTCAAACAGTCTTTGTTTTACAGGCAAAAGTTTGTTGTGACCTTGAGAAGGAGAATTTGACCTTGGGTCAAGGTTAAGGTGAAAGGGCTTGGCTCAACGAATACATGTATGAAGTTTGAACTCTCAAGGTCAAACCGTCTTTGTTCTATAGGCAAAAGTTTGCTCTGACCTTGAGAAGAAAAAATTTGACCTTGAAACACGGTCAACATTAAATGACTACCTATAACTAACCTACCATCCAAGTTTCAACTCAAAATCTCAAAAACTTTGGAAATTGGCACTGTGCCAATTTAAAATTCCATTTTCAACTCGTAATAGAGCGAAAACCGTAAATATTTCATCGAGCATGTAAGCGTATAAAAGTTTGCAAATTTTCCAAAAAACAATATAAAACAAATTTCGTTCAAATCGTACGGTTACTTTAGGAGTTATGAGTGTTATGACTTTTGATGACCTCTAGCGGGGACATATGTGAACTTTTGGACAAGAAAAAAAATTTGAATTTAGATCTTGATATGCTCTTTCACATGGTATTTTCCACTTTATCATATATTGCGGTACTTTTTTGTAAAGTGTCTGGAACGTTTGGGGGTAAGAATAATAATAAGAATAATAAGAATAAAGAAAAGACAATACAATAACAGAAAGGATTCCGACGATAGTCGGAATCCTTAATAATAATAAGTATAAAGAAAAGACAATACAATAACAGAAAGGATTCCGACGGAATAGTCGAATTCCTTAATAACTAGATGGCTACTGTTGCAAGCAACAGACGGATTTCTCCTTTATTAGACCTTCCTCGGAACTGAAGTGTTAAAATCCGAAATATGAAGATGAAAAAAGAATAGTTGCTTTAGTACCTTATTCACTTCAGCAAATGAGTCAAAAGTATGGAACGCCATCGCTGTCTTATGATGAGATATTTCAATATATTGGATGGTTTAATCAATAAATGCGGTGGTAAGTACATTATATGCGGTGCTTAGAAAATTATATGCGGTGATACGTACATTACTTGCGGTGCTAAGAACATTATATGCGGTGGTAAGTACATTATATGCGGTGCTTAGAACATTATATGCGGTGGTAAGTACATTATATGGAGTGCTAAGTACATTATATGGAGTGCTTAGTACATTATATGCGGTGTTAAAAGCATTATATGGGGTGGTACGTACATTATATGGGATGCTAAGTACATTATATGCGGTGCTTAGTACATTATATGGGGTGGTATGTCCATTACATGAGGTGGTTAGTACATTATATGCGGTGCTTAGTACATTATATGCAGTGCTTAGTACATTATATGCGGTGCTTAGAACATTATATGGGGTGGTGAGTACATTATATGCGGTGCTTAGATCGTTATGTGGTGATTTCGTTATGATAAACATTCTGATGACCAAGATTAAACATTTTTGAGACTCGCGATCGGTTTATCATTAACCCAAAAGGACACATAAACACAAAAGGATTCAACATGTTTCCCAGCTCTATCATGGGGGGGGGGTGGAAGAAAAGACCGGTATTTGGATCAAAATAAGCATTTTTACACAGAAAACATTGGAAAACGGAAACGCTTTTGTAGACAACTTTACAATGCCACATTCACCAAAGGTGTATATCAATAAAACACATTTTCTGGACAAGCGGGGTTCTGAAGCGAGGGGGGAAACAATGTCCACAGGCAAAAACGAAAAAAAAGGGGGATGGATAACTATTTTAAAATTTATCTCTAGAGCGATATTAAAAGTAGGTTATGATTGCCATCTTTTTTTTTTTATATCATGGAACAATCTATGCATAGTTTGTTCCGATCAAATATTTAACCGTTTGGAAGGAAATAAATTTGTCTATATCTACACCGTGTGTATTTTGCGCCAGAAAGCTACATAAGTGGCCGAGAAGAAAGAAATACAACCGGGTTTTTTTTTCAGTTTTTTGGATTTCAGAGATTGCCGATTACATTGATATTCTTAAAACAGGGTGACGTGAAAATTCTATATCATTATTTTTATTTATTCTTATTATTAGAATAAAAAGAAAATAATGATATAGAATTTTCACGTCACCAATTCTATATCATGATTTTTTTTTTATTCTAATCATTAGAATAAAAAAAATAATGATATAGAATTTTCACGTCACCCTGTTTTCTCTCTCTCTCTCTCTCTCTCTCTCTCTCTCTCTCTCTCTCTCTCTCTCTCTCTCTCTCTCTCTCTCTCTCTCTCTCTCTCTCTCTCTCTCTCTCTCTTAGACCACGTAAATTGAATATCACAAGCTAAAATAAAAATTATAATTTATATACTACTAACGTAGTGTTACAGAATTAATCTACTCTTTACTAATATCACATAATTTTTCTGTACTATACAAAGCTCTCCTAATAAGTACAAGCATATACAATACAAGATACTTTATTACCAATTTGTGCCCAGTTAAAGGCATACACATGCATTACATGTATAAAAGTGTCCAAAAATATACGGAAACAATGCCTATTGATATCACGGTGCCTCTCACTTTAAAAGAAGCAAGAACTCTGTAAAAAAAATTTGAAAAATAAATAAATTGAACCACCGACCAGGATCGAACTCACGACGTTAGTGGCAGCAGTCCTGCGTCTTCACCACTATGCCACCGAACCGTTGCATGAGAAGGATGAAATTGTAGAATACATTTCACTCATTGCCAAAGATTTAATCTTTTCACTTTTTTGATTAAAATACAATGAAATATACCTAAATTAAACAATATAGTATTTATTTTTATCTTCTTAGATAAATATTTGTGTTAAAGGCCACAAAAACGTAAAAACGGTTGCCTAACGTAGCTGCGATCCGAGTCTCCGAAATGTATAATCTTGGTCATAAGAATGTTTATCATAACGAAATCACCACATCACGAACTTAGCACCGCATATAATGTACTCACCACCCCATATAATGTTCTTAGCACCGCATATAATGTACTTAGCACTGCATATAATGTATTAAGCACCGCATATAATGTACTAACCATCCCATGTAATGAACATACCACCCAATATAATGTACTTAGCACCGAATATAATGTACTAACCACCCCATGTAATGAACAAACCACCCCATATAATGTATCTAACACCGCATATAATGTACTTAGCACCGCATATAATGTAATAACCACTCCATATTATGTACTTACCACCGCATATAATGTTCTTAGCACCTCATATAATGTACTTAGCACCGCATATAATGTATTTACCACTCCATATAATGTACTCACCACCGCATATGATGTTCTTAGCACCTCATATAATGTACCTAGCACCGCATATAATGTACTAACCACCACATATATTGTACTTACCACCGCATATAATGTACTTACCACCGCATATAATGTACTTACCACCGCATATAATGTACTCACCACCGCATATAATGTACTTACCACCGCATATATTGATTAAACCATACCATATATTGAAATATCTCATCATAAGACAGCGATGGCGTTCCATACAAAAGAGCTTATGTCTAACTTGGAACTCTTATTCATTTATCAACAAAATAGAAGAAAAGAATAATAAATACCTTTCAATTTTACTAAAGCTTTAAACTCCATGTTCAAACAATATCAAATCCTTTAGGATTACTATCTCAAAACAGGATTGCACAATGATTTTGCAATGAGATCATTTCTATTAATAAAAAATGACAACAACATAAAAGTACAGATATGTAATGCTACTAAGAAAAAAAAGAAACAGAGAACAAAAATAAAAGAGTTATCTTTCTTATACTATGTTAAGTTCAAACAAGAAGGACTACTTGTGTGAAGAATAAAAAGTATAGGACAAAGAGTGTGAATTCTACTAGAGTAAATGATTGTTATGACCTTGAGAATGATTATTTGACCTTGAACCAATGTCATAAATTAAAGATAAGTATTGTGATCATTCTCATCACAATTGATCTTAACCTGATCATTCTCATCACGATTGATCTGAATCTGAGCAAAGTTCAATATCTAATTAACCAAAGTCGGTTGTGACCTTGAAATCGAACAAATGACCTTGAGTCAAGGTCATGGTGAAAGGGTTTGTTGCAAGGAATATTTGTGTAATGTTTGAACTCACAAGGTCATATACTATTTGTTTTATAGACTAAAGTATGTTGTGACCTTGAGAATGAGAATTTGACCTTGGGTCAAAGTCAAGGTGAAAGAGCTTGACTGAACAATGATATGTATGAAGTTTGAACTCTGAAGGTCAAATAGTCTTTGTTCTATAGGCAAAACTTTGCTGTGACCTTGAGAATCAAAATTTGACCTTGGGTCAAGGTCAAGGTGCAAGAGCTTGGTTTCACGATAATATGCATGAAGTTTGAACTCTGAAGGTCAAATACTTTTTGTTCTATAGTCAAAAGTTTGTTGTGACCTTGAGAATGAAAATTTGACCTTGAAAGTAGGTCAACATTAAATGACCACCTATAAGTAACCTACAATCAAAGTTTCAACTCAAAATCTCAAAAACTGTAGAAATTGGCACTGTGCCAATTTAAAGTTCCATTTTCAACTTGGAATAGCGCGAAAACCGTAAATATTTTATCGAGCATGTAAGCGTATAAAAGTTTACAATTTTCCCAAAGAACATTTTAAAACAAATTTCGTTCAAATCGTACGGTTAGTTGAGGAGTTATAAGTGTTTAAAGATTTGACCTTTGATGACCTCCAGCGGGGGCATTGGTGAACTTATTGACAAACAAAAAATAGTTAAAGAAGATCTTGTAATGCTCTTTCTGATGGTACAATCTCTTTTGCTCTGTGTTAAAAGACCTTTGAATAAAGTGTCTGGAAATGATGAGGGGGTAAGAATAAAAATAATAATAATAAGAAGAAGAAGAATAACTAGATGGCTACTGTTGCAAGCAACAGACGGATTCCTCCTTTATTAGACCTTCCTCGGAGCTGAAGTGTTAAAATCCGAATAAATAAGATGGAAAAATGAATAGTTGCTTCATTACCTTATTCACTTCAGCAAATAAGTCAAAAGAGCTAATGTCTAATTTGGGACTCTTATTCATTTTTCAACAAAAAAAGAAAAAAAATCAATAAATACCTTTCATGTGTACTAAAGCTATAAAACTCCATGCTCTATCAATATCAAAATCTTTTACAATTACTTTCTCAAAACAGAATTGCACAATGATTTTGCAATGAGATAATTTCTATTAATAGAAAATGACAACAACATGAAAATACAGATATGTAATGCTACTAAGAAAAAAAAAAGAAACAGAGAACAAGAAGAAAAGAGTTATCTTTCTTATACTATGTTAAGTTCAAACAAGAAGGACTACTTGTGTGAAGAATAAATAGTATAGGACAAACAGTGTAAATTCTACAAGAGTAAATTATTGTTATGACCTTGAGAATGATTATTTGACCTTGAACTAATGTCATAGATGAAAGATAAGTATTGTGATCATTCTCATCACGATTGATCTTAATCTGAGCAAAGCTCAATATCTAATCAACAAAAGTCGGTTGTGACCTTGATTTCGAACAAATGACCTTGAGTCAAGGTCATGGTGAAAGGATTTGATGCAAGGAATATTTGTGTAATGTTTGAACTCACAAGGTCAAATAGTCTTTGTTTTATAGAATAAAGTTTGTTGTGATCTTGAGAATGAGAATTTGACCTTAGGCCAAGGTCAAGGTGAAAGAGCTTGGTTTAATGATGTTATGTATGAAGTTTGAACGCTGAAGGTCAAATAGTCTTTGTTCAATAAGCAAAAGTTTGTTATGACCTTGAGAATCAAAGTCTGACCTTGAATCAAGGTCAAGGTGAAAGAGCTTGGTTTAACGATAATATGTATGAAGTATGAACTCTGAAGGTCAAATACTTTTTGTTCTATAGGCAAAAGTTTGTTGTGACCTTGAGAAGGAAAATTTGACCTTGAAAGTAGGTCAACATTAAATGACCACCTATAAGTAACCTACTTTCAAAGTTTCAACTCAAAATCTCAAAAACTGTAGAAATGGGCACTTTGCCAATTTAAAGTTCCATTTTCAACTTGGAATAGCTCGAAAACCGTAAATATTTTATCGAGCATGTAAGCGTATAAAAGTTTACAATTTTCCCAAAGAACATTTTAAAACAAATTTCGTTCAAATCGTACGGTTAGTTTAGGAGTTATAAGTGTTTAAAGATTTGACCTTTGATGACCTCCAGCGGGGGCATTGGTGAACTTATCGACAAACAAAAAATAGTTAAAGAAGATCTTGTCATGCTCTTTCTGATATTACTATCCCTTTTGCTCTGTGTTATAAGACCTTTGAATAAAGTGTCTGGAAATGATGAGGGGGTAAGAATAAAAATAATAATAATAATAATAATAAGAATAAAGAAAAGACATTGCAATAACAGAAAGGATTCCGACGGAATAGTCGGAATCCTTAATAATAAGAACTAGATGGCTACTGTTGCAAGCAACAGACGGATTCCTCCTTTATTAGACCTTCCTTGGAACTGAAGTGTTAAAATCCGAATGAAGAAGATGGAAAAATGAATAGTTGCTTTAGTACCTTATTCACTTCAGCAAATGAGTCTTAAGAGCTTTAGTCTAATTTGGGACTCTTATTTATTTAACAACAAAATAGAACAAAAAGATAATAAATACCTTTCATGTTTACGAAAGCTTTATACTCCAGGATCTATCAATTATAAATCCTTTAAAATTACCATCTCAAAACAGAATTGCACAATGATTTTGCAATGAGAGCATTTCTATTAATAGAAAATGACAATAGAATCAAAATACAGCCAAGTAATGCTACTAAGAAAAAAATACAGAGACCAAGAGTAAAAGAGTTATGTTTCTTATACTATGTTATCTTCAAATAAGAAAGACTGCTTGTGTGAAGAATAAGTAGTGTAGGACAAAAACTGCTAATTCTACAAGAGTAAGTTTGTTAGGACCCTGAGAATGATCATTTGACCGTGAATAAAGGTCACGGAAAAAAGATAAGTATTTGAGGTAATTCTTTTCGAGATTGATCTTAATCTGATCAAAGCTCAATATTTTATCAACCAAAGTATGTTGTGACCTTGAAATCGAACAAATGACCTTGGATCAAGGTCAAGGTAAAAGGGCTTGATGCACGGAATATTTGTTTTAAGTTTGAACTCTTAAGGTCAAATAGTCTTTGTTCTATAGGCAAAAGTTTTTTGTGATCTTGAGAATCAAAATTTGACCTTGGGTCAAGGTCAAGGTGAAAGAGCGTGGCTTAACGATAATATGTATGAAGTTTGAACTCTGAAGGTCAAATAATCTTTATTCTATAGGCAAAACTTTGTTGTGAACTTGCGAATCAAAATATGACCTTGGGTCAAGGTCAAGGTGAAAGAGCTTGGCTTAACGATTGTATGTATGAAGTTTGAATGCTGAAGGTCAAATAGTCTTTGTTTTATAGGCAAAAGTATGTTGTGACCTTGAGAATCAAAATTTGACCTTGGGTCAAGGTCAAGGTGAAAGAGCTTGGCTCAACGAATACATGTATGAAGTTTGAACTCTAAAGGTCAAGTAGTCTTTGTTCTATAGGCTAAAATTTGTTGTGACCTTGAGAATCAAAATTTGACCTTGAAAGTAGGTCAGCATTAAATGTCTACCTATAAGTAACCTACCATCCAAGTTTCAACTCAAAATCTCAAAAAATGTAGAAATTGGCACTGTGCCAATTTAAAGTTCCATTTTCAACTCGGAATAGCGCAAAAACCGTAAATATTTTATCGAGCATGTAAGCGTATAAAAGTTTGCAAATTTCCCAAAGAACAATATAAAACAAATTTCGTTCAAATCGCACGGTTACTTTAGGAGTTATAAGAGTTTAAAGATTTGACCTTTGATGACCTCCAGCGGGGGCATATGTGAACCATTTGACAAGAAAAAAAATTTCATTCAAGATCTTCATCTGCTCTTTCACATGGTACTTTCCATTTTTTCATATGATGCTGTACTTTTTTGTAAAGTGTCCGGAACGGTTTGGGGGTAAGAATAATAATAATAAGAATAATAATAAGAATAAAGAAAAGACAATACAATAACAGAAAGGATTCCGACGGAAAAGTCGGAATCCTTAATAAAGAAAAGACATTGCAATAACAGAAAGGATTCCGACGGAATAGTCGGAATCCTTAATAAAGAAAAGACATTGCAATAACAGAAAGGATTCCGACGGAATAGTCGGAATCCTTAATTAGAAAATAACCTTGAAAACATTTCAAGGTCATATCGTTTAATTTCAAGGTCACTCAAACTTAGACATTAAATTTTAGCGTTTTTTTGTGAATTTTCAAGGGAAATATATGATGTCACGATAAAATGTTATGAAATTATGGGAAATCCACTACATGATATTGAATATGCACGAAATATTGTATCTACTATCTTTGTTTCATAGACATCAGCATTTTTAAAGTATTTCATTTCTCATCGGCAATTTGTGACAGAAATGAAAAATGTTCATGATTTTTTCTCTTTTTGGACGATACTAATACAAAAATACCATACATACTTAAGCACTATCTCATTTTCTTGTTTTATTGGAAGACTTAAATCAAGCAAAAACACCAAACAAAATAAGTATATTAAAAGAACAAAAAACGACGTCGAAAATAAGAAAAAATCAAATTTTGGTATAAACTTTTCCGGAAATTTGGAATAACCTTGACCTATATTTGAATGACCTTGGAAAAGAATCAAGGTCATACAGCAATTGATACTCATCAAAGTTATCTTAAACATATACCTTTGCCATAGCCAACTTTCTCTATATGTATTAAAAGTGATTCAAAAGATACCCTACGTGAGACCATCTGATATCAAATGTTGCCATAGCAACCACTTTTTCAGCTTAAGGTATCCGTTGTACAAATAAATATCAAGTGCATTGTATAGTTAGAATCATGGCATCTTTTTATCTAAATATACCTAATACAACATAAATAATGGTTTCTATCATCAAAGGTCAACATGCCGACCGTTGCTCAAGCCACGGAAACTATCGAGACACTGCCGAGGATTACCGAGATAATTTTAACACTGCTTAAATGGACGAGACGTCCGCGAGATCTTCATTTGTACATTGGATACGTTAAAACTAGCATTTCTGTTATGTTCCCAACTTAGATTTTCCCCTCAAGATCAGTCAACATAGATTAACACTCAATTAAGAAATATTTGACTTACCCATTGCTCTTTTTTTTTATTCAAATGTGAAAAACATCAAAATTGACGAAAAACAGACCTAATTTTGGGGTATATTTTCAAGGATAATATTGACATTTTTTGTCTGAATTTTGCTGATTTACTGTATGGAGTGCTATTTAATTCTATTAAAGTAAAGAATAAATGTTATTTGTTATAAGGAATCTGAATTGATACCGGCTTCCATGGCAACCAGATGCCTGAAGACCTCTTATTTAAGACTTCAAAGTACCAGTACCTGTTGAAAATTGGGGCCTTGTTACCATGGCAAGGGAAGGTCAATTTCATCAAAGAGATGTATTTTCATTCTAAGGTTATCATAAACATGTAATATAATAAAAATTATCAAAATCTGTGACATGTTATTTTCAACTTACTTTGGTCCTTACAGAGAGTTGATGTTTAAATGTATGGATAAAGTTGAGACCCGTCTTTTAAATTTGATTTTAAGTACTAATATCTTGTTTATTATTTAAGAAATAACAACTAGCTAGCCTTGGTTTATTGTCCAGTAATTCCACGAGTCGCATGAACCAAGGAAAGTATCACCGAGCCGCGAAGCGGCGGGGTGATAATTTGATTGGTTCATGTGACGAGTGGAATTACTGGACAATGAATCACGGCTAGCTAGTTGTTATTTCTATTCTAATATAGCACGTGAAAGAGCGGAGCTTAGCGCACTGTAAGTTTGTTGGAGATGTTACACCAGGCGAGTTCTATGGTACATTTAAGTCATATTAAAATATGTTTTAAAGTTTGTAGATAATAATCTATATTAGCCAGACAGTTCTTAATTTTTAACGTTTTCTTTGACTGTTATTTAAGTAATTAGATATAAGCTTACAAAAATAAAGGTTGTATGACGATTCTTTATATTATATATTACATTTTAGTAATGATCAGGTTCTTCTTGCGTATAAATTATTTTGTAGAAGAAATACTGGACGAGATTCAGGGCTAAATACAGTCCTTATCTTATCAGCTCCTTTACCTGAATTTCTCAATGAAAAAAAGAAGCTATCAGTGCACTCAACCAACTAAACGTTAATTTTGATAAGGGCTGCAACGATTTAACAAGTTTCTCGACTAACTGGATTAACGGTATGGCACTGGTTATTTTTATATCGAACATTATCGATTCAAAAACAACACTACGACATTTGCAAGCAAAGTTTCAACATATATTACGTATATGAAACTGATTGTAAATTCATTCAAGATAACACGTCATAGTATTGCTCTCTTATTGGTATTCGTTTTCTTTACCAGTAGAAAATACCCAAAGCCCTAACTTAAGTCTGAGTTCATATTTCAGCTGAGAAATCAAAGAATTGTAAAACAACTTAGTAATCGTACCGAAAGCAGATATCGTGATACGTATCGTATTGTGAGCATATTGTATTGTTGCAGCCACAGGCAAATGTTTAGTGCCCCCCTCTATCATGTAAGGACGGAATATGATAGAGTAGGAGGTGCACTAAGCAAGTGCCTGTGGTTGTAGCCCTAGTTTTGATCATACATGTAATTACATATTTCATATTAAGAGCATAAGGCTTCACCTAATTGTTTTGAAAATAATTCTTTAAATAAATTAATGAGATTTCATGTCTTTACGAAAAAAAAAAACTCTCCTTAATGACGAGATCGATGTTTTTTAAATATGTTAGGTACATACCTTGAAAATTGATTTTGTCTCAATAAAATCAATTTGTCGTAGATCCTTGGTAATATATCCTTCTGATCATTATTTTCAACAACAGTGAACTACACTTTGATTAATGTTACAGCTTCAGCGGCTATATCAGGACAAAGCTGTTTCGATAAGGCGTAAAATTTGTCCGGAAATTTTTACGGTAGAACTGACAACTTACATCGGACAATATTTATGTCCTCTTGGACAACATTTATGATTTGGTGAGATTCTCTACAAGCGGGTTGTAGGGATCCCAATTAATACTAAATGTGCGCCTCTTGTTGTAGAAACGTACGAAAAAGAATTTATCCGAAATCTTCAAAAACAAAGAAAACATGATGATTTGATTCTAGGTACCTGGATGATAGTCTTACTATCGACAATCTTTTGAAACTTTTAACAGTTTTTTTGAAAAGTATAAAAATTCTATTTGTCCACAAGAATTGACTCTGAACAAGGCAAATGTCAAAATTACAGAAACACCATTTTTTTTACCTAAATATCAAAATTCTTAATTGAGAGATTCATACAAGTGTTTATGACAAAAGAGATGATTTTGGATTCAACATTGTAAATTTCCCCTGGCTTGACGGTGATGTTCCCAGATTACCGTCATACGTCTCGCAGCTCATCCGGTATGCTAGAGCATGTACTGATGTTTTGGACTTTCATAGTGGAAATTTACAAGTTACCAAGAAACGTATTTGTCAAGGTTTTCGCTATCACAATCTAGTAAAAACTATCTGGAAATGTTACAAAAAAATGTCAGCTTCTTTTGAAATTCGGATCCAAACAAGCAACAGAGTATATTACTGTGGGTATTTCACAACCTACATTTTATGGGTACATGATCAACAAAATGAGAAGGATTAAAAGTAAATATAATTACCACTTAATTGTGTTATAATCATCAAATGCCTTTTTTAGTGTGGATATGATCCTTCTGTCACCAGACGAATACTTGGTTTTTAATTTGAAGACGTTTAACAATTGTACTGGACCAATCTATAGTCTTGTACCAGCGCATTCTTAATACTTGCACTCCGACTGATAGTGACGATGGGGATCATGTCGGGTCCTGTCCAAACCTCGTTAAAGAAGACAGAGCCCCGACTACCTGTCCTCTCTGAATGTTAGTCGGACTCCTCGGGTGATCACATGCATAAGCTCGCTACAGCCAGCAGAGAACGGACTGTATTTCGCATGCCTTCTGTTTTTATATCCATTTACATATCCATCTGGGTCCCTGCGTCATGTTGTCTGTTTGTATGTTAATCTTACTGTGAGGAGGTTATTTAACATCACAGTTTGGCGTTCTTTGAGAACTCTTGGTAATCGGAAAAAATGGGTGGGTTGTGCATTCGTCATCCGGATAACCACATCCTTTGCTACCTGCGTGGCAAATGACCTTCCTCAGCCGGCACCTGTTGTCTCGTTGGTTTATGTGTGGTCTTTTGTGTTTCATGTTTCTTTGGTGTGAATTGGTGTTCATTGTCCCTTTTGTGTCTCTTTCTATGTGTGTCTGCTCTGTGTTTTTGCATTGGTTGTTTTGTGGTTTGCTGTGGGTGCTGCAACCGAGTGTTGTTTGAGATTCCCTCCTTTCTTGCATGCTCCAAATATGAATCTACTATCAGGTTGGATAAATTATTCAAACTAAGACCGATATTTGGTTAAAAAATGTCGTTGCCTTTTCCAAAGAAATCAACTGATAACAATTTTTTTTCACAATTATGCCCCCCCCCCCCGTCGGTTCAGAATGCCACTTTCAACTAAGGTGCATATCAGTGAAACATAGTTTCAGACTAAGTGGGGCTATGAACCGAGTAGGTTGGGGGAAACAATGTCCCACAGGCCAAAAACGAAAAAAAGGGGATGGATGACTATTTTAGAATTTGTCTTAAGAGCGGTAAAGTACTAGTTGATTAAAATTGCCATTTTTTAAATGGATGATATGTCCAAAGTCGGCCCCAGATGCACGTTGGTCTTTCTCCACTAATTCGGTCTCATTCATGTTTCACGTTTAGCACTAATCCTCCAAAAAGTTTTGGCTACACATGTTTTTAAGTTCGCCTCTGTTTGAAGAAAGGAGGGAACCTCCAAGAACATTCAGTTGCAGCACCCACAGTAAAACTCAAAAACATCCAATGCAAAAACACAAAGCAGACATCCACAATAAGAGACGCAAAAACGACAAGGAACACCATTGAAACATAAACCAACGAGACCAACTCACACTATGAGGTATGCTTATCCTTTTCTCGTCTCATACGCAAATAGATTAATCATTGGATAAATTTTAATCCTTTTCATTTTTCTTTTTTTTTATTTCAAACAAATAACAAAATATGTATGACAACAATTAATAAAGATACAAAACTTTTAAAGAAGATCTTACAATGATAAAACATTTTCTTCTCAAAAATACTTATTTCAAACATCTTCGAAGGCGATGACCAATTCATGTACATTTGTTTGAAAGAAAGTTTTTACTTTCCATGTTTTACAGTATTTGATATGATAAGATATTTAATAATGAATACATGAGAAAAAGAAGATTCTGACGATAATCTCAACAGCACTCACAATAGAGTACCAAATTGAGCATCGACGGACCCCTAGCAAGCTAGAGGTGGAACCAGGTGTCCGAGAGGAGTAAACATCCCCTGTTGGCTAGCCGCACCCGCCGTCGATGTTCATGCACGAAAATGAAAACAATAAATAAATATACATGCACTGTCTAAGGTTATGTCTATATAGAAAGCACTATGGCGACCATGTCAGGGAAACATATTCAAAACACTTACTTTCAAACCCCTCGCGGGGAACTTTTTTTACGAGCTCCACACGGCAAAGGGCATAAGTGTAACACAAATGAGTTAAAGAAGATCCTGACGATAATCTCAACAGCACTCACAATAGAGCACCAAATTCAGCATCGACGGACTCCTAGCAAGCTAGAGGTGGGACTAGGTGCCCAGGAGGAGTAAGCATCCCCTGTTAGCTAGCTGCACCCGCCGTTGCACTATAATCACACTTATGACATTTTGTAATGAAAACATGATAATGACCTAATGCTTACATATTTATATGCTAGAATATGGCATCATTGAACAATATTCATGCGCAAGCCTTAGCAACGGTTGCCGCACGTGTAAATTGCCGCCCTACTGACTGCTGGTGGACCAGGAGTCCCGAGGGTACATTTAACCAAGTTCGATCAACCTCGGTAGATCACTTCTTCTACGCATTCGAAAATTTCTGCTATCAAAATTTCTTGAAATTTCTAAAACGTTGGTCCTGTAGAATCATTTCCCACCCATTCTGCTAAGTCTTTCGGTACATTTTAGGACATTATAACTCCCTCATTGGCCATATTACATTGTTTAGATTGAGGATAACTGACGAGGGTTAAGTACCCGAAACGTGCATGTCTGGTCCATACTGCAAAATCTTTTCTAAAGTGATATTATTCAATTTGAAGACGTTTAACATCTGGCATTAATACACGATAACTTACAGTTTAATAATGTTATCTGCAAATAATGATATCTGATCGTGACAACATTATATTTGACAATAAAAACATATCTTACAATAAAATCGTGATATCTAGCAAAGAAACATGATATCTTGCAAGTAAACATGATATGTGATAATGAAAACATGATATCTGGCAATTAAAAATATCTGATAATGAAAACATGATATCTAGCAACGCATCATACCTGGCAATTAAATATTATATCTGACAAATAAACAAGATATCCGATAATGAAAACATGAAAGAAAACATTACATCTGGCAATAAATAATAATAATATCTTGACACGGAAACATGACATCTAGCAAAGAAAATACGATATCTAGTAATGGAAACAAACTATCTGGTAATGTAATGGTAATGTAAACATGATTCAAGCAATGAATTCATTACATCTAGCGATGAAAACAAGATATCTGGAAATGAAGTCTAACAACAAAAACATGTAATCTTTCAAGAAACGGGAACTACGATACGTTCTGCTAGATTGCATTCGACTGAGTCTCATTTAGGGCATGCACAATTTTATTTCTGGAGGGATCTATAGTTAACATCCCAAACTCGCTCTTCAAAATGTTCAATATTTTCATTGTATCGGCCAAAAATGTGAAGAAGTCAGTCGTACACAAATGTACCCTTGGTTCAGTAGCTTTTCGGTTAGTTTCCTTGCCCTCGGACGTAGATCTTTAGTAAATATACAGTTTGAGCTTTATCTTAAAAAGCGTGCTAAGTGCGATATGAATACACTATATGTAGGGGACTAAGTAATGTTACTACAAACGAAATGTTATTTTTAATTTTGAATTATCACGTTTGTCATATAATGAAGTATTCAAATTGGACACTTCGATTTCCTACAGACAAAACAATATATATCATCAAACCAGAATATACAGAAAGAGGGTTCGCGTCTTGCATGATAACCAACTGCAACGTAAAGAATTTTTCACAGTTTATGACGCCAACTGACTTCTAAAATCGACAGAGGAGTTGATCTCCAATATGTCTCAGTTGCAGCACCCACAGCAAAACACCAAAAACACCCTATTCGAAAAAGAGTATACAAGCACAGCAAAGAAAGGAGGGTATCTCCAACAACACCTAGTTGTAGAACCAACAGCAACCTCCAAAAACACCCACTGTAAAACACAAAGAAGGCACGCACAGAAAGAGACGCAGTGGTACAAGGAACGTTGAAAAACATAGAAAACATAAAACACAAATGACTACACATAAACCAACGAGACCAATGGGCAACCGGTGCCGACTTAGGACGGCCATCTACCACGGAAATAGCAGAAGGTGTGGTTATCCTGGATTACGTGCGCACAATCTTTCCACTTTTCCGATTACCCAGAGGTCTCGAAGAACGTACAATTGTGGTGTAAAACAACCTCCTCACTGTCAGATGACCACACACAAACAAGACCGTAAATCACAGGGGCCTAAGCAACACAGATAGACATAAAATATACAAGAAACACCAAATACGGCATAGAACCAACGAGACCAGTGGGCAAAACACCAAAATGAGCGTCTTGGCACAGAAAGCCTGATTATTGCAATCTCCTGTGCATGCGTCAGATTTCAGTTCCGCTTTTCTCTACATCATATTGCAATGGTATGCCGCCTAAGGTCTTGTTTGCAATAATATGGAAGTGTTCCAACTCTATACCTTCCCGAAGAAATTTTCAAATCAATTTATTCTGCACCAGACACGTGTTTGGGATATTAAATCCTCATCAGTGATGCTTCCAGACACAGCCAAAAATTATATTAATAGCGCCCTCTGGATACATATTTTTTCAATTAATTTTGTGCATTTACTTTGTAGAGAATGTGCGCCTCCATATTTCCTGTAGGGTCGATTCAGTAACATATCTAAATAAAATATGTTCAAAATAGCACTGGAGGTATGGTGCTAAGATGTTAACCTCCTATGATTTTGACATTTTTTTTTAATGAAACGACAAATTTCCGAAATAGCAAAATAATATTCATGACGTCAAATTGATAAAGTGCCAAAAACAAAGCTTCTTTTAGGCGACACAGCTGAAAAGAAGTTAATAATACACTTCAAAACATCCATGTCACGGGGAACGGGTTGCTGATAACCGGTGCCATGATCTAGACAACCGCAATTTTCGACATTCACATTCGATGTGATGCACATCTCCTCCTTTCACGTGAAAGGAAATTATAAACATTTTTTTTTTATTCCAGACTTTGTGGCAATTCCTACTTGCACTATAAGTAATTGCTCTTTAACAAATTTGGCTAGATAGAGTATGTATTATGTGTTAACTTGATTTTAAGTTTTTTTGGTTTTACTGTTTTTGAAGTTGATATGTCCATGGGTTTTTGGACGATCTTGGTCATGTATATAACACCTAGTTTCGTCGAGATGGATCCACCATAATCTATGTTTCCCGCTTTAATTCTTTCCAAATACATGGTGTATTTTCCATGACGCCATATGTAAAATATCATTGTTGAAGCAAGAATGAAAGCAATGAAAGACGCAAGGATCTTGAATCCATAATGCATCTGGAAAATTAGAAGGTGTTACACTTTTATGTTTGTCGTCGTTTATTATGATTTTTTTTGTAATATATACAGTATTCTTTATTCTAAATATTTCGAGAGTATACTGACAGAAATGGTTTAGTAACTATAAATACTTGTATATCGAAAATATTTAAAGGTTAAAAATTAAATTATTCCTTTTTAAACTGTTTGTTTGAAATTAAAGGTTGCTCAATGGAATTTTTCCGAAGCGATCTTGCAAGGATACAATGCGAAAAGAAGTGAATTATAATAGGGGAAAATTTAGTTTTAAGGCCAGGGTTGCGACTTTTAATAGAAATGAGGAAGAAGAAAGATGGACATGCCCACAGGCAGAGGAACATCTCCTCAAACTATTCAGACCAAAAATAAAATCAAAATTTGCCAGTCTCGGGGTTTTTTTTTTTTTTGCTATAAACGTCCATTTTAGGCCTATTTCAACATTTTCGTCTTTTAAGAGATGTCAAATATGGATAAAGACCATATCCCAGTTACATAGTACAAAATCAGTGATTCAGAAAATCATAAACCGAAGGCATACAGAATCAGGATAAAACAGGAACCAAAGCAAACAAACAAAAACCTCCACAACATGAAAAGAAGCGAACTCCCGATATGGGAGTGAGACCAGTTGCACAGGAAAAGTCAGCATCTCCTTGCATGCAACACCCGTCACTTCAATTCTGTAGAATTGTCACATCCGGTTACTTCCTTTTCGGAAGATACAAGTATATTCGGTGGTTGGATTGTTCAAATGGTCTAAGACAGAATATCATCCACCATTCTTGAGAGTGGTATGACGGGTTCCCAATATCGACCATAGAAACCATTATGTCAAACCAATATGTACCCGAATTAGTTTTTGAGCAAAATGACTGTTTCTATAAATAGCACAATAATTTATGCAAAAAATTAATATTTTGACCTAAGAACATTCGTATTTCTCATTATTTCATTTTTAAAGAGAATAATGAATACATGTAACGTATAATCTGATGCTCGACTCTTTGGTAGCAGAACTCATGCGAAAATGATTTTTCCTTATTTTCGGTGATTATTATTGAGAAAATTACATCCCACCCCCCCCCCCCAAAAAAAAGAAAATACTCTTTCAGCGATGAAAATGTCAAGGAGTATTATTTTTTTCTGAAATACTGTGACAAACTGAGGTTATATCATTTACCTATTAAAAATCGTTTGTGTGGGTACTATTCTCTTAAAGTATTGCTTTGGGAAAGATTAGTGCCCGACCGTCTGTACCCGCACAACGGACATTAATAGCTTAAGTGCATCACATGACTTCAACAGCAATTTTAAAAGAAAAGAGTATTTATGACAAGGAAGAGGCGACATCTATATATAGCGCTTTACTCTCCAAGCGACGTAACTCTGTAAAGCAAAAAGCAATAATACTGCCTGGTCGCCGGGCACTATTCTCTCATAGTCCCCGCGTGCTCAACCAATGGAATTCCAAGGATTTATCATATGATGCACTAATTATTGCTTTTTCGGTTTCAAATATAACGTGATACGAAAATAGAGTTATTTCCCTGTAGTTGCAACCCTAACCTTAAAAGGTGTTCAGACATTGGCCACAAATATACCGATCAAATTTCTAAGATTATTAATGGTACTATTGTAAAAAAAAAAAGCAATTGTGATTTTAAGTGCTACAATACAGAAACACAAGCAATCATATAACTTACCCGGTCTTTCTTCATTGCTATTTATACTAGTTAATCACTTACATTTTGTATACAATTAGAATAATACAGGCAATATTATACCAATTGTACCTTTACATCCCCACGTGTAATGAAATAGAGAAACAGATAGGGTTTTGACACAAGTTTCAATTTCCGCCATGAACGGAATTCAATTTTGTTTATGTTAAAAAGCTGTTATATGTGATTGCTTGTTGCTCAGGATTTTGGTTTTTCCATTCTGGGTTAATTAAAAAAGCTCCAATCCTGAAACGAGAGAGAACTTCCTTGACAAAATTTTTTTTCATGCGCCTATCAAGTAGAGGGTGTTTGGATTGTTGGGACACATTCGTCTTCATATGACCAAATTACTAAGTTTTGAATATAATATCCCATCTGTTTTGAAAGAAAAATCCATTTCAATATGAAACAAAACAAACGAAGGTGATTTTTTAAAATCATTCAAATATTGAATAAATATAACATTTGGGAAGGAAAATTGCGACTAAAACTTGACATTCACCATTTCAGATAAATATTAAATATGGATTCTCTGTTAAACCATGAAACAGCTGACCACGGCATGTCGTGGATCTTGATGAAACTTTCTGTAGTAATGTCGAGGGGTTCCAACTCTCTACCTTCTTGAAGAAAATTCCAAACCAGTTTACATGCACCAGACACGTGTTTCGAATATTAAATTCTCATCAGTGATGCTTTCAGCGGAGCCATCAAAAATAATTTCAGTAGCGCCCTCTTAATTTTTTTAAGTTAGATTTTTACATTTACATTACAGAGAGTGCTCGGCTCCAAATTTCCTGTAGGGTCGATTCGGTAGCATATCCAAATAAAATCTATGTTCAAAATAGCATTGGAGGGATGGTGCTAAGATGTTAAACTCCTTTGATTTCGATGATATTTATCGGTGAAATGGCTAGTTTCCGAAATAGCAAAAAATATATATGATGTCACATTGATAAAAGGCCAAAACAAAGCTTCTTTCAGGTGACATACTTAATGTAAAAACAATGAAAACAAACAAACGATATTGTTATATTTGAACCACGGTTGTCATGGTAACGGGGTCCATCTGTTTGACACCCTCATATATGTGAGAAATAAGACATATTGTGGCATTGTGTAGCCTTGGAAACCATAGTTAAAACTTGCTTTATGAATACAAAATCTTTTCTTTGTAAGTTCAACTCTTAAATGAAAAACTAATTTTGGGAAGGGGGCGATAAGGTAGTTATTGAAATTCAGTCAATATATGGGAAAAATAAGCAAAAATAGGGTATATTTTTTAGGGTAATTTTTGACTTGTTTTTGACTATTTTGAAGGTTGAAAACCATTATTTGGCACATGTTTTGGGTATTTGATGTCACCTTGACAGAATTAATGTCCATTGCTGGAAAAATCAAAAATCAAAATTTATGGTGAAACTCAACATTTTGTCATAGATACTAATCAAAAACCGTTGCTATAGCAACTTGGAATCAATATTTCCGTATTCAGCATATTTAAAAACATTGTTTTCCCCCATTTGTGAGTCCTATGATTATGAAATCGCATACCTGTATACAAATTACATTTATCATATCACTTGACCTTTAAATTATTTCAAGGTCATCTGCCCAAAGTTCAAGGTCATTTCTAATTTTTACTCAAATTTACACAAAAATCAGGATTTCCAATTATTTTGAATTGCTTTCTCTAACTTGTCTCATTAGACATTTTGATTTTGAATATTTACAGTTGAACAACCTATCAAAAGAAGTAGAGTTCATCACAGTTTTGTTAAATTGTATTTCACTTTTATAAATGACATTCTTTCAATAAGAGCCTAAAAATGAGATTTTCTAGATTTTTCTCGTAAACTATGTGAAATTTATTTGATTCTTCAATGGACTTTGACAATTTTGATACTTATCCCTACAAATAATACATTTTTCATATTTCCACCTCTATTTGATTTTTTTACCAAAGTTCCATACCATTTACTGTTAATCATGCATCCTTTTATTGAAAAATCGCAAAATGTGGTTTGAAAATAGCAAATATTTTTCAATGACCTTGAAAATTGAGCAAATGACCTTGACATTTTCACAAGGTCATGATAGCATCAAATGGTCTTTAATACATTACATACCAAGTTTTGTAACGATAAAAGGCATAGATCTTTAGAAATTAGCTTTTTACATATGACAGGTATTTACACCTTCGTACCAAATGTTGCCATAGTAACCTTTTTCAAAGGCATATTAACAAACAAATGTTAATTCTACATAAATTTCTTTCGATTCCCATAAATCTTAGGATAGTTCTATTCAGGAAATAAGCAACTGTAATTCAAATCATGTGCAACTGCATTACATGTATCACTCATGTCAATAGTAAGTGAAATATAGGTAAAATCAGGCCTAATTTGGCCGAAAATGGCAAATTTTGAATAAGCAATTTTCCTTGAAATTGAAACAAATTTTCATGACATACAGTAAGAAGGAGCATTGAATAATCAAATTATATTAACTTAAGAGGATTTAAATAATATATTCAGGAAATTACTTACGGGATGCATAAAAATACCTCGTTTAAAGGGGTTTAAATACAAAACCTTGGTTACCATGGCAACGGAACTTCAGAGAAAAAAATGGAGGGTCATTTCGCCCTGAGGACATCATATACACCTTGTTCACAAAAATATCCAAAATCTGAGACATTTCGTGGCCAAACATGTCTGAATTTTTAAGTTTTTACAGAGAATCCATATTAAAAAAAGTACCGGTCAGTTATGCAGTCTCAAAGTCGAGAAGGCAAGGCAAAATCTTTAGATTTTCCAAAGGAACGGTTGCAAACCTAGGAATGTATAGAATTCCAAAGTGAGACCAGGTGCCCGGGGAGAGTCAGCGTCTCCTGATTGCATACAACACCTATTGCAATAGCTCCATGGAAACTTTTCAAATTTGGTGATTGTCTCGATGTACATATTGGTGTACACATCAGGTAAGTCTTGTTTGGTGATGATGACAGCCATTCAATCACAATCCAGAATGTCATTGATCATTCTAGAAAGGGGGATCTAATATGCTTTTATTATATCCTCGTAGCGACCGAAGAACTTCCTCAAAGATGAATTCAGCCGTTGTGCAATATAAACCTGAACGAGTATCTTACTTGCAAATTAATGCATCACTTGATTTTTGTAACCCTTCAGAATACTTTAATTAATTCTCATTGATGTAAGTGTACTTTCCATCCACTTAGACTCGTCATTTATTTATGTTTAATGTAACAATTCAAAACGTAAAACATAAACCTAAAATTATACACGTCTTTTGAAACTCTCATCAATCCTATTCTACTCTTATTGAGGTTACACGTGACGCAAACGACAAATTCTACACCAAGATGTTGCGACAAATCTCATCGTGTAACAAGGCTTTTAGAAGTAAGGCTACATGTATACATCATTCCATCGCAATAAACTTTTATCTGCATGTGATAATGAGTTCATTAATTGATTTTGATGAGCGCGTAAGGGATACAAAATTGTCCGTCTCAATCTTGCGTTTTATTCTTAAACAATTGTTGAAAAGTTATGATTATTTTCCCTGGAAGATGAGAAAAGTTGCATATAATATCAATGGCATTTCCATTCACATGATTGGAGAGCATAAATTAAGGTCAGTTAATAATACTCAGAATAAAGTAAGTCTCCAAAATTTATGGGAAAGTAGGTACAAGGGTGCTTACCTCCCATATTTTATAAATCTTCATTGAAAATACAGATTGTTCACGTAATGTGTAACGAATGGTGACTACATCAATTTTCTTTATATATGATTTCACGAAACACGATATTAGATAAACTAGAGTTAAAACAAGATACATTCTATTAATACATTTATAATATGAAAAAGAACAGATTGTTTTAAGAAAAAACAATTAGCATTGTTACTCGATGGTTAATTTTGTTAACTGAGTTGTATCTTGTTTATAATTAACACTGCTCTTTCCATATCGTCCGCAATTCAATCCCAAGATCTCCACTGCAAGCTCCATATTCGCTCCGTCCGATTGGTATGAAGGCGCATCACACAGAATCACCTATAATATAAAGTCATTCGACAAGAAAAGAGGGGATCTCCAACAAAACTTGGTTGCAGCACCAACAGCAACACACCAAACACCCCAAGTGAAAACACAGAGAAGACACATACAGCAAGAGAAGAGGAGACATCAAACATCGAACATAAAAGACAACACATAAGTCATGGTAGTGAAATTAATTTAGGCTGCTTATTAAAAAGTACTTTGGCTGGAAGCATCACTGATGAGAATGAAATATTCCAAACACGTGTCTGGTACATGAAAATTAGTTGGAAATTTTCTTCAAGAAGGTATCGATTTGGAACCCTTCCGAATTATTAATATAAACACTTATTTCTTGTTGCAGTGTGGAGCAGTTGAAATCGTTCCCCGTGACTTGATGTTTGTCAAGTGTATTAATTACTTCTTCCCAGCTCTGTCTCCTGAAAGAAGTTTTGTTTTGGCCCTTTATCAATGTGACATTATATATATTTTTTGCTATTTCGGAAACTTGCCATTTCACCGAAAAAATATAATCGAAATTATAGTAGAATAACATCTTAGCACCATCCCTCCAATGCTATTTTGAGCATAGATTTTATTTTTATATGCAACTGAATCGACCTACAGGAATTTTCAAATTTCCTGTAAGGTCGATTTAGCAGCATATCGAAATAAAATCTATGTTCAAAATAGCATTGGAGAGATGGCGCTAAGATCATGAAGATGTTAACCTCCTTTAATTTCGATGATATTTTCGATGAAATGGAAAGTTTCCGAAAAAGCAAAAAATATGATGATGAAACACCGTGGATGATTTATCATTCGAAACATGTATGTTTGATGCAGCGCATTTAGATATACTATATAGTATCTGTCTAGAAGGATGCTCTCTGGTCACAGAGTTCAGGTACGTAGTCGGAGTACTTTCTTGTGAAAGCACATTTAGTCAGGGAGGGGGTATAAGAGGGTCGCTCTAAGGCCCCAACCGTTCCAGGGGAAGCCTTAGTGTGGATCCAAGAGGCGATCCTCCGGAATCTGATAGATGTTACACATTTACAGGACAGTTTTCTACGTTAAAATGACCCTTTATATACTTTCTTTTATTCTTACATTTTGCAACACTGAACACATTACCAACTTTGCACAATATTGAAATTTAAGTGGCATGTTTGTAAACACATTTTCCTCTGAGGTGAACTAGAAGCACGTGACTTGTGTATGAACATTGGTTTGAACTTTTCTTCAAGAAGGTATAGAGTTGGAACACTTCCGCATTATTGAAAATGACAGTTCATCTCATTGAAACAAGGACTAAATACATTTGTGATGGAAAACAAGAGTAGAGCAAAATTTAAGAATAATAATCGGAAATCTTTGTTTTTATTTACCCTTCCATTATAACAGTAGGAATGTATACACAATAAAGATGATCAAATGGTCACAACTGACCTCCGAATACATGAATCAAAGTTATCATAAAATTAATTAGCCATGTCTGTACAGAATACTTACATGTCTTACAACCTTTACACTTTCAGATCGATATTTCCATCCAGAGTGGTCAGAGAACTGGACCTGTACGTCTGTTACAAGAATAAAGAATAACGATTATTTCATATCAATTGATATCTTCCGATTGGAAAAAATTCTACACAAATTGTATCCTCTTCAGTAGATGTGTCACTTCTCAAATTTTAAAAATAATTTTCATCTTTTATATTTTGTTTATTTTTTCAAGAATTTGTAAGTTTTTTGGTTGTGATTTCCGGAATCTGATTTTGGGTTTTGTTTTGAAATTTATTCACTGATTGTTGATCTCTCCATTATTTATTAATTTTTTAATTCTATTTTCTTTGTCTCAAACCATGGTTAACTAAGGGGGGAATGATTCTTACTTCCATTTTCAGAAGAACAATATGTTTATTATCTCCAATCTATTGAATTTTGTTTCTATTATTAAACAATAAGAAATTTCAGATACTGAACTTAACTCTTTTTTCTATTCAAATTCTATGAAATTTAATGTACGTCTTCAACCAAAATTACAAATCGAGATCAAAATTTAAAAAAAACCATGAAGTTAATTAAGAAAAATCTGAAAGAAATAAAGTATTTGTTGCAGGAGTGAAACAGCATTGGTGGATTAATCTAAATCCATTATAAATTGTTATAAAATACTTTTAGACAGTTAAAAGTTATTGCTGTCTTTTATATAAGATTTGAATTTTAAAGACGCTTATTTCCAATCTTATATCAATCCAGGACTTTGAATTTGGGTAATCGGAAAAGTGGGAGGGTTGTGCGCACGTAATCCAGGATGAACACACCTTCTGCTATTTCCGTGGCAGATGGCCGTCCTAAGTCGGCACCGGTTGCCCATTGGTCTCGTTGGTTTATGTGTAGTCCTTTGTGTTTGATGTTTCTGTGTTGTGCGTTTACGTTCCTTGTCCCTTATGCGTCTCTTTCTGTGTTGTCTGATTTGTGTTTTTGCATTGGATGTTTTGGGGTTTTGCTGTGGGTGCTGCAGCCTGATGTCATTGGAGATCCCATCCTTTGTTTTACTAAATTATTAAACAACAAAATTCAACAAATGTTAGCCTGATAAATTATCAAAACTACTGAGTAAAAGTCAACAATAAAACTAAATAATAACCCACAAGAATCGTAAGCAATGGACATACAATATTGAAAAAAAATCCAAAACAGAATTCATCTAGAACATTTTACAAATGAGCAAATGTGAATTCCCACATGAAGATACTCAGGTGCTCAGGAAAAGTAAGTATCTCCTGTTAACTAAAAACACTATTAACACTGCAGAATTTTTCTTTTTAAGCAAGTCAAACTTTTGTTTGTCTTCTTTTATTTTCGTTACGCACAAGGTAAACCAACCTTGATATTTTCTTTGATAGATACGGATCTTTAGAGAGTATTATAGAGTTATTTCGTGGAAGGTTTGAGTTCACACTTACCATTGGTCTTCCTAGATTTCGACCTATCTTTTGATTTTGAATTAGGTAGGGTAATTATCATCATTCTTTCAGATTTTTTACTTAGACCTTCAGAGGGAACGGCCCGAGGCATGACTTCCTTGATAATATATATGTAATCTGGAAGAGAAATAAGAGTGTTCGGTTTTACCCGGTTTTGTGTACTCACAGGACTAATTCAGAGTCTGAATTTTGCTGTATCCTGCGTCATAAACGGTTAATTCAGCAATATTTTGTTACATCCATAGAGAAAAAAACCCTACTGAGTAAGCTAGAAAAATAATAAATTAAGCTATTAAGGGATACAAGTTAACCTCATTTCTATTTCATCTGCTTTAATGTCATCATCAAAGAAGTAATCATCAGTTGTTCAGTTTCAAAGTCAAGAAGGTAAGGAAAAGTTATTAGAGTTTCCATTGGAAAAGTTGTGAATATTGCGAAGTGAGACCTGGTGCCTGGTGATAGTTAGCGTCTCCTGTTTACATCAAACACCCGTCGCAACAGTTGTGTGCCGAGATGTTTCGTATTTCTTTGATAAAGACGGGAAAATTTAAATCTTAAATTATAGTGCTTCTGTCCTAATTTGAGTCGATCTTAATTTTAAATGCAAGCAGGAGATGCTGACTCTTCCTGAACACCTGGTCTCAATTCCATATTGGGAGTTTGCTTCTTTTCATGTGGTGAGGATGTTTATTTGTTTGCTTTGGTTCCTGTTTTATCCTGATTTCGTATGCCTTCGGTTTATGATATTCTGAATTATCGATTTTGTACTATGTATTGGAATATGGTAATAATCCATATTTGCAGTCTTTTAAACAAAATAAAAATATGAACATCCACGTTATCGTACAGTTGATGACGTCATAATAAGCTTAAAGTACATGTATTTTTCATAACCGTTACGTCAAATTATATTATAATTTAAAATCAGCGAAAGAAAACCAAACATGATAAAATGCATCAACTCACTACAGCCGGTAGCGCACGGACTGTCTTTCGTTCACTCTGATTTATATCCATTATTATATATATTAAATATCCATCTGTGTGTTTCCTTTGTCGCTGCTTGTTGTTAGTATGGCCATTTTCAAGTCAGGATATTATTCATCACTACAATTGTGCATTCTTTGAGACCTCTGCAACCTAGTGTTGTTGCAGATCCCCTCCTTTCTCTGAAGAAGTGTGAGGTTAATGCGCACGCAATCCTGATAACCACATCATTTGCTAGAGGCATGGCAGATTTCCATTCTCAGTCGGCACCGATTTCCCATTGGTCTCGTTTGTTTCAGTGAAGTCTTTCGTGTTTAATGTTTTCATGTTGTACTTGGTGCATAATAGATTGGTTTGATTTTATTTCGGAAGGTATAGAGTTGGAACACTTCCGTATCATTTAATAAACATTTATTTCCTGTTGCAGTGTGGAGCAGTTAAAATTGTTCCACGTGATATGGATGTTAAACGTCTTTAAATTCAATAGCATCATTTAAGACCTGATAAATTTACAGCATGGACCAGACATGCACGTTTCGGGTACTAAACCCTCGTCAGTGATCCTCAGTCTAAACAATGTAATATGGCCAAAAGGTATGAAAATTAGTATGTCGAAAAATGTACCAAAAGACGTAGCAGAATGGGTGGGATATGATGCTACAGGACCCACGTTTTCTTTAGAGTAGCAAGTGCTTCTTTCCAGCCCTGTCTCCTGACAGAAGCGTTGTTTTGGCATTTTATCAATTTGACGTCATACATATTATTTTGCTACTTCGCAAACTTGTCATTTCATTCAAAAACGTAATCGAAATTAGGTTTCGAAGGAGGTAAACATCTTAACACCATACTTCCTATGCTATTTTGAATCTAGATTTTATTTGGATATGCTACTGAATCGACCCTACAGGAAAGTTTGAGCCGCGCACTCTCTGCAAATTGCACACATTTAATTTTTAAAAATATTACCAGAGGACGCTACTAAAATGTATTTTGGCTGTGTCTAAAATTACTTTGGATGGAAGCATCACTGATGAGGATTTAATATTCCAAACACGTGTCTGCTGCATAATAAATCGGTTTGGGATTTTCTTCGGAAGCTATAGAATTGGAACACTTCCGTAATATTGGTGTTCCTTGTCCCTTTTTTTTTTTTTTGGTTTCTTGTTTTGTATGTCTAGTATGTTTTTGCATGAGGGTGTTTTGCTGTTATGATGTGGGTGATGCAGCCAAGTGTTGTTGGAAATTTCCTACTTTCTGTTATGTTTTCATGTTTAGAATGATAATCTTGCTCAAGAGTGCGCTAGGTATTTCCTTTAACAAAATTATGCAAATTGACGTCTGATTTCAACAAATTGGCGAGAAATAGCAAAAGGATCTTCTATGCCAATAATTTGTCAAAGATGAAGAGTTTGGAAATGCATTTAGGGGAACAAAATATACCCCATCATGTAGATTCCTTTATTTCATCTCTTCGTATACTTTCCGCAAATATAAACATCAAAGAAGTACCCAACCGTTATTCAGTCTCAAAGTCGAGAAGGCAAGGCAAAATCGTGAGAATTCCCATTGACATGGTTGCGAACCCCGGAATGAACAACAAGTGCCCGGGGAGAGTCAGCGTCTCCTGATTGCATGCAACACCCGTCGCATCAGCTCCATGGAAGTCTGTCAAAATCGGTTAAAGTACTTAAAAAAACTATACCAAACCTGAAGGAGGTCTGCCAAATAATTGTAGTAGACAGTCCACCGTACTGTTCACAGGATAGATAACTATTGACAAAAGCTCAAGTTCTTCTGGTACCATCACGCCCGCCATTGCAATGAAGCATGTTGACAAAAAATAGTACAATAATAATAACCTTACTGAAACAATGCAAGTATACTATATCTATCTGGTACAATATTCTCGATAAGGGTAATTAACATTTACCAAAGAAATTACATACCTTCTATAGGGAGAAATATTATTCATCTATTAAATCTTATTTTATGAATTTTGTAAAGATTTGATTAAAATTCCCACTAAACATATATTAAATGAAGAATTCTCTAAAGTCAGTTACCTCTGATACAGGTGAATATATTCCTAATGCTTATTGCGAGAATGGTAAGAGACACTACTTTATTGGACTGCATGCTCTGCTCAGACTTCATTTGCTTTACAGTCATCAACGACGAAGCCAATAATACTAATGCAATGTATAATGTATGGAAGCCTGTAAAGGCCATGTTCCAGGTGTCATCAGAAAGAGTTCGATTTTGTATAGGTACCATTAAGCATATGTGATGATATGCTGAAGAGTCGTAGATCATATATTTATTCAGCATGAAACATACAATGGTGAGAACGAGGCTTTCGATCCATAAGATTAGCCAATGAAAATGGCTATTTCGACTGAGAGCGAATTGTTTCCTAACTGATGACATCACAATCGTATATAAGGAGAACAAGTTGGATGCACCAATACACAAAAGAGAAATAAATCGAACACTTTCACAAACAATACTTTTTGTCCATTCATTATGTCCTAGCCAATAGAATCCTCTGCTCTCGACATCTTTGGTTGCGATTGCAAATATGCAGAGCCCGAATATGAAGTCAACTATAGACATATGAAGAAGAAAATTTCCGTTCATATTTGTGCATTGATTTTTGCGCTCCCTGTATCGACGTCGAAAAATCACGATATTACTTGCAATAATCACGAAAATCAATACCCAGATAAATGGTGACAGAAACTTAGTTCTTAACAAGTATTTACACGAGGACATTTTTATCCTTGGAGCAACGCAGTTTTCAAAGTTTACACTTTTTGGTCGAGCACAGCACAACGTAAATGTATCAGCTTTCAATTCCGATAAGATAGCAAGGCCATAGAACATATCTTCATAGGCGGCAATATCATTTCCTTTCAGGTTCAAGTTTTTTAGGGCTACCATGTTACGAAACAAACCATTCGACAGATGTTTTATATTATTCCTCGATATATCAAGTACCTCCAACGAGATGAGATGTCTAAAGGAGTCCTCTTCTATACCTTCGACTTCATTATTCTCAACAGATAGAATTTCAAGTCGGAAGAGGTAAATAAAACACGTTCTATGGATGAGTGTCAATCGATTGTGTCCTAGATGAAGTTTTCGGAGTTTCACGTTTCTTTGAAAGGCCCTGTTTCCAATAGTTGTAATTTTGTTGTTTATTAGATTCAAATTCTGCAGCTTAAAGCTTCTCGAAAAAATCTCTGATGATATGACTGATAGATAATTGCCTGCTAAATTTAATTCCTTCATGTTATAAATCCCTTGAAATGATCTCTCCGTCAGGTTTGTAATGAGATTGTTTGATAGATCAACAATGTCAAGGTAATGTCGACAAATCGTAAGAAATTCGGGAGATTCTATCTCATTTCTACCTAGATCGATTTTATGTATCATGCAATAGAAATATCTATGGTATGGTCTACCTACAACAGGTAAATTGACATATATAGTCTTAAGATAGTTTCTAACATCAAAATACCAATTAAGTGTTTGTATACCCGCATTTGTCAGTGAAAGTTCATAAGTCCTGCTATAAGTCATCCGTTTGATAGGATTTCCATTGAAAATAAATCTAGCTTCTCCATTCTCGCGAAGGAAGCCATATTCGATATTATTGTATGACGCATCCACCAATTTTAGTAACGGAAATGCTGAAAGGCACGATATATCCGACAACCCACAATTCGATATGTTCAGAAACGTTAAAGATGACCACTGCTTCATGCAAAATTCCGATATACTGAAATTATATCCTGAAAAGTCAACACCATATGCTTGATTTGGTACATCTGGCAAAGCGATCGGATCACAAACAAACACGTGATTCGAACAGCTGATACAGCCATCCGGACAATCTTGGATCGGACAGTTTGCTTCATCATCCCAGTGTGGACAGTGTGGGATACCATCACATATGTGATCTTGACGCAGATATATAGGTTTTTCGAACACATCGGCCTGTTTGCAAAGATAGGCTGATGGACATTCATTCGCTGATGTTTCAAAGGGAAATTCGGTCTGGTTGCTCAAACACTGAGCTTTCAAAGATGACGGAAATGAAACAGGGATACATTTACCAGAATTACAGCGTATCTCGTTACTATCACATGGTGGAAAATCTGTAATTAAAAAAGAATAAGCTGGAGATGCTTACTCTTCCTCGACACATATGGAGGAATTTACTTCATTGTGAAATAGGAGATATGTGTTTGATATCTTCGTAGACTCATATTATGTATAGAACAAATTTTAGCTTTATTAATACATAAGTTGTACAAAGAGCAAAAAAGAATAAAAGAATGGAACTGCAAGCAAAATGTCATTGCAGAAATTGAAATTCTAAAAAATAAAACCAGAAGGCGCTACTACAATGAATTTTGGCTTTGTCTGAAAATCACTTCGGCTGGAAGCATCACTGATGAGGATTTTTACAATCCGAAACACCTGTCTGGTGCATTAAAATTGGTTTGAAAATCTCATCAAGAATGTAAAGAGTTGGAACACTTCCGTATTTTTTGTTCACAATATGTAAGTGATTGGTGTATACTGACGTCATATTGTATTTTGAGTCATTTTGTCTACGACAATCGTTACGATTTCAACTTAAACATCAGATACCTCTCATTTTAGACAGCGATATGCCATTCTCGCAAGCCTATATTTTTTTAAACAATTGAAAATTAACATGATTGTGAACTTATCGTTTCATATTTGAGGGCGCAAAATGAGCACATGAAGTCGAAAGGGTCAGTAACAGATACAATCCATACTATTACACGTATAACACCGAATTGACAAATAGGTTAGTGTTGCAAACATGCTGGTGATGGTTAGTCTTCCCGGGCACCTGCTCTTATCTTAATTGTGGATTCACTTTTGCTCGTTTGAATAATATTTCAATAGTTTTGTTAAGATTTGTATTTTCCATAATATTGTAGGCCCTTTGATTATCATGTTCTGATTTTTATTGTCTGTTTCACATTCATTCAGGGTGTTGTATGCAATCAGGAGACGCTTATTCTCCCCGGGTACCTCGTCTCACTTCGGAATATTATTCATTCCGAGGTTAGCAACCGATCCAATGGGAATTCTTGCCTTGCCTTCTCGACTTGAGACTGAATAGCTGATAGGTACTTCTTTGATGTTCATTCATTTACTGAATTATGTTTTTTTTTGGACTTACTGTACTCGTCAGTTCCATACAGGGAGCATTCACGTATACCGTCATTGACAATAGCCAGGGATTTACAAAGTCCGTCACAATTTATCTCATTCCATTTGCAAGCCTGATGTAAGAGTTTGAAAACAATATGAATTAATTAGTATTGCATATATCAATTTTATTTTCTAGTATCGCTTGAATAATGTAAGAAAGGCATTGCGTTTGCTCATCTACTAAATTTAAAATATTTCACACATTAGACTTATTAACGGATTTTTGAAATACTCATCCTACACGGAGATTAATATTTATTTTTCCAATTTTAAAGAAATCATTTCTTATATATAAAAACAACACATGGGGAGTATTCACTTTATTTTCATCTTCTTCGGAGCAACTGAGGGTATATATATCTTTCAACGGAAGGATACCTATTGCTTTTGTCTCTGTCAAAAACCTCGAACGATATAATTACCCAGTCGATGTCATGTTTCAATTAGTTTTTGCTTAATGATTTCATATTACCTTGACCCAAGGTCAGGCAGGGGGCAAAATTTTTTCCTTTCAAAAACATTTTCTATCTTTTTGTTCGTTTGGCATGCGGTAATGAAGTTTGATTTCCAAATAAGCTTGGATTTTAGTGCTTCATTTCCCAAAATTTGATGAGGTGACTCATTAATCGGGGATTTGGAACATTTCGTTTACTTTTTATACATGTATGTTTAGACAGTTAACACACACCTTAAACTGAGAACCTATTGACTGATTATTACAAAAATAAAAAAGATTTTTAAAAAAAAAGAGCTCAAACTGTCCCATCTCCACCGAAATTGTAAGTCTTTTTGGGAATATCAGCAGACTTTACAGTTTCGAATACTTGTTACCTTGTAGTACTTTGAAAAGTGGAAGCTTATGTGCACGTAATCCGGATAAACACATCATTTGCTACTTGCGTAGCTAAGTGGGCAATGGTTAACCATTGGTCTCGTTGATTTATGCGTTGTTTTTTGTGTTTAATATGTTTCTGTGTCGTATATCTCTTTTCCGTCTCTTGTTGAGCTCGTCTACTCTGTGTTTTGGCATCGGGTGTTTTGGTGTTTTGCTGTTGGTACTGCAACTAGGTCTGGTTGGAGATCCCCTCCCTCCTTGTAAGTACATGTACTAGTGTTCAAATCTTGTTGGTAGTACATTAACGAAACAAGGTCCGATAGACGTAACATTCAGGAAAAACTTTCTTTGATTGTTGCATAACAGTATATAAACAAAACGAGAATGGGTATATAAAAACCATTCAGACGGACAATGTTCATAACCAACCAAACCTGAGTGACAAGCATTGAGAGATGAGCGGTGCTATTCCATACGGAAGGATCGGTGAAAAGTTTTCTTGATCATGTAATCACGTTTGGTTCAAAGAATAAGATAATTCGGCCCTGGGTCGCATAAACTGTTCTGACCCTGACAAAAAAGCAGCAGAAAATATAACAACTGGCAAAAGTCATCCTGTCACTTCCTTGCCCCTAAAAAGCTTATATTGGTTCTCTCTTATACTTAAGGTAGAGCATCCCTCAGGTCTCAGATGCTAATTTTTTTCATTTCCATATATTTAAAGCTTCTGTTAACCTGATATACAAACAAAATAGAATTTTTGGTTTCATGATTATACCGAGAAATTAAGCCGTTTTAACCTTTACATTGTACCCTATGGAAAAAGTCAGAAAATCTCTTTTTAGAGGTGACAAAATTTAACTGTATTAGTATCTTTTCCAAAAACCACATTAGTTGTTTGATAATCTGAACAATATTCTGAAGAGAAAAAATAGGGTATCCAGGTGTAAATTACCAACATGACATGACATGAGGGATACTCTACCTAAAAAAACTCATATGGCACCTTTCATAATTAATAGCTGAAATGAAATATTAGTTAGGACTTATTGCGGATAAAAAGCCTACTGCCTATGTAAACTTACCCATGGAGGTACACCAACTTGATCATCTTTGGAAATTGAAGATATCGCCAATTCTACTTCATGTCGACCGGCACCATGCGTCCAGAATATAACATTGATCTGAATTATAAAAAAGATAATAAGAAGCAATCAATATAATAAATGATTCTCTGGAGTAGTCTATCCGTAAGAAAAGCTATGAAGCATTGTCTGAGATTACTACTAGACATACTACTATTGATCATTGACAACAGTTATTTATGAATTTAAAGACGTTTAACATTTGAACTACTTGGTGAGTGTCACTGCTGGTGGACCAAGAGTCCCCGAGGGCACATGTAGCCAAGTTCGATCAACTTTGGTTGATCGTCTGTCTTTTCAACGCATTTGAAATTTTCTGTTACAAAAGTTCTTGAAATTTCGAAAACGTGGGTCCTGTAGCATAATATCCCACCCATTCTGCTACGTCTTTTGGTACATTTTTGGACATAATAATTTTCATATTTTTTGGCCATATTACATTGTTTAGACTGAGGATCACTGACGAGGGTTTAATACCCGAAACGTGCATGTCTGGTCCATGCTGTAAATTTATCAGGTTTTAAATGATGCTATTGAATTTAAAGACGTTTGACATTTGAACACCTCTCTTTATGACAAACGTAAAGATTTTAATTTCACCATCACAAACGTGTTCTTCATGTGCAACAACTTTCCCTCTTCGCCTGCCTATAGCGTTTTCTTAGCAACTAATACGCTATTCGTGAGCATGTTCTGAGTAGGAAAACTTCATGTCGAGGACAAAGAGACCCGCCTATAAGCTGCATATTTAGGTTTTTTAGGGTAACGACTTTTAAAATGTCGCTACATAGACCTTATTGCACATTTCGCGTTTGCCTGTACATTTGTATCAACAAGGAAGATTAAGGACATCCTTGAGTACGACCTTCCAACCGACATTTTACCTATTTGGACATTACCGTACTTGACACGTTCCTATTTGGCATTCGCGGCGAGTGTTACATGCAGTCAGAGGACGCTCACTCCTCCCGGGCACCTGTTCCTACCTCCATTTGGGGTTTGCGATTGCCGTGTTAATGGAGACTTACACAATTATGACATATTCCCCTGGATCTTTGACTCATGTACTACAAATGGTACATCTTCTATGGTGTACATAACAAAAATTCGTGTATCGTTTTGCTCACACCGTAATTTTTTTCACTCATGGCAACATCACAATTTAGACCCGCATACATCTAAGGTGTTTAACAAAAAGAGAAGATGTACGGAAAATGATAAAACACGAAATTAACATGCGATGACAAAAACAACATTCCTTTATCAAATACGTATTGTGTACTCATCTCGCAATTTTTAAGGTATGTACAATAAGAATCAAGGTGCAAAACAAGTATCTTTATCAATAAAATGACAGCTTATAAGAAGCAATAATTAGTTTTTGACATTTCCATTTTTCACCATAAAATTCGGTTTAAATGATGTGTAGCCTAAACTTCGTCCAACATCGGCTAACATCGGCCTGCCTCGGAAATATGAATTTTTCATAGTCATAACAAAGTTTTTCAGTATACATATAATACCTTAAGAGGGACTAATTTGCTCGGAGGGCAAATGATCTATTCAACCAGGGGTATATTTGTAAAAGACTTCGGCACTGCGAAAAAGTTACGAACGATACACAGAAATACAAATTTCCATTTCAATATTACATTATCCACAATGAAGAGGCACGCAAGAAAAGAAGACTAACATCATTGCAATTTTCGATTCTAATTTGAGAATTTAAGGGGGTATGAGTGTGAACCGCATTTTCAGGGAATAATAGAAATTGAAAATAATTGTTTACATATAAAAGAATATCCCTTCCTTCATCGATTGCAATATTTCATGAAAAAAATAGTGTAGCCGTTTGTCCCCTATACCCCGACTAAAAAGGGAGGTAACTCTGCGCACTTTTTCTAAAACAATGTCCCAACTTTGTACTTTATTTTAAAAATCGACATAATGCAATACGAAGTAAATTTTTATCCATTCACGTAACCAATGAACTAAATTTATCGTTTTCGAAAAAAAAAATTTGTTGCCATGGTAACCATGCTGGAGAAGGACATTTACTTCATCCCATTTTTGACAGTAAGAATTGTATGAAAAGTTTAAAAACATTCATTTTCGAAGTAGTTGGCATAATAGAATTTTGATAAAATGTTTCTTTTATCATCTAGTGATACATGCTTAAGATAAAAAAAATAATTTATAGAAAAAAGAGTGCAGCCGTTTTAAAGAAATTTAGCTTAGCATTCCTCTGACCCAGCCTCTGGATATGATAAATCCGTTGTTTATGATTGAAAATGGGAAGTTGTTATATATCTATACATTTTATCTGAGATTTCTCATAATCTGGACTTCAGACTAAAAATTTAAGTCATATTCTGATCAATTTCTCATTCATTTTCCCAACACTTAGCGCTTTTAAGCACCGACAACGTAACCTGACGTAGAGTACATCGTGATGCTTGTGTACTGTTAATCTCAGTGAATGAGAAAAAATGGATGGTTTAGATTCTTATCTGTATGCTTCTTCTGTATATCATTTCTCTCAAAATTGATTTTGCGGTATCTACACGTATCTATTTATTCTTTGTACATGTAGTTTTGACATTCGTACATCATGTACATATTGTACCAGATTAAAAAGAAAATTAAGCAACTTTAGTAGAACAACGATACGAAGGATCTCTTAATCTCTTGATAAGTTTGCTTTTAAATAATTCATCTAAAGTTAGCTGAGGCACATTTCTAGTTTCATTTTAATAAGTGCTGGGATAAGAAGGTGGGGGGGGGGGTTGTTGGTATCATAGGAAAGGACTAGTAAACGCACACCCTGTCTTCCGCTTTGATTTCCTGCAGATGTTCTGTTCAGTGAATGTCGTTATATCATACTTTATTAAAATTGAAACAGAATAATTCCCTTTTCAATGGGGCGTACAATGGGAAGTGTGTTTACGGTGTCCTTCGGATCGATTTATTTTACAACGTACATGTACGTGATCTTTGGTCCTTATGCTCACTTATTACAACTACTAATAAATAGGCCTCGTGATATTAATTCTAGCTAAATCATTATTACAAATACCTTTTGTTAATGAAAGAAAAGTACTTTCAAGATAAATTAGTTTTACATGTTTTCAATATTTGAGGTACATGTAAATTGCGTGGTCAGAAACGCCGCATCGTCAACTTGAACTATATAAAATATAATCATTCTTTTGAATTTATTTGTGTCTTTTTTATGAAAGAATAAATTTGAAGTATTAACTTACAAATTCGCAATCAAATTATTCCGCTCCGTAAATTCATGGCGTGAAATAATATAAGACAAACTGAATTACCGGACTTCTAAAGAATAAGCGCAAAGAGCTTTCATAATAATTCGCGGAAAAATATTACAACGTCATAATTCAGTATGACGTCAAATAAACTCCCGTCGATGACGTAAACTGTATGCCAAGGGTAAAACAATGTGTGATAGAAGCGTATTTTAGATGTAAGCAAGGATATATATTGCTCGTCATTCGAAATCAATTGCTCTTTAATCTGGAGGTATATTCAACCTTTAGTTCAGCAATTTTTCCGATTTTGTTTTCTTTACGACATCGATACGGTTTACGTTTGATTTATTCACGCTCATACCCTCTTAAGGAAAACGAAATGCCAACCTCCTCTGCTGCAACTAATCAGCCTTCTGAACACACATAGAACTGTTTCACCCATTCTCACAAAAATGTGCAAATCGACTTGAAAAATTAGTAAAATTATCTTTTCTTACACGCAGCCGATGTTGATGAATTTATTTTCTTCGAGGATTCAAGGATAAGTGTGCAAAATTTCCTCCACACCAAATCAACACTTCCAAAATGAGAGAAGCGCAAAGTTGATGACATGACATCATTTTTTAACAATGAAATTTACGTTACTTTTAACAATTTATGAAATAATGCGATAACAGAATAAATAGGGAAAGGCGATAAAGCAATTCAATGTGTAGTTTTCTATTGAAAGTTTAATTTTATGGGCCTGAATAGACCATACTTAGGGGATAAACGTACTGTGTTTTGTGGTTCCGACAGGTATATGTTGGATATACTGTTGGAAACGCAGTTATACCGTCGGGGCTTGCCCCCGACGGTATAACGTATGTTTCCAACAGTATATCCAACATATACCTGTCGGAACCACAAAACACAGTACGTTTATCCCTATTCTAATTTATGTGACATATTTTAACTCTTTATACCCCTCAGAAGGTCTCATTTATTGCTTTAGAGGCGACGTTGCTACGGAGGACTAATAACGACCAACTGAAATGATTGCGCTGCAAAATATGAAATACAACTGCTTCGTATTTATTACAATGGCGAAAAATCAACGTGTTATCAATAATAAACTTACTTGTTCTGTTGTTTACATGTGGAGAACGCCATTTACAAGCTCACACCTTGTAGTTTTACGTCACAGTATGACGTCACAGAAGCGAAGAACAAAGGGAAGCATGACGTCATACGCAAAAAGTGCGCTAAAGCTTGTAACTTGCAAATTTAGGTAGGAATACATTTTGAAGTATGTCAAGTGAGTCGGTTTGCGGCATGTATATCGTCGTTATACATGCTTGTAGAAATCCTGTGAACCAATCAGAATGCGTGAAAGAAACAGAATGAATTAGAATTTGTTTTAAATTCACAAGAAGTTTAAACTGTAATATTTTACAATTCAGATTGCAACGAACATATATACAATACCTTTCCAGAATCAATATATGTTTGAAGTATATGGCTCAGATTAATACAGAATCGAAAAAGAAGAACCTACGCATGAAAAGCTTCAGTCGGTTTTATGGTGATATCATACGTTTCATGTTATACAACACTTAGTTTCAGAAAAAAAAACATAATTCTGATTTCGTAATGTAATTCAGATGAAATGGAAAATATTAGGAGGTCACCATCCAAAATTTTGAGATTTTGAAACTAATCAGACTTTTCAGCCATCCATTGATTGTAATGGAAATGCTCATTTCTTGGCTATATTTTTTTCAGCCCAAGATTTTCAAATGAAACTTCACATATGATTCCCTCATCATATTGTGCAAATTCTTATAGAAAGAAATCATTCAATGACCACGTCATATGTTGCAAAATCTGACTGAATGTGTAACTTATCATGTAAAAAATTAAAAGTGCAATTCGAGTTATCTTTCTTTACTATGTGACGAAAGACAAAAGCATCCGAATTTATATAACCAAACTTTTTGAAATATCACAGCACTGTTCCTTCACTCACAAAGATTTCAATATGTAAATGAATAGAGCCGAATACAGATTTTGTGTGATAACACGACAGTATGTGCACATGTGTAATGATATTACCATATGGGTAACTATATTATGAGTTTCTCTACATTCAAACACTTTACTGACACCTGACTTATTTCTGAATAGATAAGACATATGTATGTAGGTAAAAAAAGTCTAACCAAATTTTTAAATAAGTTCAATTTCAGCAAAAATTTGACTATTGTTGGTCACTATAGGGTGACCATTATTTTGCAAAGAAAAAAAAACATTCGTTTGTAAATACGAATGACAATCTGATTAAAAAACTCCTGCGCTCAGGCTCGAACCAGGGTCTTCTCGTTTGATAGGCAAGAGCTCTACGTCTGAGCTATTGGATCGACTTGCCGATTGAGTGATTATTACAAAGCCAGAACATCAAGACATTTTAAGTTACGAAAATTGGAAATCATCAGCGTGGAGATTTCTTAAAAATTCTCGTCTTAGGGAGGCTACTGAAACGCGTGTGACATCCCATTAAACATATCTATACTACAGTAACGTATGTACCTCATTGTCACTTTTGCAAATTAATGATATAATATACCTTGTAAGGATGAGAACACGTATTTCAGTGAAATATGTCAAATCTATAAATTTTCATATAAGTATATGATCAATTAATTTAACATAGTGTTCTTGGTTTATGTTATACGTATTTGACTATGTTTATTCAAAGAATTTACTGAATGACAATGATATTTCTTTTTGCTTCTTTCAAAAAAAAATGGAAAGAAAGGCGAGCTAAATGATTATCTTGGGGAGCTACGAAGAATCTCTCATCACAGATATCATTAGATATTTTTGCTTTTGTATATCTGTACGTTAAAATCATAGAACAATGTTCCCTCAGTAAAGTTTCATCAAAGTTCCCCCTCGAGGGGTTTGACAGTAAGTGTTTTAAATGTCTTTCCCTGACATGGTCGCCATAGCACCTTTTATATAGACATAACCTCAGCAAGATAATGTTTTGTGAAAATCGGAATAGTGGGAGGGTTGTGCGCACGTAATCCAGGACAACCACACCGTCTGCTATTGACGTGGCAGATGGCCGTCCTAAGTCGGCACCGGTTGCCCATTGGTCTCGTTGGTTTATGTGTAGTCTTTTGTGTTTCATGTTTCTATGGTGTGAGTTGGTGTTCCTTGTCCCTTTTGCGTCTTCTTCTGGGGGTTTCTATTCTTTGTTTTTTACATGGGTGTTTTGGGATTTTGCTGTGGGTGCTGCAACCTAGTGTTGTTGAAGATTCCCTCCTTTCTTGTGAATATTGTTTTCATTTTAGCCAAACAGGGGATGCTTACTCCTCGCGGGCACCTGATCCCACCTCTAGCTTGCTATGGGTCTATCGATGCTCAATTTGGTGCTCTATTGTGAGTGCTGTTGAGATTGTCGTCAGGATCTTCTTTAACTCTTATATATGTATATAGTGATTCAGAACATTCCCAAAGCGTATATTATTTGACAAAGATTTAGTTTACATCTTATTTTGTATCTGCATCTATCATATTCAAGTGTACGAGGTTCATTTTTGAGTCTATACAATCATATAGAGATAATTGTCATTGACGTATGTAATGTTGAAAATACAAGCTTCTACCTTGAGAGATGACCATTACCCTATGTTGATTTCTGTTCTTACTGTGATGAAACGATTATCTCTAGATTACAGGTATAGGTATAGTTTTTTATTTCACGGTTTTATCTGTGATATTGTGGCAAAATACGATGTTCTTATTCAATCTAACGTACGGTAGTAATGTTTGTGTCAAAAAGTGGCGACAAGTATCATTGGGTGAAAAACTAGGTAATCTATTTGCCATAACATACATATAAATTTGTAATTGTCATAGTGTAGCCTGAACGCTTTTGTACGAAATAGGTATTTTGCGATTTCCTAAGCGAGAGATTTACATGTGTCAATCTAATATTCTTGACAGGTAGTGTTTCGTGATTTGAATGAATTAGATTGCCGTGAAATTGCAACTTAAAGAATATAATCAATGGACAATGGAATATAGTGAAATTCTGTCGTTTATAGGTGTGTCCACTGTGACAAGTTCCATATTTAGAAGAAAGCTTACATAACCTAGTACTCCATGAAAACAAACTTGATTGTATATTCGTAGAAATAAAGCTTAGATAATGAAAAAATAGTAAATACGAACTTTGCGGTAATATGCAGCCACTGTGAGAGTTCTGTACTTATCATATTTTATTGGCACCATACACCAGTAAATCTCCTTCAATTCATTATCGGGGGTATAATAACACTGGGAAATATACTTATAGGGGTTCAGTAATTCTAGTAAATAAAATTCAAATTCAAAGGTATTTATTGTATATGTATGGTACCAATTAAATATGCTTAGTACAAGTTACTGGTCGTGAACAGGAGCGTTCCTAAACTGTGATTGTGAAACTCCACATAAGCTTCAGTTAAGCCCGGAACACACGGTAAGATTTGTCTTATATGACTTGTATTATAATACAGAATCTTACCGTGTGTACACCCTTAATACACTGTATTATAAGATTTTCAAAAACATATAAGACTGTATTAGTGATAGTGCACTGCTCTATCCTTAATACAAGTCTTATTTAATTTTTTTATCTCTGGCAAATGAAATTGCTCTGTCCTCATTATTCATCAACATCTGTAACTAGAAATATTTATACTTGGAAAACCCCGAAATACATGTGCTTCCATGGTGGTCAAATTCCCAAATTAGACATAGAAAATTAACTTTGATTGATTTTACATTTTCGGAAGTGGAAGGGGAATTATGGAATCCTTCGCGGGAAGTGTTTCACCAAAAATATTAAAGTGGTAGGGCTATGGTTAGATTTTCTGTTACTTTTAGGGGTGCTTTCGTTAGGAGTCCATGATGGACACTAAATGTTTCTCTCCACTTCGTGCATGGCATTGTCCAGTATCTACTTTTAATCTGTTCCTTTTTGAGTCAATTTCTTTCACGCTTGTAAAACATGTTGTTGCAATTAACTTGTCTTCAATTAATGGGATATTTTTGGCGGGAGAAAACCACGTGGAGTAGACTATTTGTTTACAGTCTTATAAGATTTATATTACCGTGTGTACGGTAGAGTCTTATGAGACATAAAATCTTAAAATACAAGTCTTATAAGACTAGTCTTACCGTGTGTACCGGGCTTTAGACAGTAAGGCATTGTAATACGAGATGAAGATTAAAGAAATGCTAAAGAAATGCATTGAAAGTTCAATGTATGCCCTGGCTACAGTAACGTAGTACTACGTATCGTATTGGACACTTTGGATATATAATTACAATTAAATCGATGAGAAAAAGAAACTTTGCATTATGGAAGGAATTGCTGTCAGTAGGCTAAATGAAAGCATTTATATACACCGATTATGCGTCATTAATGAAAAACGGTGATACCTTTCCGACAAACGCTGATTTCATTGTACATTCGGAGCAGTTTTCGTTTTGCCAATTGAGGAATCTATCCTCTAGATAGTATCCAGTAATCCCAAACTTCCAAAAACAGTTGTTTGTCCTTTTGACGTTGAGTTTCAATGCCAGGGGAAAACTATCGGCGACATCTAAAAATGGACTCGACATTATGGTCTGACTTGTGCCTTCTGCAAGAATATGAATAATTCCAGTTTGATCTGAAAAAAACAAAAAGTTCCATTTAATAGACTCGATCAATGAATGAAAATCATTCATAAAACCAAAGATCAGGATGAAAAATATTTGTTCTTTAAGAAAGAGAGAAAAGAACTATTACAATAAGACAAATATTAATGTATGAAATGTCTAAAGAGGAAAGAATGATTTTGTATGCCTTCGGTTTCTGATTTTCTGAATTATCGATTTTGTGCTGTAAACAGGGATATGGTCATTATCCATATTTGTCATGGAGAGAGAGAGAGAGAGAGAGAGAGAGAGAGAGAGAGAGAGAGAGAGAGAGAGAGAGAGAGTCTTTAAAAAGTTTTCTCATTATAATTTCTAATGTTAAACGTCTTCAAATTCAATAGCATCATTGAAGAACATATGAATTTGCGGCATGGACCGGACATGCACGTTTCGGTAATTAACCCTCGTCAGTGATCCTCAATCTAAACAATGAAATATTGTCAAAGAGTGTGAAAGATACTTTGTCCAAAAAAGTACCAAAGGAAGTAGCATCTTAAAATAATGTTTTATCAATATAGTTAAAGATGATCCTGACGATAATCACAACAGCACTCACAAGAGAGCATCGACGGACCCCTAATATCTTAAATATCAATAGCAGACGGTTGTTATCTTAAATACATCGAAAATCGTCAAAAATCAAAACTTCAGGGATCGTACATGCATGTAATCCAGGATAATCACACCATTTGCTACAGTCGGCACCGGTTGCCCATTGGTCTCGTTGGTTTATGTGCTGTCTTTTATGTTTGATTTTTATATTTCGTATGTCTCTTTTTCGTCTCTTCGTGTGCTCGTCATTGTGTTTTCGCATCGGGTGTTTTGCTGTTGGTGCTGCAACAGGGTCTGGTTGGAAATCCCCTCACATATATTGTCCGTCGATGGTTAATTTCGTGCTCTATTGTGAGTGCTGTTGAGATTGTTGTCAGGATCTTCCTTAACTCATTTGTATCAGATTCAATTATTCTCTAGACTCATGCAGTTCAGAATGCTTAACGAACGAAATCAAACAACTATTTTAAACTCAATTTCATAGAAGACAATTTATACTTTTTTAAAAGAAGTTATTCAAAATAGTTGATTTTGATCGCAAAATATTTTACATGATCTAGATCACATGCTTACCTTTTGAAATCTTTTGCTTGATCGTGGCATTGGAACCAATCTTCCACCCACAAAAAGATGTTTCAAAATTACATTCCACCCTGTCATCAGATGCCTTTGTGTCTGTTGAGATAATAAATCATAAATCATTAACAATTAAACAATGGTAAAGAAAGTATCAGTGTAAAGGGATAGGTAAGAGGGTTGTGTGTATGTACGCCGGATAACCACAACATTCAGTGTTTGCTTTGAAATAAATTGGTTTTGGCGTTCGAAGTGTTAAATACCGCCTTAATGACAAACATGGAAGAAACATATCCCAATACAGAGAACAAAATGGGAAAATCGAAAATCATGAACCGAAGGGCATACAAAATCATGATCAAAGAGGAATGAAAGCAAACAAACAAAAATCCACCATGTGATCAGAAGCGAACTTCCAATAAGCAGTGAGACCAGGTGCACAGGAAGAGTCAGCATCCCCTGCTTGAATGCAATGCAGATTTCTTGAAAAGTTTTTTTTCAGTTTTGCAACTATGTATCTTAATGGAAACAAAATATCAGAATAAGGAATAACAAGTGAATGGAATCCAAAAACATCAGACTAATACATAATAGTACTTACTACAAAAAGGCACATGACAATGGTGGACCGTTATGGTCCCGTTCGAGTACACCGGACATTGCACTCCGTATCCCTTTCTTCCTTTACAAGGCCTAAAACATTTCCTCTCATCAGTTGACACATCGATCATTTTCCCGCGAAATTTCTCTCCATATATATCATGCCTATGTAAACATTCCATTCCAGCGCTCATTTGGATGCCTTGAAAATATAAAATTTAAAATGAAAATATGAAATGAAAATCAATTGCAAATTTCATGGAAAAATGAAAAATAAAGGTAGAATTATTTTCTTCACTTCAGAACGATATTTCTCTCTTATGTTTTCAGTCTTCCTTTCAAAATTCCTTCATATTGATCTTCAATTTGTGTGTTTTCAATCCTGGCGGAAGAGTTACTTTCAAAAAAAAAGTTTGGGACGTAAAACAAAATATTAAATTACTTTGGCCTTAGGAGGTGATACCTAGTAAGACGACGTTGAAGTATTCACTACTGAACACATACACAGATAAAAAAGAAAAACAGACGGAGGCAACAAAAGCAATAACATCACACAATGTACTGTAAACCGTCTTTATTTCGCGAGCGTTTTATTTTCGCGATATTCACGAGACTGCTTGTGTCGCGAAAATTGAACGCCGCGAACATGTTTCAATTTAGCTACATTATTAATATAAACTTAATACTTGCGAACATAAAACGCCGCGAATAGGCCAGTGTTATCGGATTCGCGAATAAAAGACGCCGCGAACAAAAGACGTTTTACAGTATTTGTATTATACCCAGAGTAAAGGCTGCATTCTTTAGATGACATACAATTGGGCAACCAGACGTGGAAAAAGAAATATAGTTGATAAGGAATACGAAAATAAACTACAAAACTTCATACATTTGTATTCTTTAAAAAAATCCTGTAGAAAAGTATATCAGGCCCTTACAATATAACTCCTCTTGAAACGTCGCTCATGATAATTCTGAGATTATCTGAGTGTCGATATCTGTATCAGCTATGAAAGAAGTATTCAAATAGGTTATCATTTTTCTTTTGCTTTTGGTGAAACGGAACAAAGAATACTAGGGAAGAAGTACCATTGATCGTAGTTCAGGAGTGAATATGGCATAATTGTGTAAGTCTCCATAAACAAAGCAATCGCAAATATCCAAATGGAGGCAGGATCAGGTGCCCGGAAGGAGTGAGCGTCCTCGAACTGCATACAACACCTTCGCGAATGCCAGATAGAAACGTTTCAAATCCGGTAATTATCTAAATTACGGTCATCTGGAAAGCTCGCACTCAATAATGTCCTTCGTCACCCTTGATATACAAACTTGATATGTGCAATATTTTCTTTGTAGCGACCATGGAAATTTCTTAGTGACAAGCCGTTCCCCTAAACATTCGCTATTTTCGAAAACCAGATTTACTTCCCATTTGAGACGGTATCTGACGTAGACTGATTGTGACGTCATCAAATTTTATAGAAACAGTCGTAAAAATCTGGGAAATGACGGTGTAAAATCAATGTTACCATACCATTTTCATGACGTCACAATGGTTTTACGTCAGATACCGTCTATAAGGGGAAATAACTCTGTATTCCGCAAATACTCAAACCTGAAGCAAGAAACTTAACGGAGAGCCTCTTTGCCCTCAACATGAAGTTTTCGTACTTAGATCATGCTTTAGTTGTGAAATGAATACGCCAAAGGCAGGCGAAGAGGGAATATTGCTGCACATGAAGGGGAAGTTCGTGTTGGGGAAACAAAGAGGTGTTCAAATGACCGCAGTCACTGATCTATAGAAGTATGTCTTGATTTACAGTTCACCAGGATAGATGACACCAAGGTAATCCTGAATGCTTAGATTATTGATAGAGAGTACCTCATCAGTGCATCTGTAATGAGTCAAAGATCCTGACGATAATCTCAACAGCACCCACAATAGAGCACCAAATTGAGCATCGACGGACCCCTAGAAAGCTAGAGGTGGGACCAGGTGCCCGGGAGGAGTAAGCATCCCCTGTTGGCTAGCCTGTAAGTCCAATTGAAGTGCTATGTTAGCTTCTGTTTGCTGTTTGAAAGCAGGGACTGTATGAATTATATCTTGTGTGAATAAAGGAATACGTCAGCTAGGAGAGGGGCACAGTATGTGCCTATTGGAATTTCAACAGTTTGTTAGAATATTTGGCTTTCAACCACAACGAAATTATTGTCTATCAAAAATTCCACCAACTTGATGATGTCGTCTTCAGCGTACTTGTGTTCTGAATCAGTCTGGAGTGTACCTAAGTACATAGGTTTCTAAACGTCCTAAAACATGGTATTCATATCAGCGATTGCAACATTTGTACATGGACGAAAGAGGCTTCTTTATTTATCTATATATCATGGAAAACAACCAAGTTTTAAAAAGAAGGGAGGAGATCTCCAACAAGACCCCGTTGCAGCATCAACAGTAAAACACCAAAACACCCGATGCAAAAACACAAAAGACGAGTACAGCACGAGACGGAAAAGAGACACACGACATGTTTACATCAAACACAAAAGACTACACATAAACCGACGAGACCAATGGGTAACCGGTGCCGACTTTGGACGGCCATCTGTCACGCAAGTAGCAAATGGTGTGGTCATCCTGGATTACTTGCGCACAACCCTCTCACTTCTCCAATTACCCAGAGGTCCCGAAGAACGTACAATTGTGGTGTAAAACAACCTCCTCACTGTAAGATGACATCACACAAACAAGACCGCAAAAGAGGCCCCAGAGACACAGATGAATATGTAAATGGATATAAAAAGAGGGCATGCGTAATACAGTCCGTGCTCTGCCGGCTGTAGCGAGCTCATGTATGTAATCACCCGAGGAGTCCGACTGACATTCAGAGAGGACAGGTGGTCGGGGCCCTGTCTTCTCTAAAGAGGTTTGGACAGGGCCCGTCATGGAGTCCCGTCGTCACAGTCAGTCAGAGTGCAAGTCTCAAGGATGCGCTTGTACAAGACTGTAGATTGGTCAAGTACCAAGCCTAGTGTCCGTCTGGTGACATTAGGATCATATCCACGGTATAAAAGGCGTTTGATGATTTTGACGCATTTTCGATTTTAATGCTGCCTACCTTTGATCCTTTTTATTTTGTTTATCATATCACCATAAAAGACAGGTTGTGTAATACCCATAGTAATGTACTCTGTTGCATGTATAGATCCGAATTTTAAAAGAAGTTGACTGTAATTTTTGTAAAATTTCAAGAAAGTCTTAACTAGTTTATGAAAGCGGAAACCTTGACCTAAAAGTTTTTTGGTAATTTGTAAATTTCTACTGTGAAAATCCAAAATATCAGTACATGCTCTAGCGTACCGGATGAGCTGTGATATGTAAATGCCGTATGACGGTAATCTTGGAACATCACCGTCAAGCCAAGGGAAATTTACTATGTTGAATCCAAAATCATCCCTTTTGTCATATACACTTGTATGAATCTTTCCGTTTACAATTTTGATATTAAGGTCCAAAAAGGGTGTTTCTGTATTTGAAAGGTTTGCCTTGTTAAGGGTTAATTCTTGTGGATAAATTTCATTCTTATATAATTCAAAAGCAGGATTGTCAATGGTTAGAATATCATCCAGATACCTAGAAGTATTATTGAAACATTTCAGCTCATCAAATTTTCTTTGCTTTTGAAGATTTTGGATAAATTCTTTTTCATAAGTGTATAAAAATAAATCTGCAACAAGAGGCGCACAGTTAGTACCCATAGGAATTCCTACAACCTGCTTGTATAGATCCTCATCAAATTTAACATAAATATTGTCCAAGAGGAAGGACAAGGCATTACACAGGTCACTACATGTCCATGATTTGTATGATTTGTAGTCTGTCGAGGAAAAGAAACCCTTCGATTCAGATGTACAAATGTAAGTTTTTCGCTCTCGATCAAAACACCATTTAATGAGATTAGATAATCGCTCATTTATTTTGTCATGAGGAAGTGTAGTGTACATATTAGAGAAGTCGTATGAAGAAATCGTATTGGCTTGGAAATTTCCAGATTTCATTTTTTCAATCACATCCCCTGAATTCTTAATAGACCAAAATAAATTTACATCGTTCCTGTTTAGAACCGTTTCACAATATCTAGTTATGTGTTCTTTAATAGCAGTAAGTGCTGACGTCAGATTTCTAGACAAAATTGTAGTGGAGCAGTTACTAGAATTAGCAATAAATCGAAATTTGTAAGGCGACTTGTGCAGTTTCGGTATGCAATATAGTGTTGGGAGATCCAATTTAGAAATAGAGATATTGAATGAAGACAGTTCACTGTTATGCTTGCCTAAAATGTTAGATGCACTTTCATTGCTTTTGATATATTTATTAGTAGACGAAAGTTCCGAAATCAAAGTTGATATGTAGTAACGTTTTCAAATGATAATGGTGCTGTTGGCTGCTTTATCAGCTGGTGCAAAGACATATTTTTCATGTAATTTACTTAGTTTTGATTTGAAAGTTTTGATGAGGTATTGTGGTGTACAGCGTGGAAAAATCGAAAGATTTAATCCTTATAATGTGGTTGCAAGTCGGAGATTTGAGATGGTCTAACAGTTCTGTTGGGTTTTTTAAGGATCCACATCTGAATTACTCCACTTCTACAGTACGGTATCTTACAATACTTCTGCCATAGACCATTTGAACTTGGAATTTAGTTGAAACTGTTGAAATGACAAATATGGATAATGACCATATCCCTGTTTACAGCACAAAATCGATAACCCAGAAAATCAGAAACCGAAGGCATACAAAATCAGAATAAAACAAGAACCAAAACAAACAAACAAAAACCTCCACCATATGAAAAGATGCGAACTCCCGATATGAGAGTGAGACCAGGTGCCCAGGAAGAGTAAGCATCTCCTGCTTGCATGCAACACCCGTTGATTCAATTCGGTAGAACTGTCACATCCACATCCGGTTACTTCCATTTTGGAAGATATAGAGTACAATCTTTGGTTGGATGGTTCAAATGGTCTATGACAGAATATCATCCACCATTCTGGAAAGTGGGACATCAAAGTGTATGACGAGTTCCCCATATCGACCGTAGAACTTCCTCAGTGACGATGTTAGTCGGGCACAAACATATCCCTGACAGAGAAGCTTATCTGAAAGACGCCTAGCTCTCAGAACCGTATATTTGGTACTTGCTCTGGCATAGCGTATCAACTGAGATATGAACATGCCATAAGCAGGTGATGAAGGGATGTTGCTACTTAGAAAAGGAAAGTTTGTAATGCTGAAAATGAAGTCGTCACATTTGTCATAGAGTGAGGTGTTCATGTGACCATCAGTGCCGTAGGACAACATTATGTCCAAATAGGATGCTGAATTATTTGTCTCTGTAGTTTCTTTGACTTCAAGCTCCGAAGGATAGATACTGCTTAGGTAATCCGCGAATTTTTGATTATTGATGGACAACACATCGTCTATGTATCTGTAAGTGAAGTTGAAGTCAGAAGCTAAGTATCTTTTCCCTTCAGAGACCAAAGATTGAATGAATTCAGTTTCGTACGAGTAAAGGAAAATGTCGGCAAGGAGTGGGGTACAATTGGTCCCCATTGGAATTCCGACAATTTGCTGGAAGACCTTTCCTCCAAACACCACAAAACTGTTGTCGATCAGAAAGTGTAACATCTGAATAATGTCTGTTTCAGTGTACTTATTTTCAGAATCGGACTTTTCTTTTACAAAGTAGGTTTCGTCATAGTTTACAACAATAAATTTGTATTTGCGATTACCGTTCTTACTTGTAAACGCATTACTTATAATTTTTGCGAGTCTTTCTTTCAATTTAGAATGTGGAATTGTAGTGTAAAGTGTCGACAAAGCAAAGGCTTTGATCGAATGGACTCTACTAAAATGAGTGGATTTCAGATGTTCTAAAAGTTCCTTCGAATTCTTTGAAATCCACATCTGGTTGATACCACTGCGAGAATATACTGTCGAACAATATTTTTGAAGCCCAGATTTGATTTCAGATAAAACTTTGGTGAGTAAGATCGATACAGATTTGGTAGAACATTTTGAGGAACCAGCGATGAAACGTTGTTTGTACGGATTCTTATGCATTTTAGGTATGCAGTATAAGTATGGTACATCTAAATCTAAATTGGTAGTGTCGAAGCCAAAGGAAGAAAGATCTGATTTGTGGTTATCTATTATTTCAGAGGCAGAAAGGTTTGTTGGGATGTAAGTGGGATTTCCAGGTGTCGAATTTAAACCCAACTCTTTAACTAGACTGTCGAAATAGTACTTTTTGCAAGTAAATGTGTAATTATTTGAGGCTTTGTCCGCTGGTGTGATGACATAATGTTCTTGGAGGTAGGTAAGCTCTTTGATAACATCAGGGTCTTTAAATATAGACACGAATCTGGTGTTCACAGTTGATTTTAATCGGTTAATTCTAGATAAAAGTAACCCTCTGATTGATTTTATCCAATCGGAAAGGGTGTCGAGCTGTACATCTTCTTTCTTTGCCCAACGTCTTGCATATTCTTCACAAGAATCCATGATAATTTTGACATTTTGGTTCCATGTAAAGGAAATACTTTCTCTGTATTAGGAACCCTTTATTAACAATGCTCTCAACTTGTCGTTCCTGACTATACTAAGGTCACCAGCAATAACATGTCCACAAGGAGAGTAGTTGAAATCCGATGAAGAACATTCGCAGGGAAGTGGATGTAGTGAGGGATTACTTAAATCAATACACTGCAGGAATCGTTTGTAATTGTAAATTTTAGATGCAACTGTTGGTGTGTAGCTATAGGAAATACAAGGAATTCCAATAGTCTACTGTCAGAGACCATTTGAACCATCCAACCGAAGATTGTACTCTATGTCTTCCGAAATGGAAGTAACCGGATGTGACAGTTCTACCGAACTGAAGCGGCGGATGTTGCATGCAAGCAAAAGATGCTTACTCTTCCTGGGCACCTGGTCTTATTCCCATATCTGGGGTTCGCCTCTTTTCATGTGGTGGAGGTTTTTGTTTGCTTGTTTTGGTTCCTGTTTTATCCTGATTTTGTATGCATATTTGTCATTCGAAGACCGTCATTGACGCGAGCGGAAATTTTCGTAAGCAAAATAGAAAGGCTCTGTTAAACACATGGATGAACCATGAATTGATGCTTTATGGATTGTATGCATCTTAGGAAACTAGTACGGTATAATAATACGATATAAAATACAATGTAATAATTCCAAATCTATACCTTCTTGAATATACTTCGGGAATAGCTTACTGGTGAGCCTCTTTGCCTTCAACAATGAAGTATGGTTCTTTGAAATAAAAACTATATTAATGATACTCACAAGGTTTTTTGGGGGGGCGGGAAGGGGGGTGAAAGAAATTGAATATTAAAAAAATTACGGACGGATGAATAACAACAAGCTTTCATTGCTCTGATAAGATTATAAAAAAAGAATATTGATGAAAGAATAAAAATAATTCTTACCCCAATAATCGTGTTGTTTATCTACAAAAAAAACATACAAAATACATAAGACTAGCGTTTATAGGAAGAAAAATCTACAATTAAAAGGATATTTAAGGGCGTATAAATAATAAAGGATTTCGCTTTACATATAATCAATATCTAAATTAATTTTCCTCTCTTTTTGGCGTAGAGGAACACTGATAAAACTCGTCGTGAAATATGCAGATATTACACTTAGATTATTTCCATCGACCACATAATGTAAACGTGGTTATTTTCGCCGGGGTAGCTTCGCGATTATAACATCAATACGTTACGCATGGGGGAAATTTTCACGATAAATATTCTACCCCATTGTAAGAATGCAGTTGGGATATTTTCGCGTGGGGGACATTTTCGCAAAGTCCCTAGATTTGCGAAAAACGCTAAAATTATAACACCTCGAAAATATCATCGTGAACAGTATTTCAATATTGATATTAATGATTTTTTGACATTATAGTTCAACTCAATGTAAAAAAAAAAACATGTTATGGTTTACATGAAATACCATTTATAATAAAATATGACAAAGATTGGCATGTTCTCTATTTCGTCTTTGCTTCTTTTTGCAAATAAAACTTCAAAAAAAAATAAAGAGAAAACTATTTTTAACAGTTTACCACAGAATTCCTCGTCACTTCCGTCCTCACAGTCTACTTTGTGGTCACAGAAATTATCCATCCATGTACAGTTACCATCTCTACACATAAACTCATCATTTCTACACGAACCTACAAAACAATTGGAAATTGTTGCTAGCATTCGGTATTCACTGTTCATATAGGTATTCACCCTTCTTACACTGGTCTCACTTTGGAATGTTGGTTATACCGGGATTCGCAACTGTTTCAATGGAAATTCTAATGATTTCGCCTTGCCTTCTCGACTTTGAGACTGAGTAACTGATGGTAACTTCCTTGATGTTAATTATAACATATAAACTCATATTTTCTTCATTAACGTACATATTCCAACAACAGTTGGCTATTGGTTAAGCGGGCAGTAGATGCTTTCTCTCCCCATTCACATAATCTCATCTCCATCGGGGATTTACATTTGCTTCTTTGCAAAACAATTTGGTTGTTAGTTTACTCTTTTTTACTCAGTTCGGTATACCTATTGGTTGTGATTTTTGATGTGTGAGTGTTAGACTTACACTCAGTCATAATCGTGTAGGTCGCAACATTGCATTTGGTTTTTCTTCTTTATAAACGAAATCTTAAAAACATTCATTTGAGATGTAAAGGTATTTGAGTAATTTAATGACGATGGAATTTTCAGGAGAAATGTTTTACCGACAAAAGAGTCGACGAAATAATGATAAAGATATATAATTTATCATACGTGTGACATGTCTCATTTAAGAACTCAAGGGAATTCAAATTTCATTAACATTCTGAGGTATTACGTAACCATAGTCGCAGAAACATGCTTTATGCTTAAAAGATTTACACCGCAGGGAAATAGGTAAAACATGAAAAAATCTCTCGAAATAAATGAACATTTGAAATTGAATTTTGTAGCACGTATCTTAATTCAAACTTTATTGCGTTCAAACATTGAATCATAACGTGATGCCGGGTGACAATTTTCACAAACAATGTCCTCTGAAATTGATCATCATGCAGAGATATAAATTTTCATTTCACTCATATTGTAAATTATACAATATGAATAAATACTACTTAAAAATCATAAAACCAAATCGATAATTCCCTCTACTCTCCACACCAATTACATACATGTCAATGCAAAAACACGGTAAGATGAATTTCTTCGGTCGCTATGGGGATCTTAAAAAAGCATATGAGGTTCCTCTTTCCAGAATGATCAGTGACATTCTGAGCTGTCAAAATCACCAAACAAGGCATATTTTCTTGATATGTTCATCAATATGTACAGCGAGACTACATCGCATTTGACAAGTTTTTGTGGAACATTGCGACGGATGAGCCATGTAAACAAGAGACGCTGACTGTCCTTGGGCGCCTGGTCTCACTTCGGAATATTGTTCCGGGGTTCGCAACTCTTCCAGTGGAAATTCCGATGATTTTGACTAATCTTCTCGACTTTGAGACTGAATAACTGATGCATAGTTCTTAGTTGTTTTAGAATTCTACAAATCTGACTAAGAACAGAAGAATTACCTTCGAGAAACGACGAAAGGTTTGCTATAAAATGTTATCACAAGCATCCTCCATATCATAGTGGTTTTTTTTTAATTTGACCATTTTATTTATGACGATGGACAAAGCTGCCGCATAGAAAAAAAGAATTTTATTTCTTCAAATCAAGAAATACACATAATATGATCTCTGAATGGAGAGCTCATTTCGACTTTGAGACTGTATAACTGATGGGTACTTCCTTGATGATTATAAGAGAAAGGAGGGGAACTCCAACAACACCTAGTTGCAGCACCAACAGCAACCTCCCAAAAAAAACCACTGTAAAACACAAAGAAGATACGCACAGAAAGAGACGCAGTGGTACAAGAAACGTCAAATCACACAAAAATATAAAACACAAATGACTACGCATAAACCAACGAGACCAATGGGCAAACGGTGCCGACTTATGACGGCATCTGCCACGTCGGTAGCAGACGGTGTGGTTATCTGCCACGTCAGTAGCAGATGGTGTGGTTATAAGTATCGTTTCAAATTTTCTAAAATTTCTAAATCTATCGCAGTTCCTAAATTCCATATGGCAATTGAAATCTTTTGATCAAGTTATGTATTGGACTTACAATGTAAGTAAGGAATTACTGTCCGCGCAGCTCACTTCAGAAATCGAAAAATTGAAGTTTTCTCTACTTTGCCGGCATGTTTTCAGTTTAAATATATATAGGGAGATAGATCTCAAACCCTCGTAACTAACGGTATATGATATATGTCTGTACGACCATTACTATGCTCACTGTAAATGAAAATGATTTAAGATGGGGAGTTTTCTATGTTAATTTTGCATGACGTCGTTGACGTCCTCAATAGACTCATTGTTAAACGTCGGTGACGTCGTGCTATTAAAATTATCATAGAAAACTCCTTATCTAAAAGAATTTCTTTCCTTGTGAGAGTAGTATTAGTCGTGCGTACATACATCACACACCATTAGTTAAATGAGAATTCGAGATATATCCCCCTATATAAATTTTAATCGCAAAATATGCCCACAAGGTAGAGAAAATTTGTAAATGACATTTTTTTTAACTCTTCTTAGATATTCTGACAATATCAATAGAAGAATAGATAGATGATGTTTACTTACTTGCTAAAATAAACTCCGTTTTACGAAAAAGAAGGAAGAGTAATATTGCATGGAACATGTTTGAATATATTTTCCCTTTCCTGCTCATACTGTATATAAAATGAAAATCTGCCATTTATATATATAGCATTATTATTGATTCGCGTTATTTTATAACATATATTAACACCAGTACGACCTTTCTTTCAAGTCCATATTGATTATCATAATGAACATATCTAATTAATAGAATTATTATCGCTGAACGATCTGCCTAGAACCGTTCAATTAAACATGAATTTAAACTTACTGTCCGTGCAGCTCATTTCAGAAAAAATAAAGAAAACTGGGGTTTTATCTTCAATATCGGAAATTTTCGACGCAAATAGTGGATAAATCTCGAACTCTCGTAAATAACGGTGTAAGTTATATATAGTACGCTTACAGTCAAAGAAAATGGTTTTCTATGTTAATTGTAGTTATATATAGTACGCTTAAAGTCAAAGAAAATGGTTTTCTATGTTAATTGTAGTTATATATAGTACGCTTGTAAACAGTCAAAGAAAATGGTTTTCTATGATAATTGTAGTGCACCGTAGTTGACTTTCTTCATAAGTCGAACATGCTCTATAACTATCTAAGGCCAAGCTATGGTTATCACAGTCGGCTGACAGATCATATTACCTTCCCTTCCTCGTCGTCAATGTGGTGAAGTGCAGGTTATTAATGTAAAGATAAAGGCCAAGTATAATCAGCAAATGATACTTAGCCGGGTAATGAGCTGTGTCTCGGAGATACGAAATACTCGTCCATTACTAATTTTTAAATTTCATTTATTCAAAACAAAATTCTACTGTTATACATTATCAAACGTTATGTATATTCCATTATCGATCGATACCACCAGTGATTATGACATTTTGTCAAAATCTACTGTCCTGTTCACGAAATTCAGAGCACCCTGTTTGGCGATTTATTCTGTCGTCTGAAAAATATTGTTTCATAGAATTAACATCCTTTAGTCGTAATAGGAAATTAACTTCAACTTACCCTATCAGCTACCTTCAAACCGAAATATGAAAAACCATGTCTACGGAAATTTCCCATGTTAATTTCAAGCCGCCGCCAAATTGTTCTCCGTGTCAATAATAGTAATCAGTGACGTCAAAGCCTCCGACGTCACACATTTTCAGCGATTTTACTACAGAAAATCCCCATAGACTTTCTTCTTCCGTTCTATTTCTAACTTAACTGACGCACAGCCAAAACAATGGTATTTTCTGTTACGACTAAAGAAGTACTATAAAATTGATATCTTTTGGAAAATGACATGATCATATTTTAGAGAAAACCGGGAAAACAGGTAGCTCTGGAATTAGTGACCAGGACAGTAGGTCACCCATTTGAACACTTCCAAGAAGTGTGATGTAGTAAGTTGATCACGCGTCACACCAGACTAAGTTCAAGGATAAACTGCACTGCTGTCTGCAGAAAGATGTTTGGATGAGCGAATTCAGGCATTAGTGGATCATATATATATATATATATTCGATATTTAGGATGAAAATGTGATCCGCTTGTGTGAGTACTCAATATTGAGTTTATCTTTGGTTCTTACGGAATCATAACTCCAGAAATATTTTAGTATAAGCGAATATTGAGTCATGCTAGGTAAGTTAATATAGATCAAATTTTCGCCTATAAAGTTATGTACCTTTTTTCGCGGTTGTACTCGACTTTTGCATTATTCTAATCACTTCCAGAAGAACTTAAGTTTGTGCAGAACCAGAGCTTTCACAAAGAATATACAAAAATAGTTGTTTATACTTGTACAGTACATGCGGTTTGGGGCTTAAAGACGAAAGGACGCAGAGTATGAATGGGACGGACAATTCTTACGTCATAACGTCTACTTGAGATCAATCTACTTCCACTTCCTCCTCTACGCACATGCGTACTCGCAAACGTTACTTTCTGATTTTGAGGCAAAATTTATGTACCATAATGTACAGTGACGGTGGTACGTAAAGGGGGTAAATGAGGGAATCCATCTATTTTTCCTCTTTTGAGACATTTCTATCTATGAGTTCGCTTCACTCTCTTATATGAATCTAGGCATAGCCTACGAGTTAGCGTAGCATGTTTCAAAGTTATTGTCTTACTGATGAATTGGAGAAGACAGGACTCCGACCACCTGTCCTCTCTGAATGTCAGTCGGACTCCTCGGGTGATAACATACATGAGCTCGCTACAACCGGCAGAGCACGGACTGTATTACGTACGCCCTCTTTTGATATCCATTTACATATTCATCTGTGTGGCTTGGGTCCCTGCGTTTTGCGGTCTTGTTTGTGTGTTGTCATCTAATAATGAGGAGGTTGTTTTACACCACAATTGTACGTTCTTCGAGACCTCTGAGTAATCGGAAAAGTAAGAGGGTTGTGCGCACGTAATCCAGGATAACCACACCTTCTGCTATTTCCATGGCAGATGGCCGTCCTAAGTCGGCACAGGTTGCCCATTGGTCTCGTCGGTTTATGTGTAGTCCTTTGTGTTTGGTGTTTCTGTGTTGTGCGTTGACGTTCCTTGTTCCTTATGCGTCCCTTTCTGTGCTTGTCTGCTTTGTGTTTTTGCATTGGATGTTTTAAGGTTTTGCTGTGGTTGCTGCAACTTGGTGTTGTTAGAGATCCCCTCCATTGTTTTACTTTTGAAGCACTCGTTTTTCTGATCATCTACTAATTTATTTATCTACCAATTTATTCAAATTCTGTTGATTTTGAATTCGCAATTCGTTCGTTAGTAACTATATGTAAAAATACAGATATTCCTTCGGATCACGAACATCAGACTTCACGTGCAAAGTCGCACATACTGTAACGTCATACTTGACATCATTACGTCATTATTTACTTTTTGCAAGATGGCTGGAGTAACGTCGGTTAAGTAAATTGTTTTCAGCACAGAAGGAAACTCAAAGGAAAATAAAACTGGATAAGTACTGATCGATTTACTGATTCAAACAAAATATTATTCATTCATCATGGTATAAATTTCTGCTGGGTTACTGTGGTTTCCGGCGGAAGCGAAGGAAAGTATACAGTATAGGCAGTTTCTGAAAATTAAGTATTTTTCAAAAGTCGATGTAAAGTAGGATCTTACATATGTGTATAGACTTTCCTATCTATAAGGTCGCTTCGCGAACTGGTCAGGAGCTACGCTCCCTTGATAAAATTCAAAATTGGGCAATTTTTAAAATAACCGTTTCAATGTAAATCTTTCGTCGTTTCCAGGAGGATAATTGACCCTTCCGAACGCGGGAAAAATTTGACCGAGGTTCGAATCCTGTTTGTCCGAGGTAAAAGCATTGTGACGTCACGAAATTTTGCACTTTTTTCCCGCAATCGGAAGGGTCAATTTTCAAACAATAATGTCGAAGGGTTCCGACTCTCTACCTTCTTGAAGAAAATTCCAAATCAATCTACATGCACCAGACACGTGTTTCGAATATCAAATTCTCATCAGTGATGCTTTCAGCGGCGCCACCATTAATAATTTCAGTAGCGCCCTCTTGAAATTTTTTGAAGTTAGATTTTTACATTTACATTACAGAGAGCGCGCGGCTCCAAATTTTCTGTAGGGTCGATTCAGTAGCATATCCAAATAAAATCTATGTTCAAAATAGCATTGGAGGGATGGTGCTAAGATGTTAAAGTCCTTTAATTTCGATGATATTTATCGGTGAAATGGCTAGTATCCGAAATAGCAAAAAAAAGTATATTTTATGTCTCATTGATAAAAGGCCAAAACAAAGCTTCTTTTAGGTGACAAAGCTGGAAAGAAGTAATTAATACACTTGACAAACATCAGGCCACGGGGAACGATTTTAACTGCTCCACACTGCAACGTGAAATAAGTGTCTATATTAATAATGTCGAAGGGTTCCAACTCTCTACCTTCTTGAAGAAAATTCCAAATCAATCTACATGCACCAGACACGTGTTTCGAATATCAAATTCTCATCAGTGATGCTTTCAGCGGCGCCACCATTAATAATTTCAGTAGCGCCCTCTTGAAATTTTTTGAAGTTAGATTTTTACATTTACATTACAGAGAGCGCGCGGCTCCAAATTTCCTGTAGGGTCGATTCAGTAGCATATCCAAATAAAATCTATGTTCAAAATAGCATTGGAGGGATGGTGCTAAGATGTTAAACTCCTTTAATTTCGATGATATTTATCGGTGAAATGGCTAGTATCCGAAATAGCAAAAAAAGTGTATTTTATGTCTCATTGATAAAAGGCCAAAACAAAGCTTCTTTCAGGTGACAAAGCTGGAAAGAAGTAATTAATACACTTGACAAACATCAGGCCACGGGGAACGATTTTAACTGCTCCACACTGCAACGTGAAATAAGTGTCTATATTAACAATGTCGAAGGGTTCCAACTCTCTACCTTCTTGAAGAAAATTCCAAATCAATCTACATGCACCAGACACGTGTTTCGAATATTAAATTCTCATCAGTGATGCTTTTAATGGCTCCACCATAAAAAGTTTCAGTAGCGCCCTTTTTAAATTTTTTGAAGTTAGATTTTTACATTTACATTACAGAGAGCACGCGGCTCCAAATTTAAGTGATTTGAAATTCCAGATTTTCCCCGAGGGCACATGTCGCCAAGTTCGATCAACTTCGGTTGATCGCCTGTCTCTTCAATGTATTCGAAAATGTCTGTGCATATAACCCCCTCCCATTACACATAATATCTCGATTATCTGTTATCAAAATATTTTGAAATTTTTAAACGCGGGTCCTTTAGCATCATATCCCATCCATCATGCTACGTCTTCGCCACATGTTTGGACATAGTATTTTTCACACTCTTTGGCCATATTTCATTGTTTAGAGTGAGGATCACTGACGAGGGATAAGTGAATTTGTATGCCTTCGGTTTCTGATTTTCTGAATTATCGATTTTGTGCTATGTACAGGGATATGGTCATCAGCGTCCCGACCAATCAGAAATAAGCAAAATCGGCAATAATTCCTAATCATTTAATAAAATAAGATATAGATCGTTTAAAAAGAGTTAAGATGACAAATATTGATAATTTCAAAATTAGTCATAAGGGATATGTTAACAAAAAGAAAAGGGAATGATCTCCAGCATGACCACCAAAAGTATAAAAACAACAGCTGCGCTCTACTACAGGCTTTGCCTATATTCATATTATTCTTTTAAGTAATTGATGAAATTGGTCCAGAAACATCTTCATCATGAAGAAGACACCTTATTTCCTAAAATAATTACACAATCTTGAATGTCAATATTGAAATATATGTTCTATAGTACCAATTGTATTGTACTAGACACGCGTTTTGGATATTGAACCCTCGTCAGTAGTTCTTCATGTCAAACAGTTTAAATAGAGACAAAGTGAATAATGTAGACTTTTAATTTCCTCTTGCAAAATGAGCGGCTTCAAATTTTGTACAGGGTTTATTCAGAAGCGTATTTAAGTAAAAAATATGGCCAAAAATCGTTGGAGGATATGTGCAAGGAGCTTAATTCTAAAACAATGTCTGAAAAAAATATGCCGAAACCCCAACTACGGACAGAGTTATGCAATGCGGGAGATACCCCATAGTTTTAGAAATGATGGTCTAATTTGATGACAGGATATTTAGAATATATTTCAATGCAGTGCGTAAACACTAAAACTTAGTGTAAGTGAGCAATTCTTGGGGACTTACAGTCCACTAGCAGTGATACCAGCCGAGTGGTTGAAAATATATGTTCTATAGTACCAATGTCATTGTACTAGACACGTGTTTCGGATATTGATTCCTCGTCGGTAGTACTTCATGTCAAACAGTATAGCCAAAATGAATAATATAGACTTTTAATTTCCTCTTGCCAAAATGAGCTGCTCCAAATTTTGTGCAGGATTTATTCAGAAGCGTATTTTAGTGAAAAATATGGCCACAAATCGTTGGAGGGTGGGCGCAAGGAGCTTAATTCTAAAAATGTCCGAAAAAATAATGCCGAAACCCAAGCTAAGGACAGAGCTATGCAATGAGGGAGATACCCTTAGTTTTAGAAATGTAGTTCTAATTTGATGACAGGAATTTAGAATATATTTCAATGCAGTGCGTAGACACTTAAACTAGGTGAGCGATATCCTTTGGCACTTACAGCCCACCAGCAGCGATACCAGCCTAGTAATTGAAATTTTCAATACATGTATTTGAATATATGTTCTAAAGTACCAATTTTATTGTACTAGACACGTGTTTCGGATATTGAATCCTCGTCAGTAGTACTTCGTGTCAAACAGTTTAGATAAAGCCAAAGCGAATTTTCCTGGCGCCATAGATATCTTATGTAAACAGGTACATTTCGGGGAATTTCAGAAAAACGCTAAAATTATTCATGCAAAAAGACTAAATGTTTTTATATCATGCCGACGTATGAATTTTGTAATATTATAGGGAGCGTAGCGAAGCGAACTGGTTGCAAAGCGACCCTATAAATATCCAAGTCCAGTATCACATAATTATGTAGGTTCCTACTTTACATCGACAAAGATACTAAACTTTCAGAAAGTGCCTATACTGAAAGCCAATTTCTTTCTGTATTCTGTCCGTCACTTCCGCCGGAAACCACAGTAGCCCAGCAGAAAGGGGTAGGGCCACGAAGCCCCTAAAACGGCCCTGCAATTTTCCTTTAAATTAAACTTAATGATATATACTTGATATATCACATAAAATATAATGAATGTTTCCCGCTTTTAATAAAAGGAACATATCACGGACCGAAGCACCATAGTAAGACTTATGACGTCATCAAGTGACGTCATTTTGACGTTATTGACAATACATGGTCAAAAATGCTCGAAAATGTGTCTTTCGTGAAGAATTAGGACGTTGCCACATTCGTCGAGAAAACATAAAACTTTAATGACAAGAAGATATAAAGGTTCTCTTTCATTTGTAAATTTTTCGTGTTTCTCGATGCATGTGGCCATTGCTAATTTTAAAGAAACATGTAGGTTTTGCAGCAATTTGACGAAAAAATGCCAATTTTGGGGTTTTCAAAGGCTCAAAGCTGCTGATACACGCATTATTTACAAAATCTAAACATATAATTTAGTAAAGAACTATACAAAGTATCAAGTCACACAAAAAAATAAAACAATTCAAATGTTAAGAAACAGGGTCAATTTAGGGGTTTCGTGGCCCTATCCTTTTATACCGTGATGAATGAATAATTTTTTGTATGAAATCAGTAATTCGATCAGTTCTTATCCAATTCTAATTACCTTTGAGTTTCTTTGTCATACACAGGCAGCTGAATAAAGTTTACTAAACCGACGTTACTCCAGCCATCCTGCAATCATGTATTAATGACATAATGATGTCAGTACTCAAAAGTTTATGACGTCAAGTATAACGATACAGTATGTGCAACTTTGCACGTGAAGTCTGGTGTTTATATTCCGAAGCAATTTCACGTATTCTAACGAACGAATTATGAATTCAAAATCAACAGAATTTGAATAAATTGGTAGATTAATAAATTGGTAGATGATCAGAAAAACAGATGCTTCAAAATAAGACAATGAATTTTCTTAAATGATGCTATTGAATTTGAAGATGTTTGACATTTGAAACATGCCACGCTCCCTCCTAGGCAATGCCTAGATTAATATTTTCTTTAAATTTGTGCATTTCTCTATGTCGTTGTAAAAAGATTATGAGAATAACGTAATTGATTGATTGATTGATATTTGAATATGTTTAAACTAAATTAATGCATTGCATTTTTAAAGGCGCCATCTACAATAATTTCCGTCCTTGTACTGGACTCCTGCTCATTCGGTAGTGTTATCCTTCGTGTATCTATGTTGCTATCTTATTGTCTCCGTTTGTTCCTTCATGTATCTACATTGCTATCTTATTGTCTCCGTTTGTTCCTTCGTGTATCTATGTTGCTATCTTATTGTCTCCGTTTGTTCCTTCGTGTATCTATGTTGCTATCTTATTATCTCCGTTTGTTCCTTCGTGTATCTATGTTGCTATCTTATTGTCTCCGTTTGTTCCTCCGTGTATCTATGTTGCTATCTTATTATCTCCGTTTGTTCCTTCGTTTATCTATGTTGCTATCTTATTGTCTCCGTTTGTTCCTTCGTGTATCTATGTTGCTATCTTATTGTCTCCGTTTGTTCCTTCGTGTATCTATGTTGCTTTCTTATTGTCTCCGTTTGTTCATTCGTGTATCTATGTTGCTTTCTTATTGTCTCCGTTTGTTCCTTCGTGTATCTATGTTGCTATCTTATTGTCTCCGTTTGTTCCTTCGTGTATCTATGTTGCTTTCTTATTGTCTCCGTTTGTTCCTTCGTGTATCTAGGTGCGTTCCGCTGTTGTCACTGTTGGGGATCTCCTCCCTGTGTTTATTTTGTTTCATGAAGGCCTTTTGATTGTTATTTTTCGATTCTGATTTTTGGTTTTGTGATTGACTTTCATTCGCTTATCATTTAATTTCCATTGTCATTTTCAAGAAACGAAGATTCTGATTGGCTGAGAAATTTTGTTGATACATCGATCAACACAATTTTTCTCGGAAGTCTATTTATAGCATTCTTTTTAGAACCGGGGGTTCCCTCAAACACGAATAAACTCGTTGCTGAGAATACAATTTGTTGGTGTTTGCTTATCATTTCAAGAGTACCATTTCTTTTCTACTTACTAAAAAATTAACTGTGTATGTAGAATTTGCTCAAACTGGTCCTTATTCCAAAGATATAGAGAGAGATCGTTCGCTGTTTAAATAATGGCGGCTGCCATCACTTGTTTTGGCAGACGTATCACTGCGAAACTCTCCGCCGTGCGAAATATAGTGCGATGATTGATTGTTTTTAGATCTGAGAAAACAGTCTGTTTTCCATATGTAGATGATAATAAAATGATAAGAAATGAATTTTATATTTTTCTGTTGATGCAGGTATCATCCGAAAAATTGGACAGAAAACTTTTGCATTAACGCGCTAATTGTCTTGGGTCTCAGGATCTCATATTTTCAACAGTCCCTTACTTCATAGGATGTCACCTCCTTCATCTTTTACATGATTTTGTAATCTTAACATGTCTGCCGGATTATTTTGGAAAAATGACACATCTCTTATCTATTTATTCCATGAAATAAAGAAAACAAAAAAATAATGACTAATAATCAAAATTTACACTCGCCGATATTCGGAACGAATTATTCAATGTCATAATTAATATTCTAGATCGAATCAAGACAAATTAATATTTCATATCTAAAATTTTCCAGCTCGCTACACTCTCCGATTCTTCATAAGAATAAACTGGAGAAGAAAGCTAACACATTTAACATGATATGCATCCCCCTCCCAAATCAATCCTTAGTGCACATGCCCCCCCCCCCCCCCCGGGCCGTGATGTGCACCGAAATATTTCTACATGATGGGTGGACTTCTGAAAATTTGGACCCCCCTGAGGAAATTCTACAGTCGCTACGGGGATATAACAAAAGCATATCAGAAACCCCCCCCCCCTCCCCCAGCCTTTCAGAGTCAAGAATGATCACCAACATTATGGATTGCGATTGAATGACTGTCATCATCACCAAACAAGAAATATTTACCTGATCAATATGTACAACGAGATAATTTGACAAGTTTTCATGAAGCTGTTAATTGTGACGGGTGTTGCATTCAGTCAGAAGACGCTGACTCCTTCCGGGCATCTGGTCTCACTTCGGAATGAAATGCAACCGTTCCAATGGAAATTCTTATGATTTTGCCTTGCCTTCTCCACTTTGAGACTGAATTACTAATAGATACACTTCTTTGATGTTTATTACTATCCTTATGAGTTGTTTGCACAATTTCTTTTTCATTTCTTGTCAAAGCCAACAGACGATCATACACAGCCAATTGTGCCTCACATGAAATTCATATGAAATGAGCATCATGTAAATTTCACATGAAAGTTCATGTAAAATTCATGTAAATTTCACATAAGATTTATGTGAAAAATATTTCACATGAATTTCACATAAATTTCCTTCACATGAATTTCACATGATTTTTTCTAAGTGACCTTCACAGGAAAATGAATTCACATAACATCCATGTAAAAATCTTCACATGAATTTCATATGAAAAAATTCATGTAAATTTCATGTTCGTGCTCGTTTCACATAGATTTCATGTGAACTTTCATGTAAAGTTCATGTAAATTTCACATGAATTTCATATGAGGCTCAATTGGCTGTGTAGGTATCGTGGAGTAAAGCTCAACAGTTTTTGGTATGATAAAAGCCAAACCTGTGTACAAAAAACACCATGGATTTTTGAATTACTACATTAATTATTTCAATTGCAAACGGAGAAAATTCAGTGTAAAAGCCAGTTTTCGATTTAATCTACTACTTCAACACAATCTGTATCCATGAAATGGGAATCGACCCAGACAACAAATTTTTATCTTAATGTATATAAACATGACACTATCATAAAAAGTGACTCTATCATAAAAAGTAACTCTATCAAAAAAAAGTCAAGTTATCAAAATATGACAACCAACAAATTGTATTTCACCAAGGAAAGCTAATGTACCCTTAGGAATCAACAATCCTGATAAACATGATAAATAATGTATGAAAATTTAATGGCTGAATGATAACGACACTATTTTATAAATTCACTAAAATTGTCAACAGCTAATCAGCCTAATGTCTTGTCATCACCAGAGCCTTATGTGCCAGTGGGCACGAAGAGGATAAGTAAGAGGGGAGGTGAAAAATAGTCTTGTCATCAGAATATTTAGTAATGCTTATAGATTGGAACAAATATTCTGATAATTTTTTTCGCATTTTTTTAGCCTTTTTACTTCACTTAAATGGATTTTGTATGAATTAAATTTTTTAAATATTCATGAATAATTTTATAAACATGGAGTGAAAGATTGACCTAATAATTATGGCCTTACGATTATGAATCTACATTTTCAGAGCCTTTATTATGACGTCATGAAAGTGGAATGGTAAGATTGATTTTATATCGTCATTTCCCAGAGTTTAAAGGCCGACGGGGGACTATATAAGGGGACAGGTAAATCTTCTGTCATTTCCTCACTGATCGCTATAAGGTTAACATTTCTTATTGGTATCCGATTGGTTCCCTTTAATCCTTTTACTCCTATCAATTTTTGATTGACAGCTTAAAACAGATGAGACTCGGGTATCCCATTAGCATAATAAAGAATTACCTGTCGGTTTGTCCTTGATGTAACACGCCGCTCGCAGACGGCGTACTCTTCAAAGACGGTATACCACGCCTACCAAGCTTATGTTACTCAGGTATAACTATTAATGACCGGGTGGTTCCCAACGTCGTCCTTTAAGGACTGTTTCCATAGAATTTGATGACATCACAGTGAGTCTACGTCAGATGACGTATTCCGCAAAGACCCAACACCAACTTGCAACAAGGTCATAGGAGGCACAGGCCTGCAATATAGTAGATGCCAAAGTGAAGAAAAGCGGAACTAAAATCGGACGCATGCGTAGGAGATTGACCTAACACGTCCCTGGTTTTGAAAAAAAAAAGTTGCACGTCATAGATAAGTCAAGACACATCCGTACATTTCATGTATGGATTCTGTTAAGACAAAAGGTTTCACCCATAATATAAACCATGGCCAGACAATACGCTTGGTATAAGGTCATGGAAAACCTTGGCGTGATTATGTTCTAAATCAACTTTATCAAAATGACGAAACGTAAAGAGGCTGGGACAATATTCAATTTGAATAATAATTATCTTCTTGACCTTGAGTATATGACGTTGGTCCAATGTATTGACATATCATTTGGCCCTAGCATAAATTGCAGGAGAGTAGTCTATATCATTCAGATCAATACATACTAGTGAGTTAAAGAAGATCCCGACGATAATCTCAACAACACTCACAACATAGCACCAAACTGAACATCGACGGACCCCTAGCAAGCTAGAGGTGGGACCAGGTGCCCGGGAGGAGGAAGCATCCCCTGTTTGCTAGCCGCATCCTCCCTTTATGTTCATGCACGGAAATGAAAACAATATATAATATTAGTTATTAGGTTTGTTACTGACCTTACACGGAAATCTGTCGGGTTGATAAAGCCCATAGAAGGCTCGGCGCAAGCGCCTCGCCTTCTATGGGCTTTATCAACCCGACAGATTTCCGTGTAAGGTCAGTAACAAACCTAATAACTGATTTGTTTTGTCGAGGACCATTTTAGGTATGACAGACAGACAGACATGGTGATTCCTACTGTCCTCCTGCTTTACCAAGCAATAGTGCTGTAAAGTTTTACCCAGTTTTGCTAATTGTCGGCCATTGCCTTACAAATTTTTGAAACTGACTTTCCACAAGAATTTGTCGGGCAGTCACATGACCAAATTCAAGCATTCCCATTGGGTCAAACTAGTCCGAGGCAAAACAAAGAATACATGCACTGTCTGTGGTTTCCTCTATATAGAAAGTGCTATGGCGACCATGTCAGGGGGAAAATATTCAAAACACCCTTGGATCAATTCTGATAGAAGCTAAATGTTCAAGACAGGCATTGAAAGTTATGGTAAAACACAAATATCATATCCAAATTGAACTTGACCTTGGTTGGTAGAGACAACTCAAAATGTCTCTTATTCTAGACAAATTATCAAATTCCTCAATTTTTATTTTAGACTGCATTAACAGTATTCAGAATGGGATGCATTGCAATCTATTTTTTAACTTGGACCAAAAAGAGCTTGTCATTTTTTCTTTCAGGATTGATCGCCTCTTTTAGGAAGAATCCAATATTTCAACATGACTGTCTGAATTTACATTTGAAGTTTTTAAATGCACATTCAGGGTACATTTTAGTGAAATACTAGTATCTTTATATGTCAGTAATATTTCACAAGTGGCTCAAACAGTAAAATGCCTTATTTTAACAATAAAGCACAACATGTCCAAGTACCTTCTATACCTTATGACGCAATGCTGCCATAACCCAAGTGCAAAACCGAGAACGGTTGTAGGTGGTTAACCCTAAGAGAAAAGAAAGATTTCTGAAATGATATGGTTTTATTCTATTTTCATTTTTGTAAAAGGACAATAATTATATTATTCAACATCCCCTGTAACATTTTTTTATTATAAAGTCATAAAACCTACTACACATGTACTTGTACAGCCGTTTGGCAATTTTCAAATCAATGATTTTATTAAGGCATTAGGGGTACAATACTCTACTTCTGGTTGTGTTGATTAAAGAAAAATTGAATACCAAGAAGTTGGCGAAAGACGCACGACATGGGCAATGTCAGGACCATACATTTTGCCGGTGAGTTGAAATGAAACATTAAATAAGTATCAGATATCTATAAAATATGGAAGTATATAATTTTTTAGCTTTTCGACGATATTGTTATTTTACCCCTAATACCCTAAAATAAATTGTCACCTTTCGAATATATAAAAGGAGATGATAATAAATATTGCCATGACAATTTTTATGCAACAAGTAACAGACCAATGTAATCATACATGATGCAACAAAATTAACATATCAATGCATAATCTCATGGATATGTAATTTTACTTCCGATACGTCATTTCTGCTAAGTGCTGTACATCTAGTGGCTTTCAGATTTTATGTTTAGAAAATAATTAGTAACAGTAAACTTATCATTACTTGAAAAATAGCTGTTTCGGGTAAATCAATCAATAGTCAGAAAATGATCAATAATAGGGAAAAAATCAATTCTCAGAGAATAACACAAAATGGTAACCCAACCAATTATTAGCACATAATTGAAAAGGGTAAAAAAAATCAGATATGGTAAACAAAATAAATTCTTGAAATATATATTGAAATTAGGAAGGGTTAACCATTTGATTATTGATTCAGATATAAATCAGAAATTAACATTTCATGGAAGAAATAAATTACATGTAATGAAATTATTTAAGTAAACAATAAAGAAAGAAATACTTTATTGTTATGCATAGAATTAATAAAATTCTAAATATATGCAGCAATGAAATGATTATGACCATCAAATTGAATAATTATTGATAATCAGCCTTAAGTTTTCACTTCTTTACACCTTTGTCTCTTTACTTTCACTAAAATTCTTTCAAAAATTTTCAGAATTTTGCAAAACTTTTGTCATTAAGTAAGAGATTGAAAAATATTTTCGTTTAAATTGTATCATGTTATCTAATAACATTCCTACATACTAAATAGAAAATTTAAAAGAAAAAAATTGTGAATTAAAGTTTATCAAAAGAATGAAGCATTTCAAATTTACAAATATTTCAAAAAACTTTCAGATTTTTGTGAAACTTGGTGTTTGTCTCCCTTTTACTCATTTCCATGTAATAGTTGACGTTTCAAAACATACCAACTGATTTTCTGTACAACTTGTGCATGTACATGTATGTATATCATGAAATGTGCTAAAATAATTGCATAAATAATAACAGCATCTTTAAAAGATAAAATTCAAGGAGATCACAACTACTTTAAAAACAAATGTATCAGATCAAGTTATTCAGCAGATATACTACATGTATGCATAAAAAGAGAACTTCAAGGGGATCAAATAATACTGAACATGTACTTCCTTTAGAGAAATTTACACTCCCCCCTCCCTTAATCTTTAAATTTCTTCGCTAGACCTGCTCCATTTTTTTCCTATCCCAACACCCACACATCCTCCCTCCATCCGATAAAAAGAAAATCTAGATCTGCTCTTAAAATATTCTTTTTTCCATACTATAATCAATTTAAGGTGTTTTCCCCTGATTGGCTACATTACATACATGTACATAAAAATATAACATAAAACTTTAGAAGCTTAAAAGAAAAAAAAAAGTAGCTGCGTACTGTGTACATAGAGATCATTAATAGATTTCCATAAAACTGAAAATAAACTGACGATTCTATCACAGACAAGGCAGGAACTAATGTGACGGGTTTTTTTTCACAAACTCGCTAGGATCGACATCAAATTCACCTATGTTTACAATTCACCATATCCATAATCTACTCGGTCTGTAATATACTTCTCATAAGAGCGTTTACAACGTCTAGTGTCTCATCTTGCACTATCACAATGTCAAATTTTTTCTTGTAAAGTTCTAAACTTTCCTCCACCTGAAAAAAATAAATTTGAACCAATCAACCAATCAGGTTAAATAAAAAAGATTTTTTTTCAACCAATCAGGTTTCAGAATAGAGATGAGAGAAGAGATTTTTAATTCATTCATCAATTTGTTCATGTTCTATATTTATTGGTACAGTTCAAATCTTTTAAATTAATAACAACATTATTCCTCTTAAATTCAACTTACATTTACAGATTTCATATCTTTCTGTCATCTTTCCTATTTCTAACACTACAAAAATACCATGTTTATCAGAATATGACGGAACTTTAAGAATATTTGACCTTGACATCAACATGATAAAGGTACTGACCTTGACATTGAGAAATCCTATTTTTAGCTTATTTTTTACACCAGTAGCACCGTCCGCCATATGTAGGTCCCCAAGGGAATCCCCGATCAGGATAACATTATGCCGATGTGAGAGATTCTTAAAATAGTCCGAGTCATGGATAGAACTTTCGTTCTTGTTGTAAACATGGATCAGATCACCTTTGAAGCCGATCATTTTTCCCTACAAAAGAAGAAAAGGATGCTTAACTCAAAGCAAAACATATGTGATATGTTTGTCAAAAAGCAGTAACTTTCAGTGTCTAATTTTGTGTTTTCGTGCAAAAATAAATTACAGTGGTAGGTACATGTACATTTATTTGATCTAACAAATGGATCATCCTTTGTAATTCATTTCTGCATGAAAACACAAAATTTAACACATATACAATAAATATCAACATTTCATTCATGGATGACTTTTTAAAAAGTTTAGATGTAGTACAAGGATTTAGGGAATCATTGGATTACAGAAAATGTAAAGATTGTTGGGAAGAAATTAAACAAGCTTATAATGCATCAAATATGCTAAGTGCCAAGTTGCAAAACTTGAATGGTCTTGACAGATGGGAAACATCACAGGCACGTTTCAGGTTGATACACATTCATATATAATTCAGAAACCATTTTCAATTACCTGAGTCCTATGAATTTGACCTTTGATCTTTTGATTCCAAAATCAATAGGGGTCATCCTTGATTCATGGAAAACATTTCTGACAAGTTTCATGATTATAGGTGCAATACATGCTCAAATATGGTCCCTAAACCATTTTCAATTTTCAGATTCCTATGACCTTGACCTTTGACCTTTTGATGCCAAAATCACTAGGGGTCATCCTTGATTCATGGGAAACATTTCCGGAACATTTCATGATCATGGATGCAATACAGGCTCAAACATTATCCGGAAACCATTTTCAATCATCAGTGATATGAGCTTGACCTATGACCTTTTGAATTCAAAATCAATAGGGGTCATCCTTGATTCATGGAAAGCATTTCTGGCACGATTCATGATCATGGGTGCTATACAGGCTCTAATGGTCCGGAAACCATTTTCAATCATCAGAATTCTGTGACCTTGACCTTTGGACCCATAAATCAATAGGAGTCATTCTTGATTCATGAGAAATATATCTGGCAAGTTTCGTGATCATAGGTTCAATACACCCTCTTGTACCATCCAAAAACCATTTTCAAACATCGGAATAATATGACCTTGACTTTTGGACCCCAAAATCAATTGGGGTCATCCTTAATTCATGGGAATCATTTCTTGCAAGTTTCATGATCATAGGTGCAATACACCCTCTTATATAATCCGAAAACCATTTTCAAACATTTTGAGTACTATGACCTTGACCTTTGGACCGCAAATTCAATAGGGGTCATCCTTGACTCATGGTGAGTATGTGTATGAAGTTTCATTGCACTAGCATGTATTACACTTAACTTATAGTGCGGAAACCAATTTCAAACATTGGAGTACTATGACCTTGACCTTTGACCTTTTGACCCCAAAATCAATAGGGGTCATCCTTGACTCATGGTGAGTATGTGTATGAAGTTTCATTGCACTAGCATGTATCATACTTGACTTATAGTCTGGAAACCAATTGCTGACGCCTGCCCGCCCGCCTGTCTCACATCAAATCATAAATCTAATGATAAATGACATTTTTAAAAAAATCAAACGATAAGGAATGACTCTGATTTGTTTTCCGTTGAATGGAGGTCTACCTCAAATACAATTTTCCTTCCTTTTTTTCGTGATACATTGTACATGTATATACAATGATATATACGTACATCCATCTAACGAAACAATTCCAGTATGCTTCAATGCAAACAATTCAAAAGAAAAATTTAAAGGCTATTAAAATTTACCTTTCTGATTGCGGGAAAAAAAATGCAAAATGTCACAATGCTTTTACCTCGGACAAACAAGCTTCTAACCTTGGTCAAACATCGAAATTGCATTGTGACGTCATGAAATTTCTCAAATTTTTCCCACATTCAGAAGGGTCAATTGTCCATACCTCTTCATCAAAATCTATATAGTTTGACACGACTCTCATATTTTTATGAAACTGAGACTGTTGTCTTATGACCTCCTCAATGACGTCACCGACCCCGGCAGAAAATATGAGAAGGGGAATATTCTTGGCATCTAACTGGTCAAACAACCACGGGCAGCCATCTCTGAAATAGAGGAAAGAGGTACAGAACATCACCTTACGTGTACTGTATACATAGAAATATACAATTATAGCTACTTTCGTAACTTTCAAATAGCAAACCTTTCTGTATATGTCCCAATGGGCAAGCCTGGAAACGACATACTCAATATTTATGCTTTATTACGTAACATATGTTGCTGAAATTTTTTGACAATATACAAAATCTTTGTCAATTAAAATATAAAATTTCAGTATTTATGTACAATGAGATTTTCTTTTGCCATCAGAAGTCTACCCCATAAATACCATGAATACTGTATACATACTTATTTCAAGTGGAATCCTATCACATCAGAGTCTTATTAACGCCTGAGCTAAGTCATTGAAATCTTAAAGATTATAACTGAAAATACACATGTAGGTCAAGTGAGCTAATTCATTATTACCCTAATACATCAATTTGCTCACTTTTGCCCTGTTTCCCCTAAAATTTGACTGTGCTAAAATAAGTACATGTAATATAGTAAAGCTGATAAAAATCTAATGGAAGTATAAATTTTAGAAAAAAAAAAAAAAGGTTTCAATTTGACAATACATGTATATTACCTTATGATCAGGATTTTTCCTATAGAAATTGATGCTATTTATACATGAATTACTTACATGTTAAAAACATGAACTTCAAAGAATTTTTTAACAAAATTTGTAGCTATCCAGATACTTTTATATTGGCATTTCAACATACCTGTTTAACATTTGTATGTTTTAGTGCAACAATATTTCAGAAGATATATACGGGCAAACTGACATATACTTAGGCATCATCATCAATTTATGTACTTCAATTATACATGTTATAAATCTAGAGGAATTGAATGCAAGATTTACCTGGGAAAATGAGCATAATTTTAATATGAGAATGGCACACGTATAAAAAATGTTTGTCACTATCAAAGTCAATAACTAAAATGTACATTCTGTGAATTTGTCATTTTTAATTCTAATAAAAGTTGAACATTTAGCCCAATAACAGCAAAACTTGATCCTGGAGAAAAAATCTCGCTATAAGGCCATATCAAATTAATTAAATGTTTTTTGGATTTTCTTGTGAAAAAAAGGGTGCGAGCGAGCGAAAATATAATTTTTCTTTTTTTTAAGTATTGCAGTTTTTAAGGTGTGACGAATGAAATAATTTTATTATTGATATAGGCTACCCCAGTAATACATTTCTGATGTTTTCTGTACTCAGAAAGGAATCCCTATAGAAATCTGGTGACTAGGAAGCCTGGCACATAGCTGTATTGAAAAGATTTTGAACATTCCCCCTCCTTGACTTTCGATGCCATGTGTATGGGACAACAAATTAGCTCCCAACAAAATTTTCCAAACACAAGAAGTATAATTTTCTTCAAAAATTGTACAATCTGAGACTTCTAGAAGCTTTAAGATTTGAAGAAATCAGAACCGACCCCAAAAATTCTTGAGCCAGAAATTTCGTGGTGCGGGCGAGCATTTTATTTTTATAATATTGTTTTTTTGAATTTTGAAAAATATGGTGCAGGAAATCCAAAGAACATTTAATTAATTTTGTATGGCCTTAACATAATCTTGAATGATTTATTATTATTTGTTTCTCATCAAAATTATACATGAAATTGAGAACACTCAAAACAGTTATCAAACAAAATCAAATTAGTTCTTCCCTCTTAACATGCACCTTTGGCTGCGGGTATAATGAAATATTAAGTGACCCTTCCGATTGCGGGAAAAAAATGCAAAATTTCATGACACCACAATGCTTTCATCTCGGACAAACAAGCTTCGAACCTCAGTCAAACATCGAAATTGCTTTGTGACGTCATGGAATTTCTCAAATTTTTCCCGCGTTCGGAAGGGTCACTTTTGCCATATGAATAACGTACATCTATAGTATTCGTGAACATGTATAAAAACCTATAACATCTATGGACTCTTCCTTCTCTGATCTTTTCTTTAATCATGTTAATACAAACCTAAGTTTGGCTGTAGAATTTTGCACCATTTCACTGATACCAGTCTTTGTTAAGGGATAGCTACTCAATAATGCATGAGCTTGGGTCCACCTGAAATATCAGTATAATTGTAAGACATATGAAAAAGACAGCAAATGTTGATCAAAAAGAAGAGTTCCTACGTGAACATGTTAGATATATCAATAACCAGGCAGAAGTCTCTGACAAGACTGTAACTCTCCTGGTTGTTTTGTTTTATTCACTCATTGACAAGTGATTAAGATATATACCAATTTCAATTTTTTTTAAACCAAAGACCATAGGGAGCAGGTGCTCTGACAAATTATAAGTAGCACAACAAAACAACATATCCATTGGACTGCAAATAGACCAGAAGTCTCTGACGAGACTGTAGCTCTCCTGGTTGTTTTTTCTAAAACATCAATTTACTTTCTTTTTTTTTTTAAACCAAGACCATAGGGAGCAGGCGCTCTAACAAATTATAAGTAGCATGACAAAACTACATATCCATTATACTGCAACTATAATAGCACTCATATAATTCATAATATCCGAGATAAAGTATTTCTAAAAAGAATGTCACACCCATTTTCCAAGATCCTTGGGACCAAGGACTGCTAGCTCAAATGAACTACCAATGACACATCAAGACTTGGATAAAGAATTAACTCCCCATCATAAATAGCTTTAAACGAGAAGAGAGCACAACTATATAGGAAAAATTACCACACCCATTTTCAAAGACCCTAGGGGTATAAGGCTAAAACAAAATATCAGGTGCACATCTATGCCACAGACCAATCATTGCAAAAAGAATTAATTCTACATCATTTATAGTGTCAGAGGAGTTGCAAGCACAAGATTACATTTACTTATATAGGAAAAATGACCACACCCATTTCTGAGACCCTAAGGGTCAGGGGCTAAAACATAAAAACAGGTGCATAACTAGACCAGAGACCCATAATATTGCAATAAGAATTTAGTCAGAGGAGTTGTGAGCACAAGATTACAAAGAGTTATATAGGAGAAAATGACCACACCCATTTCTATGACCCTGGGGGTCAGGGGCTCAAACAAAATATCAGCACAACCAGACCACAGACCCATCACATTGCAGAAAGAATTAAGTCTCCATCATTTATAGTGTCAGAGGAGTTGCGAGCACAGATTATATATAGTTATATAGGAGAAAATGACCACACCCATTTCTAAGACCCTGGGGATCAGGGGCTCAAATAAAATATCAGGTGCACAATGAGACTACAGACCCATCATATTGCAAAAAGAATTAAGTCTCCATCATTTATAAAGTCAGAGGAGTTGCGAACACAAGATTACATAGAGTTATATAGGAGAAAATGACCACACCCATTTCTAAGACCCTGGGGGTTAGGGGCTCAAACAAAATATCAGGTGCACAACAAACCATAGACCCATCATATTGCAAAAAGATTTAAGTCTCCATCATTTATAGTGTCAGAGGAGTTGCGAACACAAGGTTACATAGAGTTATATAGGAGAAAATGACCACACCCATTTCTAAGACCCTGGGGGTCAGGGGCTCAAACAAAATATCAGGTGCACAACTAGACTACAGACCCATCATATTGCAAAAAGAATTAAGTCTCCATCATTTATAGTGTCTGAGGAGTTGCGAACACAAGATTACATAGAGTTATATAGGAGAAAATGACCACACCCATTTCCAAGACCCTGGGGGTCAGGGGCTCAAACAAAATATCAGGTGCACAACAAGACCACAGACCCATCATATTGCAAAGAAATTAAGTCTCCATCATTTATAGTGTCAGAGGAGTTGTTCGGACAAGATTACATAGAATTTAATGACCACGCCCATTTTATAAGACCCTGGGGGTCAGGGACTGAAACTAAATGTCAGGTGCACAACTAGACCATGGACCAAGTAAAATGCAAAAAGAATTAACTTTCTATCTCTAACAGTGTCAGAGGAGTTGTCCGGACAAGATTACATAGAATTTAATGACCACGCCCATTTTCGAAGACCCTGGGGGTCAGGGAGTGAAACTAAATGTCAGGTGCACAACTAGACGATGGTCCAAGTAAAATGCAAAAAGAATTAACTTTCTATCTCTTACAGTTTCAGAGGAGTTGTCCGGACAAGAATTGTTTACGGACAGACGGACAGACAGACAGACGGACAGACGGACAGACGTACAGACGGACAGACGGACGGACGCCGGACAAAGGGTGATCGCATAAGCTCGACTGGTCTGAGACCAGTAGAGCTAAAAATCACTCAAATAGTTCATATATTTGAGATATGTATTTCAGAAAAAAAGAATGCCACACCCATTTTCCAAGATCCTACTTCCTAGGGGCCAGGGGCTGCTAGCTATCAATGAAACAACAAGACTACAGATGCATCATATTGCATGAAGAAGCCGGATGACAGGTATCGCAAAAGCTCTACTGGTCTGAGACCAGTAGAGCTAAAAAACAGAAATCAAAACAGATAGTACAATACAGTATATCTCCATACAAGACGCAGAAAAATCAAGGATTTAGGACAGTATGTGTATTTTAGTTCACCAAAAGAAAGAAGAAGTGGCAAATTATGAAAATTCCTGAAATTTTTCGTAAGGATATTTGTGAAACAGGAAACTGAGTTTGAAAAAACAGTTAGAGCAAGGAACCATATTTCGCCGGTGACCATATTTCGCCGTTTCATGGTTAATTGCTTCTCGTTGGTTATTGGAATTGTTTGTCAAGCTTATTTTTCTATATCCTATCAAATATGACCATAGAAGTCATGTTTTGATATAAAGTGATATCTCCTGCACTCAAATGTGACGAAAAATACCTCAAAATGAGGAAAAATTAATTACATCACTAAATTTTAGACGTAAACATCTAAAATTTTTACATAAACCAAACGAAGAAAACATTTTATTTGGCATCAGCTTGTAAAAGTAGTGGCGACAAAAGATTTCTCGAAAAGAAAGTCACAGTTTTGTCCCTTTTGTGTGCAAAATGGATACTTATCAGCAAAAACGGCAAAATATGGTCACCCCCGAGAACATGGAAACGAAATATTTTGACGTTTTATTAGGAAACAATGAAATGAGTAAAATAAATCTAGTATTTCGATCGAGAATGGAGTTAAATTAAATTTTAGCAAAACCAATTATTGAATCGGCCACCAAGTATAGAAAATTCCCAGAAAATATACGAAAAATGCGGCGAAATATGGTCACTCGCTCTAAATCCTTCCCTAGCCTTGAGGCTCATAATGTCAGTGATTATACCCAGTTTCAGTAGTAAAAGAGGATGACAGGATGTTAACCCTCCCCGTGGATTGGACACTGGTCTGTCACAGGTTAACTCCCTAACAATGCTAATACATGAACCATTTCACCTCTGGGTCTACTGGACCAATCTGCTATCACAGCTAACACACAGGATCGAACCCACGACCTTGAGATTACGTGAGAATTCTATGCCATGAGCCATGAGCCCCCTACTGAGTATGAAATACAATGTATCTTACCATTCTACCATAATTGGTATTTTTTCCTCTATAGAGAGCTGTGGATTTGTTTCTATAGGAAAGTAATGATCTCGAAGCCCTCTGGCCTTTTAAATAAAAAGAATCAGTTTAAATTTTACGGAGGATAAAAATCAAATGAATGTAAAATGTCTTGAAGCCCCACATATACCATAAAGCTTGACTGCCCTCATTAGATTTTCTCAAATTTATGTGGTGACCTGAGCATTTAATACTACATATATTACCAAAAGAAATCAGATTTACAGAGGAAAAATTAATCAATGAAGGTACATTAAAAGGTCTTGATGTCTTATCTACTAGCACGTCAGTTTTGCATATGACATTATTCATTTATTCCTTATCTATTTCATTTTCATTTTAGTTATAGCCATTTGTACAAAGTTTACCATGCATGTGTTACAGCATATCCTCAAAATTTTTTGTTCATTGAAAAAATATTATTAATATAATTTGCATCTTCTATCTTTGAACTTACTTTGACTTTAAAATCTTCTGGTAATACACCACCCTCCTCCAAAACATCTGAAATATAAAATCATCGTAATGAAGTTTCATTAAAATCCATCAAGGATGGAAACGTCAGTGAATGATTTACAGCTTTTTAGAAATGAAACTTAAAAACAGATTGAAGAAGTGACAATTTCATTTAATTAAATTTGATACATTGTTATCAAATTAATGCACAAACATATCTTTTAAAAACTGCATTCTTTCAAAGTTTACTTTCTTAAAATTTCTAAAGGCTAGTAATCTATTATAAAGTGTATAAGGTCAACCTGTATTGTTTACTTATACTTTTTTTTTTTTGGCTAGATGTGCACAACATGGTACATTTATACTTCCAAATATACCCTAATATCACATGTATAATTTTCAAGCTATGAAAATAAATCACTCAACAAGGAAATTCTAAAATGAAAACCATAAACAGCATTTATACCAACTGTGATACTCTCAACAATGCATGAAAGAACAACAAAAGATAGCATGTACATGTAAAATATATGTCTCTGCACTAACTCCAGTTTTCCTTCAAGCAAAATTTCAAATGGGAAAACAAACATGAAAGTGATATGAAAGATGTTCTCATTTTGATCTGAAATAAACACAGATATCCTATGCAAGAAATAAGCAATTTGTGAGTTGTAGCACATTTTTCATGTTGGCCCATGACCTTGACCTTTGCTGTTAACTGACCTTTCAAAATCAATAAATGTTCATCCTTTGTCTATCAGCTAAAGTATTAGACTGTATATGAAGTTACATTGATGTATAACAAGGAGATGCTTATTTTTCATCAAAGTTGAGTTTTGCAATTCCATTCAAAACTTGGATTACCAATCCATTATCATAAGTTCAATCAAAGGTCTGAAGGCCCTGAAAGATACTCCACTAAAAATTTTCTGTAACATCTTATTTCACTGTAAATGTTGATGTTGTAATATTTGGATACACTATATCTGCACATGTAAATTGTTCATACTTATGTTAGGTACTACAATGTGCTATACTAATAATTACATTGATGAACAAATCTGGGACGATGAAAGAATTCTGGGACAAAAATTGAAAAATTCTGAGACACATTCCAAGACATTTTTTTCTGACTTATTAATAAAATGTTGTCATGCTGTCATGTACCTAATCTAGTCTCGTAATCCCCGTGTCTCGTGACGTATAAGCATTAAATTTTGCATGCAATAAAGACTCATCGTTTTTTTCCGGGTAGGTCCGTTGAGTTGGTCTAAATTCGATACATCTCCCGAAGAGCGGAATTTCATTGCATTAAAAGTCGAAAGGTGTAGGTTAGCATTCAATCACATCCCAGTTTTATAGCTTACGTTTCTCAGCGGTTGTCGGCGCTTATCCTGAACGTCATTATGATCTCAATACTTTTCGGAATTATAACAACTAATTCTTTTTAAATAGTGTTTGCATAATATCCATTTCACGTATAGAAAAAGAGACTGAAAAAGAAAAGTATCCAAACTTATTTTATCAGAAGTATAAGCCCATGCGAACAGACCGGCCTTTTTATTTCTCAGCGGCACTGTTTTACAGTTTCGTTAAAAAATATTTACAATGTGTGAATAAAGTCTAGACATTCATTTTCATTTTGTCACGGACTAGTTCGAGCCAGTCAGAGAACGTAAATCTCGTCACGCGCACACAGTCTAAATTTCTATAGACCGTCAGCAATTCCGCCATTGCCGTATAAATGAATTCGCATTTAAAAGGAGTCATGAAAAGCCAATTTCCTGCAAAAAAAAAAAAAAAAAAAAAAACTTTTTTGGGCTTGATCAACCCGACAAATCTCTGCAGACCGTAATGTTTGTATACCCGCTGATTAGCCGTTATCGTAAAATTATGCGTAACGTCACGATTTCAATACTGGACCCAGCCCAAATGTGATTACTGAAATATTTAAGCGTTTTAAAGATTTTTTTCCTTTAGATTGATAAACAGATACATTATCTTCAGCGATCGACTGTTACCCGGTACATTCAGCACGGCGGGTACTTTTATCAGAAAATAAGTCTCGTCAGCGGAAAATTATAGCGTGCAGTGGTATCTGTGAAACAACCAATCGGCCCAATATTATCATGTAACGATGTTTAGCCGACAAGTACATGACTCTCTTTGAACACCGAAAACAACCCAAAATGGCTTTGCCCTTTATGCGATTTGATGTGTAAGTGTGAATCCAGAAAGGGGGGGGGGGTGTCCAGACCACCCTGGATTTTTTTTTTTTTTTTTTTTTGCTCTTAAAAAAATCGGACTTTAGGACCACCCCTGAAAAAAATCCTGGATCCGCCTATGAACTTTATATGCCTTATTATTATTTTTTTTTATATGATTCATTTTTTTTCTTGATACGCGTCCTTGATAAATCGATATTTTTTTGCGGACCTGTTAAGAACCGTTTAAAATACCAGAACAAGGCGCTAGCATTTTTTTGGCATTATATCGGTTGTCTTTGGTTGTTTATCTGAAAATCTAATCGTAAATGATTATTATTTTTTCCGATCACATGCCTTCATAGGCAATGTACTATACAAGAAGCCATATTTATAGTTTTAAGAGCTACGGAAAGGAGTTGTTTATTCTTATTGAAATATTGAATCTTTACTTGAGACTATATTTGGTTAATGCGTTTGTTTGAAAGAAAGAACACTTGTAAAATAATTTGAAAAAAGAAACTGATTAATGAACACATGAACATTTCATAAAATAATCAACTACTGGTATCTAAATTAGTGGCAAATGTCGTTATATTCAAAAGAGTCAACTGATTGAACTTTTGTTTAGTACTCGCGGGACAGTAAAAATCGTTTGCCTATATCTATATCAGAGAGAGAGAGAGAGAGAGAGAGAGAGAGAGAAAACAAATTCATTTTATTTTTCGATAAAGGCCGGTTTCTTTTGACGGTGAAAATGCATACTTCCGATGTTGATTGAAGTTAGTCGTTGGGGGCGAAAAATCTGTACTCGTAATCGTATTGATAAACATGTGATTGTCCTGAATTGAAAAAAATAAACATATCTTTTACAAAATAGCGATGATACTCATCAAATTCAAATAGTTATGAAATATCCATACTTCTGAAGTCCGTGAGATAATGAATGACAGCTGACATGAATTGGTAAAAGGCGGGGCTTAGAGTTGTTGAGTCAGACGTTGTATAACATAGCAGTACGGTGTCGGCATTACAATATAATACGCATTGAAAAATTCAGAATTGTTGCGTATCAATAAATATTTACCTTGCAAGCTAATCACAGAACGTGCGCGCATGAAAGATAATCATTAAATGTCAAACGGTGGGCGGAGCATCGATAGAGCGCAGATGTAAAGTAGTCACAAATCGATAACAATTCAAAAAGATCAAATTTCATCTTGAAAATCTCAACTAATTTTATATTAATTCTATCATTCTATCAAAACAATCGATTCTGATATAAATTTTCCACACGCAAGTTTTGATGTCGAGAAACTGCTGACACAATCTGGAACTATTTCTCGCTGCGCACCGGAAGAGACGGTACCTCGAAACGACATGAGAATCGCGAATACAGTAAGAGACTCCTTCAAAAGGAGTATCTTAACAAAAACCTTGACCTTTGACCTCGCTATGAACATACCCTCTGCTCAATATACCTAACCAAAGGCTTTACTTGATTGCAGGATTAAAGACATCAATTTCTAATATTTAAAAGACCTTGACCTTTGACCTATCTTCCCTTCCTGGTAAATACATGTATCTATCTACTTCCATTTGAATTAAATAGGTTGAAGGGTTCTGGTGATATCACATTATGGTACAGTTTGTTGACACTAATCTAGTTAATATTTTTCAAATAGCTATTCCTTTTCAGTGAATTGGAAGTTGTGTTGGCTGTAAAAATAATTTACCAATCAAATTGCTTCTGTGCAAAACTTACAATGCTTTTTCAGCTAAAATTACGCTAAAATGAGTACACATGCCAGTAAAAAAAAATGTAATGATCTCTGTGCGATATATGTCCCCTACCGGCGGCATAAATTTATGTCCTGCATCTCTGTTCATCAGACTGGGAAACTGAATTCAAGAAATTTGCTAAGTCCAAGGGCCATAACTCTTGTGAAAATTAGTCAATCTAAATTAAACTCGAACTTTATCTGCATCACACTTTAATGTAGTCATATACAAAAAATCAGTTCATTATTTGCAATAACAGGCATGAAAAAGTCAGGAAAGGTGAAAATTTCATGAAATTTGCTAAGTCCAAGGGCCATAACTCTTGTAAAAATAGGCAAATAGAAACCAAACTCAAACTTGTTCTGTATCACACTGAGATGTATTCATTTACCAGAAACCAGTGCATTATTTGCAATAGAACCGAAGAAAAGTCCGGAAAACTGAAATTTTCATATAATTTGCTAAGTCCAAGGGCCATAACTCTTGTAATAATAGTTCAATTAATAGCAAATTCAACCTTGATCTGTACCACATTGAGATGTATCCACATACCAAAAATGAGTTCAATTTATGCAACAACAGCAAAAAAGTACGGAAAACTGAAATTTCATGAAATTTGCTTAGTCCAAGGACCATAACTCTTGGAAAAATAGGCCAATGCAGATCAAACTCAAACTTGGTCTGTATCACACTGAGATGTATTCATATACCCTGTACCAAAAATCAGTGCATTATTTGCAATATCGAAGAAAAGTCCGGAAAAACTTAAATTTTCATAAAATTTGCTAAGTTCAAGGGTCATAACTCTGGTAAAAATAGGTCAATTAAAAGCAAACTCAAACTTGATCTGTATCACATTGAGATATATCCACATACCAAAAATCAGTTCAATATATGCAACAACAGAGAAAAAAATCAGGAATACTGAAATTTTCATAAAATTTGCTAAGTACAAGGGCCATAACTCTTGCAAAAATAGGCTAATGGAAACCAAACTCAAAGTTGATCTGTATCATATTGAGATATATTCTAGGGCTGGGCCGATACCACCATGGACCGATCCGATACTTATCACGATACTAGCCTCGCGATACGATACGTATCACGATACTTTATAATAAGATTAGAAGTGAAAATGAACAGATTTATTCCAAGAACAACACAAAAAGGTAAATAAACCATAACTTCTTTCTGAAGTTAAACCATTAAATGTCTTCTTTGTAATGGTATCATTTGAGAGTCAGTTTAATCAGTTTTAAGTCTTCAAACCGGCATGCCAAAATTCTCCCAAACGGCAGATTTACTGCCGATTGGGGACACCAACTTCACCCATTCCCCCTCTGCCATAGTTTCACTTTCGATTCTCAGAAATTACGGCTAAATACGGAAGCGGACTAAAAATATGAACCAGAAGTCTCTGATGAGACTGAAGCTCTCCTGGTTGATTTGTACATATACACTCAAGAGAATGAATGCTCGGCTTCACCTCGCCTAATACCACTTTTTTCATCGACCCAATATATTTCTGTATCCCCCCTGAAAACACTGTATAACAAATCTATCCCGCTGAATCGCTTTTGGTTTGTGTATCTTACGTCAACATATTTTAAAGCATTTTGGTGACGTCAAAAGCATAAAGGGTCTTAGTAGAAGCAGGATCAAAATAATATCCTGTTAGTAAAATAATACAACATAATATTTGGTTCTTCTCGACCAATCAGATAGCAAGAAATTTGCCAGAGGCGGGATAAATGTATATATCAAGTTTTTTTATGGGAACCAACAACCACATGCCAATGCATATCCATCAATTTCTAATTAATTTTTTTCATCAAAATTCAGAGCAAAATTTTTTTTTTCCCCAAAAAAAACGGTGTCTTCCCCCCCCCCAAGAATATCAAATGGACCGTGCCTTAGATTTCTCTAGAATGTGAGAGAATTTCTAAAAATGTGTATATATAACATACCATATGTATCAAAACTACCAGACTTGTCAGAATGACAACATAGCTCGCCGGTGGCAACCATATGTAAATTGCAACAACAACAAAAAGTAGGTAAAATTTCAAGGTCAAGGTCACTAGGTCATTTATGGTACGGCATGAAAGGTCTTATCACAAGGAATGCACATGTGAAATATCAAAGCCCTATCACTTACCATTCAAAAAATATGGCCCAAGTTAAAGTTTTTGAAAAGTAGGTAAAATTTCAAGGTCAAGGTCACTAGGTCAAAATTTATGGTACGGCATGAAAGGTCTTATCACAAGGAATGCACATGTGAAATATCAAAGCCCTATCACTTACCAATCAAAAAATATGGCCAAGGTTAAAGTTTTTCAAAAGTAGGTCAATCTCCAAGGTCAAGGTCACAAGGTCATAAATTTTGGTATCCATGGAAAGGTCTTGTCACAAGGAATACACATGTGAAATATCAAAGCCCTATCACTTACCATTCAAAAAATATGGCCAAGGTTAAAGTTTTTCAAAAGTAGGTCAATCTCCAAGGTCAAGGTCACAAGGTCAAAAATTTTGGTATCCATGGAAAGGTCTTGTCACAAGGAATACACATGTGGAATATCAAAGCCCTATCACTTACCATTCAAAAAATATGGCCAAGGTTAAAGTTTTTCAAAAGTAGGTCAATCTCCAAGGTCAAGGTCACAAGGTCAAAAATTTTGGTATCCATGGAAAGGTCTTGTCACAAGGAATGCACATGTGAAATATGAAACCCAATCTGTATTGGTTTAAAAGTTATAAGCAAGGTTAAAGTTTTTGTGCACGCGCACGCAGACGCCGACACCGGGGGTATGACAATAGCTCTCCGGACATTCGTCCCGGCGAGCTAAAAATCACAGATGTTTTTATTTTTCGAAAAATGTGGGTCAAAGGTCAGGGATGGGGTCAAAGGTTAAAAATTTGGCTACAAAAGATGAGCATTCTCAAGATACATAGACATGCAATATATGACAGCTATATTATCTTTAATACCCTTTCATCAGAATTTAGTTGAATGGAATATATACTAACAGTCGGATGGATAGACAAACAGATGAACAGACAGACCTACCACTATATGCCCTTTGATAAAATTAAGACTAAAGGCATAAATAACCTCTCATTTGAGCTGAAATAGTATTGCATTGGATACTCTATAAAGATATTTCCTTCTTTCTTATACTGACCAGTGAAAATACTTAGATCGAGTAATCAGACAGTTTCAGATTGAAATTAAATATAATAGGACATGTGGCCCACCGAGTGAAAAAAGTATCGGCCATTTTGTTCTAAAACCTAAAAAGGTTTTAGGCTATTCTTTTAGTAAATGTAAAACAATGTAAATAGAATATTAAACGAAGAACATGAACTTTTAGGGTGAATGTGGTATTAATGTAGACAGAAGCTAATTATTAAAATATAATACAAACTATTTTTTACATACCGGTTATAATGAAATATTTGATCCTCTATAGAAAATATTTTTACCATATATCCCAGTTCAGAATAAGGGTGTTCCATAAACATTTTAAAATCTGCATGAGGTTAAAATGATGTTTTTGATTGGTCAAATTGTAAAAGGACAAAATGACTCAAGGTCCAATTGACAAAAAGGCCTGAAACATTTGTTTATAACCAGTAATTTATGGCAGGAACAGGTATCGTACCCAGATAGCTCAGTTGGTAATCGCCTCTGCCAAGATAGCAGAAGGTCTCGGGTTCGATTCACGGTCCAGTACGTCACATCTTTTCCTCTCCTGTTACAGAATTGGCGCCAAACTAAATGACTCAAGGTGAAGTGGAGTTTTGTGTGAGGTTTCCAGTGCATGGAAACCTGAAAAATTGGTTGAGAGGAGTGTGGCAGGAACCGGCATCGTGCCCGGATAGCTCAGTTGGTAAGAGCGTCTGCCCTGATAGCAGAAGATCTCGGGTTCGATTCCCGGTCCAGTCACATCTCTCCCTCTCCTGTTACAAATTTAACTTCTATAAATACTAAAGGACAAGGGACACTTGTCTTTATAGTTTGGCCCACTCATTTTATAAAAATTCAAGCTCTCTAAAAAGTATTGATAGAAATTAATTTCAATCAATTAAGGTTTGTTTTTTTAATATCTAGAGTAATTTTTGCAAGAAAAATCATAACAGCCTATATATACAGTAATGAAGTTGCTTGATTTCTCGAAAATTCAGCTTTTTTCACCATTTCCATGTGTTCATCTTCTTTTTTTGATATGAGCACACGCTGGCCTATCATTCATATTTTGATATGGTGTTTGTGACCCATTTACGAGTTGATGTGCAAATTTTCTCAGATAGGCCCTGCTGTGCTCACTTGTTATAACGAAAAACGTAACGTTTCCTCTAGCAATTATGACGTTTTTTCGCGGGATCGGGATTTTCACATTGACGTTTTGGAGTAATTTACGTCAGTATCACCTGTGACAATGACATTTTCGCGCAAAATTACACAAAAATGCTTTGCAAACTATATACTTGTTGAGAAGAAAAGATCATGTGTATAGGAATATATAATAAATATCAAATTAAAAGTTTTGTGTTATAAAAATTCATTTTATTTCATTTGAAAAAAAATATAACTTTATATTTTTATGCTTTATAAACTTATAAAATTATCTAGAATTAAAAGTACAAATTTAATCATAAATTCTTGAAAATAACAATAAAATCAGCACAAGGGCATCAACTCTTACAATTTTCGAAAACATAAAAAAAAACTAAGTTGCGAGACCCTCGTATAGAAACTTCCAACTTGCCACAAAGTACATATACCCCCTATATTTTAATATACGTCTCTGATATAACATATGAGCAGATCTAGTCAGGTTTTATAGGTTGTAAGCCCCCCCCCCCCTTTCCCCCCCCCCCCTTTTTTTTTGTATGATAGGCCAGAGTCAATCAGTTCATTACGGAGACTGTAACTGTGTAAGAAGTTTCTGTTCTAGGTAGTGAAAACTGATGGTTTGCAAGTATGATATATTTTTAAAAAATTACTGTTATTTTACAAACGCTATTCCCAATATATTCCAATATTTTCCCGAATAGATTCAGAAGCATGCATTCCCAAAGTTTCCACGATCAAAGGAATAAAGGACAAAACTTAATATCACTATCATAATTATTTTTATGTTTAATTGACAATTTGGTAGATCTCATCAATCTGATTGAATTTACACTGACAAATTGTATATTTTAATTTCTTTCATTTTTTTTACAGATACAGATGTTTTAACAAACATTAAAGATACAGTGTCCCTAAAAATAAATTTTATTGAAAACGCAAAATCTATTCCGATGGGTCTAGATTGAAGATAAAAAGGAGTCATAAAAAGTGCTATTTGAAAATATGCAGTAGCTACCATAATATTGTCGAATTTGTAAAATTAAATCTACATATACCTCGATTGTAAAAACGCAATACATTGTAGGTGGCGCTAGTGGAATGAATTAGAGCTGCGCATCCCAAATTAAAAATGACGGCTACAATTACGAATGTATGCGTTAGATTAGCCTGAAAATTTGAATTTATGTAAATGAGAATGTAAACTTTCACATCAAAAGAAAGATTTTTCATAATAGAGTTTTGTAAAATTAATTAATTTTCAGGGACACCGAACCTTTAAGCATTTGTTTTAGACATTGTATGCATAAGCGGATCTAGGAAAGAGGAGGGGGATTCTAACCCGTCGGATGGAGAGGCTTAAGTCTATAGTTTTGAAAAAAAAAATACCATAAAACGGTGAAAATCAGCATGTTGTGGCAAATTAAGGTGGGGGAGGGGGAATCTGACCTCCTGAAGCTCAGTTTAGCTCTTGGAATAGTATTCGTTTTTAGAGTCATTGAATCAATCGCACAATCGCAGACCTTGTCCCTTGTCATTCAATATATAAAAGTCGAGGGTAAGGGGGGCCAAGTGCGCTCCCTTGTACCCTCTTCTGTACTCCTTTTTACTGTGTTTTCCTTAATGGTAAACGGAATCAGTTTTCAGAAGGTACGGTACTCAAAAATACACATGATAAACTCATTTTAGCCAGTACGAGGGCTGATTGATATGCTGTGAGCCTCGTATGGCAGAATTTGAATCTTTTGCCAGCGGTGTTTAAGGGCCTCAATATCACCTAATAAGAACTCATTTTCTTGGCTGGTCAGAAAACCATTCACTGCATATGACTGAGTATGACGTCATCATCGGACTGAAAGCTGGAGCCAGAAATAGAGCTCTGCTTTCAGTTTTGGGAATAGATGAAAGTCTGATTGAGCAAGATTAGGTGAATAAGGCGGATGCTCAATGAAATTTAAGCTACAGTCATTCATGGCAGTGGCAGACTTGTGATCAGGAGCATTGTCCTGATGGAACAACACACCTTGAACTAGTGAGCTTTCCACGGCGCTAGTAAGTGTAACGTGTCAGAAGTGAAGCATTTTATGTACCATTCATTGTTTGTCCTTTTTGGAGATAATCTATCAGTAGAATACCTTCTGCATTCCAGAAAACCGAGACTCACAACATATCAATCAGTCATCGTATATTTGTGTTTTTCAAATGACAATCACTTTCTAAAGTGAAAAAGAACTACATATGTATTGGTATTGTTTAATAATAAGCCTTAGTAGCCTATATCATGGTCAATTTTTACGCAGATATTTGTAACTGTTAGGAATATTTATAGGATATAATTTGAACTTTGTTTATCAAATGATATTCTTTTCCATTCATGATCAGAAACAAGATCCTACCACAGCTAGAATGTGTCCATTTTGTCAAGGGAAAAGAACTTGTACTCATTTTCTCAAAGGAAGTGGTTTTTGCGCAAAAAGTATATATTTTACCCAAAATTTATACTTCAATTAACTAAAACGTTTCATATTACTTGCATTTGATAACATAAATGATTTTTTTAGTAAACGACAGCTTTGAATTTATTATTATAGGTAAGACCTTGTATTCATTTAATTTTACCAGAAATTTGTAATTTTAAAACAAAAAATAAAATTTTGCCTCAAAACGAAGTAGGAAATATGCTGTGCTTACTTTGAATATATGATTCATTTTAACTCTTCAATAAACGATTATAGGCAATATTCTAGAACTGAGGAACAGGAGAAAATTATAATTTCCTCAAATTTCTTTGAAATTTTGCAAAAAAATGATTTTTTACCCCAAAAACACGTCGTAAGAATAAAAAATGAAATTTAAATCTTATTCCATCTGAAAGAACACGAAAAATACTTTATAATTACGTTTTCCTATTTTTTAAATCATCGTCCATTTACAAATTATAAAAATTTTCCGATTTTCAGTGATTTTGCACTAAAAAACATGTTTTTCCTCCAAAAACATCACTTTTTCAATAGAAATTTCCATGAAACTTTTTTCAATTGAAAGAACACAAAAATGCTGCAAGGTTAGGCCAATTTTGGAGGATGAAGGTAGGAGGGTTGCAGCCAACCAAGTGATACATCCCATACTAAAATGGTTACGTTCTATTCCTTGATTAATTAAGCCATAACCTTGACCTTAAAAATTGACCTTAAAATATATAGAAACGATAAAGCATGGTATGATATATAGGTTTTTCGGTAAGTAGACTTCATACTCCTTTGTTTTAGATCAAATTCATTCATTTCTATGAGGGCCAAATAAGGCCCTTACCGTACCTTGTCCTTTGGAATTTTGTAAAATAAAACTTACACAAGCACCTTTCATTTGGCAATGTGAAGGATGCATTATTGCTATTTTATTTGATAAAATGATCAATCTTTGTGATTCTGGTGTGTCCATTTATCAGAAAGCACAGCTCAAGTCCGTGATCACTTAGGACATTCTACTCTTGCAGCAAAAATTCTCACTACTCTCTCCAAAAATCTTACACCTTAAACAATTAAAAAATAAGTAAGAAATACATGAACTTTGATTGTTTGTTATCTTTCTTGCACTGTATAAACATAATAGAAAAGATTTTCAAGTTGATTGATTGATCAGAGGAAATTCCGAAACTATCCCCTAGCGTTTCTATAGAATTGAAGATAAAATCCTGGGTCAGATCCCAAATTAAATATGAGAATAACTAAATTTCAGAGTCATCTATGATAATATTGTAAAATGGCAATAAAGGAAGATTTTGGTAGAAGTTTTCCTGGGTTGAAATATTTTTGTATGAGTTGGCTTTTACAAATGAATTTTTTAGTTTTTTTTTTTTTTTAGTTTTTTTTTAATTTGATTAACACATAGTAGATATGCCTATAAGGCATCTCTTGTTATATTTTCTACTATTAAAACATGTGTCACTTGCTTTAATGTAAACATTATGAAAATTTCATCAAACCACACAGTTTTACATCCCATTGGGGGTGGTACTCCAAGCAGTGGAGGAATTTATAAGAAGAAAGATGTAAGAGTTACCTCCCCCCTCTCCCCCCCCCCTAAAAAAAACAAAAAAAAAACTTACACAAGCACAATATTCCTTTCATTTGGCAATGTGAAGGATGCATTATTGCTATTTTATTTGATAAATTGATCAATCTTTGTGATTCTGATGTTCCCATTTAACAGAAAGCACAGCTCAAGTCTGTGATCACTTAGGAAATTCTACTCTAGCAACAAAAATTCTCACTACTCTCCCCAAAAATCTTACACCTTAAACATGTTAAAAAAATAAAAAATTAGTGAGAAATACATGCATTTTGATAATTTGATATCTTTCTTGCACTATATAAACACTATAGAAAAGATTTTCATGTTGATTGATTGATCAGAGGAAATTCCGAAACTATCCCCTAGCGTTTCTATAGAACTGAAGATAAAATCCTGGGTCAGATCCCAAATAAAATATGAGAAAAACTAAATTACAGACTCATCTATGATAATATTGTAAAATGGCAATATCTTTGTTTATTTATAGTTTCTGTCACTTATGTACTCTAAATGCATGTAGAAAGGGTAAGAGAAAATAGCCATATACCCATTTTCCATAATCCTAGGGTACAGGGACTCAAGTAAAATACTGTAATGACATCTAAACTGCAAACCGATAATATTTTGGAATAAATCAATTAATTATTATCCATAAATTCTGGGAAATTAGCTATCATGAGATCACATGTAGTTTAATAGAGAGAAAACAACCACACCCATTTTCTAAGACCCTTGGGGTCAGAGACTCAAACAAAATATCAGGTGAACAACGAGATTACAGACCCATCATATTGCATAAAGAATTTAGTCTCCATTATTTATAGTGTCAGCGCTGTAAGCATAAGATTATATGGAATAATATAAAAGAAAATGGCCACACCCTTTTCTAAGACCCTGAGGGTCATTGGCTCAAACAAAATATCAGGTGCACAACTAGACTACAGACCCATCATATTGCAAAAAGAATTATGTCTCTATCATTTATAGTGATAGAAGAGCTGTCCGGACAAAATTACATAGAATTTAATGACCACGCCCATTTTCTAAGACCCTGGGGGTCAGGGACTGAAACTAAATGTCAGGTGCACAACTAGACCATGGACCAAGTAAAATACAAAAAGAATTAAGTTTCTATCTCTAACAGTTTCAGAGGAGTTGTCCGGACAAGAATTGTTTACGGACAGACGGACAGACAGACAGACGGACAGACGGACAGACGCCGGACGAAGGGTGATCGCATAAGCTCGACTGGTCTGAGAACAGTAGAGCTAAAAAAACAAATCCGTATTTATTTGGTAGCGGATATCGATACGATAGCACATGTATCGATCCTCGTATCGTGAATTGAAAAATCGCGATGCATCGATGCATCGGTGTATCGGCCCAGTCCTAATATATTCACATACCAAAAATCAGTTCAATATATGCAACAACAGCGAAAAAAATCCGGAAAACTGAAAATTTCATAAAATTTGCTAAATCCACGGGCCATAACTCTTGTAAAAATAGGTCAATCAAAAGCAAACTCAAACTTGATCTGTATTACATTGAGATATATCCACATACCAAAAATGAGTTCAATATATCCAACAACAGCGAAAAACGCCCGGAAAACTGAAAATGGGTCAGACGGACAGACGGACGGACAGACCGACAGACTGAGAGAAAACTAAGAGTCCCCTTCGGTGTTGCCGGTAGGGGACTTATTAAGGACTTCAGATTATATTTGAGAAACAAAACATAGCACACGTAACTTCTATAACAACATATAATTAACATACTATGACATGTAGCACACACGTTCCCTTTATGTGTGTATTTACTCAAGGTACGATCAAAGTCAGCGACAACCTGAAATTCAAAGGAAATATTTTCAGAGGGACGTAAGATTTGACACCATGATCCCGCCTTGCTGGCCATTCTTATGATCTGCTTCTTTATGTGCTATAGAAATAGGAATGGATGTTCATATTTATACTCAAATTTACAGAAAAAAAATGTGTCTCTTTCTGCTACACTGTGCTTGATTTTATAAAAAAAAATACTGTATCATTGTATATCGTTTGAAAGGAAGATGTATCATGATATGTATCGTCAATTAAGCTACTGTATCTCAATACGATTCCAAACGATACATCATTGCACACACCACTATGTAGATCCAATAAGTGCTACTACAAAAAGTAAATAATTCACTCTGCTCAGACTATGCAGACTTTAAGACTATGCTGCCACAACTCTGTTCTATAAGACAATCCCTTTCCTGGAATAATAAATAAATAATAAATGAAATAAATTCCAATGTTAATTTTACAAAGGAAGGTAACTCTTACTTACTGTGACAGCCAGAACATCTCTCTCCGTTTTCTGTGAACTTTGATAACGTGAAGTCAAAGTCAGAGACCACCTAATACAAATGGCACAAACTATACTGATTTGATTTTAATGATAATACTGTAAAATATAATAATGTTCTTTCATAGATATGTACCCGACTTTATTTCTGTTTTTCCACAATGAACATTCAGATTAATTACTGGAGATTCACCAAAACATTTGCATAGAAGCATTTTAGTGAGAAGATTACTTACTTGTACTGTACAGTTATATCCAATGGACATAACAAATGAAGAGCTACGAGGGCTGATTAATATGTTGTGAGCCTCAGTTTTCTGGGATGCAGAAGGCATCCTGCTGATAGATTATCTCCAAAAAGGACAGACAATCAAGGGCACATACTATGCTTCACTTCTGATGCAGTTACTGGAAAATATTAAACTTAAGCACCGTGGAAAGCTCACCAGTTAGAGGTTGTTCCATCAGGACAATGCTCCTGTTCACAAGTCTGTCACTGCCACGGCTGCCATTCATGCATGATTGTGGCTTTAATTTGATTGAGATTTTCAACTATTCCCAAAACTGAGAGCAGCTATTTCTGGCACCGACTTGGAGTCCGATGATGATGTCATAGTACTTGCAGTGGATGGCTTTCTGACCAGTCAAGATAAGAAGTTCTTTGAAAGTGGTACTGAGGTCCTTAAACATCGGTGGCAAAAGTGTATAGATACTGAAGGGGATTACATAGGAAAATAATGCAAAATGTCTGATAAAATTCAAATTCTTCTATACAAGGCTCACAACATATCAATCAGCCCTTGTAAATATCTATGATACACCACTTATGTAATAGAAATGTTTTTTTGCGTTGTTTTGTGTTGTGTAACCTTTATGTAAACAGTCAGGGGTATAACTTATGTTAGTTATCATTAAATATAACTCATACAAGTTATTATTTGCTTCTAAGACAGAGCTGTCTCCTCTTTTTGTCACTCAATTTTATAACTCAGCAATGTATGATGGACATTCCCAGCAATAAAAGTTACTGTGTATCGAAAAAAAATCACTGCGCAAATGGTTTGAAGTATAAAGGGGTTGACCATAATTAATGCAACAGTCATTATCATAACTCTAAAAAAATACTTCAAACAAGAAGTTTTAGTCCTTATACATTTATAACTTGAATGCATTAGTTTTAGTGATAACTTGTAAATGTGAAACCACAGTGGAAGATTTAGGGGATGCAAAGAGGGCTCTCCCCCCCCCCCTCCCCACCCACACACAGTTTTACAATTTTCCAACAAAAACCCTCTATTTTGGGCAATTTTTTGTCAAATTAAGCAAATTTTGTCCCTCTGTCCCTCTTTCCACGGAAACATGTATTGTCCAGACTTTACCTTTTTTGTGGCAACAAATGGAAATGTCAAGGGTAAGCATGGTACATGTAAGTGGTTACAGACGATAATCATTCCAAGGATTTACCATATGAACCACTAACATAGAATAATCCATTACATACCTGCAGTTCCTCACAGCCACCAGATATGATGTTATTCACAACTTCAATCACATGAGCTGGATTATCGATATGTACATGAGGAAACTTCAGTTCTTCTATGTGAAACTGTAACAAGAAAATTTAAAATGATTATGTTTAACGTATACTGGTCAGATAGATATTATCGTCGGGCACTAGTGTTGTAAAGTCAGAAAAAAATCACTATCGATTATCGGCAACTATTGGAGGAGTACAATCAATATCACAATCGGAATATTCGGACTTTTTTCTCGTTCAATGTCATGTATCTTTTCAGAGTGAGAATACTCAGTGCTTGTGATTTAAGAATCTGATTTTTATTTAAAATCATGGAAATAAATTAAATGATGAACATTCCTTGTTCTTAATAACAAAATCTTGAAGTTTGCTTGAGAAGGAAGACCTTCCTTTTTCTTTCTAACGCCAATATGGTCCCAAATGGCGGAAATTGCGTCAATGTAACTTCATTAGCAACAATCGATTTTCAAAACCATTAAAGAAAGTCGGCGACTTATAAGTTCAGTGAAGATAGCTGCGACATCGGAGACTATAATCGTTACAACACTACCTGGCACATATCATCATAACTTCATTTATACCTCCACACATTGTTGATGTAGGAATTTTATTTCATTTACCACAGTAATTACATCTTTGAAACATAAAATGTAAGACAAAATTTCAAATATATATATAATTCCATAATCTGCAAATACTGAATTTTATGGTAGAATTAAGTCGGTAAACCTAAATGTATTTCCCCCGCCTCTCCGGGGGAAAGGGGTAGGTCACTTCATCTTCTTATATCTCTTTTGTTTATGATTTTTTTTTTTGTACAAATTTTTCACAGACGAAAGTGAGAAATATCAAAGAATGAAAGATTCAAATAATGTAAATTTTATTCAAATAGTTTAATTAAGATTTTCAGTAAGAGCAGGTAAGGGTAGTCCGACTTATGCAGACCTATGACGGTGTTATCTGTTTTTTCGCTGAAAAAACAGATAACACCGTCGTAGGTCTGCATAAGTCTGACTAAGGTAAGGGTGGCGATAATATGTACATGTATCCTACCCTCCCTACTATTAAACTTGGCAGAATACTCACATACATACAAGAATCACCCATAAACAATAACCAATCATCAGATTTTCATGAAAATTGAAAAGATGTGTATCGAGGGTTCTTCTTCCCTCTGTGCAAATTTCATGAAGAAATATAAATGATTTTAGGGCAAAAAAATGTTGAAAAAAGTGGCAATAACATGTGCCCAACCAGAAAAATCTATTTAAAACTTTAGGCATTCTACATTAATTGCAATTGAACTCACATTATCCATTCTAATTGTTTTTTGCCACTCTCGTGACTCTGTCCTTCTTCGAAGTCGAAAAGAAAGTGAAATTCGATACGGCAGGAAATCAAAAAGTGGTTTTATAAAAAGGAATCAAAGCGGATTATTGATTACGGAAGATTGCTCGATAAGCAAGCGCAAGTGACCCGATTAGGCAGTGAAATGTTATATACATGTATTCATGATAAATAGTTTATATATGTAACAATGAACAATAATTAAGATAGACTAAATAATCCAGTCTCTACCGCTGCCGCTAAAAGTGTAAAAATTGAACCAAATCCACCCCACCCCCTTTCAACTGAGTTAGTACTTAAGAATCCTGATTTTTTTTATTTATTATTATTTCCGAAAATTATATGTAAAAAAAATCCTTTTGTCCATTTTTAAATTGGCTTTTTGGGGGGGGGGGGTTTGAGGGGGCACTAAATGGATAAAGGAATCATGCAGCCCCTTTCACTTTGAACAGTCTATGAACTTTAAAAATTGCAGAGCTGTACTGAAGTATTGGATTTCATAACCCTATATGTAATATTATTGGTTTGTTCTACCTTTGAGGAATATGTTTTTGACCTGGGTATTCTATTCAACTGATTTACAAATACTTTTTTATGTATTCATGTTAGAAATTAGGACGTGTGCATGACAAACGTTTCAACTTTAAATCAAAAGTTTACAAAGATACGATAGCAACAATGCAAAACAAATTTATGTGTTATTGTGAAAGGGGGGGGGGGGTTATAGCGCATTTTAGAGTGGGTCATTGAGTACATCGTACTGTATATATATAGAGAGATCCAGTCCATCATATCGGTAAATGAAATATCTGACAAATTACCTTGAGCATTCTAATTTTTAAAAAATCTATAACTCTAATTCTACGTCGCTAAATAACGTCGAGAACATACTAGGCTTTGACGTTGCCAACATCACATTTCTTCTTATATTTACAAAAATATAGTTTGCATTAGAATAGGAATAACTAGATACTGACGTTATGTTTGCGGACGGTAAATGCTGATTTTACGCTGCAAAGATCCGTTTTTCTAGTTCCGCTAAATCAGCATAACATAACGTTAGAAACTAGTTATTCCCTAATTTTATGAACAGAACAGAAGGCTAGCTAACAATGTCCCTCATTTTATTCCTTCTAGATCGCCAATGAAAAGATTGATTAAAAACAATCGATAATCATTAGACAATTATCCAAAATGAAATAACTGCTAAAATAAATTAATAAATTAATGAGCGGAGTCTTCAGAAAAAGTAAATATGGACATTGCTATGGTATAATGATACTGCATTTTTCTATAAATACACGGTTATCGGTTACATCAAGGACTCATAATGTCCTTGGTTATATGAAGCCTTTAGCTCCTAAGATTTACTTTTATGGAGGCAAAATACAGGACATGACAAATCAGGTCAAAAATCATGATTTCACACAAAAACACCCAGAAAAAAATAGCGACACCAGCTAGGGCGTTCAATGGACAATGTGTACATAGTATATTGTGTAAAAACCACCTTAATTACCGCTGGTCAGTTGACAAATGTCCATCGTAAAATTTGTTTTTACAATCAATCATTTAAAACTCAAGCGCGGAACATGGCGTTTGTTCAATGCAAGCATGATTAGTATTGAAACTTATCCAAGAGCTGATCTAGGAGGTGGACGCTCAAAACACCTTATCTAAATTCCTCTTTTCCCCGTTTTTAAATATTTATTTTCAAAGCATAGACTGGACCTTCCCCGGCTGACCGTGACGGACTGGTCTCCCCTGGAAAAATATCTATCGGCTGACCGTGACGGACTGGCCTCCCCTGGAAAAATATCTACCTGCTGACCGTGACGGACTGGCCTACCCTGGAAAAATATCTATCGGCTGACCGTGACGGACTGGCCTCCCCTGGAAAAATATCTATCGGCTGACCGTGACGGACTGGCCTCCCCTGGAAAAATATCTACCGGCTGACCGTGACGGACCGGCCTCCCCTGGAAAAATATTTACCGGCTGACCGTGACGGACCGGCCTCCTCTGTAAAAATATCTATATATATAGATCTGTCCATTATATCGCCAAACTACCATGCACCAAAATACATGATCTGCTTAACACGTTGTGTCATACGCCCTTTTTTTTGGGGGGGGGGGGGGTTTCCAGTTGACTCAGAGACAAATGTATAATTTCATATGGTTTTAAAGGAGAAGAAGAAGAAGAAGAGTAATCGACACCAGGGTATATTTACATGTAGAATGTATAACAAAACCATATTTTTTTCATTTATTTTTAATTTTTTTTTTCGCAATTTCGCAACAGGAAAAGAGAATTTATCCTAGGGCAAAAAAATCCGACCCCCTTATTTTTCCTCTTCTTTGGAGTCGAAAAAAACTGTTTTTCTCGATTTTGCCTACATTCATAAAAAAACCCACTGTTTTTCTCGATTTTGCCTATATTCATAAAAAACCCCTGTTTTTCTCGATTTTGCCTATTTCTATCATAGATACCCTTGCTGGTTACATTAAGATCCCATGCCCCACCCTACATCCGCCTATGAAATTTTTGAAGAAGCATGATATTGGATTTAACCCGTAACCGTTGTCCTTGTGGTATTTACAAATTCTGATATCTAGTATTATATACACAAACGTTAGAAAACCAATTCACTTCACATCGAAAAGACAGGACAAGTAACACAATGCCTAAATACAAGTTACGTTACTTTGACAAGAGAGCGCGCGGTGAATTAATTCGCATGATATTTAGGTATGCCGGTAAAGATTTTGAGGATGAAAAATTCACTTTCCAGCAGTGGCCGCAGATTAAACCAAGTAAGTAATTAATATTCTCTCTCTCTCTCTCTCTCTCTCTCTCTCTCTCTCTCTCTCTCTCTCTCTCTCTCTCTCTCATTTAGGAGGATTTACTGAAAAATCTGTGAGATCTATTACTTCTTTTTTAAAACGAAACGGCTTCTTGCGCAAATCAAGATTTTTTTCGACGGAAGGGGTCCGGGCGGGGGGAGGGTTTATACAGCATTCGATCTGTCTATCTATCTGCGCAAATAACTCTGACCTTGTCCATAACTTTTTAGACTGGCAAGTAATCATGGTCATATAGGGCTTTCATATTTTATGTTTTATGTGTGTCTTCCTCAAGACCAGACATTTCCTATACATGCTGACTTCGATCGTGGGCTTGACCTTTTATTTAATTTGACCTCCTTTTGGATGACAAGGGAAATATATGTACATGTATCTTTTAATACATTTATATGTACTCATTGCTCGAAAATAGTGTTTTTACTATTATCATAAGAAGTGACTTTGAATAAGACAGGGGCGTAGCTTTTAGCTACCATACATGTGTGTACATGCTTATTCCCAAAAATTCTTTATATGTACTAAAACTTCTATATCTTTATCAACATTCCCCAAAATTTCTTCATTTATACTCAAACTTATATCTGAATTTGATAATGCTCTAGACTATTTAGGTTTTTTTATTTATTTATTTATTTATTTATTTATTTATTTATTTATTTATTTATTTATTTATTTATTTATTTGTGGTCAAAATCCAGCTGGACCTCATCCAGAATACTAATGTACAAATGTATATTACAGATAGTATCAAAACATTGTATTTTCCATATAATATTACTTGTTACTTGTAAATTACATCCATTCGTTTACTTCAGCAACACCTCATGGCAAAGCACCAGTTTTGGAAATTGATGGAAAGGTCATGGTAGAAAGTTTGGCAATAGCAAAGTTTCTCGGGCGAGAATTCGGTAAATATTCTACCAAAGTGAAGTAAAATCATAATATTACATAATCAATAAATATAAGCAGACTCTGATTGACTGGTCAAACAAGGAATGATGAAGTGATACTAGTATTTCTGGATTATGATCATGAAGGAGGAATTGACAGGAATGCCATTCCCTGTGTAATTCGAAAAATATGTCGAATTTTCATTATATCTATTCATGTGATAATCTGAATATAATTAATCTTTAAAATAAAAATATTCAACAAAAAGCACTTGCCTGATCCCTACGCCAGGTTGGGTTTCCAACGGTCTTAAAAAGGCAGGGGAATTGGTTTATTTTTCCCGGTCAGAAAATTTAAGAGTATTGAAAAATAATAAATGAGATTCCTGGAAATTCAGGGAAACCCCAGGGGAAAAAAATTCAGTGCTCGAAGAATTTAGTTATCTGAAACTTTTGTGGATATGACAGTCTTTCACACAAGAGACAGACGCCAGGACCCTCAATGAAATCCGCCCCTTATTTATTAGAGGAGGATGTGTCAGTGTGGATCCTTGGCATCAAGCTTCTATGGTCTTTCAGTATAAAATAAGAAATTAAAACAGTTATTTGAAATAAAACTATGTTAAAACTTTGTGTATTTATGATATTTAAAAATAAATACAATACATTCAGAAAAAGGAGTATTTGAGGGCTTATAGGGCTACAAGAGCACGCTCCAACTAAAATCCTGTATTCACCCCTCACTATGAAGGTCAGGGAATGTTATTCACCCGGAGTTCTGGCAACCCAGTCCTCGAGATCTGCATCCTTCCATGTTTGTTTCCCAGTCCCTCGTATCTTTCTAACGTATACTAGACTAGTATATATTCAGTCTAGTATGGTAACTTTCACAACCTAATTTTGAATCAAATTTTAGGACTTTGTGGAAAAACAAACAAGGACCAATACGAAGTGGACGTAATACTTGCTAATGCCAACGAGCTGTTAGACAAACTAATAACAGAGTACCTAGAAAGTGACCAATCAAAAAAGGTAAGACAAACTAATAACGGAGTACCTAGATAGTAACCAATCAAAAAAGGTAACTTATATAACGGAATACCCAGAGTAACCAATCAAAAAAGGACTAAGCAAACTAATGCCCTGTTTACACGACGGGTTTAATGCGAATTAAATCGAATTTAATGCGCATTAGATTTTAGCTGCGTTCACACGAGGAATCTAATGCGCATTAGTTTAATTTGCATTAGATTTAATGCGCATTAGATTTTGCCGTGTGAACGCAAATCGAATCTAATTAGCATTAAATCTTGCGCATGCGTATATGATTTACTAGAATTCTACAGTACATTTCCATCATAACTGGGCACTTTTAATCACCCATAGACCTCGAAACATAGAATAAGAGGTAAAAATACTTGATTTCATTCACAATGAACCCTCTATGTAACTGTACTGCGTCTCTTCACTTACGTAGAGTAACATAATATTATGACGTCATTTTATCTCACAATGACGTCATGCAATGCATGCATAAGCCAAACTTACGAAGAGGTAAATTATTATGAGCAAAACAACATACAGGCATGCATTACTATCTAAAGTATACGGCTCTCAGTGCAAATGTACCAAAATCTAATGCGCATTAGAATGTGTCGTGTGAACACAATGCGAATCTAATTCGCATTAGAATAAAGCGTCGATTACGAACATAAAAAGAGTATGGCACCTCTACCTTTGTCATTATTACAATACGCCAAGGGACCTACCGGAAAAGCGCCAGATAACAAATCGGCCCACAACACGCTGACGCGGCTCGGTAATAAATGTGATTGGCTGAGGACGCTCGGGCATTATGAGACAATAGTGCCCGGCTTGTCATTTTTAATTTCTTAAATGAATAATGGTGTCCGTCGAAAGTAACCAATTAAATAAGGTAAGACAGACAAAAGACAAACTTCTTGAAAGTAACCAATCAAAAAAGGTATGACACATGCAAGGTCCCCCGCATCACAGGATCTCAACAACGCTGCTAAAATCATGATTTTAAAAGTTGCGGAAAATCTTTGCACTGTACATGTCGATGGTAATCGAGCGCTCTCCATCCCGACAAATCCCAGGGCGGTTCTGAACCTCCCATCCCCACCCACCTCTATTTACCCACTACCTTGGTTGTCAGGTAGTGAATATAATTTCAACATTTCCTTTTTCAGAAACAGCTTCAGGACGAATTAACTGGTAGTACAATACCAGCTCACCTTGAATTCCTAGAAAATAAAATGAAAGAAGGGCCATCAAAATACTTCGTTGGAAATTCGGTAAATTTCTTTAATCTATATTGCTGGAAAAGGTAACTTATAAATATCATTATAAAGAAACGGAAAGAATGGACAGACGTACGGAAGGTCAGACCGCATGTTCTTTGTTGAAAGAAAACTTGGCAATAAACACAAATTTGTTGGGTTATTTCTTGTCTTTTATTGTTTATTTGTTTGTTTTTTGTTTTGTTTTGTTGTTGTTGTTGTTTTTTTTTTTTTTTTTTTTTTTTGGCTCATATTTGATGTTGTTTGTTTAGTATGATTTTTTTTATTCATTTGCTTTTTCGTTTGTGGCAGTAGGGACCACATGTTTTCTCTCCTAGCCTGTTATACATTATTTGGGTCGTTTTTATTGGGGGGGGGGGGGGTGTAAAGACATCTTAATCCACCCATTCCCTCCTCCTCTATTTTTTCTACTCATATATACATGATGTACATTTCTTTCAGGTCACCATTGCCGATCTGGCGGTACATAACGTTCTGACCACACTGGTCCAAAGGGATAGAAATATTCTCAAGAAATATCCCTTACTGGACGGTAACAGGAGGAATCTGGACGAAAACTCTAAATTGAAAGATTACTTCCGTGCGCGAGGTGAAATTGACATGTAAATCAAAGATACCCTTAGCGATGTTTAAAAAAAAAACTTTGAAATTAAAAAGTATCTTTTATAATAGTTTGAGTGAGTTCGGCAGTACTTACATGTAGTACCATTTTTGATAGAAATAAATTGTAAAGTGAACATCATTTTTGTTGCTTATTTTTTAATTAAGTCCTTCTCGTCCATGCCTATTCTGTCTAGAATTTTGTCTAGAAATTTGACGTCATCACTTACGGCTATTAAGAACACCTGACTAGATATTGTGAATCTGTTCTGAACAGCAACGATGTAAATTTCTTTTGGTCTATTCAAAATTCAGGGGATGTGATTGACAAATGAGAAAACGCCGACTACAAGCTGAACTTGTCTTAAACTTCACCCTCTTGTTTTAAACGATATAATCTATGGATAAGGGAACATTTCCTCAGCCTCCACAAATATTGATCAAATGAAAATACAGGTTCCATGGGAAAAGACGAAACAGACAACTAAGAAAACGATCCAGAGTCTACCGCTCTCTCAACGATTTACTTATAATAGCACGCCATGGCGACAGACATAAGCTGTCACATGCTCTGTCGTCGTCGATGCCAGTACTGCAACTGAAATCTATCTTGGATGAAGCACAAGTTGCTTTCTTAAGAAATACTGACTGATGCAGACTAAATGTCATTGTCGCATTCACAGAGAATAAACTTTCACCTGTTGTAAAAAACACCTTCCCTAAAAGACAATTTATAAAAATTCCGTTTATTAACAAAGGTTTTTATCTTCTAGACATCTCTAATATTTTTCGGGATCATCGCGTACAAAGTACCATTCTTCAATATTTTGAAAATTTAGAACCACCTTTTATTTGTTACAAGTGTAACAAGAAACATATTCAAAATTTTGTTTCTAACTACAATAAAGTTACATCGGCTTCTTGAGAATGTGCAACTTCTAAATCTTTTTACAAACCAGCTGGTCATGTTGTTACAGGTGACTTTCCAATACAGGCAGCTCCTTGGCATTCTTAAGTATAGAATCTCATCCAAGATAGATTTGATTAAATGATGCGAAGTGCTAAAGGACGCCTTAGGGATGGTGTAAATCAGAAGGAGTCGAAACGCATGTTCTGATAGACTGGGGAAATCTCAGTTTAGATATAACGGACATTCGAATAGATTATTTCCATAAAACCCTCACCTCTTTCAAAACCCACGTTCCAAATCTGAAAGATATTTCAAATCCAAGTGAAGTAATTAACATGATAAATATCTCTTTACACAAGCTGATAATTTAAAGCAGCCAACAACACCATGATCATTTGGTTAAAGGTCCTTTATATATATCAACTTTAGTTTCGGAACTTCCGTCTACTAATACTTATATCAAAAGCAATGAAAGTGTCTCTAGCATTTTGAGCAAAAATCATAGAATCATATATAGTGAACTGTCTTCATTCAAAATCTTTTTCTCTAAATTGGATCTCCCAACACTATATTGCATACCAAACATGCGCAGGCCTTCTTACAAACTTCGATTTATTGCTCATTCTGGCAAGAAAAGAGGGAATCTCCGACAGCACTCGGTTGTAGCACCCACAGCAAAACTCCGAAACACCCAATGCAAAAACACAGAGCAGACATGCACAGAAAGAGACGAGAAAGGGACGAGGAACACCAACTCACAACATAGAAACATGAAACACAACTGTCCCACTACAATTTTGTCTAGAAATCTGACGTCAGCACTTACGGCTATTAAAAGACACGTTACTAGATATTTAGAAACTGTTCTGAACAGGAACGATGTAAATCTTTTTTGGACTATTAAAAATTCAGGGGATGTGGTTGACAAAATTAAATCTAGAAATTTCCAAGCCAATACAATTTCTTCATACGACTTCTCTTATAGACTAAACATGCTTACTCGAGACAAAAGTAATGATCGATTATCTAAACTCATTAAATGGTGTTTTGATCGAGAGCGGTAAACATACATTTGTATATCTGCTTCAGAAGGTGTCTTTTCCTCAACAGACTACAAATAATACAGTTCATACTAGTTCCAGGAGAGCTTCAGTCTCGTCAGAGACCTCTAGTGTTATTCCTTACTAAACCATCTTCTCGAGACAAGTGTACGTAATACCTTACTCCGCCTTGTCGGATGTCATACACAAAACTGCGTCTCCTGTGAGTGTCGTAGTGGAGACTTATCAGGTCAAATATTCGTATAAATTGCTAGAAATTTAAGTGCTTGTTAATGTGTTTGAATGATTTTACTCCTAAAATTGCTTCTATATGAAAGTATAATATAATATGGACTCTGATCTTGTCGTATATACTCTCCACTACGACTCTAACCGGGGACGCAGTTTTGTGTAAGACATCTGACAAGGGGGAATAAGGTATTACGTACACTTGTCTCGAGAAGATGTTACTCAACACAAACAATTTTTCTTGATTCCAAATCACTCACGAATATAGCGAAAATTAGTATCTTTCGAAAAGTCTGGTTATACGGTTTTGTTCCGACATTGCCAAAGTAGAACAAGTAGAATACTTCAATTCAGTTTTGCAAATTCTGCAAACGATAATCGACCATCCTCTGACTTTCAAACAATCAAAATGATCGCCTGGGACCTCTGTTTTGATGTCTGGGTCGCTATTACTGAGATCTCAAATGTTTACCGAAGAAAGAATAAATCGAATCGAACCACGAGATTTTGAACCCCTGTTAATCGACTTTTCGGCCAGTCGTTACAGCCACAGAACAGTTTCTAAATATCTAGTATCGTGTTCTTTCAGAGCCCTTGACAACCTTATTTGTTGACCGATCATCAGGAAAACCTGGAAGAGGGCCTTGGGTACTTACTTCCTGTTGTTTTGGCCTTTTATCAATGTGACATCATATATATATTTTTTGCTATTTCGGAAACTAGCCATTTCACCGATAAATATCATCGAAATTAAAGGAGTTTAACATCTTAGCACCATCCCTCCAATGCTATTTTGAACATAGATTTTATTTGGATATGTTACTGAATCGAGCCGCGCACTCTCTGTAATGTAAATGTAAAAATCTAACTTCAAAAATAAAAGAGGGCGCTACTGAAATTATTTTTGGTGGCTCCGCTGAAAGCATCACTGATGAGAATTTAATATTCTAAACACGTGTCTTGTGCATGTAAATTGGTTTGGAATTTTCTTCAAGAAGGTATAGAGTTGGAACCCTTCGACTGTAAGGTTTTTTGAAATTCTAAGTATTGGTTGCAACGGAGACATCGAAAATGTGTCAGTTAATCAGAGCCCTTGATGGCCATATTTGTTAACCGATCAGCACGAAAACATTGATTACTTGCTTCCTGTAAGTTTTTTGAAATTCTGGGCAGCAGTTGCAGAGGTGAAGTCGAAAATGCATCAGATAATCAGAGCACTCGGTGGCATATTTGTTGACCGATCGGCACGAAAAACACAAACTTGGTAGAGGACCTTGCGTACTCGCCTCCTGTAAATTTTCGTGAAATTCTGTGCATCGATTGCAGAGGAGATATTAAAATGTTAAAAGTTAACCCTAGGTTTACACTATGTTCCCGGCGACCACGGCAGTCACGGCGGCCAAAAACGTAGCACACCGTATGGTTTTTGGCAGTTTTTATCTTGGTATTCAAGTTCTGTTAGGTCTCGTTACGTTTTCGCACGGTCTATCAAGGTATCCTTGACGAGCCGCGGCTCCTGAATCCCGGAGACCTGACGGCGCACTACGTTTCAACCTACGGCTTGTTACGGACTTTTGTACGTTTCCTCACGACCTGTCACGTTCTGATAAGGTCTGTCACGGTTTGTTACGATCCAATCAAGTTGGCCACGACTACCAAGTTCTGTCAAGGCCCACTACGATTAACAGGGAACAGGAAACACAAAAAGCTGCATAAAAGGGTTTGGTTTGTTATACTTCTTGCGTGACCGTGCGTGCCGTGCCAGGCCGTAGTAGAACTTGAAATAAACCGTAACAAGCCGGGACGTACCGTGACGAAACGGCTAACACTTCCTTAGCTCGCCGTATGAAACCGTAGCTCACCTTGATAAAACGTGCATCTGCCCTAAAGCAGCCGCAGCTAAACGTGGCAGACCGTAACTCAACTTCGCTAGGATCGTAATTTGTTGAGTCATACTTTTGTTTCCCGTTCCGCTACGGACACTGTCCCAAGTTTTGTCACGGTCTGTAACGTTCTGTCACGTTGCGTTGCGTTCGACCCGTTTTGCTACGGTTTCTAAAGTAGGCCATCTGCACCGTGGCCTGCCGTGACAAATGTTTTGACAGTTTAAACATTTGCCCCGTCAGTCCCGGCAACCACGGCTAGTTACGATTGTCGATCCCGTTCCCCTACGTTGTCTCACGGTCACCACGTTTCGTCCACGGTGGCTTGAAACTTGGCCGCCGTGGCCGCCGGGAACATAGTGTAAACGGGGGGTAACGATGGATGGACGCCGGACGGATGGATGGACGGCGCGCTATGACAATGACAATACTTCACTTGAGCGTCGCTCACGTGATCCAGAAAGTATTACTATATCATTTGTACCTTTTTAGGGAAAAGGGGGTAAGGGAAAATGAGATAGGGTGGAAAGTGAGGGGTATGAGGAAAGCGAGTGAGCAGGGAGATAGAGCTAGAGGGGAATATTGGGAGGCGGGAGATAAAGGAGAGAAGAAAACGAGAGAGAAGGGGACGATAGGGCGAGGAGAAAGTGAGAGACGAAAAAGATGAATATTGAAAGTGAATTGAGTAAGAGGGGGAGTAAGGGAGAGGTGTGAAAATGAAGTAGAGGGGAAAGTGAGGGAGAGAGGATAGTTATGTAGAGAGCGGAAAGTGTGGTATAGATATAGGGGAAAGTAAGGGAGAGTGGAGACAGTGAGGGGAAAACCAGGGAGACGAAAGGACGGAGGGGTGAATATGAGAGAGAGATGATATTGTGAGGGAGAGGGGAATTTAAGAGAAGGAGTAAGGGAGCGAGGGGAAAGTGAGAGACAAGGGGAAATGAGAGAGAGTAGAAAGCGCAATATGGGAATGTGAGAGAGAGGGAAAAAGTGGGAGAGAAACGTGAAAGAGAAAGAGAAGTAATGGAGAGCGAGAATAGTGAGGGAGACAGAAGAAAGAGAGGGAGAGAAATGACACGGAGAGAGATGAAAGTGAGGGAAATGGAAAGTTAGGGAATGAGAAAATAATACAGAAGTACAACTGATGAAGGGAGGGAAATGGAAAGTTAGGGAATGAGAAAATAATACAGAAGTACAAATGATGAAGTGAACGTGAGGGAAGCAGAGAGGAAAGTGAGAGGAAAGGGAAAATAAGGAAGAGAAGAAATTGATGGAGAAGGGAATTCAAGTGCATATGAGAAAGAGAGAAAAGTGATGATGAGAGGAAAGAAATGAAGTGAAGATCTCTAAGAGGAGGAATAGGAGAAAATGAGGGAGATGAAAAGTGTGAGAGACAGGGGAGAAAGTGAATGCGAAGAGGTTAAGTTATAGAGATGGTAAACTGAAGGAGAGAAAGGAAAATGATAGAAGAAGTTGTAAAGGGAGGTTACAAAATATGAGTAGAACAAAAAAGGTGATTAGGAAAGAATAAAAATTAGAGGGGATAAAAAGTTGAACGTGGATGGCGAGAGAGAAAAAGAGAGGTGAAAATGATAGAGAGAAAATGGAAGGGTGGCTACAAAAAATTCCATATGTGATATATAATTGAGACGCCAACCTCTCATGGGAAAAATATTCTTTATATTGTCAATGTTTCTCAAAGGTAGATCAAAATTTACGGTCACAATTATCATTGGTTTTGTACCAACAGAAAGGTCTCGATTCTCACACATGGCAAAGGCCAACGTTACCTTTATGTATACTACTGTCCGTGCAGTTCACTTCAGAAATCCAAAAATTGTGTTGCGAGGGCTGATTGATTTGAATTTTATCAGACATTTTGCAATAATTTTCTACATAATCCCCTTCAGTATCTATACTTTTTTGCCACCGGTGTTTTGGGGCCTCAATGTAAACGTCTTCATATATATAACTCTAAACAATGTAATATGCCAAAAAAGTATGAAAGTTACTATGTCGAAAAAGCATACCGAAAGACGAAGCAGAATGGGTGGGATATGATGCTACAGGACCCACGTTTTAGAAATTTAAAGAAATTTTGATAACAGAAATTTTAGAATGCGTTGAAGAAACGAAATTGATCGAACTTGGCTACATGTGCCCTCGGGGACTCCTGGTCCACCAGCAGTGACAATCACCAAGTGGTGTAAATGTAAACGTCTTCATATTGAATATATCACTTTTAAAGAACTTCATCTGGAAATTTCTCCTTTCTGGAAATTTTACAAAAATTATGATCAAATTCTTTTGAAATTCGGATCCATGAAAGCAACAGAGTATATTACTTTAGGTATTTCACAACCTGCATTTTATGGTGACATAGTTAACAAAATAAGAAGGATCAAAGGTAGACAGCATAACTATCGAAAATGCGTCAGAGTCATCAAACGCGTTTTATACCGTGGATATGATCCTAATGTCACCAGACGGACACTAAGCTTGGTACTTGACCAATCTACAGTCTTGTACGAGCGCATTCTTGAGACTTGCCTGACTGAGACGACGGGACTCCATGACGGGCCCTGTCCAAACCTCTTTAGAGAAGACAGGGCCCCGACCACCTGTCCTCTCTGAATGTCAGTCGGACTCCTCGGGTGATAATATATATGAGCTCGCTACAGCCGGCAGAGCACGGACTGTATTACGCACGTCCTCTTTTTATATCCATTTACATATTCATCTGTGTTGCTTGGACCCCTGTGTTTTACAGTCTTGTTTGTGTGTGGTCATCTAACAGTGAGGAGGTTGTTTTACACCAAAATTGTGCGTTCTTCGAGACCTCTGGGAAATAGGAATAGTGGGAGGGTTGTGCGCACGTAATCCAGGATAACCACACCGTCTGCTATTTACGTGGCAGATGGCCGTCCTAAGTCGGCACCGGTTGCCCATTGGTCTTGTTGGTTTATGTGTAGTCTTTTATGTTTCATTTTTCTATGGTGTTAGTTGGTGTTCCTTGTCCCCTTTGCGTCTCTTTCTGTGGGTGTCTGTTCTGTGTTTTTGCATGGGTGTTTGGGGTTTTGCTGTGGGTGCTGCAACCTAGTGTTGTTGGAGATCCCCTCCTTTCTTTTAACAGTGATCCTCATCTAAACAATGAAATATGGCCAAATTATATTGGAATTATATCCAAAATATACCGAAAGACGTAGCAAGATGGCTGGGATATGATGCTACAGGACCCAGGTTTCAGAAATTTTCGAATGCGTTTGAAGAAACGACCAACCGAAATTGATCGAAGCACAAGCAGCAGTCTTTGTTTATGCATCCTGTCATGGATAATTCCAAACTCAAGTTTACGTTCCGTTACCATTCTCTACAACATCACTGCCACCATAAAGTATATCTTAACGTAACGCTGCTATGATGTCAAAGGTATTTTAGGGCAGTATTCTTGGAGTCTGTGGCAGAGATTGTTTAGACTGTAAGGAGGAGACAACTCTGTTCGGAGAATGGGGTAATCCCAACCATCCTGCAACGTCTTTCGGTACATTTTTGGACATAATAACTTTCACACTCTTTGGCCTATTACATTATAGATTGAGGATCACTGACGAGGGTTTAGTACCTCTTATAAAATTTATAAAATTTTTCCATTTTTTTTTTTAGTGATTTTTGATTAAAAATACATGTTTTTCACCCAAAACTAGTAAAAGCTCCCTAGTTTAAGTGGGGCACGACCCATTTCATATTCAGGGGACATCCCTTGAACAAAAAATCAGGGTCCCATAAATTCCCCCGGGGGTGCAGGTATTGACAAAGTAGCTCATGGTCTATTGAGAGTTCGAGATTTTTCTCCGTAGTGAGCTGTGCTGACAGTAGCACTTCTCACATTACTTGACGGACAAACAGACGGACAGAGTTATAACGATGACAGCATTCATAAGTAACAGTAAGTCAACAGTTCTTTTGTTAAACTCAAGCAGAACGAGATGACTGACAACGAAGAAGAAGAAGATCGAATTGATTGTTTCATCCACAGTACGAGTTGTCTTTCGCAGCGAAAAACAAGATGGAGGCCCCCAAGGTGTCCTTCAGACAGAGCCCAGCTTATATGCGGTTTATGAACCCGTTTATGCAAATTGAAATAGCCAAACAAGTTGATTTTTATGATGTTAAGTCACATAAAGTAGAAGAATGTCCACTACTCGTCGAATATTCAAAGAGGCTCCAGGAGCAAGGATTAAAAGACCCCCACATTAGGTAGTTTGCAAAAATTTATTTTAAAAATCCAGTGATTTTTTTTTTTGGCCGAATTTACCGCCGAATATCGGTGGCTTTCCCTCGTAAAAATTAGCTTTATTTACCCCAAAATCTGCAAATTTTTTCCTAATACCCAGAGATTGTTTTCAAGATTGAATTAATTTGACACAAAACATGCACAAAACTACCGATCCCCGGCAAGGTTCTCATTAAAAGCTGGCGACCTATTTCTCGCCTCCTACTTTGGGTAAAATCGTCGCCTACTTTCCGTAAAATAATGTTGTTTCTCAATTTCTTTAAGTATGAAAACTGAACGTGTACTAAAGGAAATTAGTTGTCCTTTTAAAAGCTGTCACTATACAAGGTACGCGATAAATATTTCCGTAACTACAGTGAGTAGATTGATTTCAACACGGCGCGACAGATCATTTTACGGCAACGTATATTAAAGAAGTACATGTATTATAGGACGATCAGATCTGGACTTTTCATGCCTGTAAATAAGATTTTTAATTAATATGAAAATTGTATATATAGTTATTGACCATGCGCCTCCACGTGCCGCGGACAATCAAATGGTGGTCATGATAGGGATACTCAAGTTTTTATACTTTTCTACCTCGGTCTATTTTCTGTATGTAAACAATGTACTAGAAATTATTTGAACAACATCATGAATTCATTGTTATACTGAGTCTATTGAAACATCCACAAGATGTGAGCCAACAGTAACTGCTGAGTGCGCGATCCCGCTCACAGAATTCTAAACGTCTGGCACACATTCGTTAATATCTTGCATCTGTAGACCGAAACGTTCGTCAATTATGACCTACACTACATGCTTACAACTCATGCTCTCAAAAATTTCGAAAGGAAAATGTTTTCGTTTTAGTAATCGAATTGTTCACACTGAGGAGAGCGCCATAAAAAAAAATACATCAAAGTACCCATAAAATAACTGATAGTTCAAAGCTTCAATAATATAGGCCAGTGATTTTTTTCAGTAATTTGGGAATGGGGTCGGGGCCCTTGCAATTGGGAAAATTAACGACATTTGGGAATATTTGGGAAGTACTAAATATCAAAGTAAAAGTAAAATGACAGTTTATACAATCAAAAGTTAAGAATTGAATGTTTAATCATATAATTTTCCTTAAAAATGATTTAATTTCTTATGCTTACAACAATATGGCAAATAATTAGTAAATTTGCTACTTTTGAACCAGTTATTTTCACTATTTTCGCTGATAATTCCATCTGAATGAAATTGGGAAATTTTAGAGTCACAATTGGGAAAAAAAGATACTATTTTTCATTGGGAATGGGGCCGAATAACGGCCCCAAAAAGGGGCAAAAAAAATCCCTGTAGGCGAAAAGGGGTGTACCTTTGTTTTTGAAAACTCTTTAACTTTCCTGGTAGAATTACTGATAAGGCATTTGTGAACAGGAAATTGCTGTTTTGAACCAATAATTTGAGCGTTTCTTCAAAGAAATTTTGTTTCTAGATTTTCCCAATTTGTTAAAAAATATCGCATAAAAGGTACAGGTGGCTTTTAAAAAAAGGTAAAAAAAAAAATCAATGAAATCAGCATTTATAGGTCGATTATCAAAATTATTTTTACATAGGCATTTGTATGAAGGATGAAGCATTATTTGTTCTGAGTTTCATGATGATTGGACGTATAGAAGCTGAGTTACAGACGAAAAAGTGCAAAAATCGTTCGGAATTATCTGCTCGACCAGTATACGTTATATATGTCAGTACAACCAATACTAAGCTCACAGTGAAAGAAAATAGATGGGGAGTTTTCTATGTTAATTTTAATGTGACATCGTTGACGTTCTCCATAGACTATGTTAAACATCGGCAACGTCTTACTAGAATTAACATGATAGAAAACTTCCCATCTTAATCTACATGTATATTCTTTCACTGTGAGTGTAGTAATGGCGGTAGGGACATGTCACATCATGGCTCTCGATCAGCCTAATTTGGGGGTCCCAATGCACAATAGTTTCTGTTTTTCCCAATTTATTTACCATTTTTTTCCTCATGGAAAATTCAACAAATTAATTTGAAAATTCTCATTTTTCAAGTGAAAAGGGATCCAAACTTCTTTTATATGTTTCCCAATTTATGAAAAATGCTGCAATATTTTCCCAATTTCAAAGGCCCTGGGCCCAAAAATGGGTGTGAGAGCCCTGAATGTACATTGTTAGTTACAAGAGTTTGAGATCTATCACCGTATATAAATTTCAATTAGACTGAATAATCCAGTCTCTTGTCTGCTATTACAAGCAACTGAATCCCACTATGGTTGTGATAGAGCAAAGTCTGACGAATCTATTGCCCAACAATTACTCCATATATAAGACCTTAAATATTGATCAGTCAGGGGCATAACTCATTTCAGTTATATTTTTCGTTACTGAAATCAGTTATTTTTCCTTGCATGATAATTATAGAATCACTTTAATAAAATATCACAATTATAGAATTACTTTAATAAAATATCACAATTATAGAATCACTTTAATAAAATATCACAATTATAGAATCACTTTAATAGAATATCACAATTATAGAATCACTTTAATGAAATATCACAATTATAGAATCACTTTAATAAAATATCACAATTATAGAATCACTTTAATAAAGTATCACAATTATAGAATCACTTTAATAAAATATCACAACTATAGAATCACTTTAATAAAGTATCACAATTATAGAATCACTTAAAATAACACAGTAGTCTGTTTCACCTTACGTAACTTTCTAAGGTCAAAAGTGATTATATCATCCTTTGCGTACAGAAAAGTTTGACCTCATCAGATGCAATATTGGTGCCTCTTCAAAAACAGATTAAGGTCACAGCTGGGAAAAATCACGTTTTGGCAAAATCTAGGTAAAAAATAAACGTAACTGAAACAAAATATTTTTAATACGTTATCGTCGGTATGTGAAAAAAAATAACCATTTTCGGTTATATTTTCTGGGGATAATGCTTAAATTTTCTAATTCAATTTTTTCATGTTGATAATCAAGGGTTCAATATCATCTCTAAACATAACTCCATTAAATTTAGTAAAATAATCCTACATGTATTCCAGGCTCACTTCCGATTGTTTAAAAGAGCAATTTTGTCCACATACATGTACAATGTATATGTAAATAACAGCACTTGTTACGTGAGAAAGTAGTCCCTTTCTACTCTCCTAAATCTTCCTATATTGTATTGTCCCCTTCTACCTAAGGCCATACCTGTTATTTTCTTTTTTAAGCATCAGGTCAAGTAGTGGAACCTATCTTTTAAAACAAACAACAGAAAGACATGAATATCTAAAGAATCTCTCCATTTTTGCACTAGTTGGGAGGCAAGTTGTCCACGTGTTGCGTAGGTTGAATAAAGATATCAAAACCTTAGACATTTATAAATTTGCAGGTGCTTTATTTTCTGTTTAACAACCCCTTGCGTATCAAGTGCCTCACAGTGTAATATTCGGTAATTTCGAAAACCAGAGTTACCTCCCATTTTGGATGGTATCTGACGTAGACTAATTGTTACATCATCAAATTCTATGGAAACAGTCCCTAAACTCTGGGAAACAACAGTACAAAAACGACGTTACCCTACCATTTTCATGACATCATAATGGTTTTACGTCAGATACCATCTCAAATGGGAAATAACTCTGTATTCCACAAAGACTCAATACATGTACTGTAGTAACTTCTCTCGTATTGAACAAGTGCCTGACAGTGTGATACATTTATACTCTGACACTTTGACAGTGTGACATACTCTGACAGTGTGATATACTCTTACAGTGATATACTCTGACAGTGTGATATACTCTGACAGTTTGACATACTCTGACAGTGTGACATACTCTAACAGTGTGACATACTCTGACAGAGTGATATTCTCTGACAGTGTGACATACTCTTACAGTGATATACTCCGACATTGTGATATACTCTAACAGTGTGACATACTCTGACAGTGTGATGTACTCTGACAGTGTGACATACTCTGACAGTGTGACATACTCTGACATAGTGACATACTCTGACAGTGTGATATACTCTGACAGTGTGATATACTTTGACAGTGTAACATACTCTAACAGTGTGTCATACTCTGACAGTGTGATATACTCTTACAGTGATATACTCTGACAGTGTGTTATACCCTGACAGTGTGATATACTCTGATAGTGTGATATACTCTGACAGTGTGATATACTCTAACAGTTTGATATACTCTGACAGTGAGATATACTCTGACAGTGTGATATACTCTGACAGTTTGATATAGTCTGACAGTGTGATATACTCTGACAGTTTGATATACCCTGACAGTGTGATATACTCTAACAGTGTGATAAACTCTGACAGTGTGACATACTCTGACAGTGTGATATACTCTGACAGTGTGATATACTCTGACAGAGTGGTATTCTTTGACAGTGTGACATACTCTGACAGTGTGATATACTTTTACAGTGATATACTCTGACAGTGATATATACCCTGACAGTGTGATATACTCTGACAGTGTGATATAGTCTGACAATGTGACATACTCTGACAGTGTGATATACTCTGACAGTGTGATTTACCCTGACAGTGTGATACATACTCTGACAGTGTGATACATACTCTGACAGTGTGATATACTCTGACAGTGTGATATACTCTGACAGTGTGATATACCCTGACAGTGTGATACATACTCTGACAGTGTGATATACTCTGACAGTGTGATATACTCTGACAGTGTGATATACTCTGACAGTGTGATATACTCTGACAGTGTGATATACCCTGACAGTGTGATATACTCTGACAGTGTGATATACTCTGACAGTGTGATATACCCTGACAGTGTGATATACTCTGACAGTGTGATATACTCTGACAGTGTGACATACTCTGACAGTATGACATACTCTGACAGTGTGATATACTCTGACAGTGTGATTTAATCTGACAGTGTGGTATACTCTGACAGTGTGATATACTCTGACAGTGTGATATACCCTGACAGTGTGATATACTCTGACAGTGTGATATACCCTGACAGTGTGATATACTCTGACAGTGTGATATACTCTGACAGTGTGACATACTCTGACAGTGTGATATACTCTAACAGTGTGATATACTCTGACAGAGTGATATTCTCTGACAGTGTGACATACTCTAACAGTGTGATTTACTCTGACAGTCTGACAGTGTGATATACTCTGACAGTGTGATATACTCTGACAGTGTGATATACTCTTACAGTGTGATATACTCTGACAGTGAGATATACCCTGACAGTGTGATATACTCTGACAGTGTGATATAGTCTGACAATGTGACAAACTCTGACAGTGTGATATACTCTGACAGTGTGATATACCCTGACAGTATGATATACTCTGACAGTGTGATACATACTCTAACAGTGACATACTCTAACAGTGTGATATACTCTGACAGTGTGACATACTCTGACAGTGTGACATACTCTGACAGTGTGATATACTCTGACAGTGTGATTTAATCTGACAGTGTGATATACTCTGACAGTGTGATATACTCTGACAGTTTGATATAGTCTGACAGTGTGATATAGTCTGACAATGTGACAAACTCTGACAGTGTGATATACTCTGACAGTGTGATATACCCTGACAGTATGATATACTCTGACAGTGTGATACATACTCTAACAGTGACATACTCTAACAGTGTGATATACTCTGACAGTGTGATATACTCTAACAGTGTGACATACTCTGACAGTGTGACATACTCTGACAGTGTGACATACTCTGACAGTGTGATATACTTGTTATTTTCAATAAATAATTGGATATATCTGATGCACAGAGGTAAGAAAATATTAGTCGATTGGACGGCCTTATATAACATGTGGCCGACCTAGAAATGTCCTTTCCTATGAACTTTTTTTGATGATTCTTATCTATGGGATAGTACTGAACGATTCTAGCTTGGTTGCCACTTTGGCAACCTTGGGTAACTCTTTTTATCGCCGGAAATTCAAAATGACCGCCAAATGCCTTCCACCAATAGATGAAATTAAATTCCTTCTTTAATTATTAAGTGTGGCACATCAAATCAGGGGTTTTGAGGGTCAACAAACCCATTTCCGGTGTCATTTTTAAAATTTGAGTTCATTCTGGACTAAAAATTCAAGATGGCCGCCAAATATCAATCCCATTATCGTACAATGAGAATATTTCAATTCAACGTTTGTGTAACACATCTTATTTGTAGTTGAAATGTTCCTAGAATACATTTATTATGCTGACACATGTTTCTGGGACAACTCTGCTCATCAGGGGGAAATTCAAAATGGCCGCCAATGCCTTCCACCAATAGGTGAAATTTAATTCTTTCTTTAAATATTAAGTGTGGCACATCAAATCAGGGGTTTTTTAAGGTCAACAAACTCATTTCCAATGTCATCGTGACATTTTGGGCTTATTCTAGGCTAGAAATTCAAGATGGCCGCCAAATTTCAACCTCATTATGGTACAATGTGTAGATTACAATAAAAAAAGTCCGCTTTACACATCTTATTTGGAGTTACAATGATCACTGAATACATTTATTTTGCTGTTTTGGTTGTTTCCAGTTCACACATACTTGTAGGACAACTTTTTTCATTGGGGGAAATTCAAAATTGTCGCCAAATATAGTCCCCTACCACTGAGTAAAATGAACAAAGAAATAGCCCAAGCTTTTATTTCATAATACATGTACTTACTATGTAATGAAAAATGAATAAGAGTGACATATAAGATTGGATGGTTTCAGCTTTAACAGACTAGGATTTGTCAAAATGTAATGCAAAGATAAATATGTCATTTGTTTGATTAAAATGGTACTCAAAAGACAAAAATAAAGTTCCCCTATTGATCATGTTGATATAAGACCAGTTTGTTTGACGCAAGTAAACTCGAGGTAACTTGGCTATCTTGGCTCTTTGACCATCATGACGATTTCTTTGCTTGGCCTGTATAGCTTTTTTTCCAATCGGCAAGAATGCAATAGAAAGTGTTTGATTTTTTCGTGTAATTTATGATGAGTTGAGCTATCTACTATATTAATGTAAAACGTTAATGATGACATGTTTCATTTTGCAATGAAATTCTGAACCTTACATCTCTTTCCTAGCTACTTTGTAAGAATAGAATGTCTTCAAATTTGGCAAAACAACATTAATTATATATGCTTCTTTGAATCATTTTCCCTGGAAGTACCACTAATGAGCATTCATTGTCCGAATCATGCATGTCTGGTGCATAGAATGTATTCTTCTATGAAAGAAGGCTGCCCAATAGTAACAGGGTTAGCACTCTCCTTTCTCTTCATAAGGCCGGTTAAGTTTGTAAATGAACAGGCCTTTCAAAATTTCATCTGCTATCATTACATCTTAGGATAATTTTAATTTCTGGTTGGAGATTTCCTCCGTTTTTCTCTACAGTGATTCAAAATTGAATCTGAGGAATCTTCCACTGTGGTAAGATGAAATGGTACTACGTATGTTTTGGCATGTAAAACTTAAGTGGGTGAAATCTATCTTGAAAGCAATTGTCTTGGATATCAGTGTTCCATGCAGTTTGAAGGTTGCTTCTATATCATATGTCTTAAACATGTTTTCATTCCAAATATTTTCTTACAACACATGTAGAGAATTTGGTTAAAGAGTAAGACGTAGTCAGTGTGACAAGCTTGAAATGAATCGATCTAGAACAAAACAGGAGCATAAGTCAAAAGAACAGTGACAGGGAAAATGATCTATGTAAACCAGACTTGTCAGAATGACAACATAGCTCGCCGGTGGCAACCATATGTAAATTGCAACAACAACAATAAAAAAGGTCTTATCACAAGGAATGCACATGTGAAATATCAAAGCCCTATCACTTGCCAATCAAAAAATATGGCCAAGGTTAAAGTTTTTCAAAAGTAGGTCAATCATCTCCAAGGTCAAGGTCACAAGGTCAAAAATTTTGGTACCCATGGAAACGTCTTGTCACAAGGAATACACATGTGAAATATCAAAGCCCTATCACTTACCATTCAAAAAATATGGCCAAGGTTAAAGTTTTTCAAAAGTAGGTCAATCATCTCTAAGGTCAAGGTCACAAGGTCAAAAATTTTGGTATCCATGGAAACGTCTTGTCACAAGGAATACACATGTGAAATATGAAATCCCTATCACTTACCATTCAAAAATATGGCCAAGGTTAAAGTTTTTCAAAAGTAGGTCAATCATCTCCAAGGTCAAGGTCACAAGGTCAAAAATTTTGGTATCCATGGAAACGTCTTGTCACAAGGAATACACATGTGAAATATCAAAGCCCTATCACTTACCATTCAAAAAATATGGCCAAGGTTAAAGTTTTTCAAAAGTAGGTCAATCTCCAAGGTCACAAGGTCAAAAATTTTGGTATCCATGGAAACGTCTTGTCACAAGGAATACACATGTGAAATATCAAAGCCCTATCACTTACCATTCAAAAAATATGGCCAAGGTTAAAGTTTTTCAAAAGTAGGTCAATCTCCAAGGTCAAGGTCACAAGGTCAAAAATTTTGGTATCCATGGAAAGGTCTTGTCACAAGGAATGCACATGTGAAATATGAAAGCCCAATCTGTATTGGTTTAAAAGTTATAAGCAAGGTTAAAGTTTGTGTGCACGCGCAAGCAGACGCCAACGCAGACGCCGACACCGGGGGTATGACAATAGCTCTCCGGACATTCGTCCCGGCGAGCTAAAAATACATATCATGCAGAAATCCTGGAAGAACTTTGCTCCTTTGAATCCCTTTTGCAGACTTTCAAATAGGACAATCACTTAAGTATTTGACATGATATTTTGACAATCCATAGCCCTTTGATGTAGATTCTTACTTCAGGTAGACTCTTATCCCCCTTTCTTAAAATACACAATATTTGCAATTTATTTCTATCTTTATGATGAAAAAAAGATTCTTCCCTTTTACGGTTTGAGAATGTGCAATTTATGTAAAAAGTGCATGCGTAAGTTCCTATCGACAAAAGGAAATTACACGTGGATTATACCACCTTCAAATTCATTAGAATCATTTTAGAGCAGATAAATTTACAGCATGGACCAGACATGCACGTTTCGGGTAATAAACACTCGTCAGTGATAAGATGCACCACAGTTTATATTCGTAACGAAATGGGAATATTGAAGTGAGGAGTCATTTTATGTTTAGCCTTTAATAAATTAATAAGCAAAATGACACAAGATATGGATTTGGCGCTTAAAAGACCTGATTAGATGTGCTACACTTGATATATCAAGTAATTATTACATTTTACACAGTAGCAGGAGACTATTAGGTGGCCATTTTAAATTTCCCATGATAAGCAGAGTTGTCCCAGAAGCATGTATTTACTTAAAACAACAAAAACAGCAAAATAAATCTATTCTAGGGCCATTGCAACTAAAAATAAGACGTGTTACATCAACGTTTTATTGAAATATTCACATTGTACAATAGGTTGAAATTTGACGGCCATCTTGAATTTTAGTCCTGAATGAACTCAAATTGTAAAAGTGACATCGGAAATGGGTTTGTTGACCATCAAAACCCCTGATTTGATGTGCCACACTTAATATTTAAAGAAAGAATTTAATTTCATCTATTGATGGAAGGCATTTTGCGGCCATTTTGGATGTCCGCCGATAAAAAGAGTTGCCCAAGGTTGCCAGAGTGGCAACCAAGCTAGAATCGTTCAGAAGTATCCCATAGATAAGAATCTTTAAAAAAAAAGTTCATAGGAAAGGACGTTTCTAGGTTCTGAAATTTTCAAATCGACTATATTGTAACCTAGGAGTGATTGTTTGCTTCACATTACTGTAACATGGAAGTGTTCTTATATTTCACTTTTTTTTCATTTCAGGAATCTAGTGTGGAAATACCACCCCTGTAACCAATGGTTTCCCCGTTCTCGGGCCGGCAAACTTAGAATAGTAGCAACAAAAGGAATGCTCCCTGGACTGTTCATTGCTCTAAGTATTATAGCGTATCAGAAAATAACAGCAGTTCCCAAAAAAGGCGGCGCTCATCACTAACTTTTGACCTCACTGACACAGAATTTGTCTTATTCGAAACAAAATGTGGCAAACTTTGTTATGAAGATCGTTGACATTATGTATGTATGTAAAAATATTTTTCGGATGTATTAAAAGTGAAATATAACTTAATTTGATTTTTGTTTTGAGTTCTTACTCATAGTGAATATGTTCGAATTATCTAGCTTATTATACCACCTGCAAACAAAGTTTTGAGGGTACATCAGGAACAACCTGTCTGTCCATCCGTCTGTCCATCAGTCCGGTTAACTTAAAGTAGTTCTTACATGTGATACAGATGCATGTGTCTCTCGAGTGTTAGGGCTTTCATATTTCACACATACTACAGTTTGATACAAAGACATTTGACCTAGTGGCCTTGCATGAATCTGAACTTTGACCTTAAAACAAATATTTGGCTAAGAAGCTCATAAAGCAGATATTTTAAGTGATAAGGCTTTCATATTTCTCAAGCACATTCACCATAACAATTACATTGACTTTTTGTACTACATTTTAATACCAAGTAATTGATCCAGTGACCTTGAACTTTGACCTTAATTTTTAAAAACAAATATTTGATTAAGTAGTAAGTGATACGTAGGGCTTTCATACATAAATTCACCATTAAAAAGTGCTACATTTTGATACAAAGCCATTTGACCTAGTGACATTGACCTTTAACCTTGACCTTAAAAACAGATACTTTATATAGCAGATATCTCTTCAAGCACAAGTGATAGGAATATCATATTTTATACACACTTTTACTGTAACAATTACTAGCTTTTGAGACCAAAAAGTTTGTTCTAGTGACCTTGAACTTTGACCTTAAGGACATGTACCTGGTTAAGAAGTTTTGAAAGCCGATTTCTCCGCAAGTATAAGTGATGAGGATTTCATATGCACATTAACTCATACTAAGTACAAAATTTTCATAACAAACCCATTCAATTTTGAATTACTGAGAGTTTTAATTTGGTCAATTGAATGGATCGTTTAGAAAAAAATGTCGTGCAGGGTAGGAGGGGGGGGGGGGGTTACAATTTGTCTTTTTAGTGCAATTCTAGTAGCGACCATAGTGAGGGGATCCTAACATCTGAATTTTATATTGTTGGTGGCTATCTTAGTTTTCGGTCGGGTAGAATGCATTTTAGCATAGGACCTTGAATTGTTACATCGTGACGTGAAATTTTGTAACTTGATTCCTAAATGGATGGTAAGAATGTATCAGCAAATCAAATGATAGCCCCTTGTGGTTCATTTCAACGAAAAACGCAACACATGTTGCCACTTAGGTCGAGTATCAATTTGCTTCTGTGAGCTTGTTATATGAAAGTCAGTGCTGCGGTTCATAAGATCCAAAAAATGTGTCAACAAATCAGAATTCTTGGTGATTGGCGTGCCAAAATATGAAAGAGGCATATGTTTAGTACAAACTAGACCTTAATGTTGAATATCGGAGACCTGCCTACTTATACGATTTTTGATCTTCAAATACACTCTACGCTTTTGCTCCTCATTTTTACGCCTAAACATATTTTTTAATCAGAATTACCTTTTAAAATATTCAAAACGAACGGATAGACTCGACTATATAAATTCATTGCAAGTTGAGGATTTGATTTAAGTGAGGTCAGGACTGTACAGTGGAGGCGGAGAAAGCGTTAGGATTCATCAGTATAGAGTGTATTATTCAAATTATGGTCGAATATTTAATAATGTTTTTTTTTTGCAAGCATGCACCTACATGTATCTGTAGAAGGACATGTGTTATACTTGTCCTTAAGCCTTGATAAATCCACCACAGTTCACCATGATAATAATATGGTATCATATATCTGATTCCTACATACAGGATAAGTGTACATGTATTCCGGTAAACAGTCGGGGGGGGGGGGGGGGGGGGGGGTTGGGGGGTTGGGTTAGATTGGAATCGTATTGTCTGTTCCTCCATCAATCTTGTCTGGGCAATAAGCTCTTATCTTTTCATTTGTTTGGATGATATTTCACAGAATGGTCACCAAGGAGTCCAGAATTATGTATATTTCATGTCAACATACGTTAGGATGGGTGTTTCAACCAAGCTGAAGATACTTACTCTCACAGGGCACCTGGTCTTGTTTTCACTGGGAATTTACATTCCTTTGCAGAATGTTATACTAGATGTTAATATGTTTATACTTATCAAGGTTTTTAAATGCCAATTAACTATGACTCTTGGATCCTAATTTTTGGCTTGTATGTGTGTATTTCACTCAGTGATAAAGGAAAACCTTTCTTTTTTTTCAAAACCGATACATTTTTGCACGAGTTATGTCTCTTTGAACACAGAAATTAACAGCTATCGTAAATCTGATGTAGTGCTATGAGTATATCCCTTGTCCCACCTACATGTATCTAGACTGTCCAAGGGCGTAGGAGAAGGGGGCAGCGGGGGCACATGCGCTCCCCACTTTGAAAAGTGGGGGGGGGGGGGGGCACAACCATGTTTGTGCCCCCTCCCCACTTTTCAATCACAAAATTTTATGATGCATTAAGATTGTTTAAAATAGCAACAATTTGTACAGTAAATCTACAACTTTTCAGTCCAATTTTCAAAAATTGTTAACTCAAACTATATAGAATATTAATACATGTACTTCTTAATGATAGAGGGTATAGAAAGTATTTTCTGATAAGTCAATATTTTTCTTTAAAAAATGTCCTGGCTTGCTACGGCACTCGCCAGACATTTATTCATGTACATAAAATTTCAGAATTGCACCAGAAATGTTAAATGTGTGCCTTCAGAATATGAGACCCCCATATTTTTTCTTATAAAAACAACTCTACCCCCCCCCCCCCCCCCCCCCCCCCCCTTTTTTTTTTTTTTTTTTTTTTTTTTTTTTTTTTTTTTTTTTTGCTTGTTAGAAATTTTGGGATGTTGTGCCCCTCCCCTTTTTTCAGACAGAGCTACGCCATTGCTGTCGCTTGTCAGTTGCTCACAAACGTTTCGGTTTGATTCGGAGATCGTATATATAGGATCTCAAATGAATTTTCATTTCATACGATGTATTATGAAACGAGTTGTGAGTTTTATATCCCCGAGCCTTGGCGAGGGGATATAAAACGCACAACGAGTTTCATAATACATTGTATGAAATGAAAATTCATTTCAGATTCTTTTTATCACATGATATATTGATTAAATGTGTATTTCTAACGTGAAATCAACGTTTCCGACAACTAAAGAGGCGAATCACGCCATGATCTAGTAATCGCCTGCTACGCCATGAGAAGTAGTGTCCCCATCGTATTATAGATATTCTGTGCGTAAGAGAAAAGTATTTCAATTTTGAATAGTATTTTAATGCAAGAATTAATTCAACAACAACAATTATAATCATTGATATTGACTCATGGTCTGAATTTAACAGTTGACCGATATTTGAAAGGTCACATTTGTCAAGGTTTATGTGATTCGGTTCCAATTTTGACCAATCGCATTCAAACAGAGCGATATGTAACGTGTTATCATATCATATATACGGAAACGTTTTAGTGCCTCCTGTTGTTGTGTTGTAAGTAGGTTTCACGACAAAAAGAAAATCGAATTGCCGAGATAAATGAAGAATTATGACGTATCTAAGTCGAAAAGTCGCTGTAAACTTGTCTTCAACGAGGTCTTTTGGACGAAATGTCATTCAAAAAGCATGAAGTTAATTTCATTTAAGTCAAGAAAATTTAATGCGATTTGTCTCATGTCAACTTCAAAATAAATCGTCATCTTAAAAGTCGTAATGGCATGAACATCTAGATGTATCGACATCATTCAAGTTGATGTGTTGGAGTAAACGCACTTCTGCCGAGATGATTATATCGAGATTATGCCGAAAATACACCAAGTCGAATTTTCGAATGTCAAATTGATTTTGTGCGATTTCTCTTTCGTCGATTTCAGTAAAATATCAAGTTCTTAATTTCGAATTATTACCTAAATCTCGTTATGCCGACTTTACAGAAGGCAATTTGATGCGATGAAGTAGTACTTATTGATATCTTTTTGCACGACTTTAATTGCTTGAAATCAACTTTGCGAGTTTTGAAAGACGCAGTTATTTCAATTGGATTTATCCTTGTCAATGTTTTTATAACATGAGGCCCAAGTGGGGCTATTTCTCTCATCTCTCTGAGATTATTCCAGACCTTTCTGCCTTTTTATTGCCATCAGCAAAGATAATTTAAGTAACACTTTTAGGAGAAAATGAATAAGATATACTTTTATTATTCGTACTTCTTAACATTGATTTCATTTTAATAAACTTTGATCATATAGATCTAAACTGAGATTTCTAAAGATATTAGATTAGAAGTAAGAACTCTGATAACTTAAATGTGCTCTCAATTTAAAATAATTACATTCATGTAATGAGTTATATCACTATATAATGAGATATATCACTATATAATGAGTGTTATTTTGCAACGGACTAGTTCGAACCAATCAGAGAGCGTAAATTGCGTCACGTGCGTGCCGTCTAAATTTCCATAGACCGTCAGCAATTCCAAGGTTGCTGTATAAATGAATTCGCACGTAAAAGGAGTCGTTAAACGGCAATTTTCTGCAACAAAAAAAAACCCCGGATGTTTTGGTCCTCGACTAAATAAAACAGTTATTCAATTTGAAGACGTTTAACATTTATACCACTTTGTGAGTGTCACTCCTGGTGGACCATGAGTCCCCGAGGGCACATGTAGCCAAGTTCGATCAATTTCGGTTGATCGTTTCTTCAACGCATTCGAAAATTTCTGTTATCAAAATTTCTTGAAATTTCTAAAACATGGGTCCCGTAGCATCATATCCCACCTATCCTGCTACGTCTTTCGGTACGCTTTTTCGACATAGTAATTTTCTTACTTTTTTGGCATATTACATTGTTTAAATTTGAGGATCACTGACGAGGGTTAAGTACCCAAAACGAGCATGTCTGGTCATTGCTGTCAATTTATCTGTTCTGAAATGATGCTATTCAATTTGAAGACGTTTAACATTTATACCACTTGGTGAGTGTCACTCCTGGTGGACCAGGAGTCCTCGAGAGCACATGTAGCCAAGTTCGATCAATTTCGGTTGATCGTTTCTTCAACGCATTCGAAAATTTCTGTTATCAAAATGTCTTGAAATGTCTAAAACGTGGGTCCTGTAGCATCATATCTCACCTATCCTACTACGTCTTTCGGTACGCTTTTTCGACATAGTAACTTTCATACTTTTTTGGCATATTAAATTGTTTAGATTTGAGGAACACTGACGAGGGTAAAGTACCCGAAACGTGCATGTCTGGTCATTGCTGCCGATTTATCTGTTCTTAAATGATGCTATTCAATTTGAAAACGTTAAACATTGTTACTGACCGTAAACAGAGATTTGTCGGGTTGATCAAGCCCATAGAAGGCTCGGCGTAGCCTCGCCTTTTTTGGGCTTGATCAACCCGACAAATCTCTGTAGACGGTCAGTAACAAACCTAATAAGTAATAATATCACTATATAATGAGTGGTATCACTATATAATGAGTGATATAACTAATTTAAAAAGTGATATCACTCATTAATATGAGTTTTATCACTCATTAAAATGAGTTTCATCACTCATTAAAATGAGTTTTATCACAGATTAAATAGAGATATAACTATTTTCTCTACACCTTGAATACAAGTGATATCAGTAATTTTACTATTGATATCATTAATGGAACTAGAGATATCAGTTATAAATTAGTGATATCACTAATCAAATAAATGATATCATTATTGATTTCCAAATAGTTATATCTCTATCTAAAATAGCGATCTCACTATTTGAATAAGTGATAATCAATAATTCTATCTCGGTTTTCGATCCTGGGCCTGCTTTGGTAGAAGTGATTTGAATTATTGTTCAGAATAAGAGATATCTCTGATTTTGAAAGACTTATTGATATCACTAATTCAAATATTGATATCACTAATTTTTTAGGGATATGAGTATTTTCATGAAAAGAGTGATTAGAGATATCAATAACTTGAAATAGTGATATCAATAGTTTGAATTAGTGATGTCACTAGATTGATAGTGATATCACTAATCTAATTAGAGATATCATATTCAACTTATTGATATCACTAATTCCAATGAAAATTTCATATCACTAATTAAATGAAAGAAAGGAGGGGACCTCCACCAACACTCGATTGCAGCACCCACAGCAAAACACCAAAACATCCAATGCAAATACACATAGCAGATACGCATAGAAATAGACGCAAAAGGGACAAATGAGTTAAAGAAGATCCTGACGATAATCGTAACATCACTCACAATAGAGCACAAATTTGAGCATCGACGGAACCCTAGCAAGCTAGAGGTGGGACCAGGTGCCCGGGAGGAGTAAGCATCACCGCACCCGCCGTCGATGTTCACACACGTAAATGAAAACAATTTCTAAAATACATGCACTGTCTAGGGTTATGTGAAGGAACACCAATGTTATAATAAAACGTCTTCAAATTCATTAGCATCATTTAAAAGCAGAAAAATTAACAGCACGGACTAGACATGCACTTTTCGGGTATTTAACCAAACTTTAAAAATTTAACTCACGCCAAAAAAAAACATGAAACGGATTAGAAAAGATTCAGGATTCGATTTATCAAGGACAGACTAGATTCAAGGTTAGTTGGATCCCAGGTTATTGAATATAAAAGGAGTGGACAAATATCTCCTACACCGGTTGCATCCAAGTCGGGATGGATCAAAGTTAGGTGTGATCAAAGATGAGATGCCGGATGGAATAAATCCTTAACAGTCAGAATCCTAGATGTTATTGGGTCCAGAAAAGGATATGAACCTATTAGGGGATGGGAAAAATATAGGTTTGATATTGGAGAAGGTGGATAACGATCGGATGGTTGTGCGAAGGGATGGACTAGAGGTGACGTGGATCCAATCCATATACGTGATCAACAACTCCTGATAAACACCACTATTGAACATCGGATCTACATGTATAAGGTACTTAACTTAGTCGAATTCCTGCTTTTCCCAAGCAAGGGTTGTTCAACGAAGGTCGATTGGGTAGGTCAAGAAATGACAAATATGGATAAAGACCATATCCCTGTAATAATTCAGAAAATCAGAAACCGAAGGCATACAAAACCAGGATAAAACAGAAACCAAAGCAAACAAACAAAAACCTCCACCACATGAAAAGAAGCGGACTCCCGATATGAGAGTGAGACCAGGTGCCCAGGAAGAGTAAGCATCTCCTCCTTGCATGCAACACCCGCCGCTTCAATTCGGTAGAACTATCACATCCGGTAACTTCAAGTGTGTCCATGTAGGAATGTATCCTAGATAGTGTTGATCCGAGGTTGAATTGATTATGTATAGGGTGGATCCCGGAAGGTAGGATACGATGTAGGCTGGATACATGATAGGTTTGGTGTAGAGTGAGTGAATCCTTACAAGTTTGTCTATTGAGAAATATTTTGAAATTGAGAGTATCTTCATGAAACTGTATATCAAACATTGAAGGAGTTTAAGTAGGTCCCTTTATGTAATACACCATTTTTTCATAAGTAAGATGTAACACTTGTGTTTGGTCCTTTTCTATAGCAATACGGAAGTGTTCCAACCTTATACCTTCACATTTCAAATCAATTTATTATACACCAGACACGTGTTTCGGATACTCAATCCTCATCAGAGATGCTTCCATCCGAAGTGACTTTGAGACACAACCAAAATTCATCTTAGTAGCATCCTGGTTATATTCTTTAAAAGATAGATTTGTGCAATTTGCAGAGAGTGTGCGGTTCCAAATTTCCTGTAGGATGTATGTTCAATAACATGTCCAATTAAAACCTATGTTCAAAATAGCATTGGCTGAATGGTGCTAAGATGTTAATTTACTTTAATTTCGATGATATTTTTGAACGAAATGACAAGTTTTTGAAAAAAAGCAAAATAATATTTATAAACAGGAAAAGTGCCAAAATCAAAGAATCTCTCAGGAAGCAGAGCTCGAAAGAAGTAATTGATACACTTAAAACATTTATCTCTATAGGTAACACTTTGATCTAATTTATGAGTATCAAAGCATCGAATCCTGAATCTTTTTCAAATCCTTTTTCATTCCAGGTCCAATTCCTCTAACACTAAAAGAATTCCCTTAGACTCGCAAACCAGGATCCAAACTTGGATCTAAATTCATTCTGTATCCTACTCTCATTGGATCCAATCAGACAATCCCTAATGAACCTTACTTCTGAAATTCGAAATTGGATCCGAAACGAAATTTTTTTTCTCCAACGAGGGTGAATCCATGATGAACCAATAGGGAACAGTCAGACTCCTCTGGTAATAAATGCATGAACTCGCTACAGTCGGCATAGCACGGACTGAATTTTGTATGCCCTCTGTTTTTTTTTATATCCATTTACATATCCATCTGTGTCATGCTGTCTATCTTACAGTGAGGTGGTTATTTTAAACAACAATTGTGCGCTTCGAGACCTCTTGGTAATCGGTAAAGTAGGAAGGTTTTGCGCACGTAATCCGATTACCACACCGTCTGCTAGATGACAGATGGCCGTCCTAGGTTGGCACCGTTTGCCCATTGGTCTACTTTTTTATGTGTAGTGTTTTGTGTTTCATGTTTCTTTGGCGTGAGTCAAATTTTTAAAGTTTGGTTAAATACCCGAAACGTGCATGTCTTACTCCTTTCCGGTTTTGTGTATTAGAGGAAAATGGTAGTCGGCAGCAAACTGTGTGTTTCTGACATGACTGAGTATGATATTTGGCAGAATTTTTTTATGAAAAAAAAAGATGAAGTGTAAAAATTTTTACTAGAATACAAAAATAAAAAAGTGCTCGGGAAGCCAAACATTAAAGTTACCCTTTTCTTGTATATCATAAAACAGTTATAGCACAGTGATGAGGTCGATATGATGATTTATGGAGTGATTAAACCAACTGGTGATATCACTCTTTTCTGAAAATACTCATATCCCTAATAAAATTAGTGATATCAATATTTGAATAAGTGCTAGCAATAAGTCTTTCAAAATCAGAGATATCTCTTATTCAAATAAGTGATTTCTCTTATTCTGAACAATAATTCAAATGACTTCTATCCAAGCAGGCCGAGGATCGAAAACCGAAATTAGAATTAGTGATATCACTTATTCAAATAGTGATATCGCTATTTCAAATAGAGAGATAGTGATATCATTTATTTAATTAGAGATATCACTAAATCAAATTACTGATATCTCCTTTTGAAACAGTGATATCACTAATTTTATTACTGATATTTCTAGTTCTATCAATGATATAAATACTAAAATTAGTGATATCACTTGTTTTCAAGATGTAGGGAAATTAGTGATATCTCTATTTACTAGTAATAAGTGATAAAACTCATTTTAATGAGTGATATCCCTTTTTTAATTAGTGATATCACTCATTATATAAAGGTACCACTCATTATATAAGTAATCCAAGCCCTTAAATATGTAAAATGAAATCAAAGTTAAGTAGTACGAATAATAAAAGTATATCTTATTCATTGTCTCCTAAAAGTGTTATTTAGAATATATTTGCTGATGGCAATGAAAAGGCAGAAAGGTCAGGAATAATCCCAGAGAGAAGAGAGAAATAGCCCCACTTGGGCCTCATGTTATAAAAACATTGACAAGGATAATTCCAATTTAAATAACTGCGTCTTTTAAAACTCGCAAAGTTGATTTCAAGCAATTAAAGTCGTGCAAAAAGATATCAATAAGTACTGCTTCATCGCATCAAATTGCCTTCTGCAAAGTCGGCATAACGAGATCTAGGTAATAATTCGAAATTAAGAACTCGATATTTTACTGAAATCGACGAAAGAGAAATCGCACGAAATTAATTTGACCTTCGAAAATTCGACTTGGTGTATTTTCGGCATAATTTCGATATAATCATCTCGGCAGAAGTGCGTTTACTCCAACATATCAACTTGAATGATGTCGATACATCTAGATGTTCATGCCAAAACGACTTTTAGGACGACGATTTATTTTGAAGTTGACATGAGACAAATCGCATGGAATTTTCTTGACTGAAATGAATTTAACTTCATGCTTTTTGAATGACATTTCGTCCAAAAAACCTCGCTGAAGAGAAGTTTACAGCGACTTTTCGACTTAGATATGTCATAATGCTTTATTTATCTCGGCAATTCGATTTTCTTTTTGTCGTGAAACCTACTTACAACACAACAACAGGAGGCACTAAAACGTTTCCGTACATATATTTATGAAATGGCTTTATGAAACTGCATAACGGGTGTATCATGTGATAAATACGAATATACGACGTTTTTAGTTCTGCGCGAACATTTGGATGTCGACGTTTGCATGAATATATCACAAATCGCATGTCGACAAAAGACATGGATAAGTGACGTGTCGACATTTGGCATAAATCGAAATGACGTGAAATTTCACATGTCGACGTTGGCATGGATAAATGTCAAATCGAATGATGTAATAATTATGTTGATATACAAAATATTTGTGTGAACTTGCTCGTTGAGCGGCATGAATAAATGGCATGTTGATAAAATTACGTGGCAAGTTGACATCAATAAGCGAAATGTCGACATTGGCATGAATCTTTGTGACATGAATTATGGATGTCGACATTAGCATGAATAAATCACAAATCTACTGGTGTCATAGTTAAAAGTGTCAAGTTGACAAAGATATGCTACATGTCGATATTGGTAGTAATCGACGTGACAGGACTTTGGTCGGTTGAGATCGACATGAATGATTCACAAATCGACTCTTGTCAGTATTATTTGACATACAAGTTGACTGAGAAAAGTAACATGTCGACATGGGCATGAATCAACGAGGCATAAATTATAATAAGCATATCGATGTTGGCATAATTCACAAATCGAATGTTGTCAATATTATGTGACAAGTTAACTAAGAAAAGGATCATGTCGACATTTAGCATGAATCGACGTGTCATGTACTAGTAATTAGCATATCGACATTGGCATGAATAAAGCACAAATCGAATATTGCCAAAATTATATGAGAAGTTGACATAGATAAGGTACGGTGTTCATAAGGTGACATCGCTTCTTCAAATCTTCGCCCTACTATATATCACCAGTCGAAGAATTGAAGTAATGATGCGAAGAATTGAAGTAATGTCCGTCGAGTTTCTATGGTGCTTTGAAGTTTACTTTCTATGGTGCTGTGTTGTTGTCATTCATGTTTCTATGGTGCTGTGTTGTTGTCATTCATGTTTCTATGGTGCTGTGTTGTTGTCATTCATGTTTCTATGGTGCTGTGTTGTTGTCATTCATGTTTCTATGGTGCTGTGTTGTTGTCATTCATGATTCTATGGTGCTGTGTTGTTGTCCTTCGTGTTTCAATCATGCTGTGTTGTTGTCATTCATGTTTCTGTGGTGCTGTGTTGTTGTCCTTCGTGTTTCTTTGGTGCTGTGTTGTTCTTCGTGTTTTCATGGTAATATGTTGTTGTCCTTCGTGTTACTATGGTGTTGTGTTGTATTCTTTCGTGTTTCTTTGGTGTTGTTGTCCTTTGTGTTTCTATGATGCTGTGTTGTTATCCCTCGTGTTTCTATAGTGTTGTGTTGTTGCACTTCGTGCTTCTATAATGGCGTGTTGTTGTCCTTCGTGATTCTATGATGTTGTGTTGTTGTCCTTATGACATGTTGTTCTTCGTGTTTCTATGGTGCTGTGTTGTTGTTCTTCGTGTTTTCATGGTGATGTGTTGTCCTTCGTGTTTTCATGGTGATGTGTTGTTGTCCTTCGTGTTTTCATGGTGATGTGTTGTCCTTCGTGATTCTATGGTGCTTTGTTGTTGTCCTTCGTGATTCTATGGTGCTGTGTTGATGTCCTTCGTGTTTCTATGGTGCTGTGTTGTTGTCCTTCGTGTCTTTATGGTGCTGTGTTGTTGTCCTTCGTGTTTCTATGGTGCTGTGTTTTTGTCCTTCGTGTTTCGATGATGCTGTGTTGTTTTCCTTCGTGTTTCTATGGTGCTGTGTTCTTGTCCTTCATGTTTCTATGGTGCTGTGTTGTTGTCCTTCCTGTTTCTATGGTGCTGTGTTGTTGTCCTTCGTGTTTCTATGGTGTTGTATTGTTGTCCTTCGTGTTTCTATGATGCTGTGTTGTTTTCCTTCGTGTTTCTATGGTGTTGTATTGTTGTCCTTCGTGATTCTATGGTGCTGTGTTGTTGTCCTTCGTGTTTCTATGGTGCTGTGTTGTTTTCCTTCGTGTTTCTATGGTGCTGTGTTGTTGTCATTCATGTTTCTATGGTGCTGTGTTGTTGTCATTCATGTTTCTATGGTGCTGTGTTGTTGTCCTTCGTGTTACTATGGTGTTGTGTTGTATTCTTTCGTGTTTCTTTCGTGTTGTTGTCCTTCGTGTTTCTATGGTGTTGTGTTGTTATCCCTCGTGTTTCTATGGTGTTGTGTTGTTGCACTTCGTGCTTCTATGATGCTGTGTTGTTGTCATTCATGTTTCTATGGTGCTGTGTTGTTGTCCTTCGTGATTCTATGATGCTGTGTTGTTGTCCTTATGATGTGTTGTTCTTCGTGTTTCTATGGTGTTGTGTTGTTGTTCTTCGTGTTTTCATGGTAATATGTTGTTGTCCTTCGTGTTTCTATGATGTGTTGTTGTCCTTCGTGTTTTCATTGTGATGTGTTGATGTTCTTCGTGTTTCTATGGTGCTGTGTGCCGGTGCTGTGTTGATGTCCTTCGTGTTTCTATGGTGTTGTGTTGTTGTCATTCATGTTTCTATGGTGCTGTGTTGTTGTCATTCATGTTTCTATGGTGCTGTGTTGTTGTCATTCATGTTTCTATGGTGCTGTGTGCCGGTGCTGTGTTATTGTCATTCGTGTTTCTATGGTGCTGTGTGCCGGTGCTGTGTTATTGTCATTCGTGTTTCTATGATGTGTTGTTGTCCTTCGTGTTTTCATGGTGATGTGTTGATGTTCTTCGTGTTTCTATGGTGCTGTGTGCCGGTGCTGTGTTGATGTCCTTCGTGTTTCTATGGTGTTGTGTTGTTGTCATTCATGTTTCTATGGTGCTGTGTTGTTGTCATTCATGTTTCTATGGTGCTGTGTTGTTGTCATTCATGTTTCTATGGTGCTGTGTGCCGGTGCTGTGTTATTGTCATTCGTGTTTCTATGGTGCTGTGCTGATGTCCTTCGTGTTTCTATGGTGCTATGTTGTTGTCCTTCGTGTTTCTATGGTGCTGTGTTGATGTCCCTCGTGTTTCTATGGTGCTGTGTTGTTGTCCTTCGTGTTTATATGATGCTGTGTTGTTGTCCTTCGTGTTTATATGATGCTGTGTTGTTGTCCTTCGTGTTTCTATAGTGCTATGTTGTTGTCCTTCGTGTTTCTACGGTGCTGTGTGCCGGTGCTGTGTTGATGTCCCTCGTGTTTATATGATGCTGTGTTGTTGTCCTTCGTGTTTCTATGATGTGTTGTTGTCCTTCGTGTTTCTATGGTGATGTGTTGATGTCCCTCGTGTTTCTATGGTGCTGTGTGTCGGTGCTGTGTTGATGTCCCTCGTGTTTCTATGATGCTGTGTTGATGTCTCTCGTGTTTCTAAGGTGATGTGTTGATGTCCCTCGTGTTTCTATGGTGCTGTGTGTCGGTGCTGTGTTGATGTCCCTCGTGTTTCTATGATGCTGTGTTGATGTCCCTCGTGTTTATATGGTGCTGTGTTGATGTCCCTCGTGTTTCTATGGTGCTGTGTTGTTGTCCCTCGTGTTTCTATGGTGCTGTGTTGATGTCCTTCATGTTTCTATGGTGCTGTGTTGTTGTCCTTCGTGATTCTATGATGCTGTGTTGATGTCCTTCGTGTTTCTATGATGCTGTGTTGATGTCCCTCGTGTTTCTATGGTGCTGTGTTGATGTCCCTCGTGTTTCTATGATGCTGTGTTGATGTCCCTCGTGTTTCTATGGTGCTGTGTTGTTTTCCCTCGTGTTTCTATGGTGGTGTGTTGATGTCCTTCGTGTAAATATGATGCTGTGTTGATGTCCTTCGTGTTTCTATGGTGCTGTGTTCTTGTTCTTCGTATTTCTATGGTGCTGTGTTGGTGTCCTTTGTGATTCTATGGTGCTGTGTTGATGTCCTTTGTCTTTCTATGGTGCTGTGTTGATGTCCTTTGTGTTTCTATGTTGCTGTGTTGATGTCCTTTGTCTTTCTATGGTGCTGTGTTGATGTCCTTTGTCTTTCTATGGTGCTGTGTTGATGTCCTTCGTGTTTCTATGGTGCTGTGTTGATGTCCTTTGTCTTTCTATGGTGCTGTGTTTGTGTCATTCATGTTTCTATGGTGTTGTGTTGATGTTCTTCGTGTTTCTATAGTGTTTCTATGGTGTTGTGTTGTTGTCCCTCGTGTTTCTATGGTGCTGTGTTGATGTCCTTCGTGTTTCTATGATGCTGTGTTGATGTCCTTCATGTTTCTATGGTGCTGTGTTGTTGTCCCTCGTGTTTCTATGATGCTGTGTTGATGTCCTTCATGTTTCTATGGTGCTGTGTGCCGGTGCTGTGTTGATGTCCCTCGTGTTTCTATGGTGCTGTGTTGATGTCCCTCGTGTTTCTATGGTGCTGTGTTGTTGTCCCTCGTGTTTCTATGGTGCTGTGTTGTTGTCCTTCGTGTTTCTATGGTGCTGTGTTGTTGTCATTCATGTTGTGCTTTGTGCCGGTGCTGTGTTGATGTCCCTCGTGTTTCTATGGTGCTGTGTTGATGTCCCTCGTGTTTCTATGGTGCTGTGTGCCGGTGCTGTGTTGATCTCATTCGTATTTCTATGATGCTGTGATGATGTCCTTCGTGTTTCTATGGTGCTGTGTTGTTGTCCCTCGTGTTTCTATGGTGCTGTGTTGATATCCCTCGTGTTTCTATGATGCTGTGTTGATGTCCTTCGTGTTTCTATGGTGCTGTGTTGTTGTCATTCATGTTTCTATGGTGCTGTGTTGTTGTCATTCATGTTGTGCTTTGTGCCGGTGCTGTGTTGATGTCATTCGTATTTCTATGATGCTGTGTTGATGTCCCTCGTGTTTCTATGGTGCTGTGTTCTTGTGTGCAGGTGTTGTGTTGATGTCCTTTGTCTTTCTATGGTGCTGTGTTGATGTCCTTTGTCTTTCTATGGTGTTGTGTTGATGTCCTTTGTCTTTCTATGGTGGTGTGTTGATGTCCTTTGTCATTCTATAGTGCTGTGTTGTTGTCATTCATGTTTCTAATGTGTTGTGTTGATGTCCTTTGTCTTTCTATGGTGTTGTGTTGATGTCCTTTGTCTTTCTATGGTGTTGTGTTGATGTCCTTTGTCTTTCTATGGTGTTGTGTTGATGTCCTTTGTCTTTCTATGGTGTTGTGTTGATGTCCTTTGTCATTCTATAGTGTTGTGTTGATGTCCTTTGTCTTTCTATGGTGTTGTGTTGGTGTCCTTTGTGATTCTATGGTGTTGTGTTGATGTCCTTTGTCTTTCTATGGTGTTGTGTTGATGTCCTTTGTCTTTCTATGGTGTTGTGTTGATGTCCTTTGTCTTTCTATAGTGTTGTGTTGATGTCCTTTGTCTTTCTATGGTGTTGTGTTGGTGTCCTTTGTGATTCTATGGTGTTGTGTTGAAGTCCTTTGTCTTTCTATGGTGTTGTGTTGATGTCCTTTGTCTTTCTATGGTGTTGTGTTGATGTCCTTTTTTGATGTCCTTTGTCTTTCTATGGTGTTGTGTTGATGTCCTTTGTCATTCTATAGTGTTGTGTTGATGTCCTTTGTCTTTCTATGGTGTTGTGTTGATGTCCTTTGTCTTTCTATGGTGCTATGTTGTTGTCCTTCGTGTTTCTATGATGCTGTGTTGATGTCCCTCGTGATTCTATGATGCTGTGTTGATGTCCTTCGTGTTTCTATGGTGCTGTGTTGATGTCCCTCGTGTTTCTATGATGCTGTGTTGTTGTCCCTCGTGTTTCTATGGTGCTGTGTTGATGTCCCTCGTGTTTCTATGATACAGTGTTGTTGTCCTTCGTGTTTCTATGATACTGTGTTGTTGTCATTCATGTTTCTATGGTGCTGTGTTGTTGTCCTTCGTGTCTTTATGGTGCTGTGTTGTTGTCCTTCGTGTCTTTATGGTGCTGTGTTGTTGTCCTTCGTGTTTCTAGTGCTGTGTTTTTGTCATTCGTATTTCTATGATGCTGTGTTGTTTTCCTTCGTGTTTCTATGGTGCTGTGTTCTTGTCCTTCATGTTTCTATGGTGCTGTGTTCTTGTCCTTCGTGATTCTATGGTGCTGTGTTGTTTTCCTTCGTGTTTCAATGGTGCTGTGTTCTTGTCCTTCATGTTTCTATGGTGCTGTGTTGTTGTCCTTCGTGATTCTATGGTGATGTGTTGTTTTCCTTCGTGTTTCTATGGTGTTGTATTGTTGTCCTTCGTGTTTCTATGGTGCTGTGTTGTTTTCCTTCGTGTTTCTATGGTGTTGTATTGTTGTCCTTCGTGTTTCTATAGTGCTGAGTTTTTGTCCTTCGTGTTTCTATGTTGCTGTGTTGTTGTCATTCATGTTTCTATGGTGCTGTGTTGTTGTCATTCATGTTTCTATGGTGCTGTGTTGTTGTCCTTCGTGATTCTATGGTGATGTGTTGTTTTCCTTCGTGTTTCTATGGTGTTGTATTGTTGTCCTTCATGTTTCTATGGTGCTGTGTTGTTGTCCTTCGTGATTCTACGGTGATGTGTTGTTTTCCTTCGTGTTTCTATGGTGTTGTATTGTTGTCCTTCATGTTTCTATGGTGCTGTGTTGTTGTCCTTCGTGATTCTATGGTGATGTGTTGTTTTCCTTCGTGTTTCTATGGTGTTGTATTGTTGTCCTTCGTGTTTCTATGGTGCTGTGTTGTTTTCCTTCGTGTTTCTATGGTGTTGTATTGTTGTCCTTCGTGTTTCTATAGTGCTGAGTTTTTGTCCTTCGTGTTTCTATGTTGCTGTGTTGTTGTCATTCATGTTTCTATGGTGCTGTGTTGTTGTCATTCATGTTTCTATGGTGCTGTGTTGTTGTCATTCATGTTTCTATGGTGCTGTGTTGTTGTCCTTCGTGTTACTATGGTGTTGTGTTGTATTCTTTCATGTTTCTTTCGTGTTGTTGTCCTTCGTGTTTCTATAGTCTCAATATACCGTGCGCTTTGAAAATACGTCACTAATGTTACCAGGGTTAACATAGGGGTTACATTAAATTGTGTATTTCTGAATTTGAATAGTGTTAATGTTGTTTATTTCTATTTCAATGTATAGAGGAGGCCATTCTGCAGTGAAAAAGTTCAATTAGTTGGATTCGAGACTGTACGCTATGAAATCAGGGTTAGCTCTGTGTCAAATGGGGAATCCCCTTATAAGCCTGTAATGATGAATTGAAAGTAGCATGCTGTCCATGTATGGTGATTTTTCTAGAAAATGAATCTAGGGACCTATTGCAAATGAGACCTTTTTGAAAACTGTAAGATTTTGTCTAAAAGATGAAACTTGTCTTTCTGGTGTAAGAATTCATATAACGAAATCTGGTGTAGCTGAATATGGGTAGGTTTTCATCATTTTTGGTGATTTTTCATGGTTAGAGTGGCACTCATTATATACAATCCCAACACTACAGGAAGCATATAGCTGATATGTTAATGCATATTTGAATTCTGCTACATACTAACTTTCAATTAAATCAAAAATTATTTGTGACAATTGGTTGCCATGGCAACAGAATTAAAAAATTCAAAATCTGCCTCTCGCAGATGAGTTTTCATTCATTTGTTGGTATATTGAGACCTATGGTGTTGTGTTGTTATCCCTCGTGTTTCTATTGTGTTGTGTTGTTGCACTTCGTGCTTCTATGATGCTGTGTTGTTGTCATTCATGTTTCTATGGTGCTGTGTTGTTGTCCTTCGTGATTCTATGATGCTGTGTTGTTGTCCTTATGATGTGTTGTTCTTCGTGTTTCTATGGTGTTGTGTTGTTGTTCTTCGTGTTTTCATGGTAATATGTTGTTGTCCTTCGTGTTTCTATGATGTGTTGTTGTCCTTCATGTTTTCATGGTGATGTGTTGATGTTCTTCGTGTTTCTATGGTGCTGTGTGCCGGTGCTGTGTTGATGTTTTTCGTGTTTCTATGGTGCTGTGTTGATGTCCCTCGTGTTTCTATGGTGCTGTGTTGTTTTCCTTCGTCTTTCTATGGTGCTGTGTTGTTGTCATTCATGTTTCTATGGTGCTGTGTTGTTGTCATTCATGTTTCTATGGTGCTGTGTTGTTGTCATTCATGTTTCTATGGTGCTGTGTTGTTGTCATTCATGTTTCTATGGTGCTGTGTTGTTGTCATTCATGTTTCTATGGTGCTGTGTGCCGGTGCTGTGTTATTGTCATTCGTGTTTCTATGGTGCTGTGCTGATGTCCTTCGTGTTTCTATGGTGCTATGATGTTGTCCTTCGTGTTTCTATGATGCTGTGTTGATGTCCCTCGTGTTTCTATGATGCTGTGTTGATGTCCTTCGTGTTTCTATGATGCTGTGTTGATGTCCCTCGTGTTTCTATGGTGCTGTGTGCCGGTGCTGTGTTGATGTCCCTCGTGTTTCTATGATGCTGTGTTGTTGTCCTTCGTGTTTCTATAGTGCTGTGTTGTTGTCCTTCGTGTTTCTATGATCTGTTGTTGTCCTTCGTGTTTCTATGGTGATGTGTTGATGTCCCTCGTGTTTCTATGGTGCTGTGTGTCGGTGCTGTGTTGATGTCCCTCGTGTTTCTATGGTGCTGTGTTGTTGTCTATTGTGTTTCTATGATGCTGTGTTGTTGTCCTTCGTGTTTCTATAGTGCTGTGTTGTTGTCCTTCGTGTTTCTATGATGCTGTGTGCCGATGCTGTGTTGATGTCCCTCGTGTTTATATGATGCTGTGTTGATGTCCCTCCTGTTTCTATGGTGCTGTTTTGATGTCCCTCGTGTTTCTATGATGCTGTGTGCCGGTGCTGTGTTGTTGTCCTTCGTGTTTCATTGGTGCTGTGTTGTTGTCCTTCGTGTTTCTATGGTGCTGTGTGCCGGTGCTGTGTTGTTGTCCCTCGTGTTTCTATGGTGCTGTGTTGATGTCCCTCGTGTTTCTATGGTGCTGTGTGCCGGTGCTGTGTTGTTGTCCTTCGTGTTTCTATGATGCTGTGTTGATGTCCCTCGTGTTTCTATGGTGCTGTGTGCCGGTGCTGTGTTAGTGTCCTTCGTGTTTCTATGATGCTCTGTTGTCCATCGTGTTTCTATGGTGATGTGCTGTTGTCCTTCGTGTTTCTATGGTGCTATGTTGTTGTCTTTCATGTTTCTATGATGCTGTGTTGTTGTCATTCATGTTTCTATGGTGCTGTGTGCCGGTGTTGTGTTGTTGTCCTTCGTGTTTCTATGATGCTGTGTTGTCCTTCGTGTTTCTATGGTGATGTGCTTTTGTCCTTCGTGTTTCTATGGTGCTATGTTGTTGTCCTTTGTATATCTATGGCGCTGTGTTGTTGTTCTATGTGTTTCTATGGTGCTGTGCTGTTGTCCTTCGTGTTTCTATGGTGTTGCGTTGTTGTCCTTCGTGTTTCTATGGTGCCGTGTCTTTGTCCTTTGTAAATCTATTGCGCTGTGTTGTTGTCCTTCATGTTTCTATGGTGTTGTGTTGTTGTTATCTTGTATTTCTATGGTGCTGTTGTTGTTCTTCGTGTTTCCATGGTGCTGTGTTGTCTTTCGTGTTTCTATGGTGCTGTGTTGTTGTCCATTTTGATTCTATGTTGCTGTGTTATTGTCTTCGTAAGTTTGTCTCCGAGAGAATTTTAACGAGCTTCAAACTTCCTTTCAATCCTTTCTTTGTTGGATACTGGTACTCGCATTATGTAGTATGATCCATGTAATATGTGAATATGTTTAAACTTAACTAATCTACACAGCGCGTTGGAAGATTGGGGTTTTTTTTTAGATAATGTTGTGCGTCGTGTCTATGTGGTGCTGTGTTAAGGAGCTGTTAAGATAAGGGCCGTATTTAGCCCTGAATCTCGTGACTTATTTCTTGCGCATGGCGAATCGTATACAGAAAAACGTGAATCATTATTGAAATATAATGTATTTGCAGAACTTTTACATGTTTTACATTATGTTAAGGAACTCTTAAGGTTGTAAAATTAAGGTCGAAAGAGGTAGGGGTGCTCGGATAGAAAATCCGATAATATCGACAAAAACGTATACATTTTTGAATATTTTGTCTAAAATGGATAAATATAAGCTAAAAGACATCAAAATATGTCTACATTGTGTATCAGAAATAGATTTCGAACGTTCTACCTCCTTTAATCGGTAAATAATGAAATCCGGAACTTAAAATACGGTCTTATTCTTCATTCAATGGATACAATGTAAGCATTTTATCGCGAAATACACATTGACGGAGAAATGAACATCACTCTTGCTTATTTCGTTCGTAATTCTTGTATCTTTCCTTCAGTCATATTGAGTACACAATGTTTGATGGATTAAACAGGAAAAATAGTCAAATGTGCTATATTTAATGGTCAAAAAGATCGATTATTAAAAAATGCACCCCCCTTTCCATTTTTAGTTTTTCGTCTCTGGGGTAGTGTTCCCCCCGGAGATACAGAACCCCACTTTGCCAAAAAATTTGTATCATGGATACACATCTCCAGTAAAAGTGGCTTTCTGTATATCCGGGGGGAACAATGTTCAATAAAACTTTTCCATTTTCTATTGGTTTCTATGAGAAAAAGATAAGTTTTGATCCCAAAATTAGCAATATTATGCAAAACAGATAAAAAATAACTTCATATTCTGATGGGATGCCGTATAGGTATACATTTTACCAAAAAAGGTTCTTGAAATTTCAATTTTCAAAATTCCACTTTTCAGGGCTGATTTTACGCCTTATCTTAACAGCTCCTTTGTCATGATTGTCTCCACAATTGTCCACAATATTATTCTAGTAGTGTCCATTCCATACCAATGATTCCGAGCGAATAATAACACAATAAGCGTACATGATAAGGAGCGATAACTCTGTGCAAGAGAACTGGTGACGTCTTCAGTCATCATGGGCCAAGTTTGATGATTATCATCAAAAGAAATATTTCGCTACAAAGTCCCCGAGATTTTTCTTGTATACACCTAATTACCAATATGACATTGACCTTTGACTAATGTCTCTAAGCCGTGGTTTCTGACCGGAGTGTCCTGAACTTTTTACGGACAATCATAAAGGCAACAAAGCTGCAAGTATGACTCTCATGGCAACAGAAATCTCGCTAAAATCTGTATGTATTCATACATTTCAGTATGTTGGTAACGATGAAAATGCATAAAAAAGTCCCTGGTGTTCAAGACAGACTAAAAAGACATTAACACTTGTACAAACACTTTATTAGTTATATCTAATATATAGACAGGTAATATAACCAGTACATGTGTACGTGTAGTTCGGCACCGGTCCCATAAATAACATTCATAACAATAAAAGAAGGAACGCAGAAAATCGTGGTAGCCATTAAAAGAAGGAACGCAGAAAATCGTGGTAGCAATTAAAAACAGGAACGCAGAAAATCGTACTTTGTATGAATAGAAGGAACGCAGAAAGCATACCTACGAGACCTGTGTTTCCTTCGACAGACTAGTCTCTCATCAAAATCGGTACAAAATGTATAGTCGTAGTCGTGAACCGTCAACGACTATAGTCGTAGTCTTTGTGTTTTTGTGGGCAGATCACATTCTGTCATAGGATCGCGTAGTTAGTGTTTCGAAAGAGTTTTAATATGCTAAAATAACCGTTTCAGAATAGATATATTTTACGTGAAGATTTTTCACTATTTATAGGGTCTTGATTAGTATTTAACAAGAATTGTCTAGAGACAATTTTGAAAAGAATGTGAAAAATCACTCTCCGAGTCCATAAGAAATTAATTAAGACTTGTGATAGTTGTTGTTGATTTTGTCTAGAGAGACAAATTTAAAAATAACTTGATAAGCACTGAACATTTTGTAAATTGATATAAATGTATAGCACAAAGAAGAATAGCGACCCAAAGCACTAACGCTTAACACAAACATAAGCTCAAAAAATCTAAGTAATCCGTAACAAAAGGAAAAGCAAAACTTGATAAAAATCAATAGTATAGGAATCACAATTATTTGTGAAATTTGATCAAAATACAGTAGTTCAACGGGAAAAAATGTACATGTACAACATTTCATAAACATCAAGCTCCAAAAATAATAGTAAAAGAGAAAACCAATTCGATAATGACTATGATCTAAAATCAATAACTTACATGAGGTATTATTAAGTGAGGCCCAAGAAAAATTATTATTTGTTTTACATCAAAATTACTGATTCAGGAAATGGTCAAGAAAAAATATAGTTGCCAGAGTCACCTAATGCTCGACTGCATAGCATAATATCTCTCATGACAGCCAATTTATAAACACTACAAATGTATTTAAAATAATATATTTGATAAATGAGGAGATGGAGTCAAGACTCTATTTTGCTCAATATTGCCAATTTAAAGCAAAATCATTGAAGCAGAAAAAGTAGGTCAAGGTCAGATTTCAATAGTCTAACCCAAGATGCATCCAATATGCAAGTCTGGTGCATGTAGCACTTATAGTTAGCTCAATATTGCCAATTTAAAGCAAAATCACTGAAGCGGAAAAAGTAGGTCAAGGTCATATTTCAATAGTCTAACCCAAGATGCATCCAATATGCAAGTCTGGTGCATGTAGCACTTATACTTTTCTCAATATTGGCTTTTAAAGGTAAAATCATTCAAGCGGAAAAAGTAGGTCAAGGTCATTTTATGAAAGTTTGATCAAAGATACATCCAATATGCAAGTTTGGTACATGTAGCACTTATACTTTGCTCAATATTGGCTTTTAAAGGTAAAATCATTCAAGCGGAAAAAAGTAGGTCAAGGTCATTTTATGAAAGTTTGATCAAAGATACATCCAATATGCAAGTTTGGTACATGTAGCACTTATACTTTGCTCAATATTGGCTTTTAAAGGCAAAATCATTCAAGCGGAAAAAAGTAGGTCAATGTCATTTTTTGAAAGTTTGATCAAAGATACATCAAATATGTAAGTTTGGTACATGTAGCACTTATACTTTGCTCAATATTGGCTTTTAAAGGCAAAATCATTCAAGCGGAAAAAAGTAGGTCAAGGTCATTTTTTGAAAGTTTGATCAAAGATACATCAAATATGTAAGTTTGGTACATGTAGCACTTATACTTTGCTCAATATTGGCTTTTAAAGACTTTATTGCTATCTTAACATTTACCTTATCATCTCAACATTTGCCTTATCATTTGAAATAATTTTAAAAATCCCAACCCCAGGGGCTATATCCTCATCTGGATATATTAAATGATGTATAATTAAACATTTGCAACAAAAAAAACCAACAGAATATGAATATAGGAAAGGTAAATGTGTAATCTTAACATTTACCTTATCATCTAGTTCGGACGACGCCGACGCCGACGCCGGGGGTATTGCAATAGCTCTTTTGCACTAAAGTGCAGTCGAGCTAAAAATTAACTAATTTAAAAAAAATTAAGGAAATGAAGAGTTCCTATTTTGAGTATGTCGATCACAAAACTAGTTGTATTTCTTTATATTTGCATTCAATGAACCATATTCTCTGAGCGAAACAAACTGATGACGCAGTTTAATGTATGACACAAGTACATACTTGTCTTGAGAAGATGGCAATGAGCTGTCCTAAAAAAGTTTTATTGGGGTAGCAAAAACTTTTTTTTAAAAATACCAAAATCACATGCGAAATAATCTCTTCAATTCAGATTTTTGCACGACTTTTACAAAAAGCTTTCAACATGTTCAATAAATTTATACTCTTGAAAGTAAGCACGTGTTCATACCATAAGGGAGGGCGGGAACCCCTCATAATAAGGATGGACGTAAAACGAACAATAAATTTCTTTGGCCTGATGAGGTAGCAATGAACCGGGTTCAAAAGGTTTGATTCTCTATAATCAACATTTCAAATCAATAATTTTCTTATTCTCAATAGTCTACATCAGCTTTGTGTCAAACATCTCAATCTTAATTAATAATATTTTATCAATTCACATATACCTAATTATTTTTCCACATAATGCATTATTTATTTTGTAGATGAAAGCATACTTATCGCAATGAAATTACAATACTTTTGATATACATGCCGAAATACGTCTTCATGTGAATTTTCAAGGGGAAATAAGGGAGATCTTGAGTCAAATGAAATTCTGTGATCTAAAACCAAAAATATACCTTTTGGTTTCCCTTTTTTTTCAGTGCGAGCGCCCTTAGAATGTTTTCCAACCGCGAAGATCCCCAAAAAATTCAATCCTATGAATTGCAAAAAAAGATAACATTTTGTCCCAAAACATTGAGTTTTGCGACTGGCTTTAAGTATTTTTAAAAACACCCCTGCTACTTCAAGCCCCTGTAGTTTTCAGTAGGTCGGATGCAGTCAGTAAATACTCTACGTATTTACACAATGCGTATGACATGTCCTTAACTATGTGAACAATTTATGTGTAAAATAATTTACATGTATAACAATTCACATGTAAAACATTTTACATGTTAAACAATTATGGCTTCATGACATTAAATGCACGATTTCTAAGCAGTTCAATATACAGTACTTAAAACAAATGTACTCATATAATAACATCCTAACAACTACGAAACAACATTTCTTTTTACATACAAAGCGCGGACCTAGAGAGTATAATAGGGAGGTGAGGGAGCTCACCTAATTTTGTCCAGAATTTACAATTTTCTCCTTGTTGCGTAAAGTACAGTAGAGCGGATCCAGGTTCCTCTTTGTAGGGATCAAGGGACGATAGTCCAGTAGAAAGCTTTTTGGGGGAGAAACTGGGTCACTGGCCGGGTGGGGGAGGACTCCCTTCTTTAAACTGTACTTGTTCCAAAATCATAGACTAGACATTCCAATCCTACTGTTTATTTTTGACTTTCAATTCTACATCATTAAAAGTAAACAGTAGTCAGTGCTCACTTTAAATCATTTAGAATTAAAAGTTGGAAAAAAATAAATGACAAAACTGTCGAGGCTGAACCCCTCACCCCCTTTTTCCCTCATAACAAAAACCTCTAGATCCGCGACTGTATGTACATCATTTACATCTATTCGGTCTATGTATGAGTTCAAAAATATTTCATTTATCGGACATCAACATTTCTAAAAATGACCGTTAGTTGTAAAATCGGTCACCATGACAACCAAATTGAACTTGACATCAACTAAACGTTGCCATAGATACTGTTTTCTCATATAATCATACAAGATGATAATCTCTAGAACTAGCCTAGAGCATATTCAAAAGGGTCAAATAATGTATAACACAACCGAAATATTAACATGTTGTTATGGCAACCAGTAAACATGTTGTTATGGCAACCAGTACACGGAAAGAGTTATCTCCACTTTCTTTTCTTCTATTTTTTTTTCTAGTACGAAGTTCAGAGCCTCGTCCCCAGTATAGTGCCATATATCCATTCTTTTGAAGAACTTGACTTCCATGCATACACTTTACATTGATACTCAATAATCGATTAATTACATTAATTACATATTGCCATTTTTACCTTGCTCATTGACAAGTTTATAATCTATACACACACACAAACACAAAACATGGCTAAAAGCACCTCCGTCTATAGCAGGCAGACTAAATGTGTACTAATAATACATAAATTAAAGATGCAAGGCAAGAACACGTTTTCTACCTAATTTTAAACGAAATGCAACAGACGTGGATCCAGAAACTTTTTTTGCTTGTGAGTCCATGCTGAGGCTGACGATGAGACAAGTTTTGTCGGAGTCAGCAACTTTATCCGATTCGGAATTTTTGTCGGGGTCAGCATTTATTGTCAATGGCTCATGGCATCAAATTTAGTAAATCCTTAAATCCACATGTGAGCAATAAGACTTTAATCATATTACAAGTATGTTTGAAGCTGAAGTGATCCAATTTTATTTCACTTTCAGTTTTTGCGCTGTATTCGTCAGAAATAAAGTAAAAATTTTTCCTTCAGCTGGGCGATTTTGTTCTACATAAATGTAAGTATTCTGACATGATAGAGATGTACACACAAATCCCTGAGTGTCAGTCTTTGGGGGAAAACGATGCTTTTATGAAAAAGAAAATTTCGGTCAGAGGAAACTATGTCCCTCGTTAAATAAGTCCAGAACTTGCGGTGGGATTTCTCCTTGGTGATCTAACCGGATGCAGAGGACACGCTCCGCATGCCGCGTACTAATCGTACGTAAATCGGTCACTTTCATCAGGATTTTGGCCCAGTGGATGGGCTGGTGAGGGCGATGGGTGGCTACGTATCTTTTAAAAGCGCCCAAGAGAGAATCCTGCAGTTTTTCCACGCCTTCCGGTTCCTTTAATCCGGACCGGTCTGAAAAATACAAAGTACATTTTGTATTAATACGCAAGAATCCATGAAAATTGTCAAAATAAGAGAATAACATTTAATACGTTTTCGTAATTCTGACAGTAAAACTCTATTCAATGCTATCTATTTCTGAAACTATCTAAATTACCATATGGAAAGGTACAAATGTACGTGTAGTCAGTAATTCATATTTAGTCATTTCACTAAAATTGCAATCATTTCAGCTGGAGTGACAGGGAGCCTTCGAGTCTTGGCTTTTTAATTATATTGGTGCAAAATTTAAGAACTTACATGTTTACATGAATAGTTTAAGTACTACAGACATAGGCATATCCAGATTTTTTTCCAGGATGGGGATCAAAAATATGGTTTTGAGTAAAACATATGCATACGTATGAAAACGGGGGAAATAAGCATTTTTGGTAAATTCCAGGGGTAGTTCTACACCTTCTGACCCCCCTCAAGATCCGCGCTTAATAGATAGTCTCTCACCTGACTGCATTAGTAAAACAGCTGCCAAGAGAGCTAACTCGGTCCTGTCCAACTTCAGTTTAGCTAACCCGACCGCAAATTCGAATATTGGCTCCACCAATATCCCGAGCCCCTCGGACTTGATCTGTGATTTATGGAGCTTCATACCGTTGTGCATTATAATGGTCTCGGCATCAGCGTCGTAACGACAAGCCGCTCGTAGACACATAATCTCCATACAGCACGACTTCAGCAGCAAAATCTGATCATCCACATGAAGCTGTTAAAAAAAAAGAAAAATTAATATTTTTCTGTGTTCACCTTTAGTCAGTGGCATATTTTCTTATAATTCAGTTGCAGATTTAGAGGGGATCGGGGTCCATTCCATACATGTACCTCCCTCTAAACTCATATCTAACCCCATCCCTCCCCCACGTCTGCAACCAAATTAATCCCTTGTGCACCAACATTGATATCTTTACATCATTTAGCTGCAATTCGCCCTTCCACTTCTTAAATTTGATCTCCCCTCCCTTTCTTGAAATCCTAGTTCCGTCACTGATATTTAGTATACATCTATACATCTACAAACATGAAGAGGGCAGATCAAGAAATAACTTTTAAATACTTCATGATAGACCATCGATTCCAGCCCCATACACATTTACAGATCTGGATAAGGAAGATCGGTTGGCCTTGAGCTTCTGTAGAAAGTCCTATTTTTTCCTCAAATTTCCCACTGTACATCCTTTGCTCAAAACCAAAGGTTGGATCCCCTTGGCCAAACTGGACCCCCTTTGCCATGTTGGCCGGACTGGATCCCCTTTGCCATGTTGGCCGGACTGGGTCCCCTTTGCCATGTTGGCCGGACTGGGTCCCCTTTGCCATGTTGGCCGGACTGGATCCCCTTTGCCATGTTGGCCGGACTGGGTCCCCTTCAGCTTTGTTCAATTGTTGGATAAGTCCTATCCGTGCAAGAATAGATATTACTATGTTGAGTTTGAAGAATAACCCTCCATCCAACCCTCACCCCCACTCTGGATCCATTTGAAAATTACTCTGTGTCCGATTCGATGATCGTAACCACTTAACTCCCCTACTCAACCCCCCCCCCTAATCCCAAGCTGCATTGGGGGTATAGGTATGCGGGAATTTATCTTTGTCCACATTTAAACCTTTTTTTAACTCCATAAAAATGATATAAAAGTGCGATGTACCGCAATCAATAACACTGAGTCGTCTATGACCCCAACCTTGTTTGTATCTCAGGACATTGACACTGGGTTCGGATATGTAATCCTGACGCATGCGTTTTGAGATTCGACTGCCAGTCTAGACCAAAAAGATGGACGCAAGGGAGGGGACAGACGAAACGGAGGTATGTTTATGATTGTATCTTAAATTTGGAAAAAAAAACTGTGTGAAAACAAAATCAAAACCGCTGTTTTAACAGATGATCCAAGGTTATAAATTCCAAGTGAAGGGATACAAGATTCAGAGACGTGAATAAATAAATTACAGAAAAAAAAAATAATAATAAAGCTCGGGAGCATACATTTAGATCGGCGCGAGGTATGCATATTGACTATTTTGCAATATTTGAACTTTTAAATTGATTGGGTTTTTTTTTTTTTTTATCTTCAGACAGATTTCTTTTTTTTTTTTTTTTTTTTTTTAATTAGTAAGTTTTCTTCATTTAGCATGTCTAGTAGAGAAATGAAATAGATTAAAATGGGATCGGTAAAGCTTTACTACTTGGAAAGATAAACGACTAAAACATTCGTAAAATAAATGTCCCTCTTTTGTTAAGTACCTTACATGCCACGTCTCATGAACTTAAATTAAATCATTTTGAGTGTCGACGAACTCGTAGGTTTGACCAACCGAGAAATGGTGCACCCGATCTACATTGTTGACTTACAAACTCTATTTTTCTAATACATTCGTCCAAAATCGTGGGGTTTGGGGTATGATTGTAAGCAGGCTTTCTACTGTTCCTACTTTTTCCTACTATTTCCTACTTTTCCTACTTTTTTATTTTGATCCTATTTTTTCCTACTTTTTCTTCAAAACCTCCTACTATTCCTACTTTTTCATCTCAAAAGTAAAAAATTACTTGCTTCACTCGTTATCGACACCTGATTCAAAGTTTTAAAAAAATTTCGGGCTCGCTTCGCTCGCCCATTCTGTATATTTTACATGAAAAATTAATCTGTCCTCATTTCTCTCTGTGATTTCCTTAAAGATGAACATTATCAGTCTACAATCATTGCTTACTGTGATTTGTGTGTCATACTTACTGAAAATTGTCGCTAAAAATGATGGAAAATTTCCTACTTTCCCCCTATTATTTCCTACTTTTTCCTATTTTTCTCCTACTTTTTTTCATTGACCACTCCTACTTTTTTCCTACTTTTTCATGAAGGTAGAGTAGAAAGCCTGTGTAAGGTGGATGTCATACAGAGGGAGAGGCACTGACGAAAGAGGAGGAGGGGTTCTGGACATCTTTTTTCAGAAAATATATGTTCCCTACCTTTGTAAATTCTGGAGTCCCTCTGACAAATTCTTCGTCCTTGACGATGGACGGGCCATTGTTGAGTTGAAGTGGGGTTGGGGGGAGTGGAGGGATAAGATTTTGATTTTCAGAAAATGAGTTTCTTAATAATCATTACTTGAATAATTCCCGGGTCTTCTTAATAATTTTGCGACCGTGACCATCTGTGGGTTGCGTTGGGTGGGGTGGGTGCGTGTGTAGGTGAGGGGGAGGGGGGGGGGGTATTGGGGGGTGTTCAGCTTTTGATTTTCAGAAAATGTGCATCTCACATGTTTAATTCCTTGGAATCATTTACCAAATTCTACCTACACAATACACGGGTTTATTGGTGGGGTGGGCGGGGAGGGTTTGGGTTGGGTAAGGTGAAAAGTTCAAAATGTTTTTTTTCTTCAGAAAATATGTTTCTCACCTGTATAAATCCCGGGACTCCTTTAGCGAACTCCACGACCTTGACAATAGACGGGGTCATGGCCTCTGCTAACTGTTGCCATGCCTCCGGATCGGCAGTCTGAAGCTCCTTATTGTTACCATCTCCCTGAAACATAAACATTTTATAATTATTCATTCGTCTCTCATTCACATCTGCTTTTCTTCTTTTACAAAGTAAAACATTTTGTTTTTGCTTTGAAATGCACCAACACTTTGACCATTCTAAATACGTATCTCATTCAAATCTGGATTTTTTTAAACAATCTCCTATGAATGTACCAACGTCTTGTGTATTCTGATATTAACACAACAAGCGAATACAACTTTCATGAACAACTAGCAGTAAAGAGAGGGCGGACTGGGAAAGCCCTCTTCACTCTTCCTGCCTCCCCTTCCACCACCCCCTCCCCCTCCAAACTCCCTATCCCCTGCAGCCCATTGCCTCATCCTCCTGTCCTTTTCCCCTACTCGCTTTCATTCTGTCCGCCCCTCAGTATAATTATACATCGGTAATCATTTAGGAATCGATCATAGGAGAAGGTGAACCGATCGATTAAATCGATTGAAATAGGAAAACTATGGAAACCCTGAACCGACATGCGTTCTGTTCTTTGCTTTTTTCGTTTTGCTCTTTGCTGTTTCCGTCTTGTTCTTTGCTTTTTGCGTTTTGCTCTTGCCTTTTTGCGTTTTGCTTTTTCCGTTTTGTTCTTTGCTTTTTCCGTTTTGCTCTTTGCTTTTTCCGTTTTGCTCTAGGCTTTTTTTCCGTTTTGCTCTTGGCTTTTTCTGTTTTGCCCTTTGCTTTTTGCGTTTTTCTCTTTGCTTTTCCGTTTCGGTTTGTTCTTTGCAGAAGGCTTGATTATCTGAGTTATAGTACAATAAACCCTCAAACTTGATTAAATCATGTGTCTGAATTTAAAAAAAAGTTGTATTCCTCCTCTTTGTAAGGAGGTGGCATAAAAAGGCAAAGAGTAAACATATAACGCAAAACGGAAAAAGGTGGCACAAAAAAAGCAAAGAGCAAACATAAAAAGCAAAACGCAAAAAGAAAAGAGCAAAACGCATGTCGGTTCAGGGTTTCCATTGAAAACATCAGTGACAAACTTTAATTTTTAGGTATTTGGTTAAAAACACTGTCGGTTCGCAAAACTTTATTATTCCTGTACAGTGGAGATTTCCAATAAAGCATACCAAGAGAGATAACTCCAAAATCCAAACAAAATGTATCAAATTTCCCTTAGTATCATGAGTATAAGCCAAAAGGATAACTGTGCTAATACAAGATCAATTATATATAGTTCATAAGATACATGATCGTCAAAACCATCTTTATTCGTTGAAAATTTCGGAAAGTGGCAAAAAATGATAACCAGAAATACCCTATAATAAGGAAAGTCAGAAATATATTGCAAAATTTAATTTTTGCTCAGATATACTAGTCCCTGTGATTTTGAAACCTACCATAATTTCACGACCAGGCACTTTGACAGCTGTTTGTTCGTACGCTGACGTCACTTCCGCTATAATTTCTCGGTCGGATGTCGTCATGGAGTCATGGTCGCACCCGTCCTGTTTTGTTTTTACTTTAGCTGCCTCCTGTTTCCGCTTCTCTCTGTTATCTTCTATTAATTTTCTCTTTGCCCTTCGTTGTTTTTCGTTAAGAACAACTGTTAAAAAAATAGATATTGCTTGTTAATAATCAATATACTGCACAATAAAAATTCCTGTTTGTTTTATCTTGTGTCAACATGGTCAACGTAACACGACCTTTTTCAACATTTGCAAAATATTTCATCTTAAGCACAAAACCCAAAATCATTATCCAACACGAATGCCCCCGGTGACATCTTTATTAGTATAAACACCATTTTCTGCTAGGTAGGTGAAAGGTTAGGTCAGGGTCATCAGCTTAAAAAATGTTGGTATCGATGGAAAAAATCATGTGAGATATCCAAGCCCTATCACTTACTATTCATAAATTATGCTCAATGTAAAAAGTTTTAAAAAGTAGGCCAAAGGTCAAAGTCAAGGTCAAAATTATTGGTATCATTGGAAAGGTCTTGTCACAAGGAATATACGAGGGTTGTCCCAGAAAATCGTAGACATCGGCAATAAGAAAGTTGTAAAGGGCTGCACTTTTATAAACTTTGCACTGATAAATTTGACATACAAATCGGCTTCTGTACATGAAAAATCAATAATTTATCTTCAATAGTAAAATTTTTATAGAAGAAATAAAGATGTAGGGTGACGTCCACTGGCGCATGATATGTAACGTCATGGATTCCAGCGACTGTGGTTAAGAATATGCCTAAAGGAAGCAACTCTTAAATTCATCTCATATATTTTATAATAGACTTTGGCTCTCATTGAGCATAAACGAGATATATATTTAATCCACTTAACAGGATTTTCTGCACAGTCAATTTACTTATATGGACCCTCTCTTCTATTTCTTTTACTGTTCGATGCTGGTTTTCATCAATGACGTTTCTCGCCAAATTTACTGTCTGAATATCGTCCCTCTCCTTGTGCCCTTGTTTAGTTTTGTCTGTTAATTCGTCGACAAATCTCTTGTACGTACATGTAACTAATACTCTGCGAGCATTTCCATACTTTTCTGATGTTTCCATTTCTTACTTTGTCTAAAAAGGGGTCAATCCACGATCAACACATTATCTTAGTATCATTTACTGCTCCGCTAATAAAGTTGACGTCGCCTTTTTTTGAATGATTGATGAGGGATTGTGTTATAAATTCCTTCATAATTAAATTGTTTATTACGTCATTGACGATAATATAGCATGTATGTACCTGCTAAAATAAGTTCTTTCTGTTGATTAGACTTTTAGCAATATTCATACATGCATTGATAAGTATTCAACAGGTTTTATTAAGGATTCCGACTATTCCGTCGGAATCCTTTCTGTTATTGCAATGTCTTTTCTTTATTCTTATTATTATTCTTATTATTATTATTATTTTTATTCTTACCCCCTCATCATTTCCAGACACTTTATTCAAAGGTCTTTTAACACAGAGCAAAAGGAATAGTACCATCAGAAAGAGCATTACAAGATCTTCTTTAACTATTTTTTGTTTGTCGATAAGTTCACCAATGCCCCCGCTGGGGGTCATCAAAGGTCAAATCTTTAAACACTTATAACTCCTAAACTAACCGTACGATTTGAACGAAATTTCTTTTAAAATGTTCTTTGGGATAATTGTAAACTTTTATACGCTAACATGCTCGATAAGATATTTACGGTTTTCGCGCTATTCCAAGTTGAAAATGGCACTTTAAATTGGCACAGTGCCAATTTATACAGTTTTAGAGATTTTGAGTTGAAACTTGGATGGTAGGTCACTTATAGGTAGTCATTGATGATGACCTAGTTTCAAGGTCACATTATGATTCTCAAGGTCACAACAAACTTTTGCCTATAGAACAAAGACTATTTGACCTTGACAGTTCAAACTTCATAAATACAATCATTGAGCCAAGCCCTTTCACCTTGACCTTGACCCAAGGTCAAATTTTCATTCTCAAGGTCACAACAAAATTTTGCCTGTAGAACAAAGATCATTTGACCTTGAGAGTTCAAACTTGGCACAAATATTCCTTGCATCAAGTCCTTCCACCTTGACCTTGATCCAAGGTCATTCGATCGATTTCAAGGTCACAACAGACTTTTGTCGATAAAATATTGAGCTTTGATTAGATGAAGAGGAATCTTGATAAGAATAAACTCAAATGCTTATCTTTTATCCATGACCTTGGTTAAAGGTCAATTAACCTTTTTAAGGTCATAACAAATATTTACTCTTGCAGCATTCACAGGATTTTGTCCTTAACTATTCATTTTTCACACAAGTAGCACTTCTTATTTGAACTTACCATAGTAAGATAGATAACTCTTTTATTCTTGTTCTCTGTTTCTTTCTTTTTCTAAGTAGTATTTTCATGTTGTTGTCATTTTCTATTAATAGAAATTATCTCATTGCAAAATCATTGTGCAATTCTTTTTTGAGAAAGTCATTGTAAAGGATTAGATATTGATTGAGCATGGAGTTTAAAGCTTTCGTAAACATGAAAGGTATTTATTATTTTTGTCTTCTATTTTGTTGATAAATAAATAAGAGTCCCAAATTAGACATAAGCTCTTTTGACTCATTTGCTGAAGTTAATATGGTACTAAAGCAACTATTCTTTTTTCCATCTTCTTTATTCGGATTTTAGCACTTCAGTTCCGAGGAAGGTCTAATAAAGGAGGAATCCGTCTGTTGCTTGCAACAGTAGCCATCTAGTTATCAATTCTTTTCTGGTGCATGAAAATTTCGGACTGCTCCGGTACGGTCCAACCGCTCTTCTAATAATTTAATTAATTTTCAATATTTACGGCAGATTTCAACACCATTATCATTTTATGCTTTCCAGATACTTAAATTTCCACCTGGGAAAATCTTGTTTAGATTTATCGCTAAATAAAGGAATTGTGATCAATGTCTACGTTTTTCTGGGACAACCCTCGTACATGTGAAATATCAAAGCCCTATCCCTCCCATTCAAGAGTTATGTCCAATGTTAAAGTTTTTCGGACAATCATTGGAAAGGTCTTGTCACAAGGAATACACATGTGAAATATCAAAGCCCTATCCGCTCCCATTCAAAAGTCATGTCCAATGTTAAAGGTTTTCGGACAAACAGGCAATTAAACAGACGGGCAGGCCAAAAACTATTTAACACTGAATATGAGATCAGGTGACTGGGGAGAGTAAGCATCTTCTGTTCGCTAGAAACACCCCTCACTTAAACCGTACAGAAAAAAAAGTCAAAACCGATTCATATATCAAATTCCTTAATTGATGGTTCTAGCCATGCTTACTTGAAGAAATTAGTATTTTTATAATTAATTTTGTTCTTTCTTTTACAGAAAGGTCCTGATGCTTCGTTCACACAACTTACTAATGGGCGAATCATGAAAAAAAAAGTCCGGGAGATGTTCAAATTCCTGGTCAACGAAAAACGAGGTTCTTTTGAAAATACATCTACATTCAATGGAATTATTTTAAAAATCATTCTAATAGAAACTAATCATACAGCAAAGTCATTCTAGATCGTATGACTCCATTTGACTTTATAAAATGTTACAAAATAAAGTCCATTCAGTTAAAAATATTTTCATCTTCAAAAAGTATGATGATCGAAATTTCTAAATTGATTGATTTTTTACACACCACATTTTCTTATGATTTCAAAAATGCCATTGAAAAGAGGTACCCTACAGTACACACGGTAACGGAGGTTAATTCATTAAATGCCCTTTTGAAATTTTATACAGTTCATAACCGTATCAAGTGTTGTATGTGAATCAAGAGTCTACCTTGTCTGATCAAGATCATTTTCAAGAGTTTTAAGGTTACAATTTTTTCTTCCCTTTGTGCAAAGAATATAAGCTGTTGGAATCTTAATATATACCAAAGGAATAAATGTTGAAATGGTTTTAGGTCTTCCTAATAGGAATTAAAGGATACCAGAAGTAAATATCAATATCGTTTTCAGCAGAAAACAAGAACCATATTTCTTAAACAAGCGTAGTAGAAATTCAGCCCAATGGTAACGGATGTTAAAAATTACCGAAATAACCTTCAAATTTGTTATGAATACCAATATTCTTTGGTGTAAATCACCTATTTTTTTGCACCAATGTTAGAAAGATTTCAATAGGTATTCATTCATATTCGAATAATTGCGAGTACTTAGAAAAACGATGCATTTTGAGTCAGTCACGGATGTGAATAAAAGCAAAAACTTTGATGCTCAATTAAATACCCAAAGTTATGAACAAGGACTCCTCTGTACTTGTCTGAAGTAATTTGGATACCGCTTCGAAAATAGGCAAAAGTTGGATTCGGGGGGGGGGAGGCATATAGCGCTACGACTGTCTATCCGCCCCCAACCCCACCCTACTCCAAATAAACATCAAAGAAGTACCTATTAATAATTCAGTCTCAAATTCGAGTCTTAAGAATTGAATTAGGTTGCGAACCTCGGAATGAATAACATTCCTATTTGATACCAGGTGCCCGGGGAGAGTTAGTCTCCTGATTGCATGCTAAAACTATTGCCTTAGCAGCAACTCATAAATCCTCCTTTGACTAACTAATAAAAAATTGGTACAATAGAAGATCAAAATAAGTCCATACAAAGTCCAAAATTTATTATGGAATGATGACCATTGCACTTCATAGTGCAGTGCCATGCATACAATTCGATGATATCGAAAAGGGGAGGGGATTCGTTGCGTACCGAAACACGTACATGAATTGTCCATTATTTGAAATAACGTTGAACCAAAGGCGGATCTATCGAGAGGACGATGGATTAGGACCCAACTGAGTTTGTGCAAAACCCATATTTTTTCCTGTTTTAATAGTATTTCATGTACATGTCTCTTTTTTTTAATTAGCTTGGGACCACCCCCCCCCCCCCCCCCCTTGGAAAAAGATCTCGTTCCACCCACATAAAGTTACAAAATCTATTCGCCCAGGAAATGTCTTACTGGATCCACATAAAGTTACAAAATCTATTCGCCCAGGAAATGTCTTACTGGTCAAATCCCCATGGCGAGCCTCCTGTCCTTCGTCGGAGAAATAAATTGACCTTCATTCAGGTCAAATCGCTAATACCGGACAAGTACACATGCCACGTGAACTGACCGATACAGGACTGAATCCAGGCTAAGTACCGGCCTGGAGGCACGCGATCGAGTTCGAATACAACCCTACAAGTAAAAGAAAGGGGGAGGGGGTTCAAATCCATGAGTTTTAGTACAATTCAGATAACCGTTGCGAAGTTAGAAAAGAAGCAATTTGGATTTTTCAAATCTCGGCAGCCGGCCAATCCCCCCCCCCCTTTCCCCGATTTTTTAAAATCGACATAGCAGTATAATTATTTGCATTCAATATATCGAATTTAAGAACATTCCCATGAAGTAAGATTTATAGCAACCATACCCCGTACCTGTGGTTGACAACCCCCCCCCCCCCCCCCTGTTTATTACAGCATTGATCAGTGAAAATCTCTACAAGAAATTAGGAGTCTAAAAAAATTACAACTTGACTGAAAATGTTATCAATAGCATGTCGTAAAGTACCGGTACCAGTAATAATAAATACGGAATTTCATTCCCAAATCCGGGGAGTATTGTCTGAATCACACTCCCCTCTCCTTCCCTACCCTAAGTCTGTAACTGCCCCCCCCCCCCTTCCCCCTCCTTCCCTGCCCTAAGTCTATATCTGTTTGCACCAGTAAAAGTTAGCCGGTTTTATTGGCTTTATCTGTGAGTGCCTTGGACGATAACCCCGTAAAATAAACACAAATATGTACAGATATCGATCCGATGGTCAAAGTTGCGTAGTAACCACTGGCCGGCTCACCTCGGAATGGGGACACTGACCGTATTTATTGGGGTACCTTACGGGAAATCAAAGAGATAATGTGTCAGATTGGAAATTGTTTCCAGGATTTTTTAGTCCCATGGGGAGTGTCCTGTATTAGAATTTATAAAAATATATATACTGGCGTAAATGCTGGAAAAATAAGAATATTTGGAGGTCCCTTATCTTATCACCTTTTTCAAGATCCGCGCTTGGATTTCATGGCTACACATACCCTTTAATATTCTTTAAAAGCAATTTGTCGAATTTTTCTCTAGAAATTTATCACCATCAATCTAGTACGACTCGTCATCCCCAAATATAGATTTGGATATGACAGTGAAGCACAGGCAAAATTTTTGGTCTTTTATCGATAAAAGAAAGGAGGGGGTCTCCCACAACACTCGGGTGCAGCACCAACAACAAAACCACAAAACAGTCACTGCAAAAACAGAGAGCAGACAGACGCAAAAGGGACAAGGAACACAAACTCATACCATAGAAAATGAAACAAGAAACACAAAAGACCACAAACAATGGTTAACCGGTGCCGACTGAGGACGGCCATCTGCCAGGCAAGTAGCAGACGGTATGGTAATCCGGGTTAAAGCTTATTTGTTTTCCCAAATCCTCAGGTTTTGCCTGTGCATAACTGTCTGACTCTAAAACGGTACACGACTACAGTAATCAACAATCGCCTTGGGTCAACTTGTCGGACAACATCAATCAATATATGATGCCCCCCTCCCCTGCCCAAAAAGCGGATATCTTACTGAAATGTTTTGGTCCCAAAGTTCATGTAATTTCTAATGTGTTTTGTCGGCCATCTCTATTAAAGATCAAACACTGAACCAAACCTGCCTAGATTGATATCACTAACATTTTATAAAACTTTCATTTCAAATTTTTTTTTTCTTTCGAGTAGGAACTTGATTTGTGTTCATGGGTGGGGTTGGGGAGGGGGGTGACCCTATTTCTTGTTTTGCAGGGGGTTCTAGTAGAATCACAAATACTGGCACATTCTGATTCGAGATTTGTCAAAAAGTTTTAAAAACATCATTTAACCTCTCCTGGTAAAAAAAATCCTGATTTTATGACAGCTAAAGAAATAATTGTAAAGGTTTTCTTCAAATGTCTCGAAACTACAAAACATAAGCTTTTGTTTAAAAGATGCAAGGGCATCATAACTCTGTAGGGAAAACAGAATGACAAATGTCGTGCATTGATGTAAAAACTTAAAAATAAATATTTTAACATGAAAAATTACTAAATTTTGCAACCTTTATCACTACGGTAGACAGAAGAAAAGCTCGTAAGAAAGCTTGCCTTGTTAAAAAGCGATCCCTTGAGGGCAGTAAAAATTCTGAACATTCAGCAAAGTCTCTCTCGTTTATATTTCGACCTTCATAAGTATGGATATACATGATCGGCGAAGGCAGGTTTACCAATTGGTTTCTCGATATCTCTCAAAATATACTTACGATCGGTTGCCATGCCAACGTTGATACATTTTCGGAATCTGCATTCTTGGCATTGATTACGAGAATTTTTATCGATGGAGCAGGCCTTATTCCATTTACAATGATACTGTAGGTCTTTTTGAATTGTTCTCCGGAAAAATCCCTGTAAAGAATGAAAATGTAAATATCTCTTAGTCTCTTAGACTTGCTAAGGTTGCAAGAGTTTGATATTTTTGTTTTCGAAATCTTCCCTTATTCAATAATTTCTTAACAACCTTGATGCAATCGATCCATTTGGCGAGAAAGCATATGATTTCATGTCAATAATCCCTACTAAGACTCTTTTTTTACATCAGTGCAAAGTACACATTTTGTATACAAGCAATAGAAATGCATCGGATAACCTTTTGTCTTACATCTACCAACTGCAATAAGCCTCTTTTTATTCTGTTTTGCGTCCCTCCAAAATGAATAAAACCTAGAAAAGCCAAGGGATATACATGTATCAGCAAAGCACACACATTGTAAATCAAAATAGCATGTTCCTTATTTGACCTTGAGATGTTAACCATTATCCTCACCTGTGACCTTAATCATGACAAATCCTCAACTTGACCTTTAGATAAACATGGTCGTATGACCTTAGTTTCAATCATGTCCCGAACTTGACCTTGTGATTTAATCATGACAGTTTACCTTTTATCATAACCCAAGTCCATGTCCGAAACCTGACCTTGAGATGTAAAGCATGCTCCAACATTTTGTGACCTTAATCATTAACGCGCCTTATAAACTTGACCTATGGTTCTATGACAAATTGAATAATCATCATGCCCAAAACTTGACTTTGATATGTTCTTTATTACTATGTGACCTCAATCAGGACCATATACATGTACATGTCCCTAAGTTGACCTTGAGATGTTAATCATGACCCTGTGGTCTAACTGGTCATCATTATGACAGTGTTCCTAACTTCACCTTGAGATACAAACAATACCATGTGACCTCAGTTACGACCATGTCCCAAACTTGACCTAGAGCTATTAATCATGACCCTATTACCTAAGTTATGACTACACGTCCCAAAATTGACCTTGAGATGTTCATCATGACCCTGTGTTCTTCATCACGTCAAAATTCTAAACTAAACCATGAGATGTTAATCATGACTATGTGACTGCATGAGATGTTTAAAATAATGATATGTGGCCCTAAATGACTCCGAAGATGGATGGTTACGTAGGTTTAAGAAATGCACTACACCACTTGATCTGAGATGCATCATTGATGAAATGGGAGGCTTGCGTCTTTCAAATATCTTAAATTCCGATATTTTTAAATTCTAACATGACTTGAGATGTTCTCCCTATATGTACTATAGAACTCGCCTGGTGTAAAATCTCGAACAAACTAGCTCCGCCCGTTCACGTGCTATATAGATCTCGTACAGAACAATAACAGCTAGCTAGCTATGATTTGTTGTCCAGTAATTCCCCTCGTCTTGGTGATAATTTAATTGGTTCATGCGACTCGGGGAATTAATGGACAACAAACCACGGCTAGCTAGTTGTTATTTCTTAAATATTGATAGAATCACAGGGGCTTGAATCTCTTAATTGCATATCTGTACATTCAGAAGTGGCCCATTTAAAGAGAGCAAAGGGAGGTTACCTTGCACCCTTCACAAGTCATACATCGGTAATGGTACCCCGTGGCGGCGTCCCCACATACAACACACGGCTCTGGTCCATTACTGAGGTCCATGTAACTAGGAACGTATGGCGTACCTGAAAATAGAGATCACTTGAAATAAATATCTGTCAAAAGTAGACAAAGAAGTATATAGTATTTTCTACACAGTGTAGTTATATTTCAACGTGGAGCGTGCCTTAAAGTTTCAAAACATCTTTCCCCGTTTGGAAATCAGGAATTAATGGTACTCTGAAATGCATCAGAAATTCAAATACTTTGATTTTTTCCAGAGGGGGGGGGGGGGGGGGTTGGTTGTCTTGCAAAGAGGGGGGAGGATGTAATAAAGTCGTAGGGGTAACCAATGTGGTTCAAAGAATGTAAGTTTCAGAAATAAGTTTCTTTTTCTTCCCTTCGATGCATTGTCATGAGAGCTTTGGGAGTCGAAATGCCTAATTTGGGGACGTCTAATGTTTCCTACAAATAATAACTTGTAGGGAAATATGATTAGGCCATTTCTTTGTTATTTCTGTTTTGCGTCCTCGTGCTGGTAGGTTTTGAGCCCATAGTCATAAAACAAAACAAAATTAAATTGATAAAATCTTTGCAAATCTAATGTACTTTGTACAAACATTACAGAGAAATATATAATTATATAGAGAAATATATAATTCTTTATATTACATGTAAAAATGTAAAAGTACTTCAATGATTCAAGACATTAATTTTTTGTTGTCTAAAATCTGTTAATATTCAAATGAAACAAGTTTCTGTAAGATTTCATATGGTACTAATAGTACTTCACATATTATGAAATTGCAACTTTGTTTTATATGCTTGTTTGTTTTTCTCCCTGGCTGGCTTGTAGGTTTTTCATTTTCAAAAGGACGCAAAACAGAATTAAAACAAGAAATGGCCTTATCTTGAGAAACAAAATTTAAAGATGGATTTCAAGTCCCTGTGTTGTTCACTGACCGTATACTAATAATTACGAAAATACACTTTTCATAAATTGCGCAGCACGTTGTAAGTATACTTTTTATAATAACATACAACTTGCGAATTTAAATTAAGTATCACCAACCAATCAGCGTCGTTTTCATATAAAAGCATGTTTAAAAGGTCTCGTAGGGTCAATCGTCTTTCAAAAACAAGGGGAGAGGGCAACCGGCTTAGTTATGTATTACTACGCAAGTGTGCGTAACGATACGGTCGTGGGGCGGTCATTAAAGTCGGGTAACAATGGCCGGCTTAAATACCTTACATGCTCCGTTGAACGATTAAAGATATAAATGATGATATGCTGTAACGGTAGGGGTCATATAGAGGCAATTAAATTCCTCCCCCACCCCTTTATTTTTTTCCCTTTCCCTTTTTCTGCAGTCAGATGTTCTCGTCGGGAAGTTTCGTCACATTCTCTGAAAACTTTTTTTTTTGAAGAGGGGGGGGGTCATTATGAAGCCCATTAAGATCCGCTGAACTGGCAACTTTAGGGAAGGCGGAGCGCGATTTTGGATGCTTGGTGCAGAAGGGGTTATTAGTTGGTAGAGGTTTGCCTGTGGACGGGTAATTTTGATTTTCAAAAGTTCGCAAAATGATTAGCTTTGCCCTTACTGTTGGAACTGCGAAATGAGCAATACACAATGAAATGATTAGCTTTGTCCTTACTATTGGAACTACGAAATGAAATTATAAGTTCTGATTGTTTTGAATTTACCCTGATTACAAATTGTCCTGACAGAGTTATAATACTAAAACAGCAACATAAAGGTAACAAGGACACACTGTCAGCATCTTTGAGCGAATCTATTTATTTTCCGGTGCATCTAGAGAATATTTTTAAGTTTTAAACTTGAACGAAGTTTTCTTATAATTATGGATTCACAATTTTCAGCTGTTCACATTTTCGAGATGCAACGTTCTTATAATTATGGATTCACATTTTTTAAGCTGTTCACATTTTCGAGATGAAACGTACACAATCCGGGTCATGGAAGGATCTATACTGAAGGTTTTTTTCCCAAAGGAAAGGGGGGTCAGTATATGGTTTAAAAAACATAAATGTACAAACGAGAGAAAAAAATCAGGATTTTAGCATTCGCGCTTGCCATGTCCATTTCCAAGCAGAATCAGATGGCAGAGTGACCTTCACATTCGAGTTTGACCTAGTTTCTTTTCTCCACATCAAAAGCATAATTTAAAATCCAAACAATTTACGGCTTGCTTATCTAGGTACAATCTATCCTTCGTGGCTCATAAAACCGTTGTTGCTCTCGTTAAAGTCCGGTACCGATAACGTAAATGTTTCTCCTTCCCATAAACATTTCAAGATTCCGGGAACGGGTTACGCAAATGGTTCCTTCATCCGAATTTTCTGTGATAACGTTGGCGTCCGGTATGACATTGAAAAATGTCGTCACAGTTTCGTTATGGGTAGGTGGTATCGCTGATTGGGCAATGTTCTACGGAGAAAATGACACTGAAAAATGTGGTGCGAAATTCCGATCATTTTGATTTATTGTCCGTTTTATCTTTGTAAGTAGACACTGTAAATGAGAAAAGCGTAATTGCTCATTATAATCATGCGCAGAATCGGCGGCGACAAATTCTCGAAATCCGACAAAATGTTAAAAAAAATCAATAAAGAAAAAAAATGGAAGAAAGAAAAGGAAAACCAAAACAAATCAAACCAAAACTCTTTTCCCGATAGTCCAGACTCCAATCTTTTTTTTCTTTTTTTTTTTTTTTTCTTTTTTTTTTTTTTTTTTTTGCACATGAAGGCATGGAGTTTTAAATAGATTCATTTCAACAGTAAAATGAAAACTCACACTGATCAATGACATAATGCAGTGTGATGACTTTTAAAATATGACAACATATTATTTTTTTTGTGGGGGGGGGTGTCCATAATTGTTTGGGGAATGAGGAGGGCCGGGGATATTAGGTGTGTCTTTGGGTCAAGATCGCCATAACTACGGACAGGAGTTATCTGAAATCAGTCAATTAACTGATAATGACGTGTCAAAACGGAATAGTATCAATACAGTGGTCGGCGTGATGATGAGAGATTAATTTATAGCCAGTATACAGCTGACGATAGATGGGCTAGGGGGAGATAAGCCAAGATGTACGATCAGGAGTTATCTTCCATGAGACTGTAATGTGACCTTGAGAGCATCAAAATTCTTTTTATGTCCCCGTAATTGAAGATTCGGGAGCATATATAGTTTTCCGTTTGTCTGTGTGTAAAACCCCCAATTTAAACCCTCTTGTTGCCTTCGTATACGATATGTTTGAAATCTCATCTTCTCAGAGGCTTCAACTTGGGAAGAAATGGAATACTAACACCCTAGCACACACTCTCCCAATCCCATGCCTATGTTTTATAACTTCGTGAAAAATTGCTTATTTGTACATGAATTACGAAAATTTTCTAACAATCTCTCTCTTTATCTCTCTCTCTCTCTCTCTCTCTCTCTCTCTCTCTCTCTCTCTCTCTCTTACAAAATATTTCATTTGCATTCCAATGAATAAGAAAATCATTACTTTTGTCATTTATCACGGCGTTTCAGGTCAATTTATGCGGAGTTTTACAGGTGTCCGTCCTGACCCAAATACATATATGGTCAATGGTCAGTTTTGTTGGACGATGGTCAAGTTTTCTCCCAAAGTAATAGATAAAGTCAGTTGTCCAGGGGTTTTGACAGAAATTTACATAGTGTATCATTAAATGAATTCATGAAACGTAAATTATAGTTTCGCGTGAATCGAGGCAAGAACAATTTAGAGTTTTATCTTCTTGTTTTGTGAAATAAAAAGAAACATAAATCCTCAGTCCAGCGATCCCGGCAAATCGTGACCTCCTGAATAGTTTTTAAAACCTGTCAAAACCCTATTTTTCATTCCTTTACGGACCAGCAACAGTAGGTCGGTATTGGCGGGAAAATAACTCGGACGGATACTTTGAAACCCAAACTCTCTAACAGTTACACAGAGGGCGCTGTACATAGCTACTTTCCGAAAAGCGCCCTCTGTATAAGGATTGAAAAAGCACAAGAAACGTATTATTTTCTCCCCCTTTTAAGTTCTCACCTTTTTACATGTAGGAAGTTGTTATACCGGTAATTAGTAAAGTAGGTCAAACTCCAAGGTCATGGTCACAAGATCAAGAATGGTCATGCGACAAGGAATGGATGTGAAGCAGACATCATAAGTCATGGCCTATGTATAATTTTCAAGTGGGCCAAACGCTAAGGTCAAGGTCACAAAGTCTAACATTTTGCGGACAGACGAAAGGACAGTCCAACTGTCATATAAAACACAGAATGTTTATGATTTATGACAGGTAATGTTGCATGTCCTTGATGATGATGATGATGATGATGATGATGATGATGAACATGATGAGAGATAGTGAACGTTAAAGCGGGAAATTTCCCACTATCTCTGTCTCTAGTTTCGTATAAATTCAGTATTTTGTTTGCCCTTAGCCTCATCAAGTATTCATTGCTTTTTTTCCAGCTGCTGGTCGTATTAAAGTCTTGACCCTCACCTTCCCCACAAACACAGTCTGACAATGAAGGAGATGGGGCATTACACGGTCCACTGAATTCTAAATGTCGAACTGACCTGTCCAAATCAATCAACATGCAGGAATGCTGCGCCCTAACAACGCACGAATCATGGGGAGGAAAAAACTCATTTCAAACAGATCCGGATCCCGACGTTCTCATTTTTTGTATCGAATTCAAAAGGTAAAGAAAAATACGGAGAAGTCAATTCTGTGACATACTTGTCAACCTTTTGCAATTTTACAACAATGATCATGATGGTAGCAATTAGATTTTGTGTGTTGATTTTTAAAGTGATCTCCTCGCCAACATCTTTTTTCCTATTTACTTTGCCGATCAATCATCTCAATTTCCATTTTGAACAGAAAATCTATACTTGCACAGTTTTTCCCTCTTATCAATTTTTTCAAAGATGGTCAAAAGTTAAAATATACGCAAATCTACATGAGGCACGGGCGAAACGCTCATCCCCTCCCCATTGAAATTTCTTAAAACTGTAAATAAAAAATTAATTTCTTCAACCCCCCCCCCCCCCCTTTTTTTTACCTCCCTTCATTCTAGTTAAATTTTCGAGATCCTGATTCATTTTATTTCTTAACATTTTCATTAAGCGTTGCGAACCTAAAAATCATTTGGAGGGTACAGATTGACGAAATGGAGGGTGAATTTTTTTACTAGAAAATTTCCAAAAAGGTAGCGAAAACAATTACATCTATAGTATGAGCGGATCTCGATATTTTTTTTCAATATAAAAAGAGAGGGGTCGGGTTTTGGGCCTAGGGTATGGTTTTCAAACCAATGATTTTTGGAAAACCATACGTAAATTTCGGAAAAGGTAGTAATTTTGGCGAATTCAAAAGGGATGGGTCCTTCACCCCCCCCCCCTTCCTTTCCCTTTGATTCACACGTTAGGAATATTTTTACTCCACACACAAAATTCGTCATCGGCATTTTCTTCCCATTTATTCTAACATGTAGCTATTTTCGTACCCGCCGAAGCCAAAAAAATGGACTTCCAAGCTTGATAAATTTGAGTTACTACTTCATTTTCTGAAAGAACAGCTATTAAAATTAATTTGTTTCTTTCCTTGAAATTGAATTGTTATATGAGTTCTCTTCATTTTGTTGTGTTTTTAAAGGTTTGTGTGTGTGCTTTAAGTTTTTTCTTTTGTTTTGTTTGTTTGGGGGGGGTTGTTTTAAAATAGCTAGCAAAACACATTCATGTTTTTATATTAATCTACTTTATCTAATTATTTATTTTGCAATGAACGCCAGAGAAGCAAAGATGGATTTTACTTAGAAATGTTATAGAACGTCGTTTTTTACACTTGATAAAGACCAAGGGGCCGAAAATTGGTGTATTTGAGTGTTTGTGTTTTTATTTATATTTATCTTTATGAAGAAAAAGATAAAAATAAAGACTCCGACTTCCTTATTCAATAAAGGGTCTTACATACATAACGCACAGAAAATTTTACGACTCATTACAAAACGTTGAAATCTACGGCGTAGGGCATTCTCTTAGCCTGGCAACAGACAATATAGTGTAGACAAATAAATTTGTTTGTAGTCAGTCTAGCCCGAACAAAGGACGATGTAATGGCGCGAGTGGGCACTATCAGGTCAAACAACATTGTCCTCAATACATAATATAAGTAAACGCGCCAATAATTTGATCACACCTGTACCGTTCTCACCCCACGGCGAAAAAAAACGCGTCTGACTTCGTCAGAGTTGACGTAATATTACGTAACGCGTAACGAGAACCAGACGTATGGTGTAACCTCTGCTCAGGACAGGCTGTATACGTAAAGTACTGTACCATCTCCACTTGATCATGTTGATGAAGGGAGAGGGGGGGGGGGGTAAAGAGAACTTGACCATGTTGATGTTTTAGATGATTTTATCTAGTTTTTAACTTTGTACTTTCTCCTCTTTTCTTCTTTTCGTTTTTGTCAATGTGGGAAAGGAGTGAAACCACAGAAAACAGAAAAATCATTTATAAATATTTCAAAATTTTAAAAACCATAAAAGATTGAGAAGTTTTGAAAAATTAAATAAAGATTATTATAATTATAGTTTACTTTATTCGCATTAATCATATTAATACGTTCTAATTTCGCAAATCATATACTTTTCCCACTCTGAGAAAAAAGTTATTCTCATTGAATGAAAAAAAAGGAAGTAAGTCTAAGAACAAAAACCCGGATGTGAAAAAAAGGAACAAACAAACAGACTTTTTGCAACGGGCAACTTCTACTGACAAGCGCGGATCTACAGGGATTAGGGTGCCAGGACATCCTGGAATCCCCCCCCCCAAAAAAAAAATTCTACTGTTTCCATCTTTTTAGGTATAATTTTTTTTTCAAAATCATAGGCTTGCCAACCCCCCCCCCCCCCCCCCCCTCCACGACGGGCTGTGAGGGCTTAAAAATTGTTCGGATCCGCCCATGATTGTTGTTTTTTTTTTTTAAATTCGTAGGTGACTATGTCTATTGATTTCATCTACCATCTTTAATATGAGCTGTAGTAATATTGGAGTAATCGGTACAGAAACAAGTTCTCACGTTAGGCCAGGTGTGGAGGGTTAGTCGTATAGTGGTGACAGTGGCCAGTGAATCCCCCGGATCCCCCACCCCGAATTTTTATTCCTCGAAAATTACTAGAAAATAAATTTGGATTTTCGATTTTACCATATAATATTCTCAAATTATTAGTTGGATTTGAAGTGGCATATCCAGCTTTTGAGTTAGAGGGGGCATAAAAATGGCGAGGGGTCTGGGGACCGCCTAGTTCCCCAGCGGGTCCAGGGTAGAGCCCTGGTAGGGGGACCAGGGGGCGATGCTCCCCGGAAGCTAACGATTTCAGCCTTTTCGGACCCATTTTCCGACTGAAATTGATTAATAAATTGAAATTGATGCATTTTATAATTATATTAACTAACAGGTAGTTAATATTTACTAATATTTACATGTTTTTACATGGAAATTGATCATTTTACCTTAGGGGGGGGGGCGTACGCCCCCTTTGAATCCGCCACTGATTTGTAAGTGCCTTTTTGGTAGGACTTTTTTTTTAGATTTTTTTCTCATTTTATTATACTTTCCTGAATTTTTGCGCTAATTTTTTCAGTCATCGTTATCATGGTTAGGCCATTTCTTGTTTTTATTCTGTTTTGTGTCCTTTTGAAATTGAGCATGTTGAGAAACCTTCCAGCCAGCCAGGGAGAAAAACAAGCAACCTTCTAAAAAAAGTAACTGTTGCAATTTTATATTATGTGACTGTGAAATATGACAGAAACTCATTTCATTTCGTCATCTTGACATATCGTAATTAACAAAAAAACGATAGACAATGAGTCATTGCAGTACTTTAGCATTTTCACATGAAATACAAAAATTATACAATTCTTCCTTAATTTTTGTAGAAAACACATTTATTTTAATTTACAAAAGATCCTAGTATTTTAATTTAGTTTTGTTTTGTGACTTTGGGCTCAAAACCTACCAGCACGAGGACGCAAAACAGAAAATAGAAAGAAATGGCCTAGCTTATTGTTGGAAACTTGCGAAAAACAGAGTTATCTTCCATTTGAGACGGTATCTGACGTAAAGCTATTATGACGTCATGAAAGCGATTTTATACCGTCATTTCCCATAGATTTAGAATCGTTTCCATAGAATTTGATGACGTCACATTTAGTCTATGTCAGATACCGTCCAAAACGAGAAGTACGTAACTCTGTTTTATCTTGTCTCAATTTTTCGGCTGAATTTTATTCCAATTTTCAGCTGATTTTTTCTTCTTCTCAAAATCTTTTGACTGTTTTTTTTTTACGAATTTTCGACAAAATTTTACGCGTTTTCTGCTGAAATTATGCGCAAAAAATGAATATTTATCTTGAGTTTTTAACACTTTATTTTCGCTAAACATGTAATTATTCATAATTTTCAAAGGGTTATTTTTCTGTAATATAGTACATAAAAAATCACCCGTAAAACTCTGAAGGATCACTAATCCGTAACTCAATTTTTCAAAAATTGTACATTATTTTTCATAATTTTCATTCCAGGAATCAACGTTGTATCTCCTTTGCTCTGATACAAGATTTGCAGGTACTACGAGGTAGGGTTACTTTACAATACAGACTTTTTTGTGTACAGGTAATGTATGCATGCTTTTTTTATACATCAGACTATACAGACTGGAATTAAAAGATAATTATTCGTATGATCATCATCGATTTATTGTACATTCATGTAAAAGTTCTAAATTGATAGAATGAGCGGATCGATCTACTCATCTAGACTCTTTATTCCATGGGGAGGGGGTCTCGGAGGTGGGTATCCCGATTTGGGGAAGGCTGAACGGAAATCAACATTTTTTGGCAAATCTCGTCCACCTGGGTCCCAAATCCTCTGTAGATCCATGTGTGTCAGCATGGTCAAACCAAAATTGTTACCTTGTGTTTGCTTTTTTCTGCCCAAAATGAAACCACAAGATAACAGTTGTGTGCAAGAAAAGGAAATTAATTCTCATATTTTTGTGGTGTATTTAAAATATATATTTTTACAGAATTTGACATTATTTTGCTCCAGATAACCGACTTTCATATGGTAACAGTTAACACTTGATAAATTCCCGTTCTGACCTCTATCTTGTTTTTATAACGTTCATTTCAAAAAGGGGTCAATTTTGATCCCAAAAGAATTCTATTATTATAAGGTACATGTAAATATTTTGATCGTCTTTAAAATGAATTTTAAGTTGTTAGTATCATTAAGAAGAGGGTCAATATCGACCCCCAATGCAATAATTGCTCAATTAACACAAAATAGATTGATCGTCGTAAAAACAATGCAAACCTTTTCGTTTGTTGGCATTTTCAGATGACGACTTTTGGCTAGATGAAGACGACGGCGATGATGTGGGTGATGCTGATTTCGGAGACGACGACGATGATGACGATGACAGATTAGATAACGAGGAGTTCATGGATAACACACTTTCACCACTGCTAGATCCTCCGCTGGACACAGGACCGTTTGCTGCCATGTAGCGATGTCTCCCCTCGGAAAAGTCATTATTGCCCCTCCCTACCAATGCCGCGACCTCGGAATTCGGGACAGCATCGGGAGCACGGTGGGGAGGGGGTGGGAGGGGAGGCGCAAGATGATTAATTCCAGAGAATAAAAACTGGGGGCCGGGCACCGGCGCTGCATGGGTCACTAAAGGGTGTATTCCGGCATAGGGAACAAAACTTCTTTCCATTGCACGGACGATATCGTCGTGGCTACCCTGCATAACTGTCCTAGCTATGTCAGTGCAATCTCCATGTTCATGTTGCCCTCAAATTCTTCCGCACATATGTTGTATTAGGACAGTGGTCATCCAGGACTGACCTCTTTTCCCGACGTATATATATATATATATATACACAAAATTTAATACACAACGGAGTACACAAACTTATATCTATAGACTGACCACTGTAACGGTCAACTTTCACAACTCGATGTTATTAACAGAATGATTGAACGTGCCCTCAGGTTTAGTGTTTCTTGTAGAACTAATTCAGTGACGTATCTCCGGTCAGACTCGACCCATGGATTTACCCGTCGCAATGATGTAATTCTTCGCACTGACCCACTTTGACTTAGGGTAGGTCAGGATGCCCTTTATCCGAAGTTAAGGCGATTGCAGAACCTACACTGTGTTTTTTAGTTCTTTTCTTTCTAAATTGTTTACTAAAACATCAAAATTGCTGTTAAAATCTTAATATCAATACAATATATACCGTAAATGATATTTTTCTATGATCGCAAACATTCTTATAAGATCTGCGCTCCCCATAAGAGGAAGCGTCCATTTTTCAATCTTTGTACAGACTGGTCAAAGGCGCATTGACCGCTAGGTATGTCACGTTGACATGGAAAGAAAGAATATGCATTTTAATGATTTTTTATCTCTAAAACTGATGGACATGCTCTCAAAGGTTATATATGCTATGCATTCGATGTAAAATAAATTCTATTACGCATCATTTGAAATGTATTCTTCGAAAATTCGAAACTTCGATTTGATCTCTCGCCCCCGCAGGAAGAGTCCATTTTGGTGTAAGGCCATCGAAGGACAAACTGTATACTTATGATCAATGGAATTAATACAGTATACATGAAGTAAATGAGGTCAAGGGGCGGGGCTAATGAAGGTCCGAGTCGTTTGTAAATAATCCATTATGATTTAATAATCAACTTCGCGTTTTCGTTTTCAGACTTACTGTAATCCAAAATTAGTAAATATTTATGTTTATGATGTATTAAAATGAAACATGGTAAAGAAATCCAGCATCACATTATTTCTTTCTTGTTTTTCTATGGTCTTTTTGTCTGGTTTTACACCTGAACGGTATAGGGGGCAGACAACTGCATGTAAGGGATGCCCTCTCCCCATTGTTTCTTTGTAATAGTTTGACAAATATCGGCTTATGTACGAGTGCAAGAAAAAGTAAGTTTATGGAACGGATTTACTTAAAATAAAAAGAAGGGTATCCTCCCCTGTCAAAATCCCTCCTTCAGGAACGACACAAAGGTAAAAGCAACTTCCTCCCTGAATGTCGGTACGAGTTCGCTCTAGCCTGCAGAGCCATACTGTTTTTTGTACCCCCCCCCCCTTTATTTCTATTTACTATGTGTGTTGCTTGGAACCCTGAGTTTTGCTTGTGTTGTCATCTTACAGTAAGGAGGCATTGTGCGTTCTACGAGACCTCTGGATAACTGGAAAAATGGGAGGGTTGCGTGCACGTAATCCGGATAATCACACCATATGCTACTAGCTAATGTGGTAGATGGCCGCCCTAAGTCGACACCGATTGTCCATTGGTCTCGTTGGTTTGTGTGTAATATTAATATGTGTTTTGTGTTTGAATGCCGTACTTGGTGTCTCTTTGTGTCTTTGCGTCTCTTGCTGTTCGTGTCTACTCTGTGATTTCGGGATGTTACGGTGTGTTGCTGTGGGTTCTACAACCGAGTCTTGTTGGAGATCCCCTCCTTTTTTATAATGTAGTTATCCGCCCGGTTCTCTGTACTATCTTTATTCCTGAGAAATTTAATTCACCTTCCATTTTTGGAAAAATCCAACACAACTGCCCAATTTAATGCTTCTTCTACAGATTCGTTGAAGAACATCATTTAAATTTTGCAGTGGTGGATCCAGCGCATTTTGCCGACTTTTACTGAAAATTTGCCAAAATATGCATGTTTTTACTTTTGGAAAGTTTTGGGTCAGTGCCATGGAAGGGGGGTGAGGGTGTTCGAAGGCGCACCAGCCAATCGGATCAATTGGTGGGAAATTTGTCTGGATCGGGTAAAAAACAAGAGGCCCAAGGGGGCCACATCGCTCACCTGAGTTGCAAACAAAAGAATGGTAGTGGATAAATTGTAGGAGGCCCATGAGTATTTCCTTTCTTAACGTTTCGTTAAATTCTATGCAATGGTTGCAGAGAAGTTAAAAATGCATTAGCCAATCAGAACCCTTGGCAGCCATATTTGTTGACCAATTGGCACGTTAAACACATATTTGGTAGAGGACCTTGTGTACTTTCTTCATGTAAGTTTCATGAAATTCTGCACAGAGGAAGAGTCGAAAATGTGTCAGCCAATCAGAGCCCTCAACGGCAATATTTGTTGACCGATCTGCACGAAAAACACAAACTTGGTAGAGGACCTTGAGTATTTGCTTCCTATGTCAGCCAATCAGGTTTAATGAAATCCTGTGCTGCTGTTGCAGAGCAGAAGTCGAAAATGCGTCAGCCAATCAGAGCCATCGGCAGCCATATTTGTTGACCGATCGGCACGAAAGACACAAACATGGTTTTACTAAAGGATTTTGAGTACTTGCTTCCTGTATTTAAGGTTTCCTGAAATTCTGTGCAGCGGTTGCAGAGAAGTCGAAAATACTTCAGCCAATAAGAGCCCTTGGTGGCCATATTTGTTGATCGATAGGCATAAAAAACAAAAACTTGGTAGAGAACCTTGAGTACTTGCCTCCTGTAAAATTTCGTGAAATTCTGTGCAGCGGTTGCAGAGGAGAAGTCGAAATGCGTCAGCCAATCGGATTCATCGGCGGCCATATTTGTTGACCGATCGGCACGAAAAACACAAACTTGGTAGAGGACCTTGAGTACTTGCTTCATGTAAGATTTCAATTTTTAATGGAATTCAGTGCTGCTGTTGCAGAGGAGAAGTCGAAAATGCGTCAGCCAATCAGAGCCATCGGCAGCCATATTTGTCGACCGATCGGCTCGAAAAACACAAACTTGGTAAAGGATCTTGAGTTCTTGTTTCCTGTTAGGTTTCGTAAAATTCTGTGCAGCGGTTGCAGAGGAGAAGTCGAAAAAGCGTCAGCCAATTAGAGCCATCGGCGGCCAATTTGTTGACCAAACGGCACGGTAGAGGACCTTGAGTACTTGCTTCCTGCAAAGTTTCGTTAAATTCTATGCAGCGGTTGAAAATGTAAAAAGTTTACGCCGGACGGACGGACGGCCATATTTGTTTACCCATCGGCAAGAAAAACACAAACTTGATAGAGGACCTTGAGTACTTGCTTCCTGTAAGGTTTCGTTAAATTCGTTGCAGCGGTTGCAGAGGAGAAGTCGAAAATGTAAAAGTTTACGCCGGACGGACGACGGACGGCGCGCCATGACAATAGCTCACTTGATCTTCGCTCAGGTGAGCTAAAAATACAGTTTTGGTAATCCGACGTTAATAACTTTATTTCTGTCAGGTTTTGCGATATTGTGAACAGGGTTTGCAGAAGAAAGGAAGAAAAATAAACAGACAAACGACAGATGAGAATCTCTACGACAATAAATATTTAGTCGAACTTTTAGTCGATTTTTACATGAAAATACCAAAATGTTTATTGCATGTCATCGACATTGTTTTCAGGTTGCCAAATGCGACTTATTTTTTCCAATGAGAACATGGACAATTTTCATTGGAAGATTGAAATTTGAATTCGTAGCTAGTGCTAGACTATGCGTTATGCTTTAAACACGTGTGTGGGCAAGACATGTCATTGGTACAACGAGATTCTAGTAGAAGCCATTATGAAAGCTCTATTATGCATGCGACTTTCAGTTGAAAACGCAAAATTTTGGAAATCATTCTTGGGGATCCGGAGGTGGATGTTTTCGATATTACGAGGCGGTGTTTGCTACCACGACAAATAGACAGATCAGAGGCGTAGCCGACGACTTAGAAATAAAGGGACACAAAATACAAAAAAAATATTTTGAAACAAACGAACGAACGGTCGAGGAATATTTGTCGATAAACACCAAGGGCGTAGGAGAAGGGGGGCGGGGCACATGCCCTCCCACTTTGAAACACTGTTCAATCACAAAATTTTATGATGCATTAATTTAATATTTTTTAAAATAGCAACATTTTGCAACAATTTTCAAAATTTTTCTTTGGCTCGCTACCGCTCGCCAGTTCTTTATAGACTTTCTGAATATTTTAGCTATTCTGATCCATTCTTTATATATATTACATTTGTACTTCATCAATGTACATGATGACATTACATGTACTTGTTAATTATAGAGGGTATAGAAAGTATTTTCTGATAAGTCAATATTTTGCAAAAAAAATTTCCTGGCTCGCTACCGCTCGCCAGACATTTATTCATATACTTAAAATTTAGAATTGCACCAGAAAAGGTTAAAATGTGTGCATACAGAACATGAAACCCCCATATTTTTTTTAAGCTCCCTCTTTTTGTTTGCTTGTTGTAAAGGTTTACCGTCCTATTACTAATTTGAAATATAGAAAATATTAACATTGTATAGTCATTAAGCGAATTATAGTATTTTCAGTATTTTTAATTTGCCATATGACATTACGGAAGCAAAAACAAGAAATAAAAAAAGGAGAAAAAAAAATAAGAAAAGAAAAAAAAAAGAAAAGAAGAGGAAATACCGTTGCTAAGAGGAATCTCTCTGTCAATAGATCAAAGAAAATGCAAAGTAGGGAAAATTACCAATTGGTTTATGATGTACTTTGAGATTCTCTGCATTTAAGTACGAAAACACTCATGTTTTTCATGTTTACCCGATTAAATCGTCTTTCATAATGGGTCTTTATCGTAGAATGCCCCATTTTGTTCTCAAACGAAAGGTAAGTCTTGTTGATCAACATTGTGCAATCAGACTTATTCGATCTTTAGCGTTTTCGTAAGAAGGATCGGGACGACATCTCGGGTTGCGACCTTTTCATCCCCTAAACTACGTTGGTTTTATTCTGTGTGAAATATTGTGACATAACATCGTCTGGAATGAACATTTAACGAATGCATGTATAATAGGATTAGAAATAAGGCAACGGGACTTTCTTTTTTTCTTTTTTTTTTTTTTTGGAAAGGGGGGGGGGGGCACAAAAATAATTTTTAAAGCGTTGCAAAAATTAAAACAATCTTGGTATGGTGGACGATGGGAATTTAAGGCAATGGGTAACGGCAAGTAAGAAAGGGGTGAATTAAAATTGTCAATGGCGTAAAATTCATAAGATTAAAAGCAATATACATGTATATATAAGGGAATTTTCAATTTTCTTTTATTTGGATTAAAAGAGTCGATTTCCCCCTTTCAATATTCACTAAAATTAGGAAACCTTCTGAAGGATGAAAATGAGTTTCAGATTGTGTGAAAACTTTCAGAAATACTGTTGACTAGGATACGTTTGTATTTAGATACAATAGATTGAGATCTTAAAGCTGTTGTCGTTTTACCCCTCGCCTCCTTGTTCCTTTTTAACTGAAAGGGTTAGAAAGGGCAAGGACGCTTTCTGAATAGACAAATCTTCAAAATCTTACTAAGTTGGCCTTTCCTTACAAAAGCGTTGACCCGACAGGTGTCAAATGGACAAACATTCAAAAGACTCGGTGATGCTCGGACAGATAGACAATTGCGTCTCCGGCACTGAAGAGTGCCCCAAAAAACGACAGATTGAATTTTTCGACAATTTGATACGGTGAAAAAAGTCGAATTGTTCTCGTAAAGGTTTATAACACGGTCAGATCATAATCTGTGCAAGTTAATGTTTCAGACAGTTAAAACTGATCGTGAACATGATTAATATATATAAGCTAAAAGAACATATCCCCTCTCTTTTCTCGGATTTTGCCCCCCCCCCCCCCCCCAATGCTTTTTTTTTTTCGCCAAAGTCACGTTTAATTTCCCCGTTTCTCAAATTACAGACCGGACGCTACCATCATCACAACTATTTCCTAGATAAATTATTTATTGGCATAGCAAAGAAATGTCTCCAGAGGAGATCCAGTCCGTCAAGGGAGGGGGGGGGGCACCTGCCTTTGATTTTGAGAAAATAGTCCGCAAAATACGTAGAAAAATCATCAAATGAAATCAGATTATTCGGTGGACTCGATCGGATCTAGGCAATAATAAGGGGGGGGGGGGTGATACAAAACAGTACTTTTGGCAAGCTATCCCTCCACCTGTAGACCTGCGCTTGTGCCATGTGTATTTTACTCTGCAATCATTGCATATGTATGCTTCCGACCTATTTCGAAAAAATAGGCTAATAAAACCCCTGCGTCGTTCTTCTCTTAATTAATATAACGTTACGACGCACTAATAATTAATATGGCATTTATAATAATGTCAATATGACTCAACATAATTATTACAAATCATTTTGTCTTAAATGTTGATTAAACTCAATTAGCACTTCATCTGTTCATGGAACAAACAAACAAATAAGAAGAGAAAATCTGTCCAAAGGGCACTCGAACAGAATAACTAACAGACTTTATTTAAATATTTTACTGGATACTCAGTCTGGAATAAATATCTATTTCAAAGCAAAAGTTTATTCCAAAATAAAACGGATATTTTTTTAGAGTGAGAGAAATAAAATTATTGGACACAAAAAATACGAACGACCTTCACCTATATACTGCTGCCCGCATGCGCATTATTTTTTTTTTAAATATAGGGCGGACAGGCAGGCAAGTTCCTATTGTGTAAATGTCAACCTGCCCTATAATGGGGAAAACGTCTGCTGCAAGCGAAGAATGCAATTATCGTTGATCCAGAACAAAATAATGATCAGACTGCACTTCCAACAAGCATTATCCAATTGGGACAGTGACTAATATCCAACTCCGAACGGGCACTTGCCGGTCTTTGTCACGGGAGCTTATCAACAATCTAATTTCTGCTTTTGTCTGGGCGAAGAAATTTCCTAAAACCATGCTCTTTGCACACTTCCTTGTCATCTTAATGATTAAATTCCGGGAAGATCGTCTTCGTCGTGACCTTTAATCATAAGTTAATCAGTTGTGAAAAGACAGAGAAGTGAAGCAAGTTTTGGCAGTTAAAAAGGGCAAAACAATAAAAAACTATAAATTAAAATATTGCGCTTCTGCACGTTTGTGTATAATCAATCATCATGTAAACCGCACTGATTATGGTCACTAAATCCTACAATTAATGTTTATGAAATGTAAAACTCTTCAGATCATTAAATATATTGGGTAACCGCCCTGTAACTTGAGCTTGTTCTACACCATCACGGTCATAATTAAAGTAAATGATTAGCAAAAATAAAAAGGGGATGTGGCAGAGCTGGGTGTGTCGGCCCGGATAACTCAGTTGTTAGAGTGCTTACCTGCAGGTATAGAGGTCCCGGGTTCGTACCCCTTTCCTAGCTTAATACAGGGGGTATGACTTTCCAAACGTTGTGGATCCTAAAACAAGTGTTACCACCATCGTACGGTCAGCACTAAAAAGAACAAAAATATACTGTAAAACTGCTTAAAATCAAAATATAGTGACATCAATCTTACATCTACTACTTTTCCTCAGTAGAATACAAATCATACAAATCATGGACTCGATCTGAGTTGTGCAAAGCCTTGTCCTTGCTTTTTGACAACTTTTTTTATAAGATTTGGTGACACTTTATACAGGCAAGTTATTGGAATTCCTATGGGTAATTATTGTGCGCCTCTTGTTGCAGATTTGTTTTTATACACATACGAAAAAGAATTCATGCAAAAACTCAAGAAATTTGACCACTTTAAATGTTTCAACGGCACCTCTACGTATCTTGATGATATTTTGAATATTGATATCCCACATTTTGACCATTACAAAAATCAAATCATCCACCTGAGTTAACATTGAATAAAGCAAACACAGATGATAAAGCTACGCCATTTTTTGATCTTGACATCAAAATCAATAACGGAAAAATTCAGACAATGATATACGACAAAAGAGAAGACTTCAATGACAAAAATAGACAAATTACAAAGAAACTTATCAGTAAAGGATTACGATACCATAAACTTGTAAAATCTGTTTGGAATTTTTACAATAACTATTCTGAACGTCTTTCAAAATTTGGGACAACTCCAGCATCAGAGTATTTATCATTGGGAATTTCATTACCTTCATTTTACGGTGACTTAGTAAACAAAATCAGAAGGATGAAAGGCAGATCCAGCTTCAACAACAAATGTAAGAAAATTGTCGGTCGCCTGCTTTACCGAGGATATGATCCCAACGTCAACCAATGAACACTGAGCATGGTACTGGAAGAATCTACAGTTTTGTATTAGTGTCTTTCCCAACGTTGCACACTGGCTAACCGTGACGACAGGACTCCATGATGGGCCTTGTTTAAATCTCGCCAGAGAAGACTGCATGGGTCCTGATTCTCTGTCCTATCTGAAAGTTGGTCAGACTTCTCGGGTGATTGATCTTGAGCTCGCTTCAGCCAGCAGAGCACATACTGTTATACGCATGCCATAGAATTTTTAAGATCCTTTAACATAGAATTTGTGTTACAAAAGGCCGCTGCGTTTAATCGACAAACCTCTGAGGACGGTCAGTAACAGACCTAATAAGTGTTTTATTTTGTCGAGGACCAAAATCTCCGGGGTTTTTTGTTGTTGTTGTTGTTGTTGCAGAAAATTGGCGTTTCACGTACGTTTTCTTTTATTTGCGAATTCATTTATACGATAATTGCGGCATTGCTGACGGTCTATAGAAATTTAGACGGCGTGCACGTGACGCGATTTACGTTCTCTGATTGGTTCGAACGTAGTCCGTGGCAAAATAATTGCTTACAGCAGATGACCGTCCAAAGTCGGCGCCGGGTGCACATTGGTCTCCTTCCTTTTATGTCTTGTCAATAATGTTTGATGTCTTTGTACGTCTGTTTCGATTGTTTTGTATGATGTTCTAGTGATTTTTGTCGTGTATTTTTTATGGCTTGAAGTTTTGTCTCATTTCATTTACGTGTCACTCTCTTGTGGGTTTGATTCGCTGGGTGCGTGCAAAGTGGTCATGCTGGAGATCATCCCTTTTTTACTGATTTAATTAAACATTCAAAATTTCCATGCTAGAAAAAAAAAAGAAACAAACAAACAAATAAAAACCAACTTGTTTGAGAATCATGAATGTCGCCAGATCGGCATAAGCTATTATGTAGGTCAACACATTGGTCATAACTATTGAATGATTGGTGATAGGTCTTTAATGCGAAAAAGCGAAGTTACTATGCGAAGAAGCGAAGTTGCTTCACTTAGTGGCATCGTAACTTCGATTCTTCGCATCGTAACTTCGCTTCTTAGCAACTTCGCTTCTTCGTAACTTCGCGTGTATAATTTGAAACAAGAAGAAACAAAAATGTTATGTCCCCAAAAGAACACCGTAATTTGTTGGCGGTGTTGTTTAGCTTTGTCTGCCCGCTACTTTGTTCTCAACCGTCTGTGTGTGTTCCGCTGTGATCTCCATAACGTCTAGACTTTATAGATAAGATAACATTTTATTTTGCCTCGGACTAGTTTGAACCAATCAGAGCGCGTAAATCTCGTCACGTGCACGCCGTCTAAATTGCTATAGACCATCAGCATTTCCGCAATTTCCGTATAAATGCATTCGCACGTAAAGGGAGTCGTGAAATGGCAATTTTCGTTAACAAAAAATTGAGATTTTGGTCCTCGACAAAGTAAAACAGTTATTCGGTTAGTTACTGACCGTCTACAGAAATTTGTCGGGTTGATCAAGCCGATAGAAGGATTCGCCTCGCCTTCTATGGGCTTGATCAACCCGACAAATCTCCTTAGACGGTCAGTAACTAACCTATAATACATTACATACCGTGACTTGAAATATTATAAATAAGAAGCATGGCCCGCGATGACATAACATGTAGAAGAAAAAAATGCATTTCTTCGGCCTTCTATACAAACATGAAATGTCACGACTGGTACACAAATGGTGTAGAAGGGGTGACAAATAGTGGAGATATAAGTGAACAAATGGTGTATTAATGGTGTACAGTGATACATACATGTATGTGCCACCATTTTGTTTTGTTTTGTTTTTATATATATTATGTATATAAAATACAATGCGTTTACTTCCATATGTAACTGTATGGTTTTAAAAACATTCAATTTGAATATGCAGACTTACTGTGTTCTTTTCCTAGTACGAACTTCATCATCGTAACCCCCCCCCCCCGCCCTATTGAAACATGTGATGTGTGTGAGGGAGGGTGGGTGTGTTTTTTGGTGTTTCTTCATCTCAGAAAAAGGTTACTTTTATAAATTTCAATGATGTCATTTTTACCTTCCTCATCTCGAGATCTCCGAACATTCCTCAGCTTTATACGTTCAGGTCAATATTTTAGCGCAACTTTCATCACTTCTCCAAAGTATATATATGATCTGAATTTCTATCATCTAGTGCGCAGAACCAAAAGCCAAGAAAATTTAAGGGAGTGCTACCGTAAGTCATGACCCCTCCTCTCTCTGAAACTGCCCCCCCCCCCTTTTTTTTTTTTAATACTGTTATAACCAGGTAGATTTTTTGCATGTTGAATTCTGGGTGCCCCTCCCACTTATCATATTTCTGGATTCGCACTTGATCACTACAGAAAAAAAATGTAGCTGACCGCGATGATCGACCGGCCTGACAAGTGCGAATTACCTCGTGATTTATTGCCGCATGTGCGAAGCTAATCATGAGTTATCGGCCTTGGAATCCGCACAAAAAAAGATATTTATTACTTGTACCCGTCCGGAAAAGCTATAAACTCCAGGACTCTTGGTCAAAGTGACCGCGGAAAGTATACCTTCAAGGTCAGGATCAGAGATAAAAACCTCGTTCACCCTTTTCCCCCTTCCCTTATATTTTGGTCCTAATTCTAAAAGTGAAAAAAAAAAATGTTAAGAAAAAAAAAAAAACCTTCTACGTCATGCAAAATCTGTTTATGCAAATATGAATAATTTACATTTTCCCCCCAAGATTTTAGGTTCCAGTGGATTGCGGGAGGGGGGTTTCAGCCTCTGATTTTAAAAACCGGAAAAAATAAGGAATTTGGTCCAACAGAGAAGGTTTTCCTGACCCCCCCCCCCCTATCCCTCTTGGTCCGCGTTTTTATTCAATAATTTCTCTGGACCCGCCTTTCATATATACCTGTTTAACTTTTGGTTAAAGCTTTTTTTTCTCCTGGAACTTTATTAACCATTTCGAAAATTATCAAATATACGTTAATTTTCTATTACTTTTCATTGTCCAGGTGCATTATTCATAAACTCGAATAGGCCCCGTTCCTTTTCTTCTTATTTTTTCTTCTTTGACTTGATCAACATTGATAGTGCAATTATATTACCCAGGATTAGTCACTTATATTGACATTTAAAGTACTAGTTTAAAATAAATAACATTTAGAAGTAGTGACGTAAACCAATGGAGTGTTAAATTTTTGCTAAATAATGTCACTATCAGTGACTGATCCAGGAGTAAAATTATCTCTAAGTGATAGATCCAGAGGTGAAATGTCACCAGGGGATAGATGAGAGTAGCAGGGTGGGGGTATTCTTAGAATTGAATTAACCTAGAAAATTTAGAGTCCTCTCAGCTTAAAAAAGTGAAGGGTCACTCCTAATTATGACAAAAGAACGTTTGTAAATTTGCAAACCTACAAGGGGAGAGGGGATTGGGGGGGGGGGGGGGTTAGAAATATTATTCAACATCCCCGAAACAAGACATCTTTACCTGATATGCAGTATTTTCTGTAAAATCTGATCACCAATACCAACAGCGATTTTGGCAAGTTTCTATGGAACTGTTGCGACGGGTGTTGCATGCAAACAGGAGGCGTTGCTTCTCCTCGGGTACCTTGTCTCACTTCAGAATATTGTTTATTCCAAGGTTCGCAACTGTTTCAATGGGAATTCATATTATTTTGCCAAACTAGGGTACTTCTTCGATGTTTATCATAGTGGGAACGAACCTGTCGCGAACGTAATACGGGTTTTATCAGTATTCAAATTCCCCCGGAATCAAATATACGGGGGAATATAGTTTTTGGCCCGTCCGTCCTTTGATACCAAAATAAGTTACCTCATGACCATGACTTTTTCGACCTTCTTTTGGAAATCTTAAACATTGACCAAAACTTTTGAACGGTATAGGTAAAAGAGCTGCCATTTTTCACATGTGTATTCATTGTGACAAGATCTTTATTTCCATTGATACCAACATTTTCGACTTTGCGAACTTGACCTTTGACTTGAAAGCAATTAAGAGGCCCAAGGGTGCGAACGAAAGGCTTAAACTAAAGGACCTTGACTGCTTGAGTATAGCGTCCCGTACAGTTTCGTGAAATTATATGATGCAGTTAAGGAGAAGTCGAAAATGTTTTGGTCAACCAGAGCCCTCGACAGCCATATTGTTGACTAATCGCTGGAAAAACATAAATTTTGTCGAGGACATTGAAAACTTCCTTTCTGTAAAGTTTAAATGTGATAAGCCAATCAGGGCCCTCAGCAGCCATATTTGTTGACGAATTGGCGCGAAAAGCTCAAACTTAAAAGAAGACCATGAATTCTTGCTTCTTGTAAGGTTTTGTGATTTTTTTTCCTGGCTGCAAGTGCAGAGGAGATGTCCAAAATGTGTCAGCCAATCAGAGCCCTCGGTGGCAATACTTGTTGTCTGATCGGCACGAAAAGTACAAATTTGGAAGAGGACCTTAAGTACTTGTTTCTGTGTAGGGATTGCAGAGGAAATGTCCAAAATGCGTCAGTCAATCAGAGCCCTCGGCGGCCATATCTGTAGATCGATCGGCATGAAAAACACAAAATTGATAGAGGACCCTGAGTTCTTGCTTCCTGTAAAGTTTCTTGAAATTCTGTGTAGCGGGTACAGAGGAGATGTCGAAAATGTTGAAATTTAACGACGGGTGGACGGACGGACGGACGGCGCGCCATGACAACAATTCATTTGAGCTTCGCTTAGATGAGCTATAAACTTTAAAAACATTAGCTGTTGTCTGTAGAGTTTGACGTACGATCGTACTTAGGGATCATGCAAACATTTGGGGGTTTTTTTGGGGGGGGGGGGGGCAGGAAGACTTTTGCCAACCGGAAAATTTTGTTCAGCCATTCTAAAAGCAGAAAAAAAAAATTAAAAAAAAAAAAAAAAAAAAAAAAAAAAAAATTGCCGGCCCAATATTGACTTCAAATCATTCAGCGTGATTAATACCATACACGGATTGAGATTAGGTGCCAAGGAAGAGTATATTAAGGCATCTCTTGCTAGTAGATCACTTTTTTCTTTTTTTTAATTTCTGAAATGGCATATGAAACCTATAATGTTTTCACTTTTAAAAATAATACTCAACGTAGACAGGCTACATGGTACTAATGACTTTTGAATTTGATTTCGTTCCTTTGCATAAAGTTTGTTTCATTTTTATTTGTACTTAGTTTATGACACACACATAAAGTGCTTTTCTGGCATGTGGAAATGTCGGAAGATGGAGGTGGGGGGGGATTCAATTCCATGATCCGGGAATTTTTTCCCTAAAATCTCGATCCGGAAATTATTATATGCAAAGTCTTCCTGCACCCCTCCCCCCCTCCTAAAAATCAAATGGTTGCTCCCTTAACAGAAAATGGTGTTAATACTGACATAGGTGCCGACGGGGGCATGCGTGTTTCACAAACACAGTTTTTATTTTTTTGATCGTTGATTTATTGCTACTTTGTTGCTTTTCTCTGTATTTGCTTTAGTTTTGGATTATGTATCTTTATATTTAACATATATAACTATCTGTTGATGTTGTTCTTTTTTATTATCATTTTTATTATTTTTTATCTTATCTTGTCTTTTTCAAAAATTCCGTCTCCGAGATTGATAGAAAAGAAGGGTTCAACATTGATTTTCTCTAGGTTGGCGTGAATTCAAGGACATATGTGAGGCTTGTCATTGCTCTCTACCATTCATTAGATTGGTCTCTAATTACTTTAATCATTACACTGATTTAATGGACATGAAGATGGACACAAAGAAAAGTTGTCCGGACAGTAAAACACCGACAGCTTCGGACAAAAACCGGAAGCGACAGATGCGTATCAGCGATGCATCGTTTCCTGAAAAATCAGAGACAAACATTTCTGTTAATTGTATTCTGTGAGATAAAGGAAATAACTGTTTACATAAAATGGAGTTCCATATTTAGATCTTATAAAAGTCATCATGAATGTCGAAAAGATATTTAATTTAATTCTCTCTTTCCCTTCTTTAAAATGCTTATTTTCCGGGGTTTTTTGTTTGTTTGTTTGTTTTGTTATTTATTTTATTTTTTGAGCATATGGTCTGATGATCAAGCTGGTAAGAATTTCTATCGATGAATATTATGTAATATACTATGTGATAGAAAATTGTAATATTCTTTGGATATAAAGGAAATATGCATAATTTACAAATTTAAATTTTTAAAAAAGTTACGAAGTATCTCCCTTCCTCCAAATATTGAATTATTAAAAAATTGAAATTTATCATGAATATAAATAGTAATCAAGGAATTTAATTTTCCCCGATCTTTATTAAATGATACCTTAAAATTATACACCTATTTTCCTTTTCCTTTTCGGTTTTTTTTAAATTCTTTTTTCATTTATCGTAATATTTTCTCTCATGAGGACGACACGGGACAAGACGTCCCCCAGACATACCCTTGGTTACCTTAATTTATTGATGTCTGGGAACGTTAACTACTCAGGTACATATGATGACAAAGGTGGTTTCCGCTGGGAATTAACCATTACAAACGATCGGATTAAGTCCAGTGTAATAGAATGACGCAATTTCATTGGCTGTGAGAAATGTTGTTCGTGTATTACCAAATCCTCAATTGAATTGCTGATCGGATCAAATAAAAATATTGCGCAACGTTAGGTCGACGTCTGACCTTTGGGTATTTGCTAAAACCGGAGAAGGTCGGGTGTTTCCGAACAATGGAAAATGAAGTATTTTAGGTAGAAATCTTGAATAAGATGGTGTCATATGGGTTTTACGTCTTTAATACACTTATGGGAATGTCTGGTCTACTATTCTAAAAAAAAAATAAAAGATAAAATGATGACGATAATGAATAAAATTAAGAGAGAAAAAAAAGAAGAAAGATGATGATAATAATAATATATATATATAAAAAAAAACCCCAAAAAACTAAAATAAATTAGAAAAAAAGAGAGAATTTTTTCCCCTTTACAATCCTATTCTTCTTCCTTGATATCTGTTAGTTTTTTTTTTTTTTTTTCTCGTCTTTTTCTTGAGTTTGAAACTCTATTTGTGTTGTTAATATTTACATGTTTGACTTTGCTTCTTTGCATTCTTTATTACTTCGTTTGTCAGTATGTCCCTCTCTCCCGATCGCCTCAGTCTTCCTCTTTATCATGAGGGGGGGGGGGGGAGGGGGAGGGGGCTGGCAGTTTTTGGAAATAAATATTCTGACAAAGAAAATCTTTGTTGAAGAAATAAATATACTCAATTTAGAATATGCAGGTGATACATGTACATTCATATGTATATATAGACTTATTGAAGTGCCAAGAAAGTCCTGCATGCTGTAAATAATTGATGGCATTTTTAGTTGACATAAACAAGGGGGGGGGTGCATATATTCGGTTTTTTTTTTTTTTTTTTTTTGGCTTGTCAGGATTAATTTTGTTACAGGTTGAAAATAAATGTTCTGACCTTGAGTTACTGGAAAATTAATAATACGACCTGCCCTGCGTTGAAAATAAACATGATAAATAATCTGACCAGAAAAAATTACCAGCCCCTCTCAGGATCAAATGGTCGCCCCCCCCCCTTAATCCCCAGTCCTGTTAGTGTATCGTGTAGATTTGACACATCGCCTTCTATTATCATATCATCATCCAAACTACCCGCACGGACAGATGCTAATTCGGACTATCTAATTCTATTCATTAAATTTTCTATTCCCCAAATCTATTCAGGAAGTTTATTTAACCGACTTCTATCACCAAAACGGATTCCTCCAATCTGCCGTATGCCCCATTTCGCACGCACACGAACTTCGATGGAAATGAGGGGTCAGAGGTCAGGCCAAAGGGCAAGTTCACGATAAAGTTCATTCTTTCCTGTAACCGATCCGCAGCAGTCATTTTCTGACCCATTGCATTTTTCGCCAATTACTCGATTCAAGTTATTTCTTGACAGGTCAAGTTGGCCCTTTCTGAATTTTCGGACAATGGAGAATTTTAATTATAATATCAAATGAACGGCCTTGACCTTTCCTTTGTTAAGACAGCGGCCGTCTTCAGTGCGTCTGTTTCTGCAATCATTGTTATCCGGGGAGGGGATAATGGGTACAGCGACCCAGTGGGGTAATAAACATTATGCATGGGCGAATCTAAATTTTTTCTCGAAAGGGGGGGGGGGGTGTCCAAGCCGTAAGGGGACCGGGAAGTGGCTCCAGGCTATGGTTTGAAAAAATATATATAGGTAAAAACGGGGAAACTCAGCTTTTTTTGACAACATCCAGGGTTAAGCTGTCTTGACCCTTCTATTTCTCTTGAACACCCCCCTCTTCTCTATATCTAGATACGCGCTTGTTTTAGACATGACAATATAGGTGATTTGTTGGCTCACTGTCTGACATGAATCGGTGTCTAAAACCCAGACGGTTCAACAGCTTAAATGAACACAAAATATTAATTCCTTATAAACAAACCCGAAGAAATTGGATATGATTAATATTTCTGTAATTATAGCAAAAAGTCAGATAAACGAAGTAAATGAAAAATTACTAGTTACGACTTTTGTACAAAACGCACATGTTTTTATATATTTGGTTCCTTTTGGTCATTTGATTTATTATAACTTAAATCGACGGTTGATTTTCGTGTATTTTGAGAATTCTTATTGTCCATCAATCACCGTATTTCGTCAAAATTCTTGAATCTTGAATGTTGCCAAAACTATAGGGAGAGAACAGCATTTTAATGTTTTGAAAAGTTTCGAAAGTTTTCGTAACATTATACACTACGAATTTTTATCTTAATTTGTATTCCAGAAAAATTCAGAAAATTTTCAGAAATTCCACAAAATTCCAAATTTTTCAAAATTGTAAAATAAAATCTATATCATTGAATAGATCTCGCTTAGTCGTAAATTTTGGTATATGTTACATGGTCGAGGGTTTATGCAATAAAATTATACAGACAAAATAATTTCAGATGTGGCGTTTTCAGTGTTAAATTTCAGCGTGACGTCGCCGAGTTTGATAACATTGAGCCGATGGAGAGATGAAAAATAAGCATGGGAAATGACCATCTAAAATTTGTTTTGTCTATAAATTTTGATTGCGTGCACGGACTATCATGTATTACGACTAAGCGAGATCTACTGAATGGTATCAATTTCATGTAAAGTTTTGCATGATGAAATAGTCAAAATCGCGTTTATCCAGTTTCCGAAGTGAGCCGAGAGGACAGTATGACAGAAATCAAAGTATCAAACACTACTGTCAAAGTGCAGGCTTTTATTTTGACAGATATTTCTGAATACTTTTCATGAGAAATGCATGTTTCGGATAATAAATCTCTGAATACCTCTAGGATGGGGAAGGGGGAGGGAGGGGGATGTTCCAGTCTAGCTAGGAGGGGAGGGGATCCGACCACCTGACCCTCTACTCAGACCAAATTTGACCCTCTTCTCAGACCAAATTTGACCAAATTTGACCCTCTTCTCAGACCAAATTTGACCAGATTTGACTCTCTTCTCAGACCAAATTTGACCAAATTTGTGCTCGGATCTAGAGGCTCGGGGCGTCCAGACCCTTCCTCCCTGGATTTATCAACTTTGACTTTTTTGTTTTGTTTTGGGTTTTTTTCTTATAAAGTCTGCCCGCAAATGGAAGCTAAAAATCATTGAAATACAGTGTAGAATAAGAACAAAGAAAAAAAAAAGGAACATTATATACACATTAGAATTTTAATTTAAAGTAATATTTAACAATTTGACAAGACATTCGATTATATTAAGGAAGACTTCCTGTGGACCGCCTATTTCACAGAAAGAAACATAACTCTTGCAATATATCCACCATGTGCAGGGTTATCGCTCCTTACCAGCCGAACGAGATTCCATAAAAATGTCAAATCGTTTCATGTAACTCAATCGTACAGGTATATCATGGACAGATCCAGGATTTTTTTCAGTGGTGGTCCTAAAGTCCGAATTTTTTGAAGAGCAAAAAAAAAAGAAAAAAAAGAACACAACAGAAGTCAGAAGTCTTTGATTAATGATTGTCAGAACTTTCCGTTTCTAATTATAAATGATACAGATTACTGGCGAGCGATAGCGAGCGAAAGCTTATAATGTTGGATTTTAACATCATAGCACTTGATTAAATATTGTCAAATGACGAGCGATAGCGAGTCAGCGATTTTTTTTTTTTAAATTCGAATGAAATCTTTTTCAGTTTCATTACTCGAATTTTTTTTAGAAATTCGAATAAAATCTTTTTCAATTTCATTACTCTTAGTGCCCTTGTTTATTAACTAAGGTGTAATGTATATGTATATGAGATGTATAAGAAAGCGCAGCGTCATTTGAAAATAACACATGTAAAAAATTCTTGCAAAGGGAAGCGAATAGAGAAAAGGAGCTGTTAAGATAAGGCGTAGAATCTGCCCTGAAAAGTCGAAATTTCAAAATGCAAAAATTGAGAATCTTTTTCGGTAGAAATTTCAAGAAACTTGGTCCGCATATGAATCTGCTTTCAGATGGGATAATTTCTGAAAATTAAGACCGATATTTGGGTCAAAATAAGCGTTTTTTACACAGAAATCAATGGAAAACGGAAAAGTTTTATACAACATCGTTCCCCCCCCTCGCTTTACAATGCCACTTTCACCAAAGGTGTATATCAATAAAACACATTTTCTGGCCAAGTGGGGTTCTGAAGCGACGGGGGGGGAAACAATGTCCCACAGGCGAAAAACGAAAAAAGGGGGATGGATGGCTATTTCTAGATTTGCCTCTAGAGCGTTTAAGTAGGTTATATTGTCGTCTTTTTCTTTTTATATCACGGAACAATCTATTCAGAGTGTGTTCCGATCAAATATTTAACCGCTTGGAAGAAAATAAACGAGAAAGTTGTCTATTTCTACACCGTGTGTATTTCGCGCCAGAAAGCTACATAAATGGCTGAGAAGAACGAAATTAAACCGTTTTTCAGTTTCCGGATTGCAGAGTTTGCCGATTATATTGATAAAATAACCTCAAAGTTAATTTTGCTTATCCAATTTTGACATGAAAAGGTAACAGAAGCATAATAAACATAAAAATGTTTAAAATAATGCATTTTTTGTGCATTTTGATCGATATTTAACGTTTTCCGTCATCTGTATCCCTAACTTTTCAACCCGTAATTATAACATCTTTCATCAAATTTATTTAAATAAAATACCTACTAGGAATCTTATAATACTTTATATTTTTATCCTGACTAACTTTTATATAAATTGGAAGGACAGCGCACGAGAAATGATCGAGTGATTTCAGGGCTAAATCCGGCCCTTATCTTAACAGCTCCTTTTTGAAATGATGACGGCAAAATATTGTCAAAATTAAAAAAAATTCTAATACAAATTCATATTGCATTTTTCAAATATTATGACAACGAAAGGGGAATCGGGACTAATCTTATGAAATATGTATATCATGACATTTCAAACTATGCTTTATCAATTCCAGGGGAGGGGGGTGTTCCGGACAACCCCCTCCCTCTCTGGATCCGCGCTTGGTACCTTCTCGGGCCTTTCCGTCGAATGCTCGGAAAAATACGGAAATGCCTGAGGTTGAGCCATTGCGATGTCAGTCGCCTATTCGGCACATCCGATTAAAACGCTATTGATTGTACCTAGACAATTTATTTGGATGGGTTATCAAAACTTGTCTCGAAATTAACACGTTGATGACTTCTTGGACTTGTTGAAACCAAGAGCAAATCCGCCGAGGGGATCAAAGTAAGCTAGACAGACAGACAGACAGACAGACGGACTTTGCATGCCATTGCGAATTTGAAACTTAAATTTGGTTGTTTTTGTAGAATAATTACATTATTTCGCAAATTTAATTCTATTTCTAAGAATATTTATCATTGCCTTGACTATTTGAAAAGAAATAGGTGTTAATGACGTACACTCGAGGGATGGAAAGGAAGTGATTGTAGAAAATAACCAATTCAAACTAACTATCGTTTAGGTCATTAAAATATACTGACTCCCAACAGAAAAGATACATGGTTGTGTTTCATACAAATTTTCAATCAATATTTGAAATATGTGGACTGTTTTGTAAGTCTTGCTACTTTAATATAAACAACTTTTTGGCTGCTAATTACCGTCTTGTTCACTTATTCCAGAGCACCCTGTTTTCCCGATTTTCTCTAAAATATGATAATGTCATCTTCCAAAAAGATATCAATTTTATAGTACTCCTTTAGTCGTAATAGAAAATACCACTGTTTTGGCTGTGAGTCAGCTAAGTTAGAAATAGGACGGAAAATAAAAATTCTACGAGGGATTTTCTATAGTAAAATCGCTGAAAATGTGTGACGTCGGAGGCTTTGACGTCACTGTTTACTATTGTTGACACGGAGAACAATATGGCGGCGGCTTGAAATTAACATGGGAATTTGCCGTTACGGTAGGTATTTTATTTTTTTTTTATATTGCGGTTTGAAGGCAGCTGATAGGGTAAGTTGAAGTTATTTTCCAGTTACGACTAAAGGAGGAAACAACAATTTATAGTAAAATTCTTCAGACGACAGAATAAATCGCCCAAACAGGGTGCTCTGGATCTAGTGAACAGGACAGAACTCACGTAGAACGCCAATATTGACATTTTTATGATTATGCTATGCAGTACCAAGATTAGGTGTATTCAACATAGTGTTCGATAGAATATCATTTTAAAAAAACCCCACAAAATCACAATTTTTTTCAAAATGTCTCGCTCCACAAACTGTTAAAATCAATCAAAGAACAGCGACGTAAAGAAGTTGGAAGAGATATAATCAGTTTTTCAAAAATCACAATAGATAGACTTACAAATCCTTAAAAAATGCACAAGTAATCAGAGATAAGGGAAACACAGAGTCATAATCAGAATTCAAAAATCACAATCGATAGACTTACAAATCCTTAAAAAAATACACAAGTAATCACAGATAAGGGAAACACAGAGTCATAATCAGAATTCACAAATCACAATCGATAGACTTACAAATCCTTAAAAAATACACAAGTAATCAGAGATAAGGGAAACATAGAGTCATAATCAGAATTCAAAAATCACAATAGATGGACTTACAAATCCTTAAAAAATACACAAGTTATCAGAGATATGGGAAACACAGAGCCATAATCAGAATTCAAAAATCACAATAGATAGACTTACAAATCCTTAAAAAATACACAAGTAATCAGAGATATGGGAAACACAGAGCCATAATCAGAATTCAAAAATCAGAATCGATAGGTTTACAAATCCTTAAAAAAATACACAAGTAATCAGAGATAAGGGAAACACAGAGTCATAATCAGAATTCAAAAATCACAATAGATAGACTTACAAATCCTTAAAAAATACACAAGTAATCAGAGATAAGGGAAACACAGAGCCATGATCAGAATTCAAAAATCAGAATCGATAGGTTTACAAATCCTTAAAAAATACACAAGTAATCAGAGATAAGGGAAACACAGAGTCATAATCAGAATTCAAAAATCAGAATCGAGAGGCTTACAAATCCTTAAAAAATACACAAGTAATCAGAGATAAGGGAAACACAGAGTCATAATCAGAATTCAAAAATCAGAATCGAGAGGCTTACAAATCCTTAAAAAATACACAAGTAATCAGAGATAAGGGAAACAGAGAGTCATAATCAGAACTCAAAAATCACAATAGATAGACTTACAAATCCTTAAAAAATACACAAGTAATCAGAAATAAGGGAAACACAGAGCCATAATCAGAATTCAAAAATCACAATAGATAGACTTACAAGTCCTTAGAAAATACACAAGTAATCAGAGATAAGGGAAACACAGAGCCATAATCAGAATTCAAAAATCAGAATCGATAGGTTTAAAAATTCCTAAAAAAATACACAAGTAATCAGAGATAAGGGAAACACAGAGTCATAATCAGAATTCAAAAATCAGAATCGAGAGGCTTACAAATCCTTAAAAAATACACAAGTAATCAGAAATAAGGGAAACACAGAGTCATAATCAGAATTCAAAAATCAGAATCGAGAGGCTTACAAATCCTTAAAAAATACACAAGTAATCAGAGATAAGGGAAACACAGAGTCATAATCAGAATTCAAAAATCAGAATCGAGAGGCTTACAAATCCTTAAAAAATACACAAGTAATCAGAGATAAGGGAAACACAGAGTCATAATCAGAATTCAAAAATCAGAATCAAAGAGGCTTACAAATCCTTAAAAAATACACAAGTAATCAGAGATAAGGGAAACACAGAGTCATAATCAGAATTCAAAAATCACAATAGATAGACTTACAAATCCTTAAAAAATACACAAGTAATCAGAGATAAGGGAAACACAGAGTCATAATCAGAATTCAAAAATCAGAATAGATAGACTTACAAATCCTTAAAAAATACACAAGTAATCAGAGATAAGGGAAACACAGAGTCATAATCAGAATTCAAAAATCAGAATCGAGAGGCTTACAAATCCTTAAAAATACACAAGTAATCAGAGATAAGGGAAACACAGAGTCATAATCAGAATTCAAAAATCACAATAGATAGACTTACAAATCCTTAAAAAATAAACAAGTAATCAGAGATAAGGGAAACACAGAGTCATAATCAGAATTCAAAAATCACAATAGATAGACTTACAAATCCTTAAAAAATACACAAGTAATCAGAGATAAGGGAAACACTGAGTCATAATCAGAATTCAAAAATCACAATCGATAGACTTACAAATCCTTAATAAAAGACACAAGTAAACAGAGATAAGGGAAACATAGAGTCACAATAAGAATTCAAAAATCACAAACGATAGACTTACAAATCCTCGAAAAATACACAAGTAATCAGAGATAAGGGAAACACAGAGTCATAATCAGAATTCAAAAATCACAATGGATAGACTTACAAATCCTTAGAAAATACACAAGTAATCAGAGATAAGGGAAACACAGAGTCATAATCAGAATTCAAAAATCACAATGGATAGACTTACAAATCCTTAAAAAATACACAAGTAATCAGAGATAAGGGAAACACAAAGTCATAATGAGAATTCAAAAATCACAATCGACAGACCTACAAATCCTTAAAAAATACACAAGTAATCAGAGATAAGGGAAACCACAGAGTCATAATCAGAATTCAAAAATCATAATAGATAGACATACAAATCCTTAAAAAATACACAAGTAATCAGAGATAAGGGAAACACAGAGTCATAATCAGAATTCAAAAATCACAATCGATAGGCTTACAAATCCTTAAAAATACACAAGTAATCAGAGATAAGGGAAACACAGAGTCATAATCAGAATTCAAATATCACAATCGATAGACTTACAAATCCTTAAAAAATACACAAGTAATCAGAGATAAGGAAAACACAGAGTCATAATTAGAATTCAAATATCACAATGGATAGACTTACAAATCCTTAAAAAATACACAAGTAATCAGAGATAAGGGAAACATAGAGTTATAATCAGAACTCAAAAATTACAATCGATAGACTTACAAGTCCTTAAAAAATACACAAGTAATCACAGATAAGGGAAACATAGAGTCATAATCAGAACTCAAAAATCACAATCGACGGACTAACAAATCCTTAAAAAATACACAAGTAATCAGAGAGAAGGGAAACACAGAGTCATAATCAGAATTGAAATGTCACAATGGATAGACTTACAAATCCTTAAAAAATACACAAGTAATCAGAGATAAGGGAAACACAGAGTAATAATCAGAATTCAAAAATCACAATGGATAGACTTACAAATCCTTAAAAAATACACAAGTAATCAGAGATAAGGGAAACATAGAGTCATAATCAGAATTCAAAAATCATAATAGATAGACTTACAAATCCTTAAAAAAGACACAAGTAATCAGAGATAAGGGAAACATAGAGTCATAATCACAATTCAAAAATCATAATAGATAGACTTACAAATCCTTATAAAATACAGAGGTAATCAGAGATAAGGGAAACACAGAGTTATAATCAGAATTCAAAAATCACAATCGATGGACTTAGAAATCCTTTAGAAATACAAAAGTAATCAGGGATAAGGGAAACAAAGAGTCATAATCAGAATTCAAAAATCATAATAGATAGACTTACAAATCCTTAAAAAATACACAAGTAATCAGAGATAAGGGAAACACAGAGTCATAATCGGAATTCAAAAATCACAATAGATAGACTTACAAATCCTTAAAAAATACACAAGTTATCAGAGATAAGGGACACACAGAGTCATAATCTGAATTCAACAATCATAATCGATAGACTTACAAATCCCTAAAAAATACACAAGTAATCAGAGATAAGGGAAACACAGAGTCATAATCAGAATTCAACAATCATAATCGATAGACTTACAAATCCTCATAAGAGACACCAGAAATCAAAGATAAAGGAGAAGATCCCCAACATTAACTACAGCGGCACACACTAGATCACGAGAAGAAGGGGACAAACAGACGGAGACAATAATAATAGACTATCAAAACATTAAGCACAATGCAATCTTAATGAAGAATATCTACAAAAATCCGGTGAAAATGACAAATATGGATAATGACCATGTCTCCACATACAGTACAAAATCGACAATTCAGAAAATCATAAACCGATATTTTAAAAACAAAGTTCGTTGTATGTTTGAGCCTTGCAATTCAAAATCATTTAAATAAATATAAGTTTGTAAACAAATACCAATGCTGTCATAATATGGTAATGGTACTTAAACTCAGATAAGAAAACTTCCTAAAAATAGATTCAGACTGTGTGGAATCATTACAGAGGTTACATTCTATGAACTCCTCGGTGGTAACATGTATGAGCTCGCTACAGCCAGCAGAGCACGTACCTTACGCTTCTGAATGAACCCTGCAGGAAATAAGAAGCTGAAAATTGAAAATTTGAAAAAGGAAGAATTTTTTTTTGGAGAGCCGGTGGGTACATGTGCAATGTAAACATATCCAAAATAAAAAAAAAATCATAAAAATAAGATTTTAGCATATAATGTATATCAAAGCATTTAGTAACTTAAATATGACAAATATGCCGTAAATGAGTGTAGAAGTGATAAACATATTCAAATTTAATAGCATCATTAAAGACCAGATACATTTACAGCATGGACCAGACATGCACGTTTCGGGTACTTAACCCTCGCCAGTGATCTAAACAATGCAATATGACCAAAAAGTGTGAAATTATTATGTCCAAAAAAGTACCTAATGATGTAGCAGAATCGGTGGGATATGATGCTAAAAGACCCACGTTTTAGGAATTTCATGAAATTTTGTAACAGAATATTTCAAATGCATTGAATAGACAGACCATGGACCGAAGTGTTTTGATCGAACTTGGCTACATGTGCCCTCGGGGACTCTTGGTCCACCAGCAGTGACACTCACCCAGTAGTTCAAATGTTAAACGTCTTCAAATTCAATAGCATCATTTAAGACCAGATAAATTTACAGCATGGACCAGACATGCACGTTTAGGGTACTTAACCCTCGTCAGTGATCCTCAGTCTAAATAATGTAATATGACAAAAAAGTGTGAAATTATTATGTCCAAAAAAGTACCAAAAGATGTAGCAGAATAGGTGTGATATGATGCTACAAGACCCATGTTTTAGGAATTTAATGAAATTTTGTAACAGAAAATTTCAAATGCGTTGAAGAGACAGATGATCAACCGAAGTTGATCGACCTTGGCTGCATGTGCCCTCCGGGACTCTTGGTCCAACAGCAGTGACACTCGCCCAGTAGTTCAAATGTTAAACGTCTTCAAATTCAATAGCTTCATTTAAGACCAGATACATTTACAGCTTGGACCAGACATGTACGTTTTGGTACTTAACCCTCGTCAGTGATCCTCAGTCTAAACAATGTTATATGACCTAAACGTGTGAAATTATTATGTCCAAAAAAGTACCGAAAGATACATTTATTGAGTTATTTAAAGAAAATGTTAAAAAAATGAGCATTGTTGACAAAGTAAAAAATAAACCGTGTCAAATAGTTCATTTCCGAGTGGAACCAAAAATAACAACACATCTTGAGACATACTCCATATTATCCTGGTGCTTTACTAGGTTTATCAATGACTGAAGAAGAAGTTTGTCAACTTTGCCTGTTGTGGTGCCACCTTATGACAGATCTGGATAAAAAAAAAAAAAACAGGGGACATGAGTACTTCATTCCTATCAAGTTTCTTTAAAAACCTATCAGTGGCTCTGGAGGTGTCCAATATGTATGAAAATACACCCTTTCCTTTTTCAACTATGAAAAAAAAAATTACGAAAAATATAATTTTCAACCAAAATCAATATAAAACCATTGAATGACTTAAACATGACAAATATTCAGCGAATAAGTACACCTGTTGATGAATCCGGACGAAAGAGATTTTTTAACACTCGAACGGAACCATGAATACTTCATTCCAACCAAGTTTCATCAAAATCCCTTCAGTGATTGTGGTGAAGAAGTCGAAAGCGTGAAAAATTAACGACGGACGCCGGACAAACGACACGCAGAACGGTGCACTATGACAGTAGCTCACTTGTGCTTCGCTCGGGTGAGCTAAATAAGAGGCCCAAGAGGTCCACGATCTCTCACCTGAAACCACGTTAACAAAGCATATCAAACAAGAAGAAGTTTGGCAAAGGAAAAAAAAACTTGACTTCCGAGTGGAATGAAAAACAACAACATTTATTAAGACATCTCTCTAGATCTTCCTGTGCTTCGGTTGTGAAGAATTTTGTCAAAGGAGTGTACCCCCTGTGACCTGCTTATGCCTGTGTTGGCGCCACCTGTTAACAGATCCGTGAAAAAAACAATAAAACTTCTAGAGGATATTCTAACTATTGACAATCCTGCTTTTGAATTATGTAAGAATGAAATTTATCAACAAGAATTAACACTTAACAAGGCAAACGTTACAAATACAGAAACACCATTTTGGACCTAAATATCAAAATTGTAAACGGAAAAATTCATACAAGTGAATATGACAAAAGGGATGATTTAGGATTCAACATAGTTCATTCCCCCTGGCTTGACGGTGATGTTCCAAGATTACCGTCATACGGCATTTACATATCACAGCTCATTCGATCGGTACGCTAGAGCATGTAATGATATTTTGGATTTTCACAGTAGAAATTGACAAATTACCAAAAAAACTTCTAGGTCAAGGTTTCCGCTTTCATAAACTAGTTAAAACTTTCTGGAAATTTTACAGAAATTAGAGTCAATTTCTTTTAAAATTCGGATCAAAACACGCAACAGAGTACATTACTTTGGGTATTACACAACCTGTCTTTGATGGTGATATGATAAACAAAATTAGAAGGATCAAAGGTAGGCAGCATAACCATCGAAAATGCGTCAGAATCATTAAACGCCTTTTATACGGACACTAGGCTTGGTACTTGACCAATTTACAGTCTTGTACCAGCGCATCCTTGAGACTTGCACTCTGACTGACTGTGACGACGGGACTCCATGACGGGTTCTGTCCAAACTTCTTTAGAGAAGACAGGGCCCCGACCACATGTCCTCTCAGAATATCAGTCGGACTCGTCGGGTGATTACATACATGAAAGAGGGGAGGAGAGCATGAGCTCTCTACAGTCGGCAGAGCACGGACTGTATTACGCACTTGAGCTCGCTACAGTCGGCAGAGCACGGACTGTATTACGCACGCCTTCTTTTTATATCCATCTGTGTTGTTTGGGCCTCTACGTTTTGCGGCCTTGTTTGTGTGAGGTCATTTTACAGTGAGGAGGTTGATTTACACCACAATTGTACGTTCTTCGAGACCTCTTGGTAATTGGAGAAGTGAGAGGGTTGTGCGCACGTACTCCAGGATAACCACACCATTTGCTTCTTGCGTGGCAAATGACCGTCCAAAGTCGTCACCTGTTTCCTATTCGTCTCGTCGGTTTATGTGTAGTCTTTTGTGTTTGATGTTTTCACGTCGTATGTTTCTTTTTCGTCTCATACTATGCTCGTCTTCTGTGTTTTTGCATCGGGTGTTTTGGTGTTTTGCTGTTGGTACTGCAACAGGGTCTTGTTGGAGATCACCTCCCTTCTTGTATTGACCATTCGTACTTTATACCTACCAAGTTTTATTAAAATCTCTTCAGACGTCCTGGAGAAGAAGTCGAAAATGAAAACGTGAAAAGTTTACGACGGACGACAGACGTACGCCGGTCTTGAGCTTCCCTCAGGTGAGCTAAAAAGAGACCAGAATGCTACAAGATTCTCTAGACCCCTCCGGATTTCCTCTTGAACTATTCCAAAGCGTTTTACGTTACCGTTTTTTATTATTGCCATTGAAAAAGGAAATATCTGAATTTGCTGGCAGGCAGCAGGGAACATGCAGCTTTCTCGACAATTAAATTCTTAATGACCTAGAATTGCATGTTTCGTATAACGAGTCCTCAATGATGGTACTTAAAAACGATTCAAGGAGTCATTGTAATATTTTTGGTTGTGGTTGATCAAGGTATCAACACCAAAAATTGAGGGAAAACTGCATCGTGTGCGTAGCCTTGTTACCTTGATAAACCATTAAATAATTTTTACATTGATTACTTATCATTTTATTTCGTCGCTTTTCAATGTTTATTTGCAACTTTTAAATCGTTTTGCTAACGACGTTGCTAATGACGTTGCTAAGTGCATACTTCTGTTTTGTGTTGATAAGGGTATCACGGCCAATAAGAATCGTTTCATAATAATAACAATGGAAATTAAATGATTCAAGGTTGAACAAATAAATAAGTAACTTAGATTTTGAAGCTGATTTAAACTTAAATTGGTAATTGCTTTTGATTTGCTTATTCTAAGAAAAATAGTCTATCACGCTATTAGCAGCTTCTGAATAACAAAGATCTTATTGATAGATGAATAAAAAATATTTGCATTTCTAGAAAATAATTTTGTAATAAATATGTGACTTAATTGATAAACAATTTTCTATTTTTCAATTAAGTAGGTGCAGTCTCCATTCAAGTGCTTTAAGAATTACTAAATTTGTGCGTCTACAGCCTGTACAGAAATACTTTAATGGTACACTAAGCAAAAATATCGATTTTGATCACCTTTCATAATGTTCCGATATACCACAATTGGAGGTTCTTTTTCCTGGACTCACAAAGGGTCAATTCTGCGTGAATTTGCCTTGTACGGTGCTGAAGGCAACAATTTTGATGTAGGAAAATACACCTAAGAAATATATTATCAGTGTCCTTTTTATTCTTAATTGAATACCCAAGGTATGACTTTTACATAAAGGCTAAAACTTTTCCTATAAGAGAAATGTTGTTTTTTTGAAATAAAAAATATTCTGCCGTCCGTTTGAAGGTGAACAGATACGTAATTACACTTCAAGCTGCTAAAAATATAAGACAATAATGACATATACTATATCTTTGAGTAGAAAAGAAAGTATAGACATGAGTACTACCAGCAAACAGAGTCCTTCAACCTATCTAGCAAACGATAATTTACCTCTTTCATCGGGAGTATTTAAAATCGGCATTTGGACGTTGCTCAAGTCCCTGCATTTTGTTGTCTTGTCGTGGTCATCTTACAAGTAGGGTGGTTATTTTACACCACAATTGTGCGTTGTTCGAGAGCACGTTATCCGGATAATTACACCATTCGTCTTTTGGTACATTTTTGGACATAACAATTTTCATACTTTTTGGTCATATTACATTGTTTAGACTGAGGATCACTGACGAGGGTTTAGTACCCGAAACGTGCATGTCTGGTCCATGCTGTAAATTTATGAGGTTTTAAATGATGCTTTTGAATTTAAAGACGTTTAACTTTTGAACTACTTGGTGAGTGTTACTGCTGGTGGACCAAGAGTCCCCGAGGGCACATGAAGCCAAGTTCGATCTACTTTGGTTGATCGCCTGTCTCTTCAACGCATTTGAAATTTTCTGTTACAAAATTTCTTGAAATTTCTAAAACGTGGGTCCTGTAGCATCATATCCCACCCATTCTGCTACGTCTTTTTGTACATTTTTGGACATAACAATTTTCATACTTTTTGGCCATATTACATTGTTTAGACTGAGGATCACTGACGAGGGTTTAGTACCCGAAACGTGCATGTCTGGTCCATGCTGTAAATTTATCAGGTATTAAATGATGCTATTGAATTTAAAGACGTTTAACTTTACTACAAACATAGCAGATGGCCATCCTAAGTTGGCACCGATTGCCCATTGGTCTCATTGGTTTTATGTGTAGTCTTTTGTGTTTGGTATTTTGATGTCGTGTTTGCTGTTCCTTCTTCATTTTGAGTCTCTTGTTGTTTATGTCTTCTCCGTTTTTTCCACTTGGGGCGTTTTGATGATTTTGCTGCTGGTGCTGCAACCGGGTCTTGTTGGAGATCCCCTCCTTTCGTATAGTACATCATACGTGCAGATAAACAAGTAAAGTCCTGTCAGTGGTGCTCGAAACTGAGCAGAGAGAAAGATCCAAAGAGTCAGTTACACAAAAATTAAATTTCCTTTCTTGTTCTATTCACTCTCTCTCTCAATTGACAAAGCGAAGTTAATGGTGAATACAACAGAGAAGAATAATCATAGAATGCTAACGTTTAAGATATGGCCATTCTCAAAGAACTCAAAATAAGGTCACAAAACTAGTTTTTTACGTCCGGATTTTTCTGAAATGAAAAACACAAACACATGACCGATGTTTTTGAAGAACGTATGAATTGTGATATGAATACACACCACCACCATGGCAGAGATTGACGGACACTAGGCTTGGTACTTGACCAATCTACAGTCTTCTACCAGCGCACTCTTGAGACTTGCACTCTGACTGACTGTGACGAAGGAACTCCATGACGGGCCCTGTCCAAACTTCTTTAGAGAAGACAGGGCCCCGACCACCTGGCCTCTCTGAATGTCAGTCGGACTCCTCGGGTGATAACATACATGAGCTCGCGGCGGCAGAGCACGGATTGTATTACGTACGCCCTCTTTTTATATCCATTTACATATTCATCTATGTTGCTTGGGCCCCTGTGTTTTGCGGTCTTGTTTGTGTGTAGTCATCTAACAGTAAGGAGGCTGTTTTACACCACAATTGTACGTTCTTCCTCCGGGTAATTGGAGACATTAGAGGGTTGTGCGCACGCAATCCAGGATAACCACACCTTTTGCTACTTGTGTGGCAAATGGTTGTCCAAAGTCGGCACCGGTTACCCATTGGTTTCGTTGGAGATCCCCTCCCTTCTTTTAGCTTCTTTGTAACTCAGACGCTACTGTCTGGCTTGGCGGAGGCTATTATAAGCAACAATTCTACGCTCTCCCACGAAATCCGGATAACCACACCATCTGCTACTACCGTAATAGATGGTCGTTCTTTGGTCTGGTTGGTTTATGTGTAGTCTTTTATCCTTTGTGCTTTGTTGACGAATTTTGTGTTCTGTTGACATATTTAGTGTTTTTTTTTACGTATCTAATGTTTTGGATCACTTGTTCCATTTGTGCCTGTAAGTTCTCAACTTGCAAACAAGGACATAGGCCGTATCAATGGTCCTTGAAGGGATGCAACTCGGAAGTAGTTGTAGATGGTCAGTTCTGTGTCTTCGCATCTAGGTGTTTCTATGTTTTGTTATAGAGCATACAACTGAATCCGGTCGGAGACGCCCTCCTTTTATTTGTTTTTTTGAAGTTGAGGACGTGACGGATGCCATATATTGATTTTGAAGTCGAAGACGTGACGGATGCCATATATTGATTTTGAAGTTGAGGACGTGACGGTTGTCATATATTGATTTTGAAGTTGAGGACGTGACGGATGTCATATATTGATTTTCACGGTGAAGACGTGACGGATGCCATATATTGATTTTGAAGTTGAAGACGTGATGGTTGTCATATATTGATTTTGAAGTTGAGGACGTGACGGTTGTCATATATTGATTTTGAAGTTGAAGATGTGATGGTTGCCATATCATGATTTTGAAGTCGAAGACGTGACGGTTGCCATATATTGATTTTGAAGTTGAAGATGTGATGGTTGCCATATATTGATTTTGAAGTCGAAGACGTGACGGTTGCCATATATTGATTTTGAAGTTGAAGACGTGACGGTTGTCATATATTGATTTTCACGTTGAAGACGTGACGGATGCCATATATTGATTTTGAAGTTGAAGACCTGATGGTTGCCATATATTGATTTTGAAGTTGAAGATGTGACGGTTGTCATATATTGATTTTGAAGTTGAAGATGTGACGGTTGTCATATATGGATTTTGAAGTTGAAGACGTGACGGTTGCCATATATTGATTTTGAAGTCGAAGACGTGACGGTTGTCATATATTGATTTTGAAGTTGAAGACGTGACGGATGCCATATATTGATTTTGAAGTTGAAGACGTGACGGTTGTCATATATTGATTTTGAAGTTGAAGATGTGACGGTTGCCATATATTGATTTTGAAGTTCAAGACGTGATGGTTGTTATATATTGATTTTGAAGTTTAAGACGTGACGGATGCCATATATTGATTTTGAAGTTGAAGACGTGACGGTTGTCATATATTGATTTTGAAGTCGAAGACGTGACGGTTGTCATATATTGATTTTGAAGTTGAAGACGTGACGGATGCCATATATTGATTTTGAAGTTTAAGACGTGATGGTTGCCATATATTGATTTTGAAGTTGAGGACGTGACGGTTGTCATATATTGATTTTGAAGTCGAGGACGTGACGGATGTCATATATTGATTTTCACGTTGAAGACGTGACGGATGCCATATATTGATTTTGAAGTTGAAGACGTGATGGTTGTCATATATTGATTTTGAAGTTGAGGACGTGACGGTTGTCATATATTGATTTTGAAGTTGAAGATGTGATGGTTGCCATATATTGATTTTGAAGTCGAAGACGTGACGGTTGCCATATATTGATTTTGAAGTTGAAGATGTGATGGTTGCCATATATTGATTTTGAAGTCGAAGACGTGACGGTTGCCATATATTGATTTTGAAGTTGAAGACGTGACGGTTGTCATATATTGATTTTCACGTTGAAGACGTGACGGATGCCATATATTGATTTTGAAGTTGAAGACGTGATGGTTGTCATATATTGATTTTGAAGTTGAGGATGTGACGGATGCCATATATTGATTTTGAAGTTAAAGACGTGACGGTTGTCAAATACTAATTTTGAAGTTGAAGACGTGACGGGTGTCATATATTGATTTTCACGTTGAAGACGTGACGGATGCCATATATTGATTTTGAAGTTGAAGACCTGATGGTTGCCATATATTGATTTTGAAGTTGAAGATGTGACGGTTGTCATATATTGATTTTGAAGTTGAAGATGTGACGGTTGTCATATATGGATTTTGAAGTTGAAGACGTGACGGTTGCCATATATTGATTTTGAAGTCGAAGACGTGACGGTTGTCATATATTGATTTTGAAGTTGAAGACGTGACGGATGCCATATATTGATTTTGAAGTTGAAGACGTGACGGTTGTCATATATTGATTTTGAAGTTGAAGATGTGACGGTTGTCATATATTTATTTTGAAGTTGAAGACGTGACGGTTGTCATATATTGATTTTGAAGTTGATGACGTGATGGTTGTCATATATTGATTTTGAAGTCGAAGACGTGACGGATGTCATATATTGATTTTGAAGTTGAAAATGCGACGGATGTCATATATTGATTTTGAAGTTGAAGACGTGATGGATGTCATATATTGATTTTGAAGTTGAAGACGTGACGGTTGTCATATATTGATTTTGAAGTTGAAAATGCGACGGATGTCATATATTGATTTTGAAGTCGAAGACGTGACGGATGTCATATATTGATTTTGAAGTTGAAAATGCGACGGATGTCATATATTGATTTTGAAGTTGAAGACGTGATGGTTGTCATATATTGATTTTGAAGTTGAAGACGTGACTGTTGTCATATATTGATTTTGAAGTCGAAGACGTGATGGTTGTCATATATTGATTTTGATGTTGAAGATGTGACGGTTGTCATATATTGATTTTGAAGTTAAAGACGTGACGGTTGTCATATATTGATTTTGAAAGAAAGGAGGGGATATCCAACAAGACTCGGTTGCAGAACCAACAGCAACACACCCCAAGTGAAAACACAGAGAAGACACACACAGCAAGAGACAAGGAACAGAAACGAGACATCATATGTGTAGTCCTTTGTGTTTGATGTTTCTGTGTTGTGCGTTGACGTTCCTTGTCCCTTTTTCGTCTCTTTCTGTTTTTGTCTGCTTTGTGTTTTTGCATTGGGTGTCTTGGGGTTTTACTGTGGGTGCTGCAACTTGGTGTTGTTAGAGATCCCCTCCTTTGTTTTATCAAACATCGAACACAAAAGACCAGACATCAACCAACGAGACCCATGGACAATCGGTACCGACTTAGGGCGGCCATCAGCAACGTTAGTAACAGATGGTGTGGTTAGCCTGAACTACATGCACACAACCCTCCCACATTCCCGGTTACCTAAAGGTCTCGAAGAACGCTCAGTATTGTTGTGTAAAATAACCTTTTCACTAAAGATGATCATACAAACAAGACAGCACAACGCAGGGGCTCAAGCAACACAGATTAATACGTAAATATATATATAAATGGGATAGGGGCGTACGAAATGCAGTCCATGCTCTGCCGGCTGTTACGAGCTCATGTATGTTATCACCCAAGGAGTCCGACCGACATTCAAGTACCAAGCCTAGTGTCCGTCTGGTAACATTAGGATCATATCCACGGTATAAAAGGCGTTTGATTATTTTGACGCATTTTCGATGGTTATGCGGTCTGCCTTTGATCCTTCTAATTTTGTTAATTTTGACACCATAAAATGCAGGTTGTGAAATACCTAAAGCAGTAGACTCTATTTCTTGAAGTTGAAGACGTGACGGTTGTCATATATTGATTGACATTTTTGATTCTGCTTTTGTGTTAGGATTTCACTCACTCATTTGCGCATTTCCATCAGCAATAACTCGTCAGGGACTATCGATGACGAAAAAGATAGGTTAATTTTTTTTCTAGAATGACTGTTTAAAATCTTTCTTAACCTTTCCGTGATATTTGAAAATATGAAAGTATGTTACACGAAAAATTATACTATATGGCATGGGTGCAATGAGTTCCTACCTACTTAAAGATTCTGACGACCCGTTATTACTGAATTCCTCTTTGTTTCTTTAGAGTTGGAACCTAGCTACCGCATTACGTATTAATATAAGCACAAGTTCATATCTTGTTGTAGTGTGGAGCAGTTAAAATCGTTCCCCTTGACTTGATGTTTGTCAAGTGTATTAATTACTTCTTTCCAGCTCTGTCGCATGAAAGAAGCTTTGTTTTGTCCCTTTATCAATGTTATATATATATATATTGCTATTTCGGAAACTTGCCATTTCACCGAAAAATATCATCGAAATTAAAGGAGGTTAACATCTTATCACCATCCCTCCAATGCTATTTTGAACATAGATTTTATTTGGATATGCTACTGAATCAACCCTACAGGAAATTTGGAGCCGTGCACTCTCTGTAAAGTAAATGCAGAAATTTTACTTCTAAAAATAACACAAGAGGGCGCTAGTGAAATCAATATTGGCTGCTTATTAAAAGTTATTTGACTGGAAGCATCACTGATGAGAATTTAATATTCGAAACACGTGTCTGGTGCATGAAAATTGGTTGGAAATTTTCTTCAAGAAGGTAAAGAGTTGGAACCCTACCGCATTATTTAAACTAAAACCATCGAAATGTTCAAGGATGAAAAATTCCTCTCCCATAAGTAATATTAAGCAATTTGAGTTATCTTTCTTTTTCCACTGAAACCACTACTGTAAAATGTTCAAATCACATTGGAACTACTTGTAATGCAACAATCAGTGAAAGAGAGATAAAAACAAAACCCGATATCAGTAGAAAGACTTACAAATTCTTGAAAAAAAATACATGTATGCACAACACGCACATAATACAGAACGTAACTCCCTCTTCCCTTTATAAGTTCTTGTTTAAATTGTTTTCTGAATGTATGAATAACTACCATTTATGGGATTTAGAACTGAATAACTTCGACCAATCGCAATGAAAATCGGAAGAAGAGAAGTCTCAAAGAAGACTTCATGGAAATCACCACAGTTAACAAACTCTTGTACAACAAGGTCAACAAGACATTAAACAAAATATTTTAAAAATACAGCGAAAAAACATCGTGTGATTCAACCAGAAACCAAATGGCGACGTGTTAATACCATATAGGCGGTTGATATCGGTATCAACGGATATTTAACAAAATGAGTTGAAAGGGGTTGGGGAAAAAACCCACATTTTTGGCCCCAATCTGAATTTTAAAATATTGAAATGAAACATACATTTGTTGAATCCTACCTGAAAATGTGAAAATTAATCCATTACAACCATGTTTAAAACAAATATAGTAGAATCATGGCGGCGGATGCTGCAGATATTACAACTGGTAGATAACACGACAGAAACATGGTTTAAATGAATTATTTTTCACATTTTCGGGTAGGATTCAACTAATGTGTGCTTCATTTCAATACACCTGCATTATTTTTACACCCCGCGATATAATGGAGGGGGTATTTAAGGAATGTTTCTAAAATTCTTTTTGGTTATGGGCAATAACCTCAAAAAGCCGATATAGGCTTTTTGAGGTTATTTTCCGTAACCAAAAAGAATTTTAGAAACATTCCTTATAATTTAATTTTAAGTTATATAATACATTATGTACATCTTATTAGATCTTTGAAAATCGTGAAAATGTTCAATGCAAAATTACTGCATAGAGATTATCTTCCTCGTTGCTAATAACAACAGCCAACAGTACAAGAATGGAGGCTTGTAGTTGAACGGCGCCGGCGTTTGTTTTCATACATTTCAGCCCAATTCATTTGATATATTTTAAACGATGAGAATAGAATGACTCTGGATGGGATGGCAAAGCATCTGACAATCAGGTACATGTTTGATAGTGGTAGATTTTGATTAAAATGCAATCTTTCATCAGCGTGACATATCATCGCACCGACACGATATGTTTACCAACAAAGATCGTGGTAAGTTGCTACAATCGATTATATTTGTATATCTTAGTATGAAAAAATAGTATAAATGACGTGTATCTTGCTTCTAGTCTTCGTTCTAGATGTAAAATTCAGTGTATCAAGTTTACGGGATCCGTCATTTTGCTTAATTTTTTAAGTAGTTCCAGAAAAGGGTATTTTCTGATATTTTTCAGGTTATGGAAAATAACCTCAACTTTTAAGCCAATGAAAATCCTTGTTACATGCAAAATTAAATTATATAGTGATGCACGTGTCCGTCCGTGCGTGTAAGCGTCCGTCCCACCTGTGGTATCCGGACATTTAAAGGAAACAGGATAATCAATTCATTCTTGCATATAGCTTTTACACCAAGAAATACAGGTTAAGCGCAAATATGGGTCATGTTCCTCACTTTTGTGCAAAGTTATGCCCCTTGAAACATAGAAATTTCAACATTTTATGGTTTCCTGACATTTAAAGGTAAACTGTTACAGATAATCCATTCATTTCTTACATACAAAAAAAAATACAGGTCAACTTTAGATATGGGCCATGTCCCTTAATTACGTGCAGATTTATGTTCCTTGAAACCTAGAACAAAAATTTGTGGTTTCCGGCCATTTAAAGGTAAACCGTTACAGATAATCCATTCATTGCTTGCAAATAGCTTTTACCTAAAAAAATACACGTCAAGTTCAAATATGGGTGATGTTCCTATATTATGTGCAGAGTTATGCCCCTTGAAACTTAGAAAAATTCAAAATTGTGGTTTCTGCATATTTAAAGGAAAATCGTTACAGATAATCAAATGAGTTAAAGAAGATCCTGACGACAATCTCAACAACACTCACAATAGAGCACCAAATTGAGCATCGACGGACCCCTAGCAAGCTAGAGGTGGGACCAGGTGCCCGGGAGGAATTCATTTCTTGCATACAGCTTTTACACCAAGAAATACAGGTCAAGTTTGAAAATGTGTGATGTCCCTCAATTTTGTGCAGAGTTATGCCCCTTGAAACTTAGAAAAATTCAAAATTTTATGGTTTCCGGACATTGGAAGGAAAACCGTTACAGATAACCAATTCATTTCTTGAATGTAGCTATTATACAAAAAATTACAGGTTAGGTTTGAATATGGGTCATGACGCTCAATTTTGTGCAGAGTTGTGTCCCTTCAAACTTGGAAAAAAATCAATATTTTGTGCTTGCTTGACGTTTAAATGAAAACTGTCACAGGGAATATATTTATTTCTTAGAGATAGCTCCAGGAGATGCTTACTACTCCTGGGCACCTGGTCTCACTCCCATATCGGGGGCTGCTTCTTTTCATGTGGTGGAGGTTTTTGTTTGTTTGCTTTGGTTCATGTTTAATCCTGATTTTGTATGCCTTCGGTTTCCGATTTTCTGAATTATCGATTTTGTGCTGTATACAGGGATATGGTCATTATCCATATTTGTCATTTACATTGAGAAATACAGGTCAAGTTCAAATAAAGGGTCATGTTCCTCAATTTTATGTTAAATTGTGCCCCTTCAAACTTTTTATACATTGCTTATATGTAAAATATGCCGGGCGGGGGAATCATTGATCCTTAGATCAACAATAAATTTCATTAGACAGGCAGTGGAAAATACACCGATGATCGAAAGATACACAACGAGCTCTGATCGCCGATTTTCCCCACATACTTTATGAAGTACGCATTTGAAACTGAGGTTTCGCTTAGACAAAATGTAAAGAAACTCCTCAGTTGCCATTGAAATGATGTCTTCACATTCTAAATTCAGATTTTCGGCAAGGGACAATCATATCAACAGTTACAACTTGCAACCCAAGAGCAAGGGCATGTTACAGATTCAAACTATCATGGGACATTCCTTTTTATAATTATTATGAATGTACAAGGAAAATACAAATTTGTAACATGAGCTTGCTCTATATATACTATAAACTATAATATTGCAATGTTGTTGTTATCATTTTACCACTATAATTTCCGTAGTATTGGGCAATTTGGTCGGGAAATAGCACTCATATTGATCGATAATATCTATTTTCGATTCAATTTCAATAAACGACAATAGAGAGGTTTAGTTACAAGTGCTTTCAACGTGTACGTATGACTTACATGTACACGTCACCTTTTGACGTCACAATCCGAAGATGTCGTTTAGTTACGCTATGAACCGGAGAAGGTCTAAGTATAGCTTTGTACGAAGGTGTACGTGTAGCTAGCTTGTTTTCAATCAGTTTAATCTGCGCGAAATGTACATCGAGATTCGTAAAACCTCGACGTAAGGGAAGTTAGAATCCTAAATGTGCTAAATAACACCGAAAACTGGATGTTCGATGAATGATAAGTGTTGAAAATTTACAAGAAGTTATCCGTTCAGTCGTTACGTGTAGAGCGTCGTTTACACGTCCATAACGTGTAGCTACACGTCACGACGTCATTTGATCAAAGACCGCAGGAAGTGATGACGTCATACGTACACGTCGCGCTAAAACTTGTAACTAAACCTCTCTTATATCTCTACCCTTATTTAGTTTAAACATATTTATTTGTCACAAGCATTCTTAATTTTACAAAAACTCATACAAGTGAAACTAAAGGGATTAGAAAAAAAGCCTACAGCTTATGTAAATTCCTTTCCCAATTTTTATAACATTTGTATCCACTAGTAGAAAAAGTCAACATTAATTAAATATCACTTACTATGAAAGTATAAAAACGAGAGAGAGAGACAGACAGAGACAGAGAGAGGGGGGAGAGGCAGAGAGAGAGATTTAAAGTAAATCAAACATGAAATGATTATCTTTACACAGTACAATAAATATAGGCACAGAGAGAGAGAGAGAGAGAGAGAGAGAGAGAGAGAGAGGAGAGAGAGAGAGAGAGAGAGAGAGAGAGAGATTTTAAGTAAATCAAACATTAATTGAATATCTTTATACAGTACAATAAATAGAGAGAGAGAGAGAGAGAGAGAGAGAGAGAGAGAGAGAGAGAGAGATTGTGTAAAGAAGTCATATGCTAATGAAATAGATACGCACACATACAAAAGAAAAGTAGAGAAAAAACATATTTACATGTATATATATGGCGAATTCATAAAAATATGATAATTTACCATGCTATATTATATTGAAGGGTGTACAAAACATACAGTAAAGGTATTTTATATGCACTTAAAAATCAAAATATATATATAAGTTACAATACATGTACTTTCGAAATATCAAACAAATCTTTTACTCTTTATGATAAATTCTTGAACACAAATGAATAATTGTTTGTTGTACTCAAATGAGGACTCTTCGTTGCCCTTATTTGAAAGACAAAAAAAAAAAAAAAAAAACAATAAAAAACCCCCGATTTTTGAAAATAGCAAAAATGGGACCAAAACCGGCAGATTTCCCCCCTACCCCTTAATTCTTGGGGACATTAGAATAAAACGTCATACTTTATTTATTAGCAGAGCGGGGTGTGGAGTGGGGTGTGGAATGGAGCGTGAAGTGGAGCGTGTAGTGGAGTGTTGAGAAGAAAATTAGCACAAACTGGTGGTTGCAATTAAACTCTTGTTTCACTTGACAAGGATCGGTGAGTTTCAGTAGCCATTGATAGAAAGCATATCAGTTGTTCAAAATGTCGTATATTTTAACCTGTCGTGAAAAACTGGTTAACGAATTGTTAAACCTACGACAACGTTAATCTAACGATACTCTGTTGTTCAAAACACCAATAAAGATAACAATCGTTAAAGATGTTGTTAACTTTAACGATGTTTAACGATGTCAACTCTCTTGAAATAAAACAGGATCCTTTTTTACGTCAGTCGAGGTTTCAAAAGTAAAACAATGTTAACTATTAAGGGGGACAGTTTCTTTCAAGCTAAAACAAATATATGGGGTCATGTGAAGTTAATTACTGCGTACAATTGATTTACACTCCAATTCACACTCCATTCTACGTCACGCTCCATGCTCCACTCCAAACTCCGCTAAGGTAAATAAAATATTCAAAATAAAACTACCGAAAGTGGGAAGAACAGCTTGAAGAGTTATTGAGAATTTTACTTCGAGTGACTGAAAGTCCTGGTAAAACCAACATTCCGATTCTAAACCTCTTAATCAAATGACAAAAAGCAATGACAATGCGTCATCAAACAAAGCAACCAAAAAGCAACAAAAACATGAGGAAATGAGAAAAAGTTAATTACACATAAGAAAATGCTGAAACATTTTGGGGTGTCACAAGAGGCAACCAAACTATGAGCTTTCCATCTTCTCTACGTGAACCCTCTCACTTCTCCAATTACACAGAGGTCTCGAAGAATGTAAAATTGTGGTGTAAAACAACCTCACTGTTAGATGACAACACACAAACAAGACCACAAAATGCAGGGGCTCAAACAACAGAGGTGAATATGTACATGTAAATGAATATAAAAAGAGGGCGTACGTAATACAATCCGTGTTCTGCCGCCGCGAGCTCATGTATGTTATCACCCGAAGAGTCCGATCGACGTTCAGAGAGGACAGGTGGTCGGGGCCCAGTCATGGAGTCCCTTCGTCACAGTCAATCAGAGTACAAGTTTTAAGAATACGCTGGTACAAGATTGTAGATTGGTCAAGTACCAAGTCTAGTGTCCGTTGTAACCATATGCCCTCTCCCCCACAATAATTATGCAAATTGAGTACTTTGATTTTTAATTAATTTCCATTTATTTTGTTTATGGGATATTTCCAATCGCCAAGGAGAAGATAACTCTAATTTCAAATGTTAACTTTACGATCACGTGCTAAACTGATGTAATAGAAATTATTATCATTCCCGCCAGTGTGTAACCCTACGTCTGTCAATACGAGGTGTTCTTAGGTCACTTGACAGCAATAGAAGCTATAGTGGTTCGCCTGTCACAGGTCTGGGTGCAATAGACGAAATGGCGAGGATTTGTTCTAAGTTTAGGCAACTTTGTTTATACGTCTGAATTCCAATTTAGTCATGAATTTCGATGGCGATTTCCACCTGATTGTGAAATATCCCAGGCTCCTAATATATACTGCGCGCATGATTTTGTATGTTACAGAATTAGATTCATTCTCATACTGCTATAACCAACATGTAACTTTCGTATGTTAATAAACGGTAAAACTTTACCAGGACTTTTTATTCAGAGTTACAAAATGACTAAGTAAAATACATGATTTGTAGACCCGAGAGGGCTACAATTCAGATTTGGTGCCGTGACGCTAAATGATACGAATCGTGGGGATTTACGTGATTTATTGCCTTGAATGCAGAGGATGGACTTGTACGCGAAACCAGGATTAAGCTGTAGACAAGTGATGAACATTACACTGAAATTATGTATACTTCAGGTAGGACACATTTACTTTTCTCATGCGTATCCTCATTTTGATTGACCATGTAATTTTATCATTTTTGAATTTTGATCTATACAGATAGGTTAATTGATTAAGTTTTTTTTTCTTTGCATTTTCAAGTAAATATGACTAACGTTGACGACAAAGTGACGTCTCACATGACGGGAATTGGTCAGGATTCCGGTTCAGATACCGGTAGTTCTCAGAGTTTTAGTTCGGCTACGAGTAAAAGTTATAGTACCTTGGAATTTTGTAGAATTCCGAAAAATAGCGAAGAAGTTTTTAAATGGATTGCAAATCAGAAATCGATTTTTAGTTCCGGGTCCCGTTATTCGGTATAACGCCGGGGAACAGGCGTGGAATCGGGGAGTTGGAAGGAATAGAAAGTTGGAACCTGTTTCTTTAAGATTTTTCGGGATGATGGTTTATTACATCCAAGAGGATACTTCGATACAATCCTTATAATTGATTTCGTTAGGTGATGAGCGGTGAATAGCTCGGATTTTGGCAATGTAACGCCGATAAATGACACCAGACGGATTTCTGGGAACGTAAGAAGGTTCGTTCGGGTTTGTTGGATATACAACCCTGTCATTTGTATTTTGTGCGAGGTATAACGCACATTTAATTTACGGATTATATGATGAACATCGAAGTATTCATAATCTTGTGTATGTGGTTAGCTGTCAGTTTGATAAAAAAATGTATTTTTTATTTTAAGAAAGGGAGGAATTGGTGATTATGGAGAAAATTTAGTCGCTTAATTTCACATCAATTTTTTTCTAAGAAGTCGAAGACGTTTTAAACACGAAAAACAAGTCGCGGTGTTGTATATATTTAGTATAGAAATGTGTAACCCTAGTTTTGCATGTTTGTTTATGCATGATCCTATGTACCAGGTTTATGAATGATTTTTACTCTGGTGATCGTGTTACAATTCTCACTTCAGATTAGAGCGTAAAATGAAATTGACCTTTGTTGCCCTTCTCCCGGTGTTGGAGTTTATTTTGACGGTCGTCCCATGATGCAGGTTGTTAGCATCAGCTGTAATTTGTTTTTGTTTAGTTTGCACGCAGACTTGACATATACTGACAATGAAAAGAGCTGCTTGTCTTAATATCGTTTTATTAATTCGTTTGATTTTGATAATAAAAAAGCCTGCATTTTCAGTTAAAGAAACTTTAGTAAATATTAAGACGTGGAAAAAGAAATAAGTTTGGAACTTTCATTTATAAGATTTGACAGAGGTTTCTAAATTATTTTTGCAAAATTCAAAATTATGGTCAATTAGAGGTACAGAGAAAAGCCAGGTGTCGCTTAACTGCCATGAACAATTAATCTCAATATGCGGCCTATACAGTGAAACAATGATGCAGACTATCAAGATAGATTTATTGCTGGGAGTAATATATAGAGAACAGTGCTGAATAATGAACTTTTCAATTAGTTTCCAGACATGTAGTTTACCCTTGAACCTTTGATACCTGTTGATATTATGGAAACGCCTGCTGTGTGAAAAAGAGACGAATAAGCGTGCTGGTCAATTCTTAGAGACACTTATTAAGAAGACGAAGCCGAAGATGAAACCCGAAGCTGTGACGTCAGGTGAACCTGTGCACGATGTTACCCGTGTGGCCGGATGTGTAACCAGCCCGTCACTATAACATACGAACACTTTTCGCTGATATTGGCAGAGTGAAATCGGTCATTGCGAAAAGAGGAATATGAACTATTTTGTACTTGTTGACCTTCCTAATAAGACGCTGATTGTATGAGAATATGAATACCCCGTCGTTTTTCTGGGTGCATGGCGTCATCCGGATTACGGGAAGATCTTGGTTACGTCACAGATGCCAAGATGCGTCAAAGGAGGTTGAGGATGGAGAAAAGACGAAATGGGTCCGGACGAAGAAGACGAGACCGTGATCCTAAGACGAACACGAAAGAAGAAACCGATGATGATCGCGCGATGATTAACAATCAATTTCACGATGACATCGAGGTCCAATTTATTCGTTTTACTCCTCGGAGGTTATTCAGTTCACGAAGAAGGACCAGACACGAACCATAGATGGAGAAGAACCAGAGAAAATGACGTCATACCGTGAGGATGGCCATAAGAAGAATAAATGAATCCGTGTGATGTGTTATTTAGTGAAAAAGCAGAGTAAATGTGTAATGCTTATAATGTCATATGTTATATTAATATTGCAATTATTGATGAAATGTCATTGATGTTTGATGCATGCATTTGTACAATAACACTATGATATTTGATTTTATGATGCGATTTGCCTTGGAAATGTGTTTCTGTTACAGGTTATGAACAATTTGATAGAACATATATTATGATGAAAACCGAATCACTCCTGATGAACAATGGAACTGAATACAATGACTTTTTATTGCATGTGTTTTGATGATATGTTTTTGATTAGTATGTACCAAATGACCCCGGTGGCAAATAGTTGAATGGTTCATTATTGTTGTATCAAGGCCATGCGTTTAGAAAATAACCAAGTATCACAGAAATTTAGTTTAAGTATTTGATAAAAATGCCTTTCAAGATTTTAGATGGATGTTAAGAAGTTTATCCAGGTTAATGATTTGATTGATTGTTGATCAAGGTCGCAAAAATCTTGGTTATTTTCTTAAGTGGGGGAGTATTGTAACCATATGCCCTCTCCCCAACAATAATTATGCAAATTGAGTACTTTGATTTTTAATTAATTTCCATTTATTTTGTTTATGGGATATTTCCAATCGTCAAGGAGAAGATAACTCTAATTTCAAATGTTAACTTTACGATCACGTGCTAAACTGATGTAATAGAAATTATTATCATTCCCGCCAGTGTGTAACCCTACGTCTGTCAATACGAGGTGTTCTTAGGTCACTTGACAGCAATAGAAGCTATAGTGGTTCGCCTGTCACAGGTCTGGGTGCAATAGACGAAATGGCGAGGATTTGTTCTAAGTTTAGGCAACTTTGTTTATACGTCTGAATTCCAATTTAGTCATGAATTTCGATGACGATTTCCACCTGATTGTGAAATATCCCAGGCTCCTAATATATACTGCGCGCATGATTTTGTATGTCATTCTCATACTGCTATAACCAACATGTAACTTTCGTCTGTTAATAAACGGTAAAACTTTATCAGGATTTTAAGTTAAATTCATCCACGGACTTCACAATTTGTAGACCCGAGAGGGCTACACCGTCTGGTGGCATTAGGACCATATCCACGGTATAAAAGGCGTTCGATGATTCTGACGCATTTTCGATAGTTATGTTGTCTATCTTTGATCCTTCTTATCTTGTTAATTATGTCACCATAAAATGCAGGTTGTGAAATACCCAAATTAATATACTCTGTTGCCTGTATTGGTCCGAATTTCAAGAAGTTGACAATAATTTTTGTAAAATTTCCAGAGAGTCTTTACAAGTTTGTGAAAGCGAAAACTTGTCCTAAAAGTTTCTTGGTAATTTGTGTATTTCTACTATGAAAATCCCAAACATCAGTACATGCTCTAGCATACCGGATGAGCTGTGAAATGTAGATACCATAGGACAGTAATCTAGGAACATCACCGTCAAGCCAGGGGAAATTTACTATATTAAATCCGAAATTATCTCATTTGTCATACACACTTGTATGAATCTCTTTATTAACAATTTTGATATTTAGGTCCAAAATTGGTGTTTCTGTGTTTGTAGCGTTTGCCTCGTTTAGAATCAATTCTTGTGGATATATAACACTCTTATACTTTTCAAAAACAGGATTGTCAATAGTAAGAATATCATCAAGGTACCTAGATGTGCCGATGAAACATTTCACATCATCATTTTTTCTTTGCTTTTGAAGAATTTGGATATATTCCTTTTCATACGTGTATAAAAATAAATCTGCGACAAGAGGCGCACAATTAGTACCCGTAAGAATACCTACAACCTGCTTGTAAAGTTTCTCACCAAATCTTACATAAATGTTGTCCAAAAGGAAGGACAAGGCAATACAAAGGTCACCACGTGTCCATGATTTGTATGATTTGTAATCTGTGGCGGAAAAGAAAACCTTCGATTCAGATGTACAAATATAAGTTTTCCCCTCTCGATCAAAACACCATTTAATGAGTTTGGACAGTCGATCATTTATTTTGTCGTGAGGAAGCGTGGTGTACATATAAGAAAATTCGTATGAAGAAATCGTATTTGCTTCAAAATTTCTTGATTTCATTTTGTCAATCACATCTCCTGAATTTTTAATAGACCAAAAGAACTTAACACCATTCCTGTTCATGACAGTTTCACAGTATTTAGTCACGTGTCACGCTGACTCTTCCCGGGCACCTGGTCTCACTTCGGAATTTTATTCATTCCGAGATTTGCAACCGTTCCTATGGAATATCTAATGATTTTGCCTTGCCTTCTCGACTTTAAGACTGAATAACTGATCTGTTCTTCTTTAATGTTTATTTAAAGCAGTAAATAATCTTTTACCATGTAAACGAGTTGAAGAAGATCCTGATTATCATTTCAACAGCACTCACAATGGAGCACAAAAATAAGCATCGACGGACCCCTAGCAAGTTAGCTGTGGGACCAGGTGTTCTGGAGGTGTAAGCATCTCCTGTTTGGTTAGCCGCACCCGCCGTCAATTTTCATGCACGAAAATAAAAAGAAAATCTACAACACATGCACTGGTGTTGTTGTAAAGTTTCAACGAAATATTTGGTGAAACAAATGATTTTATTCGGAGAAAACCCTTAAAAGTAGCCGGAAACTAGCACATTTCAAGTAAGGTATTGATTAAATTGAAATATTGTTCCACTGAAACAGATAAATAAGTAACATAAAAAGTATTAAGAAATAAACAACAACAACAACATAATAACAGCAACAAAAATTTAACCAATCCTTTGAATCAAAAGAACCAACAACAATCAGAACCACCAAAAACAAAAAGTAGACAAGCAATTTCTAACAAACCGGTAGCTTTAGATGCAAAAGCAATGTACACAAATGTATTATATCATCGCTTTAGTGCAAACGGTAATGTTCACGGGAAGGTGAGCGTAGACGTGTATGTGCGCAAAAATATTTGTTATATGAAAAAAAATTGCTATATGAAAACTCATTTCATTAAAAGACGACTCTCTTATGCACCTATTATAATCTAGGCAAGGATAATTTTACTTAAGGTCTTAAAACATGTACATCCAAACACATCTGTTTTAGTCCCGGTTCTAAACTGAAATGTTTGTTTAGGAATGGGACTAAATCGAATATGCATGAATGTACAAGTGTTAAGACCTTAAAAGGTAAAATTCTTCATGCCTAGGGTATGCTAAGTTGCATAAGAGAATAGTCTTGAAACAAATGAGATGTATTAAATTTTTCATCTAGCAAATGTTTTTGCGCACATGCACTTCTGCGCTAACCTTCCCGTGAACATTACCGTTTGCACTAAAGCGATGATATAATACATCGCTTTTGCATCTAAAGCTAACAAACCGGGTGCTCTTTAAAACGTAATTAGTAAGGATGACGTTGTCGATACGTCAAATAAGCAACAATATCATAGATGCTTACTCTCCTTAGGATGAGATAAAGAAGATCCTGACGATAATCTCAGCAGCACTCACAATAGAGCACCAAATGGAGCATCGACGGACCCCTAGCAAGCTAGAGGTGGGACCAGGTGCCCGGGATGAGTAAGCATCCCCTGTTGGCTAGCCGCACCCGCCGTCGATGTTCACGCACGAAAAATGAAAACAATGTAGGATTCAATATTACAGACAGTTTGAATTGTGTTAATTTTTCTTGGGTTTTTTATGCCTTTTCATTGGGAATTTTGATTCTTACTTTGAGAGTTATTTTTCTCTCAATAGACAATTTTCCGGGCTTGTTATAAAGCACAAAATGTCCGAGTCAACATCTTTTGGCGTTGTTTTTCATTATGACGTTTAAAATAAAGGCTAGAAATAGTGAAATTTGAGAATTCGTGATGATCCTAACAACCCTAAAATATCGGAACAAACAATAGACAAATTGGAAATTCGACAACAAAATTAATATACAAAATAGGATTCCCTAAAAGAATATCGCATTTCTAATAAAAGGCACCAAAGAAATATACGTATGACGTCGTCAAGAATGAAAAACATCTATGAAACCAAATACTGTGAACGTTTGACATTGACGTAAGGGAACTAGTTAATTTTTTATCATAAAGTAATAGGATACTTAAAGGGGATGAAGTAATAAGCGATAGCATTTCAAAGCAGCAATATATGTATGTACTATTAGCTGTTTGTTAAACGAGCATCACCGCGAACTGACAATAAGAAAACTTCTACAAAGAAAGAGATAAAATTATTCCAAGAAGTTGCTTAACGGACAAGGGTAAGTACATGAATTTTATTATTATCTTTTATATATTCAAGCACTCTAGCTATTCAGTATATGCAAAAGTCTCCAACAAGATCATCTTGTATAGATCACAGCGGAACATACACGTGAATAGCAAGGGGAGTAAAGTATAACAATATTAACATGCTGTAGCAATGAGACAAACAATGCATATACAAAATGGATATCCGAAAGCGCTCAAATGTTAAACGTCTTCAAATTAAATAGCATCATTTAAACGCAGATGGATTACCGTAACAGCGTGGACCAGACATGCACGTTTCGGGTTTATTTAACCCTCGTCAGTGATCCTCAGTCCAGCCAATGAAATATGGCCAGAATGTGTGATGACTATGTCCAAAATATACCAAGAGACGTAGTAAGATGGCTGTGATATGATGCTACAGAACCCATGTTTCAGAAATTTGAGAAAATTTTATAAACAGAAATTTGGGGAAATTTTGTAAACATAAATTTGAGAAAATTTTGTAAACATAAATTTGAGAAAATTTTGTAAACATAAATTTGAGAAAATTTTGCAAACATAAATTTGAGAAAATTTTGCAAACAGAAATTTGGGGAAATTTTGTAAACATAAATTTGAGAAAATTTTGTAAACATAAATTTGAGAAAATTTTGTAAACATAAATTTGAGAAAATTTTGTAAACATAAATTTGAGAAAATTTTGTAAACATAAATTTGAGAAAATTTTGTAAACATAAATTTGAGAAAATTTTGTAAACATAAATTTGAGAAAATTTTGTAAACATAAATTTGAGAAAATTTTGTAAACAAATTTGAGAAAATTTTGTATACAGAAATTTGACAAAATTTTGTAAACAGAAATTTGACAAAATTTTGTAAACAGAAATTTGACAAAATTTTGTGAACAGAAATTTGAGAAAATTTTGTAAACAGAAATTTGAGAAAATTTTGTAAACAGAAATTTGACGAAATTTTGTAAACAATGAACCGTAACCATGAAACGTAATTGACAATAATACATAAATTGAAGGAGACGATCATCTGCTAGAAAACGCATTTATATTGTTGTATCCGGATTATTTGTGTACAGCTCTCCCACTTATCCGGACACACAAAGGTAACGTTGTTGAATAATCACAATAACTGTCCTGTTCACTAATTCCAGAGCACCCTGTGTTGGCGATTTATTCTGTCGTCTGAAGAACTTTGCTATAAATTATTGTTTCAGAGAATTGACCTCCTTTACTCGTAACTGGAAATTCACTTCAACTTACCCTATCAGCTGCCTTCAAACCGTAATATAAAAAAATAAAATGCCTACGGCAAATTCTCATGTTAATTTCAAGCCGCCGCCATATTGTTCTCCGTGTCAACAAAAGTAAACAGTGACGTCAAAGCCTCCGACGTCACGCATTTTTTGCGATTTTACTATAGAAAATCCCCGTAGACTTTTTATTTTCCGTCCTATTTCTAACTTAGCTGACGCACAGCCAAAATAATGGTATTTTCTGTTACGACTAAAGGAGTACTATCAAATTGATATCTTTTTGGAAGATGACATTAGCATATTTTAGAGAAAACCGGGAAAATAGGGTGCTCTGGAATTAGTGAACAGGACAGTAATGTACTTCCTCTCTGTGATGTGACATTACACAAGACAGAAATACACAGGGAACCTTAGTAAAGCAAACCTTTGACAGGAGGGAAGCTCAGACAGGACTGGATTATCTAAAGACTACACATAAAAGAAAGAAACGAATGTGTAACAAAAGGACATTCACAGTTGATAAACTCCCTGATAACGGGAATGCATAAATTGGAATCTCTCTTATTTTAATAACAGACAAATGCCCAGGTAACACAAAACATTTTCGAAATATTTTTGTATGGTTTCAAACAGGTTATGTTGAAATGGTTTCAAACAGGTTATGTTGAAATGTTAAACGTCTTCAAATTCAATACATTTCTGACAAAACGTTTCAAGGACATTTTTAAAACACTGTGCAGTTGTATATTAGAATGTTTTAAAAACGTAAAACGCTAACTGGGTGTTTATACGAAAGAAGAGTATCTCCACATCTAGACATCCGGTCCATGTGAAAAAAAAAAATCGCTCTACGCCATATGCTTCTCGCTGTCAAAATATTCATCGGGAAAGTTAATTCTGTTTTCTTTTTAACAACTTTTTTTATCTTTATATGTATTTTCAGTCTCAGATTTAAACATGGGGAAACCGATAGCATGCATTCTTTGTATCCTGCTGTTAATGCCTTCCATTACAACCAGCAAATATCAAGGAAGCAAAGTGAAGGAATGTGTGCATCAACTACATATGTGTCGTATAACAAGGCATCATGTGTACAATTTCTACTTAAGGTATGGACTTTCTATGAATGTACCCAACTGTAAAGAAATGTGGAAATGCTGTATTCAAAAACTTCTTCAGAAGGACTAGAGACATTAAGGTGCGAGTTCGTCAGATTGCATGACGATGATTAGAGTTTATGTATAAAGTTTCGAATTAAAATTTTGAACAACTCATAGCAGTATTTCTTTTTTATATAAATGAAAAATGACACGAGAAGATCAAACAATTATTACGTAACAAATTTCCTTGGTTTTATGTGAAGCTTTTAATAGTTGGATTTGTTCCGGTCAACCTTAATTGGGATCCCTTGTACGTTCATTATTTATGTATCTTATATGTCATTGCACGCAATGCTTAGCTCCCCTTGTCGGGTGTCATACACAAATCTGCGTCTTCGGTGAGTTTGCGGTGGAGACTTAATTATCAGGCGGAGACTTATCAGGCAAACATTTCGAATATTAAAAGTGTTTGTTGATGTGTTTCAATGATACACGTCTGTGCTTACCGTCATGTAAACATTACAATTTGCATTAAAGCGATGATATTGCATCTAAAGCTATGTGAATCTTATCTTGCTTGGAATTTACATTAATTTTCCTTCAACTATCAATTTTGAATTCTGATTCATTCTTTTGTCTCGCGCATTCTGATTGTTTCATAGCATTTCCACAAGCATGTATACAACGCTATACGTGCCACAAACTGATTCACTTGACAGAAGTACTTTTAACAATGTATTACTAGGTAAATTTGCAAGTAAGAAAGAAAGAAGGGGATCTCCAACAACACAAGGTTGCAGCACCCACAACAAAATTCCAAACACCCAATGCAAAAAACACAGAACAGACACCCGAAGAAAGAGACGCAAAAGGGACAAGGAACACCAACTCATACCGTAGAAACATTTAACATAAAAGACCACACATAAACCAGTGAGACCAATGGGCAACCGGTGCCGACTTAGGACGGCCATCTGCCATGTTAATAGCAGACGGTGTAGTTATCCTGGATTATGTGCGCACAACCCCCCACTATTCCGATTTCCCAGAGGTCTCGAAGAACGCACAATTTTGGTGTAAAACAACCTCCTCGCTGTTAGATGACTACACACAAACAAGACCGTAAAACACAGGGGTCCAAGCAACACAGATGAATATGTAAATGGATATAAAAAGGGTTGACTAGCTTTCGCGCAATTTGTACGTATGAAGTCATTTGATCTAAAGATCCCAGAGAATAATGACGTCATACGTACAAATTGCGCGTTTATGACAATGGCGAGATTTATCATATTGCATAAACTCCTTCGTGTTTATTACAATGGCGAGATGTATCATATTGCATAAACTCCTTCGAGTTTATAACAATGGCGAGATGTATCATATTGCATAAACTCCTTCGAGTTTATTACAATGGCGAGATGTATAATATTGCATAAACTCCTTCGAGTTTATTACAATGGCGAGAAAAAGAGGAGTGTATTAAAAAGAACAACATTCTTAAAGGCCGACGGGGGACTATATAAGGGGACAGGTAAATTTTCTGTCATTTCATCACTGACCGCTACAGGGTTAACATCTCTTATTAGTATCTGATTGGTTCCTTTTAATCCTTTTACCCCTATCAATTTTTGATTGACAGCTTAAGACAGATGAGACTAGGGTATCTCATTAGCATAATAAAGGATTACCTCTCGGTTTGTCTCTGATGTAATACGCCGCTCGCAAGACGGTGTGGTCTTCAAAGACGGTATACCACGCCTATCAAGCTTATGTCACTCTGGTATAAATGTTAACGACTGGGTGGTTCCCAACGTCGGCCTTTAAAATGATCTGAATTGATGCTATCAGAGATGTCAAACCTTTTTGGACATGCTAGTCACTTTGGAAGATTTCCCAAAAATTGCCAGTCCCAACAATGAAATGAAATACAAAAATTAAACCTAGACAAACGTAAATAAAGAAAATCCACATAATAATAATCACGGAAACCCTGAACCGACATGCATTTTGCTCTTTGCTTTTTTGTGTCGCCTGCGAAGCACAGCGACACTTAGGGATCACTTTGTCCGTTGTCCGTCTGTCCGTCCGTCTGTCAGTCCGTCCGTCTGTCTGTCTGTCACACTTTGGGTGTCACAGCCCATAACTTTTGATTGGTAAGTGATAGGGCTTTGATATTTCACATGTGTATTCCTTGTGACAAGACCTTCTTACACATACCATAATTTTTGACCTTGTGACCTTGACCTACATATTTGACCTACTTTTCAAAAAAATTAAGAATGGATATATCTTTTGATTGGTAAGTGTTAGGACTTTGATATTTCACATGTGCAATCCTTGTGGCAAGACCTTTCTACACATACCATAATTTTTGACCTTGTGACCTTGACCTAGATATTTGACCTACTTTTGAAAAAAAGATAAGATTCGCTATATCTTTTGATTGGTAAGTGATAGGGCTTTGATATTTCACATGTGTATTCCTTGTGACAAGGCCTTCCTACGCATATCATAATTTTTGACCTATTGACCTTGACCTACATATTTGACCTACTTTTCCAAAAAATTAAGAATGGATATATCTTTTGATTGGTAAGTGATAGGGCTTTGGTATTTCACATGTGTATTCCTTGTGACAAGACCTTTCTACACAGACCTTAATATTTGACCTTTTGACCTTGATCTAGATATTTGACCTACTTTTCAAGAAAAGTAATATTGGCTATATCTTTTGATTGGTAGGTGATAGGGCTTTGATATTTCACATGTATTTTTCTTGTAACAATGCCATTCTACACATACCATAATTTTTTACCTTTTGACCTTTACCTAGCTATTTGACCTTCTTTTTTAAGGTTGTATATATTTTTTAACTGGTAGGTGATAGGTCTTAAATATTTCTTATGATGACACCTTTTTGTTACCAATTTTTACGTAGTGACCTTGACCTAGATGATTTACACTCATTTCTGAAAATTTGAGAATGACCATGATAAAATGAGATAAGATGAAATGATAATTTGTAATTAAGAGGTCTGATATTTCAAATGAATTTCATTTGACAAGACTTTTCTACTGATACCAATAATTTTGTTCCACTTTCTAGAATAATAATCAAACCGCTTCGCAGGCGACACAAGCATTCCTTGGATTGCTATTTTTTCTGATTGTTTTTATTGAATACTCATTCCGCGGATAGCCAGTCTGTACGTTACCAATAATTGACCAATTACTTTCGTTGACTGACATATTTAGGCGTGCAAATAACATCATTTAGGAGAAGAATGCGTTTTTGCTCTTTTCTCTTTGAATTTTGCTCTTTGTTTTTTGCATTTTGCTCTTTGTTGTTTACGTTTTGCTCTTTACGTTTTGCGCTAATTATTGTAAGCGGGCAATCCGGCGTATGTACAATTTATTTATAAGTTTACAAGTTTATTTCAATCTCATCATAGAACACATATTGAGACAATTTACAACAAATACATGGTAAAATGGAATAAACATGTACAACGATGCGCAGTACTTAAAGCTTCTAACCAGGAGGGGCAACTCTCTCATTTATGATATCAATAAATTTACAAAGATTGTTTAATACATTTTCATCTTGACAAGAAAATAAGCTATAAAATTTATAAATATTCGATCTTATGAAAAAACCTCTTGGAACAAAGTTAATTCTTTCATTTTCTAAAGCTTTACAATTAATGATATAGTGAAATTCATCTCCTACTGATTCTTCACATAAATGACATAATCTTTCGTTTCTAGGTGTATTCAACCATCTACCAGTTTCGATAGGTAATCTATGATTAGTAGTTCTAAAACGCAACAATTTAAAGATATTACATGTAGGTATATCCAAATCTAAATATTTACGAAATTCAAACTTGTTATTAGCAAATAAATTGTAAAATGTACCCTTATTGTACCCTTTGTACATAACGCATGACAATTTTGACTCTTTTCCATTTAGCAATTTCAACCAATAATGATAATAATCCCTTCCTTACTGGAATTATTACACTGAGAAACCCAACTTTGTACAAATTGATCATTAAGTATTTCTTTAATTTTTACTAACAACCATTTTTCGTTTTCAATATTTTGGTAAATCCATACATAATTCAAACCACATTCTTGTAAAATTAATTCGATACCACATATCCATTTAATGTTATGACGATCTCTCATTGAGTATAAAAGTTTGTACATAACGCATGACAATTTTGACTCTTTTCCATTTAGCAATTTCAACCAAAAACTTATCATCCGTATCTTTACCTTAATAGATAATGGATATCTTGCTAATTCACCATAAACCATTATGTTTGGTGTTGATAGTTTTAGTCTTAATATAATTTTACAAAATTTTAAATGAAATTTCTCTATAAGATCCAAATTTTCAAACCCCCAAATTTCAGATCCATATAATAGAATAGGAATTACTGTTTTATCAAATAATTCTAATTGACAGTCTATTGATAGATTGAATTCTCTTGCTTTCTTAAAAATGCCATACATTGCTCTTGTTGCTCTTTGAATTAAATATTTTCTGGTGTTTAAAAAAGAACCACTCCTTGAAAACAATACACCTAGATATTCAAATTCAGTAACAATTTCTATTTTCATATTATTGTAAAAAAAAGATACATTTGACAGTGTTCTCCCTTTACCAAAAATCAGAATGTTTGTCTTTTCGACATTAACTTGCAATTTCCATTTTTCACAATATTTATAAAAACAATTAAGTTGGTGCTGCAGATCATCCTTGCTTTCAGAAATCAATACCGTATTATCTGCGTAAAGTATCACAAAAATTTTCAAAAGCATATCAAGTTCATTTTCTAATTCTTCAGATATATGACTGAGTCCTTTAACATCCTCGTTCAATAAGAAATCCTCTAAATCATTCAAGAAAGGAGGGGATCTCCAACAACACCTAGTTGCAGCATCAACAGCAACCTCCCAAAACACCCACTGTAAAAAACAAAAATGACACGCACAGAAAGAGACGCAGTAGTACAATGAACGTCAAATCACAGAAAAACATAAAACACAAATGACTACACATAAACCAACGAGACCAATGGGCAAACGGTGCCGACTTAGGACGGCCATCTGCCTCGTCAGTAGCAGACGGTGTGGTTATCCTGGATTACGTGCGCACAACCCTCCCACTATTCCGATTACCCAGAGGTCTCGAAGAACGTACAATTGTGGTGTAAAACAACCTCCTCACTGTCAGATGACCACACACAAACAAGACCGCAAGACGCAGGGGCCCAAGCAACACAGATGAATATGTAAATTGATATAAAAAGAGGGCATGCGTGATACGACCTGTGCTCTGCCGGCTGTAGCGAGCTAATGTATGTTATCACCCGAGGAGTCCGACTGACATTCAGAGAGGACAGGTGGTCGGGGCCCTGTCTTCTCTAAAGAGGTTTGGACAGGGCCCGTCATGGAGTCCCGTCGTCACAGTCAGTCAGCGTGCAAGTATTAAGGATGCGCTGGTACAAGACTGTAGATTGGTCAAGTACCAAGCCTAGTGTCCGTCTGGTGACATTAGGATCATATCCACGGTATAAGAGGCGTTTGATGATTCTGACGCATTTTCGATAGTAATTCTGTATACCTTTGATCCTTCTAATTTTGTTGATCATGTCACCATAAAATGCAGGTTGCGAAATACCCAAAGTAATATACTCTGTTGCTTGTATGGGTCCGAATTTCAAAAGTAGCTGACAATAATTTTTGTAAAATTTCCAGAATGTCTTGACAAATTTGTGAAAGCGAAAACCTTGACCTAAAAGTTTCTTTGTTATTTGTAAATTTCTATCATGAAGATCCAAAACATCAGTACATGCTCTAGCATACCGGATGAGCTGCGAAATGTAGATACCATAAGACGGTAATCTAGGAACATCACCGTCAAGCCAGGGAAAATTTACTATATTGAATCCAAAGTCATCTCTTTTGTCATACCCCCTTGTATGAATCTCTCCATTAATAATTTTGATATTCAGGTCCAAAAATGGTGTTTCTGTGTTTGTGACGTTCGCCTTGTTTAGAGTCAGTTCCTGTGGATAAATGACATTTTTATACTTTTCAAAAACAGGATTGTCGATAGTAAGGATATCATCCAGGTACCTAGAAGTACCATTGAAACATTTCACATCATCATGTTTTCTTTGTTTTTGAAGATTTTGGATAAATTCTTTTTCATACGTGAATAGAGATAAATCTACAACAAGAGGCGCACAATTAGTACCCATAGGGATCCCTACAACCTGCTTGTAGAGATTCTCACCAAATCTTACATAAATGTTGTCCAAAAGAAAGGACAAGGCAATACAAAGGTCACTACATGTCCATGATTTATATGATTTGTATTCTGTATTGGAAAAGAAACCCTTTGATTCCGATGTACAAATATAAGTTTTACCCTCTCGGTTAAAGCACCATTTAATGAGTTTGGACAATTGATCATTAATCTTATCGTGAGGAAGCGTGGTGTACATATTTGAAAAGTCGTACGAAGAAATCGAATTGGCTTGAAAATTTCTCGATTTCATTTTGTCAATCACATCCCCTGAATTTTTAATAGACCAAAATAAGTTTACATCATTCCTGTTTAGAACAGTTTCACAATATTTTGCAACGTGTTCCTTTATCACCGTGAGTGCTGACGTCAGATTTCTAGACAAAATTGTAGTTGAGCTGTTGCTAGAATTAGCAATGTATCGAAATTTGTAAGGAGACTTATGCAATTTTGGTATGCAGTATAGTGTAGGAAGATCCAGTTTAGAAATAGGGATCTTGAATGAAGAAATTTCAGTGTTGTGTTTGTTCAAAATGTTAGGAACACTTTCATTGCTTTTGATATAAGTGTTTGTAGACGAAAGTTCTGAAACCAAAGTTGATATGTAGTAACGTTTTCAAATGATTATGGTGTCGTTGGCTGCTTTGTCTGCAGGAGCGAAGACATATTTTTCGTGTAAATTGCGTAATTTGGATTTGAAATATCTTTCAGATTTAGAACTTGGATTTTCGAAAAGATGAGGATTTTTGTGGAAGTTATCTATTCGAATATCGGTAATATCCAATATGAGGTTCTTCCAGTCATTCAGAGAATGTGATTCGACCCCTTCCGATTTACACCATCTTTTTGTGTAGTTATCTAAGGCTTCCTTTAGTTCTTCGCGACATTTGATAAAATCTATCTTGGATGGAATTCTGTACTTAGGTCCTTTCTTGAGAAGATTGCGGAGCTGCCTGTCCTGGATAATTGAAAAGTCACCTGTTCAAGTACAATGAAAATAGCAGGGGTGACAAATTTTCCCCCTGACGAACCCCAATTTGACATGGAAAATATTCATAAAAATCATTATTAAGACTTATTCTCGATTTACAACCCTTATACATATTCGTTATAATTTGTAAACATTTCCCAGAAATATGACATCTAAACAACTTTCTCAATAGGCCTGTTCTCCATACTTTATCAGCTTTAAAATCTCTGAAAGCACAAAACATTTTCTTCTTTTTCAAAAAATGACAACTCCAGTAAGGTATATAATACAAACATGCTATCTATTGTAGAATAATTTGCTCTAAAACCACTTTGATTTTCTTTAATTAGGTTTGTATTTTCTGCAAAAGTAGTTAATCTGTTACATAGTATAGAAGTAAATACTTTTCCAAGAAAACTCAATAATGTGATGGGTCTGTAATTTTCAGGCATTTTATCTGATCCCTTGTTTTTGAAAATATGTTTTATATCACCATTCAACCAGAACTCTGGTACAATACCAGTGTCAAAAACCAAATTAAATAGTTTTTCATACAATGGTGCCATATAATTTTTAATATTTATTATTCTTAATTGAATGAACAGTTTTCAATATTTCATCAACAGAAATTCGATCATTTATAAATGAACTATCATCAAAACTAACATCAAAATCATCGTTTAAAATAACATCAGGTCTTTCTTCAATATCATTTTCATTTGCTTTTTTAAAATACTCATAAAAATCATCCATATTTGTATTTTGACCTTGGTCATTACAAAACTTATTTTTCAACAATTTCCAATAATCTTTAGGACTTTTACTTCTCATTTTCTTTATCTTTCGTTGTAAGCTAATTTTGTAATTACTAAGTGATTTATCTAAAATTGATTTATATTCTCTTTCAGCATATTCTAGTTCTTGTTTGAAAATAATAGATCCATATTTTTTATATTTACGTCTGACTTTTCTATAAGTTTTACGTGCAATATGACAGTCATTATTAAACCACAATGTCACTTTCTTTTTCTGCTTTTTCTTTTTATTACGTGGAGTAAATGTACCAAAAGTATTTCTAGCAGATTTCAACAATAACTCTGCCGTTTTCTCAAATACAGTATCTACGTCACTCTTTTGTACAAAATCACTATTTATTTGACATACATCAGTCAGTATTTTATCAACATCACCAATATCTATATTTTCTATAAAATCATTTACTTTTGAAAAATCCCATGATTTTATTTTCTCTGATTGATTCTCATTATTATTGATTTCATAATTGGAATCATAAAAATCACGTTGCGCATTACAATTAATGGAACAAAACAGTGGCATATGAATATCTGAAAATAAGCAATAAAAATCCAACACCACAAAATTTGTAACAAATTGTACAAAGTCAGCGTTTCAAATGAAATAATCAACCACACAAGATCTTGTAGTAGTAAATAAACCTCTGTCTGCATCGTATCCTACTCTTCCGTTCATGATATATAAGTTATTCGATTTACAAAAATTTAGTAAATAATTTCCAAAATTGTTCGTGTTTTTATCACAATTTACCCGTTGCCTATTTACACCGAGGAGGTCAAGCTTAAATATATCGGTCAACAAATGTAAGCCTATAGCCTACATGTTATGGGTGTAGTTCGCGTTGTGTATTAATCAGTCATTTTGAAAACTATAAACAGAAGTCCGAATAAAAGTTCTAAGTTTATTTAAAAACGTTACATGTTGACAGTACGAGAGCGGAGTCTAAACCTAAACTTAAACACTACTGAAACTGGAGTCTAACTTAACCGAAACTTAACTGGTCGGCAAAACGATGCGCCGAATATATATGTGGACGATTGGAAATCGCTAACACCTGCACAAAATAATAAGTAATTGGTTTTTGATTAAAAAGACATTTTGGAAATTAGATTCTTCCAAATACAGAACAATAATGACTTTTACGGGGAGATTTCCAATTAGCTTTCAATTAACTCGTACGGAAAACAAAGACTAAAGTACATGCAGGTGTGCAAATTACTACAGTGTTTTCAGCATCTTGGGAATCAAATTAAACAGATTACAGAATTTACAAACTAGAATTTGATTGTCTCAATATGAAGTTCAAACTTAAAGTCAAGAAATTAAGTTATAATGATTCCCCTTTTACAATAGAAAACTCAAGTTAGCAATTTCCACATACATGTAACTAATTAATATGAATAATTAATTAGCTTAATTATTGTGGGGGAGAGGCCATATGGTTACACAAATCATATTCGTTTTCCAACGATATTTCATAATCTGACAATTCAATCTCATCAAAAAAATCTTTTTTGTCAGAAACACGAGCGTTAAAGTCACCCGTGATGCAAACATACTCATATTCATCAACTAAATCAAGATATTCCAGTTCAAACTCACTGTAAGCGTCTGGTGATCCATAAAGAGCCCCCTCAGGCGGTATATAAACAGCACCAAACAAAATGTCTTTATTCGAATTAAATAATGTGCCTTTTAAAGAAACCAGAAAACGAACCTACTATCTGTCTCTATTGGTGAAATGTATGTTGCTAATGATTTTCTAATTCCAATAATAATTCCTCCTGATCTTACACGAGCAATTTTTAATCTATTAAATAATAATGATCAACTTTCCAAACTTTCCGAGACTTTTTTCGGCTTAAGACACAATAAATCCACAGAAATCATCGGAGCTCAAATTAGTGTCAACTACATTCCTGCGCATGCGTACTTCCCTTAAACTAAACTAACAATTAATTTAAAAGAGGAAATTATGTCCGTAAATTACTTCTTTCACTCTTTGGATATCTTTTTTTTCTGAATTTGACTTATAAAAGGAAGGGGCGGGGGTCTCTACAATACAGAAGGTTATCTGGGTTATCAATACAATATACCCTCCACTTTATTTAAATTTGTCTGTTACAAAAGTGGTATTTCTCCTCCTTGTAATAAGGTTGACACAAAAGCAAGGAGCAAAACACAAAAAGCAAAGAGCAAAAAGCAAAGAGCAAAACGCATGTCGGTTCAGGCTTTCCATAGAAAATTACATCGGAAGAGTAAAGCACCTGAAATCTTATGATTTTCTACCTTGGGAGAAAAAGATTAGCCACACGACCGTTCTTATTTTAGCATTTACACGGAATGAGAGCATTTTGTCATACGGATTTTCCAGAGGAAGCAGGTGCTCGGGCTTTATTGTTAAATAAGATAATGTTTTAGCGCCTATAGTGAAATATTTCATAAACTTTTCTGTTTTGCTATTGCATTGAGTTATTATAGCCCTTTGTTGAATAATTCTAGGAATACTTCAAATTGCAAAGGTTTTTTTTTTTTTTTTTTTTTTTTTTTTTTTTTTTTTTACATATTTTAGATATTCAAATATATGAAAAAGCATCTTTGCTTTAAATAAATGACTCGGTGAATGAAAGTCAAAAACAAAACCAGAAATCAGATTCCGAGAATCACAATCAAAAGGCTTACAAAATCTTTGAAAAAAAATATAACAGAACGTTCTCACGAGAAAAGAAAATGGCACAACAAACAAAATTACACAGCTTCATAGAAACACAAAGGACAGCTTTATCTAACGAAGAATATCCAGGGTCCAGTGCAAAACGGAATGCAATGTAGTCGGCACTGTTAATGCGGTACCGTGCTTATAAAATGACAGTGTAAACATATGGATAAAGTTACATACATGATGTAGTTATAGTGAGTAGGACCATGGTAGTTTTTTCCCTGGGAGCTATTAGTTTGTTATAATTATTTATTTATTTATTCATTTTTAAAATTTATTTATTTTTGGTTTCAAAAGGACGCAAAACAGAATAAAACAAGAAATGATATAATCACGGTATACCAGATAATCCCTATAAGACATGTAAGAGACAAAGCGAATAAAAGATCGAACTCGGCATCCAATACCTCCTTTAACACGAGGTTCCTTTCGAAAAAATTAAAGAACACTGCTATATGTAATAACATTATAATGTAACAGATCATAAAAGTACATTGTTAAATAATACCCAATATGATATATAACACCACGAAATCAAAAATTCACTTTTTAGACGATGTGTGAAATTTCTGACGTCAGTGAATAGAATTTAATTTAATTTTTGGTTTCCTCATTTGATATCTCAATATTGATTTATATAACGTTCCAATGGAAGATGATTCTAAATTAATAATTGGAAAAACAAAGTTGACTATGAAATAATATATAACACAGTGACTGTTATATATTTGCATAACTACATTTTGCTAACTCGTACTAGAACTGTACTTTTATGTTTCATTTTTGTTTATTCTTAAGATAATGAAGATCCTGACGACAATCTCCACAGCACTCACAAAAGATCACGAGCATCGACGAACAACTAGCAAGCTAGAGGTGGTACCAGATGCCTGGGAGGAGTAAGCATCCCCTGTTGAATTTCAATTCTTTGATGCACTTCACTCTCTCCATGACTGATTGTTTAAAGCGTTTCAATACTCTGGTGTCAGAGAGAAGTTGTTGTGGCCACAAATTAATATCGAGACATTGTCACTTGAAACCCTCGCGTTATCATCAAAATATGGAAAGTTAAGTACAGAAGCAAGGGTACATGTACATTTGTGAGCGACTGATTTTGGAAAGATACAATAAATATTAAACATCATAACATCCGGCTATCCACCATATTGGTAGATATTTTAGGTTAAAACCATCCAAAACATTGTGTTTGGTAAATTAAGCGGATATGACTTAAAGTTCTTTTTCGCACTGCCTAAGTAAACGGGTGCTCTTACTTACTCTCCCCGGGCACCTGATCTCATTTCCATTGGTGATTCACTTTAACTTCTTTGAAGAATTTTTTTAACGTAGCTTGATTTATTTGAATCTCCATTGAAAATTTTGTAAAATGGAGATTCAAAAAAAAATTAATTTGTGCTATACATCTAACTCCTTTCTGATTTGTCTGAAATTTTGTATTAGTTAGAAAATATTCAAACAAATAGTATATTTAAGTTGATTGTATTATTTGTTGTGGAAATATTTTCTCTATAATAATATTTTGTAATACTAGTAGCAGATTCCACAAGATATTATAATGTTTGGCAGGATGGAATTGCATTTTTCAATTACAGTGTATATCTAATTTCCTCGTCGAATTTGTTAAGGATGTCGCTTCTTACAATCATTTTCTTATTCCTGTTTCTCATACCGTGGCCAATGGGCGAACCCCCCCTTGTTTTTTGATAATAGGGAGAGAGATCATTTTAATAAACTTTAATTAAGTTCCTTTTTGGTCTAACTTACTTAGATACTATACCTTACATCAAATAATACGGAAGTGTTCCAACTCTATACCTTCATGAAGAAATTTTCAAACCAATTTTTCTGCATCAGACACGTGTTTCGAATATTAAATTCTCATCAGTGATGCTTCCAGCGGAGCCACTAAAATTAATTTCAGCAGCGCCCTCTTGTATTATTTTTTAACATTTACTTTACAGAGAATGCGCGGCTCCGAATTTCCTGTAGGGTCGATTCAGTATCATAAGCAAATGTAACATGATTCATGAGATATTCAAACATGCTTAAAACTATACTAATTAGCACGGCACCGCGTTTAATGCGCAACCTACACAGCATTCCATACTTGCACTGGATTCTGGAGAACGTTCATTGGATAAGGTTGTCCGTCGTCATTCTATAAAGCTGTGCTTGTCTCCGTCTGTTTGTCCTATCTTCTTTTCTCATGATATGGTTCTAGCTGATTTATATATATATATTTTTTTCAAGAATTTGTAAGCCTTTTGTTTGTGATTTTTGTATGACTTTCACTCACTGACCACGATTCATTACCCGAAACATGCATGTCTGATTCACAAAATCTGAAATTAGTATGTCCGGGAGACTGCTCTATTGAATAAGAACCCGAACACTTTTCTATCTTTTGATTTCGCAATATATTTTTCGGGTATACAAAATTTTTTGAAGGGCAATGTTAAATTTTGGTATCATTTCATTAATCTTACAATTGACCCTTCCCAACGCGGGAAAAATTTGAGAAGTTCTATGATGTCACAATGCAATTTCGATGTTTGACCGAGGTTCGAAGCTTGTTTGTCCGAGATAAACACATGGTAAAAGCATTGTGACGTCACCAAATTTTGCATTTTTTCCCGCAATCGGAAGGGTCAATTATAAATGAATTTTCACTTTTCTATCTTAACTTAGATGGTTTGTTGTTCCTCTTTGTGCGTTTTTTTTTTTTTTTTTTTGTCTCAATGTCTACGGTTGTTCTTGTGGTTGTTTTGCGTCATATACATTGGTAACAATTCTGTGAGTGTGCGTTCCACTGTGGTCACTACTTATACAATAACTGTCTTTTGCAGACCTGCCTACCTGTTCTTACGAAAAGTGTACACTCTTGCTAATGAAAGTGTAATTTAGGGATGTTAAGCGTAATATACATGTAAACAGCATGGTCTTTTCCCTACTTTGACAAATGTACAAATCACTTACACAAATGTTTATACGATATCAAACACTCAACTTACAATAAATCTATATAGTCAAGTCTGTCCGTATTTCAAAGGGTAATTCTGATTAAAAAATATGTTTTAGGTGTAAAAATGAGCAGCAAAAGCGTAGTGCGTATTGGAAGAAAAAAAATCGTAAAAGTTACGCCAAAATCGTAAAGGTAGGCAGGTCTGCTTTTGGAAGTGATTATACTGTGATAACCTACAACGGGTCCAAAATAAGTTTCACATTCCATAATGCGCGTTAGCATACAAATGAATTATATATGGACATATCTAAATATAACGTGATTTTATTCGAGCCGCAATTACAATCAAGCAATGCAAGAAAGGAGGGAATCTCCAGCAAGACCCGGTTGTAGCACCTACAGCAAAAAAACTAAAACATCCCCAAGCAAAAACACATAATAGCGCCTGATTACAAGCTGTATGAAGAAAACATAGAAGACTCCAGGACGTGTTTGTATAGTCCAAGACAATTACATGTGCTCAGACTAAAACGATGGGCTATCAATAATATAAGGCCTCACTCACTAGTCCAATGGATTCCCTGTCCTTATTTGTGCGTATATTATTCTCAAAATTAAATCAAAAGGCGAGGAATACCCCCACTCACACAATGACGAACTATCGGCTAGTATTGCCTTTATTGATAAATACATTGCGTCTTTTCCTGTAACTGAATATTTCATACAAAATTAGCTAATTTATTATTAATGAAATATTTTTGTCCAACTATATAGTATATTAATCTGAGCCAGGTTTGATGTATACTCCACTTCACAGTTTCCTCCGCAAATTAACCAATGGAATAAATTGACAATGTATACTACAATGTCTGAAATCAGTAATCAAAGTATCTCATAACGTATGCCATTTCTGCCCCCTCTTTCCCATTTTTTTTTTTCTCGCAGCAGGAGCAAGCAAACTTAGGAAGCATGAATTTCCTTAAAGCCTGATGTCATCAGCTTTCATCTTGCATGGTTGAATTCCGTGTTTTGTACTCAGGGTTTTTATCGTTGGTGTTGCCATGTAATCACGTTGGCGATTACTTTTTCTGAACAAAATATCGAATATTCCTTGTAACAATAGCGTAAGTATCTATATACTAGTGTTACTTATTTCAACCAAGGTCCTGCAGTTCAATCATATACCAAAATCGACCTTACAGGAATTTTGGAGCCGCGCACTCTCTGTAATGTAAATGCAGAGATTTAAATTCTAAAAATAACGCAAGAGGGCGCTAGTGAAATTAATTTGGACTGCCTATGAAAAGCACTTTGGCTGGAAGCATCACTGATAAGAATTTAATATTCGAAACGCGTGTTTGGTGCATATAAATTGGTTTGAAATTTTCTTCAAGAAAGTAAAGAGTTGGAACCCTTCCGAATTATTATCTGAAGAATTCAGCTGGATTGAAATAAAAAAAATAAAAATCTAACCATATTTTATGAACTTTGTAATGGATTATCAATTTATGTGTAGTCATTACTGTATTTGACATTATTGTCTCATATCATTATAAATTACAGCAGCAGAGCACCAGGGTCTTTGAAAGTATGGTTCATCCACGTTAAGGAATTCCAAAATTCTTTCTAGGGACTCTCATAAATCACAAAAGACAAACGTACACAGAAGATAAGCTTCCTCGTTTGTCTGTCAAGGGGAATGGATGTATGGCATCAAAATGACCATTCACACTTTAACATTGTGTAGAATCAGAAATCAGTCCTTGTACAAAACTAAGCCACTATTTCAACATGAAATTTACCCTAACCCAAAATCACATTTTCCATCTTTCTGACAGGACTTTTTGGGCATTGGATAACTTAGAAGTATTTGGCATTACATAACTCTGACTTATACAGAAGCAGGTGTACAAAATTCATGAAAAATGTACTTACAGGCCTTAAACTTTACTCTGACCTTGAAGGTGACCTTGATACCCATCAGGTGTTAGGTAATATTTTATCTGACCATCCCTTCAAGTTTTATTGAGATAGGATGAATGAATATTTACTAAAGTTATAGTTGTTTATACAAAAAAATGTGCTATATATAACAGAAGGACAGACATACAGACAGGTAAGCAGACATAGTTTCCCAATATGTTGCCTTTGTATTGCAGGCAACATAATCTTAGTTGCTCACAACTGAAAAATCTCAAAACTAAACAAGGATATTGAAATGAAATTTACTTCGGTAAACTTTTTTTTCCAAAACAATGTCACCATGTATGGAAGTAGATTTATTTCATAAATGAAATTTATGATATATATACAAGTTATGAGTTAGAATATGTCACAGTATAACTTCAGCTGAATCTATATATTGAAACATTATAGAATGGTTTTAATTTTCAATCTGAAAAATAAAAGCTGTTTATTTCTACACACAACCATAAGTTTCCCAGTTCTAGGAATTGGAAACATCAATATTCAAAAAAATACATTGAGATTTCCTATTTTTCTTGAAAAAAAAAAATGGAAAAAAAGTCATCACAGTCTACGCAAATTTTTTTTTCAATCGTCAGACATACGTGAGGCTACATCAGATATTTGTTTAAAGATAGCTGAGGATGTAAATCGGACAAGTCTTAAAATTGCCGCACAGGTCCGACACATTTCGCACACACTGCCATCATGACTTAACAAAATCAGATTATAATCTAAATAATAAACATAACAGTTTCAGACTAGAAAATGGTCAACAATTAATATAAATTTGATTCTAGAATTAAACTCCATGAGATTTTCTCCTTGGTTTTTTTCATCACTGCACACCTGTCTCAATTAGACTTTCTGTTTGTTCTCGGTCCAATTCTCTGACCCTGAAAGTTAAATCAAATTAGGGATTGAGCTGAATATCTTTTAGAAAAACTCCTATGACATTGTCTTGTGTTCCCTTCAAATCCTCTATGCACTAACTGTGGTGTGTTCAAACTCCATGGAAATCAGTGTTAAATTCAGGGGATAATGACATTTTGGACTTACGTCAGATAAAGTTTCAAATTGAAAGTCAGAGTTCACATTGAAAAGACAAATAAGTTTCACTTGTATCATAAAGGTCTTTCTGGTTTAGAAACTTACCATTATGAAATGTAATTAATGAAATTAATAAGTCCATAAAATTCAAAATCATGAGATATTAAAATGATATTTTCAAAGAAAAATCATTCCAAGGAATGCATGTGTCGCTTGCGAAACATAGCGACACTTAGGAATCACTTTTATATAGTGTGTCACAGACATCCAAGTGTTACAGACAGACGGACAGATGAACAACAGACAAAGTGATCCCTATGTGTTGCTATGCTTCGCAGGCGACACAAAAATTGAACTTCATTGACATTGTATGGTCTACCAGCTTTTAACTTAATAATAAAGACCACATTGAATGATCTAGAACTCAGACTAATTTTCTATCTTAAAAGTGTGTATTTCCTATGTATAAAATTTGGTAAAGTGTATCACAAAGAAATTCATATGGTTTACCGATCTACCTGAAGCTTTTGAAAAACCGTGTTCAAATGACATGACTTTCTAAAGCCTTAGAACTCATACTAATGTGTTTTTTTTTGTATTTCCTATTTAAAATATTGGTCAAAACGTAATCTTTGTGTTTTTTAAGAAAAATATAAGTCAAAACGTAACAGTGTAACGCAACAAAACATCTTACATACCTTGGTAAAATTCTTCTTCGACAGAAGCAATAGAGTATTTTTTTAACAATCAACAAAACGGGATCCCAAGTTTCATAATGGGTGAGGAAGCTAACGGCAAAAAACGCCAGAAAAACAGGTATGGTTCCAACGTAAAACATCCAATTATATTGCACCTGTAGAAAGATAAAAAAGTTTTATTTTGTATACATACATTACTTATACTAGGATTGGTTCTCACATAAATGGGTTAATTCTTTAAGGTGAAAAGTTCATTTTTGAACTTTTTGACCTTAATGAGAGTTAAAACACCAAATTACCATAGAGAGGTATATGAACATTTGCTTGAAAGGAGTTCTTCTTTTAACCAAGATTCCACGAACAGGTGTTACACATGTAACATACAGTGAATCTCAGGCATAATAAGGTCAAGGTCATTTGAGGTCACACCATATATCCTTTAATACAACCTTGACATTGTAATGCGTGAGAGTCACAATTTTTACAGGGAACATATTCACAATAAAGCCTGTGTTTGTGAAACACGAATGCCCCCGGTGGCATCTTTGTTAGTATGAATACTATTTTCTGTTAAATACATGTATGTGAGGTCACTGGGTGAAAAGGCCAAAGGTCAAGGTCATGAGGTCAAAAATTTTGGTATCAATGGAAAGGTCTTGTCACAAGGAATACACATGTGAAATATGAAAGCCCTATCACTTACCATTCAAAAGTTATGCCCAATGTTAAAGTTTTTGAAAAGTAGGTCAAAGGTCAAGGTCAAGGTCACAAGGTCAAAAATTTTGGTATCAATGGAAAGGTCTTGTCACAAGGAATACACATGTGAAATATGAAAGCCCTATCACTAACCATTCAAAAGTTATTTCCAATGTTAAAGTTTTTGAAAAGTAGGTAAAAGGTCAAGGTCATGAGGTCACGAGGTCAAAAATTTTGGTATCAATGGAAAGGTCTTGTCACAAGGAATACACATGTGAAATATGAAAGCCCTATCACTTACCATTTAAAAGTTATGCCCAATGTTAAAGTTTTTGAAAAGTAGGTCAAAGGTCAAGGTCAAGGTCACGAGGTCAAAAATTTTGGTATCAGTGGAAAGGTCTTGTCACAAGGAATACACATGTGAAATATGAAAGCCCTATCACTTACCATTTAAAAGTTATGCCCAATGTTGAAGTTTTTGAAAAGTAGGTCAAAGGTCAAGGTCAAGGTCACGAGGTCAAAAATTTTGGTATCAATGGAAAGGTCTTGTCACAAGGAATACACATGTGAAATATGAAAGCCCTATCACTTCCTATTCAAAAGTTATGTCCAATGTTTAAGTTTTTCGGACAAACAGACAAACAGACAAACAGACGGACAGGCCAAAAACTATATGCCCCCGAATCTTTGTTTCTGGGGGCATAAAAATACATAGCTAAAGACGGTATGGCTGGATTGCAATGTAAGTTTTTGTCACACTAACTGCGTCAACGTCACTGGGTCAAATATTACGACATAAATTGAAAGGTCTTGTCATGGGCAACCTACATGTATAATATAAAGTTTCTACTCATACAGTTCCTCAGATTTTGCTTCAACCAGAATCTTTAACTAGGTCAAAGTCCAAGGTTAAGGTCACTAGGTCAAATATTACGGCATAAATTGAAAGGTCTTTTCATGGGCAACCTTCATGTATAATGTAAAGTTTCTACTGCATACAGTTCCTTAGATTTTGCTTCAACCAGAAACTATAACCAAATTGTTGTCGACAGACAGATGGATGGATGGACGGACAGACGGATGGATGTCGTCAATCTATAAACTGGAATTGCTTTGCAATAGAGCCAAAAATATGTAAACTAGTCAGCTAGGTTGCCTCAAACATCAGTGTAATCATTCAAAATTTTAAGTTGTAATTTGATAACCCTATAAGGCCTCAAAAGAACTGGCTTGCTGAGCATTATTATTTTTTTTCATCTCAAGTAGTTTTCAAAAATACATATTCAACCTTATTCATATTAGATTTTATACAGACATCTGATAATACTTTCTGAATTGGATACTTTGAATCCCAATGTCTCTACATGCATTTGAATGCAATTTTTGTTTATGGCTGGGTGGACAAATATTTTTGTTTTAAATTGCCTCTTTAAATTGCCTCTGTTAACATGACAATGGACCCTTTAAAAAAGTACAAACTAAGTCAACTTAGAACTAAGAGTCAAATAAAGGGCACCCATCAACATAACTTTTATCTGATACCACATATAATTACAAACAATTTAATTCTTCACCCTCCCCCCAAGCCCCCCACCCCACCTTAACTTTGAAATTATATATAGATTACTAGAAAAATAGATACTAGTATACACATATAATTTTGTATACATGTACATGTTATATTCATGTTACATATTATTTCATTTTCAGATCTTTTAAGGGGACTTGGGGAAGGGTGGTAGAAAAACATATTCTCTTGTCATTTTAATTTTCACATGAAATACATTATGATAACAATATTTATTACTAATGAAAATTTTATCGCTGAATTCTGAACTTACACATTGTTCAATATACTGGTAGATTTACCTTAACATCATACTACCTATTTTTAGAACAGGGAATTCCAAGTGAGCCACAACATAACTAATAGTTATTTCCCTTCGCTGGTTCAGTTTACAGCAAAGCTTAAAAATCTTAATATTTTGATAATTTTAAAACAACAAAGCCATTTCCAGTACTTATATTCTTTATGTATTCAAATTAAATTTGTTTAAAAAATCAGGTATATGAATCATTGCCTTGTCTACTTCAGATTTAGAATAAGAGATGTTTTTCAAGATGTATAAACAAATAAGTATGTTCTAATGGTAATTACTTATTTGACACTACTGTTTATATAATCCTAGTTCACAAGTTACAAGTGGAGGTCCGGATCGGTTAGGTTATCCCATCACACACTTCAATACCACACCCTAACCATCTACTTGACTTCTTTTTGGGACCCCCCCCCCCCCCCTTTTCAAAAAAACTATTGTACACTGATCAATTGTTGCAGACAATAAAGAGCAGTAGCAAAATGTGATTGATTGTAGACCACAGAATGTATATGAGCTCTGAAAGATAATTTGAATACTGAACGAATCACATGGCTGATGGGCAAAAATAGCAAGACTTCACTCTCCATGTAGTTAATCATGGTTAGTGATGTCACCTTACAGAGGCTATTTGTATATAACAGATGTACTCCTTGAAAGACCTTTGTATATGGGATGGGGGTGGGATTGTAACTAGATAACCACATTGCCCTTCCTCAATTCATCTGATTAAATGGCTTTAGACAGGTAAAAAGTTTGAAATCACTTTAAAATAAAATTGTCAGAAGACAACATTGTTCACCATGTAGGCTTTTAATAGTAAAATCATGGCCATTTTTGACAAGTTTGAAGATTTTAACCATGCTCTTAGGCTATGTTATTAGCTCCCCTAGCATTCATCCAGGCTTGCTTAAAAAACTAACAAATTTTTATACTCACCCCTTTCAAGACAACATCTGCCAACATGGTTAAAGGTATGGTTAAACTGAGTGAGAGCGTAGCAATTAAAGACGAGGTCAGAAAACAGCCCCTGTAACAGAAACCAGTATAAAACATACTGTATAACCAGAAATTTTTGCGAGATACGAATTTTTGCTATATTTGCGACTTATTTTGAATTGCAAAAAATTATTCTCAACAAAAATTGTGTTTAATAAGGATTATCATCGAATGGTATATCCTTTACATTTGTTCATATTGTGTCATTGTTCATTTTCCCTGATCAGACGTAAAGAGAAGTGAATTGAGAGTGTTCTCATGAAAGAAAATAATTATAAACCTTCAATAATGAAAGCTACAAAACAGTAACATCATATGAACATATTTGTTTGTAATTTAGAAACTGCGAAAATTGTACCTGTGAAAATAAAGACACTGTATCTTACTATGAAATCGTGAATTTGGTACTCGCAAAAATTTCTGGTTATACAGTAGTTTAAGTAATCGTTTTACTTTAAAAGTAAGAGTGTTGCTATCAACAATGAGGTCTGAAAACAGCCCTCTAAACAGAACAACTGCAACATTACAAAACATGATTTTCAAATCTGGTTGAACTGAATACTCCTTATTTTGGAAAAATATAAACCAATTTAGCATTGGGATTGAGTCTGATGACAGACCATTTTCATATTATCGCTACACTTACATTATATGCACACCAAGACCAAACTCCAGGCAGCTCAAGTTTATGTTCCTTTATTCTACTCTACTAAATCACTGCCACAGACTTGCTGCCATATTGCATATCTTAACGTAACACTGCTAGATGTCATAGTTACTTTAGTACTGTCCGCCATTACATTAGGTCAGTATTTTTGGAGTCTGTGGCAGAGATTGTTTTGACTGTAAGGAGGAGACAACTCTGTTCGGAGAATGCATCAAAACCTGACATCATAATTTTTGATGCTATTTCTTACTGTGACATCATAGATCTATACAGAAATCACAGTAAAAAGTAATGTCAAAGATTGTGATGTTGGGTCTTTCATGTATAGAAGAAAGCAAGTCTACTGCGTTTATACGAAAATTGGCTACTTGCCCTGAAAAATCCCTGAAAGCAAATCAGAACCTTGGCTTGCATGATATTTATTGATAGAAAAGTCCCTACCATAACCATAGCAGTTCCGACAAAACCGTGCCGATGATGCCGTTTATAGCTATAAATAGCCACTGCTCTCCATTGGGCCACTGGAATGTTTCTTGTTTACTGTAGTGTAGGATTAATATCCCCGGCCACAGAAATAAAGTACTGAGAATACCAACAAAACCTGCGGAGTAGATTAAAAGTCAAGCCAGATTTAGGTTTACATTATCTTATAAAGAGTGTGAAATGCTTTCTATTTCGTGGGGGTCAATTATTCTGATTTTGCGTGCTGCCTCAGCAATAGATTAAGTACATTGGAAAGAATAATATTTCTTTCAAACCAACTTAAGTGCATGAAATTACTTAATGTTGAAAGTTTTTTCTTAATTATGACAGAGAAAATCATAGTTTTACAATGCTACATAAAAATTCTGCACTAGTTTAAAAAGATCAAACCTCACCAAAAAACATGGGTATATCAAGTTTATCTTCATGGTCGACCTGCCTACGGAGAGAAACCAAGTATAAAGCATACAGTATGGCACCTGACAACGCCCATAATGCTCCGATCGGAATACCGGAAGAACTGGTCTCCAAGGAAACGTCTGCATAGCTCACCATCACAATACCTCCAATGCTGAAAATAAGAATATAAATTATTATTACACGTGCTAAGTCTACAGGAACTCAATATACATGTAATAGTATGTAATCTCAATATAAGCCTATGCTTTGAGAAAACAGATTATGAATTTGAGAAAAAATTGATTTTGTCTTGTCACAATGTTTATGCATAATTATGGACTCATCAAATTAATATTTACACCTAAGCAATCAATGAGAATCTTAAAAGTCTATTCATAATGTAATACAATGTAAATATTCTTCGAGGTGTAAATCTTTTATGTTAAAGACTTCATAATTTGTACTCTTTTTGAAAATAAGAAATCTTACTTAATGCAATTTACATAGTATTACCTTACAAGTACTGATACTAGTTTTGACAGAGTGAAGCGGTCGGCCCCTGAGCTTGGATACACGGCTGCACAAACTAAGGTAAACAGTCCGGAAGTAGATGATAGAACATTAACGACACCTGCCTCCGTGTCGAGTAAAGCTTCCTGATATGACAGGTTGGCCAGGAACCACTATCAAGAACATGTTAAGATTATATATTTGTATGATTTCACTGTCATAAATACATGTACATAACATATAGTTTTACATTCATATGTCATCTTGCAACTGCAACGTCTCATCAGTTTTGTGAAGTATCACTTAAATAATGAAAAAATCTCAAAAATCTCTGTAAGGTATCACAACATCATACGTTTTGATCCCACACGATGATTACTATAAACCACAATTGAGCAGTCTTGGAATTTCTTTTTTAATACAGCGGTAATAGGATGCAGAAGTAACATAAATTTTGACGGCAGAGAGATTCAAACCTGAATAATCTATAAGTAAAGGCACGACATTCACCCTACCTGCTACTTACCAGTAGGACAATCAAACTGCATTGGAAATTTTGCTTACAGAGAAATTAAGGTACATTGTATCATGACTTTTGTTAAGATACAAAATACAGTACTCATTCAAAATATATGAAATTTTAACATACCAAAAATGAGAAGACAAGTGCGAGTTTTATCACTTGTTTCACTGTCAGCTTGCTCATCGCTCGGAGACGAGCCTCCTCGGCTCTCAGTGAGGCAGTGTAGGACAGTCTAGCTAATACAGCATCCTCTGCATAGGCGTCTAAACGAAAAATATAAAATTACATTTTTGTACGTACATGTTAGAATACAACACATCTCTACATGTAGGTCTTTCATAGCCAGCCATTTTCACATAACTGCGTGACTAACATTTTTTGGACGACAAGTACTGACTATAATTACATCACTGATAAAGATTGTTTGCTGGTGATGTAATTTTGTTGGAAATGCACTTATTTTGCGGTCCAAAACAAGTGGACCACAGTCAGAGCAAAAAAATTAGTTACATGTACATTGGCAATTTTACAAAACAGTAAGATACGACCCAGGTTAAAATACGTAATTCTTAACACCTTAAGAGTGACCGGAAAAAAGAAAATTGTACTAACCTGAGAGTTGTCTAACTTCTGATACATTGTTAAATCTTACAGACCGAGTACTGGAATGGGCTGAAAAACACAAAGTTAAAGTAGTTAGGTCTTCCGACTTCCGTCGGAAGACCTATTGTTTTCGTAACCGTGGAAAATTGGATCAGCGATTTCTCAAGAACCCTGTAAGCTAGGACAATGAAAGTTCTCCAACGTTACGTTTGGAGTAAAAGCTAGATTGGTCTTTTTTATTTTTGGTCTCTGTTATTTTTTTTATCATGTTTTTTAGTAGATTCAAATATTTGACGGGAGCGTCGAATTACTCAAAAGGACCGAAAATTTCATGTTTTGCTATTTGTAAGCTTAAATATCTCGTATTTTGCTATCTACAATTTCCATTCTTTTTGAAAGTCGACAGCCATGCAAGATATGAAATGCTAGATGCACACTGTAACGATTTATTACGATGACGTCCTTCACCGTCCTTCATATTTCCAAATTCAGAAGTTCATAGGAGGAAGACACTTTTTTGCTTTTAATAGTAAACAAAAATTAAGCTTATGAAGTTTCCTAAAAATTTCAATATTATTATTTTTTATCCATATATCTGTCTTATTTAGTCTTTCTATCTCTATCTCTTACTGTTGAAAAGATATGAGCATCGAAATTTTGAGTTGGGTATTTCGATACACCTTCACGCCAACAGATCGGGCGCACACTAAAATTGGTAGTCCGAGTCCGACTCGAGAAAAGCACTGTTGAGATTTTCAAATTCCGATTTCACGGCAATGATGAATATGCATTTCATAAATACATTTCGATATACACAATTTGATTTTAAAACAGTTGATTAATTTAGAAGAGATCAGCTACAAACCAGAATTTACACACAAAAAGTGGTAGTTTGATTCCGATTTCTAACCTACAAACCTGTTTCTAAACTTCAATAACTATATTTTGAACATCAAGTTTAATTTCTAATTCTAGCAAACGTTCGAACATAATTTTCGGTTGGTTTATTTACAAATTGATGAACAATTTCTCCAACATTCTTCCCTCCCCTCGTTTTTCGAAAACAGTTCTGTTTATATTGAACAACGTCGCCATGATGGAAATTCAAAATAAACTTTGAAAAAAGGGAAGGGGGGGGGGTTACAAATTTGAACCTGCACAGCGAGAACCTCATGGTATTTATATATATATATATATTGAACGTAACTTGTTATTACCATTTCTCTTCTCAAGAAAATTGGTTCTACAGCTACGAGCTCGCCTTTTTTATGGGGGAAGGGGGCAGGAAGAATTTGCAAAAAAAAAAAAAAAATCTGCTCTGAAAAATGCTGAAAAAAATTTTCCGGCCCAAAAGGCCGGCAATTTTTTTTTTCCCGGACCATGCAAAAGTAAGGATACATTGCATGATATGGAAATTTTTGCTGGCCCTTTGTGCCAGACAATTTAAAGTCAAAAAATTAATTAATAGAAATACAAACTGTTCACATAGCTGTATCTACCAGAGACCTAATACGCATAGGCACAAAAATCTAGAAAAGGTTCTATTTAAACATCATACAATCTGTCTGAAATTCGCTAATTGCAAAGAGACATCTGAAGGAACGGTTATTAACTCATACTCTGTAACAGCGGGGAGTTTAACTTACACAGACATTCACAACATTTGACAATTTGTTTAAATCCGGCCCGAAGAACCGGCGAAAATTTTTCTCCGACTCTGGTAATGGCTGAAAAAAATGGCCTGCTCAGAAAATTGCTGAACAAATTTTACCGGCTGGCAATAGAATTCCTGCCCCCCCCCCCCCCCAAATCAAATGGTTGCTCACCAACAATTATCGGTTTGAAAATTTAATGTTACTGCTATTTGAAAACTTAAATATATAATATAAATACATGTAATGTGACGTCCTTCATATTTCCAAACCAAAAATTGTATAGGAGGAAGACACTCTTGTTGCAACCGCAACAAGAAACCTTTCTAGTTTAAACATTTCTTTATGATGTACAGAACAAGTTACTGGTTATTTTCACTGGGGGAAAATTTTGCGATTATAACATCAAGATGTTTCGCGTGGGGGAAATATTCGCAATAAAAAAGTCTTTCCCATTATACATGTTATAAGAATGCAGCAGGGATATTTTGGCATGGAGGAAATTTTTGCTACGTCACTTGATTCGCGAAAAAATGCGAAAATTACCCCCACGATTACAGTATTCTAATTCTTTCATTCAATCCGTGTCTCCCTGTCATTTGGAGATTTTATAATGCGTTTCCTTCAAAGACCATTTGATGTATTTACATTTGTACTGAATAAGATAATATCTTTATTTTGCAGTACATTTACTGATATTTGAAGATTGATTATTTGAGGGGAAGGGGGAGATAATCCTTTCTTAACACTTTTGTATCACGAAATATCTCAGGTTTGTTACCTACATGTATTTATTATTTCATTTTTTCAAAAATTCCATTAAAATAGCTACATGATGAAATGTACATGTATAATTCCAAAAAGGATCAAGAACTTTTAAGAAATTAAAAATTTGAAATACATGATGTATGCGATAAGTCACACAAAAAATATCATACCATCATCTGATTCTGCCCCACTCTGCTTATCGTCATATTTGATCGGCACATACTTGGGCTCACTCTGAAGAACAAAATTATTGATTGACTGATTACTTAAGGCTGTAAACCCATAACTGCCTACTTCCACTAAAAATTATGCTTTTTGCCGACGAATGATGATATGCTAATGGTATACCGATATTCGGCAAAAATTGGTAAACCTTTGATGTACCGACAAACCAAGCTTTTAAATACAAATTGCTTATTTTAACATTTTTTTGCATTTTCTTTACATTTTCATCTGTAGTACTTCATTCTAATTCATTCGATACCAAACATGGCTACAATACTCCAATTAAATGCTTAGAATTAAATAAACACATAATTAATTTTTTTTTTTGGTCATCAAAGTTCTTTTTCCTAATAACTTTTTTGTTTTATGTCCGATTTTATTGAAATAAATTTCAAAGTGACCGTCTCGAAAAGACCTTTTCCAAAATATATACATCAATAAGGTTTTCTCGAAAAATTAAATTCATAAAATTTAGATGTCGATATTTTGCTAAATCAAATTAACAAATTGTAAGAAACTGTATTGTGGTGGAACAGGTACTTGCACACTATCCATTCTTTAGTTATGGATCGACTACCTTAAGTCCAAGAATTATGCTTGTTAAGGCATGTCATTTCTGAATGAAGGAATTTCAACGATTTTATGATAATCATATGAAAATATAGTATTCATGTCACTTAATCATTTTATGAAGGAAAATTAATAGGTCCGTGATGAAAATCAAGATTTATGCTTATTTGACAACTGGGTAAAAAATGCCGGAAATTTGTTGCTAAAAATAGCACATTTGTAAAGAAAAAACAAAAAGTGTTGAAATGCACTCATTTGATTTTTATTCTACTTTTCTTTGTTATTATACAATAAAACAGGATAGAAACTTTGTATAAAAGTAGAATTTGATTAAGTGCTACCTTAGGTACCAACTTCACTGATAATTTAAAATTTTTCAGAAACACAAAAATAACGAAAATCATCCAAGTTAAGGTCAAAATTTAAGAGATACCGAATTTCAACAATTTTTCCAAACACACAGTAACACATGCTCCTAGGGAAGACTTTTCTAAATATTGAAGAAAAAGTATATGTCCTTCTTCAAATAAGAGAGAACAGACGCTCACAAAGAGTGTCATTTTGTGGTTTTCTTGAAAAAGTGTCAGAGCTGAAAATTTGCCTTATTTTGGGTGGAATTTAAACAATTTATAACTTTTCGGTATTCATCAGCCACACCTTATAAACATAGGTAATCACAGATTACGAAGCTCACCTCGTGACAGCAAAATTCAATTCAAACATATTTCTTAGTACATGTATATTGGCTTTTAAAGGCAAAACCACTCAAGCAGAAAAAGTAGGTCAATGTCATTTTATGAAAGTTTGATCAAAGATACATCCAATATGCAAGTTTGGTACATGTAGCAGTTATACTTTGCTCAATATTGGCTTTATAGAGCAAAATCAATCAAGCAGAAAAAGTAGGTAAAGGTCATTTTATGAAAGATTGATCAAAGATACATCCAATATGCAAGTTTGGTACATGTATCACTTATACTTTGCTCAATATTGGCTTTTAAAGGCAAAATCACTCAAGTGGAAAAAGTAGGTCGAGGTCATTTTATGAAAGTTTGATCAAAGATACATCCAATATGCAAGTTTGGTACATGTAGCAGTTATACTTTGCTCAATATTGGCTTTATAGAGCAAAATCACTCAAGCGGAAAAAGTAGGTCAAGGTCATTTTATGAAAGATTGATCAAAGATACATCCAATATGCAAGTTTGGTACATGTATCACTTATACTTTGCTCAATATTGGCTTTTAAAGGCAAAATCACTCAAGCGGAAAAAGTAGGTCGAGGTCATTTTATGAAAGTTTGATCAAAGATACATCTAATATGCAAGTTTGGAATATCTAGCACTTATACTTTGCTCAATATTGGCTTTTAAAGGCAAAATCACTCAAGCGGAAAAAGTAGGTCAAGGTCATTTTATGAAAGTTTGATCAAAGATACATCCAATATGCAAGTTTGGTACATGTAGCACTTATACTTTGCTCAATATTGGCTTTTAAAAGCGAAATTACTCAAGTGGAAAAAGTAGGTCAGATGCTGCATCCGATGCATAGGTCCATCTCGGCATCCAAAGATGAATCACTTGTGCAAGTTTGGTTACTGTAGCATCAGTACTTTGTCAGATACTGAGCTACATGTACCCCAAACTTCTTAACCAAGTCACTCAAGCGGAAAATGTAGGTCAGATGCTGCATCTGATGCATGGGTTCACCTCAGCATCCAAAGATGAATCACTTGTGCAAGTTTGGTTACTGTAGCATCAGTACTTTGTCAGATACTGAGCTACCCCAAACTTCTTAACCAAGTCACTCGAGCGGAAAATGTAGGTCAGATGCTGCATACGATGCATGGGTTCACCTCAGCATCCAAAGATGAATCACTTGTGCCAGTTTGGATACTGTAGCATTAGTACTTTGTCAGATACTGAGCTACCCCAAACTTCTTAACCAAGTCACTCAAGCGGAAAATGTAGGTCACAGGGATCACCCTAGCCCTGCAGAGTAATGAGATAAAAAATCTCATTTGCTAAAAAGCAATGAGATTTTTTCGATTTCAATGAGATTTTGAATAAAAAAAAAGTGAAATAGAAATCAAACTTCTGTTTCCCTTTATTTCCGTGGAGTCCACATCTAGCAACACATTATTTGAATGTGAGAATCGCCATGGATTTTTTTCCATTGTTTGAATGCCATTTTAAATGACAAATGAGGTCAAATAAGATTAATTCTTTGTTCCTTATACACCGCTATGATTTGTCGCCGACGAGACTTTTTCTAACAACTTCAGAGAAAAATGTCGGCCTTGCCTTATTAACAATCGCTGGTTAAATATGAAGTATCTACCGGTATTCATTCAAAGGAAATTACATTGTCTTGTGAATTTTTTTTTTTAATGTTCCAACGGATTTCAGCGCGTCGTGACAAGTCATTTTACGGAAACGTCTAATCTGCGAGTATGGGGTCATTGGGGTGTACGTCAAGACTTAAATTTCATGCATTGTAAATATTTTTAAGGAATTTGTATAACTATTGTTCACATTGACGATTTCAAGGACTTATAAACTGTTTACAAGTCATTGAAGATACTAACCCGTAGTTTATTGCTGAGCACTGGCCACACGCCGACACGTTTCGAGTACATAGCCGGTCTACTCGTGTGTGCCATACTATGAAAATGTTTCAACTGTGTTTGTATGTGTACTTTATATAATAATTTTCTTTTCCGGTCATTTTCTATGCAAACAAAAGTCAATACCGAGACTGCATTGAAATATTTCATACTCTATTGAGTCTTTGGTATTATAATGACAAAAGAGCACGTACCGCTGACAACCGCTAGAAAAATGTAAAACTAAATGCTCGCATCTACGGAAAAAAAATGCCCGCATACAAACATCAGTACGAGAAACGGGAATTTTGGGGAAAAGATTGGGTATGTATATATACAGAGTTGGCAATACCTGCCGAGTTTTCATAAATACGTACATGATGTCCCACGCGGAATTCGAATAATCAGCTTACAATTTTGAAAATTAAAGGCGAAACACTAAATTGTTCTGTCGCATTGTACATTGTATCAATCTAAGTGCAATTTATGCAAAGGAGGTACGCGATTTTTTAGCGCGACAGAGCAGCAAAAATGCGATATTTGAGTAAAAAATGCGAGAATATCGCAAAATCACGGCCTAGGGTGATCCCTGAGGTCAGATGCTGCATCTGATGCATGGGTTCACCTCAGCATCCAAAGATGAATCACTTGTGCAAGTTTGGTTATTGTAGCATTAGTACTTTGTCAGATACTGAGCTACCCCAAACTTCTTAACCGGACGCGGACGCGGACGCGTGGGGTTATAGCATAAGCTCACTCAACTTCGTCGAGGTGAGCTAATAAAAAAGCTTAAATCAACAAATTTTCCATACGTAAAACAAAATTCAAGGGTAATTACTAACATAAAAGAAATCCGAACAGTTAAAAAAAGTACCTCCACGTCAATTTTTACAGCAATTACCGCGAAGCATTTTTTTATGCATACTTCATTCATTTTAGATCAAATTTTCAAACTTGGCCACTTTAATGTGTCTAATGAATTAAAGTATTAAAAAGAGTAAGAAATGATACATTGGCCATAATAAATTGAAATATCTATAAAAGTCAAGCTCAATGAGTGCTAAAACAGGAGATGCGCAAGAATAGTCCAAAATCATGACCAATGACGCACCTTAAGAGCTTTTGAGGATACAAAATGAGACCTTCTATTGAAAATATTTTAAAATTTGAATCAGTAGGAAATTGCCCACTTTGGGTCAAATCTTATGAGTCCTTGGAGTAGTTTGTTAGACATGTTAGACAATACTTGTTGCGCTAAATTGTAAAATAGAAATGGCAGCCTTGTGACTACAGAGGTTTTCTGAAAACAGCAGTTGGCATTATATGCAAAACCTGCAAACAAAGAGGGATAACTCTCATTTGATATACAGTATGCAGAATGTTTATTTTTTTTTAATATTTAAGTCTTAATTCAAACTCACCAACATATGGTCTATTTCTTTGTCACTCTCATCTTCTAATTTTTCAGCTACTTTCTGAAATGTTTTTTTCAATAACTACTAAAATGAAGAGGTCCATTACATGAACAAGAAAGTCACAAAGAATATCAACTACAACGAGACTTTCCTTGTTCTGAGATAAGATTCCATATTGCTTATTTTAGTACAAAAATGTCTCAATTGATTCAAAAGTTAGTCTACTTAAAGACATGAAAGTTGTAATTTTCCATGTCCCATATTTCTCACTCAGAAGAAAATTGGATTACAAAATATGAAAGTATTAAAATCTTCATTTTGGTTCTCTAACATGTCTAAGTTGCAGAATTCTTTTCTCGACAGACAATTAAGTCTGTCTACATTTAATTCGAAAGACTTTAATGTCTTCCCCTGGTATTAATTCTAAGCTTACACATAAATGAAATCAAACTAAATTACATTTATTATCATTTTTATTATTTCATTTTTCACTTTGGAATTAACATTTTATTTTTCACTCCAGTATTATTATTTTATCTTGCACGATTACATTAGAGAGAGTCTGCACTGTAGTATTATCCACTTACTTTACAAGCTGGAGTCCTCTTGCACTGTTTTCTCCACGGGGACCAGAAAATAAACCCCAGAAGGTACACAGAGAACATGCTCGTCTTCACATAGGTCGTAAAGTATGGCTTCTCATACTTAGTGGTCTTAAAGAGGTACTGAAATTATATAACAATTTTCATAACATTTTGCTCATTGCTCAATCGGAAAAGTCAACAAAAATGTTGTTGTAGCTTAAAAATTCAGTTACTATTTTTCAATCCATGCATGAAAGAAACAAGCACTTAGTATGGTGTAAGTTTCTTTTTCTCAAAGAGAAAGGAATAATTTTTTCCACATTTTTTTAAATTGAGGGAAATTATTCCAAAGCACACATGACTTGTACATGTAGTATGGTGAAGCCTCTTGGAGAAATTTCAATTGGTTCAAGCAAACCTGGGGAATTACTGGACAATAAACAATGGCTGTAAGGTATAGTGCTGTATATTGATATTGGAATATTCAAGAGTATCGAAACTTTGAGATTTTCAATATGTATCGATACACAAATGCTGAGTATCGATACTTTCGATACATTTGATAAGAAAATAAACTCCTAACTTTTAATTTGTTTTTGGTTCTGATTTTCATATTTCTTCTGAATCTTCTCTGATCACATCAACGTTTAGACATAGGAGTTCAAATAAAGTTTCTATTATTATTAATTATAATTATATTCCGATAAATCGGGTTGCCAATGTGACGTTACGTCCAAATTTTGAACTTAGGGAGAATTTGCGTACGTTAGAATACATGTACTTGTGACACTGTAATTCACTGTGTTTGCGATGTTTGTGCAAAAATAAGATGTCTAATATTTAGAGAAATGTAAATAAATATTAGAAATAACTTAGTTTTAGTTTTAATAGGTGTATTATTCGAGATTCACTGAAATTGCACGTTCTTTGGTAGAAAAAGAAACGCTTTCCATACCTGCCATTTTGATCTTTTTATTCCTTTTTTGTTTTTGAAATAATGGAAAACATCCATTTGTTGTTTATTTTTTTTCTGTTTTATAAAGTTTTCATTGATTAAAGCATAAAAACTCCATTTCTTGATTCATTACTATGATTTATTTGAGAAAAATGTAAAGATGCATATTGCATTGAAAATATTGAGTATTGAAGCCAAATGTATTGTATTGTATTGAAAAATTTATTTCAATATACAGCACTAGTAATATAGTTGTTATTTCTTAAATAATGTAAATGTACCTCTTTCAGTTAGGTTGATGCCACCCATATTAAGTCGACCACCAGCAGTACAGCTAATACCATTGTTAATCCTACCCCCATCCCCCCCCCCCCAAATCGTATTATGATGTATGTGTATTGTCACAAATGTACACTGTCCTTATATTTACCTCTGTCAGTTCAGAGGATGCCACCCATATTAAGTCGACCACCAGTAGCACAGCCAATCCCAGCAGTAATCTCTGTACCTTAGACAGGCCCTGAAGTCCAAACATTATGCTATCTTACCCTGGCATCACTACATTGTGTTTTTCCTGAAAAAAAATAATTACAGCCAAAATGAAATTGCATTCAAAGTTATCTTATTTTGCCATACTTATAATGTACATTTACCAGTATACTCTTGATTACCGGTACAACTAGTACCCGAGCAGTCGCACCTTCCTATTGTTTATTCCTTGTATGCTGTTATATTTATGATGTATTGCAGGTTTAGCTTCAATATTTCGCCCGTCTCACATGTTGTTCCTATACGGTTATTTTTGTGTGTTAGAGGGCTTCAATTCCTTCCCATATTCTGCTGTGGCGCAAGCCGATTGTGTATCACAATCGCATGTTACGGCATGATGATGATGCATATATAATTCAAACTGACATTAAACTAAATAATTTCTGTCTTCATAATGGTAAATTTCCCCGCCTAGATCTGATACTCCACGATAAATATACATGTATACCTACCGGACCCATTTTTTCCCTGTAAGATTTTCCAAATAATTGTAGAATGTGGATTATATTAGACATTTTACTGTTACCGTATGTTAGCTGAAATGTTTGCTACTAAGGTAGGTTTTGACACAAGAGTTCATTATCCTTGCTGGTTTACATTATAATATCATATGCACTATTTATCATGCCATTGCACTATAATATGCGATTGTGATACACGATCGGCTTGCGCTACAGCAGAATATGGGAAGGATTTGGAGCCCTCTCACACACAAAAATAACCGAATAGGAACAACGTGCGAGACCGGTGAAATATTGAAGCTACTGTCCGCGAGGCTCACTTCAGAAACTGGATAAACGCGATTTTGACTACGTTATCATGCAACAATCTTCATGAAATTGATACCATTCAATAGATCTAGCTTACATGTAATTATAAATTTTGATATAAGTTATATGATATTCAGTGCACGCATTCAAACTTTATAGACAAAACAAGTTTTAGATGGGCCTTTTTCCATGCTAATTTTCCATTGACGTCGTGACGCTCTCCATAGGCTCAATGGTAAACACAGCGACGTCGCGCTGAAATTTAACATTGAAAACGGCCTATCTAAAATTTCTTTTGTCTGTATATTTCCCCGCCTAGATCTGATACTCCACGATAAATATACATGTATACCTACCGGACCCATTTTTTCCCTGTATGATCGCATAAACCCTCGACCATGTAACATATACCAATATTTACGACTAGAGCGCTGTTGACTATTATCGGCAGGGTACAATTATCGGCACCCTTATTTATCGCCTATTATAAACGAGAATATTGACGTGTTTGTTGTTCTTTTGTTATAAAGCATTAAAGGTAGAAGCAACAGTACATTAGAAACAATTTTATGAACTTCAGTCCATCATATACCTAATACGGTAAATATGGTACCTACCACTGTCTTTTAAAAAGGATAAAAATAATAAAAGAGAAAACACAGTCTTTATCATAACAAATAAAAAAACTTCCTTTTTTGAGTCGGTGTTTCATAGAATTTGAAGTTGGTTTTTGTCATTCTTTTCAGATTCACAATTGCATAGTGGATTCCTCTTTCTTATTTCATATTTTTCTATTATTTTTATGAAGAACTTGCCTACCTTTTACTCCTTCCAATATTTATATCCCATTTTCATGACCCGTCTATAATTATCGGCATATCTGAATACTTACCTATGCACCTAGCCATGTTCCCGCTTTTGGAAAATTTCATTTCCGTTTTTCAGTTGACAAATATTGGAATTTGTAAATTCTTTTAATGTCTTTTAATATAAAAGAATATTCAGTGGTTATTCGACCCAGTTTAAGTGTTAACCAACGTTTTTCAAACTGATCAGGGAAGATGCCGTTAACGTGGAACACACAGAAATTATGACTTCATGGGTAACTTTATTTGGAAGCGTTTATGACCTTCCAGAACTAAAATAAAAGTTTGGTTGCGGACGTCTTTGGGAACACCAATCACAGAGTCATGAACTTGTAACATTACATTTCAGCCATCGCACAACGGCGATTTTAAAAGAAATGATAATCTCTCTTGTTGAGGGTGCCGATAATACTGGACATATGCCGATAACACTGAAAAAAAGTTGACTTGCAAGAACCGTTTTATCAAGAGGTGGGCTACATTTGTGCTATATTGAGATGGTGGTCAAGGTCGATAAAAAAAATCCCCTACAAAACCAGACGTACTGGCCACTAGGCAAGGTAAAACGTAAAGGTGTCGATAATTGTCTACAACGCTCTAATCAAGGTCTATTCAATGGTATATTTCATTTTAATTTTTGCAGGACAAAGTTATCAAAATTGCATTTGTCCAGTTTCCGAAGTGAGCCGAGCAGACAATGGTATTGAATGTACCTGTTCAATGCCTTCCACCCAACTGCGGGCTACTAGACTACAAAGTTGGTAGGTCGGTATCTATTTTTCTATACCAAAATGGCCTATATAACCATCAAAGGCCGAGTCTGGACAAGTATTTAAACTATTTCAAACCAACTCCGTGAACGAACTCAAAAACGAAGAGAAAACATATTTGGTCAGAGGCAACTCCGAGAACAGCGTAAAAGTAACGTTAAACAACTTAATGCTTGATTTGAATCTTCATTAAAATTAGTTATTAACCTCTAATAATCACCCCAAATCGTTCAAAATCAGTAAAATCTTTCCTTGATCTGTCAATGATGATTTCCGGAAGTTGAATAAAATACGGATTTGGCTCGAAATATAAATATCCGGCATATTTTTGTATTTGCAGGGTAAGTTAGAAAAAAAAGTGTCGTTGGTCATTTTTCAAAGTAGAAATTGATCTTATTTACTATTGTTATTGTTTATTTTATTTGGTAGGGTATAAAGACAGGAAAAGTATAATGTCAGGAATGACAGGAAAACTGTTAAAGGGGGGAATGAAATCAGTAAAATCCTGAACAATTTCAATTAATTTTGTCATTTTATGACCCCTGATTATTTCTTAATTGATGAAAACATAATGACAGGAACGCCACAAAGGTATAATGACAGGAAAATCCAATTGACAGGAATTACACATAGAGTGATTATATACCCTTGTTTGCAGATTTTACCATTTCATACATTCATAAAATCTCTGTACATACAGGGACGTATATAAAATACGCCCCTGATACATATAAGAATGAATGTATTATAAATGATTTTATTCATTTAATTTTATAACCCATGAACAAGATGGCAGGAAAAGTGATAGGTATAATGACAAAGCAATTGACAGGAAAGACAGAAATCTTAGCCATGCACAAGCATGTTTCCAGACTCCACGGCATGGACGTGTTTCTGCTTCTTTGGAGTCCTTTTTTTTTTTTTTTTTTTTTTTTTTTTTTTGCTTGGAGGGGGTCATATGCTTGTATATACTTTCAAATGCATACAATGTAATTGTCACTATGTAGTTTCATTGTCTGTGCGGAGTACAAAGCCAGTCAGCATCAGCATCTGCTTGGTTTAAACAAGAGCGATGCCTCCAAACTTGACACTCATTATCTGGCCAGTCACACCCAACCATTTCCTCCATGCAGTTTGGACGTGCACAGCGGCAATTACATTGTATGCTCGCCGATTTTAACTTCTTTTTATTTGTCTTCATTTTGTTTGGATTTTTGGAAATGGAACGAAGAGCTGTCTTTCCAGGCAATAAACGAGGTGATCTCTGAGATAGTGGGTGTTGTACATTATGTTCCTTTTCCCAATAAATCTTCCAAAACAAAACTCCACCAAGTTTGCAATGGCATGCAAACCACAATCATGGCTGTTTGTCTGTTGCTGGATGCAGGGCTCACACTGGCTCAAAATTTTGTGTCGCAAGTTTGCGCGATGACACAAAATTGTGCTGTAGCACAATATTGCGCGACGATAAAGTAGCTGAAAAAACTTTGATTTTTCTCAATAATAAAGATAGTGTATGTGTTGATCTATGTGTTTTATTTTAAAGAACATACAAAGTCATATTGAATTAGATCCAACAAAGTCAGAGACTAGTATCAACACTATTTCTATGATAACATAGTAAATTCAAAATATTCAGTAAGTTTGAATTCAATGACAGTACTGAGTAAAAGATGAGTTCAATCAGACCAACTCAAAAAGTCACAGAATTCTTCATAGAAGCCCTCCCATCTAATTAAAAATATCCATTGGAGGGCCTTCTATGCAAGCTTATCATCATCAATTTGCAGTTTAGGGATTAATGTATTGACAAGGCAGTTGGTAGCTGCAAATATGGTGTAGGCTGAAAGAACTGCAACTTTGCTTTTAGACCAAGCTATAGTACTGAACCCCCCCTCCCCTCCCCATGACTTGAACTCCTTGGTAGCAAGGACAGCCTGGAATTGGCTATTGTAGCCAAAGAAAGATGGACAGACCTTGAATTTTCCTGGGATGGGGAGGGGGTCCAAGAATATGATTGTGAAAAACATAAGACATAAAAACGGGGAAAAAATAGCATTTTAGGAAATTTCCAACTTGAAGGTGGCTCCTAACATCCTCTAGATATATGCTCTTGATCATTTATTCAATGTAGCTTGAAAACGGTCCCCTTAAATAATCTTTGCATGTTGTGAAAAAAAAATGTTGACCCGATTAAATAAGGTCGGTGTAGCGGAACCCCACCCCCCACCCCCCCCCCCCCCCCAAAAAAAAAATTAAAATAAAAGGTCTTAACGTACATGTAACTTGTCTAGTTGAATATGTTTTAGTAATCAGTAATCACAATGGCCTACAAATAGAGTAAGTTTTTCTTGTTCAATTCTTTATTTCACATAAGATCGACACCTATGACGCAAAATTAAAAGAAAGTAGAGGGGTACTATTGTGGGTCCACGACGTCGAGCTCGTATGCTTTTATCCTGAATACAAAGATCTCAGAACCTCGATTTAGATGCTATTGAAGGCTTATATTTGATAGTTTTATCGTCAGAACTTGCAGACGTTTTTAAAAAACGAACGGCGTCGTTTTTGCTATTTTGTTTTCCGATACGGAATCAGACATTTCTAAGTTACGTTTCCAAATTCTAAAATCTAAATTATATAATACAGTGGTACGTCTTTTGGGGGAGAAACAAAGAATTGAAAAATAAAATAATTATGACGTACTTGTGATGATCTAAACTTTTCAGTGACATCGAAAGATATAGAGTTTGCCGTCCGCTGTAACAAAGTTAAAATACATTTTCAAAATTAGAAATACTAACGTTGGACAGCTGATCTGTCTGTTGCTGGATCATCCAGGATGGCAGGAAGTTTGACTGGGAATTTTGTCTTTCCTAATCCATACAATGCTGCCAACTGTATTTCCAATGAAGGAGACAGGTCCCCATTTGATAGACCGTCAAACAAGTAAACTTGACCTGTCCCACTCTTCACGGATGTCACCAAGTGATTTTTTCCATTGTGATGTACTTGGGCTGCTGGCAACATTGTTTCAGGAAATGGTTTTTCATTCCGCCATCTGTTTTCATCGTCCATCCAAACATGAGCATGAGAGGTGGAATGCATACCATTGTCGTCGGGAAATTGATGGTGTAACATACACTGCACAGCGTCCATGATGTCTGAGCACAAGTCCTGATTTTTATCTAATATCAGGGATTCGTGTTTGACAGTCAATCTCTCCTCATCTTCTATTGCTCTAAGTGTAATTCTTTTCTTTGCAGGGAGAGACAATTCCGGGAGTACGCTCGGACTCTTCTTATCCAGCAATGCAAACCTTAGTTTCTTCTTTGACTTAGGTGTCTGCGTTTTTGTTGGTTGCGGAGTGTTTATTAAAGAGTCTGGCGCTGGTATCACATCTGGATCGATGTCATTGATCCTTGGTCTTTTTCTTCCAGACTTTTTATCACTACGTTTCAGACTCCGTTTGGACAATGTTCGAAGACTGACCTCTGTCTTCTTGTCATCAACAGCAAGACCAACAAACAGCTTAACGGCAATGATGTGATAGTAAGTAGAGAGACTGACGGACACCATGTTTCGGGGTTTACAGTCAAACAGTACTTCTGATTATTGCTACCTGTAACCACAAAAGCATTACATTCTGGCACATGTGTAACTGTCCAAAACTAATCTTGCCATTGCTTTCTGTGTCATGTTTTTACTGTCTGCCGGGCTTGGTGGGGGTGATGGATCTGATTGGTGTGAGCTGTTTGACAAGTCTAAACTTTGGAACTCTAATGTTTTGTAGGCGGGAGTGAGAGGTGGTTCTACTACTAAAGGCTAATTATCTTGGTCTTCAAGCTCTTGTTTCTCTATGCCATTTATTCTGTTTGGCGATTTACATGAACTGTCATGATTGCTTAGTGTTGTCTCCTGACCACTTTTGACAGTAAGGCACGGTCCATTTGATATTCTGGGAGGGGGGGGGGGCTTGGGTTTTTTGTTGGAGCAAGATTATTTTTTTCGCCTCGGACCGGGGCAAAATTATTTTTTTCTTGCAAAGTCGGAGCAAGGAAATTTTTTTTAACAAAGTGATGTGCATATATATTAAGAATGTTTGTGTTTTATCAATAGATATTATTTATATTTTTACTCAAAACTCTAAATATTAATTTGTACTTTATTTTTATGCAAGTATTCAATTCAATTCTAAATAGAGAGACAAAAGATTTCTACAATACAATTCTAAATAAACAAAATTTATATAAGGTACATGAATATAAGAGGGTCTTTGGGGAAGGTCTTGTAGACAAATTTAAAAATGCAGAATTGTAAAATGGTGAATAACTGAAGTTCTCCTTCCAATTAAGCTTACAAGAACATAAAATTGAGACTCTATGGGATACATGCAACATGTATTAATAGTTATACATAAGTATTATTAACACTTTTGATATCTTAAAATATATGAATTTTGACATTAGCAAGTAATGATTGATAGAAAACTATGGCGAGCGAATTTTAAGCGAGCCAAAATTTTTTTGATAGACTGAAAACTGTGGCGAGCGAAGCGAGCCGGAAAAATTTCAAGAATTTTAGCAAAATTTTACGGTAATTCTTCAAATTCAGATTATTTGTAAGAGCAAGATTATTTTTTTCTGTCACACCATAAGCAAATTCATTTATTTTCATCAAAATTCAGAGCAAAATTATTTTTTTCGAAAAAAAAACCAAGCCCCCCCCCCCCAGAATATCAAATTGACCGTGCCTAATAACATCATCTTTGGATGCAGTTTTGACATATTCGATGATTTTTTTGGGGATGTTGAGGTATTCTTTCTCAAGTTTCGCTTCTCTGTATTTGGATTTTAGCTTATAATTCCCTACTCCGGCTCGGCCTCTCTGGATTTCTGAGAAGTAAAAATTCTACAAGTATGTAGAAGGGACTGAACATCATGGTATCTACTGGGAGTTCTTGCCATCCGGTCATTCTCTTCAACACAGAGTTGATAGACTCTGAAGGATTGTTCGTAACACCCGAGTACGGGTCATAGAGATTTGAAAACTTCTCTATAATCCATCGACCGGAGTACTGAAGAATGTCATTCTTTATGTGTGTGTCAAAATACTGTTTCACACTTGTTGTCCATTTACTGGTAAATTCATCATAAGTAGAATGAAACTGGTCTTCGTCTTCACATTGACTCAATGTCTTCCAGTTATTCAAATACAAAGACATTTCAGCTGGATTGGCGCCCTGTTTTCTGAGCTCTTCTTTGAAGTCTCTCCTGATGTTGTTCCAGCAATGGAGAACAGTGAAATGTGGGAAAAACTTCAAAACTGAGTTGGCAAGGGCTGGCTCTCTGTCCGTGATAAATGGAATGTCTATGGACTTGAGTATTAGGTATCTTGTCGCCTACAAATTCGAAAAGTCTATTGTGACATTTATGTTGCTTTCTTTCGTGAATCAGAAATGCCAAAGGTATCCATTGTTCTTGTTCAAACAAGACATGTCTAAAGACAAGAGGTGACACATAAAAATCACCAAGATTGAAAATGGTGTCATATACCAGACAAACAGGTGAGGATACATTGCTTTGTACAAGTTCTTGGAACGTATCCATAATTTCTGGCAAGGCAAATACTGCTAAAAGATCTGGGTATACAGTACTTTCACCTACAAACCTTTGTAAATGATGGGCCAGTTGTATGACATTGTAGATATCATCTTTACCTAATGAGTTTGTAACCCTTGCATTTGCTTGGTGGTTCTTGACTTGCCTTTAATTACGTGTGTTCAATACCCCGTGATGGGGGCCTTCAACACCTTCCGTAATCATTGATTTGTATTTTTGGCCCACAGTCTCGGTCTACTGAATCAGCTGGTCTGTATTGGTACGTCACGGCTTGTGATGTCGTGAAAATATTCTTTCAGTAAAGAAATGGATCTTATAGATGTAGTTACTGCGAATGTAGATTAAATGATCCAGTCTCTTGGATGCTGTTATGTACAGGATCTTGTATCGGTGGCAGCCAAGAGACTGGATCAATCAGTCTAGCTACTGTGAATGATATGCAGCTCCAAATTAATGTGAGCTAAATGGGAAACATTTCGTGTCAATGACTCATGACCTTTTGCTCGTCTTCCAGATAAGGACTTGGTATCCCTGTACAAGATGAAAATTTTTATAAAAAAATGTAATTGTGTGAAACACAAATGCCACATCGGCATCTTTGTCAGTAACACAACTTTAAATGTGGGTCAAAGGTCAAGGTTAAAAGGTCATTTTTGCACCAATGGGTAGATAATGTCACAAGGGATATTCTGTACATTACATACATGTGAATAATGAAAGCCATATCATCTACCATTTTTAAAGAGTTATGGCAAAGGTTAAAGTTTTTCAAAAGTAGGTCAAACTGCGAGGTCAAGGCCAAGAAGTCAAAAATTTTGTATCAATGGAAAGGTCTTGTCTCAATGATATGAGTGCTGTAGTGATCACTAATGATTCAAATGTTATAGCCAAGGTCTTTTTTAAAGGTAAGTAAAATCCCAAGCCCATGGAAGGTCAAAAGGTAGATGGTTTTGTCACAGGAAATACACATGTGAGATGTGAAAGTCGCATCATTTACCATTCAATTTTTTTTCAAAAGTAGGTGAAACTCCAAGGTCAAGGTCAAAAGGTTAAAAAAAAAAGATATGTCTATGGAAAGGTCTTGTCACACGGAAGTCACATCTGTAACATTAACCGTTATGACGAAGGTTAAAGTTAATTTATGCGGACAAACAGGCAGACAATCAGAATCACAGACAAACAGACATGCCAAAAAGTATATACCGCGAATATTCGATTACGGGGATACTAAAAAAAATCCAAAACTATGCGAAGTCCTTGAAATGTCCCGTGGTTCGCACCAGTTCCATATCACATTCCGTTTCTTTCATGGATCTACCATCGCATCGTCCTATTTTCAACTTTATTTAAAGTGAAGTAGAGAAGTGGCTTATATCATTGAGGGTTGTGGCGCCGAGCTCCTGTGGTTACTTTATGGAGTTGTCTGATGTTAGTTGCTTTCTGTGTGATCCGCCGTGGTATTAGTTTATGCCCTACCTAAAGCCCTGGACACAACCCGCAGTGAGTGCTTTTAGGACGTGCGTGTTTGTGGAGGCTATGTGCACTGCGTTTATCTAGTTTAAACATATTTTATTTCCAATAGAAAATGAAATTGGATTGGGCGTAAGTTAATTGTTCCAACATTATTAATACCCTCTCCATACAATATAAGGTTGTAATACAAAATATCATAAGTGACTGAATTGACTGTCAGTGAGTGTCACAATATTTTTCCATAATATGATATTTATGTGGGAACGATTTTACAGGGTCACTTCAGCCATCTTATGACGTCATTCCATCATTTTCTGAAGATGCAAGGAAGGAAGTAGCAAGAATACGGAAGGAGTGCGTCAACGCACGCCGCACGCACGTTTATATGGGTGGTTACATGCATCACATGTAGCGCAAAAAAGTTAGTGCGTTCAACGCATTGCGTTGCACGTACGACTTGCGTGCAACTTACTTACAACGTACTCTCTCTGTACGTCTTCTACGTTATTGTAAGGATGTCGAATTTACAAGTACTGCTAACGCACGGAGTCCTCACTTCCTTGCGTCGAGGGTGTGTTGCACGTACTTACAACGTACTTACAACGTGCGTGTCGCACTTCTTGTTGAATTCGTAGACAGCACGCAGGCAGAACGCAGCGAAAGTTCTGTATGTACTAAAACTGCTACGTCCTGTCTGCGTGTTCCCAAATCCACAAGGAGGCCGTACGGGACAGGTACTGCAAACGCACGGACACCGTACGGATACCCAAGGTTTGCCTACGTTTTTGCACGTAGACAGCACGTACGTGCATAGACGACGGGTTGTGACGAAATTGGCGTCTTGTTAGTGGATTCGGCACCCATACGATGACGTAGTTTAACAGACTTGCATTATAAATGAAATCCTATTATGTAGTGACACAGGCTGTCCAAGGCTGTGAGTCAGTCAGTCCAAGGCTGAGAACCCTGTCTTAATTGTTCTATCAATCAGACCACCATATCAGTTATAGCAACTCATACATGTACGTACTCATTGAAAGTACAACGACTTATATAAATCGGCCTGATCTTTTGCTAAAAGAAACAAAAATATAAAAGGACGATCTTTGCGTGTGCTGTCCTGGATCGGTCTATGATATAGAGCAAGATAACTTTTACCCTAGATTCGATGTAAAACAAGGATGTGATCATTGTCAACGCTGTGAAGGTCATAAAAGCTACATAAGTTTACAGAATACATGTACCTTTACCCAATATCTGGATTTTTTGCGACTGCTTAATGCCGAATTCCACGGTTGCAAGAACCATTTTTATGTGACTGTCGCTTCGTCAGGAACATTCAATTTGAGACCAAAAATTTCGAATTACGCACTCTAGATCTACCCAAAATTAATTTTGAGTTTTCCGTCTTACGTCGGGGGGGGGGGGGCTTCGCCACCCTGAACCCCCTACCAGGCAGGGCTCAGCCCTGCAGCCCTGGACCCGCTGGGGGCATAAAGCGGCCCCACACCCCTTGCTTTTGTAGGCTTGCACTTCAAAACAGGGCTGGCTACGCGCCTGACGCTCACTTTAAGATCCCCCCCCCCCCCCTCCAACCCGAAAAGAAAAGATCACATATACAAATGAAACTTTGCATCATCGACAACTCATTCAAAGAGAAAATCAAAATCTTTCACCCAACTTTTGCGTATATAACAGAATGAACCCTCCGGACTTTGCTAATCTGAAAACAAACGTGGTCTCATGCATTGGATAACTTCTCCTTTGATAACATTCTATTTTTCTTCTTTTATCATTATTTATGACCCTGTAATCAGAGATTTAGTTTCCATTTATCATTCGTATTGAATTTTCTAAAATCTGTGTCATTCTTGAGTCAAAAATGTAATCACGATACCTGATGATAAGACCTTAAATTCTATTGATACCAATTGTTTTCACCTTGTGACATGTTTGAAAAATCAAGATAAAATTCTTAGGAATTCCCTCAAAGATGCCATTTTTACAAATATTTACTTCTTTAAAAATCTCCGGAAGACTGAAATCCCCCATGCTTGCAGAAAAGCCTAGATCATTAGTAAAGATAATCTCATTTTATTGTAAATTTTTAATCACGATAAAAGTATTTGTCTGTCATGTTTATAGTACTTAATGCACATTTTGTAAGGAGTATAAAATTCTGTAGATTTAGTATCTATAACGTTACCTGTTAAATCACCGTAAATTTAACTGAAATATATCACATAGTCTATATATCCTTCATATTATATTACATGCATAAAACTTTTACAAAGGAATACAAAATAAATTGTTTAGTGTAAAAAGGAAGTTATTTCGTCAAAAGTTTCATGTTTCCTTTCCGCCCATCACGCGCAGTTTATTTTCACAACTGTGGGCATTTTACGTCCAGTGTGCAATGTTTTCTATCGTATCATAATTTTAGAGCGTTGAACGCTGCCTCCAATGAAGAAAAAAGTTTATATGCGTCACAAATTACAATCCTACCGTCCAAACAAATCGTCCATTTCCTCTCCTTATTTTTTTTCATTTTTTTTTTGGGGGGGGGGGGGCGGACAAACAGGTTCCTTTGCTCTTGAACATATGTTCCAAAACGTCCTCTCAAGCCCCCTCCCCCCTTTTTTTTGTTTAAGAATTCGTTGCATTAATTACAAACAACTTAAAAAATCCTCCGTTTTTGCAAAATATGTTCCTCATAATACGCTCTAACGTTCTAGTTGTCCTTTTTTTTCGTTTCGAATATCCTATCCAATTGCATTAATTACAAACAAGTTCTTCGCTATTGAAAATATGTTCCTCATCTATGTACATACATCATTCTCTAGTTCACACGCAGAGTTTTACACCCGGGCGATGCCCATGCCCCCTGGGCCCATTCCTTGGACCTCCATACCTTCCTGGGCGATGGCACAATAACCACACCAGTAGTACACACAGCAGTCACCTATAAATGAGCCCTGGATCCCCTTTGCCTCCCGGATTTTCCCGCGTAGAATCACCAAGGGAATGAAGAAAAATGAGCCTATTCCACATAATATGCAGCTCTCCCCGATCGCCTCAGCGTTCTTTCCTACCTGGTAACACGGTACGAAAAACGACAGCAGACAAATTGTCATGTTATCAAAACATCCAAATAGACCATGTTGCCACTCTGCAGACATTTTTTTTGAAGATGTAAAATCTGAATCTAATCCAATTTTTTTTGAAAATGCTTGCACTTTAGAATTAATTTTACAATACCAGTACGCGTTGTTACTTTTTGGATATATACACCCTCTCTTTGACGCATGCGTTGTGGTAAAAACATTTGAGAGAGGTAACCTGTTTTGCCTCTTGAAAATGTCATAAAATTTAAAGTCAGTAACGTAGCTATTGTTAAGAAAATTTCCTGATTTTGTAAACGTTTTGTTTCCCTTTTCCTTATAATAAAAAGGTAATACATAATTAAAATGCGTTTTATCTATTACATAAATATTACTGTACCAAACACTAAAACAGGACAGGAAAATTATTTCGAATTTTTTAAGGAGGTTGAATTTTAAACTAAATTAATTAATATTTGATTCGATTTCCCTTTAAAATCCAACATACTGAAGATTTCCTACCCATAGTTTGTGTAAATCTTGAGGCCCTTGATTAATTTTTTAATCCAATACCAGTATATCAATTTGAATTTATTCAAGAACGACATCATAATTGTTCATATTTGAATCTAACATAAACAGAACATAAAATCGGGAATTCGATCCTTTCTGCCCAGAGGTTCGATAGAAAAGTTCATGTAAATGTTCTTTGTGCTGGTGCCGTAGTTGTTAGCGCGGGGGACTTCGTACCCATAGGTCGTGGGTTCGAATCTCACGTCGCCGGTCATTGCAAAACCATTGTAACCTTGGGCAAGTTACTTTACACTACGTTGCACTCTCTCCACCCAGGGGTAAACCGGATACATGACACAGGAGACGAACTGGTAACGTAAATGAAAAGCACTGGTGCCTAAAGGGCAGCTCTTCTTGTATACATACTCCCGAGGGAGTTGAGAATGCACTTGATTGTACATCCCAAGTGAAAAAAGTCTATGGAAATTAAACTTGAGAATTCAGTAAAGGCTCAACAAATACTCAGTTGAGCCTTAATTGAATTCTAGTTGAATTATTACCATGTAAATGAGGAAGCGCTCTACTTTCCAAAAAAGGAAATTTAGGTGTGATGCTCAACTAAGGCTCAACTTTTTTGTTCTCAACAACTTTCTCATTTGCATACTCAACTAAGGCTCAACTTTGTGGTACTCAACTTTGCATAATTTGCATACTCAACTAAGGCTCAACTTCTGTTACTCAACTTTCTTCTTTTGAATACTCAACTAAGACTTAACTATTTTACACTCAACTGGTCCTGTTTGAATTTATATTAATTAATATTTTAAAGCCAGACGGTTTTTTTTTTTCGGGACCAATGGGGCCAGATATTTTCTAATTTATCAATCAAAAGCAGCTGCATTATCCAGATACACGTATTTTTATTATATATTCTTTTTTCATTTTGCTGTCTATTTGTCCGGAATGACAAGTTTTTGTCGATCAAAATCTCGAGCCATATTTTTTTTTCAAATTGAGTCTTCCTCCCCTGACCCCAACAAACATAATATGGTTAATCGCTCCATTGAAAGATACGAGAAATTTATCAATATGAAATAGAAAATAGAGTGAAATAAGTCTTCCAGATCGTCTGCTGCCAATGTTTACCCTCGCGCCATGTTTGAAACATATTTACGGTGTCTACCAAATACTAAACTTGTTGCACTCAACTTCTTCATTTCTAAAGTCAAAGCGCTCAACACCTGTATTTCCCCAAGTCTTTTAGTACCAGCACTCAACTAGCTCTCAACACCTGAATGTCTCGACGGGCGAATGAATAAATGAATGAATGAAAGAACGAACGAATCCATCCATCCATCGAATGAATGAATGAATGAATGAATGAATGAATGAATATCCATCCATCCATCCATCCATCAATGATTTTAACCATGTTATAATTAGATCCATATGTTCCGATATCATTTTATTTCACAAACGATTTTTTCCGTAGCGGATACGCTGCTGGGAAAATGGATCGTCAGCAGAAAAGTTTCTTCTGTCTTCAATGGTTTTACCTGTACTAAGTATGTCACACTATATATAGATACAAGAATGTATATTGAAATACATTCCTATTGTCGCAGTAACACGACCCAACATCACTTGTTGCGGATCGTTGAATGGCTTCTGAAATTCGTACGTTTTAACTTTAGACAGGTATTCAAGCAATGTCTTACGTTCCTATAGAGACGTATATAAAATATATATGAAAGAAAACTTACCCGTTTTTACTTTAACCTAAATTTATGTTTTCGCCTTACATAAGAATATTGTATATAAGCCAGCCTCGGAAAGGGGTGTTTTAAAAGACATTACGTAACGTAAAATTCATAGTGGTTTGTGTGCCATTCACTGTAAATATTACAGAGGGGGGAGCATAATTTTCTGGTAAAAATTAGACAAAGTTGCATTTCTTTTAATTTTAGAAATAAAAAAAATCACAAAAATTAAAAAAAAATATATCAAAAATTAGAAAAAAAAAATCGAATGGTTAAAAAGAGAGAACATTACGACAGTTATCACAACGATTATAGTCCTTGGGATAGATATCGCCAATGTATGTATAGTATATGTGAATAAGTAAACAATTAAAGTGAAGAAAATAAGGAAGAGATGTCAGAGCAAGACAGGAGAAAGTGACGGAATGTAAAACAATATTCATGTAGGTATAAGACAGGGAAGGGGTGTCAGAACAAAATAAGGAAAGAATGTAAGAAGAAATTATTGAAGAGATGCGCAGGGTAGGGATGTCAGAACAAGATTGGAAAGGAAAGCTAGAAAAAAAATCAAAATAGAGAAGGGATGTCAGAACAAGATAGGGGAGGAATGTAAGAACATCTTAGGAATAAATGTCAGAACAAGATAAGGGAGGGTGACAAAGATACGAAATGGATATCAGAAAGATATAAGTAAAAGACATCAGAACAAAATGGAAAAGGGGTCACAAAACAAGCTACGGACTGGATTAATGAACAAGATAGAGAATGAATGGCAGAACAAGATAGGGACTGGATGACCGAACAAGATAGGGAAAGTGTGTAAGAAACAAGATAGGGAATAAATGTCAGAATAAGATATATAAGATAGAAGGTGACAAAGATATGAAATGGATATCAGAAAAGGATAAAGAAGAAACGTCAGAACAAGGTGGAAAAGGGATGACTAAACAAGGTAGGGACTGGATGATTGAACAAGACAGAGAAGGAATATCAGAACAAGATTGGGAAGGAATGACGAAACAAGATAGAGAAGGTGGTCAAATCAAGATATGGAGGGTATATCAGAACGAGATAGGGAAAAAATGTCAAAAGAAGATAGGAGAGGGATTTCAGAACAAGATAGGGAAGGGATGTCAGAACGAGATAGGAAATAATATCGGAACAAGATAAGGAAGAAATGTCAAAACATGTCAGGGAGGGGATGTCAGATCATGGTATGGAAGGGGTTTCAGTATAAATTGTGGAAGGGATATTAGAACAAGATAGAGATGAGAATTCAGAACAAAATAGGACAGGACTGTCTGAACAGGACAAAACAGGGATGTCAATACAAAATAGGAAGTAATGTCAGAACAAGATAAGAAAATAATGTCAGAACAAGATAGGACAGGACTGTCTGAACAGGACAAAACAGAGATGTCAATACAAAAAAGGAAGTAATGTCAGAACAAGTAATGTCAGAACAAGATAGGACAGGGATACCAGAACAAAATAGGGTCTACAGGTACGCCTCAGAACAAGATAGGGAAGGAATATGTCAGAAGATGAAGAAAGGTATGGATTCCTACAGCTGCATTTGAAGTTAATGTGTTCCAAAAATGCCAGAGCTGAGATGAGTAAATTACTTTAAATACGTATCAGAGCTAAGACTTGCGAAAGTAATGTACGTCTTATTAACATAAGGTGTTCATTTAGATTTTCAGAATTTTTGCGAAAAGGTACTTTAAGAAAAAAATTGACATAAAACACCTCGTGACGTTGTGTCGCGTTTCTTGTACATGTACTGATAGACCAAAATCATGTAAGGCCATAGTAATCAATATTTTGTTTTACGTCCCGATCGTTTCCTTGAATATACCCTTCCGCCAGGCATAAGAACATACAAACACACGATCAATGTGAAGGAACTTGGAAAGGAAGTCTAAAACATAACAGAAATATTTCTTTAAATAAGGTGGAGGATTCCAAAGTTATTTTTAGAAAAACCACAATTGAATCTCTTGATATTAATATTGGAATAAGCATTTTAAAGTACAGTACTCAAGATTAACTGATGTTGGTTTTACCTGACAAAATGCATGTTTGTGTGTGTTTTTCTGAGAAATTCTCCTATAAGGTACCCGACCGCGGATGTAAAACAAAATATTTCATTACTATATATATATATGGCCTAAAGAAAACGAAAAAGCTGAATCAGCGACTATTTATTGCTTTATTATTTTATTTGACTTGCAACAAGGAAAGATGATTATTTGATTTATTGTCGTTTTACGACATTTCGATCGATGATCGACTTAAAAACACACAACTTAAAAATATGCATGTAAATGAGAAAAAAAAATATATGTGAAACGTTCTTCTCACCATTGGTGATCATGTGATGGCTGAAATGAATGACGAAAGAATTTATAAATATCTTCCAATGTGCACGCCATTACATCTGTATGACAGAATATATAGTTACTATGATCAAATTTTCCAAATCTGATATGATAAATGGACATACGTACATACAGACAAACAATTCGATCCCTATATAAGAGACATTCTACATCATAATGCAGGAGTTCAATTACGAACACAAAGTTAGTCTACGTTATTTGATAGACGTGAACCCAACCTCTAAAATACTGGGAAACTGCTAGTCTCTTAGTCAACGGATTGAATGCTATACATTCGGGCTCGTATTCCAATAATGCTAAAATCCGAACAATGGCACCCTCCAGATTTAACAGAACGAGTTGCTGATTGGCTGTTCCCACTATGATGTAATCATCTATCAGGCAAATACCTCGTGGTTTTCCGCTCAGCTCCCTTTCCCACAATCGTTTTTCTGTGAAGGAAATGCAGACAAGTTTATCGTTCTTGACGTCCGATACATACACAACTCTTTTGGCGAAATTCACCGCAATGTAGATATGAAATAACAGTGGTACAGACTCGTGCGGTGCAGCATATTTTCTTATTGTGTGTATAGTTTTCCCCTTTTCGTCTAAAATGGCGATATGTTTCTTTGAGGTTCCTACGTCCACGGCAACTGCAAAACCGGAACCGGAAGTCGATATTCCGTGACTGTTTCCGTTAAGAATGAAACATTTTGAAGTCTCATAAACCTTTTTATTCGTAAGGTTATAAAAGTAAACACGACGGTCACACGTCACAGCTACGTCACAACCGGAAGCTGAAGTCACTGCTCTGCAATTTTCCGTCAAGCGTCTCGATAACACAGGGTGGTATTTGGTATCGAATACTTTCATTTCGTTACTTCCGTGATTCAGAATAACAAGCCGACCGTCCATTAGCCATGCTATACTCTTCCTGTTAAAATCCTTTTCATCCGATTTCAATTTCGTAACATGACTCAAGGAGAAATTAACATCAATTCCACAACTAGCATCGATCGAGCCGAGACTGCCACATGGCTGCTCGGTACTCTGGTGCGAAACTTCCGAAGATCGGCGGCGAATCAACGAAATTTTACCAGATGACGTTAGAGAAGCTCTTGCAACGGCAGTCCCCGCTATCGAAACAGGAACCGGAACCTTTGGTAACGAATCAGCTATTGATTTAGTCCGTTCTCGTCTCGAAATCACAGGGTTCGAAGATAGTACGGCTAGATTCATAATTGCACCAGATAGTTTTGAATTCCGTTACATGACTGTTCAAAATCAGCTCCTCTCTCTCTGTCTCCAGTTTGTTTATACAGCAGTTCAATACACGTGCTTATTTAACCCCAAATTTACTATCAGTTCACTTCATTTAATCTTTTTCACTCTAATCCTCATAATTTCATCTAATTCCTGTATATACACAATAAACACTTCCGCTAATCCACAATTGAATTTTAAGCGGCAAATGCAATTTAAAACCACTTTGAATAGTCGATCTAAAACCTGGATTAATTACTATGAAATTATGCCAAATTTCGGCTTGAGACTTTGGCTAAGTTTCGTTGAAATACACATTCAGAATATAAGTATCGTATTAAATTCAATAGGAATTAAACTTTAATTGCTTTTGATATGGGTCACTCTGAGGTTTCCCCTTGAGGTCACTCTGTAATATATTAATAGCCAGTCTGTATTATTATAAAAGTTCAACAAAATATGATTCAGACGTAAGTGTATACAACAATTTCAATATCGAACAATAACAAAACGATTCTGATATACATGGAAAATGGTTATTCAGAAGGGGGGGGGGCGACATCCCCACCCTTTCACTAATGTGAGTACGTAGCTGCTCACAACAGTTACTGATTGTGAATTTGAAAGGTATCGCAGGGAATAACCTGGATTTGTAAAGGCAGGGGCCATTAAAATGGGCCAATGCCCCCTCTCTTTATTAAATGTATATAAAATTGACCAAAAAAAAAAAAAAGAGGGGCCAATTGAAAAAAATCAGGGGCCATTTAGCCAAATTGAGGTGCCGATGAACTCTTATTTGGGGTCGAAGACCAAAATCAACGCATATTTGGATAGTTTATATAGGGGGCCCTTTCATATTTGAAATCAGATTTCTCCTATCTCAAATAGTTTTCTCATAATTTCACAATGGCCCCACCAAGGATTATCCCTGGGATCATCAGACTATTTGAATATTCTATACTATTTCATTTACTTTTCTTCATAATGGGCTTTCATTATACAGCAGGACTTCGGTTCCCTCCTGTCCTAAAATGTGTTCGCCCCCCCCCCCCCCCCCCCCTCCTAAATCCATGTCTAGATATGAAAACAGGCAATGACATAATCTTGCCTCGTCAAATGTAGGTATCGATATCACATCATCATCAAGAGGGTCTGAACTTCGCACTTCTATCATACTAAACAAGTGTCGGCCATCAATAGGGTCTGAACTTCGCACTTCTACCATACTAAACAAGTGTCGGCCATCAATAGGGTCTGAACTTCGCACTTCTATCATACTAAACAAGTGTCGACCATCAGTAGGGTTTGAACTTCGCACTTCTATCATACTAAACAAGTGTCGGCCATCAATAGGGGCTTAATTTCGCACTTCTATCATACCAAACAAGTGTCGACCATCAGTAGGGTCTGAACTTCGCACTTCTATCATACTAAACAAGTGTGTCGACCATCAAGAGGGTTTGAACTTGGCGCTTCTATCATACTAAACAAGTGTCGACCATCAAGAAGGTCTGAACTTGGCACTTCTATCATACTAAACAAGTGTCGGCCATCAATAGGGGCTTAACTTCGCACTTTTATCATACTAAACAAGTATCGACCATCAGTAGGGTCTGAACTTCGCACTTCTATCATACTAAACAAGTGTCGACCATCAAGATGGTCTGAACTTCACACTTCAACCATACTAAACAAGTGTGTCGACCATCAAGAGGGTTTGAACTTCGCACTTCTACCATACTAAACAAGTGTGTCGACCATCAAGAGGGTCTGAACTTCGCACTTCTACCATACTAAACAAGTGTCGACCATCGAAGGGGTCTGAACTTTGCACTGTCGACCATCAAGAGGGTCTGAACTTCGCACTTCTATCATACTAAACAAGTGTCGACCATTAGTAGGGTCTGGACTTCGCACTTCTATCATACTAAACAAGTGTCGACCATCAAGAGGGTCTGAACTTCGCACTTCTATCATACTAAACAAGTGTCGACCATCAAGAGGGTCTGAACTTCGCACTTCTATCATACTTAACAAGTGTCGAATATTAAGAGGGTCTGAACTTCGCACTTCTATCATACTAAACAAGTGTCGACCATCAAGAGGGTCTGGACTTCGCACTTCTATCATACTAAACAAGTGTCGACCATCAAGAGGGTCTGAACTAAGCACTTCTATCATACTAAACAAGTGTCGACCATCAAGAGGGTCTGAACTTCGCACTTCTATCATACTAAACAAGTGTCGGATATCAAGAGGGTTTGAACTTCGCACTGTCGACCATCAAGAGGGTCTGATCTTCGCACTTCTATCATACTAAACAAGTATCGGATATTAAGAGGGTCTGAACTTCGCACTTCTGTCATACTAAAAAAGTGTCGACCATCAATAGGGGCTTAACTTCGCACTTCTATTATACTAAACAAGGTCGACAATCAAGAGGGTCTGAACTTCGCACTTCTATCATACTAAACAAGGTCGACCATCAAGAGGGTCTGAACTTCGCACTTCTATCATACTAAACAAGCGTCGACCATCAAGAGGGTCTGAACTTCGCACTTCTATCAAACCAAACAAGTGTCGACCATCAAGAGGGTCTGAATTTCGCACTTCTATCATACTAAACAAGTGTCGACCATCAAGAGGGTCTGAATTTCGCACTTCTATCATACCAAACAAGCGTCGACCATTCCAATAGCATAAACTGCTGACTTGAAACTACCCCAATCGCAGAAATTTAACTTCAAATTACCATTCAGATTTGCTGTCTTTTCGCTGTAAATGGCTTGTATATGTCATGAAGACACAAGGCGATGGGGTGACGAACACGTGCACCTAAGTTTTATACCCTCGTTTCGTAGAAAGGATATCTTTATTTTGTTCTGTCTGTCTGTCCATCTGTTTCAATAGTTTGATTGTTTGCTTTTTTCCTGCCAGAAATTTAAACTTGCGCATAACAGTGACTGATGTGGCCTTAATACCAGTACTTCGCATGTACTAGTACATTCCTTACAAGACTTTTCTTTTAGTATTGCGACAGACGGAATAGAACACGAGACCTTCTGCTACATATGTATCTGGGCAGATGCACTTACCGACTGAGCTAACCCGGCACGGTACCCAAACCGTCACACTCCATCCCGCCTTTTGGGGTTCCAAAAGTTGTTATAACCGGAAACATTTTAAAGAAAAACAAATAAATCCCTGGTTCTCCACCATAGTTACCCTAAACCACACGCAACTCACGAGGTTCACTCTCAAGGCTGCAAATAATGTGACGGGCGGAATGGTAAATGTGGCCGGTCCGGGAATCGAGCCCGAGACCTTCTGTTATCTGGGCCGACGCTCATACAGACTGAGCTAACCAGGCACGATACCCGAACCGCCAGAGTGATCGAGGACCTGGTGACCTTGACCTTGCATGTCGGGGAGTTTGACTTATCCTACACACGAAACGAAAATGCAACTTGAAACCAAACCAGTGTTGTTACAAGAGGAGAGATTCAACAAAAGAAATTAGACACAATTTTATTGTTACATTTGGATCAAATCCTTTCTTTCTGTAACAATTTTATAGTTAATTCAACAAGGAATTCAATAAAAAAAAGTTAATATCCGTGTTCAATAATGTTCTAATGAAAAATTATCCCTGGTCAGGGAAAACTCACAAAATAATAAGGGAACAAATTAAAACAATCCAAACAAAGAAAAAGTACGGACAACCGTACGTGACAGACATTCAGTCTGACATATACACTTATGTCAGAAATGGCACTCCATACATTCTCTTAAAATTACATGAATAAAATAAAACGCGATCAAAGCTCAATGTAAAAAAAAAGTACGGAGAACCGTACGTGACAGACATTCAGTCTTAACATATACACTTATGGCAGAAATGACACTCCATACATTCTCTTAAAATTACATGAATAAAATGAAACACGATCATGTATAAATGCTCAATGTCTTTTGAATCGGGTAAAAAAAATATGGACGGTAATGAACTACTGAACATTTTGATTAAAAGTGCTACCATGATAAAATGTTAGTAGATTCTAAGATCATAACAATTCAAAATTACTTTAAAATAAAATATGAATCAAAGTATTAAAAAATAGGCGTGGTCTCTATTCCCTTAAAGAGGGGATTCCAACATCGTTTTATTCAAATGTTGGATATAGTTTTAGTTAAGGCCCCCGATACTGTGATATCCATATGTTTTGAGTCTTAAAATAGACAAATGCATTAAATTTTATTTTTAACCTTTTTCTGTGAAAATATTAATTTTTTAGAGATTGGGACCTCGCGACATTAGGCAGACGAATAGATAGACAAGGTGGGTCATCTAATCTTAGTTGCCCCCTTCATTTCGTTTCCGGAGGGGATCGAGGGACATTATGTTATTATATCATCCCATCTCCTTCTAAACAAAGACTTAACAAAATTCATTGATAAAAAAGTACATCTATGTGTATGTATCCTTAATATCCTCCGAAAAGAGTCGTTACAATGATTGATTTATCAAATGTCACGGTCCAAAATTGGTCTTTAAGCTGCCGTATTGAACCCTGATCTATTCTAACACCGGGTAAGGTCTTTCCCGCCATATCCAATGCGTGTTCGATATCACATGCATCAAGTAAAACCTCATTGGTTCTTTTTGGCGGGACGCCATTGGCGGTTGCTATGGTGAGATGCGCACTTCTTCCGGAAGCAGGTAAATCATGGAATTCTGGGATTTCGGTATCGTCCATAATGCTAACTTGTTCATCAACATATTTCTTCTGAAGATGTGCTTTATCGTTCTCTTTTTCTTCGGGTTTGTCGTACAGTTTCAGAGCTTCCGGTAACAATTTAACTCTCATGCCCACCACCTCTGACGAAATGACCATCCCCGTTAACTCTATCGCGAAGGCTTTGCCGATAGAACTTTGCACCTCAGGACTTTCATGATACTCCTTCCTTCTAACGGCTGGATTTTTAGGCGAGCCCAAGAATTTTGCTGTGCAGTGGAGTATTTTCCCCGAATTGCCTTTGTCCATGCTGAAGTACTCTAGTATTTGTGGATCAGGATACTCTGAAAAGACAAACACTAATATATTCTTGAAATTCTTTGCAAAATGTACGTGATTATTAAAAATGCAAAATACTGACTTCTCTCAAGAGTTCTGTACACATATAGCCTTGAAATTTATGAAGGAAATGGTATCCAACCGGCACATCCTTTTGATCTCAACTTCATCTTTCCAATTACATTGATCACTCATCTGCTTATTTACATTGCAAGTTGAATATTCCAACAAGTTTCATTTAGATGGACGTTTTTAAAAACATCAAAGTTATATTCTGAAATTGGAGTTTCCATGTACATGTTCTATATTCATATTTTTGAATTTTCAGGAGGAAAACAACGATATATCGGTATCAATACAGAAAGAACACATCGGTACCAAAACAGAAAGAACACATCGGTACAAATGTAGAAAGAACACATCGGTACCAAAACAGAAAAAAACACATCGGGTATCATTACAGAGAGAACACATCGGTACCAAAACAGAAAAAAACCCATCGGGTATCAATACAGAAAGAACACATCGGTACCAATACAGAAAGAACACATCGGTACAAATGTAGAAAGAACACATCGGTACCAATACAGAAAGAACACATCGGTATCACTACAGAAGGAGCACAGGATTCTCCAGAAGGCTGATCGTGGAAATATGTATTTCAATATTAACAATACTAACCGTTTGTATCCCCAAACATATTCAGTCTCAGCTGGGCGTTTTTCCTCACACATTCCAACATGCACTTCTTGGATAGCTCCATCAGTGAATCAGACGCGGTCGGGTTCAAAAACCAGCCGTAATAAAATGGCACATATTCCTCATATGACCTCAGTTTCTTCTGAATCGTCTGCAAGTCAACTTGATGACGATTTCTCTTCGCCAATTCGGCTGCGTTGTTTCTCCAACTGGTTCTGGGACTGACTAAAATATAGGTGTATCCGAACTTCCTCGCAAGGTCAACGTAAGCTTTGAATTCCCATCTTCTGATGTTTGTATTGTCTATGATAATAATCCTCTCACCTCGTCTGCAAGCGTCGTCTGCTTTAGCCTGACACATCTGGTGATTCGCGCTCAGTTCACTCTTATTGAAGCGATATTCCCCATCCTTCATAAAGTAAGCGTCTGACGAGCAGACGACACTGAAGGGATATTTCTTAAGGATTTCATCCACGAGTGTTGATTTACCGGAACCAGGCAGGCCGCGCATGATCAACATGGTCCGTGATTGGCTGCTTTGAAGGTATTGCCTCGTTGTGGCATCCTGAAGGAACGGGAAGTCAGCCGTGCTTCTTTCTACATGTGAAGTTGAGGGTTCTTCGGCATGACCGCTTGGTTCGTGTCCTACTCTCAAAGACAGAGTCTGTAAGAAAAAGAATATAGACAAATAAATTATATACATGTATATAACAGCGAGACTACCAACCGTATATTGGAATTCCTTTGCCTCTTAATTGCAAGATACACATACGTAAAAGTACAGAAAGATGTATTTCCTTCGGAACTGTATATATGTCGGTAAATTACACAAATGATGTATGTCGACATGCAATTCTTAAATGACAACATTAAAGACGACGCAAGAATGGCTGTCAAATAACTGTACACGTTCTATCATGATGATCATCCGACTGATGGATGAAGAGATGCTTTGCTTATTTTGAAATCTGGTAGAAAAGACGGACGAACAGATAGACACACAACATACCCTACGGCTTTATTGTCCTTTCCATTGTAAGACTAAGGGTATCTAAATCTTACACTACATGGGCGGATCCACTGATAACTGGAAGGGAAGTGGGGGAAGGGGGGGGGGGGAGCAAGTTCGAGGTCAATATCACAAGGGCAAAATTATAGTATCCATGGAAAGGTCTTGTCACAATGAATATACATGTGAGATATGAAAGCTCTATCACTCACCATTCGAAAGTTATGGCCAAGGTTAAAGTTTTCAAAAGTAGGTCAAACTAAAAGCCTTGGTCTAGATCATAAGGTCAAAAATGTTGGTATTCATGGAAAGGTCTTGTCACAAGGATACACATTTGAAATATGAAAGCCTCATCACTCACCATGCTTTCCAATTCAAAAGTTATGGCCAAGGTTAAAGTTTTTGCAAATGGACCGACCAAAAACTATATGCCCTCGAATCTCCTATTGTGGTGGCACAAAAACCCGGAAAATTCAGCAATTTGACGAATTCTAAAGGGAGACGTGTGTCCTATTACTTCCTGATTGTTATTTACCCCCCCCCCCCCCTCTTTTTCCATTATGGTCTGCGCGCGTGCTTTTATCATGTGTTTATGACAATTAACAAAATCCTCACCTCCATTCTTCGAACCACACAGTCTCCATTTTCGCCTAGATCTTCCATACTTTATACATTCGACAATAATAAAACTTAATAAGAATTACTGTAGTTTAAACTACATGATTTTTTAACACATTTTTCTCTATTTCCTTGCTAAATATTGCGGAAGGAAACGGGCATCACGTCAATATACTAAATGTGCGATTCTGAAATAAAACATGTATATATCCATTTAAAAAAAACATATACAAATTATCCCAAAACAGAACACCACTGCGACTTGCATGTCTGTATGCGAATTCTTAATATTTTCAGTTCAATCAATTTACATGTAAAGTGCATGCATAATTTATTATACAAGCGTTATCTTCCGTTATCGATAATTTAAATCAGCCTTGCAGTTTGCATGTTTAGAAATAATCAAATTTATCATTTACAGTTGTTTTAAAAGCAAAATTTAAATCCCTGAACAATAATAATTGCATTCTTTTATTTTATGGTGACGCTCTAATCGGGGACGAAAGAGGGTGATACATGACCAGAGTACCCCTTTCCCCCTGGTTTCTTTATCCATTTTTACATGTAATTTTCATCTCATGTTTCAACCTTTGTGAAAATGGGCCCCTCCCCTAGATTTTTTTTAAGTACCTCGTCTCATATCTTTTTTTTTTAAATAACACATCCAGAAAATTAAGATTTTTTTTCAATTGTACAGAAAAAAAAGATAACTCATACACACCACTGACTGGTAGAATCTTGAGATTTTGGAAACGACAAATATTGTACTTCGTAAACTCTCCGTTCTTCCTGGGAATAAAATCTTTGATAAATTGAAAGGGTGACAAAAGGGATTGCATTCAAACTTGCAAGCACCTGCGGTCAGGAGGATTTTATTTCCAATTAAAACTTCAGTGTTTTGTGTGTATGGAAGGGGGGGGGGGCAGAATTTCTCATTTAGCAACTTATCTTTATACAAGCGCAATCTTCATTTGACATGACGTATTATGATACAGCGAAATTTGTCCAGGGTCTGTCTATGTAAAGTACTTTTGTCGGATAGTAACTTCTATATTCTTAACTCACATTTTGTACAATCCAATCCTTTCGGATGCCGGTATTTCATGACCTTAAGTCAAGGCCACACTGCAAAGGTCAAAGTCAATGTGGACTTCGATCAAGTTTGGTTTTAAACTTATATCCAAGCAATAATAATCGAATAACTTCTTCTAGTATAAGCTAATCCGAAAAAAAGTCATATTTGGTACTAGTACTAGGGCTGGGACGATACGGGTCTCGAGCGTATCGATACGTATCACGATATAGTGTCTACGATACGATATGTATCACGATATTTCTGATGTATATTGCTATAATGAGGATCCAGGCTGTATAGAATGAAACTCAAGTATAACATTAAAATATTTTGATAAAGACTATATTTTTCTAGATCCTGGAATAATCCAGATTTTAAAAAATCCCAAGCAAGTGAACAAACTTTTCAACTTTTGAACAATAACATCACAAGTTATTACTGATAGACAGAGGCTAGTTAGCTACAAGTTAAACTACAAGAACAAATCTATTCCCTTTGCAATTATGTTTTCCCCTTAACATGTATTTATACTCTTTTTTGTATGTTCATTTTCTCAGTAACTGCATCGACAAGACAAGCCATGAATTGGTGAATAAGAGGACCTCTTGCTCTCAGTTTAAGTTCATGAATTTATGTAACCCCCCCCTCCTCCTTTTTTTTTCAATACATGGAATTACATTTTATATCTCTCTTTTCAGTTCCCCTTCCTGTTTGAATAATCCTAGACTTATTTTTTTTTTCATGAGAAAATCTTATTAAAAAGTATAACAATCATAACACACGCTCCTTTCTCTACAATATTGAAAGGATTACAGCATAATTGTTCTTTAAATGTGTTTGATTTTATTCGATGGATACATCTTGCACTTTGATTTTTTTTAGGACAAACGGTTTCCGTCTCTGTACGTTTTATTTTATGTACAGTACATGTATTAACAAAATTTTGAGAGAGAGAAAGAGAGAGAGAGCATGTGCGTTAATCACGTGGACGTAATCTACTAATCTTTTATGATTTTATTCTCGAGTTAAAGTTGTCGCTGACGTGAATAGAAAATATAATAGATATATATAAAGATCGTAGTAGACAGACGTTTTTTTCCTTCTTCTTCAAAAGGCTGTTTTCGAGGTTCAATCAAGGATTGACACGAGTGGGTTTAAGATTGCGTTAGATACGGATTCTGAAAACTTAACTGTCGCCGCTTAAAATTTTTTAAACGAACATGAGTTTGAGTAGACAAAATATCTGTAGGATTCCCGCTAGCCGCGGAAACGGACAACGACACGGATCAACAAAATATCCAAGTGCCATTGGTCGTTCCTGCGGCTAGATTCCCACAAACCACAGGCTGGATATGCGTATGCATTTCTAAAAAAAATTTGAAGCGCATACGCATATCCAGGCGATCTTTCCGCCTGTACCGCAAACTATATTCATGTAAAATTGACAATTATACTGTAATGCATTGTGCGACGGAGCAAACATAGGAAGATTAGTCAAGAAAAACATCTTAACCCTTTTAAGTCAATAAGTCACACGTTTCAGTTAGCCCGAAACTTTCAATCGACGAAGTTAACGAGCGTTTTCATGCCTTTGAATGGAGTTAAAAATGGGTCCAGATATCGCGATATAGCTCCGACGTATCGATACGTGTATCGTGGAACACCGTATCGCGATTTATCGATATATCGATGTATCGTCCCAGCCCTAGGTACTACTAATCCTTATGAAACACAAATGTGTCAGGACCTCGAGTCAAAATCATGTTTTTAAGGTCAAGGCTATTTCTTCCTAAAATTAACATGGAATTTAATGGAATGGAATGGAGTTTAATACAAAGAACTTCTTTATGTTTCATATTAAACCTGATTATATCATACTTGGTACACTGATTTGAATATGATATCACAGAGATGTTGCCTAGAACCTAAGGTTTTGACCTTTAACCAAGGTCAAAGGACAAAGATCAAGTTTAGACTTAGTGTGCAGTTGATGGGTAACACTTTGCCTGCTCTATAAGTTTTCATTGCCTGACTTTTCACAATATTTCAAGGCTTTATTGTCCAGAATCCAAGAAGGTGTCACGACTTTTAAACAAGGTCACAAGTCAAAGGTCAAGATATACTTTTCAATGTCTCATTTCATTACAGTAATGTTTTCACAGAAGTACAATCTATTTCCTTGAACTCAGTTATTTTACATGACCTTGAACTGGGAGATCATATTTGGAAGATCTAGGTCAAAGTGTGGGTTGTTCGTAAAATCTAAACAATCTATATATATAATTTACCCAGCCAGCATGGATATGAAGAACACTTCACAGACTGTTTAGACCTGCAGGGCGATCGATGTACGATGAAATCTCCCTGTCACAATTTTTCGATGCTTGATACTATACATTTGTATCATGATAACGATTTCAAATTTATTTCAAATTGGTGTAGCTTTAGATGTCATTTAATACCAAAATTGGTGAAAATGTTGCTAAAGACTGAATTATGTTGTATATGAATTATGAAATGTTTGCCTTTTATTATAAGAATTGAATGTTTATTTTTGCCATTTTATTGGATGATGAAATGTCAGTTGTCGTATCACAAATTGTGTAAAACCGCGTAGCGTAGCGAAGCGGTTTTACGCAAAATTTGTGATACGACAACTGACATTTCATCATCCAATAAAATGGCAAAAATAAACATTCAATACTTATAATTACCAAACATATGAATTTATTCCGAATTCGTACAAATTCTAAGGAAAATAAAAGATTGAGTACGTGGCGTATGAAATATTAAACTGGTACGAACTAGTTCCCTAACAACAAAAATGTTCGAGAGGAAAAAAAAGCAAGCCGACATTTAATCTGGAAAAAAAGCATTTCCCCCTTCAGAACCTCAGCATGTTTTACCTATTTGCACTTACTGCTGTACCGTTATGACGTAATTTGTGACGCGTTGTTTATCGAAGGCAGCAGACATGACAGTTGAAAGTAGAAAATGAAGCAATTTGTGTTGGGATTTATACGGACTCTCAGACAGCATTTCTTGTACCTGTAGATCTTATGTGTGAAGAAAAAAACACGTTGTTAAGATCTACAGGTATCGGAATATCAGCTGTAAATTATTTCATAGGAATCAGAATGAAATCGGCATGACAAGTTTGGTAAGTCGCGATTGCGTAGCTTTTGCTCAGTACTTTCAAATTAATTCATCCTACATGTTGTATATCCATGTGTATTAGATAAATTCGAGGATTTTAGAAAAATAAAGGACAAGTTTTTTCATGCATTTCTAATAAGTCAATCAAAATTTCCCTAGAAACACAAGAAATCCGTCAACAAACTGCCGTTCATGTTCACTTGTTGCAGTTTTCAAATCATGCGCGTAGCAACCGATGTAATCTCGGCAAACATTCACAGTACTGTGCTGTGATGTTTATGAGTCGACACATGGAACTGTCCCTAGTTTTAATGGATTATTTGAGACCATTGTATTGTTTATTTCATGCGTTAGACAATTCTTGATTTCTGTTGCGTTAGTGTGAAAGTAGTTCCGGTCAATTTTGACATTTTATCATCTCATAACGGAAGTCACAATAAATGCGATCGACCAATCAAAATGCTTAGAATCAGATAAACAAACACATTGGGTAATTATAAAATGGTGAAAGAGTACAATGTTCTTTTCAAAATTGTGTTATTCAAAATAAGTGTGATCATGGTGATGGCAATGCATGTGTTACATGTATCTGTCCGCATATTCTCGAATGGTTGACCTTAATTACAGCTGCAGTAAAGAAATTATAACTTGCTGTTTCACATGAAACATCCAAAATTCTTGTTTGTGATAAGATATGCTTTATTACATTACAAAACATACCACAAAAGGGTCTGCAAGGGGATACATGTAGATGATGAAATAGTTCAGCAATATATTAATATAAAAAAAGAGATATATCTTTAATAAGACATTGCCAACGATTCAAATCACAGCATATTACAGGTACATGTAGGTGAAAAAGTGGTGCACAATTTTGCATGCACATGTATAAAGATCAAACCAATATATGTCATGTGGAACCTTCATTGATGGACGCACTTTTATATAATACATGGGGACAATAGGAGATGCGGGGAGAGCAATGAACTTCTCATATAACTGTGGAGAATCATAGGTATGCAAGAGTTACCCCCTTATCCTTTTCCCCATTACACATATACTACAGAAGGACAGACATTCTTACATTGCCTGGAAGCCTCACAAAAGCAAGTTACCCAACAGCGCAACAGAGAAGTGATATTTAGCTGTATTCTCCAGAGAACAGCTGTAACTAGCTGCAAGCCCCTCCTCCCCTCCCCACTGTAAGCTAGTCTACTATTGGTGCCAATATTTCTGTATAAAAATCAACAATATTGAATAAGAACTAAACATGTGCATTTGCTCAGCCCATTGTCTGTCAGAAAACATACTACAGCACAATAAGATCTAAACTAAAAAATCCAGTCTCTCCGCTGCCGCTAAAAGAGACTGAATCCCACAATGTTTGTTATAGAACGAAGTCTGATGACCAATCAGAACGAAGGATCCAAATATCACGTGATCAAATTTCTTTATCATCCGTTCTGATTGGTCGGTTCTCCGAACTTTCGCTTTGCCTGTTTAGCATGTTTAGTTTGGTAGGGATCAGTTAAAAATTGGCAAAAACGAAGCGAGAAAAAAATAAGTTAGGTGGGTAGAGGTAGTTTGATAAATGTTTTCTTTAGTCCCGTCAACAAGAAAATCAATATTTCAGACCTTCTAAATGGAAAAATTGTTGGGCAACAGTTTCATTCATCTTCGTTCTGTAACAACCATAGTGGGGGTTCAGTCTCTTTTAGCGCCAGCACTGCTGGCAGCAGAGAGACCTGATTATTTAGTCTAAATAATAGGAGCCAAAAATCAACCCAAACAGGAAGGACATAATGCACATACCGGAGTTATTTCCTCTAGTGAAGTTTTCTTTGTTATTGTTGTCTCTTTTTTCGTTTTCTTCTCACCAAGGGAGTACGTAGCCCTGGGTACAGACGGGAGTGGCATATCGTAGTCTGTCGCATCAAATTCTTGTCGCAAATCATCGTAATCGTGTCGCTTGTCGCGGCAACATACAGACAGAACTTTACCCATGTTAAAAATATGTAATTTTGCTAGATTTTCATGAAAATATTGCTGTAATGTGCAAGATGTTGTTGCAATCCAACTCTCTTGTTTACTTTCGGTTTGAGCACAAACCAACGAACCCGACAATTCATTTGGCAAGTGCTCGCTGGAATAAAAAAAAAATGAATATATAAAATAAGACATAAAACTTTAATTTACTCATTCAAATAATTTGTTTTTGTTTTTGTTTTTTATTTCAATAGTCATTCTTATTCAAAATAAGCTTTTTATAGTGATGTTTTTATAATAATGCGGAAGGGTTCGAACTCTATACCTTCAAACCAATTTATTTACGCTCATCAGTGATGCTTCCAGCCAAATTGCTTTTTATAAGCCGCGAAAATTCATTTTAGTACCGCCTTCTGGTTTTATTCAGTGGCGGATTCAGGGTTGAAGAATATACGTGTTCATTTAATTCCAAAACACTGTGATGTTGAGTGAACCAAGGATCGACTTATAAACTGTTATAAGTCCTTGAGTGAACTACTAGAAGTTGAAAAGCGACATTATAAGTATACTAGTAATAAATAATGTTGTATCTTTTGGGAAACTGAGCACTTTTAAAAAGCTTCATGGGTATTTCGGGGTTCCTACTTTTAGGACTCGAATTTGCCTAAATGCACATATGGTGCACTGAACAAAATTGTAATTATGAGAATACTTTGCGCGGCTAAAATGACGGGTGTTGTTAGCAAGCTGGGGATGCTTACTCTTCCCGGGTACCTGATCTTATCTCCATTGGAAATTCTATAAACAAACCTACAACGATCTTTTCGGAAAAATGAATGATTATGAAAGACAAAGTGCATGTCCCGACGATGTTCCACCAGAGAGCACCTGCTCGACAACAAGTTTCCAATTTCACTCTACCAGCCATGTATGTTTCGGATATTGAATCCTCATTGATCAGCGTTTCAGGCCAAATTGATCCTGTGAAGATAAATAAATAAAGATAAATTTAGATTTCAATTATTTATTTTGTCAAGAATGAACGACTTCAAATTCTGCGTAAGGTTCCAATATACAGTTTTAGTTTCGTATTCGAAGAAATGGCCAGGGACGATTTTTTTATTTCTAAGTGTTGAGACTTGAATTTTTTGTAGTAGGCACATTTAATGAAAAAAACTTGGAGTTTTGGGGTTTATATGAGTTTGGAAGGATGCAAAGAAGAGAACTGGACATCAATTTTAGCCATTGGTCCATATAGTAAACAGCGATAGGAGACAAAGGCGAAGCGAGTACCGCGCGTCCTGGGCTCCTGATGCCGGTAGTGCCGGAGGGATATTTCGCATTCTCCCGGATATATCTGAAAATCCAGATGATGAAATTTCAAATAATTTTTCATGATGAAAGCTACTGATGTTCTCTTTCAATTCAGTATTAAATGATGTAGATCATGTTTTGAGAACAATGCTGTGTTGACCTCACTATTTGGGCTACTGCATCCATTGAACGCTTGCGCTCGACTGCCATTTTCACATAGTTCGATACTGATTAACGATTAAACAGTAAATCTGGATGCAATGATTTTCACATGTTTTGTAGGTCTAGATGTATTGATTGTACTAAGGGCTGGTTCATTAAGTTATGTAGAATACTTTAGAAGTCTAATGACTTCAACTTTAGCATAACAAGCATACTTTTTGCGCTATCGGAACAGTGCGCGAATACTGTATATTGGAACCTAAAGGAGGGAGGGTATCTCCTACCAGACCCGATTGCAGCACCCATAGCAAAGGCTTAAGCACCAAAACACCCGATAAGAAAACACAGAGTAGACCACAGGGATTTTTCACACTTCCGGTTGCTCTATTTACTACGGGTTATTATTAGATTATTAGGGCGTAAGTTTCTAATATAATGAGCAGAAGAAATAATCTCTGCGGACATGGACAACACAATGAATCCAAGCAATTAAAGACACAAATAATAGTGATGCAAAATCTTGACACGACTTGAAGTTTTTGATAAAATTATGGAATTTCTGAAAATTGTGCAGTCATTCGCTCAGTTAACGCGATTTTTTTATGAAACTTTTTTAAGGAAATATATATAAAAAAAACCTTTCATTTCTTTATCCTGTAAAATATCAAGATCTTCGAAATCTTTTTATGCCCTGCCTTAAAAACTGCTAGTATACAAGTAGTTTTTGAGAGGTGATTTCCATTTATCGAAAAAGATATATATACACTGTCATGTCACATTCACATATTATTGGTTACAAGAATTCTAAAGGATGTATGATATCAGTCAGAAGATATAAATGATGAGCTCAATTTACAAAAACGTAAATGACTTAAGGAATTTTTAGAATATTACGTAACCATGGTAGGTATAAGATGTAAAGGCTAAAACCGATGTTCTCAGACTCGTAGTCCTGCTTGTTGTGGAGCCCAATCAGAATTAGTAGAGATTTCTTCGTATTGTACAGTTATATAATTTTCATTTTCGTCTCGATACTTGATGATACATGATGAAATTAAGGATAAGAAACTTTAACATTCACTGTTTCATCAATCCCATCATCAATCTACATTGGAAACGTCCAACCTCAAATCACCATAATACGGGCACGGCTCAGAATAAGGTATGTATTATAATGAATACATACATGTATTCTTTATTAACCAAAATGGGCTGTGGTGGGCATGGTGCACGTATTTACAATATAAAGATAAAGATAACATAAAGTTAAAAACAAATTGGAACATAAAGCACAAATTTGTAAAATTACAGTTAGTTGTATATGTAAGTGTCGCAAATTTTACTTCAAAATCTATCAAGTTAATTCAGTGCATGTATCACCATATCAACACAAGGAGTGCCACTTTTGTTATGAATATTGTCTCTACAGTCCAATGTAAAAATGACATCAATTCCACATGAAAGTTCATGTGAAATTCATGAAAATTTCACATTAGATTTCTGTGAAAAATATCTATGGTAAAGTCACATGAATTTCACATAAAAATTATTTCACATGAATTGCACATGGACTTTTCATTGTGGCTCATGTAAAGTTGAGTTTACATGAAATTCATGAATGTCAGAAACTTTACATGAATTACGGGAGAGGACTTAAGCAGGCTCCGCCTTTTTTTCCAATCCTTTTCAAATCTTTTGAATAAAATAGTGTTTAAACTTATGTAAAGGAAATTTATGTATATTTTATGCTCGTGCTCGTTTTACTTAAATTTCAAATGAAAATTCATGTAAAATTCATGTCAATTTCACATTAATTTCATGTGAGGCACAATCGGTTATGTAAGTACCACAGGGATTTATCACGCTAATACCGTTTGCAGTATTAACTTTATATATGTGTTAACACATATATATAGTAAATACTGCAAACGGTATTTGCGTGATAAATCCTTGTGGTAAGTACTGCCACTCGATCGAATAAATGCGTCGGCACACAAATTCAAACTTGTACAAATAAACATCAAAGAAATACCTATCAGTTATTCAGTCTCAAAATCAAAATCGAGAAGGTAAGGCAAAATCAAAAGAATTTCTATTGGAATAGTTGCGAACCTCAGAATGAACAACATTGCGAATTGAGACCAGTTGCCCGGGAAGAGTCAGCGTCTCCTGCTTGTTTGCAAGCAACACCCGTCGTAACAGCTCCATAAAGACTATATACAAACAAATACGAATGAACAATATATGATAGCAGTTATACACACGTTTAATCTTAGTAAAGAAAGCTTATTATATGAGAAAAGAAAGGAGAGAATCTCCAACCGGACTCGGTTGCAGCACACACAGCACACACAGCACACACAGCACACACAGCACTCACAGCACACACAGCACACACAGCACACACAGCACTCACAGCACACACAGCACACACAGCACACACAGCACACACAGCACTCACAGCACACACAGCACACACAGCAAAGCACCAAGACACCCGATGTGAAAACACTGAGTAAACAAGCACAGTAATGAGTTAAAGAAGATCCTGACGATAATCTCAACAGCACTCACAATAGAGCACCACGTTGACCATCGACGGATCCCTAGCAAGCTAGAGGTAGGATCAGGTGCCTGGGAGGAGTAAGCATCCCCTGTTGGCTAGCCGCACCCGCCGTCGATGTCCACGCACGAAACTGAAAATAATATTCACAAAACTGCCTAGGGTTATGTCTATATACAAGATACAAGATACTTTATTACCAATTTGGGCCATGTTAAAGGCATACACATGTATAAAAGTGTCCAAAAATGAAAATTTCATTTGAAATAAGAATGTCTATATAGAAAGAAAGAAAGGTTGGGATCTCCAACAAGACTCGGTTGCAGCACCAACAGCAACACACCAACGTGCTATGGCGACCATGTCAGGGAAAGACATTCAAAACATTTACTGTCAAACCCATCGCTGGGGAACTTTTTTACGAGCTCCACACGGCAAAGTGTATAAGTGTGACACAAATGAGTTAAAGAAGAGACGCAAAAGAGACATACGGCAAAGAAACATGAAACACAAAAGACTGCACATAAACCAACGAGACCAATTGGAAACCGGTGCCGACTTATGACGGTCATCTAGCACGCAAGTAGCAATTAGTGGTGTTATCCGGATTACATGCGCACAACCCCCCCACTTTTCCGGTTTCCCAAAAGGTATCGAAGAACGCACAACTATAGTATAAAATAATCTTCTCACTTTTATATAAGATGATCACACAAACAAGACAGCAAAACGCAGGGACCAAGCAGCACAGATGAATATGTAAATGGATATAAAAAAGGGGTATCCCAGGTAAAACAAAACATTCTCGAAATATTTTTGTATGGTTTCAAACTGGTTCTGTTGAAACATTTCTGACAAAACGTTCCAAGAACATTTTTAAAACACTGTGCAGTTGTATAGAATGTTTTTTAAAACGTTTTAACAACATTTAAGAGCGCTGAAAAAATGAAATGTTTCCAAAAATGTTTTATTGATATCTCTGGAACCATACAAAATCACGTTTCTATAACATTTACTGAAATATTTTTGACATGTTTTTAAAACATGCTTGTGTAAACTGGGATTTACATATTTTAGTGTTTCTTATGAAATATTTCAGGTTATGGATGACCAGGGATATGAAGCAAACTTCAATCTTTCCATACATGTCTACAGTGCTCTGTGTGAAACATTTGGCATTGCAGAAGAGATTGCTCTCAAAAGGGTGTTATTTGAAACACTTCCAATGAAATATCCCTTTTCTGTACAACAATTACTAAACGAACGGGATTTGTCAAATTTTCCCCCCGAACTACGTGAAATTGCAACAAGTCTTGCACAAAGCAACAAACCGGGAGTTAAGATGGTGCGCATTGTAAGCGGAAGTCGTGCTGAAGGAGTCTCTTTGAAATCGTCCGACGTCGACGTCATGTATTTATATCCTAACATACAAATTGTAGAATCCATGCAACAAGCAAAGGAAGGCGTGTCGTCTATTTACCTGTTGGAGAAAGGAAATACCAGACCGGGATTTATCAGGATAAAAGCTCCGCTTCATCGCAAAAAGTTAAAACCTTATGAGTGTTACCATGAGGATGCGGTCTACGTGTCAAGCACAAAATTCAAGGATTTCATATATGAACATTTCCAGAAATATTCACATGGGCTTTGGTCATTGAATATTCACGGTCCTTGTGTAGAAATAACTAGTGACATAGGTCCTATGGATAACGCGTATGTCTTAACCTCGGAAAGATGGCCAAGAGATGCGATTGGTTGCTTACATCGCCTACATAAAAAGAAATGGCCTTCTCATGAAGTAATGACTGAAATGGTGAAAGATGGCTGCTTATTTGTCCCAATTGGTAGCAAAGAATCTCGTTTTGAACATATAGAATGGAGGGTGTCTTTCTCACGTGCTGAAAAACGGCTAGTGTACGCAATGAATCACACTCAGCTTCTTACCTATGCCCTACTCAAGTTATTTTTGAAAGAAAAAATTGAGCAAAATTCAGAAGTAGAAGGACTTCTTTGTTCATATTTCATGAAGACAGCAGTGTTCTGGGAGATAGTGGAAGGACAGACCAAATGGGCGCCATCTTGTTTTTTGCAGTGTTTTTGGGTCTGCCTTGGAAGGGTCTTACAATGGATCAAAGATGAAAATAGTCCGAATTTTTTCATTCCGGAAAATAATATGTTCTTTGGGAAGACCAAGAGTCGTTCATGGAAAACGTTGATTCGTGTCGTTTCAGCTCTCTATAGAGAAGGGTTCTCCATGATTCGCAGTATTCCATCGATACAAAAACGTCTCGTCAAGATTGAGAGCCCGATGCCTAAACAATCAACGAGGACACAGGTCCTGTTAAAAGTATTCCCTCAACTTGTGCTAATATTCGAGGAAAATCCTGACGATGTACTCGAGGTTTTGAAGACGCTCCAGGTAGGCTACTTGCCAGAAATAAGTCAATTTCTACGAATGACATTTTTGAACCAATATTGCTTTGGGCTGTTAATCCAGCAATGTAACAGCAGACGACACAACAAAACACAGTACTTAAATGAAGCCATTCTTCTTCGTGCTATCATGTATTCCTCAACAGATTGTGTACGAGGACAACTATGCCTTGCAATTTACCTCTACATGAGGAAAAGATATGACAAAAGCATCAAACTGCTACATCAAGTGAGAAGTAAACTTAATAGCGAAAACCACATGTGTGCATGGCGATTCGATCAACAAAAATATGCATCTTTAGGTGGAAATTCTCTGTTTATTTTTGATGGTATGAGAAAGAATACTACCATGTATTTCCCTCTACGGCCTCAAACAAGCCTTCCGGAGTTGTCAGACATGATCAGAAGTCTGGAGAACGATCCCGGGGACATACAATTTGTTCCACCATACGTGCTCACACTATTTATGTTATTCCTATGCCATTTTTGGAAGGGAGAAAGTGAGGCATCTTATAAAGAAGCTTTGATCGACCTTGAGGAAACTCTAAGAACCGATAACGGACACCACGTAAACCGGTCCAAGTTACCGATGGCATGGCACATTCTTGGAATCGCACAAGAAATCATTGGAGATTTCAAATCAGCATATCTGTCATTCTGGAAAACCAGAACATTTATAAGAGAAGCTCAGCTTGAAGAACTGAAATCATTTAAAAAGCTGAATAAAAAGAAGCTAAAGAGGATAAGCTCAATTTTGTCCTAAGTCGAGCGAAGAAAATTCAGAGAAATATCGCATAACTTAAGGTGAGGGGTAAACCAGTCACCGTTTTTGAGCATATTTTGGTTTATTATGCCTCGTTTACACGGAGAGTTTATTGCGCAATAAACGTAAATTTGTTGCGCAAAAAAATTGTTTTGCGTTCACACGACAAAATTGATTGCGCAATAAATTTTCGATTTGTTTCGCAATAACTTTATTGCGCAACAAATTCTGCCGTGTAAACGCTAAGCGAACCTGTTGCGCAATAAATCTGACATGCGCATCAATATGACAAGAGAAAGAGATTGTAATACTTACGAATATAACTATTCAACGTCTTTATCTTTACTATTCTTTTGAGAGATTCCGATTTTTCGTATATATTAGAACGCTTTTCTTTAAGTCTGGGCCCCTTGTAGAAAATGACGTCACGATTGAATGACGTCATGCTCTTGACTGAAATTAAAAATAAATGAATGAACTGCCTCCCAAAATAGTCTTAAATTTGACTTTACGAAAATTATTCGAACTATTTTCCTTAAGGTATTCGTTGTACACTTTTATTTATGATTCTTGTGCATGTTCATTGGCCTTTTATTGCGCAATAGTTTCGTTCTCGTGTAAATGTATAAAAAGCTTATTGCTGAACAAATTTGTTGCGCAACAAATTAATTGCGAAATAAAATTATAAATTTATTGCGCAACCGTGTGAACGAGGCATTAAACTGCGAAATCATGTAGTAAATGCGAGTCAGAAATAAACAAATTTATGTCAGAATTGTAATTCTTTGTCCAAAAAAAGAAGAAATTAGTTTTTTACATTAAGTATAACTTACTCAGCAGCAGAGTTGGAAATTCGTTTTTCTATTACTATCCAACAACGGAAAGACTATCTTCAAAATGATCAAGTGACCAGCTTGAGGTACCTGCTTGAGGTTAATAAAAAAAGAGAAAAAGATCAAGGTCTTTTTTTAATCAAAGAAGGTCAGTCCAAATAGACGTTATGTTTTAATTCTATACGTAGGAAAACTTCTAGCATACCTTTTTTTTTAAAAGAGTTGGAATACTCATAAAAGATTTGCTTGGTCAAAGAGTCCAGAATGCTAGGCGACCTACCCTTTCCCGCGAACAACTTGTTCGCCGATTAAACAATCGTCAATATTGCAATATATGTACTATTATAACATTTCATCTCACCATAAATCTCAAGAGTGGTGCTCGAGGCCGAAAATGGGAAATCCAAATAATATAAAACTATGTAGAGCAAAAGTCTTAACTTGATATAAGGGTGTAATTCGGTCTTTTCGAAATAGAGAGTTACTTCCCATTTGTGCAGGTATCTGACGTCAATGCATTGTGACGTCATCAAATTCTATGGAAACTAGCATGAAATTCAGGGAAACGGGGTTTCATATATGGCGTTTTCAAAGATAATAAATGACGTCACAATGCTTTTACGTCAGATACCTGCACAAATAGAACGTAGGACTGCAAAATCGAAAAGACGGAATAGCGCAGTGGTAGCACAATTACGCTAATCGCCTCTCACATAGAAAACCATGCAAAAGCGTCTAATCGGAAAAGTGGGAGGGTTGTGTGCACATAATCCGGATGTTACAGTATCAACAGCAAATCACCAAAAACACCCGATACGAAAACACAAAAACGAGTACAGCAAGAGACGAGCAAGAAACATACGACATAGAAACATCAAACACAAAAGACTACACATAAAACAACGCGACCAATGGGCGACCGGTGCCGACTCAGGACGGCCATATGCTACGCAAGTAGCAATTGGTGTGGTTACCCGGATTAGGTGCACACATCCCTCAAATTTTCCGGTTATCAAAAGGTCTCGAAGAACTCACAATTGTAGTTTAAAACAACCTCCTCATTGTTAGATGACCACACAAACAAGACAGTAATACGCAGTTGCCCAAGTAACACAGGTGAATATGTAAATGGATATAAAAAAGGGGGCGTACGTAATACAGTGCGTACTCTGCCGGCTGTAGCGAGCTCATGCATGTTATCACCGAGGAGCCCGACTGACATTCAGAGAGGAAAGGTGGTTGGGGTCGAGTCTTCTCTAAAGAGGTTTGGACAGGGCCCGTCATGGAGTCTTTTTCTCCAGATGATGTTTATATCTTTGCAAATTTTATCTATGACCATTTCAAAGCATCGCAAAATGCGGAACTTCTGAAGGCGAGTAGGTTCAATTGTTCAGTTCTGCACAATATCATTCGCCTTATATAAGTTGTATGTTTTCTGCATAAGTGATTCTCTCATACGAATGCGCAGTAATGTAACGTTAACAGATGCACCAGTTATGTTTAAGGTACAATGTCCATCGGTCATGTCTTTCCTCATTTGATTGCAGCTTTTTTTAGATGAAATGCCCTTGCTTCGCAATAAAGCTGATGTCGATGAAAGTAATTACCATAACATAACGAATTTATTGTCGTGGTTTGTATAATTTTTTTTACCAGACTCGATGGTAAATATGTACACTTAGAGAGCACAGATGCGATTTCCTTTATGCTTCATTGTTTTTTTTTTTCACTTCTGTACTCGTTTTTTTTTCTTTCACTCCAACGTCGTCATGTCGGGGATCTCCACCTTATCTTATCATGCGACACTTTGATGACAAATTTGGATAATGACCATATCCCTGTATGCAGCACAAGATCGATGATTCAGAAACCGAAGGCAAACAAAATCAGGATAAAACAAGAACAAAAGCAAATAAACAAAAACCCCACTATATGAAAAGAAGCTAACTCCAGATATGGGAGTGAGACCAGGTGCCCATGAAGAGTAAGCATCTCCTGCTTGCATGCAACACCCGCCGCTTCAATTCGGTAGGACTGTCACATCCGGTTACTTCCATTTCGGAAGACATAGAGTACAGTCTTTGGTTGGATGGTTCAAATGGTCTATGACAGAATATCGTCCAACATTTTGGAGAGTGGGACATCATAGTATATGACGAGTTCCCCACATCGACCGCAGAACTTCCTCAGTGACGATGTAAGTCGGTAACATACAAAGCAGCCAACAACACCATAATTATTTGAAAACGCTACTATATATCAACTTCAGTTTCGGAACTTTCCTCTACTAATACTTATATCGATCGGATTCGGATTCGGAATTCGGATTCGGATACGGATTCGGAAAAACGAAGTGAATCAATTTTCTTAACGTTTGTATTAAAAAGATTAGTGTTTTGCGTGTGGATTCAGTGACTTAGTTAGTGTACATGTATATATTTCCCCGTGACCTAAGTATGTATAATATGTGTGTGTAAATATCGTATATCAGTGAGTTATCGATTCGTTTTCATTTAGTGTACGGTAAATATATTTGATACCGTACAAATTTCAGTTACAGTGCGCGATTGCGTATATGATACACGTATATAAGTTTTGTGTTTCAATCAAGTGCGCGACCGTTTTATTTTGATTTGTGCATTCTTCCGTGATTTTGTTTGCGTGTGACATTTATTTGTGACCATTCCATACGTGATAGTGTGTATAATTTTGTGATAATTTATATGTGTGCGATTTTTTTTTCTACTGTTCGCGAGTGTGACTTTGTGTTATCCGTGCCGGATATGTGTTGTGAATTTGTGTTATATGTGCGCGATATATGTTTCGAAGTTACGTGTTATCTGTGCGCGATATGTGTTTTGAATTTGCCTTATCTTTGTGCGATGAGAATTGTGAATTTGTATCATTCGTGCGCGATGTGTATTGTGAAATTATGGGTTATATGCGCGCAATTTGTGTTCCGAATTTATATGTTATTTGTGATGAGTTTCCGTGTGATGTGCAAATTCTGCGTAGACGTGGTTTTATTTTTGAATCTAGTGGATAGCATACATGTGTGTCGAAAAAGTCTAGTGAATCGAATTTTGATCCGACACCGAACGAAGCAGAAGTAGTTATAAAGGGCACATGAGAAGCACAATTTTGTGTTATTCAGTTCGTTCAAAGATTAATTACTGGAGAGGTGTGCACCAACGAACCTGACTGGTGTTCGAAGCCGTTGTAAAACGCATTAATCATTTCTGTGTGTCGAAGTTAGCATTTGGTGATCAATTTACAAATGATCACACAGTGTACTCAGGAGTTCAAGGAAAGTGTTGCTTCCTGTTAAATGTGAACTTGTGCAACTTCAAAGTGCTAATCGATCTTACTTGGAACGTGTATTAAGATGCTTGCCGATCATAATTTTGGAAGTAAAAAGACTACGTTAAATAAAGCTGGTACCTAATGGAAAAAATCAGAATTCGTATATGAAACAGATACATGTGACGTTTTAGAATATAACTGGGACAAGTGTGTGGACGTAAGACGAACGAACAAAATGTGCAATCAATGATTACGAACGGCAACCTGCGACGTTACCGATGTCGGGAAAGTAAACTATGTGAATCCCCTCGCAATGGTCAGATCTTTGTTGCAATTGTGTATTGCGTATTCAATCCAGTGGAGGAACTAACAAACGGAAGTGGGTACTGTGATATATTGTGCTAAATGCACCTGTTCCGAGTGAAAGTGGACCGTTTAAGTGAAGAATTCGACGTCGAAGGTGTACAAAGAAGTGTATTTTGTGGTGTGCCGAAATGTTCAAAGGCAACTTTATGGTAAAAATTCATGTGACAGTGTTTAAGTCATGAATTTGGATATTTCCCGGGAGTAAAACAGAGAAATGGCGAGAGGTCATTTGAAGAGCTACTGCGCATAGATCCTATAATTCAGATAGGATGTGGGAAAAAAGGACATTATAGAAGGGAAGTGAAGCCCTTGTCCATGTGATAGTGATACAGACGGACGTTGCATGGTGCTCGTGAGTGGAATACCGCCGCCGTGTTGCGTGGACCGTCAGTGAAAAGTGCCCTGTTCCTAGGATTGATGATGAGTTGGAATCGTGTGATAGATTTCCGTGAATTCAAGTTTCTTTGATGGAGAAACGGAAAAGTTTTGTGACCTTGAGGTGGATTAAATCAACAGTCGTGTTGCCATTGCGATAAGCCAGTTACTTTTAAACGTCAGAAAAGTGTGTAATCTAGAGTGAAAAGAGTACCAGTAGTGCTATTATCCAGAAAAGTGTATTTGTGTGTTCTGTATTGTATTATCAACGTTGGATGGACGAACTACGGACGTTGCTTGAATCCCCGTAGTATATTTTGATTATTTTACGTATGTTCGTGTTTTCTGTGTTTTGTGATAATCAAAACAACGTTGGATTGACATACTACGGACGTTACCCGGAGTCCCCGTAGTATATTTGGATTTATGCGTGTTCATGTTTGATGTGTTATATAATAATATCAACGTTGGATGAACATACTACGGACGTTGCCCGGAATCCCCGTAGTATATTTGGATTAAAATGTATTTGTGTTTGAAGTGTAATATACCATTTTCAAGGCTGGATGGACATACTACGGACGTAGCCCGGAATCCCCGTAGTATGATTTGGATTTATGTGATTTTATGTCAAATGTGTAATATCATCGTTTGATTAATGAATACCATGGAAGTAGCCTGGAATCCCCTTGGTATGATATGGATATCACGGACGTTGCCTGGAATCCCCGTGGTATATTAAGGATTTATATGTGCACTCGTTAAATGTGCACTCTATTGTTATACTAATTGTAGAGCATGTACTACGGACGTTGCCTGGAAATCCCCGTAGTATACTTAGGGTAATAGATGTCACATGGACATACGAGATAAAGGATGTACATTACGGACGTTACCAGGAATCCCCGTAATGTTGGACCAGGATTCCAGATGGACCGTAAAGAGATGTCACCAGAAGACAGAGATGGACGAACGAACACTTGTTTTGTGAACATTTATTTGACATTTTGTATTTGACTTTCTAAATCTTTATTGTATTACTTGCATTTATGATATTTAATTCATTATTGTCGTTTGATGTATGATTATATGTTTTATGCATTTCGATCAGGGGATCGAATCTTAGGAGGGGGGAGTTGTAACGAAATAATGATTATGTTTTGTTTATATGTAAATATTTATCTTGTAATGTGGTTTTAATTGATTATTCTACGTTTAGTTATGTAAGGTTGGAGGGGCAGCTCATTTGGAGCTGCCCATTTAACATGTTGGAGGGGCAGCTCACTTCGAGCTGCCCCACTAGAGTATATAAGGAGCGTGCACCTGGCCAGTGTGTCGCATTATCACATTAGTCGCAGTCGGTAGCAGTCAGCTACAGTATGTATTCGCATTGTGTAGATTGTATACGTAGTGTGTAGATATGGATTTTATAACATGATCATGGATTATTATTGGACTTATACTTAATAAATTAGTGAACTTTTATTGCGACTCTTATTTCAACATGGATTATTTGGATTTACTTAGTTTAGTGATCTACGTTACTGTGATTCTCACAGCACTGGGTGTTGTGACGGAGAATGAGCAGAGGACCTGCTCTATTAAAGAAATAACCGCTCGGTATACTTCTAATGGTAGAAGTAGATTGTTTATACAACGTTCACTTACAATATACAAGGGCACCAAATAGACTACGCGACAAGTTAGTCGCAGGGTGCAATACACACAAGAGAACGCTCATAAGGGCAACGCTACAAAAGCAATGATAGTGTTCCCAATATTTTGAACAAACATAACAGTGGAATTTCTTCTTTTAAAATCACTTTTTCTAAATTGGATCTCCCTACAATATACTGTATACCAAAACTTCACAAGTCTCCTTACAAAAGAAGGGAAGTTTCGATACATTGCTAATTCTAGCAAATGCTCAACTACAATTTTGTCTAGAAATCTGACGTCAGCACTCACGGCTATAAAGGAACACGTGGCAAAATACTGTGAAACTGTCATGAACAGGAATGGTGTAAACTTTTTTGGTCTTTTAAAAATTCAGGGGATGTGATTGACAAAATGAAATCAAGAAATTTTGAAGCAAATACGAAATCTTCATACGACTTTTCTAATATGTACACCACGCTTCCTCACGACAAAATAAATGATCGACTGTCCAAACTCATTAAATGGTGTTTTGATCGAGAGGGGAAAACTTATATTTGTATATCTGAATCGAAGGGTTTCTTTTCCGCCACAGATTACAAATCATACAAATCATGGACATGTGGTGACCTGTGTATTGCCTTGTCCTTCCTATTGGACAATATTTATGTTAGATTTGGTGAGAAACTCTACAAGCAGGTTGTAGGGATTCCTATGGGTACTAATTGTGCGCCTCTCGTTGCAGATTTATTTTCATACACGTCTGAAAAGGAATTTATCCAAAATCTTCAAAAGCAAAGAAAAAATGATGATGTGAAATGTTTCATTGGTACTTCTAGGTACCTGGATGATATTCTTACTATCGACAATCCTGTTTTTGAAAAGTATAAAAATGTTATTTATCCACAAGAATTGATTCTGAACAAGGCAAACGTTTCAAACACAGAAACACCATTTTTGGACCTAAATATCAAAATTGCTATGGAGAGATCCATACAAGTGTGTATGACAAAAGAGATGATTTTGGATTTAACATACTAAATTCCCCCTGGCTTGACGATGATGTTCCTAGATTACCGTCCTATGGTACCTACATTTCACAGCTCATCCGGTATGTTAGAGCATGTACTGATGTTTTGGATTTTCATAGTAGAAATTTACAAATAACCAAGAAACTTTTGGGACAAGGTTTTCGCTTTCACAAACTAGTTAAGACTTTCTGGAAATTTAAAAAAAATATTGTCAACTTCTTCTGAAATTCGGACCAATACAGGAAACAGAGTACATTACTTTGGGTATTTCACAACCTGCATTTTATGGTGACATAATTAACAAGATAAGAAGGATCAAAGCTAGACAACGTTACTATCGAAAATACGTCAGAATCATCAAACGCCCTTTATACCGTGGATATGATCCTAATATCATCAGACGGACACTAGGCTTGGTACTTGACCAATCTACAGTCTTGCACCAGCGCATTCTTAAAACTTGCACTCTGACTGACTGTGACGACGGGACTCCATGACAGGCCCTGTCCAAACTTCTTTAGAAAAGACAGGGCCCCGACCACCTGTCCTCTCTGAATGTCAGTCAGACTCCTCGGGTGATAACATACATGAGCTCGCTACAGCCGGTAGAGCATAGACTGTATTACGTACGCCCTCTTTTGATATCCATTTACATATTCATCTGTGTTGCTTGGGCCCCTGTGTTTTGCGGTCTTGTTTGTATGTGGTCATCTTACAGTGAGGAGGTTGTTTTACACCACAATTGTACGTTCTTCGAGACCTCTGGGTAATCGGAAAAGTGGGAGGGTTGTGCGCACGTAATCCAGGATAACCACACATTCTGCTATTTCCGTGGCAGATGGCCGTCCAAAGTCGGCACCGGTTACCCATTGGTCTCGTTGGTTTATGTGTAGTCCTTTGTGTTTGATGTTTCTGTGTTGTGTGTTGACTTTCCTTGTCCCTTATGCGTCTCTGTCTGTGCTTGTCTTCTTTGTTTTTTTGCATTGGTTGTTTTTGGGTTTTGCTGTGGGTGCTGCAATCTGGTGTTGTTGGAGATCCCCTCCTTTGTTATACATATCCCTGACGGAGAAGCTTATCTGAAAGACGCCTAGCTCTCAGAACAAAATCCATATATTATTTGGTACTTGCTCTGGCATAGCGTATCAACCGAGATATTAACACGCCATAAGCAGATATCTTTTGTCAAAAATTGAATCTCTGCAGCGAACTGAGCTAAGCATCTAAAGTTAGAGATCACTTCAGAGGGTCACAAAAGTTCAGTACAATACCCAATAGATTAAATATGTCTTTGCCAAAAACTATTGAAGTTATTCCGTTGCAAATACGAAAGGTTTGTTATCACAGAAATTTTCGTTTAAAATATGTTCGGCATTTTGTTGACATGTCGAAGTTTGCTTCGGCCAGCAACGCGCAATATGTGTGGTGTCGTTGAATGACATGGCGCAATGAATTAACAATAAAACTATTCATAGATCAGTTTATTGATGTACATAAGTCATAACAGCATAAACAAACAGTAACAACAGCAACTTAAAACAACAGTTATAACAGCAATAACATAAAAAATGACTGAGATACCGGTATCATTTCAAAGTTTTATCCTTTCCTTTGTCTGTAACAAAGATATTTTTAAAACATCTTTTTGCATTTTTTTTTCATATATTGTATGTTTTAACTTAAGAAATTTCAGAAATCAAGGACAATAACCCTGATCAGCGTTTTCTGTTGACAGAGAGTTATCTTCTCTTATATGAATTACGGCATTCAATACAGATTAGACTGTCATAAACCCTTCCCTATGATTCAATTATCTGGATTCTAACACAAAATCAGCTTTAATTTACATAAATTGTGACTGAATCAATTAAAGTAAATGTTGATGTCAAGATAAATGATATTAGAATTTTTTAAATTCTCAAAAACAGAATAATTGCCAGTCTTGAAATAATTGCTGCCTTTAAATACTGAACACATAAAATATGTACATGTAAATGTCAGTCATAATACTTTTGTCAATTAATTAAAACTTGTGAGGGAAAGAGTCTCTGTTTCTCAACATTGAGAAAAAAGGTCATAGAAAAGTAAGCAATTTTGAACGTAATGATGAAAAGACAATTGGATCCGGTTTCTGACACGAAAAGAGCAAACCGCAATATACTTAGGAATTTGTAGAGGGGATTTATGAATTTTTTGTTCATAGAAGACTGAGGAAACAAATAGAATCAGTCAGTTTAGTGAAAGTGATATCACTTAGTAGAATAAGTGGCAAATATTTAAAAATAAATTATATTCGCAAATTTATGTAATTGTATAAATATTACATCAGTTCTAAAATGTGTTGCACATGTGTTTTCATGAGACTCGGATATATGGCGGCTTTCATATCGTGATGATAAAGTTCCTCCTCGTGTAATCTCTGATATCATTGTCACCATCTCATTTTCACCTCACCCGATTACGAATTGTGAATAAGCTGCATGTACTTAAAAACAAAATTATCAGCTTCATATATATCGTAATTCAATTCCTCAGTTTTCTTTCTATTTTTAGTCATATCATAATAACCAATCTTCCACGTTATTAGAGATTATTTTGTTACCAAGGCACTGCGCATGCCCAGGGCCCCAACATCCTTTTGAGTCACAAAGTGGCGAACATACTTTATCTTCTAACACTGAAAAAGAAAATTATGTACAATTATAGTTTTATAATTTCGCATATATTTACTAAAATAAGTTCTATTTTCTCTCTTCATATCAAAATTATCAAAAAATGTTGAGAATCACCATGTTTTAGTAATTTTTATCGGGAAGTTAATGAATTTTTCTTTCACATTATTAAGCGACTGGAAAGAGTACAAAAAAAGAATTATTTTAGAAATGGGGATTTTCAACTTACAGCAGTTTTTGTAATCTTCATTGTCTACAACTAGAACTTTCTGTGATCTTCGTTTTGTCAGCGAACGAAATCTAGTTCCCTCTGTATAACAAAGTTTCTTATTATTAGCGATGATGATGTCACCACGCCGGACGGTCTTTAATGACGTCATGCCGATATATTCTAATGACGTAGAAATAATGGAGAATGAATCACCGTTGAAACTTCTGTAAAAGAAAAAAAATCTTTAGAATAATTTTTTTTCTCAGAATTTCAAGGATTGAACATCACTCTCCTCCTCTCTCTCTCTCTCTCTCTCTCTCTCTCTCTCTCTCTCTCTCTCTCTCTCTCTCTCTCTCTCTCTCTCTCTCTCTCTCTCTCAATTATAGTTACATGGAAAGAAAAATAAAGAAATAACCACAGGAGTTCGACTCCACTGACCCAAAATGCGATCCTCCTACGAGATGCATCTTCTCGAGACAAGTGTACGTAATATCTTGTACTACTCGCCATTATAAATTCTCCAGTTTCATTGGCTCCAGTTTGAGGTACACTGGTCCAATGAGAATCGACCTTAGGTGTCCTGATTAACATACGAAGCGAAGGTTTGAATACAATATGGTGGCGCCTATGGAAATCAAACGAATGTGCCGGTCCGAATTAATAAGAGGGACATGCGTATAATTTTCAACGATACGTTTCTAATGTTTGATAGGTATGTTAGGTACTTGCTTTTGTACATAAATCGAATGAAAACTATCGAAATATGTGTGCCAATTGGCTAGTGATGACGAACTCTCAAGGGACATAAATTTTGAATGCTCACTAGGTGGCGCTCTAAAAATCGTGGACAATTAAAAATTTCTAGTTTGACATCTGACAAGGGGGAGTAAGATATAACGTACACCTGTCTCAAGAAGACGACGAGATGGGCTGGGAAGGATTGCAGTCAAGACCGTTGACGCAGAGCTCCTGTGATAGTGAAGCACAACAACATGCAGCGCTTGAAATATTATGCATATACATGTACATACATGTACTTACTTTTGTCTACCTCTAATACGTGTAAGATTCCTAAAATAAGAAAGACTTTTAAAATGAGGATGGCTTCCTTGAACAACGAGATACCCTGTAATCTCCTGTAGATCTGAAAACACCTCCAGAGCGTCAGGATGAAGCCCCATGATGTTCAGGTATGGATCACTGGAAAAGAAAAGGAAAAGATATCAAGGGTTTTGCTCATTCTTTTACCTTGCAGAAGCAACTCAATACATTTGTGGAATAATACAAACAAAAAATCGAAAAATTAAGGATAGAAAGATATCAATGCAAGCATCGCATAACTTTGACCTTGACCCAAGACCTGAATTCAGCCAAAGCGCAAATAGCACGGGGAACCGAGGATGCCCAAGACCCTAAAAATCAATAAAAAAAATCTTCCTCATTCTGTCCAAAAAAGTGTGTCCAGTTTGACAATGGATGACAACAAAGGCATGCCATCCCTGATAATTGAGAGTAGATCCCCCATTCGGGGAAGGCTACTACATGTACTATAAATGAATTAAATTTCTGGACACTATTGAAGCTAAAATAAATCAAACAAAAACAAAAACTTATTCTCATACTATTTACAACATGTTTTTTTAAAAGAATAATTGTTTCATTTAAGAAATAAGTATAAAAGGGGCGCTTAATTAATTATATCAGAACAATCCCCTTTCGTCCGTTCAGGTCATAAACTTTAAGGTTATGGACAAGCGGTCAACAGCTTCGGCAAAACATAATTTTGTAGAATGTTTTACTAAGTATATATTTTGGTAGGAATGTCCTTAAACTACATTATAAGATACGTGGTCTATGTCTCTGAATAGAGAAATTCTGGTCTATAGACGGATAGTCAGACCGAAAGGGACAGAAAAAGAAAATAAATATTAAAATCCTAGAATCATGCAAAAACGGACTGAAATGAACCATAATAGTGCAGATGAAAAAAACAAGCAGAAGGATAGAGACATCCACCATTATTTCGCACAAAAAAAAAAACATTATTCATTTGACACATCGCAAAGGACAGACAAAAGAAGAAAACCCCAAAGTTTACGGGAACTGTGCGAAGATAAATTTTGCCCAATCCTTTTTAAAACTTGCAAAAAGTTAAGTTTAAACTTAACTAGTGAAACGAAAACACGAAAATAACACGGATAAAACAGACAGGTGGACCGACAGACATCCATAATATACAGGAGCTCGATGCCAACGATCCACAAGAATATCCGCCCCTACTTTCCTTATATTTTGACTATAGAGAAATGGGAAGGGGCGGATGTAATTGAAGGTTGTTGGCATCGAGCTCCTGTGATCCAATATAATGGATTCCTGATTGGCGATATCAGTGTACACAAATGTATATCAATATTGAAATAGCATTTCCAACATGATGAGCTTCGCATTTTTATCTTTCAAACGTTTTTAAGTGTGTCACATAATAAAGACTCGCACTTTACAGGGATTGTCAATTATTTGCGCAAAGATTTCCTCCGACATTTTATAGCTTTCTTCAAAGTTAGAATGTAGTAAATGACGAGGTAATTTCATCTTTCAATTTTATCAATATTTACCCATCAAAGGTCGCTCCCACGATGATGATATTTCCCTCTATTTTTGTGCAGCCTTTGAATCGTTTGATATTGGAATAATTCACATATTCAGGTTCGACAACTCCTTTGCAAACTGAAATAAATGGCGCGGAGAAATAGATAAAACATATGTTATTGATTTCTGATAAATTATTGTTTTGTTAAGGATGGAATTGCGTAGAATGATGTGAAAACCTGCTGATATCTAGACTAGTTTTATTTCAGATTTGGATTACATTTGACGTAGAGCCGTGATGACGTCAAAATGTTTGTTAGTTTTATTTCAATGATCCTTGGAATTCATTGAGAGTTTATTACGTTTATTACGTCAAAGGTAGTTTGCAAGAAATATTTTTCTCAAAAGGGACACAACTCTAATCCTCGGATTTGTAGCAAGGCTCACTGAAATAAATGGAGTGACGAGCCTGGGTACTTTGATTATGACGTCATAATGCTATTGAGATAAAGCAGGTGCGATGACGCATATTTGGCAATCTGGGGTATAAAAAAATTCCACCAAAATGCAAAAAAGTGATTGAAAATAAAAATTGGGTTAATTAATGAATATAATGTCAAAAGTTTGAGATTTTATTTATTACTTCCCCCCCCCTTTTTTTTATATATCAGTGTTCCGTTATTTGTGGCAATTTCAAAGTTCAAACTTTGCGAGAAAAAAATCATTTCAATGCATATTTATATATCTATAATTACAATTTTATTTTTTGCGATAAAGAGACAATTTCAATATATATCAGAGAAAATTTGGGGGGAGGGGGAGTCCTACAAACATATCCTTTACTAAATAGATGCCGGTGAAATTCAGTCTCTGATTTTTCCTACAGATTACAAAAAAAGGATGAGAAAAGGGAAGACAGAAAGAAGCTATTCCTCCTCCAGATCAGCGTGTGCACCTACATTGTATGTGATTATGAATGGTCTTTGACATATCAAACTGATTCTATAATAATATGTGGGATCACGTCTTTAACACCTGAGGCCAGTAAAACCAGAGATAAAAAGTCTAAATTAAGTATTATCTCCCTGTAGGTGGCGCTTTTGCCACCCACACTGCATAAATGTCAGACAACAACAAATTGGTTTATTTGTGAATTGAAAGAGAAAATGATCACCCGGAGCCGTGTGTAAATTCTCGGCGAAATGTTAAAGAAATATCAGAGAGTTTAAAGGTCCATTATAATTTATTTGCTAGAAATAATGAGTAATGAAAATAGAAGTTTGATCTTTAATGAGTGTCATTGATATATTTCATAGTCTTTTTTTTATTTTAAAGGTTACTTTTTATAAAGTCAGACTGCTCAATACACTAATGATTCACTGACTGCGAAACTGCAAAGTTCAACATGTTCAAGTTGCTTTTGGTTCAGAATAATTTCAAAAGCTTTCACCATCCAAGTGAAACGGAGTCTATTCCTATTTTCAAAGGAAGGAGCAGTTTTACAAAATTTCAATAATTTCAGAATTTATTTACGAGTATATTTAAATACACAAGAAAATTATTGAAAACCTTTCAAAGGGGGAGAGGGTCGTGAAAATAAAATTAGGAATATTTACCTTTTCTTAGACCGCATACCGAACCCGTAATTTCCAAAATTACTGAAAGAATCGTGAGTAACATTCCTTGACAAATCTGAAAAAAAAGAAATTGGATGCATGATAAGAAAAAAAGGAACAAACAACAACAATAAATGTATCTGTTTTTATGAGCTTTCATTATCATAAATGGAATTAGGCAAAACTCATTGTAAAAGATTGTATCTCAAAAGTTTTTATTTTAATTTATTTTATTCAAAGAAAGAATGATCAGAACATACATAAGCGTCCAATGAAAAGATTTTCAAAGTGAATTTGTACTTTTTTTAATCGAAATTCACGTTGGCCTCAATGAAAATAAAAAAGAATGAAAAGTCAACAAGGAAAATGAGAAGGAAAAAGAAATAAACAAGAAACGGAGGTTGAAAGGAAAATGGAATTACGAACGAAAAACACTTTTTTAAAAACGGAATATACATGATTACGCCCTTTGAGTGATACAGCACACTCATGAAAACTTGATTTTTATTTATTCATCTATAGTATTTACTTTTTTTGGGTATTTCCTGTCAACCTTTTTTTTTTCTCAAATTGTTCTTGTTTACATATATATATATGTTGCTTTTAAAATATAATGTTACTTGTCAAACTGATACGGAAGTTTTAAGAGAGAAAAATACAGAAATATCTGAATTAACATAAATCTGACGACTTTTGTCGCTAACCTGTCCATACAAGGTTACCCATACCAGGTGCACAGTGTCAAATAAACACAGTTTTTTTGCAGGTTTGACTAATTTATTTCCCTTTTTTAAGTTGTCCATCTTCCATGCTTCCTTTGTGACACTTATCTTAATTTTTTAGCCTATTTGAATATTCATTGTCAAGACTGTGTCAAATGATGATCATCACTTCCGATCCAGAAACCTATGTCCAACCCCCACCTCACCTTCTGGCCGTTATCTCTTTGAATAAAGCGTTGAATTATCTTTTAAATTAAATGAATAGATAAATAATGAAAATATAATTTAAGAACAATCAAAGAGTTGCAATATGCCCGTGCACACCAATTTTTCACCATGTAATTAGTTGATTAGATGTTTTATACTGTATTATAATCGTTTATAAATCATCTAAAACACGTCTTCTGTTTAATATATGTCTATTTAGAATAAGATCCTCCCTTCCTACAGAATTTTTGAAGAATTTTCTTCTCCAATTTTCTGACGTTTTCCTCGTAATCATAGGCTTGAGCCTCCTTTCTACAAAAAATTCTGCTCATCCTCTCCAGGTTTGCTTACAGTTTTTTTCACAAACATAGGTTCGAAACAAATCCCCTATTTTTCGAAAAAAAAATGTTACCCCCCCCCCCCCCCAAAAAAAAACACCATCCACCCAACATCCCACTCTAATATAGAATACGCTCGACGAAGAATTGAAGCAGTAGGAATCTTTTTTGAAATCACAATTTAGTTGTATATTCAAATATTGATTTGGTTTTCCTCCCTTATTCTAAATTTGCAACCGGTGGGAGAAGGATGGGGGTTGCTGAAGCCATAGAAGAGCGCCCAACCCTCCCCTCTTCAATCAGTTTATTTTTTATGAAGCTCTAATGAAACATCCATGTATATAAAAAAAATATATTCGGAGTTTTATTTTTACATTGCTTAATCATTCTCAGTTGTCGCAAATACACACAACTTCAATAAAACGTAAAATTGTGGAAAAATGAACCACATTATTGTACAATGTAATCAGTCTTATACATGCATTAGGAAACAGAGCATTAAGTCTGAAATCCTGTGGTTTATTACGTTTACTTACTTATTGCAACAGAAACCCCACACCACACCACCACTAAACACAAACCTCACCAAAACGATATTTCAGATCTATTTTTATGTTGTTTTTTTTTTTCATAAAATTTTCTTTACATAGGCTAGTATACCCATCCTACTTACTGTTAGAATGAAGCATAACGTATATTTTAAGTATAGAAATTGATTTCAATTTTCTTTTTATAAAGTCTTTCTAATCATTGTGGGACCTGTCTATGAAAACCAAACAAATATTAACAAAGATCGATTGAAAAAAGAAAAGCATAAGATTAAATCATGCGAAGAAAAAATGCTGTAGCATACGCAGTTTTGGATTACGTGCACAAACTAATTAGAAAATAAAAAATATCGAATTTGATGAAATTCTCTTACGTCAGAAGATTAAAAAATAATCCAATATCTTTATCAAACTTTATGAATGAATGAATGAATGAATAGAATTATTTACAGAAGCTTTATTTGGGATTTTATGAAAATGCTTATTCTGTTTCTTTAAGCCACACTAAAGATCTAGAATACAACAATTTTCGTGAGACAAGCCTTGAAGTGTACGTATTTATGTAATACTCCTGAATTTACTTGAGGTATTTTGTACCTGATCTTATCTTGTCTCGAGATGATGACTTATACTATATACTTTTCATATTGGGTTCAATATTTTTAATTAAAAAAAAAATAGAGGTTGCGAAATGTAGAATTAAAATTTCAACGTACAGTTTTAAACTTTTGTATTTTTCTTTTTAATCAATTTGCTTTCTTTTACACGGGTTTCTTTTCTTTTCTTTTTTTTTTTCTCTTTTTTTTTTTTGAAAAACAAAAAAACTTCTTTTAATCTGACATAATTCAATTGCGTTTGAACACAAAAGACAACTTAATGAAAAACAAAAGAAGAAATGATGAAATTTTCAAATCTTTCAAGTCCATCGAGGTTAAACAATATAAGAAGCTTACCATGTTTATTGACGGCATCGTCCGCTGTCTGCGACGGAATGTCCACGCTAAACTAGTGACAGTTCTAATATATATATATACAGGCTCACACAATGTAAACGACTTAACCTTTTCTTTATGACTAATTAATAATATGCTCCCCCCATGTACTCTCCTCGGGGGATTGCTTAATATGTGAACGACACTGGGGATCAATGGGGGACTTTTGTAGCCGATTTACAGTCACACACCTGTAAAATTGATTATTCCGCGCGTATTTATATCATTGGCCTACTTGATTCGACAACAATTTATTCATTGAATCACCTGTATGGTGGGGCCAAGGTCGTAGGGTGCGTTCATGAATGAAATTTTAGATGTAAACAAACGCAATAATGGTATGTATGTAGTAAAAAAAAAGTCACATGGTCTATGACGTCAGCACATATTTTTGCCCAAATTGGCTTTACGTTTCTCATTTAGTTTTAGTGAAAATGCATGTCAAAGTAAATAAATGTAGATGCACCTGAAACATTTCTCGATAAATATATCTTGATCATACGTAAGTTTTGCATGAAGAGGCAAATTTCTCTCATGGAGGGGTCAACCTTGGGGCAAAGTGAAAAAAGCATATACAATAGTTCGACAAAAACTATACATTTCTTTCATAATTTCGGCATTTATTGTTTAAATCATGTGTATATAACATGTATAAATGGTAGTAATTCTGGGGCACCCCACAGACAAACATGCGCGGATCTAGATCTTAAAAAAAAGGGGGGGAGGGGGTCCATTTCAAATGACTGAGGAGGATCTGCCCTTTGATTCGGAGAAACATATACGTAAGAATCAGGGAATCAACATATTTTTCATATTCCTCGTCCCCCCTCCCCCCCCCCCTTGGACCCGCACATGACCTCGGGATCTTATTTTCAAGATTTGGGTTCTATTGAAAATTTGTGCATATCATAAACCAATACTTCTAGTTATCTAATCGGTCTTCATAAACTATTGTAGCAATTGCTGGTTTCCGCTCAAAGTAAAGAAATGAAAAAAGAAAAGATGATTAATTCAGTATAATTCATTGTTTATTCCACAAAAGTACGGTTTTCATATCTTAATTTACAACTGTTTTATGTAATAATTTCTTTCTGTCAGATTTTTTAATTCTTACGTTAATTATTCATTAATTTCAAATATAAAATGAATTCATTTCCTTTGCCAGTATATTATTACATGTAATTAAACTTAAGTTGATATTGAACCAACGATTTCTCAATTTTTCTTAATTTTGATATAATAAAAACAAATATTTGTTTCCCGCGGGTCTAGAAATAATTTTACAAAGGCAAAGGCGGAGAGGTTGGGGGGGGGGGGGGGGTTCCAGCACCTGGCATAGGTGATCCAGTCTGTAATTTCGAACAACACGCAACAATTGAAAAAATCGGCATTCTTGGGTTCTGACTCCCATTATCAGCAACTGGACCCGCGCACCTGTCCTCAATCAGTGTCGTCTTTTAAAGCCACTTCTGCGACACAACTCTAGTAAATCCTTTTCAGTACATGTATTATGTTTGAATTCATTCATTCATTCGTCCATCCATCAATCCATTCAATAATTCGTTCGTTCGTGGCATTATTCTGAATCACCCTCTCGATGTCTCCATAAAAATTTCAATTTATTGTCATGTTTTCGTTAGAATAAAGCAAGGTAGATAATTAATTTTCTACCCGACCTGTATCTTCCTTGATGACATTAATAGATGAATGATTAAAACGGACCCGAAGATGATGCAATCTCGATGACACAGATATGGGTTAAACTATGTTAAAATTTCTCTTGAGTCACTTGATTTACCTGCCAGTCGTGTGGAGAAGTACCCAGCGAGTCGGAAAAGAGACATGAAAATTCAATTTAATAGGATGTTCTATACATGGAGATGGGAACTGACTAAGACGTCGTTGAGCATGCTGTAGGGTACACAGAAAGAATTTCACACTTAAATTTTTTTTAGGTCAAACATCATCATTTTAAGTTCAGTCATACTAAGTCTTACATTTGTAGCATTTAATCTGATAAAAGAAAGAAGAGGAGATATCTTCAACTAGACAACACGGCATATAGAAAAGGTACATACAACACTCATTATACCCCCCCCCCCCCCTTATTTCTTAGAGGTCAAAATTAATCAAGAAATGTGAAACAATTCGTCTGGTTTTGAGCTAGAGTCGCAAGATAATGTATCGCTCTTTTTTTAAACGCACCGTTGCAACAACTGGATTCGCAACTGTGATGATTTTTTTCTGTATTCAGAATTATTTTCTATTTGAGACTATATCTGACGTAAATATCATTTGATTTTCGTTGTTGTTATTAAGAACGACGATTCTGATTGGCCGAGAAATTTTGTTGATACCTGTATCAACACAAAACGGAAGTACGCGCTTAGCAACGTCATATTAAGCAACGTCGTTAGCAACACGATTTCAAAGCTGCAAATAAACGTTGAAAAGCGACGAAAATCAAATCAAAGTAATATTTTTCGGGTTGATCGAGGTACAACACTAAAAATTGAGGGAAAACTTGAATGTGCATCTTGCGCTACGCGCACGATGCAGTTTTACCTCAATTTTTGGTGTTGATACCTCAAATATCATGCCGTAATGAAGCTCCTGTAGAAACGTCGTATTTGAAGCATATTTTCGCCGAATTTTATGCGGCTTTCAATAGAATTTGATGACATTAAAATAAGTTTGCGTCAGACGTTTACAGTTCAAAATTGGAAGTAACTGTGTATATCGAAAAGACCCATGTTTGGACGCCGTAATTGCTCGAAATTATTAGGTTGTCAAGCTCGTCATGATCATGCTTCGAATAGATAACACTTCATGCAAACCCTATACAAAATTTGGAGCCCGCTCATAAGTCTGTATTAATTGTAGATGGCGCCAGGAAATTTTACTTTGGCTTTATTGAAACTGTTTGATATGAAGTACTACTGACGAGGATTCAATATCCGAAACACGTGTCTAGTACAATGAAATTGGTACTATAGAACATATATTTCAATATTGACAATTTCATGCAATTCTGATTCATCTTAAATGCATATGTACTGGCAAATGTTGTTTATTTCTCCATTTGAGAATATTTCTGTTTCTGAGACAGCAAGCATATCGAGAAGACAAGAGCAATAAAAATCTTAAAAGTACATTTCAGAAACCGTACCGGTCGATTCATATTTTTAATATTTATGTTGTGTAACATCATATCTTACCTGATTGATTAAGTAAACTTGAAGTGTAAATGTTCAACGCCGGGGGTTAAAATTCTCCAAATTAATGCAAATTTTCGATAGATAAGAATATATTTATCTCTATCCGAAAGCCACTGAATCAATATTCACGTTTTTAGGGATGGAATGAATGAAATTTTTGTTATCGCATAATTTTCTAAAATTGTCATAAACGGTATCATTAGCACAAAATTTTGACCGTTTATTCAGTAATTTTACGCTGAGCACGATTTTGAAAGGAAATCAACATATTTCGTCATCAGATAACGTTGTTTAGTTTGACCTCTCACTTCCTTTCTAAATGTGGGAGGTATATCATGTAAAAGACAATTCGACATTTGTCAGATTAAAGGTCTTCATGTTAAGATAAGAAAAAACCATCTTCCTGTCCCAACGGATAAAAATTCACAGTCACGAGTTCGGTTTTTAGTTAGTACTGACGTTAAACTTAGTGATTTAAATTCAGCATCAACATTTTGCTGAAGTGTTTGATATTTTGATTTTTTCCCTTTTTTTTAATGTGATAAATGATTTAAATGACAGGAAGTCATCAGTGGATTGTCTAAAAAAATTGAAGTTAAATGTCGTACCAGCTGTTTCCGGACAATCCAAAAGACATCTCCAACGTGTACTGGGTCGTCCAAAACAAACATGTACATGTAAATTACATAAATCCATAGACCTGATTTATTGTTCCAGATAAACTAACTGAAACACCTTTATTTTTTATCGGCTAATCAAAAGAACCTTTTAACGCCCCCCCCCTCCCCTTGGAAGAAAAAATATCATGTAGATCAGCCTTTTACTGGACCCCCCCCCCCATTACACACTTTGGAGACAAATATAATATAGATCGATCCATGTTATATACCTAAATTATCTCTCGGTGTCCAAATTTTGACGGTCTTATTTGTCTGAATTAGATGAGTTTTTTTATCTTTCCTCATATCTCAGTGTCACATACTGTTTGTTAATCTGGTTGTTTTGCGTGTTGCGCGTTGTTTGTGGAGGTTCTTTGTGTGTTCTGTGATGTCCGTTGTTTGTTAAGGTTCTGTGTGTGTTCTGTGTTGTCCGTTGTTTGTTTAGGCTCTGTGTGTGTTGTGTGTTGTCCGTTGTTTGTTAAGGTTCTGTGTGTGTTGTGTGTTGTCCGTTGTTTGTGGAGGTTCTGTGTGTGTTGTGTGTTGTCCGTTGTTTGTTAAGGTTCTGTGTTTGTTGTGTGTTGTCCGTTGTTTGTGGAGGTTGTTTGTGTGTTCTGTGTTGTCCGTTGTCTGTTTAGGTTCTGTGTGTGTTCTGTGTTGTCCGTTGTATGTTAAGGTTCTGTGTGTGTTCTGTGTTGTCCGTTGTTTGTTTAGGTTCTGTGTGTGTTGTGTTGTCCGTTGTTTGTTTAGGTTCTGTGTGTGTTCTGTGTTGTCCATTGTTTGTTTAGGTTCTGTGTGTGCTGTGTTGTCCGTTGTTTGTTTAGGTTCTGTGGGTGTTGTGATGTCCGTTGTTTGTTAAGGTTCTGTGTGTGTTCTGTGTTGTCCGTTGTCTGTTTAGGTTCTGTGTGTGTTCTGTGTTGTCCGTTGTCTGTTTAGGTTCTGTGTGTGTTGTGTTGTCCGTTGTCTGTTTAGGTTCTGTGTGTGTTCTGTGTTGTCCGTTGTTTGTTTAGGTTCTGTGTGTGTTCTGTGTTGTCTGTTGTTTGTTTAGGTTCTGTGTGTGTTGTGTTGTCCGTTGTTTGTTAAGGTTCTGTGTGTGTTGTGTTGTCCGTTGTTTGTTTAGGTTCTGTGGGTGTTGTGATGTCCGTTGTTTGTTTAGGTTCTGTGTGTGTTGTGTTGTCCGTTGTTTGTTTAGGTTCTGTGTGTGTTCTGCTGCGGCTCTCCCTATTATGGAAATTGATAGAGACATGATAATCAGTTCATATGTCCCTGCATATTTAGGAGGGTGAAAAGGTACGGTAAAATCTTGGGAGATAGTTCTCCCGCAAGAGACTTCAGCGTGGTCTTTTGGGAGATCTTTTCCTTATTATGCAAATGGATAAAGACATACACATGATATATAAGTTCACATATCCCTGCATATCTAGGAGAGAAAAAAAGTACATGCCGGGAGTGTGCTCTCCCGCGGGAGACAGAAGTATGGCCTTGTTTAAGATTATCTCCCTTTATAAGTTTACTTGTCCCTGTACATATTTATTCAGTGGGGGGGGAGAAGGAACCTGTCGGGAGTCAGCTCTCCCGCGGGAGATTGTAGCGTGGTCGTGGCAGAGATATTCTCCCCATCATGCAAATTGATTGATACATATTTGATATATAAGTTCACTGGTTCTTGAATATTCAGGAGGAAAAAAGTACCTATATCGAGTATAATTAAGCTCTCCCGCTTGAAGTATAAGTTCACTGATCCTTGCATATTGAGGCGGGAGAAGATGCTCCTTTTGGGAGTTAGCTCTCCCGCGGGAGGCTTGCCGCGCCTGTACCGATCATGTTGATTCCTTTTTTCGATTTTATGAACTGAAGTACTGGGAATTATGAAAAATTATAGTTTCTTTATATAAATAATTTTATTTTCAACAAACATACAAATATATTATATTATCTATGATACTAGTAAATATAGATGTGGATGAAAATATTGAGCAATTAATTTCATCAAGCCGTTATATAAAAATGATGTAAGAACATGATATGTTTTTAAAAATATGGACATTCAAAATGATACATAAATATATCATGATATATAGTATCGACATAATGCCATAGGTTAAACTATGCACCGAATGAAAAAAAACAAAAAACAAACAAACAAAGAACAAAGAAAGATATACAAGAGACCCCTTGGTCACGTCGCTCACCTGAGAGCACTAGGAATCTGCTCTGCAATGAATTAAGGCCACACCATTTTTTTTTCTGTTAAGCGTCAGGTGTTGAATCAAAAACCAAACTACCTATCAGGCACCCCCCCCCCCCAAAAAAATCAAAACCCTTTCAAAGCACAGACATTGTAATTACGGCAGTATTTAATAAAAAATTTTATGAAATTAAATAATACATTTCTCTGAATTTGCACAATATTATAAGGAGTATTACTTTGATAAATATACTTAAATTTCTTTTTATTCGATTATTTTGTTTGTCATGATTCAAGGTTTCTTATTATTGGTTACTTATTGCATGTACTTAGAGTCTGTATGGGTCTATGGGATATACTCCTGGCAATGGACTATTCCAACAAGTCCCTCCTCCCCCTTGGGAAGGGAACCAAGTGAAAATCCTTCTTATCCATTACCTTCCATTGGGTGTAGGTGGGGGTAGGTGGGGTACAGATATTTCTGGAACAGCTCAATCCTCATATATACTGTACGTCAAAGTGGGTTACAACATACGGTTTTTACCTATTCTTACACCTAATGTCGACGTCTTTCTTTACTATATATGTAGGCAGACTGCTCTAGGCAACCCGAAAATACAAACTTAAGACATTCACTGATAATGCCATGGAAGATAATTTCCTAATTCTTTTTCGAAAGCTGACTCGTTATCTTTTTGGTCTTCAGTGTCAAATTAAAGTTTTTCTATCTGATTCATTGTAAATGTAAAACCCAAACGTCTCAGGGATCCTAGGTGTTGCAAGAAAGGAGTAGGTTCAGAAACTACCGATATTGGCCCTGTTCATACCTAGATTCTAAAAGTATTTTATTTCATGTTATTTCTTTATGAAAGCAGTGACAAACTTTGATAGTTCAGAAAAATACGACGTTCGGGAATCTGCACGTGCTGTGACGTCATCTATGACGTCGTAAATCCATGACGGTATGCCGATTTCCGTGCTTTTAACATGTTTTAGAGTCTTTATCCTGAAACTTTACCCATAGCACACGTTGTCACAGAAATTGAATTTATATCAAATTGAATATCATTCTCAAATCTTGCTGTACAGAGAATTTCGTTTCTGTGACGCACTGTGCTGTGCATCTATTTTAAAGTTTTCTTTGTCGTACTTCTACCAACCTGAGAGAGATTTAGCGTGTAGAGCTCTATTTAGAAATCAGAAAATCGAGAAATTGTTTTCAGTGTCTACAGATTTTGAGAACAAATTTTATACGGTTTGATTGTTCATGATTTCTCGTAACTACTAAATTAACTAGAAAGGTTTCTTGTTGCGGTTGCAACAAGAGTGTCTTCCTCCTATACAATTTTTGGTTTGGAAATATGAAGGACGTCACATTACATGTATTTATATTATATATTTAAGTTTTCAAATAGCAGTAACATTAAATTTTCAAACCGATAATTGTTGGTGAGCAACCATTTGATTTTTTTTTGGGGGGGGGGGGGGGGCAGGAATTCTATTGCCAGCCGGTGAAATTTTTTCAGCAATTTTCTGAGCAGGCCATTTTTTTCAGCCATTACCAGAGTCGGAGAAAAATTTTCGCCGGTTCTTCGGGCCGGATTTAAACAAATTGTCAAATGTTGTGAATGTCTGTGTAAGTTAAACTCCCCGCTGTTACAGAGTATGAGTTAATAACCGTTCCTTCAGATGTCTCTTTGCAATTAGCGAATTTCAGACAGATTGTATGATGTTTAAATAGAACCTTTTCTAGATTTTTGTGCCTATGCGTATTAGGTCTCTGGTAGATACAGCTATGTGAACAGTTTGTATTTATATTAATTAATTTTTTGACTTTAAATTGTCTGGCACGAAGGGCCAGCAAAAATTTCCATATCATGCAATGTATCCTTACTTTTGCATGGTCCGGGAAAAAAAATTGCCGGCCCTTTGGGCCGGAATATTTTTTTCAGCATTTTTCAGAGCCGGGATTTTTTTTTTTTGCAAATTCTTCCTGCGCCCTTCCCCCATAAAAAAAGGCGAGCTCGTAGCTGTAGAACCAATTTTCTTGAAAAGAGAAATGGTAATAACAAGTTACGTTCAATATATATATATATATATAAATACCATGAGGTTCTCGCTGTGCAGGTTCAAATTTGGAACCCCCCCCCCCTTCCCTTTTTTCAAAGTTTATTTTGAATTTCCATCATGGCGACATCGTTCAATATAAACAGAACTGTTTTCGAAAAACGAGGGGAGGGAAGAATGTTGGAGAAATTGTTCATCAATTTGTAAATAAACCAACCGAAAATTATGTTCGAACGTTTGCTAGAATTAGAAATTAAACTTGATGTTCAAAATATAGTTATTGAAGTTTAGAAACAGGTTTGTAGGTTAGAAATCGGAATCAAACTACCACTTTTTGTGTGTAAATTCTGGTTTGTAGCTGATCTCTTCTAAATTAATCAACTGTTTTAAAATCAAATTGTGTATATCGAAATGTATTTATGAAATGCATATTCATCATTGCCGTGAAATCGGAATTTGAAAATCTCAACACTGCTTTTCTCGAGTCGGACTCGGACTACCAATTTTAGTGTGCGCCCGATCTGTTGGCGTGAAGGTGTATCGAAATACCCAACTCAAAATTTCGATGCTCATATCTTTTCAACAGTAAGAGATAGGAAAAATCAGAAAGACTAAATAAGACAGATATATGGATAAAAAATAATAATATTGAAATTTTTAGGAAACTTCATAAGCTTAATTTTTGTTTACTATTATAAGCAAAAAAGTATCTTCCTCCTATGAACTTCTGAATTTGGAAATATGAAGGACGGCGAAGGACGTCATCGTAATAAATCGTTACAGTGTGCATCTAGCATTTCATATCTTGCATGGCTGTCAACTTTCAAAAAGAATGGAAATTGTAGATAGCAAAATACGAGATATTTAAGCTTACAAATAGCAAAACATGAAATTTTCGGTCCTTTTGAGTAATTCGACGCTCCCGTCAAATATTTGAATCTACTAAAAAACATGATTAAAAAAATAACAGAGACCAAAAATAAAAAAGACCAATCTAGCTTTTACTCCAAACGTAACGTTGGAGAACTTTCATTGTCCTAGCTTACAGGGTTCTTGAGAAATCGCTGATCCAATTTTCCACGGTTACGAAAACAATAGGTCTTCCGACGGAAGTCGGAAGACCTAATAAGTGCTACTATAACATATTTACCAGGACCAGAAACTAAGTTTCATAGGGCGATTTTATAAGACATTTTTTAGGCTCAGTACACGATGGTTACAGACAGAGCAGATGAGATGGAATTCCAAATAGGTGGTCTAGACGATCGTATCCGGGAGTTGGAGTCGAAAAATGAGAAGATGAAATGGGACATTGCAGACATAAAGGCCCGTTCAATGAGGGATAACCTTGTCTTCTCTGGCTTACGCGAAGTACCCGATGAGACACCTGAGGCTTCAGAGCGTATCTTACGGGAGTTTATGACCAGCAATTTGCGCATGACGGAAACAGAGGTGCGTAACGTGAAGTTTGACCGGGTCCATAGAATGGGCGCTGACAGTCCGCGTTCGATTGTGGCAAAATTTCATGATTATCGACAACGCCAGGACGTGAGGGCTCGTGCGAAGCATCTGAAGGGTACCAGGTATTATATAAATGAGCAGTTTCCACCCGAAGCCTATGAACAGCGGAAAGAACTTATCCGTGTAATGAAGCAGAGGCGCGAACAAGGGTGTCATGTACGCTTGGTTTATAATAAACTCTATATCGACCACGTATTGTACAAACCGACGGCTACGCCACTGAGATCGTCACAGAGGGATGCAGCTTAGGAGGACGCGGGGGTAGGGCGTCCTTTACGAGTGCTCAGTTGGAATGTGAACAGAAACCTAGAGCAAAAGATCAGTGACAGTGATTTCATTAATTATATTATTAATCATGATCTCATATTTCTATCCGAGTGTTGGGTGAAATCTAATACTCATCTTGATTTGCAATTGTTATGTGATTTTGAGCATTTAAGTTTCCCCGATCACAGGGTTCAGGGGGAGGGTTGATTTTATTGTATCGTAAAGATATTGCACGATTTATTTCTCTCCAGAAGTGTGTTGGTGACTCACTTATTTGGGTGAAAATATCTGGTCTATCACATTCAGATATCTACATTTGTTTTGCGTATATACCCCACGAAAATAATGTTTACTATAATTTGTACTGTCATATTGATCTATTTCACTCGCTTGAAAATGATATTGCTGAATATTCAAATTTAGGAAATGTTGTAATTACAGGTGACTTTTAAAAACAGTAGGATTGGATGTAAAAATGAATTTGTTGAACATGATCGCATGTCAGATCATTTAGTTGATATTTTATCAGATCTATTTATGTATGATGAAGATGTTTCTATGCCTTTACGAATCTCAGAAGATAAAACTGTAAATTCATTTGGTAGACGCTTGATTGAACTTTGCAAATCAAGCGGAATGAGGGTATGTAACGGCAGAATGGCCGGTGATAGTCAAGGTCGATACACTTTCTTTAATCACCTTGGGTCGAGCGTGATTGATTATGCAATTGTCGAGAAAACTTGTTATGGACTTATTACTGATTTCAATGTTCAAGATTTTAATGAATTTTCTGATCATGCTCCATTGTCTTTTGATATCAGTTGTAATTATGAAAAATCTTAAATGAATGATGAATGTATTTCTGATAGTCATGAAACGACAACTGTGTATAGATGGAATAAGGCACGGTCCATTTGATATTCTGGGGGGGGGGGGGGGGGGGGGGGGGGGGGGGGGCTTGGGTTTTTTTCGAAAAAAATAATTTTGCTCTCAATTTTGATGAAAAAAATAAATTTGCTTATGGTGTGACAGAAAAAAAATAATCTTGCTCTTACAAATAATCTGAATTTGAAGAATTACCATAAAATTTCGCTAAAATTCTTGAAAATTTTCCGGCTCGCTTCGCTCGCCGCAGTTCTCAAATTATACAAAATTTTTTGGCTCGCTTCGCTCGCCATAGTTTTCTATCAAAACATTATTTACAAATAGCATTTTTTTTATGTTCAGATATATGAAGATATCAAAAGTTATACATGTATGTGAATGAAAAAGGGCTTCCTTAAAAGCTTAGATATATTACCAAATTATCAATATTTATGTATTGCTATTAATACATGTTGCATGTATCCCATAGAGTCATGTTCTTCTAAGCTTAGAAGAAGAACTTCAATTATTCACCAATTTACAATTCTTAGCAACATTTAAAAAAATGTCTAGGAGACCTTCCCCTCAGACCCTCTTATACATGTTATATACATGTATCTTATATAAAATATTGAGAATTGTATTGTAAAAATCTTTTATCTCTCTGTTTAAAAGTGAATTGAATACTTGCATAAAAATAAACTAATTTATTCATATTTAGAGTTTTGAGTAAAAATATTAATAATTTTTATTGATAAAACACAAAAATTCTTAATATGCGGATCACTTTGTTAAAAAAATTTCCTTGCTCCAACTTTGCCAGAAAAAAATAATTTTGCCCCGGTACGGGGCGAAAAAAATAATCTTGCTCCATCAAAAAACCCAAGCCCCCCCCCCCCCCCCCCCCCCCCCCCCCCCCCTGAATATCAAATGGACCATGCCTAATGATTGTCTTGATGAAATGAAAAGAGCGTTATATGACAGACGAAATTTATTGTGTGAAACTGTTTCTTTGATAGAAAATGATGAATTAAATTTATGTGATGGAGTCAATCAGTTTGTGTCTGTAATAAATGAATTATTTACTCCTTTTTGTGGCAAATCATACACTGTTAATGTAAATTGTAGTAAGACACGAATGAAAAAGGATAAGCCTTGGTTTGACGATCACTGTAGATTTCTATATAAACGATATACCAAGGCATTTTATGATTTTAACCATAGTCGTACTCATGAGAAACGACAAATTTTGATAGAAAATAAACGTTTGTATAAGCTGCATGAAAGAAAGATCAAAAGGTCATATATAAGAAGTGAAGGTGATAGATTGAGTTACTTACGTAAGGTAAATCCTAAGAAATTTTTTAGCATGTTTAAAAACAGGGGGCCTAAATACTAATGAAGAAATCGTAAACGAGGATTTTAATACTTCCGAATTGTTAAAAATGGATACAAAAATATTACATTTTCTTAAATATCTCTCTTATTTTTCGTCATATTTCTAAATTTTATATGCCATTCGCTAATACGTTCTAATCGAACTCTCGCTAGCATACTGTGATGTCCTGTATTGGTGTAATTCAACATAGAAAGCTGCAGAAGTACCGAGTTTAAACTCAAAACAGCGCACGACAGAATGATAATCAAAACATTTCTCAATATTAATACATATTTCATACATGTTACTCATATAATCTTTTTCATTTGTAATCAAGAGAGCGATTCACATATCTCCTTTTGTGTATTCTCTTCTTTATCTTCAAATATTTGATACTATTTAAGAAAAGTTAAGACAGGAGGATAATAATGAGAAATGTTATGATAAGGAGGAGATCACCAAAATGAAAGTGGAACCAAAATGAAAGATGCAGTGATGACCTACATGAGAAATAGGAAAATTAACCAGATGGAATGTATGTCATCACTGCATCTTTGGGATAATCCTGTTCCTCCAACACTTTTAACTCCTGGAGACTAAGCGAACAATAATATCACGCCATGGAAACATAGAGGACAGCAACATATACATGAATTATTAATATCCCCTCGCAATATAGTTGCAGGGGGATATAGTAACGCCGTCGGTCGTGTGAGGGTGAGAGTGTACGTGACACTTTGTATACAGCCTACAGGACAGTTACAGTTTTGATCGGATCTTGACCAAACTTCATCAACTTATTTCTTAGGTAAGAGAAAGAACCCTAATGAATTTCAAGGTCAAAGGTCAAAGGTCAAGGTCATAGATTGGAAATGGCTTGAACCCTTGTATACAGCCTAGAGGACAATAATATCACGCCATGGAAACATAAAAGACAGCAACATATACATGAATTATTAATATCCCCTCGCAATATAGTTGCAGGGGGATATAGTAACGCCGTCGGTCGTGTGAAGGTGAGAGTGTACGTGACACTTTGTATACAGCCTAAAGGACAGTCACAGTTTTGATCGGATCTTGACCAAACTTCATCAACTTATTTCTTAGGTAAGAGAAAGAACCCTAATGAATTTCAAGGTCAAAGGTCAAAGGTCAAGGTCATAGATTGGAAATGGCTTGAACCCTTGTATACAGCCTAGAGGACAATAATATCACGCCATGGAAACATAAAAGACAGCAACATATACATGAATTATTAATATCCCCTCGCAATATAGTTGCAGGGGGATATAGTAACGCCGTCGGTCGTGTGAGGGTGAGAGTGTACGTGACACTTTGTAAACAGCCTAAAGGACAGTCACAGTTTTGATCGGATCTTGACCAAACTTCATCAACTTATTTCTTAGGTAAGAGAAAGAACCCTAATGAATTTCAAGGTCAAAGGTCAAAGGTCAAGGTCATAGATTGGAAATGGCTTGAACCCTTGTATACAGCCTAGAGGACAGAGTTTGGATCGGATCTTGATCAATTTTCATACACCTATTATTCCTGGTGACACGAGAAAGAACCCTATTGATTTTCAAGGTCAAATGTCAAAGACACACATTTGAAATGGCTAAAACCCTTGTATACAGCACCGCACAATTTGTATACATCCTAGATGACACAGTTTTGATTGGATCTTTACTTAACTTCATACACTTTAATGACTTATTGGAGATGACTAAAATCCTTGTATAAAGCCTAAACGACTCAGTTAAGATCGGATCTTTACAAAACTTCATACACTTATTTCTTATAGCAAGATGAAGAAACCCTATTGATTTCCAAGGTCATAGGTCAAAGTCAAGGTCACAGATAGGAAATGGCTTAAATCCTTGTATGCAGCATAATGGGTACTTTAATGACTTATTGGAAATGACAAAAATCCTTGTATAAAGCCTAAACGACTCAGTTCAGATCGGATCTTTACAAAACTTCATACACCTATTGTTATAGCAAGAGAAAGAAACCCTATTGATTTCCAAGGTCATAGGTCAAAGTCAAGGTCACAGATAGGAAATGGCTTAAATATTGTATGCAGCATAAGGGGTACGGTTTTGAATTTGGATCTTTACCAAACTTCATACACTGATTCCATATGACAAAAGTAAGAACCCTATTTATTTTCAAGGTCAAAGGTCAAGGTCACAGATAAGAAATCCGTCTTAGAGTACACAGTTTTGATTGGGTCTACACTTATTCCTTTTGGCAAGAGGAAGAACCCTTTTGATTGTCAAGATCAAAATCATTTAAATCCTTGCACACATCCTAAAGAGTGCAGTTTTTTCTTATCTTGAACATACAAGTCTTCCTTATGACAGGAATCCTGTTGATTTTCAAGGACAAAGGACAATTGTAGTGTAAAATAACCTTCTCAATGTAAGATGATCATGCAAACAGAAGCAATACGTAAAGACCAAAAGCAACACACTGATGGATATGTAAATGTACTGTACTGTATATAGAAACAGAGGGCGTGTGGAATTTATTCCGTGCTCTGTCGGCTGTAGCAAGTTCATGTATGTTAAATTATCATCCGAGGAGTCCGACCGACACAATTAACCAGTAGAGAGCAATTTTAATTTGCTTGTACAAGGCTTTAGAATGGTCAAGTACCAAGCCAAATGTCGTTCTGGTGACACCCTTAACAATTCGGCTTTATTAAGATCCTATCTTACCATTTTGTATTTATTACCATTTTTTGCGATCAGATGTGTATTTCTATACTAAAGAGACTAATTCCATGACAAAAGTTATCAGTTTTTGTCATAATAAGACGTCCAGCGTCTTTGAAATCATTTATATTGGCCAAAAATCAACAAAGACACCGTCAAAGCGATATTCAGATGCACATTCCCCAACTTTCGGTAACGTTTTATCAAAACTGGTATGATCTATGTCCAATATCAAATGTTGTGGAAATACTTATGGCAATAACTAAGCGAATGATAACTATGTTTAGCTGGAAATATTAAGCGACGTACATATAAGAGAAAGAAAAACGTACGTACCCTCTCATCGAAGCGGATGTTTATAACTTATTTCTCCCACCATAACAATATCGCGTTTAGTATTTAGGCCCCCTGAAAAAGCGGTCATCAAAAACAAACTCAAATTTAAATGTACATGATTTTTATGAGCATTTTAAAGGTGTGTTTAATACTGATAATGAAGATTCATCTATTATCGAAGACTCTGAAAATGGTGTTGTGTTTGATGAGCTTGATGACGAGATTTCTGAAAATGAGATTTTTGATGTGTTGAGAAAAGCTAAGTTTAATAAATCACCTGGCATTGATAACATGCTTAATGAATACTTTGTCAAATTTAAAGATGTGTTCATTCCTCTACTTCATAAATTGTTTAATTATATTTTTTCAAAAGGCATCTTCCCAGAATCATGGTCACAAGGTATTATCATTCCATTATTAAAAAAGGGTGATGTAAACAATATTGATAATTATAGAGGTATCACTTTAGTTAGCTGTGTCTCAAAACTTTTTACTTCTGTTTTAAACAATCGGCTGGTAAGATGGTCTGATGAACATAGTATTATTAGTGATGCGCAATTTGGCTTTAGAAAAGGATTAGGTACCACAGATGCAATCTTTGTTCTACATGGTTTGATAGATAAAATGTTAAGTCAGAAGAAAAAATTATATTGTTGTATTGTTTATTATGCTAAGGCTTTTGATAGTGTCAATAGAAATAAGTTATTATACAAATTAGCCCGATCTCTTGTTACTGGAAAAATGTACTTAATGATTAAATCTATATATGCTTCTGTAAAATGTTGTGTTAAGTACAAATCAGAGATTTCTCCCATCTTTACTGTACCAAACGGCTTGATGCAGGGTGAGGGATTATCTCCCTTCCTATTTTCATTGTATATAAATGATTTTGAAAATGATATGTTGTTTAATAATTGTGAGTCAGTTGAGTTAAGGGACCTGTCGTTATTTCTTATTATGTATGCTGACGATACGGTTCTTTTCTCTGAATCAATCTCTGGATTACAAAATATGTTAGATAATCTGTATACTTATTGTAATAAATGGGATTTAAATGTAAATTGTGACAAAACGAAAATTTTAGTTTTTAGAAATGCAGGGAGAGTTTCGAAAAAATGTATGTGGTCTTACAATGGAAATGATATAGAAGTTGTAGATTGTTATAATTATTTAGGGATAACTCTTTTATATAATGGTAAATTCACGCGCACACAAAACGTGTTGAGTTTACAAGCAAGAAAAAGTATGCATTATATTTTGAATATTTGTAATAAGGAATTTTTGAATATTGAGACTAAGATTAAGATTTTTGATACATATGTTACGAGTGTACTTAATTACAGCTGTGAAGTTTGGGGGTTTTGTCAAGCAATAGATATTGAAAAGGTACATACTGATTTTTGTAAAAGAATTTTGAAAGTGAGAAAATGTACGCCAAATTTTATGTTATACTCCGAGTTAGGAAGATACCCAATGATTATTGAAAGAAAACTTAGAATAATTAAGTATTGGTTGAAACTTTTGAAAACGAAGAATTGTATATTAAAAGCATTATATGAAGACATGTATGACAGAATTGAGTCTGATAATTGGTTAAGTAAAGTTAAGGAACTTTTAATGTCAATTGGCTTAGGTTATGCTTGGTACAATCAGAATGTTACAAATGAGAATGTTTTCCTAGCAAATGTTAAACAATGTCTTATTGATGTTTTTATGCAAGAAATGACAAACTATTTAGAAACTTCTCCGAAATGCTTTTTATTTAGAAATTTAACAGATAACCACATTTTGCAATTCTACTTACGTAAATCTTTACCTGAAAACTTAATTTTTGCATTGTCCAGATTTCGTTTGTCTTCTCATGATTTATGTATAGAAAAGGGTAGATATGTTAATATACCAAGACAGGATAGAAAATGTTCTAAATGTAACTTAGGTGATATAGAGGACGAATATCATTTTGTGTTTATATGCCCCTTTTATTCAGATTTGAGAAGAAAATATATTGATAGTTTTTATTGGAACAGACCATCGATGTTTAAATTGGTACAATTATTGTCTATTAAGAATAAGAAAAAGTTAAGTAAGCTAGCAAACTATTTATGTTGTGCATTTAGTCGCAGAAATAAGTAATAATTTATTATTTTATATCCACTCTTGTTAATTACAGTATCATTAATGTCCTTCCTCCAATATATCTCTACCTCTCTTGAATGTTAAAATGTAAGAATTCACTAGATTATTGATGTAATTGTATTGTCTATTGTATATATGTTTATGCTGATGAGCCTTTAGGCTTAAAGCTAATAAACCATTAAACCATTAAACATCGTGTACGTTAAATTAAACGAGTTTCTGGGTATAAATATACGATGTACATGTACATATCAGTATTGAATTTATATCAAAACTAAAACTATCAAATGGTCTATATCTTATCAAAAGTTTCAAAAGATAAAGATGACAAAATCTTGATTTTCCGAAAAATGCAGCATGACATTTACCTAAAAGGTTGCATTTTTTTCTGCAAGGAGTAAATTTGAACATAATGGAGCGACATGGGTCATACTCGAACATGACCTTTTTTTGTAAAGGCTACATGTATATAAAGGAAGTAAATCGATTCGTTGTAAGGGTTTCTTTAAAATGTTCAGAACCATGTTTAGGGCGGCGGACGGACGGACGGACGGACGGACACACACACGGGTAGACCGATTTAATCCAGAAATCTATAACCGGCGTGAATAACCTATTAGGAAGCTAGACTAGGACGTTTGATGGACGGACATGTTCATCGCTCAATAGCCCCGGAATTTGACAGGATGTTAACATATAGAGACGAAATTTTTAAAAATTTGCTTATGTTTATGTATCATGATCCAATCGTAGCCTAGGTATAGCACACAATTCTTTGTTTTTGTGTTTTTATCTATTTCATTTTTTTCTATCGATTTGTAATATGCAGCTTCCGGCTTGAAAATCGGGGTTTTTTTTTTAATTGCGCACAGATCTACATTTATTCTAGTATATGCTAAATGCTGATATTGAATTTGAAGACGTTAAACATTAATAAAAGATGAAATATCACCGCATCGGATGTGCACTTTTCATGCAACTATACTTTGCAAACGATTACATAAATGGACGATGCGATAATCTGAATGTTATGATTTGTTAATTTTCATATCTAGTAAAAATACACAATAACTGGAAATGAAACACAATCTAAGTTCTGTATAATGCAAAAGATACATTTACCAGGCACTGAAATGGATTATTATGAACTAAAGACAACGGGTCCCGTTGAAATTAAGAAACTGTCCAGGAAGCAAGTGGTATTCAGAGATTTTAAAATGAAACATTTCATTCGTGCACATCCACAGGGGCCGTAGCCAGATTTTTTTCTTATTCTGCATATATCAAAATTCCACCCCTTCCCTCCTTCCATTCAGCTATTTCATGGGAATAAGAAAAAAATCTGGCTACGGCCCCTGCGTGCGCATTGTGAAATAGCTTCCGTATGTCGTCTGTCCCACACATTGTCTATGTGTCTCGGATATTTTAAGATTAGAAACGACATGAATGATGTTTGGAACATTAAAGCTACATGTATGATGCAAAAGATACATTTACACTGGTAAAAAGATTCATCGAAGTAAGTTGTAATTTAAGAAGACTGAAAGATGAGAAGAAAATTTATTTCGCATGTCACTTAAATCGTACCGGTCGACACCCACAACAATAACCCCCCCCCCCAACCTTCCTTGATCCCGCAAAACACATGCACTATCTACATGTAAGGTAAGTTTGAACACAATACGATGGTCATTTAATAAATAAAATATACTTTTATGGATACCTTTAATGCACAAGCGTATAAAAAAAAATAAAGATGTGGGATATAAAAAAAAATATATAAGAAATGAAAAAGAGAAAAACAACAGACCAAAATCGAATGGGATATACCAATTAGAAAACTGTTCATGGTTTTGCATGTATACCAGTAAAACAATTTCATGCGACTTTTTTTTAAAGGTAGGATCTTTTGACCTAATAATTGTTAAATAACGAAATTAACTTCTGCAGAAAAAATCCAATATGTGAAAAATACGCTCCCGACTGCGTGTTTACGGGCAGTTTTCAGGACATCTCGAGTTTCCGATGAAAATACGCCAAGCATCTTCTCTACCTTGAGGCTATACCAGCTCATATCTTTTCAAATCGTAAATGTAAATACTTTCATTTCTTCTTGTTTTTTTTTTAATTCATTGTTTCCGTTACAACTATTGTTCATAAATTTCTTATGGCAACACAACGTCGTGACGGCGTCATGTGGCGACGTCATTGACGTCGCTCAATACGCTATACCGCGCCTCAAACGATTCCACATATTTTCGTCAATTTTTAAGATATTTGGAAAAAGAAAACAGTTTTAGAAACTGCAGACATCTGTTGTTTCACATACAAAATTTCATTCAAAAGTACGACAGGGCCGAATTCCATGGTTACCGAATCTACTCCTTTCAAATCCATAATTTAAGGTTTTTTTGGGGGGGGGGGACTTAACCACCTCAAAAGCTACAATGCACCCGCCCGCTGCGGCGAAAAACATTGTATGGCCTAATGGAGTTGCTACTATCCCACACTTGGGATACTATGATACATATTTATGAATGATGCTATTATAATTAACCATAGTAACTTAAAAAATAGGAGCATTTGAAAGATATCCAGCACCTACTACATTTTGTTTTCATAAAAATATCTTATCCTACCATATACTATTCTATCACTCTTAAATGGTAATTAATTATGTGCAAAAGTCAATTTTACGGCAAATTTCCGATTGAATCATTATAATATAATCGATATTAGACTTACAGTATTGGAAAATTGGGAAAATGAATAATACTCTTTTAGGGTGCGGGATCTCTATAGCAAAGGGGAGAAAAGCCTGTGTTTGTGAAACACGATGCCCCCGGTGACATCTTTGTTAGTATAAACACCACTTTCCATTAAGTATGTGAAAGGTCAAGGTCGATCAGGATCATTTTGGTATCAATGGAAAAATCTTGTGACAAGGAATACGTATGTGAAATATCAAAGCCCTATCACTTACTGTTCAAAAGTTATGCCCAATGTTAAAGTTTTTGTAAGGTAGGTCAAAGGTCAAAGTCAAGGTAAACATTTTTGATATCAGTAGAAAGGTCTTATCACAAGGAACACACATGTGAAATATGAAAGCTCTATCATTTACCATTCAAGTTATGCCCAATGTTAAAGTTTTTGAAAAGTAGGTCAAGGGTCAAAGTCCAATTTTGGTATCAATGGAAAGGTCTTGTCACAAGGAATACACATGTGAAGTATGAAAGCTATATCACCTTCCATTCAAAAGTTATGCCCAATGTTAAAGTTTTTCGGACAAACAGACGGCCAGGCCAAGAACTATATGCCCCCGAATCTTGGATTACGGGGGCATAAAAAACAACATGGCTAAAATCAATAAATTTCATGCAACATACATGTTTCGGACATTCTAAAATCCGAATTACAAATAGTGCGTGGCGACATCTACAATGGTATTTATTCTCTGGATATGAAATAAGAACGATAAATCTTGCAATGTAACAATCATATTGTATGTTTAAAGTGGACGTAATGAAAAATAATAAAATGTAACTCTTATTGTATTGATCGATTCCAACGAATTATGAATGAATGTACAATACTGAACGTAACGGTCAAAATAAATGCTCTCTTAACTTGTAATTCAACGACCAATATATTTTAGTTATGACCTTGGTATTTAATTCAATGTCATAGATTTTCTGCTTTTTACAATACATGTAATTATACATAATAAACATTAATTAGAGCAAAAACAATGTTTCAAGTTAAAATCTGATAAAAATTGACGCAATAATTCATCAAAACATCCTATCTGTAACAGATCAACTCATTATTCATTCATTATTCTTAAAAAAACCAAACACTAAAACTTTAAATAACGTTTTAATATTAAAGCTGACTGTCCCAGCTTTCATACAAGAAATGTCTGTCTGTATGTTCTAGTGACAAATTGCTTGAATGTCATTGGACACCTGGTTAAAAAAAGCGTCATCACAGGTACAAATTGAATTTCAGGTAGAGCATCCCTCGATCAGGTCTCAGATGCTCATACTTCCTAAATAACAACTTCTACAATATTTTCATTTCCATATATTCAAAGCTTATGTTAAACCTGATATACAAACAAAATATAATTCGTTGTTTCATGATTATACCGTGAACTTAGCCGTTTGAACTTTAACATTGAGCCCAATGGGAAAAGTAATAAAAATCCCTTTTTAAAGGTGATTAAATGTAGCTATAAAAGTTTCTTTTCCCAAAACCATATTAGTTTGATAATCTGAACAATATTTTAAAATGAAAAAATAGGGTATCCAGGCAAAAAATACCAGCAATTCTGACCTGAGGGATACTTGACCTTAAGTAAGATTATGATATTTTCATATAAAAATGTTTTCTAGATATGTGTACGAGTCATAAACGTTTATACAACAAGATAAGAACTACCCTTTATCATATCTTTTCACGAAAATAGAAAATGTAAAAGAGTGAATTACAAAAGTTCCTTAACGCAGGTAGAGTTATAGTCAAAACAAATACCACATAAGCATCCTGTCTACATGTACGAGGGAACCCTTTACTCTAAAAAACAAAACAAAACACGATTAAGCACAAGCAAATTCATGAGATTCCGTGAATGCAAATGTCACAAGTACAAACACAAACAGAAAATTTATATAAAAGATCGGTGATATTCCATTTATTATCTCATATGTAATACATATTACCATATCCTGTAATAAAAAAAGCTAAATCTTTATAAAAAGTCACATCAAATTCGCTCCTTTATTATCCAGATGTTTTGGCCATTGGCCCTGATTAAAAAAAAAACATATACTATTATGCATAAAAAGACATTGTCCCACCTCTGCTGCCACTGACCAGTTTTTAGAAAGCAGACAGGAGATGGTTTTCTCGCATATTGGATAGGCTGATTCCCCTTTTCAGCGGTGCTGGAGTAATAGAATCTAGCACCACTTTGAGTTCCGGATAGAAAAATATCAGCCGAGGGTGGGATTGATCAAGTCTCAACCGAGGCGTTAACCGAGGTTGGGACGTTGATCATCCCACCCGAGACTGATATTTTTTTATCCGGAACTCAAATGTGGTGCTTGATTATTTTTTCACACATTGAAACCTTCAAAGTCTTCTTGTTTACGCATCAGAATGACAAATGTATGTGCACGTGAAACAACGTACATCAATTTGTCTGTGACGTCAAAAAGAAACAATCAAAAGTGCCGGATCAGGGTTGCCGGATCGAATTTTCTCTCACCCCAGACAGAGATATCTACAGATTTACCAGTTCTGAGACAACTCTTTCTCCAACTTGAGACTGAGAGCTCTCCAAATTTCCTGGGGTGAGATAAATCGATCTCACCCTCTGACGTCATCGATCTCGCCCTCTGACGTCATCGCTACCAAAGCGACGTTATGGAAGTAAGGCAACAAACAGGTGATTTTAACAGACACTCTATAGTTGACGACGTGGGAGAAAAACAATCAAACACCACTATGAGGGAGGGATGGCAATTTCTCAACCCTCGTGTAAAAATTTTGCTTGTCCATGACTCGGCAAGCCTCGTCATGGACTTTCAAAATTTGTACACTCGGGTTGAGAAATCGCCATCCCTCCCTCATGATGGTGTAAGATTATATTATTCTCACTCACTTACGTCGTGAGACAAAAGAAAAAACGTAGACGTAGCAGTTTGAGATTTCCTTGTCTCAAACTCCACGTGACTCCTATTATGACGTCATAAAAAGTAACGTCACGCCACCGTTAGATTTGTGTGGGTTTTGGTATCGATTCTAGTTTAAAAAAACCCATTAAAGTGAAGATAAAATGAGGTGAGTGAGAAAAATAATCAATCACGACGTTACGACTGAGACAGGGGAATCTCATCCTCGTGCAAAAGATTTGCTACATCCACGACTCGGCAAGCCTCGTCGTGGATTGCAAATCTTTTACACTCGGATGAGGTTCCCCTGTCTCAGTCTCAACGTCGTGATAGATTCTATTAGTCTCGCACCCCGGATGTTTGTCTCAAACCCCCTATTGTGACTTCATAGACGTTTACGTAGGTTTAGCAGTGTTTGATGTCACATGGAACAACATTTAAAGCAAAACAAGCAATGTTTATTCATGAATTATATGAAAATATATGGGTGAGAGAAAAATAATCAATCACCCCTTTATACAGGGACAGGGAAATCCCACCCTCGTATCAAAGATTTGCAACGTCCACGACTCGGCGAGCCTCGTCGTGAACTGCAAATCTTTGATACTCGGTTGGGATTTCCCTGTCCCTGTACAAAGAGGTGATAGATTCTATTACTCTAGCACTGCTAAAAATGGGAATCAGCCTATCAAGAGTGCGATAAAATACGATCCGGCACCCCTGATCCGGCACTGTTGATTGTTCCTTTATGACGTCACAGACAAACTGGCGTACGCTATTTCACGTGCACATACATTTAGCATGACATTCAGTAATTCTGATGCGTAAACAAGATGACTTTGAAGGTTTCAATGTGCGAGAAAAATAATCAAGCACCACATTTGAGTTCCGGATGGAAAAATATCCCACCCTCGACTGATATTTTTTTCTATCCGGAACTCAAAGTGGTGCTAGATTCTATTAACTCCTCTAGAAGCAACAGGGAATACTTATTCTTCCCGGGCACCTGTTCTCTTCTAATCCCCAATTTGATCATTACATTTCTAGCTATTATCTTGTCAAGAGTGAGAAGCTACAAGTTAAGTGTAGGCTGTTTTCCAGAAGCGCAATTAAAGGAAATATGTGGCCAAAAACCGTTACAGTGTTTATTACCTTTTATAGAATGAAAAATGATTCATAGAAACTCAAACAATTTTCTAGATATTATCTTGTCAAGAATGAGTCGCTACAAGTTTAGTGTAGGCTGTTTTCCAGAAGCGCAATTAAATGAAATATGTGGCCAAAAACTGTTGGAGGGATGTGGCAACAGTGTTTATTGCCTTTACCTTTTTATGATGATAAAGGACGAACAATCAGTTTTCAATAGAGTGGGGTTATGATATAACGTTGAAAAATGATTAAGTGACCAAAGAGAAGTTTTCACTCTGGTACCAAAGTTGGAAAACAAGATCAATATGAACAATCAGTCGTAAAAAGACAATGTACTCATTAATAAGTAATATTAAAAATAATTATAAGTAAAGTTGGATGTTATGGAATTTTGCTGTTGTTGCTGCGGTGTTGTTGGAGATCCCCTCCTTTCTTTCATATCTTCAACAAATACCGTTTGGTTTCCTTTCTTGCTTAACATTTGATACAAATGTAGCAGATCTACATCTCTTCAAATATTAAGAAATACCTTTCTGTGAAGGAGAGCGAACTGGACGTGGAGGTGATGGTCGAGATGGCTTTGCTACTTCATGAATAATTTCAGACTCATTATGACGAGTATCATTTTGAACTAAATATGGCGTTTGTGGTTGTGCGCTATTTTGAACTTTGTAAGGTGAGTAGGCCAAATTCGCACTTCGTTCCTCTATAACAAATAGTCCGTCTATGCCGGTTCTGCTCCTGCGAGAGGATCGTCTCCTCTGAAAGAAAACAATCCAATTTTTAAGCGTGCCAACCAAACAGTTTGACAGTCATAAGATTTTTTGCATGCCTCTAAATAACAATTATCTTCCTAAACTAGTATGATTTTGGATTTTGATTTTCCTTAAATTAATCAACAAATTAGTTCGACTGTCATCAAAATGTTTAGTGTGCCTAATAAATAGAATAATTCAAGAAGGACGGTGAGTCTCAACATGCTTTACCATCTCTGCAAGTTTGAAAGATGTCTGATGTATATCAAGTAAGTTACAGCCAAATACATCTATAAGAAAGTGTGGCTACTACACAGACGGACAGACAAACAGACGGACTCCGGAAAAAAGTTATCTCTATATGTCGCCCTTGTATTGCAGACGACATAATAAAACGATTTTCTTAACATTGTAAATTTATGCCTTTCCTGATTGTTAGTACATATCCATGATAATTTTGAATAAAACATATTGCATCATTTTCAAAGAACAAACGGTAAGAGATGACTCTGTTATCTGTTATCGCAAACTTAGCTATACCTGAAAGATTTTACGCCGTTTTATGAAGCAAACAAACAGAGTGATTGCGATGATTAATATGATGATACCGCCGATGATAGAAGCTACAGGCACGATCCAGTCTGAAAGATAAAATAAAAGAATAACCTTAATTCAGAACCTCACCTTGGTCAACCAGACTCAATTATTGGTTTATCTTCTACGCAAAATATGTTAGTTATTTTGTTTGGTTTTGTATTTTCAAAGGTTTGTATATAAATATAAACATCACAGAAGTACCCAACAAAAATACAGTCCAAAAGTCGAGATGGTAAGGCAAAATCATTTGAATTTCCACTGGAACAGCTGCGAACCCCGGAAAAAACAATTATTCCGAAGTAAGACCAGGTGTCGGGGGGGGGGGGGGGGTCAGCGTCTCCTGTTCGCATGCGATACCCGTCGCAACTGTTGCATGAAAACTTGTAAAATTCGGTGAATCTCTCGATGTACATATTGATGTACATATCAAGTAGAGATGTCTTGTTTGGTGATATACATATTGATGTACATATCAAGTAGAGCTGTCTTGTTTAGTGATGAACATATTGATGTACATATCAAGTAGAGATGTCTTGTTTGGTGATGTACATATTGATGTACATATCAAGTAGAGATGTCTTGTTTGGTGATGTTGACAGCCATTCAATGCCAATTTATTGTTATTTTTCGATTCTGCTTTTTGACCTTTTCTTTCCGATGTAGTACTGTTTCCCCCTATTTGGCACTTTTTATTTATAAGTGAAGATTTTTTTTTCACTTTTTCCAACCTAGATTTAGTTGTTTTGAGAAAAATGTAAAGGTTATAGATGGTGAAATCATAACAAAATTCCCTTTTCTTCAAAATGAGTTAAAGAAGATCCTGACGATAATCTCAACAGCACTCACAATAGAGTACCAAATTGAGCATGGACGGACCCCTAGCAAGCTAGAGGTGGGACCAGGTGCCCGGGAGGAGTAAGCATCCCCTGTTGGCTAGCCGCACCCGCCGTCGATGTTCACGCATGAAAATGAAAAGAATATATAAAATACATGCACTGTCTTAGGTCACGTCTATATAGAAAGTGCTATGGCGACAATGTCAGGGAAAAATATTCAAAACACTTACTGTCAAACCCCTCGCGGGGAACTTTTTTACGAGCTCCACACGGCAAAGGGCATAAGTGTGACATAAATGAGTTAAAGAAGATCCTGACGATAATCTCAACAGCACTCACAATAGAGTACCAAATTGAGCATGGACGGACCCCTAGCAAGCTAGAGGTGGGACCAGGTGTCTAATTGTCTAAACCAGTTTAATTGGAACATAGGTACAACTGTCAATCTAATTTATGATGACCAACAAAATAGATTTATACAAGTATAGACACTTGTTTCTACGTTGCAATGTTGCGTGCTAAACACAGGCCATCAGATTCATGCGCCATTGAAGAGTACTTATGACATTTTTAGATGACAAAGAGATAAAATTACAGCTAATATAATATACTAGTATTTATGATAGAATCTACAATGATAGTTTAACAGAACACAATTTTATTATTCACGTCGGTATTTACCAATCCATACTATTGATGTAATTAGTTTATGTGTAGTCGTTGGTGTCATTACGTCATAACAATCTCCAGCGTAAAGTTAGCTAGGTTCTCCCATTACTTTTAATCTCTCAAACATCCTAGCACCATCCCTCCAATGCTATTAACTGTGCTTCTGAATCGATCCTACAGGAAATTTGGAGCCGTACATTCTTTACAAAATAAATGCTCGAATGTAAATTCAAAAAATAAAACTAGAGGGCGCCACTGAAATACATTTGGCTGTGTCTGAAAATCACTTCACTGATGAGGCTTTACTAGCCGAAACACGTGTCTGGTGTATCAAAATTGGTTTGAAGTTGACACTTCCATTATTAAAGATAAGATTACGCCACTGAATAGCACCTAGTGAAAACCAATAAAACAAACACTTTTGAAAATAACAAATGGTCTCGTCAGTATTATACAATGCATAATTTATTTCTTTCGAAATTTTAATTGAAGCGAGTCCATCAATGTAAAAAATTAGAAACTGGATGGTTGCCACAGTTATATATGCCATAGCTTCCAAGCTATGATAAATTATTGCTTATGAAATGGGTATCCAATAATATATGCCTAGTTTTCTTTGTAAAAAACCGAATGTGAACGAATTTCGACGATATTTTTGGACAATAATTTGGACGGTAAAACTTCGTTATCGACACTTTAATCCCTACTAGCCCATAATTATGTAACTTTGAAGCTTTACGGAATTTGTTGTTTGTAAGGTATGAAGGAATGATTCAATTCTTAAAAATATTCCACTTATATTAATTTGAGAATAGTTTGGAGGAAAGTTTCAGTGCCGTGACTTACCCCCAAGACCGAAATCAACAGGCAAATCGGTCGTCGTTGAAGGAATAATAGAACTAATGTAAGTCGTAGCTGATTGAGATTTTGTTGATGGTGACTCAGTAGATACAGTGCGAGTTGACTGAGAAATGGTCGAAGTTAAGTTGTTAGTCGTAACGTCAGTGGATTGAGCTCTAGTTGATGGAGTTGACAGAAGAAGAGTTGATGCTAAGGTACTGGACTGAGTCCTAGTCGTCGACTGAATAACAGTCGATAGTAAGGTAGTCGACTGAGCTCTAGTCGTTGACGAAAGAGTTGATTGAAGAACGGTCGATGGTAAATAGTTGACTGTGCTACAGTTAGATGAAATACACTAGACTAATTATTTCCTAAAAAAGCTTTGAGAGCAAAGACTAGAGATTTTTATTAGTCAAACATACAGTCGACGAGGAAACAAATGAAGTAGTATCTGAATCAGGAACATGCAAGTAATTATAATTCAAAGAAAGACTTGGATTCACTGTTAAAGCTAGAAACTGTTTGAACTAAAAGCGTAGTTGCGGCTAGCCAACAGGGGATGCTTACTCCTCCCGGGCACCTGATCCCACCTCTAGCTTGCTGGGGGTCCGTCGATGCAAAACATAGTGCTCTATTGTGAGTGCTGTTGAGATTGTCGTCAGGATCTTCTTTAACTCATTGGAATACTTAACTACACTAAATAGGCAGAATGAACTAATACTGTGCATTTCTAGTCTGAGTAACGGTTGAGTATATCAAGTTTTATCATGAATGAAAAACAAAGATCAAACTCAGGAGGTTATTAAAGTGAAGTACCGAAAATGAAGAATTTACATTCCACCATGGCTATAGATCTTGGGAGAAAAAGTATTAAGTGGTAAATCAAATTGTGAATTTCCTTGTAGTTCGTTTTAATCAGTTTATTTAGTTTTTACATGCCCAGCGATTGTTATTTTTTGATTTTGATTTTAGATTTTGTTATTTTCATTCACTGTTTAAGACTCAGATTCAGATATCCACGTTATTGACCAAAATGTCATTTATAATGCATATACATGTATCTTAATCTTAGAGACGAAAATTAACGTAATTTAAGAACAGGTGAACAAAAATCAGTACAAAATTTCAAGAAATGTTGAATCGGCGTTTCAGGTGTCAGGTTTCCTGATAAATGCTTATCGGACAGTCCACATTCATATTATATATTGCAAGTTATAAGGATGGTATTAACCCCTAGAAGTTAGAATGTTACACGTCTTCAAATTGAATAGCATCATTTAAGAAAAGAAAAATTTGCAGCATGGACCAGACATGCACGTTTTGGGTACGTAACTCTCGTCAGTTATCCTTAATCTAAACAATGCAATATGGCCAAAGAGTTTGAAAATCATTATGTCAAAAAATATACCGAAAGACGTAGCAGGATTGGTGGGATATGATGCTACAGGACCAGCGGTTCAGACATTTCAAGAAATTTTGATAACAGAAATGTTCGCATGCGTTGAACAGAAGACCAACTGAAGTTGATAGAACTTTGCATAGATTTTGGCCATATTCCATTGTTCAGATTTAGGATCACTGACGGGGATTAAGTACCCGAAACGTGCATGTCTGGTTCATGCTGTTAATTTATCTGCTTTTAATTGATGCTAATGAATTTGAAGACGTTTAACATTGGCTACATGGTCCACCAGCAGTGACAAAAATAAACTCGTATACTCTCTCATTCGTTGCAAGATGACTAATATGGATAATAATCATATCCCTATACACAGCACAAAATCGATAATTCAGAAAACCATAAACCGAAGGCATACAAAACAAGGATAAAACATGATATTCTTTGATTGAACAGAATCTATCTTAAACAGCCATTCTCTGAATAAATCTAATATATAACCCTTACGTATTTACTTGAAAGAAAACATACGTTCCAACCTTTACGAATGAGTTAAAGAAGATCCTGACGATAATCGCAACAGCACTCACAATAGAGCACATAATTGAGCATCGACGGACCCCGAAAGGTGGGACCAGGTGTCTGGGAGGAGTAAGCATCCCCTGTTTGGCTAGCCGCACCCACCGTCGATGTTCACGCACGAAAATGAAACAATATCTGAAACTCATGCACTGTCTGAGGATACAGAAGAAACAGAAAGGATAGAGAAAAGGGGTTTAACCGGTTTGTCATTAATATGCACACCTGAGTGACGAATGCTTGGAAAGCGTGGTAATAACAGCGTCTAGTCAAGCGGAAGGGTTCCATTCTATACCTTCTTGAAGAATAATTTCAAACCATATTTCATTGTTTAGATTGAGGATCACTGACGAGGGTTGAGTACCAGAAACGTGCATGTCTGGTCCATGCTGCAAATGTATCCGTTTATAAATGATGCTATTGAATTTGAAGACGTTTAACATTTGAACTACTTGGCGAGTGTCACTGCTGGTGGACTAGGAGTCCCCGAGGGCACATGTTGCCAAGTTCGATAAACTTCGGTTGATCGTCTGTCTCTTCAACGCATTCAAAATTTTCTGGTACTAGACTTCTTGAAATTTCTAAAACGTGGGTCCTGTAGCATCATATCCCACCCATCCTGCTACATCTTTCGGTACTTTTTGACATAATACTTTTCACCCTCTTTGGCCATATTTCAATGTTTAGATTGAGGATCAATGACGAGGATTAAGTACCCGAAACATGCATGTCTGGTCCATGCTGCAAATTTATCCGTTTATAAATGATGCTATTGAATTTGAAGACGTTAAACATTATAATGCACCAGACACGTGTTTCGAATATTAAATTCTCATCAGTGATGCTTCCAGCCAAAATGCTTTCAATAAGCCGCCAAAATTCATTTCACTAGCGCCCTCTGATTTTATTCTTAGAATTTAAATTTATGTATTTACTTTACAGAGAGTACGCGATTCCAAGTTTCCTGTAGGGTCGATTCACTAGCATATCCAAATAAAATCTATGTTCAAAATAGCATTGGGAGGATGGTGCTATAATGTTAACCTCCTTTAATTTCGATATATAAGCGATATACCTAGAGTCGCGCTCGTAGTGCGACATGAAAGACATACCAACAAGTTATTTGATTATGCTAATGAGATGCCCCCGTTTCATCCATTTTGAGCTGTCAATCAAAAATTGAGAGGGTTATAAGAGATAAAACAGACCAATCAGAGATGTTAACCCTACAGCGATCAGTGAGGAAATGACTGAACATTCACCTGTCTTCAACCCGTCCTTTAAGCAAGATTATCCTAAACTGTCCACAGGAAAATACATCCGCCATGATGGGACAGCCATTAGACAAAACAACTTTATCAAAAAAAGCGAGCGTCAAATAGATCTACACATAACATGTATCCCAATGGAAACAAAAAAAATCTAGGTAACACGAAAAGTATGTAAATGGATATCAAAAACATTGACTATACGATAAACAATCCGTGCTCTGCTGACTGAAGCAGGCTCATGATCTATCATCCGAGAAGTCACACCAAGTTTAACAATCTTCAGCAAATTCAAAAAGAGTCACACTATAAGGTCAAAACTTATCTTATATCTTTTTATAGATATTGAAGAAATCCCGTTACCTTTATGTTTTCTTTAGTTTTATCATGCGTAACATTTGAGATTTAGTTTTGTAAAAACTGACCGATGATCATGTCTAAAAAGATATTCTACGGAATACGGCTTAATTTTAATTATTTGTGGTTGGAAACGAAGTACATACCACCATCACCATGTGATTAATACAATACATACAGTGATTTTCATACATGTATAGTGTATATATAAAGAATAGAGTCTTAACTCTGTGTTTTGTTACGCGTATGCAACATACAGCAAGTGTATTTATCGTACATGTAATGCGCGTACCCTTAACAAAACACAAATTATGACATTAATGACATTAATTCTATTCTATATATATTCACCATAGTTGTCTGTCTCATTCTTGTTTTCTGAAATCGCGGTTTTCTTGGTAACAAGGTGACGTTAATTTCATGTCACCGCAGGTAAGGTTTGCGGGAACAGCCGTCGCGGAATGCTTCATTAGATCTATGCATTGTGACGTCACGAGCGTATTCATGCAAAATACAAGCACGTTACTTTCAATAGTTTCATCTCGGGAAATAACATTGGTTGTGCATATAGTGTGTATTAGTGTTTTGTTCCAATAGCGATACATGAGCTGTTTTATATATAAAACGAAAAGCTCACTGTGAGCAACTTCATGACAAATTCAGAGAAATCACCGTCTTCTGATCTCATTGGTCTTCCTCAGTTAAAGTGGCCTTCCTCAGTTAAAGTTGTCTTCCTCACTTAATGTTGTCTTCCTCTATTAACGTTGTCTTCCTCAATTAAAGTGGTCTTCCTCAGTTGCAGAAATTCATTCATGTTTATGCACGTTTGCTTTAATAGTTTTCTTCTTCTTCTTTAACTTATTTGTGTCACACTTATGCCCTTTGCCGTGTGGAGCTCGTAAAAAGTTCCCCGCGAGGGGTTTGACAGTAGGTGTTTTGAATACTCTCCCTGACATGGTTGCCATAGCACTTTCTATTTGGAAATGGCCTCAGACAGTGCAGTTCATGTTTTTCATATGTTTTCAGTTTCGTGCATGATCATCGACGGTGGGTGCGGCTAGCCAACAAGGGATGCTTACTCCTCCCGGGCACCTGGTCCCACCTCTAGCTTGCTAGGGGTCCAGCGATGCTCAATTTGGTGCTCTATTGTGAGTGCTGTTGAGATTATCGTCAGGTTCTTCTTTAACTTATTTATTTGACCGTCAGATGTTGGTATTTATGACGGTCTCTTTGTCTTCTCTTGTATGCTGTGGTTGTGTTGTTTGATGTTTTCATTTTTGATATGATCCTGCAAGTGTGTTCCACTGTGATCAGCAGTAGGTAGTCTTGTTGGAAATATCTTGTATTTATGTCACGTAGCTTCAATATTTTGGAAACAGACCTATAGTCGTGGAGGAAGTGGTTGACTGAACAGAAACTGTTGTTGATGCGGCTATTGGAGCTCCAGCTGAATACCTAACTGTTGTTGGTAGTGTTGTCGGTAATGTTGTTGAAGAACGTGTTGTTGTTGTTGTTGTTGGTAGACTTGGGGAAAATGTTGTCCCGGTGTAGCAAGTTCCACAACATTCCGTTGGGTTTTGATTGCACAGATCGGATGAGCACTGTGTAAATCTATCGCCAAATTTGCAGTCTGTAATGTACATTTTATTTTAATGGAGCTGTGAATATTTCTACATAGAGCACAAAGCAAAGTATTTTAAATTGGCTGATTACCATCAGCATACATCTATCAAAAATACAAAGATGCCTATGGCAACTCAAAATTAATATTTGCATGCAATTTCTTTCGTGTGAAAAATAAAGATATTGCGAGGGAACGAAATAATATCGCGATGGAACGAAATAATATTGCATGGGAACGAAATAATATTGCGAGGGAACGAAATATTATTGCGAGGGAACGAAATAATATTGCGAGGGAACGAAATATTATTGCGAGGGAACGAAATAAAATTGCGAGGGAACGAAATAAAATTGCGAGGGAACGAAATGACTCTCCCTTTTGCGCATGTGCAGACTTATGTATATATGTGCTATGCATGTATAGAAAGATTTAGAAATGATTCATACTCTATTTCCCAAAACGTTTTCGCCATTCGGGCTCTTCAGTGGAAACGTTTTCAGTGGTTTCATTTCCACTGAAGAGCCCGAATGGCGAAAACATTTTGGGAAAATAAAGTATGAATCATTTCTGAATCTTTCTATATATCTCAACTATTCCGTGAGGACTTGAACTTTGTGCTATACATATATATGGAAATGTTCAATCACAATTATAGATCATACATATGATAATAAAAGATCCGAGTCAAAGTCAAAAATGAAGCTCAATACTGGTAGACCAGAATGAAGGTTAAAAATGTAGTACTCTTTTATTTGGAATGTGTGAATAAAAGCGAACAGCTGTTTTCGATTCTATTATCTAAATACTATATACGAGGTCAAGGTCAAAAGGTCAATTGGTCAACAATCATGTTAACTAAAATGTAGTACTCCTAATGCATGACATGACTGCCTTTCATAGAGTGAAATAAGTCTCTTTTTTATACTTTTTAACCAGACAGGGTGATTCTGATATGCCCCATAAACTTCGATTTCGGATCTTTGAAAAACAACCCCTATTTCAAAGCATACCTTAATAACGTACTTTCTAATTTTTCTTACGCATGCATAGAGGCATAAATTATCTCGTTTCAACGAAATAATTATTTCATTCCCTCGCAATATAAGTTCATTCCAACGCAATATAATTTCATTCCCACGAAATGTTATTTCCTTCCTTCGCAATATTATTTCGTTTCCTCGCGATATTATTTCGTTCCCACGAAATAATTTCTGTTTATCACACGGCCCTTTACGGCCACAGTTTAGATCAGAGGGTTGTTCTCTACTGACAGAGGTGGGACATTTTATTTTTCCACTTTGAATTTTTCACGATCAGGTATGAAGGTAGTAATTATTTATTCGGTCCCTTTAACATAGTGAAGGGGTTATCCCCATTGGGCTTCCATAACTCAGTAAAAAAAGTTGATTTGAAAAATATGCTAATCATCATAACAGAGATTAATAAATTATCTTACTTTTGACAAAAAAAAATTGGGGGTTAACGTTGCTTTTCTCCCCTTAAATTTTGATTGAACAAGAGCCCCAGGGGGCACAACGCTCACCTGATACCCATGCACGCTCTAATTGACATACTGACATTGAATACTGATAGTGCCAGTACCAGGATTTTAGCCCACAACCTTTCTAACAAGATTTTTGCCGGATGCAGACAAGTTTTTTTTTAAGACAATCTTTAAAAGTACAAACAAGAGAAAATAGTCACATTTCAAAACAACAACTTTTTTACTGATTTGAAAAGATGGATTATGCGATCCAAAGTCATATGCCCAGCTAGTATAGTTTGATTATGCAAGATCAAAAATAAAATCATTTTGCAAAATTCCACATTAATGTGCAACAGAAACAGAATAAAACAATGAAATGATTTCATAAATTAAGTTTATTTAAAATTGAACACCAAACCTTTCATTATTAATAGCTAGTATGCCAGAAAATAATAAAGCCTGTGTTTGTGAAACACGAATGCCCCGCGGTGGCATCTTTGTTGTTATAAACACCATTTTCTGTTAAGTATGTGAGAGGTCAGGGTCAGAGTAATGTTGGTATCAATGGAAAGATCTTGTCACAAAGAATACACATGTACAATATGAAAGCCCTATCACTAACCATTCAAAAGTTATGCCCAATGTTAAAGTTTTTGAAAAGTAGGTCAAAGGTCAAGGTCACGAGGTCAAAAATTTTGGTATCAATGGAAAGGTATTGTCACAAGGAATACACATGTGAAATATGAAAGCTCTATCACCTTCCATTCAAAAGTTATGCCCAATGTAAAGTTTTTCGGACAAACAGACAGACGGACAGGCCAAAAACTATATGCCCCCGTATCTTTGATTCCGGAAGCATAAAAAACAAAGACTTTTCGGTTTTGCCTTTATTCATATTAAATTATACAGAAATCTATGAATGAGAGCTTTTGAATAGTATTGATTTCATCTTAATACATGTAACGTACAGTCAAAATCGTGTTAATCCAATTAACACAGACAAGTTGTTAGCGGACAATATTAATTGAAGTGAGTTGTGCAGAAATTGAGCCAATTTATTTTCCAAACAGCAGTGTACGGTGTATCAAACCTCATGACCCAGTGAAGCCACTTGGACAAATTATTTTCGGTAAATATGCTGAAATGCGGCGCTTGAAAATGTATTTTTAGCATATTGAATCAATAGTCGTGATAAATTTAACTTCGAACTTGATCTTGTCTTTTATGCAATCTACAGATAGGTTTGAAAATATGCAAAATTCGGAACATTTTCGATGAGGACGCAGAGTTCCTGTAAAAAAAGTGAAATTTGCGAAAAAAGGACATGCATGACCCCCCCCTTTTTTTCTTTACATTTGTATGCGTGCCAAAGATTCGCAATCAAAAAAGACAAATTTTACAGACTTCCGGGCATTTCAAGTCAGTCAAAATTTTTAGTGTGCACCTTTTTATTTCCTGTAGTTACCCCTACTAAAGGGGCAAGGAGGTATTGAACCAATCAAATCTGTAACACAAGATATATGGCGACTATGTTTACCATAGATACAGAAATAAGACAGAGAAAATAATCATTACATAGGGAAATTGTTCTGAAATATGCATGTATGAAAAAAAAGCAATCCAAGGAATGCTTGTGTCGCCTGCGTAGCGGATTTTTTTTATTGAAATTAGGTCAAATATCAAGGGCAAGGTCACTAGGTTAAAAATTATGGAATGTTTAGAAAGGTCTTTTCATAAGGAATACAAATGTGAAATATCAAAGCCCTAATACTTACCACTCAAAAGATATAGCAAATCATAGATTTGTTGAAAAGTAGGTCAAATATATAGGGCAAGTGCACGAGGTAAAACATAGGTAATCACAGTTACGAAGCTCACCTCGTGACAGCATAATTCAATTCAAACATATTTCTTAGTACATGTATATTGGCTTTTAAAGGCAAAACCAATCAAGCAGAAAAAGTAGGTCAAGGTCATTTTATGAAAGTTTGATCAAAGATACATCCAATATGCAAGTTTGGTCCATGTAGCAATTATACTTTGCTCAATATTGGCTTTATAGAGCAAAATCACTCAAGCGGAAAAAGTAGGTCAAGGTCATTTTATGAAAGATTGATCAAAGATACATCCAATATGCAAGTTTGGTACATGTATCACTTATACTTTGCTCAATATTGGCTTTTAAAGGCAAAATCACTCAAGCGGAAAAAGTAGGTCAAGGTCATTTTATGAAAGTTTGATCAAAGATACATCCAATATGCAAGTTTGGAACATCTAGCACTTATACTTTGCTCAATATTGGCTTTTAAAGGCAAAATCACTCAAGCGGAAAAAGTAGGTCAAGGTCATTTTATGAAAGTTTGATCAAAGATACATCCAATATGCAAGTTTGGTACATGTAGCACTTATACTCTGCTCAATATTGGCTTTTAAAAGCGAAATCACTCAAATGGAAAAAGTAGGTCAGATGCTGCATCCGATGCATGGGTTTACCTCAGCATCCAAAAATGAATCACTTGTGCAAGTTTGGTTACTGTAGCATCAGTACTTTGTCAGATACTGAGCTACCCCAAACTTCTTAACCAAGTCACTCAAGCGGAAAATGTAGGTCAGATGCTGCATACGATGTATGGGTTCACCTCAGCATCCAAAGATGAATCACTTGTGCCAGTTTGGTTACTGTAGCATTAGTACTTTGTCAGATACTGAGCTACCCCAAACTTCTTAACCGGACGCGGACGCGGACACAGACGCGGACGCGTGGGGTTATAGCATAAGCTCACTCAACTTCGTCGAGGTGAGCTAAAAATGATGGTATGTGAAGAAAGGTCTTGTCACATGGAATGCACATTTGAAATATCAAAGCCCATCACTCAGCAATCAAAAGAAATAGCCAATCTAAGATTTTTTGAAAAGTAGGTCAAATATCTAGGTCTTGGTCATGAGGTCAAAAGTTATGATATGTGTAGAAAGGCCTTGTCATATCAAAGCTCTATCACTTACCAATCAAAAGATATAGCAAATCTTAATTTTTTTGAAAAGTAGGTCAAATATCTAGGTCAAGGTCATGAGGTCAAAATTATGGTATGTGTAGAAAGGTATTGTCAAAAGGAATACACAAGAGAAATATCAAAGCCCTATCACTTGCCAATCAATAGATATAGCCAATCTTGGTTTTTTTTAAAAGTAGGTCAAATATCTAGGTCAAGGTCATCAGGTTAAAAAATATAGTATGTGAAAAAAGGGCTTGTCACAAGAAATACACATGTGAAATATCAAAGCCCTATCACTTACCAATCAAAAGATATAGCCAATATTAGATTTTTAGAAAAGTAGGTCAAATATCTAGATCAAGGTCACAAGGTCAAACATTATATGTTTAGAAAGGTCTAATCACAAGGAATACACATGTGAAATATCAAAGTCCTATCACTAATCAATCAAGAGATATAGCCAATATTAGATTTTTAGAAAAGTAGGTCAAATATCTAGGTCATGGACACAAGGTCAAAAATTATGATATGTGTATAAAGGTCTTGTCACAAGGAATACACATGTGAAATATCAAAGCCCTATCACTTACCAATCAAAAGTTATGGGGTGTGACACCCAAGTGTGACAGACATACGGACAGACGGAGGGACGGATGGACGGATAGACGAACAACGGACAAAGTGATCCCTAAGTGTCGCTGTGCTTCGCAGGCGACACAAAAAGTCAACATCTTAAAAATAAATTCAGAGTATATTTGATAGCGTATGTGACCAAGTTAATACGAAGTATGAAAATAAGTACACAAAGCCAAACTAGCTATAGCTTGTCTTATTTAAAAAATCATTAAAAATCTAAAAGTTGATATTTTGACAAAATTCTTTCACAGTTTCATTTCTAGCGATAAATATAAAATAAAAAGAGAAAAAAAACTGAAAAAGGGAAAAAAAAATTGTTGGGGTCCCGCCGGGGTTTGAAGCTACTCCCCATGGGTCCATTTGGCATGGAAAACATACATTATACCTATGACAATCTTAAAAAATATTCCTTAAAAATCTAAAAGTGGTTATCTTGACAAAATTCTTTCACTTGTAGGGTACCATGCATCAGTACCTCATACCTACAAATTGTCATGACAATCTGAAGAGTGGTTATAGAAAAGAAGCAGAAAATGTATGAAAATCAACCCCCCCCCCCCTCCCTCTTCACATAAGAAAAAAATTCATAAAAAATCAAAAAAATAAATTTTAAGCATAAAATACATATCAAAGCATTAAGTAAGTTAAATATGATAAATATGTAGTAAATGAGTGTGTAAAATCATACACTTATTGAGTTATTTAAAGAAATAGTGCAAAAATGTGCATTTCTGACAAAGTCCGAAAAGACGTCAAAAACGCGTCAAAAATTTGACTTCGAAGTGGAACCAAAAATAACAACACTTCTTAAGACATCTCTCTAGATCATCCTGATGCTTTCGGTTTGTCGATACATGCTTCGGTTCTGAAGAAGAAGTTTGTCAAAGGAGGGTACCCCCCGTGACCTACTTTTGGCTGTGGTGGCGCCACCTGTTGACAGATCCGGACGAAAAACAACAACACTTGTAGGGGACCATGAGTACTTCATACCTACCAAGTTTCATCAAAATCCCTTCAGCCGTTCTGGAGAAGAAGTTGAAAATGTGAAAAGTTTACGACGGACGACGACGGACGACGACGGACGCCACGCTATGACAATAGCTCACTTTGAGCCTATGGCTCAGGTGAGCTAAAAAAGGGGGGGATTAAATGAACTGTTTAAACTAAAAAAAATACCCCCCATTTGGCACCCCTTAATATTTCTATCTGAAATAAATTTCATGAAAATGCTGTACATGCAATGAAAGTCCACGATCAGTACTTTTCTTTCATATCTGTATTAATGAATATTATCCAATCACAGAAGCGCTATCTTTTACTCCTTGTCAAACTTTGGGTGGCCTCAGAAGGGAAGCGACTCGTTCGAAATAATTACTACCTTTATGCCATCAAGATGGTCACACACACGCGCTACCACATAGACCAACCAAATACTGACAAGTTGTCGTACATTGCATGGATTTACAAACACATTACATATTAGCGATACTGGTTTATGACTATTCCTACTCACTCGGAATTCCTGTCTGGTACTGGAAGCAGTGTAGACAACATAACTCTTCATTTTGATAACATCCTTGGCTACTAACAGATGAACAGTCAGCTCTATCACCGTACATACAGTCTGAAAAACATCAATATGTCAATATTAATCACCTTTAATCTTGTAATGATCTAAGTATGTGAATAATAAACAAAAATGTACTTGTCATCATTTAATGTGAGAAGCGCAATTTATGTGAAAGTTGTCAATAATGAAATATATGTTCTATCATAAAATCATAGTGCGTCATATGCGCATTGCAACAAGTCATGTATCATCAGTGATGCTGGAGGCCGAAAAAGAGGAAATCCAATGTGAAATAATTCGTTATTTTCGAAAACCAGAGTTACTTCCCATTTGTGACGGTATCTGATGTAGACTGATTGTGACGTCATTAAATTCTATGGAAACAGTCCTAAAAGTCTGGGAAATGACGGTGTAAAATCGAAGTTACCATACCATTTCATGACGTCACAATGATTTTACGTCAAATACCTTCTGTAAGGGGAAATAACTCTGTAGGCCGCAAAGACTCAGTATGAAGAGGAAAAGTCTAAACTTGACATAAAGTTTCTTCCAAAACACATGAGACAGAAAATTATGAAGAAATAACTAAATGTGATTTTATTTCACAGTTATAGATGGATTCATGTTTATAAAACAAATACACGTTAAAGAAAACCACTCTGGAGACGTAAAAACTCTGTGCATGTAATCCGAATAACTACACCATTGCCTTTTTACATAGCAGATCGAAGTGTTATAATATGCGTTATTATTCTTGTTTAATTGTTTCTAACTTTCTATTGCTTTGTTTGACAAACGTTCGGTAGGCTAAGAGGAACAATTCGTTCAGAATATCTACTATATCCAAACAATCAATATTGAAATAATACGGAAGTGTTCCAACACTATACCTTCACGAAGAAAATTCCAAACCAATTTTTCTGCACAAGATACGTGTTTCGAATATTATGAATTTGCATCAGTGATGCTTCCAACGGAGCCACTATAATTAATTTCAGTAGCGCCCTCTTTTATGTTTTGAATTTAGATTTGTATATTTTCTTTACAGAGAGTGCGCGGCTCCAAATTTCCTGTAGGGTCGATTCAGTAGCATATCCAAATAAAATATATGTTCAAAATAGCATAGGAGGGATGGTGCTAAGATGTTAACCTCCTTTAATTTGGGTGATAGTTTTGAATGGAATAAAAGTTATCGAAATATCAGTGTAATGGTAATCAGTTCACGTCGCTGTATGATATTCTTTCAATAGAGCACGATACAATATATAATATACAATATTTACAACGAATTTTTCATGATGAAGATTTAGATCTAAAATGACTTTTAAATCCTATTTAGCTGCGGAAGAGTCTATTTCTAGAATATTAGTAAGATTAACAATGGAAAATTTGCAAACATGACGCAGATTAATCGCTCACATAGAATAATCAAAGGACTGAAGGTCCTGAGAGATACTTCTAGATCTACACGAAATTCATTGTCAGCAGATATTAAAATGTTGAATAATTTTATCGTGAGGCAATGATGATTATTTTTTTAACACAGGATGCATACGTGCATATAATATCTCTATAAACAATACAAACTATGTTTATCTAACCTCAGTGTTGATATAAGAAAGACAACTCTATAACATTAATGCAATTTTTGAATTATTTTTCCTAACATTGTCATAAACAAAGTAGTATATCCCTACGCCACCATTGTGCTGAGAAAACAAGAATTATAGTTTATATTGTGTGGTGTATTTATTCTTTGTGAAATTGAAACTGTTTTCAAGATGGAAAATATTCTTGTTTTTACATTTTGTATGTGGTAGACAGCAAATTCCTGAACTAGACACAGCACTATATTTTGAAGTGCAAAGCGGCAGTATCTCAATTAGCATACTTTGAAGCCGTTACCATAACAGTAAGATACTTTCTGAAAGGAAGTAATTAAAAATTGAGGAAATCTCTAAGAGTAGATCAATTTACGTATGAAAAAAATGTACTTGTCCACGCTTAAAAAAATCTTGTGTTTAGGTTGTTGCTTTTGCATTATAATGCCTTCTCTACTCGTGTATTATACTTCATTGATATGTTGTAGTTCTCATGGTCCCTCTGTTCTTCCTTTCCATACCTTATTTGTTCTTTATTTTCGTGTTTTTGGATTTCGAACTACTATTGCTTTTTGATGGCGCAGTCGTTTGGTGTTGAGTCCATCTTTGATAAGCTGCGATGAATTTGTGTTTCGTTGTGGTCAAAGCCACTTTGTCATATTGGTTTGTTCATATTCCTGTTTAGTAGGGATATGGGATATGGTCATTATCCATATTTGTCATTGGAATTAATAGGGAAAACTTCCCATTATGGAGCTCCATTATCACAGTTTGTCATAGTGCAACGTTACCTGATATTCCTGTTTTGTATTGTTGACAAGTTCCACAGCATACATCAGCATTATTACCAGCATAACATCCAGATCCTGATGTGATAGTAGAGCAATCTGTCTTATCGCCAAATTCACAATCTACAATGAAAGGGTACATTGTGCTATTGAATACATGTCTAATATTCATTATAACCCCCACCTTCACACACAGCTATATATCATTTTTGAATACATAGTCTTTGACCATATTTCGTTGTTTGGATTGAGAATCACTGACGAGGGCTAAGTACCTGAAACGTGCATGTCTGGTCCATGTTAAAAAATTTTCTGTTCTTTAATGATGTTATGAATTTGAAGACATAACATATGAATCAAATAGACAGATGGTCATAACCAAATGCAATATAGCATTAATATCAATCAAGGCAAAGCCTTTTTGTGCGAGCGGAGAGAAAATGAATATGATTATATAAAATAAAATATCTTTCTTTTTTATTTTCTTGCATTATAGACTATGATGGTTTATCTTATCTGACAAAACTTTCTGTTTGATGAATAATTTAATTTTGCATGTAACACGGATTTTCATTGGCTTAAAAGTTGAGGTTATTTTCCATAACCTGAAAGATATTAGGACACGCCCTCTTTTCTGGAACTACTTCCCAAATTAAGCAAAATGGCGGATCGCTTAAACTTGATACACTGACTTTTGCATAAATCGTGCATGTCTGGTCCATGCTGTAAATCTATCAGGTTTTAAATGATGCTATTGAATTTAAAGACGTTAATCATTTGTACTACTTGGTGAGTGTCACTGCTGGTGGACCAAGAGTCCCCGAGGGCACATGTAGCCAAGTTCGATCAACTTTGGTTGATCGTCTGTCTCTTTAACGCATTTAAAATTTTCTGCTACAAAATTTCTTGAAATATCTTAAACGTGGGTCCTGTAGCATCATATCCCACCCATTCTGCTACGTCTTTTGGTACATTTTTGAACGTATTAATTTCAATACTTTTTGGCCATATTACATTGTTTAGACTGAGGATCACTGACGAGGGTTTAGTACCCGAAACGTGCATGTCTGGTCCATGCTGTAAATCTATCAGGTTTTAAATGATGCTATTGAATTTAAAGACGTTTAACATCTAAAATTCTTTTTGGTTATGGGAAATAACCTAAAAAAACCCAATGCACAAACGTGGAATAATTCGCTACCCGAATTATACAGTTTGTGCATCGGCTTTTTGAGGTTATTTCCCATTACCAAAAAGAATTTTAGAAACATTCCTTCATTGCCAAGAAATAAGCTCATATATTTCCTACACGTGAATTTTTTTAATTTCAAGCCATTTTAATTTTGTAAGAAAAGGTAAAATCAAAATAAATAACTCATTGCATATCGACCACAAGAAACAAAAAAGAACATCTCGCAGATGTCAGACACAATCGTCCAAAGCCCGTTTCACAACATTTCAATAAAGAAAACCACCCAATATCGGACTTCAAAATTATAATTTAAGAGAAATGTTCGGATGCCCCTAAGTACTACCGTAAAATCCGAGAAGTGTTCTGGATTGAGGAACTTAATTCGGATTGAACACAAAATCGCCCATTGGAATACTTTGGCCGGATTATTGATCCTTATAAAAAGGTTTACGTCAAGCAAAATACGTCCATTAAAGGAAAAACTTACAACGTCAAAGTGACATTAGCGATTTGGCGCGATGACGTCAATGACGCCATAGATGCACAGTTAACAAAATACTCAAACGGAAATGTCGGCTTTCCTAAAGATTTCGTGGTTACGCCGAGTTGTTGATGCTATTTAAGAAATAAATCTTATATTTTTATGTTGATGCAGGTATCACCCGAAAAATTGGACAGAAAAAGTTTTCTGTCCAATTTTTCGGGTGATACCTGCAACAACAGAAAAAATATAAGATTAATTTCTTATCATTTATTTATCATCTATTTATGGAAAAGAGATTGTTTTCTTCGATCTAAAAACAATCAATCACCGCTTTATATTTCGTAAGTCGGAGGGTTTCGCAGTGATACGTCTGCCAAAACAAGTTATGATTCAAACAGCGAACGATCGTCTCTCTAAATCTGGAATAAGACCAATTTGAGCAAATTCTACATGTTAATTTTTGAGCAATTATAAAAGAAATGGTACCCTTGAAATGATAAGCAAACATAAACAAATTGTATTTTCAGCAACGAGTTCATTCGTGTTTGAGGGGGTCCCTGTAAAGTGCGAAACGAAACAAAAACGAAACGAAACGAAACAAAACAAATCGAAACAAGATGAAACAGATCGAAACGAAACAGATCGAAACGAAACGAAACAGATCGAAACGAAACGAAACAAAACATTGTTTCGTTTCGCACTTTACAGGGACCTGTTTGAGGGAACCCCCGGTTTTAAAAATAGTGCTATAAATAGACTTCCGTGAAAAGTTGTGTTGATCGATATATCAACAAAATTTCTCAGCCAATCAGAATCTTCGTTTCTTGAAAATGACAATGGAAATTAAAATATTTCGTTATCAGCTTAACGAAAAATTACGTCAATAAATTTAACTTGTAAACAAAAATTGAGTATAGCTTATACTTGCATGTCTGCCATGAAGAACTACTGACGAGGATTAAAATATCCGAAACACTGGTTCTAGTACAGCAAAATTGGTACTATAGAACATATCTTTCAAAATTGACAAATTCTACACATTCCGTGAATTTCAGTGAGTTGGCTGTCTAAATATTATGTTGTTGAAACGTACATGTCTGGTCCATGCTGCCCATTTATCTATTCTTAAATGATGCTATTTAATTTGAAGACGTTCAACACATGACAACTTTCCGAAAACCAAAATAATTTAATTTTGCATGTGACAAGGATTTCCATTGGCTTAAATGTTGAGGTTATTTTCCATAACCTGAAAAATATTAGGACACGCCCCCTTTTCTGGAACTACTTCCCAAATTAAGCAAAATGTTGGATCCGGAAAACTTTATACACTGAATTTACCTCGAGAACGAAGATTAAATACAACATACACGTCATTTATACTGTTTTCATCTTTAGATATACAAACATAATCGATTGTAGCAACAGGTAATCTATTAAAAGAGTACTTACTACGAGATTTGTAGGTAAACATATCGCGTCGGTGCGATGATAAGTCACGCTGATGAAAGATTGCATTTTAATCAAAATCTACCACTATCAAACATGTACCTGATTGTCAGATGCTTTGCCATCCGATTCAGAGTCATTCTATTCTCATCGTTTAAAATATATCAAATTACTTGGGCTGAAATGCATGAAAACAAACGCCGGCGCCGTTCAACTACCAGTCTCCATTCTTGTGCTGTCGGTTGTTGTTATTAGCAACGAGGGAGATAATCCCTACGCTGGAACATTGCATTCAGCATTTTCACGATTTTTCTAGATCTAATAAGATGCACATAATGTATTATATAGCTTAAAATTAAATTATAAGGAATGTTTAACATCAAAAAGCCGATGCACAAACGTGGTATACCGTTTGTGCATAGGCTTTTTGGGGTTATTTCCCATAACCAAAAGAATTTTAGAAACATTCCTTAAATAATATATATGATGCCAAATTGATAAAGGGCAAAAAAAAGCTTCTTTCAGGCGACAGAGCTAGAAAGAAGTAATTATTACACTTCAAACATCAAGTCATGGGGATCGACTTTAACTAAATTAGATGATCATTTCCCTATTCTTTCATAGCCCGGTATTTACATTTCTGAACTCATTAGATACGTTTCAATTCACATTTTGAAATATATAAGTAAAATAGACAATCACAACCTAACATTTTGGGTCACGAATTTCGTCATCACAAACATGTAAAATCCTACAGAAGGTTTTAAGGTACATTTTTAGATAAGAAGAAAGACTTATGTTAAAGGTCAACAAGGAATTTCCATACGAAATTTGTGACAACACTATTAAGATTTTGCATGAATGTTGCAAAGATGCTAAACCTCATCTTTATCGAGATTAAAATACCATTGTACGTGTACCTGAAATGGCGGTCCTAATGGCATCACACGATGAACAGCAGGTGCGGTAAACAGAATCCGTATAGCATCTCCATGGATCATCTCTGATATACACTGAGCATGTCTTACCGTCGTATACTATACCAGTACTGTCACCGAATGGACATGTGGCTGAAAGTAAGAAGCTATTTTTCCTCAGTATTTTAGTTTGTTTTGAAAGGATAAAGTCTAAATGAACATTTTTCAGTTTGACGTACTTCGGACTTCGCAAACGTCATATCAAAGAAATAAAGTATGATTAGAAAAGTAAAATCTGAACACACCATGGACGCAATGACAGTGGAAAGCTTTAAATATGTATATTCGCGCATGAAAACAAATAAATTCTTCACACAAAGTATGCTAGGTTTATTGAGTTAACATTACCAATTTACTTTTGTTACACAGTCCCTTCGAAATGCGATAACCGAAATGCGAAGACCGCGAGAGCATGAAAAATGTCTTATAGCGGTCATCTCTTTTAATTGAATGGATGTTTGATTCTTGACACAAGCACGATTTGTTTTCATTGTGTTTGGTTGCTTAATGGGGTGGAAATGTATGTCCGTACTGTGTTGCTTTTTTAATCACAAATATAAAGCAAAAGTGCATTACTTACCAGAAAGTGCAGGGGCTTGAGCTGCAGCTACGCATTGTCCCCCATCACACCACTGAAATCAAAAATCTTTATATTCTATCTGTGACAAATATGGATAATGACCATATTCCTGTATACAGCACAAAATCGATAATTCAGAAAATCAGAAACCGAAGGCATACAAAATAAGGATAAAACAGGAACCAAAGCAAACAAACAAAAACCTCCACCATATGAAAAGAAGCGAACTCCCGATATGGGAGTGAGACCAGGTGCCCAAGAAGAGTAAGCATCTCCTGCTTGCATGCAACACCCGCCGCTTCAATTCTGTAGAACTGTCACATCCGGTAACTTCCATTTTGGAAGACATATAGTACAATCTTTGGCTGGATGGTTCAAATGGTCTATGACAGAATATCGTCCACCATTATGGAGAGTGGGACATTTGTATTTGTTAAATTTCAACTCATTCAATTTCCATATGTAGGTAGCGCCAACGCATTCAATTTTCATATCTAGGTAGCGACAACTCATTCAATTTTCATATGTTAGTAGCGCCAACTCATTCAATTTTTATATGTAGGTAGCGCCAACTCATTCAATTTTCATATGTAAGAGAAAAGAAGGGATCTCCAACAAGACTCGAATGCAGCACATACAACAAAACACCAAAACAACACATGAGAATACACAGAATAGACATGCAAAAGGGACAAGAAACACAAAAACCCACAAAAACCAAGTAGAACCACCACGCCAGTATAGCAGATGGTGAGGTTATCCGAATTACGTGCGTACAACCCTGCAACTTTTCCGGTTGCAAAGAAGTCTCGAAAACGCACAATACCGATGTCAAATAACCTCATAACCTCACTGTTATATGACCATACAAACAAGACAACATGACGCATGGGCGTATGTGAATTTTTTTTATTGTAACAAATGCAGCTTTGGTAGAAACAAATTTTGTCAATCGTCAAATCGACAATTCCTGGATATTCAGTGAATGCTGAAATATTAGTGCATCATATATTTTCTATTAAGCTTAAGCATTCTGTTTTGACAAACACTAGTAAATACAAATACCTTGGTGGTTCCACTGGAAATTTTTATCCAGCTAAAAAAAATATGTATGACAGAGGCGCCAAAGCACTATATAAACTCAAGTCAGTAATTGATAGAGAAATAATGTCGCCAAAAATTAATTTTGATCTGTTTAATAAAACTGTTAAACCAGTATGTCTGTATGGAAGTGAAATGTGGGCAAGCACACATAAAATCAATCGCCAAGATCTGAGTTCGAACACTAAAGTTTCTCTTGATGAAATTTGCAATTCTCTACCAATAGAGAAGATTGATATTTCTTATATGAAGTAGATACTTGGTGTTCACAAGTATGCATCAAATGTAGCTGTAATGGGGGAGTTAGCTCAGTATCACATGGCCATTGACGCTGTAATAAATTCCTTGAGGTATCCGATGTACAATAGGGCATTTTCCATGTCTGATAAGGTACTATAAACTATATATTTTCTGAAAGGTTATAATGTCCACTGCTCAAAAATAATAATTTTGGGGTCAGAAAAATAAAGGGGAATAATTCGTGAAGCATTTAAATTGTCTATTTTCTCTATATAACCTAAGCAAAATGAATAAGTTGTACAAGAGTTTTTCCTCTTTGATTTTTAAAACCCGGGAGTCTTATATCTGTACTCAGGGCATCATTACCTTTCAGAAAATATATAGTTTATAGTACCTTACCAGGCATAAAATTTACCATACTTTACAATGGAGATGATTAAAACGCTATGTAAAATGACTCTATTGTACAACGGATACCTTAAACTACTGGACACGTGTGAAAGTAAGAAGCAAAAATAGGCCATTACTGGAAAATTGTTTGCTAGAAGCTCAATATATTGATAACAAAGGCGGACGATCATGGATAACATGGATTAAAAAAATTGATAATCTACTGAAATATAACTTAGAGTCTTATGATACTAAGAAATTAGGTAAAGAATTAAGAGCTAATTATCGAGAAATATGGGAAGAAAAACTCTGTGAAAATAGAAATGGTAAACTAAGAAATTACTGTAACTTTGAAACACATTTCGAGTTTGAGGAATATTTGGATTCAAATATGTCATTTAAAGAACGGCGTGACCTTGCACGGTTCCGTATAAGTGCCAATAAGCTCAAAGTTGAAACCATAGGACATAGAAGGCCGGTTTCTCCACTACATGACAGGTTATGTGACAAGTGTTATGCTGGAGAAATTGAAGACGAAAAACATGTAATTTCACGTTGTTCTGCGTATAAACAACAAAGAAAGAAATTCCTCGATATACTTTTTGAAAAATGTCCAAATCTAATTTATCTGGACGAAGAAAGTAAAATGAGTTTATTTTCAATAATGGTGACATGAATTTGAAAATGGGTCATTTTGTACACGATATATTAAATTCAAGAAGCTCCCCAGGAGGTTCAAATAGAGAATGAGTGTCTTAATTTGTGTTTTGTTACGGTTATACAACACAAAGCAAGTGTATTTATCGTACATGTAATGCGCGTTAGCGCATTTCATGCGATAAATGCACTTGCTGTGTGTTGTTTACCCGTAACAAAACACAAATTATGACATTTATTCTATATATATGCACCATACACTGTAGTTGTCTATTTCATTCTTGATTTCTGAATTCGCGTTTTCTATGTAAAAGGGTGATGTTAAAATTCAGGTCACCGCGGGCTCAGTTTGCAGGTTAGAACAGCCGTCGCGGCATGTTTCTTTATCAATTTACATATTCATCTGTGTTGCTTGGGCCCCTGCGTCTTGCGGTCTTGTTTGTGTGTGGTCATCTGACAGTGAGGAGGTTGTTTTACACCACAATTGTACGTTCTTCGAGACCTCTGGGTAATCGGAATAGTGGGAGGGTTATGCGCACGTAATCCAGGATAACCACACCGTCTGCTACTGACGAGGCAGATGGCCGTCCTAAGTCGGCACCGTTTGCCCATTGGTCTCGTTGGTTTATGTGTAGTCATTTGTGTTTTATGTTTTTCTGTGATTTGACGTTCATTGTACAACTGCGTCTCTTTCTGTGCGTGTCATTTTTGTGTTTTACAGTGGGTGTTTTGGGAGGTTGCTGTTGATGCTGCAACTAGGTGTTGTTGGAGATCCCCTCCTTTCTTTTATATCTACACTTATTTCGTGTTGCAGTGTGGAGTTGGTAATACAATTCCCCGCGACCCGATGTTTGAAGTGTTTTATTTCCAAATCGTTCTCTAACTTGACTGTGTTGTAGTATCTTCTACGCAGGATCTTAATTCACCTTTCTATCCTCGATTATTTCATTATGGCATTTCTAAGGTCGCCTCGTATTAAATTAAAACCTTTGAGATTACCCTCTGTCACTACAGTCACGTTACCATCATCGACATTTAACAGTAATCAACTTTTTACCTCACCCAGAGTACATCTATCACCTCTTAAATTTATACCCCGTAGACGTATTACACCTACTACTCCATCTGCAGGCTCTACATTTAACAACAAACACAGAGGGTTCTCAACCATTCGCCAGTGCAATGGAAAGAGATGTTCCATTTGTCCGCTCATCAATTGCAATTCCACGATTACATCTAGTGTTAATGGGCATACGTTTAAGATCGAGATTGATAGCGACGTTGATTGATCGTATCAAGATGTCATTTATGTTATTACATGAAACGCCAGGGGATGTGGCGCCCAATATGTAGGGGAAACAGGCCAGTCCTTAAAATCTCGTTTTCGAAATCATTCATATCAGATAAGAAACTCGCGTCACAAAAAGCACAGAAATTTCCTGTACCATCACTTCTTTAAATATAAACATTCAATTTCGGATTTAAGTATTACTCCAGTTCAGTCTTTCCCAAAACTCAAAAATCTAAGTAAAACTGAAATTAAAAAACGCCGACTACAAGCTGAACTTGCCTGGATCACTAAATTACAAACTGCGTACCCCCTTGGTTTAAACGATCAAATTTACGGACAAGGAAATATTTCCTCGACCTCGACAAAGATCAATGTCTTTTCAATCCGCCCTGACGCTAAACGAAAGTTTAGGTCACACGGAAAAAGGCGAAACAGAAACCTTAGAAACAGAGCTAGAATACATCGTACCCTCAGAGATCTACTTATAATTGCAAGAAACGGCGGCAGACATGAACTGCTTCATGCTCTCTCATCAATACCAGCAGTTCAATTGAAATCTATCTTGGATGAAGCAGAGGTTGCATTCTTAAGAAATACTGATTGATTCAAACTTAATATCATTGTTGCATTCGCACAGATTAAACTTTTTCCTGTCATTAAAAACATTCCCCTTAGAAGACGATTCATAAAAATTCCATTTATTAACAAAGGTTTCGATCTTCTTAACATCTCTAATATTTTTCGGGATCATCGCGTCCAAAGTGCTATTCCTCAATATTTTGAGAATTTTGAACCTCCTCTTATTTGTTACAAGTATAAAAAACCTATTCGAAATTTCGTATTTAACTACAATAAAGTAACATCAGATCCTAAAATTCTTGAATCAAGTCCTACTTCTTGAGAATGTGCAACTTCTGAATACCTTTATAAACCAGCTGGCCATATTGTAACAGGTAGGGATGTAACGATACGCTCACCCCACGATACGATACGTATCGCGATACAGCCTCACGATACGATACGTATCGTGATACAGACTACAAGTGAACAATTGAGTTTCGGAATTAATAAAAACAACAAATTGCATAGGCAAATGCGCTATCAGTACTGTGTTGTATGTGCAGAAAACGCTTAAATCAATTTAGACAATGCCATTTTGCTTGTGATTATGCAGAGAGAATATCATAATTATACTGATATTTCTATACTGGAAATTTATTCTTTTAGTAAAATTTAAACCCGGAAACAGTTAGAATAAAAACACTGAAATCAATTTAAAAATGTCAGCACTTAACTTTTCAATATATTAGCTCGTGAGCATAAAAAAAGTTGATCTAATATCATCGTACGTTACTTTTGGTGGGTCATGATGCATGTTTTTCCGCCTCGTAAGACGTGTCATCAAAATTCAAATTTATAGCAGTGCTAGCATGTCCGTTTTCATTCATGCTAGGTTATTCTCCGTGCAAAAGGAAAGCCTAAACAGCTCTTTATCTGTTTCATTCAAGTTTGAAGAAGGATCAAAGGACTCGGACGCCGCCATCATAGTTAATGTAAACAAATTCGGACTAAAGATTCGGAACTAAACGAGTCAATTTTAAACGAAAAACGGATTTGAAAAATACTGTGATACGCGACCTGGCTGTACCGTGTACCGAACCGTGAACTTTATACCGCGATATACCGAACCGCGGTATATCGTTACACTCCTAGTAACAGGTGACTTTTCAATTATCCAGGACAGGCAGCTCCGCAATCTTCTCAAGAAAGGACCTAAGTATAGAATTCCATCCAAGATAGATTTTATAAAATGTCGCGAAGAACTAAAGGAAGCCTTAGATAACTACACAAAAAGATGGTGTAAATCGGAAGGGGTCGAATCACATTCTCTGAATGACTGGAAGAACCTCATATTGGATATTACCGATATTCGAATAGATAACTTCCACAAAAATCCTCATCTTTTCGAAAATCCAAGTTCTAAATCTGAAAGATATTTCAAATCCAAATTACGCAATTTACACGAAAAATATGTCTTCGCTCCTGCAGACAAAGCAGCCAACAACACCATAATCATTTGAAAACGTTACTACATATCAACTTTGGTTTCGGAACTTTCGTCTACAAACACTTATATCAAAAGCAATGACAGTGTTCCTAACATTTTGAACAAACACAACAGTGAAATTTCTTCATTCAAGATCCCTATTTCTAAACTGGATCTTCCTACACTATACTGCATACCAAAATTGCACAAGTCTCCTTACAAATTTCGATACATTGCTAATTCTAGCAACTGCTCAACTACAATTTTGTCTTGAAATCTGACGTCAGCACTCACGGTGATAAAGGAACACGATGCAAAATATTGTGAAACTGTTCTAAACAGGAATGATGTAAACTTATTTTGGTCTATTAAAAATTCAGGGGATGTGATTGACAAAATGAAATCGAGAAATTTTCAAGCCAATTCGATTTCTTCGTACGACTTTTCAAATATGTACACCACGCTTCCTCACGATAAGATTAATGATCAATTGTCCAAACTCATTAAATGGTGCTTTAACCGAGAGGGTAAAACTTATATTTGTACATCTGAATCAAAGGGTTTCTTTTCCAATACAGAATACAAATCATATAAATCATGGACATGTAGTGACCTTTGTATTGCCTTGTCCTTTCTTTTGGACAACATTTATGTAAGATTTGGTGAGAATCTCTACAAGCAGGTTGTAGGGATCCCTATGGGTACTAATTGTGCGCCTCTTGTTGCAGATTTATTTTTATTCACGTATGAAAAAGAATTTATCCAAAATCTTCAAAAACAAAGAAAACATGATGATGTGAAATGTTTCAATGGTACTTCTAGGTACCTGGATGATATCCTTACTATCGACAATCCTGTTTTTGAAAAGTATAAAAATGTAAACGTCTTCAAATTGAATAGCATCATTTAAGAACAAATAAATTGGCAACGTGGACCAGACATGCACGTTTCGGGTTCATGTCATTTATCCACAGGAACTGACTCTAAACAAGGCGAACGTCACAAACACAGAAACACCATTTTTGGACCTGAATATCAAAATTATTAATGGAGAGATTCATACAAGGGTGTATGACAAAAGAGATGACTTTGGATTCAATATAGTAAATTTTCCCTGGCTTGATGGTGATGTTCCTAGATTACCGTCTTATGGTATCTACATTTCGCAGCTCATCCGGTATGCTAGAGCATGTACTGATGTTTTGGATTTTCATGATAGAAATTTACAAATAACAAAGAAACTTTTAGGTCAAGGTTTTCGCTTTCACAAACTTGTCAAGACATTCTGGAAATTTTACAAAAATTATTGTCAACTACTTTTGAAATTCGGACCAATACAAGCAACAGAGTATACTACTTTGGGTATTTCGCAACCTGCATTTTATGGTGACATGATCAACAAAATTAGAAGGATCAAAGGTAGACAGAATTACTATCGAAAATGCGTCAGAATCATCAAACGCCTCTTATACCGTGGATATGATCCTAATGTCACCAGACGGACACTAGGCTTGGTACTTGACCAATCTACAGTCTTGTACCAGCGCATCCTTAATACTTGCACGCTGACTGACTGTGACGACAGGACTCCATGACGGGCCCTGTCCAAACCTCTTTAGAGAAGACAGGGCCCCGACCACCTGTCCTCTCTGAATGTCAGTCGGACTCCTCGGGTGATAACATACATTAGCTCGCTACAGCCGGTAGAGCACAGGTCGTATTACGCATGCCCTCTTTTTATATCAATTTACATATTCATCTGTGTTGCTTGGGCCCCTGCGTCTTGCGGTCTTGTTTGTGTGTGGTCATCTGACAGTGAGGAGGTTGTTTTACACCACAATTGTACGTTCTTCGAGACCTCTGGGTAATCGGAATAGTGGGAGGGTTGTGCGCACGTAATCCAGGATAACCACACCGTCTGCTACTGACGAGGCAGATGGCCGTCCTAAGTCGGCACCGTTTGCCCATTGGTCTCGTTGGTTTATGTGTAGTCATTTGTGTTTTATGTTTTTCTGTGATTTGACGTTCATTGTACAACTGCGTCTCTTTCTGTGCGTGTCATTTTTGTGTTTTACAGTGGGTGTTTTGGGAGGTTGCTGTTGATGCTGCAACTAGGTGTTGTTGGAGATCCCCTCCTTTCCTTTAGATCTTATGCATTGTGACGTCACGAGTGTTAATACACGAATTGCAGCACGTTTCTTTCAATAGTAACATCTCAGGGAATTACATTGGTTGTGCATATATATGCACATATAGATCACAATGTGAGTATGAGTATATGAATGTGTTGTTACTTTTATATGCATGATGACTTTATATTGAGTTATTGCAATAAATTAATTTGAATTTGAATTAATATTATATGTCTTGTCTCATAAGCGACTCTCAAGAACAAAATGTATGCAATAATGAATAATTGAGGAGTCCATTTCTAAAATGACTTGTTGTGTTTGTTAACTGTGTTCTTTTATTTTTGTGTTAAGGTGTGTTGCTGTGGGTGTTACAACTGAGTCCTGCTGGAGATCCCTGATTTGTTTAGTATTTTTGTGTTAAGGTGTGTTGCTGTGGGTGTTACAACTGAGTCCTGCTGGAGATTCCTGCTTTGTTTAGTATTTTGTGTTAAGGTGTGTTGCTGTGGGTGTTACAACTGAGTCCTGCTGGAGATTCCTGCTTTGTTTAGTATTTTGTGTTAAGGTGTGTTGCTGTGGGTGTTACAACTGAGTCCTGCTGGAGATTCCTGCTTTGTTTAGTATTTTGTGTTAAGGTGTGTTGCTGTGGGTGTTACAACTGAGTCCTGCTGGAGATTCCTGCTTTGTTTAGTATTTTTGTGTTAAGGTGTGTTGCTGTGGGTGTTACAACTGAGTCCTGTTCGAGATCCATGCTTTGTTTCGTATTTTTGTGTTAAGGTGTGTTGCTGTGGGTGTTACAACTGAGTCGTGTTGGATATCCCTGCTTTGTTTCGTATTTTTTGTGTTTAGGTTTGTTGCTGTGCGTGTTACAGCTGAGTCGTGTTGGATATCCCTGCTCTGCTTAAAATGTTATTTCTTTTTTCTAATACTGTAATGCCAGGTTTACACTTAGCCACGATCGCCCCGATTGCCCCGATGGAGGTGAATCGTAGATATCGTAAGAGAGCGTGTGGTTGAAACGTGACGATCATAAGAGAGCGTGGTGGAATCGTGATGATCGTAGGAGATCGCAGAGATCGTGGCAAAATTTTTGATTCTCAAAAGATTTGCTACGATTGTCCCGATTGATCCTTACATCGTGAGAGAGCGTAGTGGAGCGTAGTGAACGTGAAGGAGCGTAGTAGAGCGTAACAGATCTTGACAAAGCGCAACAGATCGTAATATGCGATTGCAGGAGATCTTATTGAAACACGTTCTCCTACGATCCACTACGAATTCACTCACGCTCTTTGACGATTTGTTACGGTTTCCACGATTCAGTCCACGATCTACAAGATTCGTTGCGATTCCAATATTCCTATAATGTAAATTATAATAAGACAACCCGTTTTTGATGGATTACAAGAGTTTTTAACATTCGCAACAATTTCTAACATATAAAGAAGACTAAGAAAAGAAGTCTTTATAATTAGTTAGGTGCTGCATTAATTGTCTTCGAACGAGTTAAATATATACACGCAATCAAAGATTTGAATTGCTTAAGAAAAAATGCTACCTTTAACAATCGGAAAAAGGAAAGATCAAATAAGGTTCATCAATGCCATTTCCAGCGTTTTGCGATATTAAATCTTCATCTCCTGGATATTAAGCTTTAGCTTGTTCGGATATTACAAGTGGCATTGAAACTGGTTGTCTATTTCATATCAAATCGTGTTAAATCGCGGCAAATCGTAGTCCTGCATCGTAACAGATCGCAACAAAACTTGATAAGCGTAGGGAACCATGAAAGAGCGTGGCAAAGCGTAAAAGCTCATCTTGGTAATCGTATGGGAACGTAACGAAGCTTGAGAGAACGGGATGCAAATCGTAACAGATCTTATCTACAATCGTAACAAATCGCTACAGCGCATATCAGAGCGTGATGGAGCGTCGGAGAGCGTGTGAAGACCAATTTTATTTATAGAATCGTGGAGCTCCACGATTTTGCTCAATCGTGGACATCGTAGGGCATCGTGGCTATGTGTAAACCTAGCATAAACGTGGTTATTTTCGCTGGAGGAAAATTTCGCGATGAAAATTTCTTTTTCATTGTAAGAATGCAGCGGGGATATCTTCGTGTGTTGGAAATTTTCGCGAAGTCCATAGATTCGCGAAATATCCGAAAATTACCCTGACGACGCGAAAATTTCAACGTTTACACTACTCAAGATGGCTATGACAGATCTCTCATAATTACATTGGTGACAAAAGAGGAACATATGATTGTAAATTCGTCAACAAATAACGTTTCTTATCGTTGCCTTCTCTTCAAAGTAAACGCACTAATTCAAATTCTACGAAAAACAAGAGGGCGCTACTGAAATATATTTGGCTGTGTCAGAAAATCAGAAAAAAATTAATAAGTACCACTGATGAGGATTTACTATCCGAAACACGGTGTCTTGTGCATTAAAATTTGTTTGAAATTTTCTTCAAGAAGGTTAACGTACCATTATTAAAAGGTCGAAAATAATAATCTCGAATACCATTGAAATGTATTTGATAGCAATTTTCCATTTATTGCCTTGTCAAAGGACATACCTTATTGTTCCCACATGATGTTCCATAACCAGGGATCGTAAGATAGTAGTTGTTAGTCGATGTGGGGTCGCGACAATACATACTGGTACATAACGCCGACAACGTGGATTCATTATAGAAAGACTGAAATAAAAACAGACATATTAAAGTTTTTATGGTACGCTTATAGTTGTTAGTCGTTGTGAGATCACAACAATACATACTTGCACATTGCTGACGAAATGGATTCGTTATAGAAAGACTGAATTCAGAGCAGGCATGATAATGGATTTATGTACACGTGGACCTCCAAACCAGGAGCCATGAGTGAGGAAAGAAAGATGAAGATATGTAAGAGACAGAAACACAAAGTGTTTCATCTCTACTGCCACAGAGCTACCATGTAGAGAAGCCACAGAGCTACCATGTAAAGAAGCCACAGAGTTACCATGTAGAGAAGCCACATAGCTACCATGTAGAGAAGCCACAGAGCTACCATGTAGAGAAGCCACAGAGCTACCATGTAGAGAAGCCACAGAGTTACCATGTAGAGAAGCCACAGAGCTACCATGTAGAGAAGCCACAGAGTTACCATGTAGAGAAGCCACGGAGCTACCATGTAGAGAAGCCACAGAGCTACCATGTAGAGAAGCCACAGAGCTACCATATAGAGAAGCCACAGAGCTACCATGTAGAGAAGCCACAGAGCTACCATGTAGACAAGCCACAGAGCTACCATGTAGAGAAGCCACAGAGCTACCATGTAGAGAAGCCACAGAGCTACCATGTAGAGAACAGTTTCCAAGTATACAACGTATGTTATGTTTCCGGGCAAAATGATTCAAAGTAGACAAAACAATTAGGTGTGAAAGCCTCTTTTTAAATTTCGAAATTTCTGGTATCTACTTAGTCAAGAATGAGTAAAACAATCCCTTCCAATTGTCAAAACTGGCAAATAATGATATAGAAAACATAATCTGTTTGATCTTCGTCTCACATCTAGAACGTCATACATGTAACTCATATGACTCATGTTTCCATAGAGCTCTTTCGACGGGTGTTGCATGCAATCGGGAGACGTCGACTCTTCTTGGCCAGCTGGTCTCACTTCGGAATGTTGTTCATTCTGGGGTTTGCATACCTTCTAATGGGAATTCTCACGATTTGGCCTTGCCTTCTCGACTTTGAGACTGAATAACTAATAGGTACGGTACTTCTTTGATGTTTATCAGATAGATATGAATGAGAAATAAAATGGTCTTTGACAAACAGATGTTGTCTTACCCGACCGAAATATGATCCTGTTCCATAATTATATATACATTGTGTGTCAGGGGAATAAATTTGCCCGATAGGTGTCGCTGTGTAGGCATCTAAACCGGAAGTATCGGTTACATCGTTTCGTAAGAGACAATTCGGGCTGCAATGTAAAAAGAAATTGTAGATAATACTTCAATTTAAGCAAATATGAATAAACTGAAACTTTATTTATCATTCAAGATATCTTCATGAAAGGTATAATCTTTTAAAATACAATTTGTTGATGTTTAATGGGTAATGGTTAGGGTTTTTCAAAATGTATCTCATCATGTCTTGATTTTCATTTCATTCCTTTCTAAGAATAGGGAATTAAATGTGTAAACAATCTTTTGTGATAATGTCATTTTTAATTTGCCAAAAATGTGATAAAGCATTTCTTACTTGAGTGTATCTATAAAAGCGCCGATCTCATTAACAGAGCATGTAGAGAACTTCCATAAGTTGAATCGTCTGCTATCAGATGGCGGGAAAACTTGTGACGAAGCCGCCATGATGTAACCTGCACTCACGAGACAAGCATTGGAATCTCCATCGTGGACAGCATTCAATCTAAAATAAAAAATGTTGTGAAAACTTTAAATCTGTATTGTTTTTAGTTTTGATTCATCTGTTAATAAATCAAATAACGAATAAAGTTTGGTAGCTATGTAATAATGGTTGTTATAGGACAACAAGAGTCAGAGGTTTTTTGTAATTTCATCAGTGTATGCTTGCTTTAAGTCTGAATTTCTTAGTATTGTAGCTTTTTTTTTAACATATTTTATAAAAGAATAACAGAAAATTTTCCTCACAAAATTTAGGTTCTGATCAGTAATTGTCATACCCGTGTCCTATTTCATGAGCCGCCGTAGTCTGTGACAAAAAATCAAAATCGTCCTCCACCACACTATGCGAAGTAGAGGAACACATGGCCCCAAGGTGGGCGTAACCTGTCATTAAATTAATCATTAAGTGCAATTGAAAAAAATAGATATCTTAAAACACTACATCACATAAGTATGTTTGGCCTTCTTATTGTTTAATAATCGGGAGCAATCGACGTTATGTCTTTCTATAGAGATTCGTTATTGTCTCAGTCTGTTTGTTCGATCTTTCTTTTCTTGAGAGAAACTTTTGTTTTATATATTGTCAAGAATGTGAAAGTTTGTTTTTCATTCACTGGTGATGTGTCTACATACCATTAGTCGCAGGTGATCCGTTTCTGGATAAATCTAAGCTACAAAAGAAATGTACATGTGTAGTGATCAATTTTAAGTATAGATATTCTAAATTAAAACACATCTTTGCATGGTAAGTATTTTTAACACATGCTTATTAGGAAGAAATATAATTATTCTTTTCCAGATTCTAAATCGAAACTACAAATAGTTATACCGTACTGCAATGTTTACACGTGAAACGAACTTGAGATTCGTCTTAACAGGGTTATACTGTCAAAATGTCCTTCTTACGAGGGCTGATTGATATGTTGTGCGCCTCGGTTTTCTGGGATGCAGTAGGTATTCTACTGATAGATTATCTCCAAAAAGGACAAACAATCAATGACATATACTATGTTTCACTTCTGACAAAGTTACGGGAAAATATTAAACATAACGCCGCGAAAAGTTCACTGTTTAAGGTGTGCTGTTCCATCAAGACAATGCTCCTGTTCACAAGTATGTCACTACCATGGCTGCCATTCATGATAGTGGCTTTAATTTGATTGTGCATCCGCCTTATTCACCTGATCTTGCTCCATCAGACTTTCATCTATTCCCAAAACTGAAAGCATCTATTTCTGGGACCAACTTTCAGTCCGATGACGACGTCATACTTACAGTGGATGGCTTTCTGACCAGTCAAGATGAGGAGTTCTATGGTATTGAGATCGTTAAACACCGGTAGCAAAAGTGTATAGATAATGAAGGGGATTATGTAGAAAAATAATGCAAAATGTCTGATAAAATTCAAATTCTTCAATAAGAGGTTCACAACATATCAATCAGCTCTTGTAAGTTAGTCATATTATTTTTTAACGTTTTACATAGACACGTTAAATGGACTCATATAAATTGAAACAAAATCCAAATGCAAAATGTATTCCAAATTTACGGGGGGGGGGAGAATGATGGCCAATGGGAGACTAAAACTGTCCGGTTTACCTCGTTATGATCATTGCGTGATCATACGCAGGAAGTGTCCCTGAGTTGCTGTTCATCCATTCACTAAATGAATTCAGAGCTGTTTCTGCATCTATTAAACCCTCAGCTTGGTTAAAGGGAGACGACTGCAACGTCTGTCAATACAATACAAATATTCAAAGTGCAATAATTACTTCTCTCTAGCTCTGCAGCCTGAAAGAAGCTTTGGTTTTGTATGGAACGCCATCGCTGTCTTATGATGAGATATTTCAATATATTGGATGGTTTAATCAATATATGCGGTGGTAAGTACATTATATGCGGTGGTAAGTACATTATATGCGGTGTTAAGAACATTATATGGGGTGGTACGTACATTATATGCGGTGCTAAGAACATTATATGCGGTGATAAGTACATTATATGCGGTGCTAAGAACCTTATATGCGGTGGTAAGTACATTATATGCTGTGCTAAGAACATTATATGCGGTGGTAAGTACATTATATGGAGTGCTAAGTACATTATATGGAGTGCTTAGTACATTATATGCGGTGTTAAAAACATCATATGGGGTGGTACGTACATTATATGGGGTGCTAAGTACATTATATGCGGTGCTAAGTACATCATATGGGGTGGTATGTTCATTACATGGGGTGGTTAGTACATTATATGCGGTGCTAAGTACATTATATGCAGTGCTGAGTACATTATATGCGGTGCTAAGAACATTATATGGGGTGGTGAGTACATTATATGCGGTGCTTAGTTCGTTATGTGGTGATTTCGTTATGATAAACATTCTGATGACCAAGATTAAACATTTTTGAGACTCGGTTTATCATTAACCCAAAAGGACAGTCACATAAACACAAAAGGATTCAACATTTTTCCCAGCTCTATCATGGGGGTTGGGGGTTGGAAGAAAAGACTGGTATTTGGGTCAAAATAAGCATTTTTACACAGAAAACAATGGAAAACGGAAACGCTTTTACACAACAGCGCCACATTCACCAAAGGTGTATATCAATAAAACACATTTTCTGGACAAGTGGGGTTCTGAAGCGAGGGGGAAACAATGTCCACAGGCAAAAACGAAAAAAGGGGGATGGATGACTATTTTAAAATTTATCTCTAGAGCGATATTAAAAGTAGGTTATGATTGCCATCTGTTTCTTTTTATATCATGGAACAATCTATTCATAGTGTGTTCCGATCAAATATTTAACCGTTTGGAAGGAAATAAATTTGTCTACATCTACACCGTGTGTATTTCGCGCCAGAGAGCTACATAAGTGGCCGAGAAGAAAGAAATACAACCGATTTTTTTTCAGTTTCTGGATTTCAGAGATTGCCGATTACATTGATATTCTTAAAACAGGGTGACGTGAAAATTCTATATCATTTTTTTTATTAAAAAAAACAATGATATAGAATTTTCACGTCACCCTGTTTTTTTTTTTCTCTCTCTCTCTCTTAGACCACGTTAATTGAATATCACAAGCTAAAATAAAAATTATAATTTATATATTAGTAACGTAGTGTTACAGAATTAATCTACTCTTTACTAATATCACATAATTTATCTGTACTGTACAAAGCTCTTCTAATAAGTAAAAGCATATACAATATACGGAAACAATGCCTATTGATATCATGGTGCCTCTCACTTAAAAAAAGCAAGAACTTTGTAAAAATTTTGAAAAATGAAATGTACCCGTGGCCAGGATAGAACTCGCGACTTTGGTAAAAGCAGTCCTGCGTCTTCACCACTACGCCACCGCATCCTTGTGTAAGCGATGAAATTGTAGAATATATTTCACTGATTGCCAAAGATTTAATCTTTTCACTTTTTTGAATAAAATACAATGAATTATACCTCAATTAAACAACATAGTATTTATTTTATCTTCTCAGATAAATATTTGTGTTTAAAGGCCACAAAAACGTAAAAACGAGGAGTGCCTTAACGTAGCTGCGATCCGAGTCTCAGAAATGTTTAATCTTGATCATAAGAATGTTTATCATAACGAAATCACCACATAACGAAATTACCACCGCATATAATGTTCTTAGCACCGCATATATGTACTTAGCAATGCATATAATGTACTTAGCACCGCATATAATGTAATAACCACCCCATGTAATGAACATACCACCCCATATAATGTACTTAGCACCGCATATAATGTACTAACCACCCCGGGCCATGTAATGTACATACCACCCCATATAATGTATCTAACACCGCATATAATGTATCTAACACCGCATATAATGTACTTAGCACCGCATATAATGTAATAACCACTCCATATAATGTACTTACCACCGCATATAATGTTCTTAGCACCTCATATAATGTACTTACCACCGCATATAATGTATTTACCACTCCATATAATGTACTTACCACCGCATATAATGTTCTTAGCACCTCATATAATGTACTTAGCACCGCATATAATGTACTAACCACCGCATATATTGTACTTACCACCGCATATAATGTACTTACCACGGCATATCATGTACTTACCACCGCATATAATGTACTTACCACCGCATATATTGATTAAACCATACCATATATTGAAATATATCATCATAAGACAGCGATGGCGTTCCATAGTTTTGCCGTTCATCAATTTGACATCATAAATTATTTTGCTATTTCGCAAACTTGACATTTCATTAAGAATATCATCGAAATTAAAGGAGGTTAACATCCCAGCACCGATGGTTCCCCGAGTGACTGCAATCGCGTCAATGAAATCTGTCTAAATCATTGCAGTCACCCAGAGAATATCAGCAATGGATGGGTACATTTACAGTAAAAATGACATCACTTGGATTGAGATTTCTGGCAAGGATGATAAACACTAGAATGTCCAGTCCACTTTATGAGTGTCACTGATGGTGGACCAGGAGTCCCGAGGGAAAATGTAGCCAAGTTCGATCAACTTCGGTTGATCGTTTCTTCAACGCATTCGAAAATGTCTGTTATCAAAATTTCTCGGAATTTCTAAAACGTGGGTCCTGTAGCATCATACCAACCCATCCTGCTACGTCTTTTGGTACATTTTTGGACATAATAACTTTCATACTCTTTGATCACATTTCACTGTTTAGATTTGAGGATCATTGACGAGGGTTAAGTACCAGAAACGTGCATGTCTGGTCCTTGCTGCAAATGTATCTGTTCTTAAATGATGCTATTGAATTTGAAGACGCTTTTAACATTATTGGTAGAAAGTACGATATGAACAAATCCCCAAACAAATACAATCATTTTTATTGGTTTCCTTACCTCCATGATATAAATTCCGGCAAAAACAACATTTATTGTGTAACTTCCACCTGTCATGACGTCATACCTTAAATCAATCTGAAAAAGAAATAGTGCCTGCGATCAAAATAGTGAATGATTGAATGACTTGACGCACGTTTTATGAACTTGAAATATAAGAAATCACAAAATTTACCATTTCTTTTACTTGATTTTTCTTCCTATTTCGTCGACTTTAAAGGTACAAAATCATAAATGTTTTGTTCGTTAATGAATCAAATTATGTACACGTGTACAGGTATACTATGACAACTACCAGAAACAAGCCTCTGTAAAGACAGTTGCAAAACTATAGACCTGGACTTTAGATATATAAAATGTTGTAATTTATGTTCCAATGATGTAATGCTATTGTTTCAAAATCATTCATGTTCACGGTCTGTTTGTTTCCTGTTTCTCTTATCATGCATGTGTGTTCCGCTGTGATCGCTGTAATGACGTCATGTTGGGAATTCCCTTCCTGTGTCTCTATAAAAACGTAAAAGTCTTTAAACATTATAGTACTTTGTCCAAATTTTCAGAACCCCCACTTACCCCATTCATAAAGAATCCGCAGTAACGTCTCATGTCATTAATCGCCGCGGCTCGTCTCGTAGCTTCAAGGGATGACGTAGACTGCTTGTCATACCAACTAAATGAGAGTTATGATATTAGAAAAGCACAAAAATGGTATTTTTGACTTATTTTGTCAAATTATTTCAAATTACTGTAATCTGTATTTATTCAAAAAATATTCATAATGAAGAAGACAGACAGAAATGATTATAAGATATTGGAAAACAAGCGGTATGCCCACTTGTGCTAATTCCTCTCTCGCATGCAGCTGGTGTTATAAGAGTTTTCAGGTAAATCATACAGTTATAATATGTTTATATATAAACATGTTCATGGATCACACAATAATGAATAATGGAACACAGATATCTGTCTGTGTCATCAAACAAACGAAGTTAACAAACTTAGTTTATCCGATGACACAAGCATAAATCGGTAAAGAATTCAAACCAAGCAGAAAATGCATATACGATATAGATGAATATGAACGTTTACATGGTAATTTAAACAAGGATTTCATTCGATCAGGTATGAAACTATGCTAAATTTATGTCAGTGAAAATATAAAAAAAGTGTTAAGACAATACAAGTACTTATATATGATGTCGAAATTAATTATATTTAGGGTATTCATCCAAAGCGTTTTGATGCTAGAATAAATTGTTGTACTTATATAAATATTTTAGCATTCGTCTCATAGTTTAGGTTTTCATCGCCAAAGAGTAACAGATTAGAGGAAAGGTTTAAGTTTAATGAGTATAGGTGTTCAAATCTTTGCCTATCATACTTTTTGCAGGATAGTAAGTAGTGAGAATTTGATTCTATATTACCACATTGACTCTAGATTACAATAGTAGAGATGCTGTTTAAGAGAGGTACAAATCATTCTTAAGCGAATATGGAGAATTTGTCCTAGTCGTGTACCTATAGTGTAATATTGATAATTATTTCAAATTGAGTGGTTGATAGTTTCAGAATTTACACAGAATTAGTCATTTCTATCATTATTTTCGCCTATGAGTCAAAGGCTCAATGCAAGCTTTAATAATGGCACTGACCGTCAAATCAAAAGTTACAAAAATCGTTTTACGTTCTGCTGGCTGAAGTGAGCTCATTTCAAAACACATCAGGAGCTTAAAGTATATTCTTAATGTTTTAAGAGAGACAAATGAATAGAATTTATTAATGCACTACTTACTATTTGTAAAAACTATAATCAATAACAAGTAGCAATTCCACTGTATAAGTTCCACTCGCTCGTTTCCTTCTATCTAGAACTGATTTGTTTACTCTTTGAGTATTATCAATTTCGTTTTGATCTGAAATGTCAAAGAAATGTTTTTACTCTGAATACGAATACACAGCGTGGTTGGACTTTTTCATATCCTCATAGAAGCACATAGAAGCAGCATCTAAAAATTTAATAATCTGCTATGGCGCCATAGCGAGACACCACGTGACCATTATAATCCGACGTCATAGACTTAGCCCACGACGAAACGACGTGGTCTATTTGTGTTTTTTTCAAACAGATATATCAAAACATCATGTAGAAATTCTACTATATTGAAATATTTTATCTGTTGGTAGAATTACTATATGGTGTTTTAATATTATCTATTTGTACATACTTGATGGTACTGCATAGTCGTTGCCGCGATAAATATGATTGGTTGATGTGTGGATAACGTCATATACCACTGACGAAGATCCTCCGTTTGATTGTTGTTTTTTAATCAAAATAAGCTCCCCATCGATGAATAACGTACCAAACTATATGTATAAGAGAGAAAAGCAAATAAATTTCATTAATCTATTTTTGAAACAAACGCAAAAATTTCTATTCTACACTTATTTTAAAGTTGTCAAAAAGTCTCGAGTCAGACATGACCATCCAGAATCATAATAATTTCTCAATGTTCATAATTCAGAGTTACCCATTAGTGTGATTATGTCATCCGTGATATGTCATTCTACAATATGATATGAAATCATGTGATTGTTCTTTCTTGTCTTTCTTGTCGCCAGGATCATAAAAAAGAGTACACAAAACATAACAAGTGAACAATTTTCTTTTTATTTCAGTGATTTCTTTTTCATTCTAGTGATTTTATTTTCATTTTAGTGATTTTTTGTTCATTTTAGTTATCTTTTTTTTTCATTTTAGTGATTTTTGTGTACATAGAAGTCTTACCAAGCCTATACTTGTACAGCCCACATCGTGACATTCTACTTCTATTGCTGCCAGCTTTGACCTATCTTGATAGTGAACATATTTATTTCTCTGAAATTCATAAAAAAATTTAATCAATATAAAACAAGATGACCAGCTCAATTATACATTTTAAAACAATTTCTTTTTTTTCAAAATTATGTAAAACAACTTATTTCACACTATACACTATACTTGGGTTGCCTGTTAGTATCGGGGTTGTCTGTCTGTATTTGGATTGCGTGTTAGTAATACTTAAGGCATGTCATTTCTGAATGAAGGAATTTCAACGATTTTATGATAACCATATGAAAATATAGTATTCATGTCACTTAATCATTTTACGAAGGAAAATAAATAGGTCTGTGATGAAAATCAAGATTTATGCTCATTTGAAACATGGATAAAAAATGCCGGAAATTTGTTGCTAAAAATAGCACATTTGTAAAGAAAATACAAAAAGTGTTGAAATGCACTCATTTGATTTTTATTTTACTTTTCTTTGTTATTATACAATAAATCAGGTTAGAAACTTTGTATAAAAGTAGAATTTGATAAAGTGCTACCTTATGTACCAACTTCACCGATAATTTAAAATTTTCTAGATTTCACACAAAAATAACGAAAATCATCCAAGGTAAGGTCAAAATTTCATAGATACCGAATTTCAACGATTTCTCCAAACACACAGTTACACGTGCTCTTATGAAAGACTTTTCAAAATATTAAAGAAAAAGGATATGTCCGTGTTCAAATAAGAGAGAACAGACGCTCACAAATAGTGTCATTTTGTGGTTTTCTTGAAATAGTGTCAGAGCTGAAATTTGCCTGATTTTGGGTGGAATTTAAACAATTTATAATTTTCCAGTATTAATCAGCCTAACCTGATAAAAAAGCTTAAATCAATAATATTCAATACGTAAAACAAAATTCATGGGTAATTACTAACGTAAAAGAAATCCGAACAGTTAAAAAGTACCTCCACGTCAATTTTTACAGAAATTACCGCGAAGCATTTTCTTACGCATACTTCATTCATTTTGTATCAAATTTTCAAACTTGGCCGCTTTAATGTATCTAATGAATTAAAGTCTTAAAAAGAGTAAGAAATGATACATTGGCCATAATTAATTCACGGGCAGGAACACGTTACGTCGCCTTACAGTACCGTTGTCAGAAGTATTTAAAGTTCTGCACTTAAAACCGTCCGTTGACATTATGCAACAGGTGAGGATATGTTGGAAACCATCCGTTGTCATGAAAATTATCGACAAAATTTCAGTAAAATCACAAATAAATCATTAGGTAACCGGTGATTTCTTTTAAAAAGCCAACGGGGGGTAGCCATACGCTTCAGTAATACATTTTTACCATGATATGAATAAAACTCCTTTTATGTTATGAGAAGATCTAATTGGCGATGACCTACTGTCAGCAACGAAAACGGAAATTTGAACAGGAAAACTATCCTGTCTCTTAATTATTTGATTTTATATACCAATTTTATGTAGAAAATTATCGACAACATTATACAAACACTATATGTGAATGACCGTCTTTTACATTGTACATTTATTGCATACTTTGATTATTTGATAGAGAATGTCCGTTGTTATGACGAGACAAGAAGATATGGTCCGTTGTCATGACTCTTAACGGTATTTGGGCATGAATGGGGAATTGAATCTTTATTTCGAATCTAAGGCTGAGCAATTAAATTAGCTTAGTTAATTCTTAAAGTATTCAGCTCTCTTTTTTTGTAAAGCTGTAAAGGAGGATACGTGAACATAGATCGTATAGAATAGATTTAAAATTGAAAATATGATTCATGAATTTGAAGAGGTGTAGGATGAGTTCATGAATCTATATTTCCATTGCAGAGGTATCCCCATCTTAAGCGCCCGTTAGGCAAACGGATCTATAAACTATAATTCTGGTTGCCTACTATGACGTCACGCTTTAGTTTTGAAAGTACGGAGAATTTACCAACGTTCAGATACTTTTGACGTTATAACATGCAAAAGGCTCACTATTAATGCTAAACGGGGTGTCCGATATTTAGTACAAATGGAAATATAAGTAATGACTGTCTTACTTTGGGTGTTCATGGTAGTATAATTCTGGTTGGACACGTGCAAATTTTCCGAGAATCGCTTCGCGATTCACGGAATTTGCACGTGACCAACCAGAATTATACTACCATGAACACCCAAAGTAAGACAGTCATTTCTTAAATACATTGATCAATTAAACATAATTGTTAAAAGGATTTTGAAGTCATATATAGCGTTAAAACAAAGACATCAAATATCGGTCATTGAAGACATTTTGATAGTCTCCGCCTTTATCACGTAATTGTTCCGAACGTTCTTAACATGGGTATGATATAGACCTTACATGTATATCTCAGGTGATGATGAAAATTGTAGTTGATATGTTATTTACATTTGTGTGTGTCTGTATGTAAGTGTGTTTTTTTTATGTCAGCGTCGATATCGGTGTCTCCGTCTGCCTGCGAGTGAATTCTTTTGTCCGCGTTTGTTAGCATGTGTGTCTGTATGTGAGTGAGTGCATCTGTCTGTGTCATTTGTGTGTGTGTGTGTGTGTGTGTGTGTGTGTGTCTGTCTGTCTATATATATGCCTGTCTGTTTGTTTTTGCGTATGTCTGTGTATACCCTGTGTCTGTCAGTCTGTCGTTTTGCGCATGTCTGTGTATGTCTTTCAGGATGTTCCTTTCAGGATGTTCATGTCTGTGTTTTGATCAGTGTCTGTCTGAGTCTGTCTGTGTGAATCTCTTTTTGTTTCTCCCTGTGTCTGTTTTTCTGTGAGTCCTTGACTATGTGTGTCTATCTGCTTGACTTGATAAGAGGTTTTTGTCAAGATAGAGATATTGGCCTAGTCTGATACAGTATACATTCAAATTTTCGCCTCCATTTATATTTTACCCTTTCCACCCATAGCCCAGAAGATGAATTTAAGACGGGACGAATAAAATTTAATGTTAAGGATCTCTTAACAAAACGGATGATTCGGCGAATTCAATTCAGTCTCCATTCTAAATTGGTTGAAAATTAAATAGCGCGTATTAATTGATGAATTTTAATGATTAGTACAGGTATCATAGTATCATTCCATCCATTAAAATATAAAAGCAGACAACGGACATCTGACAACGGACAGAACTTTCGCAACATGGATTGACAACGGACTAATTTTAGAAAAGTCCCAAAAAGGTGGTCCAAAATTGAATTCGTCATCATGACACTACCAGAGGAGCATTATATAGACTTGATATTTATTATTAGTATATTTCTGGAATAAGATAACCTGAATATTCAAAGATTTCAAGACAAAGGAAGAATAACACATGTGCAGGACGTGGTGATCAAAGGACGCCAACTCGATCTCCTCTTTTCAAACAGTATATCAGTACCAGAAAAGCATATAAACCTATAGCTTAGTGTCATGACTACCCCCCATTGAATTTTTGAGTGTATTACTTCTAAACTTTCAACGTTTATTAGAAAATCATACTTTCCACACATGCTCATTGTCACGACAACGGATGGTTTCCTTCATATCCTTACCTGTGGCATAATGTCAACGGACGGTTTTAAGTGCAGAACTTTAAATACTTCTGACAACGGTACTGTAAGGCGACGTAACGTGTTCCTGCCCGTGTAATTGAAATTTCTTTTAAAGTCAAGCTCAATGAATGCTAAAACAGGAGATGCGCAAGAATAGTCCAAAATCGTGACCAATGACGCACCTTAAGGTTTAATAGCTATTCTCTGTAAGCATTTGCACTTTTATGAAGGACGCATGGCACGACATGTCTCAGATTTTGATAAGATTTGTACATTAGGTACTAGGCTCTGACCCAAAAGTAAAAATTTGTGGAAAATGTTCTTAATATCACACCCGGTTGCCATGGAAACGGACTTTGAATATTGAAAAAAAAACTTTTTTCGGCGTTTTTGAAATCACATGCATCATAATCTAAAACAAACACTGATTAATTATCAGTACCCTATCATTGCTCTTTCAAGTTAATTAATAATAATGTTGGGTTTATATGGTCTTATCTATATGTTTCCATAGCAACAACACAGGTACCCCATCAAAATAGTATTTTTGGCATTTATTCAAAATTCAACTATAAATTAATTACATTTTTGAGTTTTTTATGCAAATAAAACATAAACATTCACATTGGGACAAAGTCTCTGTTCGTTGCTATGGCAACATGACCTCAAATCGCAAAAATTAAAGCAATTTTGGACTATATTTAGAGTCCTTTTTTTACTAGATCATTGAATTGACCCTTCCGAACGCGGGGAAAATTTGAGAAAATCCATGACGTCACAATGCAATTTCGATGTTTGACCGAGGTTCGGAGCTTGTTTGTCCGAGGTAAACACGTGGTAAAAGCATTGTGACGTCACGAAATTTTGCATTCTTTTCCCGCAATCGGAAGGGTCAATTGTAATCCAAAGTGATGAAAATGAATTAATGTATTCGAGTAGATCTTTCATTATACGAAAGAAAATCTTTAAGAAATATTAAAGAAATAGCCCGTTGCTATTGGAACGATTGTGTAAAATTGCACATAGGCCCACCTTGAGTCCTCGGATACGGGCATCAAAAGTTAAGTAATCTGAATTTTTTAGACTTTGCTTTATCGTATATGTGAAAAGGTTGTGTAAGCATGTTTCATTTTTTTAGGAAAAGGCTTCGAAAAAAAAAAAACAAAAACAAAAAAATGCTTATATTTATAATGTATAGCCAAATTACGATAGCTGTCATTAATTATTTGAAAGTTTTTTTTACTGTTTTTTGATAATGGCTTACTTGATCTTTATTGATATTAAATTTGAACTTCCTGGGATTAATAATTTCTGTTTTATAAAAATAATAAAAAATGGTTGCCATGGTAACATATGTTCCCCATAACATTTTCATGGTTTTTGAAAGAGCTCTTTGTGTTGGATTTTTTCCAACAATTTTTCTCTGTTCATCATGATGCAAAATTTTTTTTAAATGACTCTGAAGTTGCAAAATAATTAATATTAAAGACCATAGCTACCGTTGCCAAGGTAACTTATGTACATAGCAACAAGTGGGTTTATCTTGAATTTGCTCACTTCATGGAATAAATCCTATTTCCTTATCATATACCCATCAAGAGAGAAGGAAATTTGGAAAATACGAACAGCATTTTGAAATAAATATATATATCAAAATTAGCTAATTATGTTGCCATGGTAACCAGCCTGTTTTACAATATCAGGCACTACTGAGCTTATTCAAACTTTCATGTCCTAATTTTTAATATGCATAAAAAATCTTCCATCAATGTCGCATATAGACCAAATTATACAGCTTCAAATTAGCTCAATTTTGCCAATTTCTCATCTTTAAACGCCGTTGCCATGGTAACCAGATGACCTAGAATTAAAATTTTTGTCAAATTTTCCTTTTTTCATTGATCCCTACTTATGTGTGAAATTTCATGAAAATCGGAGACCATGCTTGCCGAAATTGTTTAAATGGTTACAGAGAATTGCTATTTTAAAAACAGTAACAGAACTAGTGCAGAGCAAGAATTACATGAATTTCCCAAACTAAACGAGAGCATAGTACTGTACCGACAAAAACAGGCATCATTGCATCACTTCAACTCTAACCGTGAGACAATAAAGATAAAACATCTTAACTTAAGGACTGTACAAAAACAGGCATCAGTACAAACGTGATATAATAAAGATAAAACACCTTAGCTTAAGGTTTGTACAATTATGTTCCTTAAATAATTCGTATTCATGTTGTAAGAAGGTTTCTCTGTTTATTTTGGATAAAACTTGAATTTGACCTAGAACACTCAAGCATAGTAATACACCCCGTCTACAGTTTCGATCCAGGATTTTTCCAGCATTGCACAATTGCAAACCGCGACAACGGGACTCCATGACGTGCGCTGTCCAAATCTCATCAGAGAAGACCCTGATACTAGTACCTAATAGCCATGTGTGTGTGTTCCGCTGTGGTCAGTGCTGGGTGGTATTGCTGGAGATTTTTGTTTTTTCAATTTTACATCTGAGTCTTATAATTTACTTCTCATACCACTTACCATTACATCCCCATTCAATCTTTCTTGCAATGCTACTATTGGAGTAGGAATGTATTGCAATTCTGTATTATGAAGGAGGGAAAGATTGACCTCTTGACCTCTGACCGTCAAGGTCACTGTTAACGAGGATGGAAGAGCATTTTTGTGAGCTCCTTTAGGAAATTTGATTTCTCGTATAAATATAGAACTAACATCTGAAAGAAAAAAAATTAAAATCATGATACACTTTAAAGTTCATAGATGAGAAACAAACAAATACAGAATATGAGGGGGAGGAAGGGGCAGGGTAGAGGGAGGGGAAAGGGGCAGGGAGGGTGGGAGGGGGAAGCATAGGACAGGGAGGGCACGAAAGGGGCGGGAGAGAGAGAGGCGGGAGGGTAGGAATGTAGGAGGCAAGAGGAAGGAAGGAGGGGGAAATGGGAAGAGAGAGGGGAAAGGACTAACCCCTGTCTGCCCCCTCAAATGTGTTGACTTCCGCGTTTCAACTCACGGTCAAGGTCAGAGGTTCAGAATGTCATTATAATTCGAAGGTTTTGTTACAAGGAATATACTTATGAAATAGTAAAAGCATATCATTTTTACACATGTTTTATGCCCCCGTAATATAAGATTCGGGGGCATATAATATTTGTCCTGTCCGTTTGTCATTTTGTCTGCAAACACTTTAACCGTTGTCAGAACTTTTGAATGGTAAGGGATACGGCTTTGATATTTCACATGTGTATTCCTTGTGACAATACCTTTCCATTGTTACCAAAAGTTTTGACCTCGTGACCTTGACCTTGGAGTTTGACGTACTTTTGTAAAACTTTAATCTTGGCATAACTTTGTGAATGGTAAGAGATAGAGCTTTGACATTTCACATGTGTATTTCTTGTGACTAGACCTTTCCATGGATACAAAAAAATTGACCTTGTGACCTTGACCTTGGAGTTTGACCATTTTACCATTTTTACTGACAAAGATGCGGACGTGGGCATTTGTGTTTCACAAACACATCTTTTTTTATTCATTCAAAAATCATGCTCAGGTATTTTAAAGTTTGTAGATACACAATAGAGAGACTTTTTGAAAGGGGGATTTCTATATTATATTTTTCTAAAGATGGGGTGTTTTTGTTCTGTTTTATATTTGGGGTTGGGAGGCAATTTTGTTTTTACTTTTGTTTTTCTTTTAAAAAAAGATGGGGGGGGGGTGTTTTCTCTCTCTTTTTTGTTTTTTTTTTGTTTTGGATACTTTTTTAGGGGGAGGGTTGATGTGCATACTGAATTTGTATGGCACATTCTTTCAAAATATATATAAAAGTTCTGTTAACTTTATCAACACGGTAATAAACTTCGTGACGTAACATACGATTTGCAATACACAATGTGTATTTGAGTCAGCCAAGAAGTAGGTGACATTTAAAGTTGGGGATAGAAAACTTAGATTATGAATGTGGAAATATTCTGTTCATTTATCAAATGCGTGTCATGCATAGAATAGCAAAGGATGAGATTGAAATACTTACCTTCTTTCAAAAGAAATTATGTAATTATGGCGAAATTATATAATCGTGGTGAAGAAATTGTAGGTGCACCATTTCTCCTGCATGAGTTAATGTTCCGAGAATACTTACTTTCAATGACAATGACAATGACAATAGTTTATTCTCATATAAAGTACAATATATACATTGTTGAGATAATGCAAATAGATAATTTTGAAGTTAATCAAATGCATGACATGAATATGAATACTTAACCTAGAAGATTTCTATAATTCTTAATTTCTCCATAATTTTGATATGAACGACGCGTTGACTTGTTTACATAAGGTATCATATTTATATACGATTCTTTAGAATCCCCCCCCCCGTTTCCTACTATACAATGTTTACAATTGAATATCCCTCCTCCTTACACATACGGCCTGCCCGTCAGTCCGTCTGCCCAACATGCTTTCAGAATGAGAACGCCGTGATTTTCAAATTCAAATACTAGTAAGTAGAGAAAATTCATTGCCTACATTTATCTTGAAGATTTTACTAACATTTTAGATCAAAGCATCAAAAGAAACCATTTGGCATAGCTCTGTCCTTATTTTCATTCTTCACATATTCCCTATTTATCCTCTCTTTCGGCTTCAGCCATCGGTGATCAAACATTATTTGTTCAAATGCGCATATGTTGCTCTTCATCAAAACGATAGAACATATTCTTCCAAATAGATTATTAAACCCTCTTTATATTCAGCTCATTGGATCTGGAAGAATAAGACTACAAGGCTGCCCTGAAAATCATCACAGTGGACCACACCCATAAGGGTAAAAAAATAACGAATATATGACCGAAAGATTCTAACTGCAACAGGGAGCAATGATACAATCATCAACACCTATGTTCCAAAGTCACGCAAAATATGACACAAGAATGAGCAAGGAGTCAATCACAAACACCTACGGATCAAAGTCACGCAAACAACTTTAACAATAAGAGTGGCAATGAGATAATCATCAACACTTACAGTCCAAAGTCACGCAAACAACTTTAACAAACAACAGGGAGCAACAAGATAATCATCAACACCTACGGTCCAAAGTCACGCAAACAACTTTAACAAACAACAGGGAGCAACAAGACAATCACCAACACCTACGGTCCAAAGTCACGCAAACAACTTTAACAACAACAGGGAGGAACGAGACAATCATCAACACCTACGGTCCAAAGTCACGCAAACAACTTTAACAACAACAGGGAGGAACGAGACAATCATCAACACCTACGGTCCAAAGTCACGCAAACAACTTTAACAAACAACAGGGAGCAACGAGACAATCATCAACACTACGGTCCAAAGTCACGCAAACAACTTTAACAAACAACAGGGAGCAACGAGACAATCGGCAACACCTAAGGTCCAAAGTCACGCAAACAACTTTAACAATAACAGTGGCGACGAGACAATTATCAACACCTACGGTCCAAAGTCACGCAAATAACTTTAACAACAACAGGGAGCAACGAGACAATAATCAACATCTACGGTCCAAAGTCACGCAAACACCTTTAACTACAACAGGGAGCAACGAGACAATCGGCAACACCTACGGTCCAAAGTCACGCAAACAACTTTACTACAACAGGGAGCATCGAGACAATCGGCAAAACCTACGGTTCATAGTCACGCAAACAACTTTACTATAACAGGGAGCAACGAGACGATCACCAATACCTACGGTCAAAAGTCACGCAAACAACTTTAACTACAACAGGGAGCATCGAGACAATCGGCAACACCTATGGACCAAAGTCACGCAAACAACTTTAACTACAACAGGGAGCATCGAGACAATCACCAACACCTACGGATCAAAGTCACGCAAATCACTTTAACAACAACAGGGAGCATCGAGACAATCACCAACACCTACGGACCAAAGTCACGCAAATAACTTTAACAACAACAGGGAGCATCGAGACAATCACCAACACCTACGGGCCAAAGTCACGCAAATCACTTTAACAACAACAGGGAGCAACGAGACAATCACCAACACCTACGGTCCATAGTCACGCAAACAACTTTAACTACAACAGGGAGCATCGAGACAATCATCAACACCTACGGACCAAAGTCACGCAAACAGCTTTAACAACAACAGGGAGCATCGAGATAATCATCAACACCTACGGACCAAAGTCACGCAAATCACTTTAACAACAACAGGGAGCATCGAGATAATCATCAACACCTACGGTCAAAAGTCACGCAAATAACTTTAACAACAACAGGGAGCAACGAGACAATCACCAACACCTACGGTCAAAAGTCACGCAAACAACTTTAACTACAACAGGGAGCATCGAGACAATCACCAACACCTACGGACCAAAGTCACGCAAATCACTTTAACAACAACAGGGAGCAACGAGACAATCACCAACACCTACGGACCAAAGTCACGCAAACAACTTTAACTACAACAGGGAACATCGAGACAATCACCAACACCTACGGTCCATAGTCACGCAAACAACTTTAACGACAACAGGGAACATCGAGACAATCACCAACACCTACGGTCCATAGTCACGCAAACAACTTTAACGACAACAGGGAGCAACAAATTGCTAGAAGTGGGACGAGGTGCCCGGGAGGAGTAAACACCCCAAGTTTGGCTACCCGCACCCGCCGTCGATGTTCATGCACGAAACTGAAAACAGTATCCACAAAGCATGCACTGGCTAAGGTTATGTCTATATAAAAAGTGCTATGGCGACCATGTCAAGGAAAGACATTCAAAACACCTACTGTCACTCAAAATACGACACAGAATGACAATACATAAACTAAGGAAGACCCATATGTACTGTACAACTTATTTTACCACGGCAATTTGATGACGTGCCCTTTTTTTTACATAATCATAGTAACCTTATTTGTGGTTATCAATGTATATGCCAATAACCGTGTGAATATCCTTCCGCAACTTCCTTGCGACATGATGCACATTTTATCCCTTTCCTTTCCACCAATTTTCAATTTTGCATGTCATCCCTATCATCATCTTAACAAGTGCGGATCTAGAGGGGGGTCTAAGGATTCAGGACCCCCTTCGGAATTTGTCCATCCCCTCACGCCCCCGAAATTTACCCCCACCCCCTAAAATGCTGATTTTACCCGTTCATTCGTATTTCTATTTACCAAAATCATATGTTTGGACCCCCTCTGGACTGAACACTCCCCCACCACCACCACTACGATGAAGATATATTCGAGATATGCCCGTGAAGTCATGCAATACCGCTTAACCTGGTTCTATGGATATTTTTCTTTTTTAAATCTATGCTGATACATATCTGTAAAATGAGTCAAAAATCCGAAAGGGAGGGGTCTCATTCATGATGACACTTAAGTTTTTTTTATAAATTTTCTAATACTCACAGAAATAAGTATTCTGTATATATTCACATAGTGTATCATCAACATCATCAACCCTCCTCCCTCCAACGCACCCCGTGATCCCTTCTTCAAAGTGTATGCGCGGATCTATTCTTTTTTTCAAAGAGGGGAGAAGATATGGTTCAATTTATAATACTCGAAAAATTACGCGCAAATTTTACTTACTAGTTGTTAATCTACATCGAAATTTGATTAGACTTGTAATCTCTAGCTTGAAACAAATTAATTGCTTACATCAGCTGATCGTATTAAGTTTATAGGGAGGAACAACCGAAATCAAAGGAATATATTAAGCAGTGTCATCAACCAACACAAAATAATGTAGACCATCTCTTTTATTAATGCGCGGAGTAAAGAACAACCGTAAACAAAATGCATATAGCACGGATTAAGTTTTAATTTTACTGCTCCTCCCATGAATTTATATTGGATGAACTTTTGAATTTTTTTAATAGGATGCAAGAGGAAAAATTTCTTATCAAAACGCAATAAAGAGTTATAACTATGTCAGCATGCAGAATTAATGTCTTAGGACAAAATTGTATGTCGAAATTCCAAATTAGAAGATTAAATAGAGATTTGAAAAAAAAATGAAGTTTTAAATTTTTTATCACATTTCAAATCAACCAACCTTGGAGATACATGTACATACAGTACCTAAAGGAAAATCTTATACGGAAGGGTTCCAACTCTGTAACTGCTTCAAGAAAATTTCAAACCAATTTATTACGCACCAGAAACGTTTTTCGGATATCAAAACCTTATCAGTGATGCTTCCAGCCAAAGTGTTTTTCATAAGCCACCAAATCCATTTCAGTAGAGCCCTTGTGTTTCTGTTTTAGAAATGAAATTTGTTCATGTACTTTACAGAGAGTTCGCTTACTCAAGTTTCCCGTAGGGTAGGTTCAGTAGTATATAAAAAAATCTATGTTCAAAATAGCATTGGAAGGATAGTGCTAATATGTTAAGGTCCTTCAATTTCGATCATATTTTGGGATGAAATGTTAAATTTCAGAAATAGCCAAATAATATTTATGATGTCAAATTGATAAAGTGGCTAATCGCACCCGCCGTCGATGTTCATGCACGAAACTGAAAACAGTATCCACAAAACATGCACTGGCTAAGGCTATGTTTATATAAAAAGTGCTATGGCGACCATGTCAAGGAAAGACATTCAAAACGCCTACTTTCACGCAAAATATGACACAGAATGACAATACATAAACTAAGGAAGACCCATATGCACTGTACAACTTATTTTACTCCGGCAATTTGATGACGTGCCCTTTTTTTTACATAATCATAGTAACCTCATTTGTGGTTATCAATGTATATGCCAATAACCGAGGGAATATTCTTCCGCGACTTCCTTGCGACATGATGCACATTTTATCCCTTTCCTTTCCACCAATTTTCAATTTTGCATGTCATCCCTATCATCATCTTAATAAGTGCGGATCTAGAGGGGGATCTAAGGATTCAGGGCCCCTTCGGAATTTATCCATCCCCTCACGCCCCCGAAATTTACCCCCACCCCCTAAAATGCTGATTTTACCCGTTCATTCGTATTTCTATTTACCAAAATCATATGTTTGGACCCTCTGAACTGAACACTCCCCCCCCCAACCGCCACCACTACGATGGAGATATATTCGAGATATGCCCGTGAAGCCATGCAATACCGCTTAGCCTGGTTCTATGGATATTTTTCTTTTTTAAATCTTTGCTGATACAAATCTGTAAAATGAGTCAAAAATCCGAAAGGGAGGGGTCTCATTCATGATGACACTTAAGTTTTTTTTATAAATTTTCTAATACTCACAGAAATAAGTATTCTGTATATATTCACATAGTGTATCATCAACATCATAAACCCTCCTCCCTCCAACGCACCCCGTGATCCCTTCTTCAAAGTGTATGCGCGGATCTATTTTTTTTTCAGAGGGGAGAAGATATGGTTCAATTTATAATACTCGAAAAATTACGCGCAAATTTTAATTACTAGTTATTAATCTACATCGAAATTTGCTTAGACTTGTAATCTCTTGAACTAAATTAATTGCTGACATCAGCTGATCGTATTAAGTTTATAGGGAGGAACAACCGAAATCAAAGGAATATATTAAGCAGTGTCATCAACCAACACAAAACAATTTAGACCATCTCTTTTATTAATGCGCAGAGTAAAGAACAACCGTAAACAAAATGCATATAGCATGGATTTAGTTTTAATTTTACTGCTCCTCCCATGAATCTATATTGGATCAAGTTTTGAAGATTTCTAATAGAGTTTCAGAGGTGAAATTTCTAATCAAAAGTCAATAAAGAGTTATTACTATGTTCAATGTGAAATTCCAAAATAGAAGATTAAATAGAGATTTGAAAAAAAAATCAAGTTTTAAAATTTTGTATCACATTTTAGATTTACCAACCTTGGAGATACATGTACATACATAACGAAATAGACGAAAATCTAATAAGGAATTCGCTGCTTCAAGTTTCCCGTAGGGTCGATTCAGTAGTATATAAAAAAATGTATGTTCAAAATAGCATTGGAAGGATAGTGCTAATATGTTAATGTCCTTGAATTTCGATAATATTTTGGGATGAAATGTCAAGTATCCGAAATAGCCAAATAATATTTATGATGTCAAATTGATAAAGTGCCAAAACAAAGCTTCTTCAAGAGATAGAGCTGGAAAGAAGTAAATATTACACTTTGAAAATATTCATGTCACGGGGAATGATGTTAACTTCTCCACACTACAACAGAATATACATGTAAGTATTTATATTAATAATACGGAAGGGTTCCAACACTATACCTTCGTGAAGAAAATTTCAACCCAATTTATAAAAACACGAAAGACATGCTATCACTTTGAACTTGAAGTTTTTTACCTACAAAGTAATTTTTCATTTGAATACTTATTTTATTTATATATATAGTCCTTATCAGAATTTCATATTCTTTTTTCTTGTCAGAATGAATGAATAGAATAAAAAGTCTGGACTGAAAAATGTCTTGAATCGCCGTATGTGAGAACAGCTATTACCTGGAAATATACTTAAAAGGGGGGAAAATGATAATTTGAAAATTCCTAAAGGGGTCCCGAAATTGTACTAACAGTTTAGATCAAAGCATTAGAGATAAACAATTGGCATAGCTCTGTCCTTATAGCTGACCCATTAGCATACAGTTAAGGTGATGTTTAAAATTTTTCTCTTCACATATTCCCTATTTATCCTCCCTTTCGGCTTCGACCATCAGTGATTAAACATTACTTCTTGAAGTGCGCATATGTTGCACTTAATCATTACGCTAGAACATATTCTTCCATTGCATCTTCCATAGATAATTTAGATCCTCGTTATATAAAGCTCAATGGATCTGGAAGAATAAGACTACAAGGCTGCCCTGAAAATCATCACAGTGGACCACACCCATAAGATTATAGAAAAAAATAACACGAATATATGACGGAATAATTTTAACTGCAGCAGGGAGCAACGAGACAATCACCAACACCTACGATCCAAAATCACTCAAACAACTTTAAAAATAACAGTGGCAACGAGACAATCGCCAACACTTACGGACCAAAGTCACGCAAACAACTTTAACAACAACAAGGAGCAACGAGACAATAATCAACACCTACGGTCCAAAGTCATGCAAAATATGATACAGAATGACAATACATCAACGAAGGAAGACCCATATGCACCGTACAGCTTATTTTGATACGGCAAATTGATCAAGTTTTTTTCTTGACGTGCCCCATTTTATTTGACAAAGTCATATTAACCTCCTTTGTGGTTATCAATGTATAAGTCAATAACGATGCGAATATCCTTCCGCGACTTCCTTGTGACACGATGCATATTTTATCCCTTTCCTCCTCACCAATTTTCAATTTTGCTTGTCATCCCAATTAGCATCATAACAAGTGCGGATCTAGAGGGAAGGGGGGGGGGGCTAAGGGTCAGGACACCACTCGGAATTTGCCCATCTCCTCACTCCCCTGAAATTTGCCCCCCATGCTGATTTTACCTGTCCTTTCGTACTTCCTTTCATCAAAATCATAGGCGTGGACCCACTTGACTGAACACCCCCCCCCCACCCCCAACCATGGAGATAAATTCGAGATGTGCCGATGAAGTCATGCAATATCGCTTAGCCTGGTTCAATTGATATTTTTCTTTTTTAAATCTTTGCTGATTCAAATCTGTAAAATGAGTCAAAAATCTGAAAGGGAGGGGGTCTCATTCATAATACTCACAGAAATTAGTATTGTATATATTCACCTAATGTATCATCAACATCATCAACCTCCTCTCATGCACTCCGTGATCCCTTCAACAGAGTCTATGCGCGGATTTTTTTTTCAAAGAGGGGGGGGGGGGGTCGTTCAATTCATAATACTCGGAAAATTACGTGCAAATTTTACATACTAGTTGTTTATCTACATAGAGATTTGCTTAGACTGGTAACCTTCTGTACTCAATTAATTATTTACATAAGCAGATCGTATTAAGTTTATACGGAGGAAGAACCGAAATCAAAGTAAATTCGCAGTATTTATATAAGCAGTTTCATCAATCAACACAAAGGTATATAGACAATCTCTTTTACATATTAATGCGCGGAGTAAAGAACAACCGTAAACAAATTGTATATAATCCAATCGTTACAGCACGAATTTCGCTTTAATTTTACTGCTCCTCCCATGAATTTATATTGGATCAACTTTTGATGTTTTTAAATAGAGTTCAAGAGGTGAAATTTCTAATCAAAATTCAATAAAGAGTTATAACTATGTCAGCATGCAGAACTAATGTTTTAGAACCAAATTGTACGTCGAAATTCCAAAATGAAAAATTAAATAGAGATCTGAAAAAAAAATCAAAGCTTAAAAAGATTTTGTCTCATTTAAAATAGCCAACCTATAACTAAACGAGAAAGACGAAATCTTTGGTACTGAAAACACGAAAGAAATGCTATTTCTTTGAATTTGAAGTTTTTGACCTACAAAGTTATTTTTCCTTTGAATGCTAATTTCATATAGTCTTTATCAGCATTTACTATTCTTTTTTTTTTCTAGCAAGACTATATGAATTGAATATGTCTTGACTGGAAAATGTGTTAAATTGCAGCAATAAACTTTAAAAGGAGAAACACAGGAATATTTGTAGATTCCAAAAGGGGACCACCACCTGCCTCCCCCCGTCCACAACCCCTATTCATTTTTAAACCAACGCATTAGCCCGATCAAGATAAGGGGGAGCGCTAATACCTGTGATTTTCTGCAATTTGCAATTGAAAACAATTTAGAATTACCCGGACCCCCTGTCCCTCTGTCTGTAGATCCGTTACGGTTTTGAATATATAAACTGAATCGAATGTATGCAAAGTTCTTTAGAAATTTCTGTTGTCTGAAATGAAAGAATTTTGCACTAAGTGTTTAAAAGACACGAGGCAATGAGGCAATATCATGTCATTCAGTCTTTAACATGACAATTAACTTTCAAGTCGTTTAGCTTAATTTCAAAGCACTAATCTTGTGAAGTCTTTACAACCAACCTTTGTTTTTAAAAGTTGCAAAATATCTACAATTTGGCTGAATAAAAGACAGACAGACAGGCATACAGACAGTCAGTCTGAGGCTCAAATAAACGTAAAATATATCCCTCTACAGCTACTTAAGATAGGTGTACTTGAGAAACTCATATGAAAATAAACCATTAATATGTATATTTTAGAGAGGTACGAACCGAAAAAGGAAGGGATTTTCGAGTGTAACACAACGCGTTTCCGCATTGTATCTGAAAAATCTGTTCTTTTTCCAAAGTTTTTGGTGTATATCTTTTAATTCAAATTCAGAACCGAACAGAACATGTTTGCGCATTTTATCTGAAAAAGTGTTCTTTTTTCAAAGTTTTGGTGTATATTTCTAAATTCAAATTCAGAACAGAACAGTACGCGTTTCTGCATTTTATCTGACAAAAGTGTTCTTTTTTCAAAGTTTTGGTGTATATTTTTTAATTCAAATTCAGAACCGAACAGAAAATGTTTGCGCATTTTATCTAAAAAAAGTGTTCTTTTTCCAAAGTTTTTGGTGTATATTTTTTGATTCAAATTCAGAACAGAACAGAACATGTTTGCGCATTTTATCTGAAAAAGTGTTCTTTTTTCAGAGATTTTAGTGAATATTTTTTAATTCAAATTCATAACCGAACAGAACAGAACGCGTTTCCGCATTTTATCTGAACAGGTGTTCTTTTTTCAAAGATTTTAGTGTATATTTTTCAATTCAAATTCAGAACAGAACAAAACGCGTTTCTGCATTTTATCTGACAAAAGTGTTCTTTTTTCAAAGTTTTTGTGTATATTTTTTTTTTATTAAAATTCAGAACAGAACATGTTTGCGCATTTTATCTGAAAAAGTGTTCTCTTTTCAAAGTTTTGGTGTATATTTTTGAATTCAAATTCAGAACAGAACAGTACGCGTTTCTGCATTTCATCTGAAAAAAAGTGTTCTTTATTCAAAGTTTTGGTGTATATTTTTTAATTAAAATTCAGAACAGAACAGAACGCGTTTCCGCATTTTATCTGAACAGGTGTTATTTTTTCAAAGTTTTTGTGTATATTTTTTTAATTCAAATTCAGAACAGAACAGAACATGTTTGCGCATTTTATCTGAAAAAGTGTTCTTTTTCCAAAGTTTTTAGTGTATATTTTTAAATTCAAATTCAAAAAAGAAAGCGTATCTGCATTTTATCTGAAATAGTGTTCTTTTTTCAAAGTTTTGGTTTATATTTTTTAATTCAAATTCAGAACCGAACAGAACATGTTTGCGCATTTTATCTGAAAAAGTGTTCTTTTTCCAAAGTTTTGGTGTATATCTTTAATTAAAAATTCAGAACAGAAAAGACATGTTTGCGCATTTTATCTGAAAAAGTGTTCTTTTTCCAAAGTTTTGGTGTATATTTTTTTTTAATTCAAATTCAAAACAGAAAGCGTTTCTGCATTTTATCTGAAAAAAGTGTTCTTTTTTCAATCCTCTCCCTCCTACAGAAATATTATACAGATTTTTCGTTCGCTATAACAAGAACTGCACATGTTCAAGATTACTTAAGTATTTTAAGCATTTGAAACGAAAATCTTCTAGATCTAGTGCACATAATTCTTAGATTCCATAAACCCCTCTTATTTCTGGAATTCTTAAAGAAGGCATTCCGTCCGTCTTTCAAATATGTTCAATATTTCTACTATCGAGACATGAAAAAGGGTCACGCATATTCAATACACCAATTTATAGGGATCAATATTATTGTACACAGAATGTTTTCTTTCTCAGTATTCATTGATTAGATCCATTAGACGGCGTTCCAGATCCTGTTTGAAAAAAAGGGGGAGGGTTGTCAGTCCTTAAAGGAATGGAATATAGAGAAGTCCAGTCTTATCTTAAAAAGAGTTCGGGTTTTGTTGATGTTTTTTTTTATATATGGGGGATTATTCTTTTCGTCTATACTGCATAATATGCATTTTGACCAGAAATCAAGACCTACAAATATTTTCTAGGAGGATGTCTTGGTCCATCCCTAAACAGGTAACAAGACGGGTACTCGTGTTAGGATGGAGTTTCCAGTCTATAATTTTCAGGACATTTCACATGTAAATGGAACAAATTATCATCTTGACATTTAATCTTTGGGAAAGTGATCCCTACAACCCCTCCCTCCGACCCCACCCCCTTCCCTTCCGTGATTGCTCATATTTAATGTAAAAAAGATAAAGGTATCAATATGTTTTCCTTACCTTTATGTACAACATTTGAAGGATTGATCGGAACAAAGCAATGTCCTTGTATTGCACAGTTCAGATAAAGCACTAAAAATAAATAAAAACGGTTTGGAACACACATATTCGACCGATTGTTATGCTGTAAATGAATAAAGTTTGGTCTGCAAACAATGTTTGAAAATAATTTATTGTAGAGACATCACAGAAATATTATATATTATCATATACTCTAATTTACGCTACCGTTTACAAGCTTTCCCATTGGCCAAAACGCGGTCACGTGCAATGCGATTATTCGTCGTATTGAACCGGTAATATTGACGCGTTTCAGGTTTTGTGTATTAGAGGAAAACGGTAGTCGGCGGCAAACTGTGTTTCTGACATGACTGAGTATGCTATTTGGCAGCATGTTTTAATGAAAAAAAAAAATAATAAAAGATGAAGTGTAAAACATTTTACTTGAATACAAAATGTTTATCTGAAAGAAAAAATTTAAAAGTAAGTAGTGTCAGGGAAGCAAAACATTATGTCTACCCTTTTCTCTTCCATTTTTCATGTATATGATAAAACAATTATAGCACAGATGATTCGGTCGATATGATGATCTATGGAGTGATAAAACCAATATCAACCTCGGCCTTAGGTCTCGGTTGATATTGGTTTTATCACTCCATAAATCATCATATCGAACTTATCACAGTGCAATACTTGTAGGTTTTTGTTTTTGTTTGCTTTGGTTCCTGTTTTATCCTGATTTTGTATGCCTTCGGTTTCTGATTTTCTGAATTATCGATTTTGTACTGTAGACAGGGATATGGTCATTATCCATATTTGTCATTGCATCCAATGTGCTTCTTATATTATGACTCAAACAACTTAGGGATCAACGAAGGGTGGATTATCAGGCCTTTATTTATTCCAGTTGATTAATTTTTTTTACATTTTCACGGTTCCTAGATTTCTAAAAAAAAAAGGAAGGAAAAACAGATAAATCTGTAGGTCACGTTTCTTGTTTCAATTTCACCACTCCAATGACACCACTGTTTTGTTTACTTTTTAAACCTTTGAATTATCGCTGAGTCGTATCAGGATATTTAAGTTTTGAAAAACGTCTTTGACAAATAAAGCTTCCCATGATCCTCAAGCATGTACATGTACATGTACTGTGTTGTCGTCACCGTGTGCTCGTGTATTTCAATCACGGTTCACTTAATGTATGAATAAACGTTTTAAATGTATTGCATCGTATATAACTTCCGTATACAAACCCGGATTACTCAACATGCACATTTATGATAGATGACACAATAGATCTTATGATCAATACTAATATAAATTCTTCACATCTAGCAGGTGTATTAAAATTCCTACCAATGCAACATTGATATCATGCTTGATGTCCCAGCATGAGTTACAGCGAGGTTTAACTCACATGAGCTATTGTCATAGCGCGCCGTCGTCCGTTTGGCGTCCGTCCGTTATCCTACATAAACTTTTTTTTACATTTTTGACTTCTCCTCTGCAACCGCTGCACACAATTTCACAAAACTTTACAGGAAGCAAGTACTTAAGGTCATAAACCATGTTTGTGTTTTTCGTGCTGATCACTCAACAAATATGGCCGCCGAGGACATTGATTGGTTAACGTATTTTCGACTTTTCCTATGCAACTGCTGCACAGAATTTCACGAAACATTACAGGATGCAGACACTCAAGATTCTTTACCAAGTTTGAGTTTTTTTGTGCCGATTGGTCAACAATGGTCAAATATGGCGGCCGAGGGCACTGCTTGGCTGATGCATTTTTGACGTCTCCAAGAATGCTGCACAGAATTTCTCAAAACTCATAGGGTGATAGTATACTCAAGGGCCTCCACAAAATTTTCCATTATCATTCTTTTATCGGCAACTCAGGTGTGCAATGTGGCCCACTTGGGCCTCTTCTTTATCGTTGTTTACGTGGTGGTCCTGTGTGCCTCTAGTCACATATGAGTGTGCTTCGCTGTAACCACCACATAATCGTTGTTTCGGGGATCTCCTTATATCCTTTATTCGGGAAAATCTGATAAAGGAATAAATCGTATTCATGCAGACCTTTCATAAACAATTAATATAAATTGAAATCGAAGGTCTGCAAATTCAAATATTTGTCAAATTAAACGTAGAAACAGATGATACTGTCCATTCATTGAAAATAAAACCTAAACATTCTGATTCCCATGCTACGTCAAAATAGTATCTAGATTTACTCTGGTGTCCTTTGACGATGCCTAAGTAGAATTCCATCTAAAATCGGTTTGTCTTTAAAATGAGTTAAAGACGATCCTGACGATAATCTCAACAGCACTTACAATAGAGCACAAAATTGAGCATCGACGGACCCCTAGCAAGCTAGAGGTGGGAACCAGACGCCCGGGAGGAGCAAGCATCTCCTGTTTGGTTAGCCGCACTCGCACTCGCACGAAAATGAAAACAATAACAAAAAAGTTAAGAGTAAGGAGATAGTAAATTTGAAATCAAATCAAGGAGGATGGACAGAACGTTGTTAACATAAGAGAAGGGAGGAGATCTCCAACAAGACCCCGTTGTAGCATTACGGCAAAACACCAAAATACCCGATGCAAAAACAAAAGACGCAAGTAGCAAATGGTGTGGTTATCCTGGATTACGTGCGCACAACCCTCTCACACCTCCAATTACCCAGAGGTCTCGAAGAACGTACAATTGTGGTGTAAAACAACCTCCTCACTGTAAGATGACATCACACAAACAAGAGCGCGAAACGTAGAGGCCCCAGAGACACAAATGAATATGTAAATGGATAAAAAAGAGGGCATGCGTAATACAGTCCCTGCTCTGCCGACTGTAGCGAGCTCATGTATGTAATCACCCGAGGAGTCCGACTGACATTCAGAGAGGACAGGTGGTCGGGGCCCTGTCTTCTCTAAAGAGGTTTGGACAGGGCCCGTCATGGAGTCCCGTCGTCACAGTCAGTCAGAGTGCAAGTTTCAAGGATGAGCTTGTACAAGACTGTAGATTGGTCAAGTACCAATCCTAGTGTCCGTCTGGTGACATTAGGATCATATCCACGGTATAAAAGGCGTTTGATGATTCTGACGCATTTTCGATGGTTATGCTGCCTACCTTTGATCCTTTTTTGTTTTGTTTATCATATTATCATAAAAGACAGGTTGTGTAATACCCATAGTAATGTACTCTGTTGCATGTATAGATCCGAATTTGACTGTTGACTGTCATTTTTGTAAAATTTCCATAAAGTCTTAACTAGTTTATGAAAGCGGAAACCTTGACCTAAAAGTTTTTTGGTAATTTGTAAATTTCTACTGTGAAAATCCACAATATCAGTACATGCTCTAGCGTACCGGATGAGCTGTGATATGTAAATGCCGTATGACGGTAATCTTGGAACATCACCGTCAAGCCAGGGGAAATTTACTATGTTGAATCCAAACTCATCCCTTTTGTCATATACACTTGTATGAATCTTTCCGTTTACAATTTTGATATTTAGGTCCAAAAACGGTGTTTCTGTATTTGAAAGGTTTGCCTTGTTAAGTGATAATTCTTGTGGATAAATTTCATTCTGATATAATTCAAAAGCAGGATTGTCAATGGTTAGAATATCATCCAGATACCTAGAAGTATTATTGAAACATTTCATATCATCAAATTTTCTTTGCTTTTGAAGATTTTGGATAAATTCTTTTTCATAAGTGTATAAAAATAAATCTGCAACAAGAGGCGCACAGTTAGTACCCATAGGAATTCCTACAACCTGCTTGTATAGATCCTCACCAAATCTAACATATAATATTGTCCAAGAGGAAGGACAGGGCATTACACAGGTCAATACATGTCCATGATTTGTATGATTTGTAGTCTGTCGAGGAAAAGAAACCCTTCGATTCAGATGTACAAAGGTAAGTTTTTCGCTCTCGATCAAAACACCATTTAATGAGATTAGATAATTGATAATTAATTTTGTCATGAGGAAGTGTGGTGTATATATTATAGAAGTCGTATGAAGAAATCGTATTGGCTTGGAAATTTCCAGATTTCATTTTGTCAATCACATCCCCTGAATTCTTAATAGACCAGAATAAATTTCATCGTTCCTGTTTAGAACCGTTTCGCAATATTTAGTTATGTGTTCTTTAATAGCAGTAAGTGCTGGCGTCAGATTTCTAGACAAAATTGTAGTGGAGCAGTTACTAGAATTAGCAATAAATCGAAATTTGTAAGGAGACTTGTGCAGTTTCGGTATGCAATATAGCGTTGGGAGATCCAATTTAGAAATAGAGATATTGAATGAAGACAGTTCACTGCTATGCTTGCTTAAAATGTTAGATGCACTTTCATTGCTTTTGATATATGTATAAGTAGATGAAAGTTCCGAAACCAAAGTTGATATGTAGTAACGTTTTCAAATGATAATGTTGTTGGCTGCTTTATCAGCTGGTGCAAAGACATATTTTTCATGTAATTTACTTGGTTTGGATTTGAAATATCTTTCTGATTTGGAACGTGGATTTTGAAAAAGATGAGGGTTTTTATGGAAGTTATCTATTCGAATATGCGTTTTATCTAAAATGAGGTTTTTCCAGTTATTCAGAGCATGCGGTTCTTTTCGTATAATTATCTAAGGCTTCCGTAAGCACCTCACGGCATTTTACAAAATCTATCTTGGATGGGATTCTATACTTAGATCCTTTTGTAAGAAGACCACGGAGCTGTCTGTCTTGGATAATTGAAAAGTCACCTGTAACAACATGGCCAGCTGGTTTGTAGAGATACTTGTTGCACATTCCTAAGAAGCAGGACACGATTCAAGTATGTGAGGATCCGATGTAACTTTATTATAGTTAAAAACAAAGTTTCGAATAAGTTTCTTGTACTCACATATCAAATTTTGTAAATTGCGAAAATAAGCATGAACGTAACGTTCAAATACTTCATGGTATTTATATTCGGAGTAAGATTAAGCTAAGTGTTTAAGCAGTGTTTAACTGTGAACAATTGTAACGGAATTCACTCAAAATATACATGAAACACCAGGATCATAATCGCGGCATACATTCTGACGCTTAGGTGGAATTTTTGTATACCATTGATCTTCCTTATAATGTTTATTATATCACTATAAAAGACAACTTGTGAATTCCCAGTGAAATGTACTGTTTCACGTTAAGGTTTGAATTTCAAAAGAAAGCTAAGAGTAAGCTTTGTAATATCTCTAGCACCACTAGGGACACATTAATAGTCGAAATGCGTAAATGGTACACTTGGTACACTGAATTATTGCCATATAACATATATCTAATGTTTGTAATATAACATTTCAGTGAATCAATTTTTATCTGTATTGATAGATATACGTGCGTCCTATTGCATCATATCCCACCAATCCTGCTACGTCATTTGGTACATTTTTGGACAATAACGTTAACACTTTTTGGTCATTGTTAAGATTGAGGATCACTGTCGAGGGTTAAGTACCTGAAACGTGCATGTCTGGTCCATGCTGCTAATTTATCTGTACTTAAATGATGCTGTTGATTTTGAAAACGTTTAACATTTGTACCGCTTGGTGAGTGTCACTGCTGGTGGACCAGGAGTCCCCGAGGGCACATGTAGCCAAGTTCGATCAACTTCGTTTGATCGTTTCTCCAACGCATTTGAAAATTTCTGTTATCAGAATTTCTTGAAATTTCTAAAATGTGGGTCCTGTTGCTACATATCCTACCCATCCTGCTACGTCTTTCGGTACATTTTTGGAAATCACTTTCACACTCTTCGGCCATATTTCATAGTTTAGATTGAGGATCACTGACGAGGGTTAGGTATCTGAAACGTGCATGTCTGGTCTGTGCTGCTAATTTATCTGTACTTAAATGATTCTATTAAATTTGAAGACGTTTAACATACCTTCTATTATACAGATATTGATAATGGAGATGGATGCTTTAGGCAAATCAAAGGACGTTCATCACACGAAAGAGCATACCCACAAACATGGGAGTATCGATAATTCTAGAGAAATATGAACAGCAAGTCATACTCCAAGGGAAGCTTGTTCAACACACCTTGTACATTCCTTCAGTATTTCAAAACTCTCAGTTGACCTTAATGTACACAATAAACATGTTCGACAAGTCTTTACAGTTAAGTTTCCGTCTTACAATTCATGCTACCTTTTTCTCTCGTTATTCCGTGTGAAAAAAAGGTATAAAGTTATACGTTTAATTAGTGATGTATTCATTATCTATACGTAGCTAGTATTGATTTTCAACAAAGCACTTATATATATAATAATTATAGAAAAAAAAAACAGTTACACAATACTGATGGTACATACCTTGTCAAGGTCAAACGAGAATAGAGAGAAATTATTATCTAAATGCAAAAAAACGAAACACTGTTCGACAAAAAGAAAACGCAAACCCCTATGCGCCTTACGAAGTACTTTTTTCCCATCTTTGGCGTTTCGGAGATGGAAATACAAAGGCAGCAACTGTTCAGAATAAACAACGAGGACACAATATTCAATCACCGTGCTCTGTCACGGGCAGGAACACGTTACGTCGCCTTACAGTACCGTTGTCAGAAGTATTTAAAGTTCTGCATTTAAAACCGTCCGTTGACATTATGCAACAGGTGAGGATATGTTGGAAACCATCCGTTGTCATGAAAATTATCGACAAAATTTCAGTAAAATCCCAAATAAATCATTAGGTAACCGGTGATTTCTTTTAAAAAGCCAACGGGGGGTAGCCACACGCTTCAGTAATACATTATTACCATGAAATGAATAAAACTCCTTTTATGTTATGAGGAGATCTAATTGGCGATGACCTACTGTCAGCAACGAAAACGGAAAATTTGAGCAGGAAAACTATCCTGTCTCTTAATTATTTGATTTTTTATACCAATTTTATGTAGAAAATTATCGACAACATTATACAAACAATATATGTGAATGACCGTCTTTAACACTGTATATTTATTGTATACTTTCATTATTTGATAAAGAATGTCCGTTGTTATGACAAGACAAGAAGATATGGTCCGTTGTCATGACTCTTAACGGAATTTGGGCATGAATGGAGAATTGAATCTTTATTTCGAATCTAAGGCTGAGCAATTAAATTAGCTAATTCTTAAAGTAATCAGTTCTCGTTTTTTTTTTTTTTTTTTGGAAAAGCTGTAAAGGAGGATATCATATAATTTTCAGGTTACGTGAACATAGATCGTATAGAATAGATTTAAAATTAAAAATAGGATTCATGAATTTGAAGAGGTGTAGGATGAGTTCATGAATTTATACATTGATCAATTAAACAACAATTGTTAAAGGGATTTTGAAGTCATATATAGCGTTAAAAACAAAGACATCAAATATCGGTCATTGAAGACATTTTGATAGCCTCAGCCTTTATCACGTAATTGTTCCGAACGTTATTAACATGAAATCGCTATTTGATCTAGAATTTTCGCATGCTTTTTTTCCAGAAACAATGAGATTCTTACCTACAGATAGGTTATTAGGCACCGTTTTATCGAAGGGACAAAATGATATCAAATGCAAAAAAATCCGTGAATATAAAAGTACAAAGTAATAAAATACTTGTAATAAATGGCCATATAATTTTGCCCATAGTACTCCCTATAACTGCTATACACTTACTTCAGACCCCCCCCCCCCCCCCCCCCAGCGAAAAAAAAACCAACTTTATTGTAGTCTTTGAAGTCCCCTAAAACAGATTTCCCTCGCCTACCAATGATGGTTTGGATTTTCTCTTTAAAACATTAAATTTATAATTTTGCATTCAATAGAGATCTTCGATGGGGGTATGATATAGACCTTACATGTATATCTCAGGTGATGATGAAAATTGTAGTGGATATGTTATTTACATTTGTGTGTGTCTGTATGTAAGTTCGTTTGTTTTTTTTTATGTCAGCATCGATAACGGTTTCTCCCACTGTGGACTGGGATATCCATGGAAACGTTTGGAAAGATATACTTGTCTTACCCCTATGGGGTAAGATAACATTTTCACGTGCCGTTTGACTGTAACGTCAATTGCGACGTCATACACGATTGCTGCGTTAGCCGATCAAAACTATGAAAACGAATACATAAAATCTCAGTTTTAGCACTTTTAGACAGTGGGAGAAAAATAATCAATCCCCAGATGTGATCAGGGACACGGAAATCCAACCCTCGTGTCCAGGATTTGCTTTTGTCCACGACTCGGCAAGCCTCGTCGTGGTAATAGCAAATCCTGGACACTCGGGTTGGATTTCCTTGTCCCTGATCACATCTTGGGATAGATTCTATTAGTCTCCGTCTGCCTGCGAGTGAATTCTTTTGTCCGCGTTTGTTTGCATGAGTGTTTGTATGTGAGTGAGTGCATCTGTCTGTGTCTTTTGTGTGTGTGTCTGTCTCTATACATGCCTGTCTGTCCGTTTGTTTTTGCGTATGTCTATGTATACCCTGTGTCTGTCAGTCTGTCGTTTTGCGCATGTCTGTGTATGTCTTTCAGGATGTTCCTTTCAGGATGTTCATGTCTGTGTTTTGATCAGTGTCTGTCTTTGAATCTGTCTGTGTGACTCTCTTTTTGTTTCTCCCTGTGTCTGTTTTTCTGTGAGTGCTTGACTATGTGTGTCTATCTGCTTGACTTGATGAGAGGTTTTTGTCAAGAAAGAGATATTGGCCTAGTCTGATTTTTCGTCTGTCTTGCATGCTGTGATAAACTGTGGATTTACTGAAATCAAAGTCAATACATGTTTTTTTGTTCGTGTGTGTGTGAGTACATCTGTGTATGTCTGTCTACCTGTCTGTCCGTTTGCCTATGCATATCTTTCTGTATGAGTGTGTCTAATGATGAATATGTTTGTCTGTATATATGTATTTGTCTGAATATATATGAATTTGTCTAAAACCCCATATATGTGTGAGTGTCTAACCCCCCCCCTCCCAGAAACCCCTTACATATTCTACAAAAGAAAAAATAGGAATAGGGTCAAGTGTCCGGGAAGAGTAATTATATCCTGCTCTGTTGAAGTTTTGTGATTTTTTTTACTACAGCACACCATCTGTCTTCCGCCAGTCTGTTAACTTTTCAAAGTATCGCGTTCGTTCTGCAGAACCGATGATGAAAATCAAATTATAAAGTCAACTTTTCAAGAGTGATAGAGACTATTGGTGGGTAAAGAGGAGACATGGGTGCAATATATATATATGTAAGACCATTGGAGCATTTTTCATGTATTGCAATATAGGAAGCCAATGGAAGGTAAACAAAATACGGACTTAACAGGGTGAAATGGTTATATTACATGTCACCAAACGGACACTAAGCTTGGTACTTGACCAATCTACAGTCTTGTACGAGCGCATTCTTAAGACTTGCACTCTGACCGACTGTGACGACGGGACTCCACGACGGACCCTGTCCAACCTCCTCAGTGAAGACAGGGCCCGACCACCTGTCCTCTCTGAATGTCAGTCGGACTCTTCGGGTGATAACATATATGAGCTCGCTACATCCGGCAGAGCACGGACTGTATGACACACGCCCTCTTTTTATACCCATTGACATATTCATCTGTGTTGCTTGGATCCCTGTGTTTTACGGTCTTGTTTGCGTGTGGTCATCTAACGACGAGGAGGTTGACTTACACCATAATTGTGCGTTCTTCGAGACCTCTGGGAAATCGGAATAGTGGGAGGGTTGTGTGCACGTAATCCAGGATAACCACACCGTCTGCTATTTACGTGGCAGATGGCCGTCCTAAGTCGGCACCGGTTGCCCAATGGTCTCGTTGGTGTGTAGTCTTTTATGTTTCACGTTTTTCTATGGTGTGAGTTGGTGTTCCTTGTCCCTTTTGCGTCTCTTTCTGTGGGTGTCTGTTCTGTGTTTTTGCATGGGTGTTTTGGGATTTTGCTGTGGGTGCTGCAACCTAGTGTTGTTAGAGATCCCCTCCTTTCTTCTTCTCTATGGGGAAAATCAAATCTTCGCAGATCAGTCTCCCTTCTAAATTGGTTGAAAATTAAATTTTGCGTATTGATTGATGACTTTTAATGATTAGTACAAGTATCATAGTATCATTCCATCCATTAAAATATAAAAGCAGACAACGGACATCTGACAACGGACAGAACTTTCGCAACATGGATTGACAACGGACTTATTTTAGAAAAGTCCCAAAAAAGTGGTCCAAAATTGAATTCGTCATCATGTCCCTACCAGAGGAGCATTATTTAGACTTGATATGTATGATTAGTATATTTCTGGAATAAGATAACCAAAATATTCAAAGATTTCAAGAAAAAGGAAGAATAACACATGTGCAGGACGTGGTGATCAAAGGACGCCAACTCGATCTCCTCTTTTCAAACTGTATATCAGTACCAGAAAAGCATATAAACCAATAGCTTAGTGTTATGACTATCCCCCATTGAATTTTCGAGTGTATTACTTATAAAATTTCAACGTTTATTAGAAAATCATACTTTCCACACATGCTCATTGTCACGACAACGGATGGATTTCTTCATATCCTTACCTGTGGCATAATGTCAACGGACGGTTTTAAGTGCAGAACTTTAAATACTTCTGACAACGGTACTGTAAGGCGACGTAACGTGTTCCTGCCCGTGTCTGTTCTTAAATTGAAACTTAATTTGAGTTTTCGGATGTGATGTTTCTACCGAATTGAAGCGATGGGTGTTGCATACAACCAGGGATGCTGACTCTTCCTGGGCAACTGATCTAACTTCTAATTGAGAGGTCGCTTCTTTTCATGTGGTGGAGGCTTTTGTTTGTTTGCTTTGGTTTTTGTTTTATCCTGATTTCTTATGTATTCGGTTTGTGATTTCCTGAATTATCGATTTTGTACTGTGTATTGGGATATGGTCATTGTCCATATTTGTCATTATTAAGGGATATTATGATCCGAAATGACATCTTAAACTTGCAAGATAATAGAATTCTGGTATTGTAGCGTTCATTTTCTATCAAATTGAACTTTCATTTGAGAGTCAAGAGGTCTGACTACCGTCGTCTTACATAGTGTCTTCCCTCTTTACCCATTGCACCGATTGCCAATTGCTCTCGTTTGTTTATATATAGTCTTTTGTGTTCAGTGTTTTAATATCGTATTTGGTGTTCCTTGTCCCTTTTGTGTCTCTTTCTGTGTTTGCCGTTTCTGTGTTTTCACATGGGATGTTTTGTTGTGGATGCTGCAACCGAGTCTTGTTGGAGATCTCCTTCTTTGTTTCCTTTTTCCGGTCTCATACGTGTGTGTTCCGCTGTGGCCACTGTTACCTCATCATCTTTATATCTCCTCTTAATCAATGTAACAATACCTATTCTGTTTTGAAACTGTGTTCTCTTAATCAGCTTTCCTTTTTCATTCTTTAAGAATTACACAATGAAGAATATTTTGAAAATATTTTTCAGTACGGAACGAAAGAAGATTATATCACATGCAGAATTACTGGATATCTGCCCAGCTTTAATGATGAATATCTTCACGTCTTCTTCATCAAACACACATCTTCATACGGGCTTAGAGGAACCAACGGAATTCAATGCTGAAAGTAAGTAATATTACAATTTTTATCATTCATGATGAACGGAACATTTTGCCCGAGGCAGTATTTCGGCACGTTAATTATTCTTTTGCAATGTTGAGCAGTTAAACGAGCTCCCGCGATTTAATGTTTCAGTGTAATATTTTCCTTTTTTCCATCTCTGTCGCCGGAAAGAAGCTTGGATCTAGCTTTCAATATGAAATCATAAATTATATTGCTATTTTGAAAATTTGTCATTTCGTTCTAAAATATCATTAAAATTTAACAAAGTTAACATCCAAGTAGCATCCCTCTTATACGCTCTTATAGATATAGATACTGTTGAAATTATGCTACTGATTTGACCCTACAGAGTCCGCTCACCGGATTTTCAGAGTTAACCCAAAATGTCCAGAGTGGAAAAGCTGAAATAGGGGAAATTGAGTGATTTTGAAAGGTGGGTTGAGAAGACCATTGTGAAGGTATTCTACAATGGTAAGATGCATTTTCTAGAATATGCCTGCCTTGTGCAAGAGCATTCATCAAGTTTTCGGTCACATGACTTATTATGATATATAGCAATCTTAACATGACATTGAGACTAGTATTTTATAAAAGCTGTAGATATTACGAACAGATTGATATATAGTATTATAATGTGAGTTATATCGAAATAGAATGAGATGGGGTCAAAGTATGTGTGATTGCACTATATTTCAGCGCCGCGTGAAGAGAAACTGGTGAGCGGATCCACAAGAACTAAAGAGCCGCACACTCTTTTCATATTATTGTTATTCTTTTCAAAGTAGATTTATTAAATTCAAAATTCAAAATTAGAAGGCTGTAATAGAATAAATTTGGCTGTGCCTGAAAATCCACTTTGAAGTACCACTGATGAGGATTTACTAACCGAAACACGTGTCTGGTTAGGAGTTAGAATACTTCATATTTCATGTAACAGATCTGTAGATTCCTTTAGCTGTCTCCCTGATAGGCATAGTACTCTCTTAAGGTAGAAAACCAATAACTGCCTACTACCGCTCAAACTTACGCTGTTTGCCGATCACTAATGATATGCTAAAGGTATACTGATATTCGGCGACGATCGGAAAACCTTTGAGGTGCCGTCAAACTCAGCTGTAAAATAGAAATGGTCTATTTCTTTTCACGTTCATCTATAGGATTTCATTGTAATTCATTTGATACAGTACTCCAATTTAATGCTTAGAAATAAATTCACAACCAATTAAAATGTTTTGGTCACCAAAGTTCTTTTTGCTAATAACTTTTTTGTTTCAAGTCCTTAAAAAATTTAATTCACAAAATTACGATGCCGCTTTTATGGGGATTCCCCTAATCGCACAGTCGTCAACATTTGTTGTCCGTTTTTTGTTTAGATTCTATGTGTGTTCTGTGTTGTCCGTTGTTTGTTTAGGTTCTGTGTGTGTTCTGCTGTGGCTCTCCCTAATATGCAAATTGATAGAGACATGATAAATCAGTTCACATGTTCCTGCATGTTTAGGAGGGTGAAACGGTACGGTAACCTCTCGGTTAACAAAGCTAACATCCAGCAGCGTAGCCTTTCGGGAGATCCTCTCCCTATTATACATATGGATAAAGACATATCCATGATATATAAGTTCACATATCCCTGCATATCTAGGTGAGAAAAAAAAGTACATACCGGGAGTGCGCTCTCCCGTGGGAGACTGCAGTATGGGTCTTGTTGGAGATTCTGTCCTTACAATGCTAATGGATAGAGACATGATAAATAAGTTCATTTGTCCCTGTAAATATTTATTGGGGGTGGGGAGAAGAAACCTGTCGGGAGTTAGCTATCCCGCGGGAGATTGTAGCATTGTCGTGACAGAGATAGTCTCCCAATCATGCAAATTGAGAGATAAATATTTGATATATAAGTTCACTGGTTCTTGAATATTCAGGAGGAAAAAAGTACCTTTATCGAGTATAATTAAGCTCTCCCGCGGGAGACTACAGCATTAATCTACTGGAGACTTGAGGTATAAGTTCACTGATCCTTGCATATTGAGGAGGGAAAAGATGCTCCCTTTGGGAGTTACATTTGTAGCTCTATCGCAGAAGGCTTGCCGCACAGGTACCGATCATGTTGATTCCCTTTTTCAGTTTTATGAACTGAAGCACTGGGAATAATGAAAAATTTCTTTAGTTTCTTTACATAAATAATTTTATTTTCAACAAACATACAAATATATTATATTATCTATGATAAATGAAAATACTGAGCAAGTAATTTCAACAAGACGTTATATGAAAATGATGTAAGAATATGATATGTTTAGAAAAAAATGGACATTCAAAATGATATATAAATATTTTATGATATATATAGTATTCACATATTGTCATAGAAGACCTATGGACCACGTCGCTCTGCAGTGATTGCGTTAATGATATTTGAGTTGCTACTATACCATGGTACATGTTAAATACATGATATGATTAACCATTGTAACTTAACAAATAGTATCCAGCACCTGCTACATTTTATTTTCATAAGAATCTTACCAAACCATGAAAAATACTACATATACTTTTCTTTCACACATGAATGGTAATTAATTCTGCGCATGCAAAAGTCATTTTTACGGCTTTCGAAAATTTCCGATTATAAAATCATCGATATTCGACTTACAAAATTGGTAAAACGAATAATACTCTTTTCGGATGCAGATTCTCTATAGCAAAAGTGAAAAAAATCCCCCATGTCTCAGTATCACAGACATGTTTCGGACATTCTAAAATCCGAATAACGAAAAGTACGTGGCGACATCTACAATGGTCTTTAATCTCTGGATATGAAATTAGAACGATAAATCTTGCAGTTAAAAATTCATATCGAAGGATACCGTACGAAAGTTTAAAGTTGACGTTATGAAAAATAATAAAATGTAACTCAAATTGTATTGATCGATTCCAACGAAATATGAATGACTGTACAGAACTGAACGTAACGGTCAAAATTAATGCTCTCATTCAACGACCAGTAGTTTAGTTATGACCTTGGTATTTAATTCAATGTCATAGATTTTCTGCTTTTTACAATACATGTAATTAAACATAATAAACATTAATTAGAGCAAAAAACAAGATTTCAAATTAAAATCTGATAAAAATTGACGCAGTAATTCATCAAGACATCCGATCTGTAACAGATCAACTTATTATTCATTCATTATTCGGAAAAAACCCAAACACCAAAACTTTAAATAAGGTTTTAATATTAAAGCTGACTGTCCCAGTTTTAAACAAGAAATGTCTGTCTGTATGTCACAGTGACATATTGCTTGAATGTCATTGGGCACCTGGTTAAAAAAGCGAAATCATCACAGGTGCAAATTGAATTTAAGTAAGATTATGATATTTTCATAAAAAAATGTTTTTCTAGATATGTGTACGATGACAAATATGGATAATGACCATATCCCTGTATACAGCACAAAATCGAAAATTCAAAAATCAGAAACCGAAGGCATACAAAATCAGGACAAAACAGGAACCAAAGCAAACAAACAAAAACCTCCACCATATGAAAAGAAGCGAACTCCCGATATGGGAGTGAGAGTCATAAACGTTTTACACAACAAGATAAGAACTAAAACAAATAAGACAAAAGCATCCTGTCTACATGTACAAGGGAACCCTTTTCTTAAAAAAAACAGAACAAAACAAAACAAAACACGATTAAGCACAAGCAAATTCAGAAGAATGTCACAAGTACATACAGAAAATTCATAACAGAAAATTCATAAGAAAGATCGGTGATTATTCATTAATAATCTCATATGTAATTCATATAGCTCACAGCTACACTGTATATTATATATTATAGTCAACGAATCGTAGCAACATGACTTTTTTAATAGGATACTCGGATCCAGATTCAGTGGCAGAGATTTAGGGGGTTCGACCCAGTTGTGAAGAACGCATGTTTTGCATCTCATTTGCATGTTATGTGCATATCATTTGAAGAACATCCTCTTTTGCTGAACTTCACTTCTTTTCAATCTTGTGGAAAATCCTAGATCTGTGCATGTTTATAATATATACCTTTATCAAAACGACATTTTGACGACAATTGTCTTCTCATAGTGAGGGATGAAGGGGGTTATTACCATATCCTGTAATAAAAAAGCTTAATCTTTATAAAAAGTCATATCAAAGTCACTCCTTTATTATCCAGACGTTTAGGCCATTGGCCTTGATTTTATGAAAAAAATATATATATTATTATGCAAAAAAAAGACAATATCCTACCTCTGCTGTCAATGACCATTTTTTAGAAAGCAGACAGAAGAAAATTGCTCCTCTAGAAGCCAGGAGGAAATATTTACTCTTCCCGGGCACCTGTTCTCATCTCTTTTTGAGATTCGCTTTTGTTTGATTGCAGGGTTTGTATGCCATTTGAATATAGGATTCTGTGTTTGTATTGTGTTTGGCTTTCAAGCGGTGTCTTTGAAAAAGATCAGAATTACAAAACAGTTCAGAGACACCGATCGAAATTAAAAACAATACAAACACAACAATACCAGAATTCTAAAACAGTTCAGAGACACTGATGGAAAGAGAAAAACAATAAAAACACAACAATACCAGAATTCCAAAACAGTTCAGAGACACTGATTGAAAGTAAAAAGCAATAAAAACACAACAATACCAGAATTCCAAAAACAGTTCAGAGACACTAATTGAAAGTCAAACACGATACAAACACAACAATACCAGAATTCCAAAAACAGTTCAGAGACACTGATTGAATCTAAAACACAATACAAACACAGCAATACCAGAATTCAAAAACAGTTCAGAGACACTGATTGAGAGTAAAAATACAATACAAACACAACAATACCAGAATTCCAAAAAAGTTCAGAGACACTGATTGAATGTCAAACACAATACAAACACAACAATACCAGAATTCCAAAACAGTTTAGAGACACTGATTGAATGTCAAACACAATACAAACACAGCAATACCAGAATTCAAAAACAGTTCAGAGACACTAACTGAGAGTCAAAGACAATACAAACACAACAATACCAGAATTCTAAAAAAGTTCAGGGACACTGATTGAATGTCAAACACAATACAAACACAACAATAGCAGAATTCCAAAACAGTTCAGAGACACTGATTGAATGTCAAACACAATACAGACACAACAATACCAGAATTCCAAAACAGTTTAGAGACACTGATTGAAAGTCAAAAACAATACAAACACAGCAATACCAGAATTCCAAAACAGTTCAGAGACACTGATTGAGAGTAAAAATCAATACAAACACAACAATACCAGAATTCCACAACAGTCCAGAGACACTGATTGAAAAACAAACACAATACAAACACAACAATATCAGAATTCCAAAACAGTTCAGAGACACTGATTGAAAGTAAAAAACAATAAAAACACAACAATACCAGAATTCCAAAACATTTCAGAGACACTGATTGAAAGTAAAAAACAATAAAAACACAACAATACCAGAATTCCAAAACAGTTCAGAGATTCTGATTTAATGTCATACACAATACAAACACAACAATACCAGAATTCCAAAACTGCGCAGCAGAGATAGATGTTTCGGATGATTAATTAGCATCAGTGTTATTTCAAGCCAAAATGATTCATAGAAACTCAAACAATTTTCATATGTTCCCAATTTGATTACAGTATTACATTTCTAGATATTATCTTGTCAAGAATGAGTCGCTACAAGTTTAGCATGTTTAGTGTAGGCTGTTTTCCAGAAGCGCAATTAAATCAAATATGTGGCCAAAAACTGTTGGAGGGATGTAGCAACAGTGTTTATTGCCTATACCTTCTTATGATGATATAGGATGAAAAATCAGTTTTCAATAGAGCGGGGTTCTGATTTAACGTTGAAAAATAATTAAGTGACCAAAGAGAAGTTTTCACTCTTGTACCAAAGTTGGAAAACAAGATCAATATGAACAATCAGTCGCAAAAAGCCAATGTACTCATTAATAAGATATATTCATAATAATTATAAGTAATATTGGGTGTTATGGAGTCTTGCTGTAGGTGCTGCAGTGTTGTTGGAGATCCCCTTCTTCATTTCATATTTGTAATAAATACCGCTTGGTTTCCTTTCTTGTTTAACATTTGATACAAATGTAGCAGATCTACTTAAAAAATACCTTTCTGTGAAGGAGAGCGAACTGGACGTGGAGGTGGTGGTCGAGATGGCTTTGCTACTTTATGAATAATTTCGGACTCATTATGACGAGTACCATTTTGAACTAAATATGGCGTGTGTGGTTGTGCGCCATTTTGAACTTTGTAAGGTGAGTAGGCCAAATTCGCACTTCGTTCCTCTATAATAAATGGTCCGTCTATGCCGGTTCTGCTCCTGCGAGAGGATCGTTTCCTCTGAAAGAAAATAATCCATTTTTAAGCGTGCCAACCAAACAATTTGACAGTCATAAGCTTTTTAGCATGCTTTTAAATAAAAATTATCTTCCTGAACGAGTATGATTTTCGATTTTGATTTTTCTTACATTAATCAACAAATTAGACAGTCATCAAACTGCTTAGATAGAATAATTCAAGAACAGGTATGTCGCCTGTTGCATGTTTGACCCTAAATATGTGACCTTGAACTTGAAAGTGACCTTGACGTATATTTGGTGGTGAGTCTCATCATGCTTTACCATCTCTGCAAGTTTGAAAAATGTCTGATGTATATCATGTAAGTTATAACCAAATACATGTAAAAGAAAGTGTGACTACCACACAGACGGACAGACAGACAGACGGATTCCGGACAAAAGTTATCCCTATATGCCGCCCTTGCGTTGCAGATGACATAATAAAACGATCTTCTCAATATAGTAAATTTTTGCCTTTTCTGATTTTTAGTACATATCCATGATAATTTTGACTACAACAAATTGCTCCCATTTCAAAGAACGAACGGTAAGAGATGACTCTATTATCTTAACTACCTTGATGGTTTTACGCCGTTTCATGAAACACACGAACAGAGTGATTGCGATGATTAATATGATGATACCGCCGACGATAGAAGCTACAGGCACGATCCAGTCTGAAAGATAAAAACAAAAAATCAAAATTGACAACCTCATCAACCAGACTTATTTATTATTGGTTCATGTTTGCTTTTTTGCAGAATATTTAGGTATTTCATTTACTTTTGTATTTTCAAAGGTTTGTTTATAAATATAAGCATCACAGAAGTACCCATCAGTTATTCAGTAAAGTCGAGATGATAAGGCAGTCATTTGAACATTTGCGAACTCCGGAATAAACAATTATTCCGAAGAAAGACCAGGTGTCTGGGGGAGAGTCAGCGTCTCCTGTTTGCATGTAACACCCGTCGCAACAGTTCCACAAAAACTTGTAAAATTCGGTGAATCTCTCGTATACATATTGATGTACATATCAAGTAGAGATGTCTTGTATGGTGATGTTGACAGCCATTCAATGCCAATTCACTGTGATTTTCGATTCTGAGATTCGACTTTCACTCACTAATATACCTCTTTCCCACATTTGACACCTCTATTTATAAGTGAAGATTTTTTGTCTCATTATTTATCTAGATTTTATTGTTTGAAGGAAAAGGTAAAGGTTAAGATAATTTCATCATCTTTCACCTTTCCTATGCTGGCCAACCAAATTCCAGTAAAAAAAGCAAAGCAAAAGATTTAGAGAAGTAGGCACTTGTTTCTACATTGCAAAATTCCCATATGTATATTATTATAACTTTTTAATGACAAAATACCTATATGTTGCGTGCTAAACACAGGACATCAGGTTCATACATCAATGCGCCATTGGAGAGTACTTATGACACTTTTAGATGACAAAGAGATAAAGTTACAGCTAATATAATATATTTATGATACAATGATAGTATAACAGATTACAAGTATTACTATTCACGTCGTTATAAGCCTATTAATATTATTAATATCATTGGTTTATGTGTAGTCGTTGGTGTCATTACGTCATAGCAAACTCCAACGCAAAGTTAGCTAGGTTCTCCCATTACTTTTCATCTCTCAGTGTTACATGCACCTGATCCCACCTCTAGCTTGCTAGGGGTCCGTCGATGCTCAACATGGTGCTCTATTGTGAGTGCTGTTGAGATTATCGTCAGGATCTTCTTTAACTCATGTAATTGTATTCGTCGAAATTAAAGGAGGTTAACATCATAGCACCATTTTGATTCAATTATGCCACTGCGTCGACCCTACAGAATTCGGAGCCGCGCTCTCTTTACAACATAAATGCTCAAATTTAAATTCAAAAATAAAACTAGAGGGCGCTATTGAAATACATTTGGCTGTGGCATTTTATGAAGTACCACTGATGAGAATTTACTATCTAAATCACGTGTCTGGTGTAATGAAATTGGTTTGAAGTTTTCTCCGAGAAGGCGAAGAGTTGGAACGCTTCCATTGTTAAATTAAAGATTAATTAAGCCACTTCAAAACAATTCGTGAAAAACACGATAGCAATCACTTATTAAAGTAACAAATGGTCTCGTCAGTATTATACTAAAAGTATGCATGATTTATTTCTTTCAAAATGAAGAATGTAGAAAATAAGAAACTGGATGGTTGCTACAGTCATATTTATATCTTTCCCTGTCTCCAAGCTATGATAAATTATATATGTACATAGTTTTCTCAGTAGAAGACCTGAATGTAAACGCGTGCATGAATCATTGTTATTTCGACGATATTTTTGGACAATAATTTCAGAGTTAATATATGCTAGTGCAAGCGGTTGTATTTGGAATCATATTACGGTAAAATGTTATATATTTCTTCAAATTCAATAGCATCATTTACGAACTGATAAATTTGCAGCATGGACCATACATGCATGTTTCGGGTACTAAATCATCGTCAGTGATCCTCAATATAAATAACAATGTAACATGGCCAAAGAGTGTGAAAGCTATTATGTCCAAAGTTGTCCTGAAAAACGCAGCAGGATGGGTGGGATATTATACTACAGGATCCACGACTTAGAGAGTTTAAGAAATATTGCCAACAGAAATTTTCGAATGCGCTGAAGAAACGATCAACCGAAGTTGATCGAACTTGGCTTCATATGTCCTCCTGGTCCACTAGTAGTGACAATCACCAAGTGGTTCAAATGTTAAAATTCAAAAGCATCATTTAAGAACTGATTAATTTGCGGCATGGACCATGACTGGCACATTTCGGGTATTAAACACTCGTCATTGATCCTCAATCTAAACAAACTTCGTAATCGACAGTTTAATCCCTGCGAGGCCATATGTAACTTTTTATAAAGCGTTACGGAGTTTGTTGTATGCAAGATTTGAAGTAATGATTCAATTTCTGAATAATCCACCTATATTTGTGTGAGAATATTTTGGAGGTAAGTATCAGTGCAGAGACTTACCCCCAAGATCGAAAGCAACAGGCAAATCGGTGGTCGTTGAAGGGATAATAGAACTAATGTGACTCGTAGCTGACTGAGATTTTGTTGATGGTGACTCAGTAGATACAGTGCGAGTTGACCGAGAAACAGTCGAAGTTAAGTTGCTAATCGTAACGTCAGTGGATTGAGCTCTAGTTGTCGATGATGGAGTTGACTTAGTTGATGCTAAGGTACTGGACTGAGCCCTAGTCGTGGACTGAATAACAGTCGATAATAAGGTAGTCGGCTGAGCTCAAGTCGTTGACAAAAGAGTTGACTGAAGAACGGTCGATGGTAAAGTAGTTGACTGTGCTACAGTTAGATGAAATACATTAGACTAAGATATTTTCTAAAAAAGCTTTGAGAGCAAAGACTGGAGATTTTTATTTGTCAAACAAACTGTCGACTAGAATACAAGTGAAGAACTATCAGGAACATGCAAATGATTTTTATTCAAAGAAAGACTTTGATTCACTATTAAAGAAAGAAACTGAGCTAGAAACATTGTTGGAATAATTAGCTACAATATATGGGTAGAAAGAAAGAATATTGTGCTTTTCTGGTCTGAGTTACTGTTGAGTATATCATGTGATACCATGAGATCCAACTCAAACGAAGAATTTACATTCCTCCGTGGCTACAGACCTTTCGAGAAATAGTATTAAGTGGTAAATCAAATACTGAAGTACTTTGCAGTCCGTTTTAATTATTTTATGTAGTTTTTGCATGCCCAGTGATTGTGATTTTAATTTTAGGTTTTGTTATTTTCATTCACTGTTTAAGACTTGGATTCAGAGATCCAAGTTATTGTCCAAAATGTCCTTCACAATGCATATGTACGTGTATCTGAATCTTAGAGACGAGAATTTGCATAATTTTAACACCAGGTGAACAAAAAAATTACACAATTCCAAGAAAGGTTAATCGGCGGTCAATGCGTATCGGACAGTCCACATTCATTAAATAAACTGCAAGGTATAAGGAATTATAATAGAATTTAGGAACTATTTTTGACTCAAATTACATCAAATTTAACAACGTCAATACTAATTTACATAAATCGGTACCAAAGCTGGATAAAGAAACTTAAACCAACCATGGAAAACTCGTATACTCGCTAATTCGGTGTAAGCATCCTCTTTCTTTGAACATAATCTTTCTATAACAGACATTCTCTCAGTATTTCATATAGAATCAGTACGAAATTTGAAAGAAAAGATAAGTTCCAAACTAAAAAAAAGAAAAAAAAACGGGATAAAGAAAAGATGTTAAGCAAGAATATCCAGTATTATTCACAGCAAAATACATCCTCCATGATGGGACAAACATGCAACATTAGACAAAACAAGTTTATCAGAAGCAAAGAAAGCGAGGGTCAAATAGACACATAATATGCACCCCAAATGAAACAAAAACAATCAAAGCACATATAACAAAAAGGTTCCCTAGGTAACACGAAAAGTATGTAATAGATATCAAAAACATTTGCTATAACCAATCCGTACTCTGCAGGCTGAAGGATGCTCATGATCAATCATCCGAGAACTCCCATCAACTTTAAACGATCTTTAACATTTTTTTCTTCAAAATGAGTCATACTATAAGGTCAAATAAAAAAAAATCCATTGATAGATAGTAAAAGATCCCATCAGATTTCTGTTTACTTTAGCTTTATCATGCATAACATTTGAGAGGCAGTTTTGTTAAAGTTGACCGATGCTCATTTCTCAAGAGATATTCTACGGAATAGGGCTATTTAAGTTATGTGTGGTTGGAAATGAAGTTTTTACCACCATCACCATTGAATTTATACATAACAAACAGTGATTTTCACACATAGATAATGTTTATAGTATATTGGTGTTTTTTCCAACTATGATACTGTTTTATATATAACCTGGAAAGCTGATTGTGAGCAACATCATGACAAATTCTGAAAAATCAACCTCTTCTGTCTCATTGGGCTTCCTCAGTTAAAGTGCTTTCTTTCATGTTTCATATTTATATATTTCTGCTTTAATTGGAATGCTTACTCCTCCCGGGCACCTGGTCCCACCTATCTTGCTAGGGGTTCGTCGATGCTCAGTTTGGTGCTCTATTGTGTGCACTGTTGAGATTATCGTCAGGATCTTCTTTAACTCATTTGTTTATTGGACTGTGTTTGGCTCAATGACGGTCTCTTTGTCTCCTGCTGTAAGATGAAATTGCTTTGTCTTTTGTCTGGTGTACGTTCAGGAACGAAGCGAAAGGAAGTTCTACGTAGCTTAACGAATTGTAGCGGTACGTAGCCAAGAAATCCTTTGCTAACTCTTGCTACGTGTCATGTCGTCTGCTATAAGTATGACATCAAAGGGTTGATTATCATAAATGTGTCAATCCTATATTTTTGATATTATTTTCATTGGAATATCTTGATTTTTTGTAAGTATGCAGATGAGATTAAATTTACTTCGTTTTGCATTTTTAAGTTATAGCTAACAAACATTTAGGCTCAAATCTAGCAAAACGTTCATGCACCGTTAGGCTCTCGAGTTACATTTATAGCCACTCGTCGAGCGGCTACATTCCTGAACGCAACCCTGATGTATTCATCTTGAGTACGTTCCGCTGTGATAAATGCTAGGTAGTCTTGCAGGAGATATCTTTATTTTCTTCTCACATCTACAATCATCGGAAATCAGACCTACCTGCAGTCGTGGAGGAAGTGGTTGACTGAACAGAAACTGTTGTCGGTGCAGCTGTTGGAGTTCCAGCAGAAGACCTAACTGTTGTTGGTAGTGTTGTCGGTGATGTTGTTGTTGAAGAACGTGTTGTTGATGTTGTCGTTGGTATAGTTGGTGAAAATGTTGTCCCGGTGTAACAAGTTCCACAACATTCCGTTGGGTATAAATTGCACAGACTGGATGAGCACTGTGTAAATCTATCGCCAAATTTGCAATCTGTAATGTACATTTTATTTTAATGAAGCTGTGAGAATAACTACCAAGAGTTCAAACCAAAGAATTCAAAAAAAAAATTGCTAAAATATGTTGATCACTGTGTAAATCTATCGCCAAATTTGCAGTCTGTAATGTACATTTAATTTTTATGCAGCTGTGAAAATTACTACCAAGAGCTCGAACCAAAGTATTTTAAATTGGCTGATTTAATACCATCAGCATACATTTATCAAAAATATAACGATGCCTATAGCAACGCAATATTGATATCTTTATGTCATTTCTTTATTATAATTTTGGGTCTTAGATTGTCGTCAGGGTCTTTTTTATCTCATTTATTTCTGATTTTCTTTCAACAAATAAATTTGCTTACTAGTTTTGAAATATTATTTCATGCACGGTATTCAACAAAGTTCAGAAATTTGCCCTCTGGTGGCAGAGTGGGATGTTTTGCTTTTCTGCATTGAATTTAACAAGGTCAAGATGCGCTACCGCATTGACCAGCTAATTACTCCTGAGTTTCATAAGAAAGTATAAAGGCAGGGTGTATAGTCTCGTTCGCCTAAGCCTCACACGACTTCCAGAATTACCTCCCTGGCTAGACCTGTACAAGCCAGTGCAATCTCAACTCTCTTAGGAGTATGCAAGCAGAGCTGACGTTTAGGCGCTAATGCTTTTCATTCACATTACAATCTCGTCTCATGTGCCAGGTACCCAGTTTACTCCTGGGTGGACAGAGTGCAACGTAGTGTAAAGCAACTTGCTCAAGGTTACAATGGTTTTGCAAGCTGAGCAGAAGATCGCAAAGATCGGCGACGGTAAGATTAGAACCCACGACCTATGGGTTCGTAGTCCACCGCGCGCTAACCGCTACGCTACCAGCACTACAATAAATGGCATGGGTTTACAAACGTATTACATGTTAGCGATACTGGTTTATGACTATTCCTACTCACTCGGAATTCCCGTCTGGTATTGGAAGCAGTGTAGACAACATAACTCTTCATTTTGATAACATCCTTGGCTACTTACAGATGAACAGTCAGCTCTGTCACCATACATACAGTCTGAAAAAGATAAATATGTCAATATTGAAATATATGTTGTTATGAAATTTCAATGCACCATATGCACATTTTAACAAGTTATGTATCATTAGCAATGCTAGAGGCCGATAAAAGAGACATTTTTAAATCAAAATAACTTGAACAAAATTCTAAACTTGTCAAAAATTTCTGCAAAAGAACATGATAAAACAATTTATGAAGAAATAACTTGAATTTGAAATATTTTGTTTTAAGTTATAGATGGATTTTTGGTTATAAAACAAATGCGCTTCAAAGAAGACGGCTCTGTAGATGTGAAAATACTGTGCATGTAATCCGAATAACCACACATTTGCCTTTTTGTATAGCAGATAAATGCCCCCTCCTGTGTTATCATTATTGTTTCATTGTTGCTTTTGCTTTGTTTGACAAACGTTCGGTAGCCTACGAGGAACAGCTCGTTCAGAATATTTACTATATCCAAACAATCAATATTGAAATATCAGTGTAATGGTAATCATTTCACTTTTTATCATATTATAATTATACAATTTATAATATACAATATTTATCCTCACGATGAAGATTTAGATCCAAAATGACTTTTAAATCTCAATCCTATTTAGATGCGGAAGAGAGTCTTTTTCTAGAATATCAATCAGATCAACAATGGAAAATTTGCAAAAATGACGGAGATTAAACGCTCACATAAAATAAAAATGGAGGAAATTTCCAACAGTAGATAATTTTACGTATGAAAAAAATGTACAAGTCCACGCGTAAAAAAAGCTTAGTTGAGGATGTTCCTTTGCATTATATAATGCCTTCTTGTTCGTGTTTCATGTCTAACTCTTCAGGAATATGTTGTATTTCCCCTGGTCCCTCTGCTTTTCCTTTCCATATCTAATTTGTTCTTTATTTTCGTGTTTTAGGATTCCGAACTACGATTGCTGTTTGATAGCGCAGTCGTTTGCTGTTGAGCTCTTCTTTGATACACTGTAAGTTGCGATACATTTGGGTTATTGTTGTTGTTGTTTGTTGTCAACGCCACTTTGTCTTGTTGGTTTGTTCATATTCCTGTTTAGAAGGTTGGAATCAATAGGGAAAACTTCCCATTATGGAGCTCCATTATCACAGTTTGTCATAGTGCAACGTTACCTGATATTCCTGTTTTGTATTGTTGACAGGTTCCACAGCATACGTCAGCATTATTACCAGCATAACATCCCGATCCCGATGTGATAGTAGAGCAATCTGTCTTATCGCCAAATTCACAACCTACAATTAAAGGGTACATTGTGCATCTGAATGTTTGTCTAATGTTAAACGTCTTCAAATTCATAAGTATCATTGAAAGGCAGATGAATTTACAGCATGGTCCAGACATGCACGTTTCGGGTGAAAGTGTGAAAGTTATCATGTCCAAAAATGTACCTATAGACGTAGCAGGATGGGTGGGATATGATGCTACAGGACCTACGTTTTAGAAATTTCAACAAATTATGATAGCAGAAATTTTCGAATGCGTTGAAGAAACGATCAACTGAAGTTGATCGAATTTGGCTACATGTGCCCTCGGGGACACCTGGTCCACCAGCATACGTCAGCAAGTACTCACCAAGCGGTACAAATTTTAAACGTCTTCAAATTCATTTAAAAGCAGATAAATTTACAGCGTTATAACCTTACCCATACACACAAAAATATATATCTCCAAGGTCTCTTTGCATTAAACATTTTTAAACATGTGAGTTTGATAGACAGATGGTCATTCAGAAACTTCTTAATATAGTCTTGAATAGCCAAATGCAATCTAGAATTATAAAATGTGTAGGTACTTGTATATGGATAAACTATAATCAATCTTCTACACATGTGAATTCCAGTGAGTTTGACTCTCTCCATATTTAGGTTGTTGAAATTACTATCATAATGGGCAATACTTTATCTTTTTTTATTTTGATTTTATGTAACGTTTGAAAATAATATGTACAAACATTCAGATACAAAAGAAATTACGTCTCTTGAACGATTATGGAAATTTTCCAGCACACCATAGCCTTTCAATGTGTTTTAATGGTGCTTGAAATTGACGAACCATCAGTTTGACCATTGAAAACTAATTAAGCTACAAAATTTAACTTTTTTAACACAACTGAAATAGAGTATTTGAACAATATTGTTTGCTTCAACATATTAATTGTCTTTGTCTTGATGTTCAATTCCCTATTCTGTCATGGCGCGGTATTTACATTTCTGAACTCATCAGATACGCTTCGATTTATACATGTATTTTGAACTTTATAAGTAAAATAGACAAACAAAAACTAGGCTTTTGTCATCACAAATATGTAAAAAATCCTACGAAATAAAATGTGCGACAAAACTATTCAGATTTTGCATGAATGTTGCAAAGTTGCTAAACTTCATCTTTATCGAAATCAAAATACCATTGTACGTGTACCTGAAATGGTGGTCCTAATGGCATCACACGATGAACAGCACGTGCGGTACACAGAATCCGAATAGCATCTCCATGGACTATCTCTGATATACACAGAACATGTCTTTCCATCGTAAACTATTCCAGTACTGTCACCGAATGGACATGTGGCTGAAAGTTAGAGGCAATTTTACTTCAATATTTTAGCCTAAATGGACATGTTTACAATTTGACGTACTTTGGATTTCGCATTCGGGACTTCGCATTTTAAGACATTAGGCGTATAATACTCTACTTCCGGTTGTTTTGATAACAAAAAAATTAATTACCACTAAGTTGGCTGAAGAATGAGTTAAAGAAGATCCTGACGAAAATCTCAACAGCACTCGCAATAGAGCACAAAATTAGAAGCACGACTTCGGCAAGGTTCGGGACCGTACGTTTTCATGATGAGTTAAAATAAACATTAAAAAGTATCAAATATCTAAATATATGTAAGATATGGAAGCGTTTATTTCCAGGTTTTTGACGATATTGTTATCATACCCCTAATACCTAAAGGGGACATATAAAAGAAATCAGGTGCGATTAGAAATGTAAATTCTGAACCCACAATGGACGAAATGACATCGGAGATCTTGAAATACAAATACATTCTTCACACAAAGTATACTAGATTTATTTGGTTAGCATCAACAATTTACTTTTGTGACACAGTCACTTCGAAGTGCGATCGACAAAAATGTCTATAATAGTGCCATCTTTTTAAATTGAATCGTTGACAAATATGGATAATGACCATATCCCCGTCTACAGCATAAAATCGATAATTCAGAAAATCAGAAACCGAAGGCATACAAAATCAGGATAAAACAGGAACCAAAGCAAACAAACAAAAACCTCCACCACACGAAAAGAAGCGAACTCCCGATATGATGTTTGATTCTTGGCACACACACTATATTTCATTTATTGTATCTGGCTGCTTATTAGAGTGATAAATGTATGTCCATACTTTGATGCTTTGTTAAAAGAAAGGCGGGGATCACCAACAACACTCGGTTGCAACACCCATAGCAAAACACTCCATGCAAAAACACTGAAAAGACACACATAGCAAAAGGGACGAGGAACACGAAAACACAACACAGAAACATCAAACACAGAAGACTACACATAAACCAACAAGACCAACCGATAATGACTTACGCCAATAACAAACGGTGTGGTTATCTGGCCTGTCATGAAGTCCTTTCGTCACAGTCAGTCAGAGTGTAATTATTATCAATATGATGCAAAGTCAGCTGAAAAAAACATAGCTAGAGAAATGAAACTATGACATTTTTTTCTGAAAAATAGTTGGATTAGTCCCCTCTCCCCCTCGAATGCCAATAATTTTATATCTTGACATTTGACCAAACATATTTAACAATATAGCAAGATTGAAACTCAGGAAAAAACACTAATGTCAGTTTATTTGTCAATGTACATTGCTTTGACTATTCCGTTCTTTTATTTCCATCCACTACATTTTTACAATATAGTTTCTCTGCAAATCTATACTTTACTTTGGATCATATCCACGGTATCTAAGGTGTTTGATGTTTCTGACGCACTTTCGATGCTAATGTTTCTGACGCACTTTCGATGCTTTCTACCTCTGATCCTTCTTATTTTGTTAATTATGTCACTATAAAATTCAGGTTGTGAAAAGCCTATAGAAATAAAACTTAAAAGGCATAATCTGTATGTATCACTGTTTCCAGCTTCTTTTTTGAAAGTTACATAAAGCTAGAAAGTATCAAGTTTGGCAGGCTTTGATATAAAGGCAATTTCAAAATACATCTGTAACATACTTATTTACCCCCTCCCAAAATCAAATACCTCTGGATTGGAAAGAAATGTAACTGTTTAAATGTAAAATTTTGAATTTGTGCGTCGCCGTACGCGTGCTAATTCATTTTACTAGCGCCACTCACAGCGAATTTCGTTTCCACAAGAAACCTATGGATATTTATCAATTCAATATATTTGTCATTCTTTCAGAATATTATGTCTCGAAATTTCGCAGATGTCTTAAATTGTAGTCACGAATATAAAGCAAAACATGTTTGAAAAATGCATAATCATTTAAACAGATGTAAAATGTATACATGCATTACTTACCAGAAATTGAAGGGGCTTGAGCAGCAGCTACGCATTGTCCCCCATCACACCACTGAAATCGACAATCTTTTTATTTTTATTTTTGTATTTCTTTATATTTCAACTCAAAACAAAAATTCAATCCATATGTAGGTACCGCCACCTACAATGTATTTAGGTAACTTTCTAATTATTAATTCTGTTTCCGAGACCAAAAGTGCGACCCTTTGTTTTAAATAAAAAGTAGATAACTTTAAGGATTTCTCTATTACGGTTTATTACTCGCATTGCATCTGCAACAAAGGAGGGGATCTCCAACAACACCAGGTTGCAGCATCCACAGCAAATTTCCAAACACCCAGTGCAAAAACACAGAGCAGACACACACAAAAAGATACGCAAAGGGACAAGAAACGTCAACGTACAACACAGAAACATCAAACAATAAGGACTACATATAAACCAACGAGACCAATGGGCAACCGGTGCCGAATTAGGACGGCCATCTGCCAAGAAAATAGCAGAAGATGTGGTTATCCTGGACTACGTGCGCACAACCCTCCCACTTTTCCGTTAACCCAGAGGCCTCGAAGGACGAACAATTTTGGTGCAAGACGATTTTAATGTGATGTTTGAATATTTTTAAACTTAATTACTTAACACAGCAAGTTATTCAACGCACTGGTCTCTAGCGATATTTTTTTGATAGTGTTGTCCTCTGCTGCTGTATTATTGTCTCCGTCTGTTCGCCCGCTTTTACTTTTCTCTTGAGAAATTGTTTCTCCCTATCTTTCTTTTGTTTCAAGAAATTGAAGGTCTATAGATTGTGATTTTTTTTTCTGATTTTGGATTTTGTGTTTGACTTACATTCACCAATTCAATTTTCATAATACTAGTATTTACTGTGTTTGAGAAAGAAGGGGATCTCCAACAACACGTGGTTGCTGCACATACAGCAAAGCACCAAAACAACCAATGAGAAAAAAAGGTAGACACCCACAGCAAGAGACACAAAAAGGACATGGGACACTAAAAACCCAACAGAAACATCAAGCTTTCTTGTTTGTATGGTCATCTTACATTGAGGAGTTACTTCAAACCTTCGAGATCTCTGGGCAACCTGAAAAGTTGGAGGGTTGTATGAACGTAATACGGAAAACCTCACCAAAAGGATATTTAAGATCTATATATACATAACAACATTGGTCACAAAAGAGGAACAAATGCTTGTAAATTCGCCAACAAATAACGTCCACTCTCTGCAAAGTAAGTGCGAAATAAAACCAGAGGACGCCACTGAAATACATTTGGCTATGTCAGAAAATCACCTAGGCAATAAATACCACAGATAATGATTTACTATCCGAAACACGTGTCTGGTGCATTAAAATTGGTTTGAAATTTTCTTCCAGAAGGTATAGAGTTAGAACACTTTTGTATTATTATCCTTAAAATGTCGAAAAGAATAATCTCGAATGTCATTGAAATGTATTTTGAAAGTAATTATTCATTTATTGCTTTTGCCAAAAGGACATACCTTATTGTTCCCGCATGATGTTCCATAACCAGGGACCATAATATAGTAACTGTTAGTCGTTGTGGGGTCACGACAATACATACTGGTACATAACGCCGACAAAGTAGATTCATTATAGAAAGACTGAAATAAAAAGAAAAAAAGACTGAAATCAAAACAACCATGTTAGAGGATTGAAGTAAGCATGAAATACCATGGTCAGGGGACGACAAGCTTGTAGATATTAGTCGTTGTAGGATCGCGACAATACAAACTGGTACATAACGCCAACAAAGTGTATTCATTGTGACTGAAATTAAAACAGGGATTTGTGTCCACATGGACCTCCAACCGAGGAGCCCTGAGTGAATAAAGAGAGGTCGATATATCAGAGAAATAAATATTAAGTGTTCTATCTCTGCTGCCATAGAGCTACCTTGTGCAGAAAATATTCCGAATTTCGAAGTCCACGAGACATTTATGTTTCGTGCCAAAATGATTTAAAGTAGACAAAATAATTAAGTGTGGAAGCCTCTCTTTTAATTTTGAAACTTCGGGTATCTGTTGTGTCAAGAATGAGTCAAAACTGGCAAATATTTATATAGCAAACATAATCTGTTTCATCTTCACCTAGCATCTAGAACGTCATATGGAAAGCAAAAAATCTCATGTGGCTGAAATAGACAGAGATGGGAAATAAAATGGCGAAAAACAAGAGTTGTCTTACCCGACCGAAATATGACCCTGTTCCATAACTATAAATACATTGTGTGTCAGGGGAATAAATTTGTCCGATAGGTGTGGCTGTGTACGCATCTAAACCGGAGGTATCGCTTACATCGTTTCGTAAGAGACAATTTGGGCTGCAATGTAAAATAAATTGTAGATAATACTTGAACTTAAGCAAATGTGAATCTACTAAAACTTATTTTATCATTCAAGATATCTTAATGAAAGGTATAATAATCTTAAAACAATTTGTTGTTGTTTTTTTTTACTGAGTAATTGTTAGGGTTTTTCAAAATGTATCTCATCTTGTCTTGATTTTCATTTCATTCCTTTCTAAGAATAGGGAATTAAATATGTAAACAATCTTTTGTGAAAATGTCATTTTTAATTTGCCAAAAATGTGATAAAGCATTTCTTACTTGAGTGTATCTATAAAAGCGCCGATCTCATTAACAGAACAAGTAGAGAACTTCCATAAGTTAAATCGTCTGCTATCAGATGGCGGGAAAACTTGTGACGAAGCCGCCATGATGTACCCTGCACTCACGAGACAAGAGTTCGAATCTCCGTCGTGGACAGCATTCAGTCTGAAATTTAAAATGGTGTGAAAAGTTAAAATCTGCATTGGTGACTTTAGTTTCGATTCAGCTATTAATACATTAAATAACGAATAAAGTTTGGTAACTATGTAATAATGATTGTCATACTATAAGTGGGTTTTTTTATTGTAATTTCATCAGTGTATGCTTGCTTTAAGTCTGCATTTCTTAGTATTGTAGCTTATTTTGCAGATATTTTATCAAAGAATAACAGACAATTTTGCGCTTAAAATTTAGGTTCTGATCCGAAAGTGCCATACCCGTGTCCTATTTCATGAGCCGCCGTAGTCTGTGACAAAAAATCAAAATCGTCCTCCACCACACTATGTGAGCTCGAGGAACACATGGTTCCGAGGAAGGCGTAACCTGTCATTAAATTAATCATTAAGTGCAATTAAAAAAATAAATATCTTAAACACTACATAACATGTTTGTCCTTCATATTGTTTAATCGGGAGAGATGCGTTATTGTCTCCGTCTGTTTGTCCGAAATTTATTTTCTCATGAGAATTTTTGTCGAGAGTTTGTAAGCCATATTATATTGAATTTTGGGGTCTGTGTATCTTTCATTCACTGATGATGTCTACTCACCCTTAGTCGCCGTCGATCCGCTTCTGAATAAATCTAAGCTACAAAAGAAATGCAGAGATCAATTTTAAGTATAGATATTCTACAGTAAAACACATCTTTGCACGGTAAGGATTTTAAACGATACTTATTAGGAAGAAATCACTGACGAGGGTTAGGTTCCCGAAACGTGCATGTCTGGTCCATGCTGCCAATTTATCTGCTCTTAAATGATGCTATTCAATTTGAATACGTTTAACATATACTGATTCTTTTCCAGATTCTATATCGAAACTACAAATAGTTATAACGTACTGCAATGTTTACACATGAAACGAACTTGAGATTCGTCTTAGCCGGGTTATACTGTCAAAAATGCCCTTCTTACGACAGCTGATTGATATGTTGTGAGTCTCGGTCCTCTGGGATGCAGTAGGTATTCTACTATGCTTCATTTCTCACGCCGCAAAAAGTTCAATGTTTAACAGCAATTCTCTGTAAGAACCAAAGAATTTCAAGACATGTTGGCACGGCATGTCATGGATTTTTGAGATTTTTGGTATGGAAGTTCAATATGAAGCACTAGTATGTAAATCAACCCCAGTTTTTTCAAAAAGGTTGTCGTTGCCATGGTAACCGTGTCTGAAGTTTCAAAAATCGGAAAAATCTATAGGACTAGGCATATTTGTAGGCTTCGTTACCATGGAAACAGGTACTTTTTTAATCTGAAATTGCTTTGATTATTTTCTTTTAATCCTTATTATTATGCATATTTGTAAAGTTTTTTACATTCATCTCGGATGCTTTGTGTATACAAGATGAAAAATTGGGTCAAAACAGGGTATCAAATGGCTCTGTTTTGGGCACTTAAAGGCCCTTTTTTGCATGTTTTTACTGTTTTGCAAGGTTGAAAATTTCATAAAAGCACCAATTTTTGAAGTCCAAATTCTAGTTATCCAATTAGCATCATCTTTGAACTGTACATGAATACAAAAAATTAATTGGGCTAATTTGACCTTTTATTGCAAAGCAGCATCAAATTTAGTTGCTATGGCAACAATCGGCTGAAAGGTTTTCATACGATGAATTTAAACACAACCTCTATCAAACGATCTACGCATGATATTGGAACAGAAGTTCATGTATACATCTATCAGAGGCGTTTTGATATAAAAATGACCTTGAAAATATTTCAAGGTCATCCACTGAATTTTCAAGGTCATTAAACTTTAAGTGACCAGATTAGACGAAAAATCCTGATTTTTCATAATATGAAGGTGTCAATATTTTAGAAACCTTGAAATATTGAACTTAACAGTTATTTGCCATAAAATGATAAATGTATCACTTATTTCTTAGAACTATTGATTACGTTTCTTCACATCATCGAATATCTTAATTCTTGGTGAATATTTTGATAAAAAAGGGATGAAATCTGTATATTTCTTGTTTTTTGACGGAAAAATATTTTCCTATCGAATTGCTACAATTCAATAAATTCTAAGATTTGTCTTTCTTATATTCATGTACTTTCATAATATATATTACCTATGAAAATATTTAAATAAAAAAAATCACTAAAATCGCTAACAAAAAAATTAAAAAATCAATATTTTATGCAAAATTTGAGTCTCAAAGTATAAATGACCTTGAACATCAAGCCAATGACCTTGAACATTTTAATTGTTCTTATGTAAAAGATATAAGTCATATCTATACATGCATTCATTTTGACAATCTTATGTAACTCTAAAGAGGAATAAAATCAATTTCAAAGATAGTATGAAATAAGCAAAAAGGTCTAATGTTGCCATGGCAACGGTCTTTTGACGACAGAATTTAGGTAAAGCTCTTAAATACCCACTCCAATTTTTCGTTCATTTTATTTGTCAATAAACATGCATTTCCATTGATGAAAATCACTAGTCTCCTATTGGTGCCTTTTGTGATATCTAAGATTGAAAATGGTCAAAAACACACTAAATTGGCCCTTATTTTCACCTCTATTTTTCGCTTCATTTTGACTTATTTTGGCTTAATACAATAAGCTTCCTGTAATTAATATCACATATCTAAGTGTACTAAGTAAAAATGGAAGTAAGGAAGAATAGATTATATAAAGATGAACAAGCTGTTACAGTGGTATCCATGGCAACAAAGTCTCCGGAGCTGGCTTATTTCATGGTCCCAAAATTGCTATAAATAGAATGACCTCGTTACCATGGCAACCAGAGGTCACATTGGCCGAAAAGTGTTATTTTCATGGTCAGTACTTAATATATACCCATTACACCAAAAATCATCAAAATCCATGACATGCCGTGCCGAACGATTTTGGTCCTTACAGAGAATGGCTATTAAGGTGTGTTGTTCCATCAAGACAATGCTCCTGTTCACAAATATATCACTGCCATGGCTGCCATTCATGACTGTGACTTTAAATTGACAGTGCATCCGCCTTATTCACCCGATCGTGCTCCATCAGACATTCATCTATTCCCAAAACTGAAAGCAGCTATTTCTGGCACCCACTTTCAGTCCGATGATGACGCCATACCTGCAGTGCATGACTTTCTGACCAGTCAAGATAAAAAGTTCTTTATATTAAAAGTGGTATTGAGGCCCTTAGACACCGACGTCCAAAATGTAGAGATACTGAAGGGGATTATGTAGAAATAATGCAAAATGTCTTATTAAATTCAAATTCTTCAATACGAGACTCACAGCAAATCAATCTGCCCTCGTAAGTTATCTTCTAACGTTGTACATAAACACGTTAAATGGACTCATTTGAAAAAAAAAACAAAATCCAAATGCAAAGTATTACTGCAAATTTATGGTGGAAAATTATGGCCAATGAGAGACTGAAATTGTCCCGTTTACCTCGTTATGATCATGGCGTGGTCATGCGCAGGAAGTGCCCCTGAGTTGCTGTTCATCCATTCACTAAATGAATTCAGTGCTGTTTCTGCATCTATTAAACCCTCAGCTTTGTTAAAGGGAGACGACTGCAACGTCTGTCAATACAATACACGTTACGTAATTTGAATATTTAAAGTGCAATAAATACTTCTCTCTAGCTCTGTAGCCCGAAAGAGGCTTTGTTTTTGCCCTTCATCAATTTGACATCATAAATTATTTCGCTATTTCGGAAACTTGACGTTTTATTACAAATATCATCGAAATTAAAGGAGTTTAACATCCCAGCACCGATGGTTCCCCAAGTGACTGCAATCGCTTCAATGTAATCTGTCTTTACAACGTCATACAGCGATTGCATTCACCAGGGGAACATCAGCAGTGGATGGTTTCATTTACAGTAAAATGACATCACCTGATGATTTCACAAGAATGCCTGGTCCATGCTGTAGATTTATCTGTTCTTAAATGATGTGACTGAATTTGTAGACATTTAATATTTGTATTATTTGGTGAGTGTCACTGCTGGTGTAGCAAGAGTCCCCGATGGCACATGTAGCCAAGTTCGATCAACTTCAGTTGATCGTTTCTTGAACGCGTTCGAAAAAGTCTGTTATCAAAATTTCTTGAAATTTCTAAAACGTGGGTCCTGTAACATCATACCCACCCATCCTGCTACGTCTTTCGGTACATTTGTTAACAAAATAACTTTGAGTTCACACTATTTGACCATATTATATTGTTTAGATTGAGGATCACTGATGAGGGTTAAGCACCCAAAACGTGCATGTATGGTCCATGCTGCAAATGTATCTGTTCTTAAATGATGCTATTGAATTTGAAGACGTTTGGCATAATTTTCCTGTCATACTTCCTACCCAAATTGGGTCTTAGTAAGACATTTGGCCTACGGTCTCGTCATAACAAATGAATATCAAACTCGTCTTAAAGGCCAACGTTGGGAACCACCCGGTTGTTTATAGGTACACCTGAGTGACATAAGCTTGATAGGCGTGGCATACCGTCTTTGAAGACAACGCCGTCTGCGAGCGGCGTGTTACATCAAAGACAAACCGACAGGTAATCCTTTATTATGCTAATTAGATACCCGAGTCTCATCTGTTTTAAGCTGTCAATCAAAAATTGATAGGGGTAAAAGGATAAAAGGGATTCAATCGGATACCAATAAGAGATGTTAACCCTAAAGCGGTCAGTGAGGAAATGACAGAAAATTTACCTGTCCCCTTTAAGGTATCCGATGTACAATAGGGTATTTTTCCATGCCTGGTAAGGTATTATAAACTTTACATTTTCTGAAAGGTAATAATGCCTACAACTGAGAAATAATAATTTTGGGGCTATAAAAACAAAGGGGAATAATTGATGAAGCATTTAAATTGTCAATATTCTCTATATAACATATGCAAAATAACAAAGTTGTACACGAATTTCCCCCCTTTGATTTTTAAGACGTGGGAGTCTTATATCTGTACTCAGGGCATAATTACCTTTCAGAAAATATATAGTTTATAGTACCTTACCAGGCATAAAATTTACCATACTTTACAATGGAGATGATTAAAACGCTATGTAAAATGACTCTATTGTACAACGGATACCTTAATAGTCCCCCGTCGGCCTTTAACAAACTTATATCAAAAGTCATAACAATCTTACATCAAACTCATATCCAACCATCCAGCTACGTCTTTCTGTACATTTTTGGACATACATGTAATAACACAAAATTTGGAGCCGCTCATTTTGGCAAGAGGAAATTAAAAGTCTATATTGAAGATGGCGCCAGGAAAAATCACTTTGGCTTTCTTTAAATTGTTTGAATGAATTACTACTGACGAGGATCCAATATCCGAAACACGTCTCTAGTACAATGAAATTGGTACTATAGAACATATATTTCAATATTGACAATTTCACACTCTTTGGCCAAATTACATTGTTTAGATTGTTTAGATTGTTTAGTCCATGCTGCAAATTTATCTGTTCTTAAATGATGCTATTTAATTTGAAGACGCTTTTAACATTATTGGTAGAAAGTACGATATGAACAAATCCCCAAACTAATACTATCCATTATATTGCTTTCCTTACCTCCATAATATAAATTCCAGCAAAAACAACATTTATTGTGTAACTTCCACCTGTCATGACGTCATACCTTAAATCAAGCTGAAAAAAAAATAGTGCCTGCGATCAAAATTGTGAATGATTGAATGACTTGACGTTTATTTTATGAATTTGAAACATAAACAATCACACACTTTTCCGTTTCTTTTAATTGATGTTTCCTTTTATTTCATCGACTTAAAAGGTACGAAATCTTGAATTTTTTTTTTCTTCTTTTTTTGTTGCTGTTGTTGTTCGTTAGTGAATCAAATTATTTATATACTATGAAAACTACCAAAAATAAGTCTCTCTCAAGACAGTTGCAAAATTATAGAGTAGGGCTGAACTCATCGTCGGTAACCCACGGCATCTTCTCCGTTCTACTACGTAAGATACCGTGGGACAGTCTATTAGGAAACCCTAGTATTCCAAAAGATTATAGCAGGGAATTTAAGCCAATCAGAACGAGCGTTACAAAATCCGTCCAACACAAAAGAGTTGATACCATACAAACCGACTATTTCATTTGTTACTATATATAACCGTATGACGCATTAAAAAGAGAATTCCCTTACAATTGCGCCATCGGCCTATAATCGTAGGGCAATAGGCTGTGGGTTTCCGACGATGGGCTGAACTATGAATATATGAAATGTTGTAATTTATGTTCCAATGATGTAATGCTACTGTTAATTATTAACGTTTCCGTCTATTTGTCCCCCTTGTCTTGTCACACGTGTGTGTTCCGCTTTGATCGCTGCAATGTCGTCACGTTGGGAATCTCCTTCCTTTCTCTCTATAGAAACGTACAAGTCGTTAAACATGATAGCACTTTGTCCAAATTTTCATATCCCCCACTTACCCCATTCATAAAGAATCCACAGTAACGTCTGATGTCATTAATCGCCGCAGCTCGCCTCGTAGCTTGATTCGATGACGTAGACTGCTTGTCGTACCAACTAAAATTATGAGACTTATGATATTAGAAAATCTCCAATAGGTTGGGGGTTTTTTTTGTTTACTTATTTTTCAATTTTATTTCAAAAAGATAGGTTCAGAATTTACACAGAATTAATCATGTCTAGCATTATTTTCGCCTATGAGTCAAAGGCTCGATGCAAGCTTTAACAATGGCACTGGCCGTCAAATCATAAGTTACAAAAATTGTTTTACGCTCCGCTGGCTGAAGTGAGCTCATTTCAAATCGCATCAGGAGTTTCAAATATATTCTTGTATATTATCTGTTGTTTCTTTACTTACTATTTGTAAAAACTATAATCAATTACAAGAAGAAGTTCCAATATATAAGTTCCACTCGCTCGTTTCCTTCTATCTAGAACTGATTTGTTCGCTCTTGGAGTATTATCAACTTTATTTTGATCTGAAATGTCAAAGAAATATTTTTACTCTAAATACGAATACATAACGTGGGTTTTTCATATCCACATAGTAGCACATACATGGAAGAAGTAGCATCTAACAATCTAATAATCTGCTACGGCGCCATAGTAAGACACCGCGTGACCATCATAATCCGACGCCATTAGCTTAGCCCACGACGAAACGACGTGGTCTACTTATGGTTTTTTTTTTCCAAACAGATATATTAAAACATCATGTAGAAATTCTACTATATTGAAATATTCAATCTATTGGTAGAATTACTATATGATGTTTTAATATGATCTATTTGTACATACTTGATGGTATTGCATAGTCGTTGCCATGATAAATATGATTGGTTGATGAGTGGATGACGTCATATATCACTGACGAAGATCCTCCGTTTGATTGTTGTTTTTGAATCAAAATAAGCTCCCCGTCGATGAATAGGGTACCAAACTATATATATAAAAGATAGAAAAGCAAACATATCCTATTAATATCTTTCTAAACAAATGTGAAAATGTCTATTCTAAAAATATTCAAAATCTGTCAAAATGTCTCGAGTCAGACATGACCTTCTATAATCATAACAATTTCTCAATGTTCATAATTAAGTGTCGTGATATGTCATTCTACAATACATAATTTACAATCATATGTGATTGTTCTTTCTTTCTTTCCGTTCCCTATGTGGTAACTTACTACAATATACAATTCGACTGACATGTGTAATTTTTTTTATAGGTTCTAGTCTTCGTCAGGATCATATAAAATCATGAAAAAGAACGCACAAAACATAACAGAGGAACAAATTATTTTTTTCATTCTAGTGATTTTTTTTTCATTTTAATGATTTTTGGTTCATTTTAGTGAATTTTTTTCAGTTTAGTGATTTTTTTGTTCATTTTAGTGATTTTTTGTTCATTTTAGTGATTTTTTTGTTCAGTTTAGTGATTTTTTGTTCATATTAGTGATTTTTTGTTCATTTTAGTGATTTTTTTAATGTACAGGGAAGTCTTACCAAGCTTATACTTGTACACCCAACATCGTGACATTCTACTTCTACTGCTGCCAGCTTTGACCTATCTTGATAGTGAACATATCTATTTCTCTGAAATTCACAAAAAAATTAAATCAACATAAAACAAAATGACCAGCTCAATTATACATTTCAAATCAATCTCTTTTTTATCAAAAACAAATAATTTCACACTGAACTTAGATTGCGTGTTAGTATTGCTTTCGGTGGAAAAACAGTACCAGAACTCTGGCAGAGCAATATGTACATTCCCAAACTAAACGAGAACATAGTACCTACAAAATTAGGCATCAGTACCAGTGAAAAAAAACACCTTAGCTGTACAATTTGTCTGTACAAGTCTGTAGAGTCTGTACAATCAGCACAATCATGTCAGTAGTCTGTACAATCATGTTCCTTTAATAATTCGTATTCAGGTTGTAAGAAGGTTTCTCTTTATATGTTTGGATAAAACTTTAATTTGACATACATGTAGAACACTAAAGCATAGTACTGGACGCAAATTACAGTGCTCCGGCATTGCATAAATACAGGACTCTATGACGTGCGCTGTCCAAATCTCATCAGAGAAGACTTGGTCCTGACACCAGTACCTAATAGCCATGTGGGTGTGTTCCGCAGTGGTCAGTTCTGGTTGGCCTTGCTAGAATTTTTTTTTTTCATTTTACATCTGAGTCTTACAATTTACTTCTCATACTAGACTTTTTTCATCGTGACGAACTTCGAACTTCGCACTTTAATTTCATAAGTTGGTTGCCGAAAATAGCGCGCTAGTCGACAGGAAGTCCAATATACCATTCCATTGAGTATACTTATCAAAATGTAGATTATACTCCGCTTATGAATTTATACGCGAACGGCAGCTACGCCACTTTTTCTTCAATGTTCGAAGTGCGAAGTACGAAGTTCGAAGTGCGAAGATCGTCACGATGAAAAATGTCCACTAAGTAACTTCTTACCATAACATCCCCATTCCATCGTTTTTGTAATGCTACTATTGGAGTAGGAATGTATTTCAATTCTGCATTGTGATGGAGGGAAAGATTGACCTCTTGACCTCTGACCGTCAAGGTCACTGTGAACGAGGACGGAAGAACATTCTGGTGAGCTCCTTTAGGGATTTTGATTTCTCGTATAAATATAGAACTAACATCTGAAAGAAAAAAAATCATTGTACACTTTAAAGTTCAAAATTTTAAAAAATATTTTAAAAGTTTGTAGGTACTCAATGGAGGTTTTTTTTTTGGGGGGGGGGGGGGGGTAGCTTTCTACTATATTTTCTAAGGTGGGGATATTTTGGCTTTGTTTTATTTTTGGGGTTGGGAATGAATTTTGTTTTTATTTTGGGAAAACTTTGTTTTTCTTTTAAAAATGGGGGATTCTCTCTCTCTCTCTCTCTCTCTCTCTCTCTCTCTCTCTCTCTCTCTCTCTCTCTCTCTCTCTCTCTCTCTCTCTCTCTCTCTCTCTCTCTCTCTTTATTGTGGGGGGAGGGGTGGTATTTTTAAGAAAGGGTTTTTGCGCATACTGAATTTGTATGGCTCATTCTTTCAAAATATATATGAAAGATGTCGTAACTATAAACTTCGTGACATAACATACGATGTGCAATACACAATGTGTACTTGAGTCAGCCAAGAAGTAGGTGAGACTGGTTTAGTTGAGGATAAAAACTAACATTATTAATATATTTTGAAATATTCGGTCCATTTATCAAATGCGGGTCACGCATAGAATGGCAAAGGATGAGATTGAAATATTTACCTTCTTTCAAAAGAAATATATAATCATGGTGAAGAAATTATAGGTGCAGCATTTGTCCTGAGTTAATGTTCCGAAATTCTCACCTTCGAAAATTTTGATATTTATAAATGTTATTGTAAATACAACGCTGTGTATAGTGATGACCATGCAAGATAAATGTACATGTATTTAACAGAAAGTGACTACTCGGAACCCCCAACCCCAACCCCCTACAAAATCTTCCCTGTAGACTGTCGATCGACCACAACTTCTTTGCTCATCAATCAACACCGATCGTCGTCGTATGCTGAGCCTTTCCGGAAGTCCGTCTGACTCTTAGAAAGAGGGAAAAGAAAAGAAAATATAAAAAAAATAGTTTAACTCCTCTTTATTTTTTTTTCATTAATTTTTGTTTTAAGAAGTATCATGATTTTATTGAATTCCATAAAAGAGACAAATGTCATAAAGTCTGTCGGTCCGTCCGACATAGTTATGAATACATAATACTTAAATCTAAATTAATTAATAATTCAAAATATTTCACTACAAATTGTATAGAAAAAATACTGAAGAGGGCTCGATCCAGTATTCTCGGGCACGCCTACTTTCATTTGACAAGGTTATGTCGACCTTTCTTTAAGTTGTTGATGTGAATATTCATCCGCGACTTTCGCACGACATGATGCACATTTTGTCCCTTTCCTCCTCACCTCTTACTTGTAGATAGTTCAATCCTTTATAACGTTCATTTCCCTCTGATGATGCAATAGCTTTACAGTGACAGTGACAGAAAAACATGATTAATCGAGGTTCCATTGATTCTTTTATATATTAATATCTTTCTGAAAATCATTTTATTGAGAAACATAATCTTTCGAGTAAATTTGCCAATTTTTTTCAGAAACATGTACTAATTGTTTATTCAGATAAAATCATTTCCCCCCCCCCCCCCACTCCCTGTCTTGATTTGACTATGATCCCTTCCACATACTAGTAGTACAATTCTATGCGCGTATCTATTAGTACTTTAAAAAGGGAGGGGGTTCATTAAATTAACTGCAAAGTTACTAGTTGGGAGCTTCGTTGATCTTTGTTTACACGGGTGAACACTTGAACTCGGTTAAATATTTACAAAAGATGATCTTATACAAGTTTATAGGGAGGAACACTAGAAATCAAAGTAAACTCGCAACAGTTAAAAGCAATTCGATCATTTTAACACAAAACGCATATACAGAGCATCTCTTTGACATATTTTAAAATGCGCGGAGTAAAGAAAAACCGTAGACAAATTGTATATAATCCAATCATTACAGCAGGGATTTAGTTTTAATTTTACTGTTCCTCCCATGAAATATTGGATCAGCTTTTGAAGATTTAAATAGAGTTCATGGGGTGACATTTCTAATCAAAATTCAATGAAGAGTTATAACTTTGTCAGCATGCAGAACTAATGTTTTAGGACAAAATTGTACGTCGAAATTCCAAAATGAAAAATTAAAAAATCAAGGCTTAAAAAGATTTTATCACATTTAAAATCAACCATCCTTGCAGATATATACAGTACCTAAACGAGATAGACGGAAGGGTTCCAATTCTATACCTTCTTGAAGAAAATTTCAAACCAATTTATTAGGGGACGTAGTCGCCATCAAGATAGACGTGTGTACATGACTAAGCAAAAAGTATGCATTTTCCCGGTTTTTTTTACCATTACCTTCGATTCAAAATTTGTGTGCACGGTTCATGCGGAAACGGCGAACGTTAGAGAAGATAGAAAGGTTACGAATGGAAATGCACATCACAGGCTGCCGATTTTTATCTATCAAAAAATAAAAACCAACCTTTTGTTGTTTTTATCGTACATACAGGGAAATAAGAACAACAAAAGGTTAGCTTTTGCTTTTTATTTATCTTTTTAATAGATAAACATCGGCAGCTTGTGATGTTCACTATGACGTCGTTCTTTTTTTAAACGTAAATGCGCGTGAAGTTTTGTGTACCTCATACATAAACAAGTAGAAATAAAGAGGGAAGATGCCTTTTGAACAGAGATTTAAACACGAAATGAAATATTCCATCGTACAGATCGTACTGCCGAACCGTACGCAACATGTAACAGATTGATTTCAGTCGAAACTACAGTTGGAAACGTGTGATAATCACAACCTACCTGGACATTAGTTAACATTTCACTGGTGAAGATGAATGACAAAAGTAGATCAAACATTCAACCTAAATTCTGAATAAGTCTGATCCACTAATACCCGAATTTGCAGAGTATACATCCTAAAAACTAATGGAACCCATGGGTACCCACAATTGCTGTACACACTGTACACAGTGTCGGTGCATGCACATGCAGCCAGTCCTCGAAGTTCGTCTGGCATGGTGCGTCATTGACTACGTCACATTGACATTTAGGTCACTCACATGTAGTGTACACGTGCACTCATAATTATGTCATGCAACTACAAGGAGCGTATAGTGAATTGCAAAAGATATAGTACATCGATGATCAAATTGACAATTTAAATTCCTTGATGGATCTTTTTTTTTTCATGTACGCATGATAAATAACAACAAAGGGTTGATTTTTATTTATTTTATTTTTTTTTTTTTTTTGATAGATATATAAACATCGGCAACCTGTGGTTTCTACTATATTGTTGTACAGCTCTGTATCTCAAAATATTGATTGCAAACACTTTTTTTTTTTGGAATGACACGTAAGTCGTCATTAATTTCAAGCTGGATGTATCATCATTATCATTTTTCTTGAAAAGGGATTCTTTTTATTTTTATGTATCATTTTTATCTATTTGTCTATTATTTATTTATCTATATAGCTACATCTCTTTATCTTCAGATATTGATTGAAAACATTTTTTTTTCGGCATGACATGTCAAATCGTAATTTATTCCATGATGGATCTACTAATAACTATTATTTCATTTTCCCTTGGAAGGGGGGGGGGGGGAGGGGTAATTAATTCTTAAGCATGATTAGGCAAAGTATTTCGTCAGCTCTTTAACTAGTCTGTTTTTGTCTTTGTTTTTTGTTGTTGTTTTTTTTTTTGGGGGGGGGGGGGGTTCTTACTATGATTTGATGAGAAATCTCAAGCCAGTCATTTTATTTACCTAGAACACCCCCACCTTCCCTCTGCTACATGTAATAATGTTTCCAACAATAAATTAATACAAAGACCATACTGAGCTTGGAATACCAACAGATATTGCAGACAGACACTCATGGAATAGCAACAGATGTACATGTAACATAAGATTTTCATGAAACTCTGTGTTGTCCATGACAGCACGTTTTGGTTTATAAGGTCAGAGCTTAATGTACATGTGTAGCGGTCCTCAAGCTTTTCATTCATTCGTTCGTTCGTTCGTTCGTTCGTTTTCGTTCGTTCGTTCGTTCGTTCGTTCGTTCGTTCGATCATTCGTTCGTTCGTTCGTTCGTTCATTCATTCATTCATTCATTCATTCATTCATTCATTCTTCACTTTCTCATTACATGTGGTTATGCCATGAATAATATAACGATCAATAGAATCAGTTTTTCATATACCTACATGATAATGCAAAAGAAGTAAATTAAAAAAAGAGACAATATCATTTCGCTTTTCAGGAGGCTAGTAAGAGCTTCATGTCATCATGTTGTTTTGTCCATGTGGTAGAAACCACATTATTTCGCTCTTGCTAAATCACCTGTGTCAGTGGCGGATCCAGCGCCCCCTTTGCCGGGGGTCAAGGGGCGAATTTCGACGATTTTTACTGAAGTCCGCACCGTTGCCCATTGGTCTCATTGGTTTATGTGTTGTCTTCTATGTTTAATGTTTCTACGGTGTGAGTTGGTGTCCCTTTTGCGTCTCTTTCTGTGGGAGTCTGTTAGAGACCTGTGTTTTTATTTTTTCCATTGGGTGTTTTGGGGTTTTGCTCTGGGTGCTGCAACCTACTAGTAGTGTTGTTGGAGATCCCCTCCTTTCTTTGATTTTAACTTTTCTATCAGTGCTACGTCCCCTTCATGGCTTTGCCATAGTTCATATTATTTACTTTACAAAGAGTTCGCTGCTCCAAGTTTCCCGTAGGGTTGGTTCAGTAGTATATCCAAATAAAATCTATGCTCAAAATAGCAGTGGAGGGATGGTGCTAATGTTTTAGTGTGGTTATCCTGGGTTACGTGCGCACAACAAAATATGACACACGAATGATCAACGAGACAATCATCAACACTTACGTTCCAAAGTCACGTAAAATATGACACAGAATGGAAACACCAAGGAAGATCTATATGCACCGTACAGCTTATTTGAATACGACAAATTGATAAAGTTTTCGTTGACGTGCCCTATTTTATTTGATGACGTTTTCGTTGACGTGCCCTATTTTATTTGATGACGTTTTCGTTGACGTGCCCTATTTTATTTGATGACGTTTTCGTAGATGTGCCCTATTTTATTTGACATGGTAATATTAACCTCATTTGTGGTTATCAATTTATAAGTCAATAACGGTGTGAATATCCTTCCGCGACTTCCTTGTGACACCATGCACATTTTATCCCTTTCCTCTTCACCAATTTTCAATTTTGCGTGTCATCCCTATCATCATCATAACAAGTACGGATCTAGAGGGAGTGGGGAATCTAAGGAGTCAGGACCCCCTCGATATTTTCCCACCCCCTCACTCCCCTGCACCCCCCCCCCCCTTAAAATACTGATTTTACCCGTCCTTTCGTACTTCCTTTCATCAAAATCGTAGGTTTGGATCTACTGGACTGACCCCCCCCCTTACCATGGAGATTCGAGATATTCCCGTGATGTCATACAATATCGCTTAGCTTGGTTCAGTATTCTAAGATGTGCCAGAAAGGGTCATATGCATGATGACACTAAGTTTTTGATAAATCATGTAATACTCACTGAAATAATACTGTTTATATTCAGATAGAGTGTCATCAACATCATCAAGCCCCTCTCATGTACCCCGTTTTCCCTTCCACAAAGTATATGCGCGGATCCTTTTTTTTTCAAAGATGGGGGGGGGGTGTCGTTCAATTTATAATACTACGAAAATTACGTGCAAAGGAGCTGTTAAGATAAGGCGTAAAATCAGCCCTGAAAAGTGGAATTTTGAAAATTGAAATTTCAAGAACCTTTTTTGGTAAAATGTATACTCATACGGCATCCCATCAGAATATGAAGTTATTTTTTATCTGTTTTGCATAATATTGCTAATTTTTAGGTCAAAACTTATCTTTTTCCCATAGAAATCAATAGAAAACGGAAAAGTTTTATTGAACATTGTTCCCCCCGGATATACAGAAAGCCACTTTTACTGGAGATGTGTATCCATGATACAAATTTTTTGGCAAAGTGGGGTTCTGTATCTCCGGGGGGAACACTACCCCAGAGACGAAAAACTAAATATGGAAAGGGGGGTGCATTTTATAAGAATCGATCTTTTTGACCATTGAATAAAGCACATTTGACTATTTTTCCTCTTTAATCAATCAAACACTGTGTACTCGATATGATTGAATGAAAGATACAAGAATTAGAAACGAAATAAGCAAGTGTGATGTTCATTTCTCCGTCAATGTGTATTTCGCGCTAAAAGGCTTACATTGTAGCCATTGAATGAAGAATAAGTCCGTATTTTAAGTTCCGGATTTCATTATTTACCGATTAAAGGAGGTAGAACGTTCGAAATCTATTTTTGATACACAATGTAGACATATTTGATGTCTTTTAGCTTATATTTATCCATTTTAGATAAAATATTCAAAAATGTATACGTTTTTTGTCGATATAATCGGATTTTCTATCCGAGCACCCCTACCTCTTTCGACCTTAATTTTACAACCTTAAGAGTTCCTTAACATAATGTAAAACATGTAAAAGGTCTGCAAATACATTATATTTCAATAATGATTCATGTTTTTCTGTGTACGATTCGCCAAGCGGAAGAAATAAGTCACTGGATTCAGGGCTAAATACGGCCCTTATCTTAACAGCTCCTTTTACATACTAGTTGTTAATCTACATACAGATTTGCTTAGACTTGTAATCTCTTGAACTAAATTAATTATTTACATCAGCTGATCGTATTAAGTTTATAGGGAGGAAAAACCGAAATCAAAGTAAATTCGCAATATTTATAAAGCAGTTTCATCAATCAACACAAAAGTTAATATACCATCTCTTTTACATATAAATGTGCGGAGTAAAGAAAAGCTGTAATAACATTGTATATAATCCAATCGTTACAGCACGAGTTTAGTTCTAATTTTACTGCTCCTCCCCTGAATTTATATTGGATCAACTTTTGAAGTTTTTAAATAGAGTTAAAGAGGTGAAATTTCTAATCAAAACTCAATAAAGAGTTATAGCTATGTCAGCATGCAGAACTAATGTTTTTAGGACAAAATTGTTTGTAGAAATTCCAAAATGAAAAAATTAAAAGGAGATTTTGAAAAAAATCAAGGCTTAAAAAGATTTTATCACATTTAAAATCAACCAACCTTGGAGCTAACCTAAACGAGAGAGACGAAATGGAGAAAGACTAAACGAAGTGGTACTGAAAAAACGAAAGAATTGCTATCTCTTTGAACTTAAAGTTTTTGACCTACAAATTTATTTTTCCTTTAAATGCTTATTTCATATAGTCTTTATGAGTATTTTCAAATATTCTTTGTTTTTCTATCAAGACTGAATGAATTGAATATGCCATGACTGAAAAGTGTGTTAAATCGCAGCAATAAACTTAACAAGAGCCCCAGGGGGCACAACGCTCACCTGATACCCATGCACGCTCTAATTGACATACTGCTATTGAATACTGATAGTGCCAGTACCGGGATTTTAGCCCACAACCTTTCTAAAAAGATTTTTGCCGGATGCAGAGAAGTTTTTTTTTCAGACAACCTTTAAAAAAATAGTCACATTTCAAAACAATAACTTTTTTTAAGTCATATGCCCAACTAGTATAGTTCAATTATGCAACATCAAAAATAAAATCATATTGTAAAATCCCACTTTAATGCGCAGCAGAAAAAGAATAAAACAATGAAATGATTTCATAAATTAAGTTTATTTAAAACTGAACGACCATACCTTTCATTATTGATAGCTAGCATGCCAGAAATTATAAAGCCTGACAGGCTGTGTTTGTGAAACGAGAATGTCCCCGGCGGCATCTTTGTTGGTATAAACGCCATTTTCTGTTAAGTATGTGAGAGGTCAGGGTCAGCGTAATATTGGTATCTATGGAAATATCTTGTCACAAGGAATACACATGTAAAATATGAAAGCCCTATCACTAACCAATCAAAAGTTATGCGCAATGTTTAAGTTTTTGAAAAGTACGTCAAAGGTCAAGGTTATGGTCACGAGGTCAAAATTTTGGTATCAATGGAAAGGTATTGTCACAAGGAATACACATGTGAAATATGAAACCTCTCAGACTATCACCAGCTTCCATTCAAAGTTATGCTCAATGTTAAAGTTTTTCGGAAAACAGACAGACAAACAGACAGACGGACAGGTCAAAAACTAAATGCTCCCGAATCTTTTATTCCAGGGGCATAAAAAACAAAGATTTTTCGGTTTTGCCTTTATTCATATTAAAGTATACTGAAATCTAAGAATGCTTTTGAATAGTATTGATTTCATCTCAAATACATGAAACGTACATTTAAAATAGTTTTAATCCAATATTTATCAATTCAAGTGAATTGTGCAGAAATTGGGCCAATTTGTTTTCCAAAAAGCAGTGTAGGGTGTATCAAACCTCATGATCCAAAGGAAGAGATTACTCATTCGACGTTTCTTCAAGAAATCAGTCCGTAAATTACTTCATCTAAGAGAGTCTAAGACAGAGGAAATTCGAGCAAACTTTATACATGATAACAAGTATATGCAAGTGTTCCAAGTACATGAATGATAACCATTATGAAAGTGTTCCAAGTATAATGCACATTAAATAAAAATCTATTCCGTTTGCACTGTATCTCCTGAAATGTATCGCAGTACTAAAGGGTTGTGGAGGAATTAAACGGATCAAATCTAAAGTACAGCGAATTTGTTTACAGTTACAGTTATAGGTCAGAGACCACTAAAAGGCCGGCTCTGATTTCGATTTCCGGACTTCGCACTTTAGGGGTCATATAAAAGAAATCAGGTGTTATTAAAAAATTAATATCTGAACATACAATGGGTGAAAGTACACCGGAGAGTTTTAAATATATATTTCTCACACGAAAACAAATAAATTCTACACAAAAAGTATTCTAAGCTCATTGGAATAGAATTGACATCTTGGTTTTGTGAAACAGTCCATTCGAAGTGCGGCGTCCGAAGTGCGAAGTCCGCGAACGTGAAAAATGTCCACTTAGATGGTTAGTTGTTTCTCTTTGTGCGAGGTTTTTTGTTTTGTTTTGTTTTTCCTTTCCGAGAAAAACCTGTAGGGTGAGGGGGCCTGTTATTTTAAATGTGACAGAAGATGTGATTGGCTATCAATTCTATTTTCTTTTGGTATATTGTTTGAATATGATATATATAGGTAAAAAATAAGTGCAATTAAAATGGCGATACCCGGATATTTCCCTAGCTCCCGATCCGCTAAAGGGGACGGGCGCGGGAAAATTTGAAAATTCTCTGCGGGGTACCTTGTGACGCAAATAGTGCGAAAAAGAGCAGGTCATGCTATATTTTTTAATTTAGTTTCGTATAAAGCTTGAATCAATGAAGAAATCGGTATATAACATGCATGGCCAGCAAAGTTAGTATAGACGTTATAAGGCATTTCGTTAACATTACGGCCTATGGAAAATGATTTGGTTGTCTCTGACCTAGAAGGTGTAACTACAGTTAATCATTTTAGCAGGGAATCACTGGTGAACCGGGCTGAATAAAAGGTGTCACCTCATTGGTCATAACTATTGAAAATTAAAAAATAGCAAATTAAATCAATGTATGATTCCCTGCTGTGTGTAGAAATTGAGTTTTGAACATGATTTTGCCTTTTATGTAATCAATAGATCGATTTGAAAATATGTAAAAATTCTTGTCGGGATCCCGTCGGGGTTTGAAGCCAATCCCCATGGGTCCATTGGGCATGGAAAACATACATTATACCTATGTACAATCTTAAAAAATATTCCTTAAAAATCTAAAAGTGGATATCTTGACAAAATTCTTTCACTTGTAGGGTACCATGCATGAGTACCTCATATCTACAAAATGTCATGACAATCTGAAGAGTGGTTATAGAAAAGAAGCAGAAAATGTATGAAAATCACCCCCCCCCCTTCCTTTTTACATAAGAAAAAAATTCATAAAAAAATCAAAAAAATAAAATTTAAGCCTAAAATACATATCAAAGCATTAAGTAAGTTAAATATGATAAATATGCAGTAAATGAGTGTGTAAAATCATACACTTATTGAGTTATTTAAAGAAATAGTGCAAAAATGTGCATTTCTGACTAAGTCCGAAAAGACGTCAGAAACGCGTCAAAAATTTGACTTCGAAGTGGAACTGAAAATAACAACACTTCTTAAGACATCTCTCTAGATCATCCTAATGCTTTCGGTTTGTCGATACATGCTTCGGTTCTGAAGAAGAAGTTTGTCATAGGAGGGTACCCCCCGTGACCTACTATTGGCTGTGGTGGCGCCACCTGTTGACGGATCCGGACGAAAAACAACAACACTTGTAGGGGACCATAAATACTTCGTACCTACCAAGTTTCATCAAAATCCCTTCAGCCATTCTGGAGAAGAAGTTTAAAATGTGAAAAGTTTACGACGACGGACGACGGACGACGGACGACGACGACGACGACGGACGACGGACGACAGATGCAACACTATGACAATAGCTCACTTGAGCCGTTGGCTCAGGTGAGCTAAAAAGGAGAAATTTTGGAGTATTTGTGGATTCGAAAGGGTGTCCACCCCTCCCCCGTCCCCAACCCTTTTTTCTTTTTAAACCAGCGCATGAGCCCGATCAAGAAAAAGGGGGGGGGGCGCTAATATTTGTGATTTTCTCCAAATTGCACGTAGAATTTGGAGCCAATTGAAAACAATTTTATAATTATCCGGACCCCTCTCTCTGTCTGTAGATCCGTTACGGTGTTGAATACTAGTATATAAAATGAATCGAATGTATACAAAGTTCTTTAGAAATTTCTGTTGTCTGAAATGAAAGACTTTTGCACAAAGTGTTTAAAAGACACGAGGCAATGAGGCAATCTTATGCCATTTAGCCTTCAACTTGACAATTAACTTCCAAGTCGTTTAGCTTGATTTCAATGCACTAGTCTTGTGAAGTCTTTACAATTAATTTTGTTTTGTTTTGTTTTGTTGGCAAAGTTGCAAAATATCTACAATTTGACTGAATAAAAGACAGACAGACAGGCATACAGACAATCTGTCTGAGGCTCAAATAAACGTAAAATATATCCCTCTACAGCTACTTTAGATTGGAGTATTTGAGGAATTCATAGGAAAATAGGCTATTACATTTTAGAGAGGCACGGACGGAGAAAGTAAGGGATTTTCGAGTGTAATGCAATGCGTTTCCGCATTTTATCTGAAAAAGTGTTCTTTTTTTCAAAGTTTTTAGTGTATATCTTTTAACTCAAATTCAGAACAGAACGCGTTTCTGCATTTTATCTGAAAAAAGTGTTCTTTTTTCAAAGTTTTTAGTGTATATCTTTTAATTCAAATTTAGATAGTGGAACCCCCTCTCTCCTTGAAATATTATACAGATTAAAGACCTACACATGTTCCAGATTATCTAAGTATCATAAGCATTTGGAACTTAGCGAAAATCTGCTAGATCTAGTGCACATAATTCTTAGATTCCATAAAACCCTCTTAATTCTAGAATTCTTAAAGAAGGCATTCCGTCCGTCGCAATCTACATGTATCTACTATCGAAACATGGCGAAGGGTCATGCATATTCAACGAACCAATTAGGGATCAATATTATTGTACACAGAATGTTTTCTTTCTCAGAATTTATTTATTAGATCCATTAGATGGCGGTCCAGATCCTGTTTGAAAAAGGGGAGGGGGAGGTGGTTCTTGTCAATCCTAAAAGGAATAGGGTATAGAGAAGTCCAATCTTACCTTAAAAAAGTTTTGTTAGGTTTTTTTTATAGGGGGGGGGGGTATTACACTTTTCGTCTATACTGCACAATATGCATTTGACCAGAAATATTTTCTAGGGGGGTGTCAGGGTCCATCACGTGTTAGGATGGAGTTTCCAGCCTATTATTTTCAGAACATCATACATAAAAATGAAAAAAAAGGATAATTTTGGCAATCTCTGCATGGAAAGGGGATCCTTACAACCCCTCCCGCCGACCCAATCCCTTCCCTTCCGTGCTTGCTCATATATAAGATAAATGAAGATAAATGTATCAGTATGTTTTTCCTTACCTCTATGTACAACATTTGAAGGATTGATCGGAACAAAACAATGTCCTTGTATTGCACAGTTCAGATACAGCAATAAAAATAAATAAAAACGGTTTGGAACCCACATATTCGACCGATTGTTATTCCACATGGTGTAAATAAATAGTCTGATCTGCAAACATTTATGGTAGAGACATCACACAAATTTTGTAGTGTTTCTTATATTGTGACACAAACAACATAGGGATCACACAAGGGTGGATAATCAGGCCCTTATTTATTCCAGTTGAATAATTTTTCCATTTTTCACGGTTCCTGGATTTCTAAAAAAGGAAAGAAAAACAGATAAATCTGTAGGTCACGTTTCTTGTTTCAATTTCAACACTCCAATGACACCAATCTTTTATTTACTTTTTAAACCTTTAAATCATCGCTGAGTCGTAGCAGGATATTCAAGTATTTTGAAATACTTCTTTAATAAATAAAGCTCCACATGTACTGTGTTGTCGTCACCGTATGCTCGTGTTTTTCAATCACGGTTTACTAAAGGTATGAATAACGGTTTAAATGTATTGAATCGTATATAACTTCCGTAAACAAACCCGGTTTACTCAACATGCACATTTATGCATTTTAAATCAATATAGAGGACACAATAGATCTTATGATCAATACTAGTATAAATTGTTCACATCTAGCAGGTGTATCAAAATTCCTACCAATGCAACATTAATATTATGCTTGATGTCCCAGCTTGTTCTTTGCAGTCTATTATATTCATGGGGTGCCTGCAAAGCCCGGACCTAGAGGGGATTGGGGGGGGAGGGGTCAGAGTCTCTCCAGTGAATTTTGCAAATAAAAACTGATTTGTCCCGTTTTAGTGAAATGTTTCAAGCAGTAGTCAGCCCATCCCCATTACCCCCACCCCATCCCCATCCCCGACCCACACCTGCAAAATTCTAGATTCGGTCATGTCGGGAGGTGGAGATTAGTGGCGCCACCTACAACGAGTGTATAATATTGTTGTCCTTCATGCTCCAAATGTGTTACAGTGATGTTTAGCTCATGTGAGCTATTGTCATAGCGCGCCTTCCATCCGGAGTCCGACATAAACTTTTTACATTTTTGACTTCTCTTCTGCAACCGCTGCACATAATTTCACAAAACTTTACAGGAAGCAAGTACTCAGTGTCATAAACCATGTTTGTGTTTTTCGTGCCGATCAGTCAACAAATATTGCAGGTGAGGGCTCTTATTGGCTGACGTATTTTCGACTTTTCCTCTGCAATTTCTGCATAGAATTTCACGAAACTTTACAGGAAGCAAAAACTCAAGATTCTCTGCCAAGTTTGTGTTTTTTCTTGCCGAGCGGTCAACAAATATCGCTGCCGTTGGCACTAATTGGCTAACGCATATTTAACAACTTTAAAAATGCTGCACAGAATTTCCCAAAGCTTACAGAGTGATAGTATACTCAAGATCCTCCACCAAATTTTCCACAATCATTCTTTTATTTGCAACTCAGGTGAGCGATGTGGCCCACATTGGCCTCTTGTTTATCGTTGTCTAGTCTGTTTGTTTACTTGGTGGTCCAGTATGCCGTCCCCAAATTTATCTCGTCAGAGTGTGCTCCCTTGGGATCTCCTTATGTCATTTATTTGGGAAAATCAGATGAAAGAATACATTTGTATTCATGCAGACCTTTCACAAACAATTAATATAAAATCACTTGCGTCACCTGAAATCGAAGGTTTCCACATTTCAATATCTGTCAAATTAAACTTAGAGGCAGATCATTAAGTCCATTCATTGAAAATAAAACCTAAACATCCTGATTCCCGTTCTACGTCAAAATAGTATCTAGATTTACCCTGGTGTCCTATGATGATGCCCAACAAGAATTCCAATAAAATCTGTAAAGACCTATCAAACTTATCCCTAAAATTCATTTCAAAACTGTTCGTTTTTGTTTTGTTTTGGTTTGGTTTTTTTATTTTTCTTTTCTCGAATTTTGAATGTTTTACAGTTTTAATTTCGTATTGTAGATTTCAAATTTAAAGCATCTGTAGCCATATCCCTTCTTCCTTCCCTCATGTTCTATATAATCATGTTTTACTATGCTTAACAGGAAGCAGTGACACGTTGCAAAAATTGCCTTTTCATCATTCGCCTAAAAATTGTCCCCATTTCCGTTAAGGGGTTTTTGGAAGTCTGCTACGCCAATAGCAAATCGTGTCGTTATCCGGATTACGTGCACAAAACCCTACCATTTTTTCCGGTTACAAAGAGCTCACACAATAACCCCCTCATGCTACCAACATTTTCGCCGTTTCATTTGTTGTCTTTTGTGGTTATTTGACGATGATTCTTTTATTTTACGAGGAAGGAGGTATAGACAAAACAAAAGACAACATCTAGGGGGGGGGGGGGTTTAATCTATCTGATCCACAGAAACAAGAACAGAATATAAGCTATCCGATATAAATGAGGAAAAAGTAGGTGGCACCACATAAATAATAAAAGGAATCGGACTGGTGTTCGTCAAGTTCCCGAAACGTGCACCTCTGGGTCATGCTGCAAAATCTGGTCATAAATGTCTAAAATGATTACGAGGGTTAAGTTCCCGAAACGCGCATGTCTGGTCCATGCTGCCAAATCTGGTCTTAAACGATGCTATGAATTTGAAGACTTGTAACTTTTGATACTAAGTTTAGGAAGATCTTTTTCTCCTAGTCTTTTTTTTCCCCATCAAGTATTGGTGACAAATGTATTCCGTAAACAGTGTAGTACTCAATATTTTGGTTCAAAAAGATAAGAGACGATATTGTCGGTGAACGAATTCTGAGACAGTGTTCTTGTTGATATTTGGAGAAAGCAGGCATTACTTATCGATACACAAAATTACAACATAGATTATAACAGGTATGTTTATATACTGTACTTGATATATAACAATCTAGATTGTTTATTTCAAGATTTTAAATTTAATTATATTTATAAGGTAGAGCACCCTGTGTGCTCCGTTCTTTTGTGGTCCTAAGATTTTAGGGATAGTAGACTGTAGTTTTAAACAGGCACAATTAATGTTAAACTTTGTCCATTATTTCATAAAAAAATCCTAATTATGACTTCAATGTTTGTAGGCGCATTTCATCTTTGAACGATTTGAAATTTTGGCTTAGGAATCAGATCAATAAACACTTGAAATCTAGCATAAAGTTTTCAAGGATTCGAAGCAATCTTACTTTTATTGCATAAATATGAGGACTTCACTTTCCAGAGTTGTCGTTCGTACACCATCTTTTATATCTCTCTAAGGCCATACCAAATGAATCAGATGTTCTTTGGATTTCCCGTACCGTATTTTTTCAAAAAAAAAAAAATAATATTATTATAAAAATAAAATGCACGCACGCAGCACTGAATTTCTGGCACAAGACTTTTTTAGGGTCGGTTATGATTTCTGCAAATCTTAAAGCTTCTAGAAGTCTCAGATTGTGTGAATTTTGAAGAAAATGATACTTCTTGCGTCTGAAAAATTTGTGTTTGGAGCAAATTTGTTGTCCCATATACATGACACTGAAAGTCAAGGAGGGGGGAATGTTCGAAAATATTTTGCGTACTGCCATGTGCTAGGCTTCCTAGTCATCAGGTTCCTGTTGGGATTCCTTTTACAGCGTACGGAAAATATCAGAAATGTATTACTGGGGTAACCTATATCAAAAATAAAATTATTTCACTCGCTCGCACCTTAAAAACTTCCATACTTAAAAAAAAGAATTACATTTTCGCTCGCTCGCACCCTTTTTTTCACAAGAAAATCCGAAGAACATTTAATTATTTGGTATGGTCTAATGTCATCAAAATATTCAAAGGTTACCTTGTTCAGTATCCTAATGACTACATGTTAGAAAGATATTCATTGTAGGTAGCGCTGTCAAAAACGCGCTGTATTATAAATACAACATTAAGAAGCTCAAAATTAAGGGTGTCGCAAAACGACCCCGGTATCAGAAATGGTATAAAAAAGCCACATTCATTGTAAGTGGTGCTACGTTGAATAAATAAATGAAGAAAGAGATGACAAATATGGACAACGACCATACCCCCGCACACAGCACAAAATCGATAATTCAGAAAATCAGAAACCGAAGGCATACAAAATCAGGATAAAACAGGAACCAAAGCAAACAAACAAAAACCTCCACCACATGAAAAGAAGCGGACTCCCAATATATGAGTGAGATCATACACAGTGTGATAATAGTTTCAAAAATGCAATTCCATTGATAAGTGGAGTTTCTTATGTAAGAAAATAAGCTCCCGTGGGAATTAACCACTATGATAAAGATATTAACTATGATCGAACTAGTAGTACAGAAAAAGTTTGATAGACCTCTGAGATATGTGGCACTTGTGATTTTTTGGGGGGATGAAGATTCCTTTTCTTTGCAAAAATCATGAAAAACTGGAAATAATTTATAACTTTGGCATAAAACTGATATAAAGAATGTTAATGTAGTTAATTTCTTATGTTTTTTCGAATGAAATGAGTTTCCAATTTCCAATTCATTTATCAAAAGTGTTTTAGTGCCCTTTTCGACGCAAAAATTATGAATTATAACTTGAGCATAGATTAACTGTTTAAGCAGATATAAAAAAAAAATACACTACATGTACGTAACTTACAATGGATCTGATACCGGGGCCAGTGTGCGAACCCCCCCCCTCCCCCCATACGTTGCTGTCAATTCTAGAGATTGTTCATGAGATTAGGTTTCCTTCGTGTTTCTGTGGAGCGGTGTCATTGTCTCCGTCTGTTTGTACAAGTTTTCTTTTCACGTGTGAAGGTTCTTTTTTTTTTTTTTTGTATTTTTTTAATTTCCCGTGAGATTATTCTGTTTTTGTTTGATGAGGAATTTGTAAGCTATTTGATTGCGATTTTAGGAATCTGATTTTGGGTTTTAGCATTCATTCACACTGATTGGAGAGACCCATTCGGATCACCTCGCCATTTATTTGTAACTGCACAAAAAGACGCGGACGCCAATGGTTGAGTGATTTACATCCAATCGATGCAAAAGTAAACATTCACTTTTTCAACATTCAAAATTCTGCAACTTGAGTGAGTAATGATGTGAATAATATATTTGTCAATGGGGATCCAGTGTTCGATCTTGAATAATCCACAAATAAGTACCTATCAGTCACTCAGTCTCAAAGTCGAGAAGCCAGGCAAAACCATTAGAATTTCCATTGGAACAACCGCGAACCCCGAAATGAACAATATTCCGAAGTGAGACCAGGTGCCCGGGGAGAGTCAGCGTCTCCTGGTTGCACGTCGCAACAACTCCATAAAATTTGTCAAAGTCGGTTATTGTCTCGATGTACATATTGATGTACATATATATCAGGTAAATATGTCGTGTTTGACAATGGTGACAGCCACATGATCGCAATTCAGAATATCACTGATCATTATGGAAAGGGAGACATGATATGTATTTATCATATTCCCATAGCGATCGAAGAACTTTCTGAATGATGATTTCAGCCGTTGTGTAATACATTTTAAACCCTGAGGAAGTAGCTTTCTTTAAAGCAGTCTGGCTACAACGATGAAATCTTCATATTTTGAACATGCCCTAGCGTACCGCATTCGCTGAAAGATTAAAACAAAATCTAACAGACCAACGGGAAACTATTTTTGAAATGGCACCCTCTGACGTCAGAGTATATTTTAGAAGACAAAGGTCGAGGCTGATCCCCATGTATGTGGAGAGGCCTACAGACAAAAAATATCGGCTTACAAGGACAAGATGTCTCACAAACACATCTTGTTTATTGTTGTTATTTTAGGATGAAGTTGACAACATTTTACTCCATTATCCTGAGCTTTTTGTTCTTTCTTCATACCAATCCTGCATTGGACACGTGTTTCAGGAGGATCATTAATGACGTCAACTTAATGACCGACGAGCATGCGCAATCAACTAAAATAAACGATGGAAAAATCATTCGAGCGGTGCTGACTCGGATGAACGTCCATCAGAGGTTAACGTCGGTGCTGCGTCGTGGCTGTTCCGCAGGTATTCAACCAAGGAAACGTACATTTGAGGAGGTATTGAAACAAACTTCATCATCATTATCATCATTGTCGTCGTCGTCGTCGTCGTCGTCATCACAATCGTCATAATCATCCTTCAACTGAAATTGAAACTATCAACAATTTGATGCTCTAAGTTAAACGATTTTGAATATTTTTCTTAAAAACATCATTAATACAATGATCTCTGAAAAGAAAAGAAATTAAAGAAAAGAACTTTATTCCTTAATTATCCTAAAGAATATTTGTCTAAATGAAATAAAAATTGAAGAAGTACCCATCAGTTATTCAGTCTCAAAGTCGTGAAGGTCAGGCAAAATCAATTTTCAATGGAACAGTTGAGAACTAAAAGAAGTACAATAAAAGATATTCTATAGTATTCTAGGGAATTTACCAGCTTTGCAAGGAACCATGTACAAGAAACATTACCCCCAGAAAGAAGACTTCTCAAAGTCAGCAGGTTTGCCATAATCTTTGCTCTCCATTTTGAGGCGATAGTTTGTAAGAAACTTCGTCTGGAAATGCTGAGACCGGAAAGTTTCAACATGTCCGCCGAATTTCAATTGCTGTCAAGACATTACAAACGAGATGTGGCGTATGGAGGGAAATACGACCAAGCTATCACCAAAAGCAACAAATTTCAAGTAGGTTTTAGGCAAACAATTCCACTCAACATATTTTGGTTTTTACTTTTTAATCATTTATTGCTGCCTACCTTTAAGGAGGTTACAGAGGTTTGCCTGTTAATGATGGGATAATAACGTTCAGCTATATTGTGCTTTTTTTTCTGTTCCCTGTTTTGTTCCTCTCGTTATTTTTGTGGAGTTTGTGAACGAAAGCAAAAGTGAGAGTTACTATTTTAGAATAATTTTTATTATTATCGTGTAGTTTCTTTTGCTTATTGTTGTTAAAAGATTTAGAACTTTTCGTGCCCTGAAATATAGACGACTTGATTGTACGTCAAAAACCTTTCGACTGTCTACTGTATTATATTGCTACAACTGAACGACACATTTATGGAAAAGCTCTTCGCCTTTCATTCAACTCTACCGCTTTCGTTACATACTAGTATACCACTATCTGTACATAAACATACATGGACAGATTAAGGCAGAATAAATATGTAGAAGACAATTTACTAAACTTTCAATTTTTCATCTCCAAGTAATATGTTGGCTTTTGTTTTTACTCTCCTTATTTAAAACGAATTTAAAGAGCAAATTCTTATCGTCTTTATTCTTATCATCGGACATGATTTTTGATACTTACAATATTAATTTGTCTGCAAAGGTAATTTTTATAAAGCTGATCGGTTTTGTATGCACGTTCGTCTCTTTCTGTCTTTCATATGTCGGCAAATGTTTTCACATTATGATGTTTAACTGATCTATTCTGAATACCGGTATATTTTTCCACGAACATTTCACTCAAGTGGTTCACCACATACTCCGATGTTTGATCTTTGTTGTGGCTTTGTTGTCTAATGTTGTGCTTACGCAGCCAATTGTGCCTCACATGAAATTCATATGAAATGAGCATCAAATTAATTTCAAATAAAGCTCATATGAAATTCATATAAATTTCACGTAAGATTTACGTGAAAAATATATTTTACATATATTTCACATAAATTCTCTTCACATGAATTTCACATGAATTTTTCTTTGACACCTTCATGCTTAATTTGACTCACATAAACTTCATGTCAGAAACTTTATGTGAATTTCATGTAAACAGTGCCATGTAAATCTCATTTCCGTGCTCGCTTCACATAAATTTCATATGAATTTTTATGTAAAATTCATATAAATTTCACATGTAATTCATTTGAGGCACAATTGGCTGTGTATCCACTCCGTGTTTCCGTGTTTCGGTGACAGTTTTGCTGTGAGTGCTGCTACCGAGTTATGTAAGAGATACTCTTCATTCTTTTTAAAATTACAGTGCATCCATTTACAAGATGTGGACGATATTGTTAACCAAATAATGGAAGAAGGTGGGGAAACCAACACAAAGCACCATGGAAAACGAAGCTTGGGAAACGGAACAAAACACAACACTTTCTGGACCTCTGTGGAATTCCTGCAGAGACTTTTTAAAAATCACAACTTCATTCATCATCTTGAAGAAATAAGAAAAGACGAAGAAAATTTGAACAACAGTAAACATGAACCTAATAATGTTGACACAACCGAACAGAGGTATGTGTCTGAAGACAGTGAGTCAAAATCTCGCATTCATAATCGTGTTACACTTAAAATCCATAAAGAACAACACGTGACAATATTTAATAGTCATTCCACTACACAACAGCCACATAAAACTGACACTTCAAAACATGGAAATAGAGATAAAGAGCACCATGCACATACGCATGATTCGACATCAACGACAGAAAATCATTCTAGTCTCAAAAACAAAGAAACGCATCGTCATCGACTTAAAGCGACACCTGAATATATGGATGTTTCTAAAGAGAACAAATCAACACGTCATCCAAGACACACCACATTGTCGTTAGATGAAAGTAACGACACAGGAAATACTGGGAAACCAACGCATCGCCACCGTAAGCAAACTATACCAGTACATCATCATCAAAAACTCAAAGCCACCACCACCAAACATGAGAATAAGACAACTGAAGGGTTGACTCCTCGTTACAAACCATCGAAAATTATACAAGGCAATCACAGACTTCTTCGACCACATACAGAATGGCTGACTGTGCAATCTGAGGCGTTTTCAGTCGTGATGGTGGATGCCATTCTCAGAGGTAAATATCATTAGGTGCAATAAACATCAAAGAAGTACCTATCAGTTATTCAGTCTCAAAGTCGAGAAGGAAAGGCAAAATCATTATAATTTCCATTGGAACAGTTGCGAAACTCGGAATGAACAACATTCCGAAGTAAAACTGAAAGGTAACAATACATTTAACAAAGATGGCAAGTTGTGATATATTCATAGAATATATCACTACTTTGCGACTAAGACAGGGGAATCTCTTCCGAGTGAAAAAGATTTGCAATCCGCGACGAGGCTTGCCGAGTCGTGAATGTAGCAAATCTTTTGCACGAGGATGAGATTCCCCTGTCTTATTCGCAAAGTCTTGATAGATTATATTTCTCTCTCAACTCCTTCATTTATACATGTATACATGTACATGATAACGTGGCAGTGGACATTTATCATCACTAAAATGATTTTTAAAACCAGAATCGATACAAAATGTGCACAAATCTATCGATGGCGAGATGTTTCATTCTATGACGCCATAATAAGTGTCACGTGGAGTGTGAGACGAATTGGTTCTACTGAGTGAGTTATAAAAATTTACACGAGTGACGGAAATTTCATCTTTTCCCTCGTTCCGCTACGCTTCACTCGGGAAAAGATGATAAAAATCCGTCATGAGTGTAATTTTATATGTCTCACTCAGTAGAAAGTGAAAGAATCTATTTTTTCCTCAATGAAACATAAGGAAATAGTGCATTCAAACATCTAACGCCAAGATTTCTGACGACGTAACTGTGACGTCACAATTCTCTTTTATCATTGGTCATATTGGAGCCTTAGAGACAACTTACTTGTCTCACATAGGCTGTCTCACAGGGTATGAACAAAAGTGGAGAAGAAAATGAAATCTCAAACTGTCCCGTCTACGTTTTTTTTTGTCTCAAGGCGAAAGTGAGTGAGAAAGATTCAATAACTTATTCTGTGACTCCCCTTTTGACTTTGAGTACCAGGCCAAGTACAAGTAGTGGAGAGTGTCGAACTTAAAACTGGCTGGAAGTACAAATTATTTATTATCCGAAACATGCATGTCTGGAACAGAGTATTTGAGTACGCCTTTACCAGAAGGTTGCCCTCCGGCTGCCATGCAGAGTTATGACACTTTGATTTTTCTGTACATCTTTAAAATACCTTTATAACTTGTTGTTACTTTTTTCAGGTTATATAATTCAGCGCGAGGACCTGCCTTGTCCAGTTGACGTCATAAATGAGCTAAGCGTTCATTTAAGCCATCGTGCTCACACAACTTACGTTTACGTTAAAGGTAAGGAAATGGTAAATTTGAAATCATATTAAGGAGGATGGACACAACGTTGATAACATTATATCAAATTTTGTTAATTGTGAAAATAAGCATGAGCGTAACGTTGAAATAGTTTATAGTACATATATTCGGTGTTTCTAGGGCCTCTACGTTTCGCGGTCTTGTTTGTGTGATGTCATCTTACAGTGAGGAGGTTGTTTTACACCACAATTGTACGTTCTTCGATACCTCTAGGTAATTGGAGAAGTGAGAGGGTTGTGCGCACGTAATCCAGGATAACCACACCATTTGCTACTTGCACGACAAATGGCCGTCCAAAGTCGGCACCGGTTGCCCATTGGTCTCGTCGGTTTATGTGTAGTCTTTTGTGGTTGATATTTACGTCTCTTGTGTCTCTTTTCCGTCTCGTGCTGTACTCGTCTTTTGTGTTTTTGCATCGGGTGTTTTGCTGTTGATGCTGCAACGGGGTCATGTTGGAGATCTCCTCCCTTCTTATATATTAGGTGTAAGATTAAGCTAAGATGCTGCAGTGTTTAACTGTGAAAAATTGTAACGGAATTCACTCAAAATATAACACCAGGATCAAATCCGCGGTATACATTCTGACGCCTGGTTGGAAATTTTGTATATCATTGATCCTACTTAGCTTGTTTATTATATCACTATAAAAACAACTTGTGAAATTCCCAATGTAATGTACTCTTCTTCATATAGAGGACCGAATTTCAAAAGAAAGCTAAGAGTTATCTTTGTATTATCTCCAGCACCACTGGGGAGACATTTTATAAAGTTGTTGAAATGCGTAAATGGTACACTTGGTACACTGAAATAATTGCTAAATAACATATATCTAATTTTTGTAATATAACATTTCAGTGAATCAATTTTTATCTGTATCAACAGATATACGTGGGTCTTCTTGCATCATATCCCAACCATCCTTCTTCGTCTTTTGGTACATTTTTTGGCAATAACATTCATAATTTGGCCATTGTTTAGATTGACGATCACTGACGAGGGTTAAGTACCTGAAACGTGCATGTCTGGTCCATTCTGCAAATTTATCTGTGCTTAAATGATGCTATTGAATTTGAAGATGTTTACCATTTATTGAATTATACAGATATTAAGAATAAACTGAAGATGGGTGCCCAAGGCAAATTAAAGGACGTACATCACACAGAAGAACATACCCATCAACATAGAAGTATCGATAAATTTAGAGAAATAAGAACAGCAAGTCATACTCCAAGGGACGCTTGTTCAACACATCTTGTACATTCCTTCAATATTTCAAAACCCTCAGTTGACCTTAATGTACACAATAAACATGGTGGACAAGGCTTTACAGTTAAGTTTCCGTCTTACAATTCATGTTTTCCTTCTCTCTCGTTATTCGGTCTGAAAAAAAGGTATAAAGTCTTAATATGTTAAATTAGTGATGAATTCATTATCTATAAGTAGCAAGTATTGATTTTCAACAAAGCACTTATGTAATTATTATAGAAATAAACAGTTACACAATTCTGTTGATACATAACTTGTCAACGTCAAACGAGAATAGAGAGACATCGTAATCTAAATGCAAAAAAGAAACACTGTTCTACAACGAGAAGAGACATACCCCTATGCGCTTCTAAAAGTACTTTTTTCCATCTTTGGCGTTTCGGAGATGGAAATACAAAGGCAGCAACTGTCGAGAATAAACAACGAGGACACAATATTCTCTAACCGTGCTCTGTAACTTAATTTGAGTTTTAGGATTTGATATTTCTGCCGAATTGAAGCGAAGGATGTTGCATGCAAGCAGGAGATGCTGACTCTTCCTGAGCACCTGGTATCACTCCTAATTTGGAGTTCACTCTTTTCATGTGGTGGAGGCTTTTGTTTGTTTGCTTTGGATCCTGTTTTATCCTGATTTCGTATGCATTCGGTTTGTGATTTCCTGAATTATCGATTTTGAACTGTGTGTTGGGACAGTCATGGTCATTCCCCATATTTGCCATTATTAAGGAATATTATTATCCGAAATGACATCTTAGACTTGCAAGATAATAGAATTATGGTATTGTAGAGTACATTTTCCATCAGATTGAAATTTTATATGAGAGTCAAGAGGTCTGACTACCGTCTTCTGAAACAGTGTTTTTTCGCTCTTTACCTATTGTGCCGGTTGCAAATTGCTCTTGTTTGTTTATATCTAGTATTTTGTGTTCAGTGGATTAATGTCGTATTTGTTGTTCATTGTCTATTTTGTGTCTCTTGATGTGTATGCCTTTTCTGTGTTTTCACATGGGGTGTTTTGGTGTTTTGCTGTGGATGCTGCAACCGAGTCTTGGAGATCCCCTCCTTTGTTTCCTTTTTCTTCCGACTCATAAGTGTGTGTTCCGCTGTGGCCACTGCTACCTCATCATCTTTATATCTGTTCTTTATCAATACAACAATACCTATTCTGTTTGGAACTGTGTCCTCTTAATCAGCTTTCTTTTTTCTTTCTTTTAGAATTACACAATGAAGAATATTTTGAAAATATTCTTCAGTACGGAACGAAAGAAGATTATATCACATGCAGAATTATTGGATATCTGCCCAGCTTTAATGATGAATATCTTTACGTCTTCTTCATCAAACACCCATCTTCATAAGGACTTAGAGAAACCAACGGAATTCAATGCTGAAAGTAAGGAATATAACACTTCAATTCAATTTGAAGACGTGTACATTTATACCACTTGGTGAGTGTAACTGCTGGTGGACCAGGAGTCCCCGAGGGCACATGTAGCCAAGTTCGATCAATTTCGGTTGATCGTTTCTTCAACGCAATCTAAATTTCTGTTATCAAAATTTCTTGAAATTTCTAAAAAGTGGGTCCTGTAGCATCATATCCCACCCATCCTGCTACGTCTTTCGGTACCCTTTTTCGACATAGTAACTTTCATAATTTTTAGCATAATACATTGTTTAGATTTAGGATTTAGGATCACTGATGAGGGTTAAGTACCCGAAACGTGCATGTCTGGTCCACATTGCCAATTTATTTGTTCTTAAATGATGCTATTCAATTTGAAGACGTTTAAATTTATACCACTTGGTGAGTGTCACTGCTGGTGGACCAGGAGTCACCGAGGGCACATGTAGCCAAGTTCGATCAATTTCGGTTGATCGTTTCTTCAACGCAATCTAAATTTCTGTTATCAAAATTTCTTGAAATGTCTAAAAAGTGGGTCCTGTAGCATCATATCCCACCCATCCTGCTACGTCTTTCGGTACCCTTTTTCGACATAGTAACTTTCATACTTTTTAGCATAATACATTGGTCATTTCGTTCTAAAATATCATCAAAATAAAGAAAGTTGACCATCCCTCTAACGCTGTTGTGGATACAGATATTGTAGAAACTATGCTACTGATTTGACCCCAGAGGAATGTAAGAGTCGCGCACTCTTTCCAAATTAATGATGAGGATTTACTATCCAAAATGCGTGTCTGGTTAGGAGTTGGGAGACTTCATATTTGTATATTCCTTGAGCTGTCTTTCTGATAGTCTTATGCTGATTCTCTGGTATAAAATTAAAGAAACGTTTACAATTTCGCTCTTCATATGTTTATTCATTTCTATTTTGCGGTTTTGTAATGCTGCACTTTATTGTTTATTTATCTCTCTAATGCTCGTTGGTCAAAGATTTTATTTCATTAGGCTACTGAATCTACCCTACTGCAAATTGTGAACGAAGAACATGTAGATATACAAAACTAAAACTTCAAACTACAGGGTGCTCCTAATTTTTTGGAATTTTTTTTTTTTTGGAATTTGGCTGCGTCTGAAAATCACTTTTGACTTGAAGTGCCACTGATGATGAACTATACGAACAGCGTATCTGGTGCTTTGAAAGAAGGGAGGGGATCTCCAACAAGACCCTGTTGCAGCATCAACAGCAAAACAGCAAAACACCCGATGCAAAAACACAGAAGACGAGCATAGTATGAGATGAAAAAGAGACATACGACATGTAAACATCAAACACAAAAGACTACACATAAACCGACGAGACCAATGGGCAATCTGTGCCGACTTTGGACGGCCATTTGCCACGCGAGTAGCAAATGGTGTGGTTTTGAAATTTGTTTGAAATTTTGCTCATGAAGGTAAGGCCATTTCTTGTTTTTATTCTGTTTTGTGTCGTTTTGAAAATGGAAAAAAATACACCAGCCAACCAGGTAGAAAAACAAGCAAGGATATAAAACAAAGTTACATTTTCACAATATGCGACGTACTAAGTACTATATGAAATCTGACAGAAAAATATTTCATTTGATTTTGAAGGTCAATAAAAGAATGATGCATTAAATCTTTTAAGTACTTTAGCATTTTTACATGAATTTTAAAAATACGATTTCTCTTTAACTTTTGTAGAAAACATTTAGTTTTGAAAAGATTTTAAAATTTTAATTTTGTTTTGGGCTCAAAACCTACCAGCATGAAGACGCAAATCGGAAAATAACAAAGAAATTGCCTCATGAGTTGGAACATTTCTTTTTCTTACCATACAGATAATTCTATATCAAGTAAATTTTCATAGAGATTCGTAAATGAAATGTGTGACAAGAGCTTCTTCCTTACTCTTAAAAGAAGCTTAACATCCCAACCATACTGAATGCTGGTTGACCAGGAATCCCAAAGGGTACAAGTAGACAATGACGAATATGAACAATGACCAGTACATAGTACAAAATCGATAATTCAGAAAATCATCAAAAAAGGCATTCAAAATCAGGATAAAACAAGGACATACGGGTGTTGCATGCAAGAAGGAGATGCTGATTCTTCCTGGGCACCTGGTCTCACTCATAATTGGCAGTTCACTTCTTTTATGTGGTGGAGGTTTTTGTTTGTTTCTTTTGGTTCCTGTATGCCTTCGGTTTGTGATATCCTGAATTATCGATTTGTACTGTGTATTGGGTTGTCCATATTTGTCATTTGAAGACGTGTAACATTATTGTACTTTAGTACTGTATCACTAAATTTTAACGATTATCACACTTTGCGATTCAAGAGAAGTATATTCCTTTTTCTTGACCACAAAATTACAAAGATCTCAAAAATGCACTTGTAATTGTACTGTACTTGATAGCTAAAAGCAGTCTTTTTTGGAAAACTTTATTTAAAAAAAGAATGAATATACGTGCTCTGAAACAACTTAATCATTTTTAGTCTCTATCTCGTGGGTATCGAAAACTTCAGTAGGTGGCACAAATGTCAGCTTTTACAGAGTTGAAGCTTGTTGATGCTGTATGACAAATTTGAAGAAAAGGAGAAAAAATGATCTCCAGCATGACCACCCTGCACTCACCCAGCGAAACAAACCCATAAGAAAGTGACACATAAATGACATCATATAAAACCACACATTGCAAAAAGAGATAACAATATTCACTAGAACATTAAACAAAATAATCGAAACAGACAGACAGAAAAACCAAACATTAATAACAACACATAAAAGGTAGGGACCAATGTTCGACCGCCGCCGACTGTTGACGGTCATCTGCTATTAGCAAAAGGTGTGGTTATCCGGGTTACGTGCGCACAACCCTTATTTTATGTAAACATTCTTGTCAAAAGGAAAGCCAATAAATTTATCTAAATACAATAAAAATAATGCATATGTTACTATGTTTGATGCTGTTTATCGTATAACCAGAAAATTTAGCGAGATACTAATTTTCGCTATATTCGCGAGTGATTTGGAATCGCGAAGATACAAAACATATGAAGTCATATGTACATATTTGTTTGTAATTTCGGAACTGCGAAAAATTGCATTCGCGTAAATGAAAACATCGCGAAATTGATACTCGCGAAATATTTTGGTTATACGGTTATTCTCACAAAATCTCTGGAAAAAAATTCATTTGTTAATTCATAAGAAAAATGAGATTTAATAGAATAATTCTGTATTTCAAATTCAATTTAAGAACAAAGAATCTAGTAAGTTAAGAATTATTGTTTCTTAATTTTTCTTTATTAATTATTAGTTTTTTTTAAAAAATTGTATGATTGCTTTAGACCAAATTCAAGTATGTATGAAGACTAAGACACTCAAGATAGTATACAAAAATCCAGACTGAATAAAAACAAACCAATTATTATATATACAAAATAATTGGAAAGGAGGGGATATTCAACCAGACTCGTTGACTAGATGTCTATTGATCATCTATAATGGTTATCTTGCAAGAGGTTAAGAGCAAAGTCATTAAATCTTTTAGTTAATAAACAAAACTCTCTATTTTTTCAATTCGTTGCTAAATGACCTATATTCATCTTCAAAGTAACCAGTATTTCAATATCGTAATATTTCTAATTGATTTGATTGAAATCGGACAAATTAACAAACATATTAACGAGAAATATTTCACTACTGATTTGTATTTAATTTGAATAAATATCTAGGATTAGAATTCAAAATATAAATCTTAAATGAGGATCGTACTAAAAAATGTTGAATGAAATAATACGGAAGTGTTCCAACTCTATACCTTCATGAATAAAATTTCATACCAATTTTTCCTGCACCAGACATTAAAATCTCATCAGTGATGCTTCCACCGGAGCCACCAAAATTCATTTCAGTAGCGCCCTCCTTTATGTTTTGAATTTAGAGATTTGGACAATTTTCATGTAGGGTCGATTAAGTAGCATAACCAAAATTTTTAAAATGTGCAATGGTTCAATTTATAATAGAAGCATGTCGATAAATAGCCCCTCCCCCAATTAACATAAAAATGAATATTAAAATAATCAAATATCCACACATCAGACTTTCCTATTGAGATTCTATAAAGAGGGAAAGATGAGAAGATCTGATTGGTCAATGAGATCACCTCCTTTGTCCTTTATGTTATTGACCCAAATTTTGATCAGGCAACAACAGCCATTGGTCAAATATCAACGGAAATTCGGTCATAATTAGTAACGTATTATGCATAAAAAAAACCTGTGAACCAAGACAAAAATATGCTATCATGGTAAAGAAAAATATGATCCCCCTACCCAGATTACAAGAGGTTTTACTTGTTTCTAATCATCCCGTTGAAAAATCATGTCTAGCACATTCACAATATGTTATGGGAACTACTCTTTGTTTTTAGATAATAATACGATCATTTAAAATTTAAATGAACTTTAAGCTTCATTTTGGGTCCTACCTACTTAGATACTATAACTTGCATCATATATCTAACATGATTCATGAGATATTTTTATATATGAAAAAGCTCGGTACCACTTTTTAAGCGCCACCCACAATGCATCGCGTACTTGAACTATAGATTCTGGAGATTGTTTATAACATTAATTTGTCCTTCGTGTTTCTATGAAGCTAAGGCATTACAAAATATAAAAAACACATTATCATTATGACGCATTTTTTATTCTTTTTTTACCAGAGTATGGCATAGCAACATTATGTGTTTTCATCATAAGCGCTTGTTCACTTCTCGGAGCAATTCTCGTCAAAATCTCGCACACCAAATTGAAGCAGTACACCCTGGCGTCCATGATAGCACTCTCCATAAGCTGTCTGTTAGGCGATGCCTTTGTACATCTACTTCCTTTCGTAAGTGACATTTTCATATTTGTTACACATTTCTTATAATGCAAATCTCAAATACAAAAAAATGATAGTATTTTACAGAAATAAAGGAGAGATTTTCAACAATAAACTCTATAACTGTTTTTAAGAGGATCGGCGACAAACTCCTTTGCAACACAAAAGCGTAACACTCAAAATCATGACCCAGGTTCATGCACATTTTGGTTGGTTGTACATCTGGCAAATGAAAAATACACCGATAATTATATCAACATACATAAATTTTCCATGCATAAAAATCTTAGAATGGAAGGGTTGTGCGCACGTAATCCGGATAAACACATTTCACTATAATCTTAAGGATTGCCATCTAAATAGGTGTTGGGTGCATTTTGGTTTTCCTTAGTTTGTATCTATTCAATAGACTAGTGTTGTACGTTTTGGTGTCTGCAATTGGGGGGTTAAGGTCCTTTCCATTTGGATGTTGTTATGAGTCATGAGCCTTTTGTTTGTTGGAATTGTTACGTGCAGCTCAGACCTTCTGGGGATATTTTCCAAATTCCCCCACAGGAAGAAAAATAGAATAAGGAAAATGAATTAAGTAAACTGTAGGCCTTTTTACCATAAGTCCAAACATCTTATTATGTTCCAAATGGGTTGTAAGCCATCTATCATAAAAGAGAATTCTAATTCTGTTCCATTCAGGCTTTGGGTATTCATGATCACATCGACCATTCGGATGGTCTCCAGATTCCAACTCACGTGACCAAGCTCCTCGGACTTCTTGCATTCTTTTATGTATTTATATTGACGGAACTAATCGTATCTAAATGCGACCTTCACAGTCATCATGAGAAAAGGGAGGTAAGAACAAACGTATAATCAAACAAAACTTGAAAGCTTTTACAATCTTTCTCATTTATCAATTTGACATCATATTAATTTGCTATTTTGGAAACTTGTCATTTTATCCTAAAATTTCATCGAAATTAAAGGATGTGTAAATCTTATCATCATTCCTCCAATGCTCCTTGGTCATAGAACTTATTTAGTTATGCAACTGAATCGGCCCTGCAGGAAATTTGGATCTGCGCACTTTTTACAAAATAGATGCCCAAAATTCAAAATTATTACTATAGGCGTTTTATCAAAAGTCAGTAAAAAGTAGAAGGCGCTTCTCAGTTTATGAAAAGGCAGTTTTAAGTAGATGGCGCTCCTCAATTTTATCAAAAGTCAGTTTAAAGTAGAGGGCGCTTCTCAAATTATTTTAGCTTGTCTGAAAATTACTTTGGCTTGAAGTATCACTAATGACGATTTACTATCCGGAACACAAGTCTGATGAATCAAACGAGGTTTGAAATTTAGTTAAAAAAAAGTCACGAGTTGGAACACTTTTTTTTCTACCAAGATTATAAACACTGTGGGGTATCACGTGATACACAAATGATATGTTCCATGGGAATCCCCTTTGATTAAACCAAGTAAATACTGTCTAAATCTACTTTATATGAATTTATTTTAGGCCTATCATATGGTCATTATTATTTATCATATGATGGTAATTTATTCTGGTCAAGAATAGACGTATATTTGGAGAACACTTAAACAGAAAATTTCGTATCTGTCCGTGCACCATATCATAACATGTGGTGAGCAATGAAAAAATTCTGTTTAAGTGATCTCCGAATACATGTCTATTCTTGACCAGAGTAGATAACCATCATATCGTTGATGATAATGGCCATATGATAGGCCTAAATAAAATCATATAAAGAAGATTTAAACAGTATTTACTTAGTTTAATCAAAGGGGATTCCCGTGGAACATATCATTTGCGTATCACGTGATACGCCACAGTGATAAAGAATCATATGATACCAAACTGGTGAATTTGAAGTTGTTGTTGTGGTAGAACACTAAGTGCAGTGATTAGTAGTTTTCAATTGACCCTTCCGAACGCGGGAAAAATTTGAGAAATTCCATGACGTCACAATGCAATTTCGATGTTTGACCGAGGTTCGAAGCTTGTTTGTCCGAGGTAAACACATGGTAAAAGCATTGTGACGTCACGAAATTTTGCATTTTTTTCCCGCAATCGGAAGGGTCAATTCGGACTTATTTATAGTAGAATAGAAATTTACCGTACATTTGGCAATCATTACCTAAAATCAGAATCCAAAATTTATACCAACGAAGAAGTACATGTACCAATTATCAGGAATCAAAGATCCAAGAAAAAAATGGAAAAATAGAGATTGAGGCATCTTAATTGTAAAATATAAACAGAACTTTCTGATAAGAAAAGAAAAAAAAGCGGATAAAGAGACAGAGACAATAGCATGGCACCATAGAAAGACAAAGGAAACACTATGTAGCATTCGCTGCATTAATAAATTTAGTAGGAACGTATGTATTCATCGAAGATATACATATTCATGAGCCGTCTTTCGAAATTTCCTGTCTAGAGAGGAACTCTCCAGCAAGAGAGTTGGATATTTCATTTCTCTTATTCAAAAATGACATGAAGCATGTTACATATACCCATCAATATATAGCATGTACCAATACTTTGTTTTGTACATTATTGTCTGAAGAGGCTATTGATACAGCCGAAACACGTGTAGCAATAAAAATGTGAATATAATAATAATTATATCGTTTCTGTGGTACTTTAACATTTTTTGATTATTATTATTCTTTACGTTGAATTCTTTTGAATCATTTTTGGATAATTAAGTAGTTTTACAATAGAAACTTAGAGCTTATTCATATTTTTCTAGCTGTATTTTATAAAAGCAAAGGGATCATACTAAGGTTCTGAAATTAGAATTTATGGTCAGAAAACTGCCACAATTCATTGTCGATTTCTGAAGATTGCACTTTCCTAACCGACGGGTTACCTGAGATAAAGAAGATTCTGACGACAAATATCTCAACAGCACTCGCAATTGAGCATCAAATTGAGCATCGAATTCAACAGATTACAAATCAGTGCTGGAATTGTGAGAAACATTCCCAATAGCATCAATACCAACCAACATGCGGTAGTGATTAAAATATTAATAATAAAATTAAATCAAATTAATGAGACTACGCACAAATATCACATGATGAAAAAAAGAATCAAAGACAAAAATCTTTGTGTCTTCGGATTTATTTGAGTGGTACTACCTATGATAATTACATTTTCTTACGTTGGACTGTGTGAAAGTCAGTGTTTGAGATGGTGTTGTCCTTCGTGTTTCTATGGTGTGACGTTATTGTATGTGTGTCCGCTTTTTTTCTTCTTGTTAATGAATGTTCGGCTGTTTTCACTGATCATATCAAACTTCAGAATTTGTTTTCAAGAGTTAAAATGTTTTTAACTTTCATTTACTAATCTTCTCCTTCTCTTTGTTTGTTTGATATTTTTTCAAAAATTTGTTTACACTTTTCGATCGTGATTTTGGGTATGGGTTTGACTTTGATGCACTGATACATTGTATATCGTGAGAAATTCACGATTCACTGATAAATTGTATGTGGTGAGAATTTCACGATTCACTGATAAATGGAATATGGTAAGAATTTCAGAATCCAATATTTTCATTTATATTTGTATATTGCCTCATCAGTGATGCTAGAGATGTAAATTAAACATATGAAAATAAATAAATAAATAAATAAGGAGAGGGAGATTAAACATCCCTTGTATATTGAACTAAAAGCAATTCTGGCCACAGTTTCTGAATGATTGAGGTTGAATTGCATAAACATATTCTTATGAGTCTATGATTTTCTTCCTTTGTGTAAGTACATGTATATGCATGTTTTCTCCTAGGAATACACATCAGCACGTCTGCAATATTCTTTATAGTTATGTATATATTGTGCAGGTCTCACTGGGGTAAATAAATCCCTGTGTTTCTATAGTAACTTGTCAACTTTGATCGCCGATATCTCAGCTCTGACGAAAAAGAATAAAAAACGCTTTCACACATACATAGTCAAGATTTCAAACTTTTTTTCTCATATAAGTCTGCAAAAAAGTCACGCTGCATCTTGCGAGCAATTTGGCCTTGAAAATTGAGGACGATTTTAAAAGCACCTCTCAGTTTCACCCACTGCTCTCATACTACCCTATACATATCGCATCCTTCCACGAAATAAAGGGCCTCATTCCGTATCAAGTATAGTTCATTTGAAAGAATATAAAATTTCCTCAAACATGATATAAAGTTTACGCACAAAAATAGTTGCTTTCATACTTTATTTGTATTCAAAAGCTCAAGCGTTCTATCCCTTGGGAACTAGATTCCCCTATTACAGGCTACCGCAAAGGCGATTTACCCCAGTGAGACCTGCAATGAATATATACCAGGTTTGTCTTGAAAAAGGCGATTCATGGGATCTATTTAAGGTAGTCGACCCATAATTAAACAATGGATAGTGCGCAAGTACAAATTCTGTCACATTACATCGATGTAACCAAAGTGAGATTATGATTGAGGTTCATACAAGAAGTGACATCGAAATTTTATGAAATTTAATTTTGAGATAACGTTATTGATTGCTATATTTTTTGAAAAGGTCTCTCCGAGACGGTCATTTTGAGATTTATTTTAATAAAAATAGACTTTAAACCAAAATAAAAAATATCATCAAAAAGAACTTTGATGACCAAAATATTTTAATTGTGTGCGAATTTATTTCTTAGCGTTAAGTTTGAGTAGCGTAGTCGTGTTTGGTATCAAATGAATTTAAATGAAGTCCTGCAGAAGAAAATGAATAGAATATTCCAAAAATGTTGTGGTTGTGAACAAACAATTTGTTTTTTTACAGCTGAGCCTGTCGGCACATTCAAAGTTGTTTTTTTTTTTTCAATCGTTGCTGAATATCATTATACCATTATGATTGTTTATTATTATGATTTCTAGTCGTCATTCTATTTAAGTGTACTCTATGCTTTTTCAAGATATCCATTGAAGTCAAAGTGTCACAGAATGACGATAAGTTAGAAATGGATGTCGTGAAAAACAACATATATCAAGCGAAAAAGGTGAGTAAATGTAACGCAATTGTGAGCATTATTCCTTCTTTTGTCCTTTTAACATTCATGATCGTTGGATTAGCGGTTTATCCCTTTGTGATTAACAGTCTAGTATGACAAAGTGTGTTTTCGCGCAATGAAAAAAATATTCGTTATCATTCCTTACATTCAATTTGGCGTATCTCGGATTTCCGTTTTGTCACTCTTGAATAAGCGGATTTGCACATTGTAGGCGTGCATGTGTATATTATGCGGATTGCTTCATAGAAATATCTGGAAAAAAAAAAACATCTTTAACATATCTGAAGGTGCTTTAAACGTCGTTACCCCATCTAGATCGGAACAACTAGATGTACCTATGTAGTAATACCGAATATTTATCTCTGACACAAATAGCATTATTAAAGAAAGGATCGGATCTGCAACAGAACTCGGTGGTACTCACACAAAAATGTGATTTATTTTTAATATTATCATTCCCATATCGGGACTTCTTTTCATATGGTGGAGGTTTTTGTTTGTTTGCTTTGATTCCTGTTTTATCCTGATTTTGTATGCCTTCGGCTTCTGATTTTCTGAATTATCGATTTTGTGCTGTATACAGAGATATGGTCATTATCAATATTTGTCATTTGTGCTGTATACAGAAATATGGTCATTATCCATATGTGTCATTTGTGCTGTATACAGGGATATGGTCATTATCCATATTTGTCATTGAAATATTTTACGAGTAAGGTAACGTAACGAGTTTGAACACCTAAAATTTCTTGAAAATTTTACGGCTGAAATATGCGTTCTGAAACACCATTTTACACGTATATCAAAAATTACCGCCACGTCACACCTTATACATGTTCATATGATATATGCTTTCTAAAACACCATTTTACACGTATACTAAAAATTACCGCCACGTCATAACTTATAAATGTTAATATGATTTGGCCTTTTTACCTTCAAACAGAATAATAAAGACCAAACAAAGCGGAGATCGTCTGCTAAATCTAATGACGTCAAACAAAATGAAGATTTGTGTCGAGTGTCGTCAGATGAGAGTCACACTGATCTGGTGGATGCTGACATAGCGAGTGAGACTTGTCCCTCTGAGGCATCAGAGAGCATTGCAGGTAAACATACTTAAGAGCGCAACCGGGTTGCCAACTTCCAATTTTGTTGTACTACAGTACTGTCGCATGTAAGAGAGAGATAAGTCCAAAATTTGCAGATTTTTTTTTTTTTTTTTTTTTTTTTTTTTTTTTTTTTTTTAAAGGAGCATGTAGGGAATTTCCTTAAAATTTCATTAACATTCTACGTGTATTTCAATAGGACTCAAATCTCTGACTTATCATCTTTAGATTTTGATACTGTCATATGGAAAAGAATAAGTGAAAGAGTACCGCATTTAGTTCAAATGTATAAAAAAAAGTCTGCTTCTATGACTTATAAACCTTCAGGGTTGCTATAATACGATATTGAATATTGGGTATGAACGGAATGAAAACTTGAACGATTTAGAGGGACTGTTGTATCAGGGTTCCGGATACTCTATTTTAAAACTGTTTGATCATAAAAAAGACTAATATTTTAGCAGATTTTGTGCTATTTAAACTGCGTGTATTATGCTAAACTATGTAATTCATATAGATTTTACTTGTTTATATGAAAACAAGTGTGCAGATTCATAAGTATACTAATATGGTAGTTTGCCGACTTTTGACATTTTGTCCGCTAAATGTAATTGTGCTAAAATAAGTACATGTACATTATGTTTTCTTTTTGCAGATTTGAAGTCGCTGGTCTGGATGATCATAGTTGGTGACGCTGTTCATAACCTAGCAGACGGCCTGGCTATTGGAGCAGCATTTGCGCAGAATCTAACGGAAGGCCTCTCTACGTGTATAGCTGTGTTATGTCACGAGTTGCCACATGAATTAGGTAGCATGTTAATGATATAGGGAATAAATTTAAAGGCAAAAAAGACAGCAATAAAACCTCGTTATTTTAATGTATAATTTTCCTTTAACATTGCAAATGACCGGTTTAAAAAGAAACCGTTTTAATGATCAGATCATTGAAGAGCCAGTCGTTGTTTAAATGATTCTGAACTTCTTGTTGGCAATATCTATAAACCATTTCATAAAAATTAAATCAACAATGTTAAACATGGAAGAAGTCCCCATCCGTTATTCAGTCTCAAAGTCGAGAAGGTAAGGCAAATTCATTAGACTTTCCATTGGAGCAATTGCAAACCCTGGAACAAACAATATTCTTGAGTGACACCAGGTGCCGGGGAGAGGCAGCGTCTCCTGCCTGCACGAAAACGCTTCCATATTAATGGATTTCTGTATATTTCATGTATGCTTTAAATCTACTTTAACATAAAAAGTAAAAATTGGCAGGTGACTTTGCTGTACTATTGAACTCTGGACTGTCAGTAAAGAGGGCACTCTTCTGGAACGTTTTATCTGGTATCCCTGCCTTCATCGGTCTATACATAGGACTGGGGGCGGGTTCAAGCGAAGAGACCCGGATGTGGATTTTAGCTGGCGGAACAGGAATGTTTATCTACGTTGCACTCTCAAAATTGGTATTTTACATTAATCAAAGTTATATTATTCATTTATTCTTTCAAGGTATTCGACAATAAACTCCTTATTTTATTTTTCGATAATGAAGCAGGAATAATTTCAAAGAATGTTTTAGACTTTTCGGAAAAGCTTTGACTTCAGGGCTATGTTTTTATAAGACTCTATCAAACAGAAGATGCTTATTCCTTCTGGTCACTTTATGTTACTCCTCTTGCGAGGACTCATTCACTTCCTTTTTTCCATGTACTTTAAGGTACCAGAGATGTTGAGAATATTCAATACAAACAGGACTTTGCCGATGTTTCTAGCCATAAATGTCGGACTACTCATTGGTTTTAGTGCTATGTTTATGCTGGCCATCTTCGAACATGACATTCGATGGTGAAAACAAAATGTAATAGAAAATTTAACTGTCTATTTTGTTTGTAAACATATGTTTACGAAATAAGAGATTATATTAAATAAATCAGAACGCCTCTTTTTTCTATACCTACTGGATCTTAAGTATACTTTTAAGAACCTACTCAAACTTTTTAGTCGCTCTGTTTTGGCGTAAAGGCTGCCACTAACGTTTCGATAAATCAAGTGGAGTCACGAAATTGCTTTTGATTCTCTGACTTTATGCTTGAGGTACCACTTATGAGAATGCAGAATCCGAAACATGCTGGTCCGTCCGGAAGGTTTCTCTCTTTTACACCAGAGTTTAGAATTTGTATACTCGTGTTCTTTCCTTTGTGTTCTTTCATCTTATTCAGCTTAAATTTATTCGAAACCCGCTTTCTGCAACGGAGTCAACAGCCAGGATAGCATGACTACGTTGACCAACCGTTGACATATTGTACGGTTGGCTCATTTTTTGCGTTGGAAACATAACATTGGTCCAACATATATCGATAATATGATCGACAATTTCATGCATGAAACAATAATGGCATTTAACATTTTTCATCAAAAAAAGTATGTGGTTGTATTACATTGGCCAAGTGTTGGTACGATGTAAACATATTTAACTGAAATTGCCTATTGTCACTACAACATTGGCCCAACGTTGTTCCAGTGTTTACATATTTCATCGCAAGTTGTTGGTAATTTAACATTGGCGCACTCACAGTAGGCCAAATGTGATCATGGTTCACTCAAAGAAAGGAGGGGATCTCCAACAACACTCGGTTGTAGCACCCACAGCAAAACCACAAACCACCCAATGCAAAAACACAGAATAGACACCACAGAAAGAGACGCAAAAGGGACAAGGAACACCAATGAGTTAAAGAAGATCCTGACGATAATCTCAACAGCACTCACAATAGAGCACAAAATTAAACATCGACGGACCCCTAGCAAGCTAGAGGCGGGACCAGGTGCCCGGGAGGAGTAAGCATCCCCTGTTGGCTAGCCGCACCCGCCGCCGATGTCTAAGCAAGGAAATGAAATATATAAAATTCATGCACTGTCTTACGTTATGGCTATATAGAAAGTACCATGGCGACAATGTCATGGAAATATATTCAAAACACTTACACTCACACCATCATGACCATTGAAACAGGAAACAGAAAAACCCACACATAAACAAATGAGACCGATTGGCAACCGGTGCCGACTGGTTTATTGTTAGTCCAGGCTATACCTACGTTGCCAGTATACTAAATTCTTAAATATCTTTCATACCTATATGCACATGGTGTTTTATAACCTAGTTTCATGAAAAAAATACAGTGGTCCTATTTAGGCCCAACATTGCAATACTGTCAGAAGCTAATCGTTGGCCAAACATTGGTTCAACGTTGCCGCGTGCTGTATATACCCAACATGTTGTTTTGGATATAATGTTCCAATATTGGTCCGATGTCATAATGTTTCATTATTCTGAAATATGAGTATGATATTGGCCAAACGTTACGGATTCGACAAACAATGACGTATCGTCTCCCGATGTTGGTTAGTCTAGGGATGATGTTGGTTAAAAGATGTTGAACCAACTTATATTTCATCAATTTCAGCATTTATACATGTATGATATTTTATGCTTTCTTACGCGACTTGGCGTCAATTACCAATCCTTAGACTATCAGTTCCAAAAAAAAAAAAATAATGGTAGTCAGATATTAATATTTTATTCATTTCTGATCGAAACAAGCAGTTTTTATGCATTTTTTTTTTCATGCAATTTACCATGTTAAATAGCTTTTTTAAGACAACTTATTTTTTCATGGACAAGAAATGTCAGAATATTAATGTCTCCACATAATTTCAATAAAGTATCAAAAATTTCTTTGAAGAAACTTCGGAAAAACTTCCTTAGCAACACAATCTATACCTTAGCAACCAACATGAACAATGTTAACACTATAGTAAGACACCAGCACCAGCAATTTTGTATAGGGGTCTGGAAACGCTAGGTCACAGATCCTTACAATATCCATTCAAATGAAATGCCATAACGAGAGTATTTGAAATTGATCATAAAATTAGTCACATTCATGCTGGTTGCCATGGAAACGGGTTGCAAACACTAAAAAAGTGCAATTTTCAACTTTTTGAAGCCACGCAGGATCTTTTAAAGTAAAGCATTTTCTACACATATATACGACTGAACTTTAATGTTGGGTCCTACATCTATCTCAGAAAATCATTACATGAAGGGAAATGTTTTAAATAGAGAGAGTTACTATGGCAGCAGGTATACCATTCACTTAAAACAGTAATTTGTCATTTTAAACAGAAATAATGTTTTTAGGAAGTTACACGTTAGAACTAATAAGATGGCAATCAATGACAAGTATTTTCTCTTGGTTGCCAAGGTAATATGGAAAGTTTCCAAGGAAAAGTACTCATTTTACTTCAGATTGCAGACCTAATTTCTGACAATATCGAAGGACAAAACATGAAAAAGTTTGATTCAATTATAAGCTTTTAGGGTTATCTTAAATTTTGAATGAAATAATGTCGCTCAATACTGAAAGAAATCAGCCGTTGCTAAGGAAACATATATAAGATTTTGCCTTCAAAATTCAAATAGTCTTGATTGTTTCCTTGAATATGGCCATTCTTAATTAAAATTAATTGAATGAACGTTTTGCTATAAAACCTTGAAGACTCCTACATTAATGTCACATTGATTTTTCCTTCCTACCTTTATAAAATATCTAATTTGGAAAGCTTAAAAAAGTCTGAAACACGAAGAAATTTTGTGTAAATTGGTCTTGTTTCCATAATAACCATACAAAAGTTTGTCTAGTTTTTATTAAGATCAATTCTATTAATTGAGTAATATCCTATGAAATGAAGATTATTATTATAAAAAAAAAACGTTTGAATTTTTAAATTCGACATTTTTGAACGGTTGCCATGGTAAGTCTTACCCCACTTATTTCATTTAAGTTTTTGGAAGAGTGCATTGTATGTTACATTGTGTGTTCATATTTTGGCAATGAAGTGGATTTTTTATCTATCAAACTCAAAAAATGCAATTTATCAATATTTTAAACCCATGGAAACGGTTACTAGGGGAATAAAAATCCTCGGTTACCTACTTAGTTCAGTGTATATTTTCATTTCTTTCAAATTATTAGATAAATTGCTTATTATTTGAAACAAAGCAATATGGGAAAACAGAAAATAAAATTTAACACCTTAAAAAATTGCCATAATGAGCAATATTTATAGCCATGGGAACCATATCTATAAAGAAAATCTGAAAAGATAACAAATGTGGTTGAATATAGTATAGCCTCTAGTTTTGAATTTGATAACGATTGAAATTATAAACCATTTGTATGAGATACAGTAAGGCCATGAAATTATTTAATTTTCATATTTTAGTATCTTATGAGCTGGTTATCATGGCAACCAAGTCACTTGGCAACGTAAGTTGATGTTTCTCTAAGTCTTGCTTTTATCCAAACACATATATGAGATTTCGTGAAAATCAGAGAGCTTGTGTTTCCAAAATGTTTTGGTGCTTACGGAGAATTCGTGGTAAACACTATACAAACGTTTACCAATGTATTATATACTTACAAGATATATAAGATATTGTTAAACGTCTTTCAATTCAATAGCATCATTTAATATTTATCATGAAATTAAATACTATGGAATTAAATACTACTTTATTCTTAAAACTGTATCTTAAAATTGGAGATGTAGTCAAGAAAAAAATGCACTATTTCTGAAAACATGTCGTATGTGTATAATGTGAATAACTTTCCCCTGAGTGTTGAAGTGGGTCAGAGTACTACTGGCCAGTAGATAAACACGTCAGTTTCAAGCTGGCTGAAGGGGATGTGTTACGCAATGCTGATGCTAATGATATTCTGTCCCCATTATTATATACATGAAGTAAAACGTCTTTAAGTTACATTTCAGCAACAAGTGTTTTCAAACAATAAAACAGAGAAATACCTAGAAGGTCATGGCGCAAATTGATAGAGCTGTATAGGCTCCTTACTTCGCTGCTGATCGAGCTTGAAGCTTGTGAAAGCAATTTTCCTTCTTTTGATGATAACATACGAGGGCTGTTCGATAAATTCGTTAAATAAAACTTATGTCGTTATAATCAAACTTTTTGTTCATATACTAATTTATTCCTTAAGATTGGATATTGTTATTGTGCAAATTTAAAGCAATCGATCTTTAGGAGTGACTTCGGAAAGCGGCGCAGTAAATGACGTTGAAAGCAACGTCACACAAATTACAGAGTACTTATCATTTTTTACCTTTTGTTCTGTCTCTAAATTTGAAATAATATCGGCGCATAAGTATTTATTGTATGTCAATCGGCTCAAAAATTTATAATACAGAATAAACTAGGCAATCATGCGCTCAAATTATTCCCTTACCCTATTATATCGGTTCACAGAAGACGCATAAAGAATTTCATTTGAGAACGTTACTATGGATCATTCGGTTTTGCTTTCTCCGGTAGTCCAAACCATCCCCTTTGAATGATTTTTATCAAATTAGCATCTTCTTTGCAAATTGAAGGCATAATGACGTACGCTCGAAACATTTTCTTGCCTTCCATAGCCATTTTTCTCATATATAATGTCTTTTGTGGAGGTTGTATCAGCTTGAATCACAGATCAATGATTTCACGTTCTTAAAAAATGCAGGAAAACATCATTATTTCAATGTATACGTATTGATGGCGCTTCTTGTAACAGTGATATCTAAATATCGATGCATCGTAAAAAGTTCAAATTTCATTATGATAACTTTCAATTACTGTCGAGTAATGAGTATATAGATTGACTTTCTCGGCGTCCGCATTTAGAAACAATAAAGGAATTATGCGCGTGTACACAATTTTCTATATCTCAGTTTTCGTATTGCGCCGCTAAACGTCGCAACACATAATTTAAGATAATTATTTAAATGACATATTTTTTTCAGTAACCTTGATATTGTATACATTAATTATAATAAACCTCATTAATGTATTGTGAGAAAATTGTACAGTTACTGTCACGCATTTCTTAAATATTGCGATTGTCTACGAACTTTTCGAACAACCCTCGTAGTCGTTATTTGCTTCATTATTTCTACAATTTAGGAGGACAAAATACTTTCATATTACCTGTTTTGATATACTCAGAACAGACATAGTACAAAAAGAAAAAGGTATCATTTTCTAAAGTAGAGAAATTTGTCGTCTTCTTAAAAATAACGTTTAATTCATTCCTTCATGAAGAAAATTCCAAATCAATTTCCATGCACCAGACACATGTTTCGAATATTAAAGTCTCATCAGTGTTGCTTCCAGTGGGGCCACCAAAATTCATTTCAGTAGCGCCCTCTTTAATGTTTTGAATTTAGATTTGTATATTTACTTTACAGAGAGTGCGCGGCTCCACATTTCCTGTAGGGTCGATTCAGTAGCATATCCAATTAAGATATATGTTCAAAATAGCATATGAGGGATGGTGCTAAGATGTTAATCTCCTTTAATTTCGGTGATGGTTTTGAATGGAATGACAAGATTGCGAAATAGCAAAATAATATCTATGATGTCAAATCAAGGAAACATTTTTAGAATATATTTCAGTTAATTACTAATAACAAAGTTAGGGGGTTCATTGCATGTAACTCCCACTATCTCAATCGATCAGTATCAAACTTTCCGGAAAACACATTTACATACCATAATATCAATTCATTTCGTTAATTCGTTTGTTTGAATGAACATTTTCAAAATTCAAGTAAAATAATTGAAATTTGCAACTCAACCATCTACCTAAGAGTTTGTGCTCATCAATCCATGAAGTTGTTTAAGCTCTTTTAAGATAAAATGACAAAACATTGACGCGCCGTAAGATAATTTCGTAACTATGTAAAAGTTCTTTAACCAATTTCTTTTGCCACCGAATGTGTAATAAATAAATAACTATGTAAAATATTTTCGAAAGGTGCTAAATCGAATATTTGCACTTTTATGCTTCGTGACATAGATGCTAAAAGAAACCGATAACAAATTGTAGGTGAAGAAATTTATTGCATAACAAATGATAAATAAACCTGTTAATTAAGGTACATAAATCTATTCGTAGATTCACGGGTCATTTTTCAATTACACATCATAATTAGGACATGTATTCGTGATTTTGATTTTTTTGCAATTTATCCAAGGTAAAACTTTTTTATAATCTCACAACGATTTAGGAAAAGGGAAATGTGCCGACCCGTAACCTTCTTGAATTACATTTCAATTGTCAATTTTAATGCACCAGACACGTTTTTCTTTCTGACAGTAAATCCCCATTGACATTACATTTAGTGAATGAAAGGTCAAACACCACACCCGTAAAAAGATTCCAAAATCACGATCAAAATGCTGACAAATTCTTTAAAAAATATAAAACTAATTTTTTTTCTCAAGGAAATAGAACAAACATACGGAGACGATAAACAAGTTGCATAGAAACACGAAGGACAACTTTATAATAATAAACATCAAAGAAGTACCCAACTGTTATTCAGTCTGAAAGTCGAGAAGGCAAGGCCAAATCGTTAGAATTCCCATCGTTGCGAACCCCGGAATGAACAACAGTCCGATGTGAGACCAGGTGCCCGGGGAGAGTCAGCGTCTCCTGATTGCATGCATTACCCGTCATCTAATAAACAATTTCAAGCTATTAATATGTTCCGACACATCAAAATTTATTTCAGTGACGCCCTCTAGTTTGCTATTTTTAATTTTGTGAATCTATTTTGTAAAGGGTGTGCGGTTCAAAATTTCCTGTAATATAATTATATAAATTCTGTGACCAGAGAGCAATGGAGGATGTGAACATTCTGTAATTTCGATGTTATTTACAATGAAATGACAACTTTACAAAATAGCAAAGAAAGATATGATGTCAAATTGATTTAGGGGAAAATAGCTTCTTTCAGGCTGCAGTGCTGTAAAGAAAGTAATAATTACTCTTGAAACACTCAATCATGGGGAATGTTTTTTAATTGCTGTATATTGCGAAAGAGAATAAGTGTAGATAATAAGAAAATAAGGTTAAGGTTGTATTATATTATAGGAAAATAGTGTAAGAGTTAATATAATCTTGTAAGATTATATTACTTCGACGGTATACATCCTCTGGATTGATAAGAAAGGAGGGGATTTTACGCAGTCCCAATTTACATGTATTTTGGAAACTTTCTTATCTAAGTTTCGATTCCATGATAACATTTTTTTTCTTGCTGTTGGAATTCATTTTAACTATCTTGATATTCGTATAGTACTGCTTTTATTTTGACGGCACAACCTACGAGAAATCACGGACTCTTTGGAGATTGTTTATAAAGGAAGAGTTTTACTTCATGTTTCTATGAATCGATCGAGAATGTCTGTCTGTCCGCTTTCACATGTGTAATCTCGTAAGAGTTAGTTCCGCTGTTTTACTGTTGGGGATCTCCTCTTGTTCTTTGTTTAGTCTTGTATTTTTAAGAATGCATATGTCTATTGAATGTGACAATTGGCTCTCATTTTTGTTTTTAAGTTTGACTTTCATTCATCGATTCTAATCTTCATAATTTAGGCAAGATCTTCATGAGCAAACAAAAACCAGTTAGAAGTAATTTCAAAGTGACATATTCCATTTCATTGCAGGACTTTTACACAAACACATAAAAAATTATATAGCATACTTCTTTGTCGCTTTATTCAAAAAGAGTGCTGAACAAAAATGTATTTCGTACCATGTTAAATGATCACATATAATCTCATAAATTTGCACACATATCGATAAGTGTAATAGCTGCACACAGAACTCAGAGTTTCAAATTCTCTGCTGTCTTGCTTGTACTAATTAGTCTACATATTTGGAGCAGGAATTACGCTTAACCGATTCTCAGCTACTTCTTGTTGTTGTTCCGTCCAGTAAGGGTTTTATAAGGTTGTAAAATGTGTCTGAAAATTGAAATAATTCTGTTATAGATCTACAATTAAATGAAAGAAGCAATGACATGAAAGCATTCTTTCTTATGTTAAACGTCTCCAAATTCAATAGCATCATTTAAGAACAGATCAATTTGCAGCATGGACCAGACATGCACGTTTCGGGTATTGATCCTCAATCTTAACAATGTAATATGGTCAAAGAGTGTAAAATAATTATGTCCTAAAACGTACCTAAAAACGTACCAGGATAAGTTAAACTTCAAACTTGGTAATTTTCGCGTTGGGGTAATTTTCGTGTGTGGGGTAATTTTCGCGTGGGGGTAATTTTTGTGTGGGTTAGTTTTATGTTGGGTAAGTTTCGTGTGGGGTAATTTTCACATGGGGGTAATTTTCGTGTATCGTTTAATTTCGCGAATTTCACGAATCAAGTTACTTCGCGAAAAATTACCCTATTCGACTTGCGAAGGTAGAGATGTTCATATGAAAACTGGTTGGAAATTTTCTTCAAGAAGTTATAGAAATAGAACCCATCCGAATTATTTATTACGGCAAATTTTTTTCCCAAAGCGTTACGTCTTGATATTATAACCGCGATATTTTTCCCAAGCGAAAATATCCATGTTTACAAGAAGCTATTGAAGAAAAAACGTCACTTACTAAATCTATGTAGGTCGTCTTCAGTTATAAGATCTCTTGCAGCAAGGCTACTCAGATATCTTCTCCATGAATTAATAAAACCTCTTACTTCTGCCATACTCTGTGGTCCCCCTGAAGATTCAGTGCAAATGCACTGAGATGAAAGAATCAAAGCAAGGAGGATGACTGATGTATTCATCTGAAATGAAGAGAAAGAAGAACTTCAACACGACTTCGTGATGCATCAAAGCGGGGCACCAAACTTCTGTCCTAAATAAAACTGTCCTAACTACCCTCAAACGATTTTTGGCCATATTTTTCACTTAAATAAGCTTCTGAATAAGCCCTGCACAAAATATGGAGCCGCTCATTTAAGCAAGAGGAAAATAATAAAAGATCTGTATTGTAGACAGCGCCAGAAAAAAATCATTTTGGCTATATTTAAACTGTTTGACATGAAGTTCTACTGACGAAAATTAAAATATCCGAAACAAGTATCTAGTACAACAAAATTGATACTATAGAACATATATTTCAATATTGACAATTTCAAACTGTGGAGTTGTAAACAGGCTTTACTTAGAACAATATATAAAACATCAGAATCACACTACATTGATAATTAAACTAATGAAACAACACAAAAAGAAAAGATGCGCGGTCAAATGAAGTGTTCCAACTCTTTACATTCTTGAAGAAAATTGTAAACCAATTTCAATGATCCAGACTCGTGTTTCGGATAGTTAATCTCCATTAAATGCCGAAGTGATTTTTGACACAGCCAGATTCCTTTTGGAAACGATAGAGTACTAAATACCTCATGCTATTTAAATCCATCACGTTCAGTTTCGGAGGTCGCTTAAGCTGCTGAGCACGCGGCCGATTGTTTTGGGAACCGTTTTGTTTACTGCGTTTACTATTTTTGTCTGATCATGTAGGCTTCTCAGTTTTTGATTTTTGAAGAAGCGATTTTCGGTATTCTTGTCGAATGTTATAAGGAATAATTCATTTAATATCTTTTATAAGTACGATATGGAATTACGTATTTCATTGTTATTTAATACTGTTTAACCCTTAACCTTCCGAAAAGAAACTTGAAGAAGCCTCACTTAGTTTTGTGGAAATTAATTAGTTTAATATTTCAAAATAAACACAATGAGACAAAAAGAGAAAAACAATAATAGTACTTCTTTCAAAAGTAATTGAGTTATAGCTCATTTTTTGTTAACCGAAATAATGGGCATTCATTATTTTCAATTTTCTCAGTAAACAACTTTTGAACATTAAAAATAAGATAAAGAAATGAATATAAGAATTTGAAAACAACTTATCAACATCTTAAAATTGAAAAAGCTACTTGTAAGATGTTTTTTAGATTCTTAACGTGTGATTAATTCATGAAAGAATGGAAATTCTTCCTGGAGAGAAAAATTTCAATGAGATTTTGGATACGTCAATATTTGCGTTTTGATTATTGTGGTACAATCTGTGAAAGGCAATTTTTTTTTTAAATTCTAAATCCTTAAACATGTTTGCCTCTTGTAGCAGTAAAACTAGGATGATATATTGGAATTTCATATACAACATTGCTAAGCAATGGATAACATATATTTGTTATTATGGGGATTTTCATACCAAGAAAGACCTTGCTTAAAAGGACATCTACATATAGCAATAAGATATGAAAAAATAAAAAAACATGTGTTTGTGAAACACAAATTTTCCCGTTGGTATCTTTGTCGGTAAAACAGCTGAAAAGACGTTCACATTTTGCGGTCAAGGTCACAAGGTCAAAAATTTTGGTATCCATGGAAAGGTCTTGTCACAAGGAATACACATATGAAATATGAAAGCCCTATCATTTACCATTCAAAAGTTATTGCCAAGGTTAAAGTTTTTGCGGACAAACAGACAGACAGACGGACGGACAGACCAAAAACTATATGCCCCCGAATCTTCGATTGCGGGGGCATAAACAATATTGGAATAAAGGATGAAATATAACACTTAAAGTGTTAAAGTAAAAATGAAATACATGTAAAAATAAATTTTAAAAAATAGGAATTTAAGAGATAACGATAAAGACGAATCTGCATGTATCTGACTGAAGCATAAGATAATTTTAAATCATGTTCATGACCCGTTAACCAAAACTAATAGAACATACCGGTATAATAATACAAATCGAGTTTTGGAGGGGTCTTGTCTTCTTCCCAATTGTAAGAGATATTCAATTCATTAAGTTTTTAAAGAAACATTTCTAATTCTTGTTGAATTTCCAATAGTAAAAGATATTCAATGCATTAAGTTTTTAAAGAAACATTTCTAATTCTAGTTGAATTTCCAATAGTAAAAGATATTGAATGCATTAAGTTTTTAAAGAACCATTTCTAATTCTAGTTGAATTTCACACTTTGTATTCTTTCTAATGGCATAAGACATTCAATATACATAGTAATAGATATTAAAGTACTAAATTCATGTAAATTTCGAAATCTTAATCGCAATAATTTATTTTTTCTTTACGTTCAAAACGCAATGATTCAATGTTAGAATCAAATTCTATAAAAGTTGCATAGCTTGATCGTTTCTTCAACGCATTCGAAAATTTCTGTTATCAAAATTTCTTGAAATTTCTAAAACGTGGGTCCTGTAGCATCATATCCCACCCATTCTGCTACGTCTTTCGGTGCGCTTTTTCGACATAGTAACTTTCATACTTTTTTGGCATATAACATTGTTTAGATTTGAGGATCACTGACGAGGGTTAAGTACCCGAAACGTGCATGTCTGGTCCATGTTGCCAATTTATATGTTCTTAAATTATGCTATTCAATATGAAGACGTTTACATTCTTATATTAATAACATTTTTATTTTCAAACTTCATTCGAGGGCTCAATTAGTGTATCAAATATTTATCTTTTTCTCTATCTGTTTTTGTTCGTTTATTCTTACAGTTGCACGTCGCTATATGGAGAAAATTTATGAATAATTAAAGTCAAATAATATGTGTCTTTCCTAATTAAAAATTAATTCAAACGCATAACAATTTATTTTAATTGATAAGATTGATATGAAAACATTACCTTTCGCCTATTCAGTTTATCAGTGAAATAGATAACAAATTCTAAAATAAAAGTAATAATACTCAGTATTGTTATTTTACCTTCTCACTCTCAGGTGCTGATGACCGGTCTTTCTATCTGCTTATAATCCGTAAAGTCATCTGAAACAATTCTCCCCTTTTATACATTTGTATTTCTCGAGCTTTTTAATAATCGTGCTTCACCTGATACTTTTTTAGCATTAGGAAAATGGAAAAAGTGTAATTTTTATTGTCAGTCATTTGTCGACCTAGTTAACGTAACTGTGACGCATTGAATTTCTTTTTTGATGTAGCCCAAAACCAGGCAAAATGAAAAAAATTAAGAGAATAAAATGAAATTATCTTTGTTGCCAGTAGAAAAAAAAACGTTTCAACTGGGACTAAATCGGATGTCCTAAGAGGATAAGCATCTCTTCACGACATGTATGAACATTATGATAATGTAAACGGGTGAAAGATACGCGTGAGGGTATCGCTTAGGGCTGGGTCAATATATCGATATATCGGCACGTATCGATATTGGTCATCGATACGAGTTTCGATATCGACTTAATCCTAAGTTTTTAATCCAGAGACTTACGAGTTCGAACTGTCTAAATGTGTTTGTTTTCTCTAAAACACATATCTGAAGTGTCTGAAAAGGGTTGACGGGAAACTTGCGACCGAATTTTATAAAAAGGGAGTGATCTATGACTTCAGGCAAAATAAAGATAAAGATAACATAAAATTGACCCGTTAGCGTACATGTATATAAAATATACAGAAATGTGCGAAAACTATAATTAGACCGCACCTTTAAGAACCCGTTTCACTTTGTGTTGGAGAGGGGTAGTTATTAGTGAGTAAAATTGTTAGTTTGTACGTTTTACAAAATATGAAATTAGATACGATATACCGGATATCGGTACTTTCTGTATTCGATTGTTTTTTATCGAGAATTTGGTTTCGATACCCAGCCCTAGTATCGCTTGAGATCAGGTCCCACCGCCACCAAAAATCTTAATTTACTCAGCCTCAAAACTCTATTCAAATGCTGATATATACTCTGTTCTTAAATGAAGCCATTGAACTTGAAGACCTTTACCATTCGTACCACTTGGTTGATCATCTCTTCAACGCATTCGAGAATTTCTGCTATCAAAATTTCTTTAAATGTCTTGAAAACGTTGGTCCTGTAGCATCATATCCCACCCATCCTGCTTCGTCTTTCGGTAAATTTTTGGACATAATAATTTTCACACTCTTTGGCAATATTACATTGTTTAGACTGAGGATCACTGACGAGGGTTAAGTACCCGAAACGTGCATGTCTGGTCCATGCTGAAATATAATCTGTTCTTAAAAGATGCTATTGAATTTGAAGACGTTTAACATGTCAACTGACGATGGAATTCGTGACATCGTGAAAATGTTATCTAAAGCTACACAATAATCAATTCAATATATTGCAGAAAAAAACTAATCATTAACTTTTTAGCTCACCTCCAAGTGAGCTATTGTCATACCGGCTTTATGTAGTTTGACGTCCATCCGTTAACTTTTCACATTTTCGACTTCTCGGAAACCGCTTTAAGGATTTATGAAACTTGGTATGCATGATGTACTAAAGGGCATCTACCAAGTTTGTTCATCTCGGCCCGATCCCTCCAGGGGTGGATCCAGGGCGGGGTCAAATTGGCCCCAGAGGGTACCCCTCGTTAAAATCTTCTTTTCCAGAACCACAGCGAGGATTGAAAAACTAATGTTATCTGAGTGATCAAGTCTTTTTCGATTTAGTAATTTGGATGCAAAATAGAATTTTTTATATTGTTTTCTCTTTTTGCTTAATGTGACACCCCAATTTAGTTCATTTCAGCCATAATGAATTAGAGGAATACTTATGTGAAAGAATTTTGCCAAAAATTGGGAGGGGGCTTTTTTAAATATCTTTTTACGTATTTTTTTTTTACTGCAAAAAGGGAAGGGGATGGTCATTTTTAATATTTTCAAATTCTCCCTTGAAATTGCTCGTATACATATTTATACTTAAAGTAAGAAATGCAACTGTTAAAACACTATATCAACTTTTGGATTTTTAACTATGTTTTAAAGATTGTACCCCATGCCCAATGGACCCAAGGGTAGTTGGTTCAATCCCCGGCGGGACCAAAAAAATTAATGGTTTTTTTCTATTTTCTGAGCTTCTTATGCATATCAAATTATCTTAATTATTTCATTTTCATTACTGATACATGTTTTTGCACTTCAACATTCTTATTCAAGTTAACATTTCCCCTAAGATAGTATTGATATAATTTTAGTTGCATTTCATAGATCAATGCTTTTGTGTATGAATTTTCAGGAAAAAATTATTCTGATTCTTTTACTATTTTAGCAGGTAAATGTGGTATCGAACTGGAGATTTTGAACTATGGTTAACCGACAATTGGTTAATTGTTACAGCCCTAATGACCAGCTATATATCTTCGATTACCCTATGTTTTTCATAAGGTTCATGATAAGCATTACATTAATGCCATTCGCAGGTGTCCATTGTTCTCAGGTGAGAAATGTGACCCCTGGTCCTCTTGTTATATCTAGAAATTAATTAAATTATTAAATAAATGAATATATGAGTGCTTAAGATAGGGATGATAACAAAATGCGTATCTTATGGTAACAAATATTTCGACTCAAATTACGTAGAACGTCATTTTGGCGCATGAAGTCGAAAATCCTGATATTTATCTTTTGGTCAAAATTTGATGAAATTACTCATTTAAACTTTTCTGAATAAAACTTACAGGATCCTTGATATGAAAAATATATGACACATCTTTCCGTCTTCCCTTATTACATAGTTATTGAAAGTTTATGTTCAATAGCACCAAGTTTATTGTACTAATAATGTCGAAAAGTTCCAACCTTCTTGAAGAAAATTCTAAACTAATTTCCAAAATAATATTTTTGGGGTTTTTTTATGTTTGACTGTCCTCCTGCCACATCCTTTGACAAAACTCTTAAAATTATCTTATGCTGAAACTATTTTGAACATAGATTTTATTTTGATATGCTACTGAATCGACCATACTGAAAATTTAGAACCCTGTACTCTTTGTAAAGTAAATACACAAATTTAAATTCTAAAAAATAAAACCAGAGGGCACTACTGAAATGAATTTTGGCGGCTTTTGAAAAGCATTTTGGCTGGAAACATCCCTGATGAGGATATAAGATCCGTAACACGTTTCTGGCGCATAATAAATCGTTTTGAAATTTTATTCAAGAAGGTATAGAGTTGAAACCCTTCCGCATTATTACAAAATTAATTCAAAAATAAATATATATGTCTCGAATGCACATATTTGCTCTGAAGTACATCTTTCTTGTATATTTTGGTTCCATTATATGGGCGATATAATAGATCTTTAAATTCACCTACTTTAGATTTATCATTTCGAATATCTCGTCTCGTGAAACCATTATTCTGCTGTTTTCACTTTTGGGTTCCTCCTCTTGTTCCTTTTTGTTTGTTTTTTTATGATTTTGTATTTCTCTATTGATTGTGATTTTTGGATTCTGATGTTGGGTAATATATTGATTTTGGGTAATATATTGATTTTGGGTAATATATTGATTTTGGGTAATATATTGATTTTCACTGACCGTGATAAGTGCGCATAAACTCAAACAAAACCTTAACATAAAGGTCGCATAATTGTGATGAGAAAGGGCTTATCTACCTTCACGTTATTGGACATTCATTTTTTTTCATAATTTAATTCTGCGTAGCATCTTGACCTTTGATAAAAAAGAAATGTATCGCGTTGTTTTGTGGCTATGCTTCCTGTAAGTTTTTACGATGATCAAGCGATTTACATTCTTTCTCTTAATCTCAATACGAACAGACTGATCTACGGAAAACAACCACTTCTGACAGACAGAAATAAAATATCGCTTTAATTGCATTGTGAACTGTTTGATTTGTAATAAATACATAATAGCATTGACTATTTTACATAAGGTCAACATATATTAATATTCAAATGTATGGTCCATGTTGCAAATTTATCTGCTTATAAATGATGCCATTGAATTTGAAGACGTTTAACACCACTGATGAGGGTTAAGTACCCGAAACGTGCATGTCTGGTCCACGTTGCCAATTTATTTGTTCTTAAATGATGCTATTCAATTTGAAGACGTTTACATTTATACCACTTGGTGAGTGTCACTGCTGGTGGACCAGGAGTCCCCGAGGGCACATGTAGCCAAGTTCGATCAATTTCGGTTGATCGTTTCTTCAACGCAATCTAAATTTCTGTTATCAAAATTTCTTGAAATTTCTAAAAAGTGGGTCCTGTAGCATCATATCCCACCCATCCTGCTACGTCTTTCGGTACCCTTTTTCGACATAGTAACTTTCATACTTTTTGGCATATTACATTGTTTAGATTTAGGATTTAGGACCACTGATGAGGGTTAAGTACCCGAAACGTGCATGTCTGGTCCACGTTGCCAATTTATTTGTTCTTAAATGATGCTATTCAATTTGAAGACGTTTACATTTATACCACTTGGTGAGTGTCACTGCTGGTGGACCAGGAGTCCCCGAGGGCACATGTAGCCAAGTTCGATCAATTTCGGTTGATCGTTTCTTCAACGCAATCTAAATTTCTGTTATCAAAATTTCTTGAAATTTCTAAAAAGTGGGTCCTGTAGCATCATATCCCACCCATCCTGCTACGTCTTTCGGTACCCTTTTTCGACATAGTAACTTTCATACTTTTTGGCATATTACATTGTTTAGATTTAGGATTTAGGACCACTGATGAGGGTTAAGTACCCGAAACGTGCATGTCTGGTCCACGTTGCCAATTTATTTGTTCTTAAATGATGCTATTCAATTTGAAGACGTTTACATTCAAAGTTTTAAGACTAGTCAATATTTTAGCAGGTAATACTGTGAATCTGATCTCACTTTTTCGCCTTGTCTCATGCGGACCCGCTTGATTGTGTATCAAAATATAACATATAAACCAATTACACTTGAAAAAAAAGAAATATGAATCAATACCAATGTCAATTCTATCAATTTATAAAACAAATTGCAATAATCAAATAAATGACCAGAATTTTTGCAGTATCTTTAATTTATCTATAATTGATATTTAACTTAATTAAGAATAGACATATGTTTTCTTCTTCTTCTTCTTTTATCATTTGCTTTGTAACATTTCTGCAGCACAAAGATGAAACAAATAAATCAAATTTTGGCAGGAATTCAGGTGCTAAAATAATATTTTTGTTTATCTATGCTTGTGTCCTCCTGTCATATGCTTTGAAATAAACTTAATTTCGCTTATACTGTAACTTTCAAAATTAATTTCAAACTAAATTTATGTCGCTCATGCACAAATCTGCTCTAAAATATTTCTTTGTCATAAATTTGGGTTGTATTACATAGGTGATCAAGTAGATCTGTAAATTCTCCTACTCTATATTATCTTATCCTGTGAGAGTGCATTCCGCCGTTTTCACTGTTGTGGTCCTCCTCCTTCTTTAAAGATTTTGGGTTTTAAATTATTTTCAAGAATGCCCATTTATTGTGATTTTTGGACACTTATTCACGTTTATTTATGTGTAGGCATTTGTGTTTGACGTTTCTATGTGATTTGGCGTGCCTTGTACCATTTGCATCTCTTTCTATGCGTGTCTGCTTTGCGTTGATTTTTTTTTTTTCAGTGGGTGGTATGGGATTTTGCTGTTTGTGCTGCAACCGGGTCTTGTTGGAGATCCTCTCCTTTCTTTTATTTTGAGTAAAACATGTATGTTTGACTGTTATTCACCCACCGAAATAAGTGCGCATAAACTCAAACAGTACCTCAACATATAGGTCGTGTACGTATGATGTCAAAAGGCTAATCTACCCGCACTTTACTCCGCTAGAAACATCACTGATGAGAATTTAATATTAGAAATTTGTGTCTGGTGCATGGTAATTGGTTTAGAATTTTCTTCAAGAAGGTATATGTATAGAGTTGGAACCCTTCGACATTGTTTATGGAACATTCATGTCATCATTAACTTCATTTTTATCAGTTAAATTTTTTTGTCTCTTTTCTCATATATGACGCTCGACAGATTGTATATCATTCTTTTTATTTACCGTACAATGTCCATTCATGAGCTAAATGATAAAAGAGTACTTTTAATTATAAAATAGCATTTCAGGTGCTATAATAATATTTTTGTTTATTGATATTTGGTTGTCGTCATGCTACATGTTTTTAAAATAAACTTAAATTCGCTGATACTGAAACTTTGAAAATTAATTTTAAACTAAATTGACATTTTGTGGCAAGAAAAACCAATTTATAAGTTTGTCTTCGGTTATGGGAGTTACCAATTGTGACCTTCTACCTTTGTCTTCCTTTGTCGGAGTTACCGATTGTGACCTTTCTACCGAATTGAAGTGGCGGATGTTGCATGCAAGCAGGAGATGCTCACTCTTCCTGGACACCTGATCTCACTCCTTTGCAGGGATTTCACTTCTCTTCAAATAGCAGATTTTTTTTATTTCTGTTTCTTTGTTTTAGTTCTGGTTTTTTCCTGGTTTTGTATGCCCTTGGTTAGATGATTTTTTGATTAACGATTTTGTACTTCATTGTTCTCTCATGCACATATCTGCTTTAAATACCTCTTTGTTGTAGGGATGTATTACATAGGCAATATAGTAGATCTGTAAATTCTACTACTCTATTAAATCTTTGCGGAAAACATATTTATCTCCCATTTAAGACGGTATCTGACGTAAAACTATCATGACTTCATGAAAATTGTATGGTAAAGCCGATTTAGTACCGTCATTTCTCAACGTTTTGGGATCGTTTCCGTACAATTTGATGACGTCACAATTCATCAGTTGAGTCATCTACATTTTGATTGGTATACTCAATGGAATTGGTATATTGGAATTCCTGTTCTTCTGGCAACCACCTTATAATCCTTTCTATCATAATTAAAGTGCGAAGTTCGAAGTACGAAGTTCGAAGTTCGTCACGGTGAGAAATGTCTATTTATTGTGATTTTTAGAGTCTGATTTGGTGTTATGCTTGATTTTCATTCATTGACTGAAACAAGTACGCATAAACTCAAACAATACCTATACATATAGGTCGCATAACTGTGATGCCAAAGGGTTTACCTGTTCTCACGTTATTGAACATTCGTTTCATGAAAAACTCCTCTTTTATCTGAAAAAAAAAAGAAATTTGCGTAACATCTTGCCCTTCTATCGAACAATGCATAATACTTTTTCTTTGTAGTTATGTTTCCTGTAAAATTTTCTGATGATCAAGCCTTTTACATTCATTCTCACAATCTCAATATCGTATCGATAAAAACGTATTGTGTCAGTCTCTAATTTTGTTTGTTTGTGTTTGCACTGTGGTCGTCTGATTATGTGGCTGTGTTGAGTATTCGTTTGGTTAGTTTAATGTGGTTACCCAAACAAAAATCATTTTTAACAAAATACCGACATGATACCAATGTGATACTAATGAGATACACTTTAGTATCATGTTACAGTATCTTGTTGATATCAATTCTTAATGTGATACTAACAAAATACTCCAGTCCTATTTAGGGATGAATATCCTGTTAGTATCCCTTTAAGACAGTGTATCGCATTGGTATCACATTTAACTTAAACTTTCTCTGTATTAAAATATCTTGTTGGTATTTTGTTTCACTTTGAAAGGAGAAGGTACATTAGGACCCCATATCGGCCCTGTTGTTTCCAGAGAAATTCAAATCGTGATAATTGATCAACTGTGTTTATTTTATTTATCTACAAGATCAATTACATATATACATAAAATGCGCTTTTCATTTTGATGCACCCCTACGAAATTATAGCTCATCAAACCAAGGAAGGATTAACAAATCCGGATTTTCCTCTAGAAATTCACATATATTTTCGAGAATTTCATATAGAGCAAGACGATCTGCTAAAAAGAAAAGTAGAAAAATGAATCAATAACCTCCATATCTGTCGATTAAAGGTGAAAAATTAATAGCAGACGCTCTTGCTCTAGTTGAAAATTAATGATTTGTCTTGCGTAGAATGTATATGGAAAATGCATGGATCACGTCGGCACGGCGTTATGACGTCATTATAATGACGTCATTTACTTGACACCGCAGATGCATGCACTGGCGTGACAAATTCCAATCAGGAATCGGTTTTCTCTTGAAATTCGGTTTGATTTATAAACTTTCGTAGTAAAAAAAAAAAATACCGAATATTGATATCTTTCACTAACATAGAGGGTAGGTGTTCACCGAGCATGTCGCATAAAATCTCTGCCGGTAAAATAACTTAAATTTTAGGAATAAAATAGTAAAAAAAAAAAGGAACAAAAAAAAAAATAAAAAAAAAAACCTAAGCAGGTTAAGCAGAATTTAGATTTGTTGATTCAAGGATCACCAATCCATGATAACTGATAGCTATAGGGATGTAAGAAAATACAGTCGCATGCAAAGCCAAAGTAACATACATGTATTTGAGAATTCTTCCGATTTTACTTCTTTAAAGAAAAATCTGTCAGTTTATTGAAATCCGTTCCGACCCGAATTTAAGTATAGTTGTACTTCAGTCTAACTTTTATGAATCCCCCAAATGTGATTGTTTACAATAAAACTACTATTTACTACTTTGTGTTCGACATATGAACGCCTACTCCATTATGTATCATAACAGTTTTTTAAGGCAATAAAAACTAGAGAGAGAACGTATGCATACATGTAACACCATGCAGAAAAAGACAGAAAAAAGTGGGTATATTTTACCGCCAAAAATCCTACGTATTATATTTATCCCATCTCTAGCTTTTTTTTTTTTTGGCAATCTGATCGATCGAAAAGAACAAATTATTATGTCCACTAAATAGATCGAACACGCCATCAAAATAAATTTTTGTAGACCGTCAGCAATTTAGCTATGGCCGTATAAATAGATTTGCATGTACATAAAAGGAGTCACGAAACAGAAATTTTCAACAACAAATAAACCCCCCCCCCCCCCAAATAAACTATGCGTTGCAGTAATTGGGTTTGTCACTGACCGCCCACGGAGATGAAGCCCATAGAAGGCTCTGCTTCGCCTCGCATTATATTGGCATGATCAACCCGACAAAATTATGAAATCAGTAATTGGAATTGAACAGTATAGCCGTAAGAAAAATATAGTCTGCGTCTGTCTTCGGGTAGCTTTCTCGCAAATTTGTGACTTCTCGTTAATGAATCAATAAATCGAAATTTACTAACAGGGGCTATGTATAGTAAATAGGGTACAAAATAAATACCCCCCCCCCTTACAATATAACAAAAAAGATTATGTATTATAAGGGTGGGGGGTCTTTGAATTGTACTCCTTGTGTACTATATATAGCCCCTGTTATATCAGAATTCTTTCAGTGGCGCCATCAACATGTATCACAGTTTCTTGTAACGGCTGTGATAACTGTATACTAGTACGCAATCATTTGTTTCATTTTATGTTTTATTCGTTTATTCCTAATTCATCAATTGCAGCTAGATATATAAATGTACATATATTTTAAAAACAAAGTAAGGTTCATTAGATGGGAGGCTGGGGCGCCACCAACAAAAAAAAAATCGTCAAAGTAAGGTACATTCGCACTAGGTGGGCTTATACTTGAGTTTTGATGTCGAACTTTCTGAAAATTATTTTCTCTGGCTCCCGGTCGCTCGCCACGTAACTGTTTGTTGTTTGAATATCAAACTGCTCTTAAAAACCTCCGTTTTTTTCTGATAATTATACTAAGCAAGTCAAAATATCCCTACAACAAGGGGTGTGTACACCCCCCCCCCCCCCCACACACACACACACACTAAAAATCGCTGACTTGCTTTGCTCATCAGATAATTCTCGATCATATAAAATATAGATTTTCATAACAATCCAATAACCACGATAAAAATTTCAAATGGCTATTTCAATACTGCCTTCATCAAGCAAAACGGTTAATCGCCGTAAGATAATTTTCCGTCCCCCTTCAGGAACGCCTTGGACCCCTTGGACAGGGATCCTAGTCGCTCTCCCAGACTCTTTGACTTTCTGATATTCACTACATCCCCCATCTCAAATTTAAGCGGTAATATCTCTGTCTTTTCATTCTTTTGAATGACTGTGTAATATATGCACGGTTATGATTTTTTAAATCCTAGAATCAGTTATAGTCTTTTGCTGAGACAGTCTCCAAGAATAACCCAGAAGCTAAAAGACGACGTACAATACTTCATCAACGCAGATTTCCGAGGATCATGAAATCGTTTCATGTCAAAAACTTGAACAAAACAATCTTTATAAATAATGTAAGAATACAGCAATTTGTTATCTGACAACGTTATATCATGACGTGATCATAACGTCACATGACGTCAAAGTCAATGAAACAGAAAGCTTACCTACGTGTTTTCAAATTGCTATAAAATCGCAACGCAATATCCGATTCTCAAAATTTAAACTGATTTACATTCTGTAAATCTTGTATTTTCATTGTTCAAAGTTTGCCTTGTTTCTCAGATAGGGCCAATTTTGGCCCATAACGTACCTTCTCCTTTGTTCTGACCTGCCAGTAGTGGAAGCTTAACAAAATACTACATTTGTATTATGATACTGCCCTGCTGAACTACATCCTGTGTGTGATGTCATCAATGAGTCATCAGTGACATCACACATTTCAAATCTGGCTGATACACACATGCAAGCACATGGAGTTTGAAATTTGTAAGGATGTTAAAATTTAGTTTGAATACAGGTGGATATCAAGTTTAACTTCTTTTAAAAGACTGATATTAATACCATTGGACACAATATCAAGGACAATATAATATTTTTACATATTGGATGCCAGATTGTGCATATGTATGGGTTAATAGAATCTAGCACCACTTTGAGTTCCGGATAGAAAAAATATCAGTCGAGGGTGGGATTGATCAAATGTGGTGCTTGATTATTTTTCTCGCACATTGAAACATATCTTATTTACGCATCAGAATGACTGAACGTGTTGCTAAATGTATGTGCACGTGAAATAACGTACGTCAGTTTGTCTGTGACGTCATAAAGGAACAATCAAAAGTGCCGGATCAGGGGTGCCGGATCGAATTCTCTAGCACCGCTGAAAAGGGGAATCAGCCTATCCAATGTGCGAGAAGAATTGTGCTCCGTCTACTTGGAAAGTATCATGACTAGTACGTTTCTTTGCTACTTTAATAATGCATGTATTTAAAAAAAATTTAAATGACACATTTTGTTTTAAGTGATATAGTTTGTAATAAATGTAAAGTTTATGAATTTGATTACCCATATTCACCCAATTATGTTTTACAAATTATTTTAATATAAATTAATTCAATTATTTCAAGCATAATAACTTTTTTTTTTCCTTTGAACTTTTGTAATCATTCAAATCCATGAGTGAGGTATAAACAAATTCAAATCCTCGCGTACTCCATCTTTGATTTATCGGGGTCAAAGTATATATTGCAGTATCACATTAGTATCCTATTAATGTTGTTATGGTAAGAAGGAAGTATCTCATTGATATCACATTTTGGTATCATGTTGGTATTTTCTTTCAAAGGCAATGCCAGGTGAGAAGTATCCCATTAGTATAACATTATACTATCCCATTGGATATCCCATTAGTATCACATTGTCGTATCCCATTGGTATCACATTGGGTATCCCATTAGCATCACATCATAGTATCCCATTGGTATCTCATAGGTATCTTGTTAACCTCATTTGCATGTGAATTTTGATACTATATCACATTATACCTCAGTCACACCTAGCCGGATAAGGCGAACGGACGAGTAACGGATAGCAAAATTTTCAATCCGTTGGTGTCCGTTCGCATCCGTTATTCGTCCGTTACATCTCCGTTTTATCCGTTACTCGTCCGGCGATGACCGTTGGTGACCGTTCTGTCCGTTGGCATGCTCAAAATTTGTCAACGGACAGAACGGACTAAGTTGTCCGTTACTTATACGTTACATGTCCGTTGGTATCCGTTTTGTCCGTTACTCGTCCGTTACATCTCCGGTAGGTGTCCGTTAGGTGTCCGTTTATATCCGTTTGATGTCCGTTGATGTCCGGTAGACTCGAGTCACGAACGGTCATCTACCGGACGCGAAACAGATAAAACGGAGATGTAACGGACAGCTACCGGAGGTCAACGGACGAGTATCGGATGTCTGTTTTGTCCGGTTCATATGCGTTGCACATCCGTTTTATCCGTTGCTTTTCCGTTTCTCGTACGGTGAAGTCCGTTATACGTCCGTTACTTTCCGGTGCTCGTACGGTACGCGTCCGTTCAAAACTAGTCGCCAGAGCCTCGGGCAGTGTCAGCGTTGACTTTTTACAAACGGACGACCAACGGACTTGGGATATTGGCAATTTTTTCATCCGTTATACATCCGTTCGAGCTATCCGGTAAGGTGTGACGCGACCATTAGTATCATGTTAGAGTATCCCGTTTACCCATTTTTTTGGGGGGGGGAGGTATGCTTGTGCTCGTGTATTTTCTTATTGTGATTGGTTTTTTTTTTAAACTCGTTTTTTTTCTGAATATTTTTGTGGTTGAATGACAAATATGCATCATGACCATATCCCTATTTACAGCACAAAATCGATAATTCAGAAAATCAGAAACCGAAGGCATACAAAATCAGGATAAAACAGGAACCAAAGCAAACAAACAAAAACCTCCACCATATGAAAAGAAGCGAACTCCCGATATGAGAGTGAGACCAGGTGCCCAGGAAGAGTAAGCATCTCCTGCTTCAAGCAACACCTGCTTGCATGCAATCGTATGTTAATTTGTGTGATTAGGTTTATTTGATTATTATGTTGTTGTTTAGGGTTGGTTTGGTTGTTTCATATGGATGTGTTGCGTTGTTAAATTGCACTTTGTGTTCCTGTGTTGTTTGAATTGTCATTGTTGTTTTGAGCACTTCTTTCGTGTGCTGGAATATTTGCGTGCGTGTTTGCCTGTCAATGCGTAAAGTAATCTTTTTATTTTATCATCCCTAACCATTCAGAAATATCACAACAGTACCACCGGAGCTCTTATCTTTGTTTCAAGGATTTTAACTCTCCATTTTTTACAAAAATCCAACAGACACGCTTGATCAGCGTATTCCATGAAGCAAAATTATAATATCATATTTTTAGGCTGTCTCATCTTTAGATATCTTAAACTAACCAAACATCATATCCCAGCCATTTTACTATGTCTTTTTATATATTTAGGACATAATTTTCACAGATTTTGGTCATATTACATTGTTTAGATTGAGGATCACTGACGAGGGTTTATTACCCAAAACGTGCATGTCTGGTCCATGCTGTAAATTTATCTGCTCTTCAATGATGCTAACGAATTTGAAGACGTTAAACATACTTTCAAAAAAATCTATGCAAACCACCTTAAATAAACTGAGAAACATGTTTTACTCGTTTTTTTCTTTTTTATATCTATTTACATATTCATCTGTGTTGCTTGGGCCCCTGCGTTTTGCGGTCTTGTTTGTGTTTGGTCATCTAACACAGAGGGGGTTGTTTTACATCACAATTGTACGTTCTTCGAGACCTCTTTGTAATCTGAATGTGGTAGGATTGGTCGCACGAAATGCAGGATTACCACACCGTCTGATATTTGGGTGGCCGTCCTAGGTCGGCACCGGTAGCCCATTGGTCTCGTTGGTTTATGTGTGGCTTTTTATGTTTCATGTTTCTATGGTATCAGTTGGTGTTCCTTGCCGCTTTGCGTCTCTTTCTGTGGATGTCTGCTTTGTGTTTTTGCATCACCTCCTTTCTTTGCTCTATGACAAACCGTTCGGGAAGTGTATAAAATTAAACAAGGACAGGGCAAGTCCCTCTCTCATGGTTTTAAAATCATTATGAGTAGAGCGTAAAATTTGAATACATGCGATCAAGTTAGCGACGTGTCAGACTTTCAACCAGTGATATTTGAGATAGGGGTACTCTTTGCGTTTATTTGAATATTTCCGGTCCACTTCGACGTTGTACGAAGTATAACATTTTATTATTACTCGGATGAATGATGTTTCTAACCTGGTTTACGATAGTTTGAGATGTTATGTTTGTGAGTTATGTTTATTTCAGGTTAGTTTAAAGATTAGGCCATTTCTTTCTTATTTTCTGTTTTGCGTCCTCGTGCTGGTAGGTTTTGAGCCCAAAGTCATAAAACAAAACAAACTTTAAACAATACAATCTTTTGCAAATTGAATGTGTTTTCTACACAATTTAAAAGAGAATTAGTTTAATTTCATTATTTTTTGTGTAAAATGTAAAAGAACTGCAGTAAATCAAGACATTGCATTATCTATAATTCTTTTGCTGTCTTAATTCTATTGATAATGAAATGAAACAAATTTCTGTCAAATTTCACATAGTCACATAATTTGAAAGTGCAACTTTGTTTATACGCTTGTTTGTTTTTATCCCTGGCTGGCTGGTAGCTTTCTCAATTTCAAAAGGACGCAAAACAGAATAAAAACAAGAAATGGCCTAAGTAGAGATGCGCAAAACATAATTTTTTTTGTAAAATAGATTAATTCCGAGAAATTTGCTGTTCAAGTGGGGCTATCAGAATTTTAAAAATGGATCGTGATTCTCCTTGAAGGGTAGAGAGGGGTGTATATAATTCAGGGTTGTTGGCGCCGAGCTCCTGTGAACAGTATATACTCTTCTTATAGAAGCGGCCCCATGCTAAGACACCAAAATACCCAAAAGCTTTGAGATAGGACAAGCTGTCCGATACGATTTATACTGAGCCCAGCATAGAGTCATGTCCTGTTGTTGGTCAGTTTTCGCCTTGAATGTGGCAAATAGTTTTATACACCATTTTATATATGATTGCTTCATAACTCCAAGCGAAAAAGCTACATTCAAAATTTTTATTCATCCGGCATAAATCTGCACATTTTTCAATGGCGTGATATTCTATTCCTATCAAAAGGAAAGAAAATAATCAGGAATAGTACATGTATGAGCAACGCAAAAATAAAGAGCTGAAGGAAATTTGAATTAAGGTACTACACCCATTAAAAATGACCATGGTCGTTTTGCTAATAGTGCAAACACAAACACTCGAATACACAAATTATCGGCCCCTTGGCCTTTAACAAGTGTTAAAAACGACAATGTATATCAAGGCTAAGTAAAATCCATCTTTGCTTCCTTGGCGTTCATTGCAAAAATTGGTGTTTTAATTTGTATCATCCACATATTTCAATCATCCACATATTTCAATCTACTGCAATTCTTACTAATTTTTTTTTCAAGCCCGACTTTATCAAAAATAGATTTTAAATTGCTCGTCTCAGAAAGACCTTTTCACAACTATATGCATCAATGAGCTAATCTCGAAAAATCAATTTACTTCGATGTCACTTTTTTGGGGAGTTCCTAATCGCGCTGTTGTCAACTTTTGTTACACCATTGTCAACTTTTGTTACATCGATGTAACAAATTGTAAGGTGATGGAATGGGTTCTTGCGCAATATCAATTCTTAACATGCTTAATTTATGGGTAGACTACTTTGAGGATACCTAGTTAAAGGTCGATCTCGCACTTGTATGATTGATAAAAAAGGTGTTAGAAGGAAAACATAATACTATCACTTTTTTGTGTCCAATAGGTTAAGCTACAATAAGCCACGTTTGAAACATGTGCAGATTAATACTGTACTAGAAAATTTGTGAAAGGATATTGTAAATTATGCTTTAAACTGGACAATAAACCACGGCTAGCTAGTTGTTATTTCTTAAATCCATGTCCAACGGACATTGAGACAATACTGAATTGGGAAGAAAGGGTGATCTCCAAGAAGATTCGGTTGCAGTACCAACAGCATAACACCGACACACTCATATTTGAAAACATAAGAGTAGATTATCATAACAAGAGACTCGAAAGGGACAAAGTACACTATATACGATATCAAAACACCAAACATAAAAGTCTACACATAAATCTTTGAGACCAATGGGCAATCGGTCACTATGGAGAACAGAAAACTATCTTCTATCTGCGTGAATCAAAATGTGAGCAAACAAAAATTCAATGTTTGGCACGAATTGTAGAAAACTCTGCATAACATTGGAATGAGGTGTTAACTTTAATGAATAAAAAAATCGATGAGAAATCCTGTTTCACGAATCATAAAACAAAAGAAAGTGTCACGTTTTCGTGAATATTCATGTAAAAGGTGTTCAAGGAAGTAACGAAAAACAAAACAAAACAAAAGCAAAAACCATCTATAGACCTTTCAACAACCGCTATAGGTGTCGACTAATAGTAACGACAACTCGTGCACAAACTGTTAGGAATCGGACTCTTTCGCGCTTCTAGATGAAAACATAGTTGAAACAATCACAAACCATGATTTTCCTCATTTATTCACCTCAGTTTTCCGAGTTCTTGGACGAAGATTCAGTATAATATTTTGACTTGTTTCATATACTGAAGACATTAACAGTACGACTATTTAGACCATGCTTCAAATTTCCATGTGGTAATATATTGGAAGAGAGATTACTCCTGAGTAATATCTGTTAATTTCTGGACCCTTTGAACCAAGAAACGAAATGAAAAGTATCGAAATAAAACGAATAACAAAATAGCAATTTCGTTCACGATCCAATAGTTGTGTGTTTTCCTATTATCTCCCAAGTGTCATAGGAACTACGAGTTTCTTACGTCAGATCAGTACGAATTATAGCATCTACATTTCAGTTCTGTAATTTAGACCACAGTTTTAATCTAGGCAAAGCTGTAACCGATTTTGTTAAAATTCAACGTAAAACTCTGCTTATATTAAGGGGGAAGGGGGAATAGGAACAGTTACATGTATACAGTAATAATGTTATTCCTATCTAATCAGTGTAAGATAAACATCATAAATATGAATTGGTAGGAGCACATGTATGTTAATGTCATGGAATAAAAACAATAAAAATACATGAAATATGTCGATAAGTATATGCATAACGAAGACAGCATCAATTGTAGTCGGAAAATAGCGAGAATAAAATAAAGTAAAAATCAATTTCAAGAAATTGTGGTCCCCCGCTTTGGGGTGTATGTCTATAAGGAAATGCTTAAAGATCCCTACCCCTATCTTTTGTGATATATTTCATGTTAATCTCTACACACAAAGTCTAAAGATAGGTTTAATTCAAATTTTAACACAAAAATAATTCAAAGGTCAATAAATGAAACGTCCTATCACGTACCACAGTCATGTAGCATCATATCCCACCCATCTTGCTACGTCATTAGGATCAGTTTTAGACATAACTTTCACAGTCTTGGGTCATATTACATTGAGGATTACATTGAGGGTTGAGAGTACATTGAGGGTTGAGGATCACTGACGAGGGTTAAGTGCCCGAAATGCACATGTCTGGTCCTTGCTGCAAATATCTTTTCTTTAATGATGCTTTTGAATTTGAAGATGTTTAACATTAAAAAGTTATGCCCAAGGTTAAAGTTTTTCTTTAAAGTAGGCCAAACGCCAAGGTCAAGGTAACAAGGTCAAAACTTTTATCATCCAAGGAAAGGTATTGTTACAATAAATACCCATGTGAAATATGAAAACCCTATCACTAAACATTCAAAAGTATCCCAAAGGTTAAAGTGAATGTGACGGACAGACGGACGAACCAGTTTTAATGTTCAAGCGCTTTCGCGATAGCGGGGAACAATGAAGGCCCTTTCATAACTGCCGTACGACGCTCTGGGATAAACTTTTTGATCAACATTGCTAGGTTTCGTGCCGCTGTCGTAAGGCAGCCGTATGAAATTTTATGTTCACAAGATCGTCGCAACGTCGCAGACTGAAATCTCAGCTTGCACATTATCCTTGCGATTTCTAGACAATATTTGTTAGACGCAAGGCTGCCGTACGATTGCCAGTCGTAAGAAGTCCGTAGATATTATGATAATATAGTATGATAATATATGATACAAATATATGAACAATAACACGTCTTCAAACTCTTCGACCTGCTACAAGATCGTGGCAGTTGTACGACAGCCTTGCCCCGATATAATATGTTTTTATACATTTTACTATTATTTACTTTGCAAAATAAGCTTTCAGTCAGAGATACTTTTGTGATTGACTAACATTGTCACTGGGGGAGTTCTACGGTCGATACGGGGAACTCGTCATACACTATGATGTCCCATCGTCCAGAATGGTGAATGACATTCTGTCTTAGACCATTTGAGCCATCCAACCACAGACTAAACTTATATCTTCAGAAATGGAAGTAACCGTATGTGAAATTTCTGCCGAATTGAAACGAGGGGTGTTGCATGCAAGCAGGAGATGCTGACTCTTTCTCGGCACCTGGTATCACTCCTAATTTGGAATTCACTTCTTTTCATGTGGTGGAGCTTTTTGTTTGGTTCCTGTTTTATCCTGATTTCGTAATCAACTATGCCTTTGGTTTGTGATTTCCTGAATTATCGATTTTGTATTGGAATATGGTCATTGTCCATATCTGTTATCATTAATGCAGGTTGTTACCTTATATAAGCATGATAATACTTTTAGTTATGTCAGTAATGCATAAATTCATATGCCCTTATCATGTTAATATTGTTAATCTTTGGTTCATACCTAAAAATTGTAAATATTGAAATATATTATCTATTATCATGGAATTGTTGTGCACCATATGCGCATTTCAACAAGGTTTGTCTCATCAGTGATGCTCGAGGCCGAGAAAAGTAAATCAAAATGATATGTAATCATGAAGAGCAAATGTCTAAAGTTGACATAAAATGAAGCAGTTTCCAAACATGACACCGTTACAGTGATCACATGAGACGAGAAAAGGTGGAACAAAAAATGGAAGCAATGAGAACATTCGCATCATTCAAACATAAATGATAACACTATAAATTTATATAAAGGATTTCAAATGATTTTCTATTTCATAGGGTATTTAGGAAACGAGTTGTGTGATTTTTAATCCCCGAGCCGTTGCGAGGGAATTAAAATCACACAACGAGCTTCATAAATACCGTATGATAGAAACATCATTTGAGATTCTTTTTTTTTTACTTGAAATACAACGTAATCGATCAAAATAATGTCAAAATGTTGTGATTTCTACTTCATTTCCTACAATTAACGCGCCAACATTGCCGTTTCTATTGTGACGTCACAGAGTATCCGGAGCGCTTCGTCCAATGACGACGCGCCCAAAGTGATATGTAACGTGTTATCAAAACATTTAATTATGAAATGGCTTAACGAAACTAAATAATGGGTGTATCATGTGATAAATAGATAATATCTTTAAAGTATCATAGTATAATCGCAACTCGAAGTTCACATTTTTGAATTTGAGTTATTTAATTCAAACGTTATCGATCCTTTTTTCGGGGGGGGGGGGGGGGGGGGCTCGAGAATCATTGAAGAAACAACACTCGGTTGCAGCACCCAAAGCAAAACCCCAAAACACCCAATGAAAAACACAGAACAGACACCTACAGAAGAAGTCGCAAAAGGGACAAGGAACACAAACTCACACCATATAGAAGCATGAAACACAAAAGACCACACATAAACCAACGAGACCAACTCACACCATATAGAAGCATGAAACACAAAAGACCACACATCAACCAACGAGACCAACTCACATCATAGAAACATGAAACACAAAGGACCACACATAAATCAACGAGACCAACTCACATCATAGAAATATGAAAAAGAAAAGACCACACATAAATCAACGAGACCAACTCATATCATAGAAACATGACACACAAAAGACCACACATAAATCAACGAGACCAACTCACATCATAGAAATATGAAAAAGAAAAGACCACACATAAATCAACGAGACCAACTCATATCATAGAAACATGACACACAAAAGACCACACATAAATCAACGAGACCAACTCACATCATAGAAATATGAAAAAGAAAAGACCACACATAAATCAACGAGACCAACTCATATCATAGAAACATGACACACAAAAGACCACACATAAATCAACGAGACCAACTCACATCATAGAAATATGAAAAAGAAAAGACCACACATAAATCAACGAGACCAACTCATATCATAGAAACATGACACACAAAAGACCACACATAAACTAACGAGACCAACTCACATGATTTTGTGAATTTAAACATGAAATTCTCTACATAAACAATCACTATTCATCATCAGATTCACACAGCAATAAAAGGATTCATTTTCTAGAAAAAAATAGGAGAGAAGTTTTCTAGGTCGGTTATAATTTAAAGTAGTTTTGTCAACAATTACTCAATAACCGTCGAACGGACGAAATATTGGTTTGTAAAATTAATATTCGAGCAGTCGGATTAAACCGTATGAATAATTGAAACTTAAAATATGTGAATCATCTTTAAATTGTTGTTTAAAAAGATTTAATTACACTTATATCTTAAAAGCATATTGTTCTGATGAAATATTTGAAAAAAATTAACAATATTATTCAAACTTAATTTATCTGTCACGTTTTATCGAAAATTTCCATTTGATGATATTTATTTCATCAAATAAATAACCGATAAGAAAATCACTCTGTTATAAAGTGGATATACCGTTTCTATGTATACATCGATGGCGGGTGCGGATAGCCAAACAGGGGATTCGTACTCCTTCCTGGCATCTGGTCCCACCTCTAGCTTGCTAAGGGTCCGTCGATGCTCAATTTGTGCTCTGTTGTGAGTGCTTTTGGGATTATCGTCAGGATCATCTTTAACTCTTTAAGGCAAATCAGTTATTGTCAGTAAATTCCAATGAATCTTAATTCCCGAGATATTTCAAGAAAAATTGAAGATCTCAAAAACTACCGGATATTTTTATAATTCCCGGTATTTCCTGGAAGAGATGCCAAGACCGGGGTTTTATCCTTTGATTCCAGGGGCCTGTACCTTCAAGATTTGGAGAAAATAACGACATTTGGCTGAAATTTGGAAAAAGAATTATACAAATAAATTGAGAAAACAAGCAAAACGTTATTGTTCTTTAGTAACAATATTGCTACAAAGGTAGCCTAGGTATAAAAATTTAATCAAAATAATTGTCTATGTGTTAAGTTTTCAAAGAAATTCAATTTTTAACAAAATTCGAGTAAACTTGTCTACTGAATTTACTCTTCAATTTCCTATGAACCAAGCATCTGATTGATTTTTAAAATCGATTTATTCTCCTTTATTATAGCAAATATCATTGATTAGTGAGCCGGGTCCGAATTTGAATGAAGTCTGGTAATAAGCATACGCCGATTTTAATTACACTTTCCCGTTTTAATTCGTCGTAACTTTTTTTAACTCTTAAAAGTATTCTAAAATGTCTTGTAATAAACATGATTTGTTCTTTTTTTATTTGTATGCATATAAGATACAAAACAACTGAATAGGAAATAAGCGAGTGTCAAGCAGTCAAAGCGACTTAGGTGCAGTTAATTTGCGATGTCCGAAGCAATTTTAATTCACTTTTCCTATTTTAACTCATCGTAATTTTTTTACTATCAAAGGTATTTTAAAATGATTATTTTAGACGTAGCCATCTTGCTACGTCTTTCTGTATATTTTTGACATAATTGCACAGATTTTGGCCATATTCCTTTGTTTAGATTTAGGATCACTGACGAGGGTTAAATACCCGAAACGTGCATGTCTGATGCATGCTGTAAATTCATCTGCTTCTAAATGATGCTAATGAATTTGAAAACGTGTAACATTGTCACTCAGTGTCTATTTAGCTTGATTTATTCTCTTTCTTACTTTATATGATACCAAAAAATAGAATGGGTAATAAGCGACTGTCAAGCAGTCAAGCAGTCGAGGCGCTAGATTCAAACACGATCTTTTGAGAAGAGAATGACACATGTAGAACCAAAAATATTACATTTCAGATTGTGTACATCGAGAAACAGATAAATCAGTAATTTCAAAGGGCTTTTATACTTTGTTAATTGGAATATCACTTTTTTCAAATTGGAATTTTAAGCTCACAAATTGGGGAAAATGTCTATTTTTCAGCATTGGGAATGGGGCCGAAGAACCTCTAAAAAGTCCCTGCATGAATAACAAACGTACTGTCTTAATTGATGGAAAAGTAAAAATAAATCTCCATCAGACTTTATGGTATTGGAGCATGGATGTCAGTTATCTCATTTGTAAAACAAAGGAGGGGATCTCCAACAACACCAAGCTGTAGCACCCACAGCAAAGCAAAACCCCAAAACACCCACTGCAAAAACACAAAGCAGACAAGCACGGAAAGAGACGCATAAGGGACAAGGAACGTCAACGCACAACACAGAAACACCAAACACAAAGGACTCGCATAAACCAACGAGGCCAATGGACACCCGGTGCCGACTTAGGACGGCCATCTGCCACGGAAATAGCACAAGGTGTGGTTATCCTGGATTACGTGCGCACAACCCTCCCACTTTTCCGATAACCCAGAAGTCTCGAAGAACGTACAATTGTGGTGTAAAACAACCTCCTCACTGTCAGATGACCACAGACAAACAAGACCGCAAAACGCAGGGACCCAAGCAACACAGATGAATATGTAAATGGATATAAAAAGAGGGTGTACGTAATACAATCCGTGCTCTGCCGCCGCGAGCTCATGTATGTTATCACCCGAGGAGTCCGACTGACATTCAGAGAGGACAGGTGGTCGGGGCCCTGTCTTCTCTAAAGAGGTTTGGACAGGGCTCGTCATGGAGTCCCGTCGTCACAGTCAGTCATAGTGCAAGTTTTAAGAATGCGCTTGTACAAGACTGTAGATGGGTCAAGTACCAAGCCTAGTGTCCGTCTGGTGACATTAGGATCATATCCACGGTATAAAAGGCCTTTGATGATTCTGACGCATTTTCGATAGTGATGTTGTCTATCTTTGATCCTTCTTATCTTGTTAATAATGTCACCATAAAACACCAAAAAAAGTAAGTATACGGGAAATAGTGATGAGGTGTTTGTTTTTTCGAATAGTTTATATAAGATTCTACCTCCAGACCGGAATCTTATTCCACACCATCTTTCAAGACGGTATCCAGTACAAGAACAAATAGGAGGTGCAAAGATTCTATTTTTGGAGTTCTAATTACTTTCACCTGGCTTTGATGGTGTTCCTAGACTACCATAATGCAATGACAAATATGGATAATGACCATATCCCTGTCTACAGTACAAAATCGATAATTCAGAAAATCAGAAACCGAAGGCATGCAAAATCAGGATAAAAACAGGAACCAAAGCAAACAAAAACAAAAACCTCCACCATATGAAAAGAAGCGAACTCCCGATATGAGAGTGAGACCAGGTGTTTACATATCACAGCTCATTCGGTGCGCTAGAGCATGTACTAGTGTATTGGGTTTTCATAGTAAAAAATTACAAATTACAAAAGAAAGGAGGGGATCTCCAACAACACCTAGTTGCAGCTCCAACAGCAACCTCCCAAAACACCCACTGTAAAACACAAAAAAGACACGCACAGAAAGAGACGCAGTAGTACAAGGAACGCCAAATCACAGAAAAACATAAAAAACAAATGATTACACATAAGCCAACGAGACCAATGGGTAAACGGTGCCGACTTAGGACGGCCATCTGCCACGTCAGTAGCAGACGGTGTGGTTATCCTGGATTACGTGCGCACAACCCTCCCACTTTTCCGATAACCCAGAGGTCTCGAGAACGTACAATTGTGGTGTAAAACAACCTCCTCACTGTCAGATGACCACACACAAACAAGACCGCAAAACGCAGGGGCCCAAGCAACTCAGATTAATATGTAAATGGATATAAAAAGAGAAACCTTTAGGTCAAGGTTTCCGCTTTTGTAAACTAGATAAAACTTTCTGGAAATTTAAGAAAAGAATATTCTCAGCCTCTTGAAATATGGAACTATACAAGCAACAAAATATATCACTTTGGGTATCTCACAACCTAGCTTTTACGGTGACTTAATAAACAAAATAAGAAGGATCAAGAGTAGATACAATAAGTTCCCGAATATGTGTCCTCTCTGAATATCGGTCAGACTGTTCCGGTGATAACATTCATGAGCTAGCTACAGCCGGCAGAGCACGGACTGTATTTTTTACGTCCTCTATTGCTATATCCATTTACATGTCCATATGAGTGTTGCATAGGCCCCTGTCTGTTTGTATGGTCATTTCATTATTTTATACCACTATTAAGCGTTCTTGGAGAGCTAGGGGTAACCGGAAAGTGGGAGGTATGTACACACGTAAACATTTACTACAGGCGTAGCAGATGGCCATCCTAAATCGGCATCGATTGTCAATTGGTCTCGTTTGTTTATATGTATTTTTTATGTGTTTGATGTTTCTATGCTGTGTGTTGGTGTTACTTGTCCCTTTTGTCTCTCTTTCCCTTGCTGGTCAACTCTGTTTTTTGCACGGGGTGTTTTATTCTTTTACTAATGGTTCCGCAGTCGAATGTTGTTGGAGATCCCCTCATTTCTTTTGCATTAAGATATTCCTATGTTAATTTTAGTGTCTTCACATTTTATACCACAGAAATTAAATTCTCTCAACGAAGACATCTATTGGGTAATGTCGTGTCAAAGCAACCTCACTTAGGAGAAAAAAACCTTTTGCGTAATCCATTGATTCACAATAGAATCCTTATCTGATACTGTATCAGTATCTGTCAGTCTGCCGATATTACATGAACTATTATTTTATTTTTGTTAAATATGACGACATTTTCGAACACTCGTTTCACAATCTCACGTTGTTAGACACGCTGTGATAATCCTGTCTTCACGCAGAGAATACACGGGGATGAATACGTTAAGACGGTTTTATCGCCGTTGTTTTCAAAACCTTTAAAGTTAGGCGAGTTCACCGTCCGTGGATAGAAAAACACAGGTGATGCGACGCCATGAGCGTCCGTTGATTGTGTGACTTCCGTAAGCAACTTTTGCAAGTTATGAATGATATATAGCATTATGAACATTGAGATTTCAATGGGAAACCTATCTAATATGATAGATTATTCTGCAGAAATCCTGAGTCGTGGGATGTCGTAGCTTAAGAGGAGTTTACATTCTCTTCGAACGACACTCAACGTTAAACCTTGTGAACTAGTGTCTATTTCGTAAAATATGTACTTTTGTCATATGTTTCATCATGCTGCTCCTATAATTGTGACATTGCGCTAATAAATAAACATTCAATACAATTTTATGTGAAGAAGTAAGTAAATTAATAAAAAAAATTAAACATGCCAATGAAGCTTTCCATTGTTAGACAGCATGCATAGGAAATTTGGTCCGTAGTTAGATATCCGCTGCTCGTCATAATCAAATGTATTAGAACATTTTTCTATAGAATATGTTATATAAAGAAAAAATGTCTAGTTTAAGTACCAGGAACAGTCGTGTTCTTATGAGCTTCGACAAATTTAAGACCTTTTGACTGTTATATAGGGTTAACTACTACAGAAAATTGATGAAATCACAACTTCAACTTTGGTTGAACGTCTGTCTCTTCAACGTATTTGAAATTTTCTGTTACAAAATGTCTTGAAATTTCTAAAACGCGGGTCATGTAGCATCATATCCCACCCATTCTGCTACGTCTTTTAATACATTTTTGGACAAAATAATTTTCATACTTTTTGGCCATATTACATTGTTTAGACTGAGGATCGCTGACGAGGGTTTAGTACCCGAAACGTGCATGTCTGGTCCATGCTGTAAATTTATCAGGTTTTAAATGATGCTATTGAATTTAAAGACGTTTAACATTTACATTCATTATGTGTTTTATAGATATTATAAAGAGAAAGTCGAAGAAATATAACTTTTATGGATTATTTATTGATCTTTATGATTAGATTTCACTAATGTCTATGTGATGTCGTGAAGAAACGTCGTAGAAATATAACTTTTATGGACATATTAAATCTGTTTAAACGAGGAGAACGGTGAAAGAAAAATCAATAACGAACAAGGATCTAAATGATATATCTACATGTATAGCATGCTAGAAAATTCTGACTGAAAACTGAATAAAAATTCAGATGTAGAGGAGTAATTGGTGGAAATCAGGTAGAAGGATAGGTTTCGATGATGGATAGTTTGGAAATGAAAGTCAAAACAAAGGAAAAGTCAGAGGAAGAAATAGCATAAATAAAAGGGAAATTAAGGAGTTACGTAAGGCGCAGAAGAAAAATGAAACTTAGAATGATATCATACTAGTATACAGTGATCTGTTCGATGGTTTATGTTGTGAATCTGAATAGGGAAGTATAGATCTGTACAGAGGGGTTACGAGTGGATGTCTTAGATCTAAAGTGCAGATCATAGTAAAATGAAGAGATAAATATATTCTCAGAATGTTCGATGTGGAAAAATAGAGGCTTAATTGGGTCTTATCCTCCTGGGAAAAATAAAAAGTATACAGCTAAATTTTGCTTCGTGAATCATTTGTAGTCTTTCTTTATTTTTACCTTTATATTTAAGTCTTAGGTGCCTAATTTCGCTTAGCTTCGTTACTCATTTCACATATTCAACAGATAAACGAGTAGCTCGTTGATACCCATTGTTTGTTTGACATAATGATTGTCTTTGACAGTTCCTCTAAGGGTTCACCCAAACCTAGATAAGGATGAATTTGCCATTTCTTTAATGACATCTAATCCCTCCATTTTTTAAACCAAAAATGACTGCATTTTTTTCTTAACCCTCGGCCTTTTAGCTGACATGGGAAACATGCCAGTGATTTCAAAGATAAATTACATTACTGCATTATTCATATATTTAGGGCAATTCCAGCACGAGAGTATGTGTCATTTGGGAATTTCATTGCCTTCATTTTACGGTGACCTAGTAAAAAATATCAGAAGGGTCAAAGTGACAAATATGGATAATGACCATATCCCTGTATACAGCACAAAATCGATAATTCAAAAATCAGAAACCGAAGGCATACAAAATCAGGACAAAACAGGAACCAAAGCAAACAAACAAAAACCTCCACCATATGAAAAGAAGCAAACTCCCGATATGGGAGTGAGACCAGGTGCCCAGGAAGAGTAAGCATCTCCTGCTTGCATGCAACACCCGTCGCTTCAATTCGGTAGAACTGTCACATCCGGTTACTTCCATTTTGGAAGATATAGAGTACAATCTTTGGTTGGATGGTTCAAATGGTCTATGACAGAATATCATCCACCATTCTTGAGAGTGGAACATCATAGTGTATGACGAGTTCCCCATATCGACCGTAGAACCTCCTCAGTGACGATGTTAGTCGGTCACAAACATATCCCTGACTGAGAAGCTTATCTGAAAGACGCCTAGCTCTCAGAACAAAATCCGTATATTTGGTACTTGCTCTGGCATAGCGTATCAACTGAGATATGAACACGCCATAAGCAGGCGATGAAGGGATGTTGCTACTCAGAAAAGGAAAGTTTGTAATGCTGAAATTGAAGTCGTCACGTTTGTCATAGAGTGAGGTGTTCATGTGACCATCAGTGTCGTAGGACAACATTATGTCCAAATAGGATGCTGAATTATTTGTCTCTGTGGTCTCTTTGACTTCAAGCTCCGAAGGATAGATACTGCTCAAGTAATCCGCGAATTTTGGATTATTGATGGACAACACATCATCTATGTATCTGTAAGTGAAGTTAAAGTCAGAAGCTAAGTATCTTTTCCCTTCAGAGACCAAAGATTGAATGAATTCAGCTTCGTACGAGTAAAGGAAAATGTCGGCAAGGAGTGGGGCACAATTGGTCACCATTGGAATTCCGACAATTTGCTGGAAGACCTTTCCTCCAAACACCACAAAAATGTTGTCGATCAGAAAGTTTAACATCTGAATAATGTCTGTTTCAGTGTACTTATTTTCAGAATCGGACTTTTCTTTTACAAAGTAGGTTTTGTCATAGTTAACAACAATAAATTTGTATTTGCGATTACCGTTCTTACTTGTAAACGCATTACTTATAATTTTTGCGAGTCTTTCTTTCAATTTAGAATGTGGAATTGTAGTGTAAAGTGTCGAAAAATCAAAGGCTTTGATCGAATGGACTCTACTAAAATGAGTGGATTTCAGATATTCTAAAAGTTCCTTCGAATTCTTTAAAATCCACATCTGGTTGATACCACTGCGAGAATACACTGTCGAACAATATTTTTGAAGCCCAGATTTGATTTCAGATAAAACTTTAGTGAGTAAGATCGATACAGATTTGGTAGAGCATTTTGAGGAACCAGCGATGAAACGTTGTTTGTACGGATTCTTATGCATTTTAGATATGCAGTACAAGTATGGTAAATCTAAATCTAATTTGGTAGTGTCGAAGCCAAAGGAAGTAAGAGCTGATTTGTGGTTATCTATTATTTCAGAGGCAGAAAGGTTTGTTGGGGTGTAAGTGGGATTTCCAGGTGTCGAATTTAAACCCAACTCTTTAACTAGACTGTCGAAATAGTACTTTTTGCAAGTAAATGTGTAATTATTTGAGGCTTTGTCCGCTGGTGTGATGACATAATGTTCTTGGAGGTAGGTGAGCTCTGTGATAACATCAGGGTCTTTAAATATAGACACGAATCTGGTGTTCACAGTTGATTTTAATCGGTTAATTCTAGATACAAGTAACCCTCTGATTGATTTTATCCATTCGGAAAGGGTGTCGAGCTGTACATCCTCTTTCTTTGCCCAACGTCTTGCATATTCCTCACAAGAGTCCATGATAATTTTGACATTTTGGTTCCATGTAAAGGACATACTTTCTCTGTATTTGGGACCCTTTTTTAACAATTCTCTCAACTTGTCGTTCTTGACTATACTAAGGTCACCAGTAATAACATGTCCGCAAGGAGAGTAGTTGAAATCCGATGAAGAACATTCGCAGAGAAGTGGATGTAGTGAGGGATTACTTAAATCAATACACTGCAGGAATCGTTTGTAATTGTAAATCTTAGATGCAACTGTTGGTGTGTAGCTATAGGAAATACAAGGAGTTTCTTTTCTTTTGAAATATGGTGGGATTTTTTCTGTGACAGTTTTGTGATTCAAAATTTGACCAAGATTCAAGTTATCAATACCTTTGTTTGCAAATCTTACTTTAATGAAAGGGCGGTTTGTTTTCTCCTCTGATTTATCTGATCTAACTGCTTGAAATAAACGAAAAGTAGAAATGTCCAATATGACTCCTTGTAGTCTGTATTCTGGGGAACGTGTATCGGTATATGTGAGGTCCTCCGTATAATCGTAGATTTCGTGCAACTTCCGTAAAGGAACAGAGTATAATTTGGTACGAATATAATGCAGGCCTAGAGGCTCATTCAAAAATGGAACCAAGTCATCGAAGGAGAAACTATGTATCTCAGGCCTATTGTATTTTCGAATGCCATGACTTCGAGGTCTTCTTTGTTGTCTGTTGAATAAGCTAGTCACATTTACCGATTGACAACCGGGACTTGTTAAGTTTCCTATAGTGCTGATGTTATCGTTGCACCCATAGGGCGCTGCAGTGTTAAGATTTTTTATCCAGAACTCTTCTCTGTTGCGACGGAAAGGTGTGCTCAAATTGGGATTGTTTGTGGGGTGATATATTTTCTCCAGGATTCTGACTCTCATAGATAAAACCGAATGATCGGCCTGGTCAAAATGTCGGTAAAGGAGTTGACTTCCTTTATTATTTATTTTTGACCGGTGTCCTGACATTCTGGTTCGGAGTTTACCTTTGGTTTCACCCACATAAATCAATCCACAAAGTGAGCACTCTATTCCGTACACAACATTAGATGTCATGCAGTTAAGGTTTTCAAAACTATGCGTGTTAAATGTTTGTTTTGTGAGATTACTTGAGAATGAAGTGTCTGTTATTAGGATGTTACAAGTTTTGCAGTTCTTCGTGCCGCACTTAGAAACTGAGCAATCGCTTGGTGAAAATTGGTGCTCTTTTAGAATATCGACCACTTCAATCTTACAGGGCTTGATTTTAATATACCCATCTGCATGTTTGTACCAAAACTCATGGTTACTACTCACTACAAACGTCTCGTCTCTAATGTCATTTAGACTAATTCTAGGGACACCTAAGTTACCTGTTGCGTATGTGTCCGTAGACGCAACAGGTTGGGGCCTTTTTATAGTGGGCGACGCCCCAGCCACTTTGTAGGTCTCTTGTGTACTATCCATTGAAGCAAAAGACTGCCCGACAAGTGCCCTCGGGGACAATTTGTCCACCAGCAGTGACACATGGACAGTGGTAAAAATGACAAATATGGATAATGACCATATCCCTGTATACAGCACAAAATCGATAATTCAAAAATCAGAAACCGAAGGCATACAAAATCAGGACAAAACAGGAACCAAAGCAAACAAACAAAAACCTCCACCATATGAAAAGAAGCAAACTCCCGATATGGGAGTGAGACCAGGTGCCCAGGAAGAGTAAGCATCTCCTGCTTGCATGCAACACCCGTCGCTTCAATTCGGTAGAACTGTCACATCCGGTTACTTCCATTTTGGAAGAAATAGAGTACAATCTTTGGTTGGATGGTTCAAATGGTCTATGACAGAATATCATCCACCATTCTTGAGAGTGGAACATCATAGTGTATGACGAGTTCCCCATATCGACCGTAGAACTTCCTCAGTGACGATGTTAGTCGGTCACAAACATATCCCTGACTGAGAAGCTTATCTGAAAGACGCCTGATCAAACTTCAACCACAAATGCAAGAAAATAGTCGGTCACCTGCTTTACCTAGGACATGATCCTTAAGTAATTAAAAGAGAACTGGACATGGCACTGGATCAATCTACAGTTTTGTACCAGTGTCTTTCCAAACGTTGTACATTCGGCAATCGTGACGACGGGACTCCATGATGGTCCTTGTTTTTTTTTCTTCATTTTTATGCGTGAAGATCGACGGCGGATGCGGCTAGTCAAACAGGGGATGTTTACTGCTCCTGGGTACCTGGTCCGACTTCTAGCTTGCTAGGGGTCCTTCGATGCTCAGTTTGGTGCTCTATTGGGAGTGCTGTTGATATTGTCGTCATGATGTTTTTTATCTCATTTGTTCAACTATCGCCAGAGAAGACTGGGCCCTGATCGTCTGTCCTATCTGAAAGTTGGTCAGACTTTGAGCTCGCTTCAGCAAGATGGGCACAGACAGTCAAACGCACGGCCATCTGCTACTAGCCCACGGTGTGGTAATCCGGACAACGTTTGTACATCCCTCCCACTGAGGTCCTCACAGACGCACACAATTGCTGTATAAACACAAAGTATCTCATTGTAAGGTGACATCACAAATGATATTTCATCGCAGCGGCCTTTTGTATCACAAATTCTCTGCAAATGGATATAAAAAATATGTGGCATCCAAAGTCGGCACCGGGTGCACTTTGGTCTCCTTCCTCTAATGTGTTGTTATTAACGTTTGAAGTTTCCGTACGTCTGTTTAGACTGTTTGTATGATGTTCTTGTGCATACTGTTGTGTCTTTTTGTGGTTTTTAGTTTTGTCTGATGTCATTTGGTGTCGCTTTCCCGTGGGTTTGTTCCACTGGGTGAGTACAGGGTGGTCATGCTGGGATCTTTCCCTTTTCTTTGTATTTTAACGACACGCGTGGTAATGACGAGATTGTGTATATTTGAGCTTTGCTGATAAATGATAGGACTTCTAGCAATAGACAACATATCGTTTTACAACTAGACACGGACATAAAATGTTAAAATCAATTTTTTTTTTGTATTTTCAATTATTATTATGAAGCAAATGTTTAAGGAAAGTTATCATTTGCATAAATGAACCATTTGATAAAACACTGTACGATTTAACATACTTTAGTCATGTTAGATGCATTTTTTTCTTTAAGAAAATTATCAGAATGATCTACTAGTATTCCCAAGCCGATCTAAACTCCGCCGTAACAATATCAGACATGGCCTCCAAACTAGTAAAGATGTTAAGAGGAATGCCATTGGGATTTCCCATTGATATTAAATACTCAATAAATTGTTCAGCATCGTTTCAATTTTAGATAATTTTTTTTTACAAAATTATTGTTAAGAAACGGACGATGAGGTCGTCCCATCAGCTGTGTTTTCCTATCCACGGACGGTGAACTCGCCTAACTTTAAAGGTTTTGAAAACAACGGCGATAAAACCGTCTTAACGTATTCCTCCCCGTGGAATAGTTTTGATATAAACAGTAATAATCTAACCCACCATGTATGAAATTTAATTTTTTTTCTTCTTGTTACTCGATAAAATCAAGGGTATAAATAATTTATCATCCTTGTTACACATGTTACACTAAGAGAACATGGACAAAGGAATGGGTATCTAATAAGACTCGGTTGTAGCACCAACGTCAAAAAACCGTAATACCCCAATGAGTTAAAGAAGACCCCGACGACAATCCCAACAGCACTCACAATAGAGCACCAAATTTAGCATCGACGGACCCCCAGCAAGCTAGAGGTGGGATCAGGTGCCCGGGAGGAGTAAGCATCCCCCGTTGGCTAGCCGCACCCGCCGTCGATGTTCATGCACGAATTCAAAATGAAAATATATAAAATGCATGCGCTGTCTGAGGCCTTCTATATAGAGTCACATACACAACAAGAGGCGCAAAAGGGACAATGAACACTAAATACGACATCAAAGCACCACACACAAAAGACTGCACATGAACCGTCGAGGCAAATTAGCAATCGGTGCAGACTTAAGAGTTAAAGAAGATCTTGACGACAATCTCAACAGCACTCACAATTGAGCACCAAATTGAGCATCGACGGATCCCTAGCAGGCTAGAGGTGGGACCAGGTGCCCGGGAGGAGTACGCATCTACTGTTGACTACACAGCCAATTGTGCCTCAGATGAAACTCATGTGAAATTTATGTACATGGACTTTACTGTGACGACGGGACTCCATGACGGGCCCTGTCCAAACCTCTTTAGAGAAGACAGGGAACCCAACCACCTGTCCTCTCTGAATATCAGTCGGACTCCTCGGGTGATTACATACATGAACTCGTTACAGCCGGTGTTGTAGTATAGATCATCCCCCCGCATAGGCCATCCCCCCGGATTAACTGACCCAGTATAGGTCATCCCCCAGGATGAACTGACCCAGTATAGATCATCCCCCCCGGATAAACCGGCCCAGTATAGAACATCCCCACGGATAAATCGGCCTAGTACAGACTATCCCCCACGGATGAAACGTCCCAGCATAACTTATCCCCTCTAAACACAGTACGCTTCATCCCCCCTCAAGATGGAAATCCGTTTTGCTTTGAATATTAGAATATACCAAGTTGATTTTTCTTCAGTTTAGGTTTTCTTTATTGTGGGTTTTTTTTTCTCTCGTTTACACTTATATGGGTTTTTTTTTTCTTTTTTACATTAACGAAATATGAAAGTACCAGAATGCAAAGGAATCTGTTAATCTTTTTCCAATAATTTGTGCAACATTTGATAATTCTTTAAAACGTCTTTTCTATATAATTTAGAAAGTTTTATTTCTTATTTTTAAAAGTGGCTTAATATTCTTTGTGTATTTATTTATCAAACAAGTTAATAAAACATAGGAGGGGATCTTCTTGGCAATTTCGATTATCTTTGGCAAAACATGTACATGTATTGCCAAAATGATTTAGATTGTCTACAAATCAGGGATTACCCACGAAGAAGTGTTTTTTTTTCAAAGAATATAAGATATTAGTATTTCCGATTAAATTTAAATTGAAAATCTTTTTTCATAAAGTTTTAATAATTTTTATATTTATATGAGGTGCCGTTTTATTATTCATTCTTTTTTTTTTTTTTGATATCACAAATTAATTTTTTTATCAAAATCTGAATTTTGATATCCAAAAAAAATGTGATATTAAAAATTTCATTTTCTTATTTCAAAAATTTCATTTTCTTATTTCAAACATTTCAATTTCTTATTTCAAAATTTCCATTTTTTTGATTTTAAAAAATCCATTACTTGATATAAAAAAATCAAAGTTGTGACATCAAAAATTCAATAAGATTTTATGATATCAAGAATTACAATGTTTGATATCACAAAATTAATTTTTTATATGAAATAATCGAATTCACAAAGTTGATTATTTGATATCACAAAATCGATTTTTATATAAAATAATCGATTATTTGTGATATCAAAGAATTAATGTATGTGCGCTGTTATACTATTTATTTCCTTTTTTATGTCAAGAAATAGAATTGGTGATATCACAAATTCGATTTATTGAACATAGATAATTCAAAATCGTTATTAATGCATTCTGCCTCCATATATTCAAACATCTGAAACACATATGACAAAAATACAGTCGACACATTACATTGATAAAACAAATGAACAATATCTTCTATATTATTTTTACACAAATGACACTTCCCATCAGATTTATTCATTTTTTGTAACCTATCTTCTGTATATACTATTTTATGAATGATTTTCCAGTGTAGATCTTTAACTTTATTAGGTACATATTTTTTTGAGGCAGTAGCCATGCTTTATCCCAATCAATTTCTTTATCAAAAAACTCATTCCACTTTATTTCACATTTTGGAGATTTATCTAAAAGATATCTTTCTTTGATTTGTTTACTTTGTTTACAAATTTAGTAATATTTTGTGATATCATAAAATCAATTTTCTTAATATCACAAATTCGATTATTTGATATCACAAAATGTAAATTGTGACATCGCAAATTCGAATTTGTGATATGAAAAAATCGATTTTGTGATACATTGTATCACAGAATTGTGTTATGGAAGACCGGATTTTTTTTATATCAGAAAATATGACGGATTTTTTTATATCAAAAATTGATTTTTATATCAAAAATTTTATTTGTTGATATCCAAAAATGGGGAATAAATAGCAAAATGACATCCCTTATATTTATTACCCTATTGAATGGTACAAACAAGGCGCGGTGTGACTGTATCGAGTAATTATCAGAGTTAACTGACCCTTTTAGATAGTGTATAAATGGACTTGTTTGCTTGGGACATCTTGACACGCATAAAACAAAAGAAAAATGGGTAAATGGGAAATTCATACCCATATTCAACTGAACCACACTATATTTTATGATAATACTAAGACAGTTTACGGTTTGAAATTTCCGTTTAAGAATGGAAATCCGGAATTAGACAGGGGGAAGGTTGGACCCGGGCCGCTTTATCCCCCGGGGGATGTTCTATGCTGAAACTCTACAGGGGGGATAAACCGTGCGGATAGAATATCCCCCTTAGAGGGGGGATATTCTATACTGGGCCAGTTCATCCGGGGGGATGATCTGTGCGGGGGGATGGTCTATGCTACAACACCGGCAGATCACGGACTATAGTACGCTTGCCCTCTTATTATATACATTTACATATTCATCTGTGTTTCTGGGGCCTCTACGTTTCGCGGTCATGTTTGTGTGATGTCATCTTACAGTGAGGAGGTTGTTTTACACCACAATTGTACGTTCTTCGAGACCTCTTGGTAATTGGAGAAGTGAGAGGGTTAAGCGCACGTAATCCAGGATAACCACACCATTTGCTACTTGCGTGACAAATGGCCGTTCAAAGTCGGCACCGGTTGCCCATTGGTCTCGTCGGTTTATGTGTAGTCTTTTGTGTTTGATGTTTCCATGTCGTGTGTCTCTTTTCCGTCTCGTGCTGTACTCGTCTTTTGTGTTTGCATCGGGTATTTTGGTGTATTGCTGTTGATGCTGCAACGGGGTCTTGTTGGAGATCTCCTTCCTTCTTGTATGTAAAACTCTATGTCTCCAAACTCTGCTAACTGATTTCACCCCTCAGAACTTAAAGATTTAATGTAGTATACCAGACATGCATGTTTCGGATAGAGATTCCTCATAATGAACTCAATCCAAAATCATTCATTGAAGTCAATTTGAAAATAATAAAGTGGCACGGCAAATACAATATATTCTAGTGTTAAACGTCTTCAAATTCAATAGCATCATTTATAAAAGGATGAATTTGCAGCATGGACCAGACATGCACGTTTCGGGTACTCAACCCTTGTCAGTGATCCTCAATCTAAATAATGTAATATGGCCAAAAAGTGTGAAAATTATTATGTCCAAAAATGTACCGAAATATGTAGCAGTCTTCAAGCATTGAATTCAAGAGTGAGCGGTTCAAATGTACATTTTGAGTCTCTTCGTAAATGTAAATAGATGAAAGATGATGCAAGTTTGCATGCCTTCGGTAGTTTTAACAATAATTGAAAACGGAGTAACAGATCATGCATACATGAAAGCAAAAATATCTCTGTATATAAACTAAATAGATACAAGGGGCAAGAGCAGGTGTCTCTCTGGTGCAAAATTAGAGAGTAAAGACCATAACATAAGGACTATCTCTTACACGAAATCACCATAAAATAACTTTGGCTTTCAATCTTTTTGATATTTCTGTACTCCTGTTTCTATTGTTTTGATGATGTTCCAATGGATATTGTGTCTTTTTGCGGTTTGTAGTTTTGTCTGATTTCATTTTATGTGTCACTTTGGTGTTTTGCTGTTGATGCTGCAACGTATGTGCCGGATGGTCATGCTGGAGATCCTTCCCTTTTCTAATCTTCAATAAACACTGATGGTGTTTCATGATCCGAAATATGCATATCTGGTGCATCGAATTGGACATCTTTCAGTCCAAAAGCTGGTGGACCAGGAGTCCCCGAGGGCACATGTAGCCGATTTCGATCAACTTCGGTTGCTCGTTTCGTCAAACGCATTCGGAAATTTCTGTTCACAAAAATTTCTCGAAATTTATTAAGTGTGGGATCTGTGGCATAATATCCCATCCATCATGCTACGTCTTTTGGTATTTTTTTTTTTACATAATTTTCACTGCCTTTGACCATATTTTATTGTCTAGATTGAGGATCACTGACGAAGGTTTAGTATCCGAAACGTACATGTCTAGCTTGCCCATGCTCCAAATCATCTGTTCTTTAAAAATGAATTTAAAGACGTATAGTTCATCATTAGCTATGAGATTAGAAGATAAACGCCAAAAAATCGCCTGTGGTCGCAAATTAGTATCCTTTTATGTGTGTGTTGTCCTAGATACCTCTGCATTGCGTTTCCTTGTTCGGGGTTATTTTTATTTTTTGTTGTTGTTGGGGTTTTGGGGGTGGGTTAAGTCGTTACTGTGTGGGTCTTGTGTGTTTGGTTTTTCTGCTGTCACTGTGTAAATTACGGCTTTGTCGGAGATCCCCTTACTCAACAGAGAGGTCACCAATAATAGAAATCTGATTTAACGAGTTCCTCATTTGAAAACAGCTTAAACAAGTATTAGCTTTTACAAAAAGCTTGCCGTCAGTTAGCTGACTGTATTGTTGTAAAATTCTAGTTAGAAAAATCGGAAGAAAATGCATTAATTTTACCAATCGCACATTTCCGGGCTTTTCCGCGTTTTATTACGATTCAAGTGACGGAAATTTCCGAAAATCTGCGATTGTTATAGGATTGTTATAGGACGTATCGGTACAAAGACTTTCCGATGCATATTTCGGAAGAAAATACACTGATGCGATATGACTTTTATTTGTCAGGTCATCTAGACTCTTTAGCCGACCTGGTGAGAGAATCTTATACAGAGGTTCTGCATAACCTAGACGAAAATTTGCATTTTATGCAATTGTCAACCAATCATATTACCAAGAGGTATTCTGTCCGTGCTAGTAGGTTACGAATGATTACAGTATACCGTCAGTCATGACTGACGGTAAAAACTAAAGGCGCAATAAGGTTCGACGTCATTTTATATTTTACATGATCATTTTTCAATCTGAGAGTTATATATACTTTTTATAACTCGTGATTTTGATTTGAAAAAAATATATATCTAAACAATACAGTACACAAAAAGAACGATGGCGTTAATTTCTATTATTATTTCATCATTTGACATTATTAAGCACATATTTGGGTACTTCCATTTAAAGTTTGAATGTACTATTAATGGAGAATCAGAACACAGTTATGAAAAATAAGGGGAATATATCCCCCCAAAAAACAGGTTAAGGTAATCACAAGAGAACAGAACACGTACACAAATGAGAAGAAGACAGAACTTAAATGCACTTTGGCTGGAAGCATCACTGATGAGAATTTAAAATTCAAAACACGTGTCAGGTGCATGAAAATTGTTTTCAAATTTTCTTCAAGAAGGTATAGAGTTTGAACACTTTCGTATTATTAAAGCATTTCCTTTGTCCTAAACGTTATTTCTAATTCGATTATTTATTATGTGCAAGAGGGGGCTCCAATTTTTCTTGTGTTTACCGCCGCGTGATCACAAAATAATTGTGGATAGTGATGCCTACCTCTATGGAACGCCACAGCTGCCTATATAGACAACCTCAGATAGTGCATGAATGTTAAACTGGTATATTGTTTTCATTTTCGTGTTTAATCATCGACGGCGGTGCGGCTAGCCAACAGGGGATACTTACTCCTCCCGGGCACCTGGTCCCACCTCTGGCTTGCTAGGGGTCCGTCGATGCTTAATTTTGTGCTCTGTCGGAGTGCTGTTGAGATTATCGTCAGGATCTTCTTTAACTCATTTATTACATCGATAGTCATATCATTGATCTGTTGAGAAATATCATATCCATTGTCCAGAATGGTGAATGATATTCTGTCTTAGACATTTTGATCCATCCAAACACAGACTTAACCGGATGTGATATTTCTGCCGAATCGAAGTGACGGGTGTTGCATGCAAGCAGGAGATGCTGATTCTTCCTTGGCACCTGGTCTCACATATTCTTCATTGGCGCCTGGTCTCATATTGGCACCTGGTCTCACTCATATATTGGGAGTTCGCTTCTTTTCATGTGGTGGAGGTTTCTTTTTGTTTGCTTTGGTTCCTGTTTTATCCTGATTTCGTATGCCTTTGGTTTGTGATTTCCTGAGTTATCGATTTTGTACTGTGTATTGGGATATGGTCATTGTCCATATTTGTCATGAAGCAATCTTTCTATACCATTAAGTGATATTTGATTGCACTACTCTGGCTTTTTGCTATATCACTCAGATAATTTCACAACTTCTTGATATCAATACATGGAGCTACGTAATATACTATTCTTTCCTATAATTACATGAATTTCCTGCCTTCTGATTGGCTAAAACAGCGCCTCGATGAAAAATCGAAAAATACGATGACGTCATCCGAGGTAGATATAACATTCCAACAGCTCTCCGTGTGCTAAAAATAGATCAGTGAATTTTTTATAGTCTTATATCAATGATTTGATTATTTTGTCGATGATTTAAAATAAAAGATATTATAAGATGGGGTTTTTTGTGAAACAAGAAAGCGCACGTTAGCATTTTTATCAATTTTAAAGCTCAGTTTTATCTGCTCCAAAGCTACTCTAATGAGGATGAATTGATAATAATATGAATAAATTATTTGATGATACCATAAAAACATCTTAATTTTGACATAACATGGAGCTACATGTTTACACTCTTATGCCACCTTCAATCTGGCTATATCATAATAAGGGCTTAGCTATAACATCAAGCAACCTTTCTATGCCATTAAAATATTTGATTGCACTACTCTGCCAAGTCCTTATTTGTTATATTACATAACGAATCATAAGATTTTATATCATCAAAATAATGATTCAAAACAATATGAACATTTTTAATTTTTGATAAAGAATTCAACCATGAATTTCACTTTTTGTGAAAAGTGTATCTAGACTTGAAAACTATAATAAAATAACTATCTTAATTTTTATTGTAAATACTGAAATCAGTCATTATATCACACCAAGTCATTATTTTCCAACAGTAGTCATTATCGGAAAATAATGACTCACGTACTAGCCAATCAGAATCGACGTTACATCCTGGTTATATGATATTGCACTATAAAGACACCTCATTATAATACCAAGCAGCTTTCCGATACAATTTTGTCAGATTAATATACCACTATGTCTCGTTTCTTTCACATTAGGATACATTCCTATAGTATAAAGACATATTCATATGTGACATGGAGCTATTTTGTCATGATGTTCTGTCACCTCACCATTCTATTTACACATTGTACAATATAATGAAGATATTTTTATACTATAAATGTAACTTAGTTTCCTTGTTTTATGTTCTCTCGGTGTGTTAGTGCTTGTTGTTGTTATTGTTTAATACGCCGTCTCCATTGTTCTCTCTGTGTGTGTTCCGCTGCGGTCGGTACAGCGTGGTCGCGTTGGAGATCTATTCATTCTGTAGATAGGTCAGATCCATGATGGATATCCTTGTTGACTTGCTCAGATGAAAAAAAATCTTTTAAAAAAACTGTTGGTGTGATAATGGTAGACATCGGATGATATTTCATACAATCATTTCTGAGAAAAATACATACATCTTTTTTTAAATCGTGACTTTGATTTAGCAAAAAAATGCAATAGCGCCGATTTTTATTTATTTGTTTTTTGTTTTGTTTTTTTTTTATTGGACATATTAAAGTGCACATAGAGAAGTTCAAATGGAATTAAAAGTTTAAGTTTTGTATGTATGTTACTAGAAATGATGATCAGAACATGAATATGAAAGACGTAACAATTCTCACGCCAACAAACAGATGGATGTTAAACGTCTTCAAATTCAAAAGCATTAAGAACAGATAAATTTTCAGCATGGACCAGACATGCACGTTTCGGGTACTTAACCCTCGTCAGTGATCCTCAATCAATGTAATGTTACCAAACAGTGTGTAAAATTATTATTTCCAAGAACTTACCGAGATACATAGCAGGATGGATGGGAATATGATGCTACAGGACCCACGTTTTTGAAATTTCAGGAAATTTTGATCACAGAAACTTTCGAATGCGTTGAAGAGACGATCAACCGAAGTTCATCGAACTTGGCTACATGCCCCCGGGGACTCCTGGTCCACCAGCAGTGACACTCACCAAGTGGTATAAATGTTAAACGTCTTCAAATTGAATGACATCATTTAAGAACTCTCTTTATAACACCACATTAAAGCAATAATAAAATGTTAAAGTTACTATGTCCAAAACCGTACCGAAATAACTACATTTGCTACAGGCGTAGCAGATGACCGTCCTAAGTCGGCATCGGTTGCCAGTTGGTCTTTTTGGTGTATATGTAGTGTTTTGTGTTTTATGTTTTGTGTTGGTGTTACTTGTTCCTTTGACTCTCGTTCTTCGCTGGTTTACTCTATGCTTTGAACGGGGTGTTAAAGTGTTTTACTGTTTGTGCCGCAACCGAATATTGTTAGAGATCCTCTCCTTTCTTTTGCATTAAAATATTCCTGCATTAATTTTAGTGTCTTCACATTTAATACCACAGAGATCAAAGTCCCTCTACGAAGACATCTATTAGGTTACATGTATGTCGTGTCAAAGCAACCTCGTTTAGACAAAAATAAATTGCGTAATCCATTGATTCACAATAGAATGTGTACCAATATCTGTCATTCTGATGATATAACATGGACTATTATATTCTTATTTTTGGTCCTTATGACGACATTTTCGAACACTCGTTTCACAATCTCACGTTGTTAGACACGCTGGGATAATCCTGTTGACACACAGAGAAGAGTTTTAATATAAACAGTGACTGTCATAATCTTATCCACCATGTTAAAATTCAGTTTTTCTCATCGTTACTCGATGTTCTATATTACCAATTTTATTTTACTGGACATTTGTTTCGGATATTGAATCCTCGTCAGTAGTACTTCATGTCAAACAGTTTAAATAAAGCCAAAGTGATTTTTCCTGACGCCATTTACAATGCAGAGCTTTAATTCCTTTTGCCAAAATGAGCGGCTCCAAATTCTGTGTAGGATTTAATGGCCAAAATTCGTTGGACGGTATGCGCAAGGAGCTTAATTTTAAATATGACCGAAAAATTATGCCGAAACCCAGCTAATGACAATGAGGGATATACCCCTTAGTTTTAGAAATTTAGGTCTAATTTGATGACAGGAAATTTAGAATATATTTCAATGAAGTGCGTAAACACTAACACTAGGTGAGCGATATCCTCGGGGACTAACAGTCCACCAGCAGCGATGATACCAGCCTAGTAGTTGAAATTGTCAATATTGAAATATATGTTCTAGAGTACCAATTTTATTGTACTAGACATGTGTTTCGGATACTTTAATCCTCGTCAGTAGTACTTCATGTCAAACAGTTTAAATGAAGCCAAAGTGAATTTTCCTGGCTCCATCTACAATACAGAGCTTTAATTTCCTCTTACCAAAATGAGCGGCTCCAAATTTTGTGTAGGGTTTATTCAGAGGCGCATTTAAGTGAAAAATATGGCCAAAAATCGTTGGATGGTAGGAGCAATGAGCTTAATTCTAAACATGACCAAAACAATATGCCGAAACCCAGCTAAGGACAGAACTATGCAATGAGGGAGATACCCCTTAGTTTTAGAGGTCTAATTTGATGACAGGAATTTTAGAATATATTTCAATGCAGTGCGTAAACACTAAAATTCAGGGGTATCAATTCTTTTTGCATAGACATATGTAATGGGTATGTTGTTTGATTATGCACTTGATACCTGATCTCCAGGGTCTTGGGAAATGGGTGTGATTATTTTCTACTATACAACTCTATGTAATCTTGTGAACACCAATTCTTAGAATTCAAAGTATAATTTAATAAAGTGGTTTTTGCACTGTATTCAGACTAACGTCTTGTTACGCCTGCGCATCCGATATATTTTGAGCCTCTGAGCCTAGGGTCTTAGAAAATGGTTGTGTCACTTAGATTAATTAGTCCCCTACCGGCAACGCCGAAGGGGACTCTTAGTTTCCTCTCGGTCTGTCTGTCAGTCTGTCCGTCTGTCCGTCTGTCCGTCTGTCCGAATATCAGTTTTCCGGACTTTTTTCTGCAACGGATGGAGATATTAAGATGAAATTTGATACACAGCTTGGTCTTGGATAGTTACAGAGCAAGTTTAACTTTCGTCACGCTTGACCTATTTTTCGAGGAGTTATGCCCCTTGATGACTTGGAAAATTCAGTTTTTGTCAGTTTTCCGGACTTTTTTCTGCAACGGATGAAGATATTCAGATGAAATTTGATACACAGCTTGGTCTTGGATAGTTACAGAGCAAGTTTAACTTTCGTCATGCTTGACCTATTTTTCGAGGAGTTATGCCCCTTGATGACTTGGAAAATTCAGTTTTTGTCAGTTTTCCGGACTTTTTTCTGCAACGGATGGAGATATTAAGATGAAATTTGATACACAGCTTGGTCTTGAATAGTTACAGAGCAAGTTTAACTTTCGTCACGCTTGACCTATTTTTCGAGGAGTTATGCCCCTTGATGACTTGGAAAATTCAGTTTTTGTCAGTTTTCCGGACTTTTTTCTGCAACGGATGAAGATATTCAGATGAAATTTGATACACAGCTTGGTCTTGGATAGTTACAGAACAAGGTTAACTTTCGTCACCCTTGACCTATTTTTCGAGGAGTTATGCCCCTTGATGACTTGGAAAATTCAGTTTTTGTCAGTTTTCCGGACTTTTTTCTGCAACGGATGAAGATATTCAGATGAAATTTGATACACAGCTTGGTCTTGGATAGTTACAGAACAAGTTTAACTTTCGTCACCCTTGACCTATTTTTCGAGGAGTTATGCCCCTTGATGACTTAGAAGATTCAGTTTTTTTCCAGTTTTCCGGACTTTTTTCTGCAACGGATGAAGATATTCAGATGAAATTTGTTTCACAGCTTGGTCTCGAATAGTTACAGAGCAAGTTTGACTTTTGTCACGCTTGACCTATTTTTCAAGGAGTTATGCCCCTTGATGACTTGGAAAATTCAGTTTTGGTCGGTTTTCTGGACTTTCTTCTGTAACAAATAGAGATATTCACGTGAAATTTGATACCCAGCTTGGTCTTGGATAGTTGCAGAGCAGGTGTGACTTTCGTCACGCTTGACCCATTTTTCGAGGAGTTATGCCCCTTGATGATTTGCAAAGTTTAGTTTTTGTCAGTTTTCCAGACTTTTTACTGCAACAAATAGAGATATGCAAGTAAAATTTGATACTCAGCTTAGACTTGGATAGTTACAGAGCAAATCTGACATTTGTCAGGCTTGACATATTTTTCCAGAAGTTATACCCCGTGATGACTTGCACAATTCAGTTTTTGTCAGTTTTCCTGACTTTTTTCTGCAACAAATAAAACTCATATATGTTTAATTGAAGAGTAATTCATTGGTAGAGTTGCAGGACATAGATATATGCCACCGGTAGGGGACTATATCGCTCAGCGATCATAATTTTATTTAACTAAAGAACCAGGAGAGCTTCAGTCTCGTCAGAGACTTCTAGTTTGAAAAAAAATAAGTTGGTCAAGGTCAAGATTATTTGTATCAGTAGAAAAGTTTTGTCAAATGAAATTCACATATGAAATATTAGGCATCTTACTTAACAATTAAAACATATGACCAATCTCAAATTTTCAGAAAAGAATGTCAATCATGTAGGTCAAGGTCACAAGGTAAAAAAAAATTAGTAACAAAAGAAAGGACTCATTATAAGTAAACCCGTGTGAATTATCATAACCCTTTCACTAACCAATGAAAAGTTATATCCAATCTTTCTTTTTTTAAGTAGGTCAAATCTCTAAGTCAAGGTCACTAGGTCAAAAATTAGGGTATGTGTAGAAAGGTCTTGTCACAAGGAATACACATGTGAAATACTTACCAATCAAAAGTTATGAGCTGTGACACCCAAAGTGTGACAGACAGCAGACAGACGGACAAAGTGATCCTAATGTGTCGCTAATTTCTTCGCAGGCGACATAAAAATTACTTCAGCTAGGAGGGCATGGACTGATTGTTGTATACCAGAAATAATAACTGAACAAACAGATGGGGAGAACATCACATTAAAACAACATACAAATCGAAAATAAGAACAAATATATATTTAGACTGTCGGTTACCATATCTCTCTTTGATGGTAGATGGATGGATGGACGGGCGAATGGACGGATGGAGTCCAGGACCGACAGACAGAAACAATGTAAGTTATGAAAAAAAATTGAGGTACGACTATTTTTTTTAAGTCTCAGAATGGCAAAAAAATAAGATCACAAGAAACTGAATTTTAAATATATAGATAAATGCTCGAGTCGCAATCGTATTAGACCTTTGAACAAAATATCAATCAATCAATGAATCAATCATTCAAGAAAATAAATTAATTAATCAATAAGATAAGTAAACTAAATGAAAAAAGAGGCAAATAACATAGCGACTAGCATGTAAAAAACGTCGAGCATTCGTATAAATGAATTTACGAAGTTCGTTGTTCATTTTATCTTCTTATTCATTCATTCATTCATTCATTCATTCATTCATTCATTCATTCATTCATTCATTCATTCATTCATTCATTCATTCATTCATTCATTCATCCGGCTTAAAAGTATGTTATTTGTTGAATGTATATATCTTTCCGACTCAAATTAGATTACTTTTAAAAAGCTTCCGACCTTCGCGTACTGAAGCATCGATGCACGAAATGACTTCAATATCACGGAATAGAGATAGGTCGACTTGTCGTTTACTCTGGTGACACCGACGGAAAAATAACAGGTAGGGAAAACATGATATTGCAAAACAATATATTATTTGACCAAAATATTGCAGACCTTTGAAGTACAGAATATTCCTCCCTTCTTATTCCATTCTAGATTAGCTTGATATTTAGAATTTCCTCTGATCAATAAAAATAACTAATTTCCGCGCAGCTCCCTTCAGAATTCGGAAAATTGAAGTTTCCTATATGTTAATTGGCAAATTTTCTCCTTCAGATTTATAAAGGGGGATAGATCTCAAACTCTCCTAACTTACAGTGTAAATTCTATATCTGTACTACTTCTGCAATACCAGTCTTTCCCAGGTGGGGCACACCCCCTGATTTGCGAGATCGTCTCTATAATGAGGGATGGTGTCGCATTATCGAGACGAAAATATCCCTCTTATTCGAGATTTTTTTTTCAGATTTATTACTTTTGTGAATTTCGTCTGAAAAAATTAAAAAGCGCAGCATTGTCGGCCCATGGCATGAATATTTAGATCACATTCCTTCTTGACAAATCAAGTTTTATGCAATATAATGATGCGACTTTGAAATATGCTAAATTGAAATCAGCTCCTCTGCATTTCCGTGTCATATTCACATAACAAATTTGATAATTTCTCCAGCAAACTTTGTTATATTCCCACAAACTTACTTACATGTGATGAGCTGAGGTTCTCTACTTTCATTTCAGCAATCTATTGCGCATATTAGATTGCGCATCGAGGCAAAATCATCGTCACAAGAGAGTGCATGGTCAATAATCTATGGCGGCCCATTAGGGTTATGATATTCAATGTTGTTGTTCATCAGAGATGCATCGTGTAAGAGTTGTCTTTCCAAACCGTCAACATTTGTCACAAGAACGATCGTTTTATCCAGATTTCATTATGTTTAGTAATGAATAAGTGATGTTGACATAGAATAATAAAAAAAACCTGAATAATTATGTCATAACATGCCATTTCTACATTCAAGACGAAGAAAATAATTGAAATAGTTGAATATTTCATTCCTGATAATTAGTTTTATTTTTTCACAAATACGTTTATTCTATGAAAAAAATATAAAATAAACATGATGAATAAAATTCAATTAACAGTAGTCTGAAATGATACCAATTTGACAATATGATAGAGCATTAAAGAAAAATCCAATGTTGCTTTACATTCAACATGCACAAGTTTATGGTACGTATTGCTCTCCATACATGATAACTGGAACTGATAACGAAAGTAGGACAGTGAACTAGATTGATGCTCATTGGCTAATTATGCAAATGTCATATCCGGGTCAGTGTATAGAAACGTTTTTCAAAGATGTCACAACCATCTCAGTTGGCTTTTTCCATCAAAGAAATTTTATTTCAAGGTGAAAATAAACATTGAAGTCGGGGGTAGGTAAGATTTTCAGCTTGAAGCATCTCTAATTTTCAAGTTCCTGCTTCATTGCAGCATCCGATACGTTGACGGTAAACATTTTTATGTTTATTGGGCAGAGGAAATTCGGACCAAACAGGAAACGTCATGCGCTTTTGCGTTCTTTCCGCAAAATTCAGATTTATTCTCATTAAGATTACAATCATCTCGCATTTTCGAGATATTTTGATGACCCAATTCAGGGATTATACCGCATTATAGAGACGATCTCGCAAATCAGGGGGTGTGCCCCACCTGTTTCCCAATAGGCAGTGGCTCCGGATACGAACGTTCGTATCTTTAGACCTATGTCTCGGCGTACGAACACAAATCGTAGTTAGCTTCTGCATATATACTTGGTTCGGATTTAGTTTTCAAGGCATCTTGTGTTCAAATTGTATCTTTTTGTGACATATTCTGAAAAGTGAATTAATTAAGTAATAAATACTGAGTTGCATCTAGAGCTACACGTACGTATTTCGGCTCAAAACTTTCAAGAACTTCCAAATCCCGCTTCAGCGACAGAACGTCAGTACACACAACAGCCGACAAGTGTGTGTCTATTACTGATCAGTGATCACTATATAATGATTGAGAGCATAGAAATCACCTCTTCTCGGTTGCTAAATTACAGATTATGCAGAATAAACTCGTATACCTTGATATAGTTACAAAATTTTGCTATGGACACATGACCAGAGTCACGTGACAGTTACAGACCAATTAGAAACATGTTCGTACGCCGAGACATAGGTTTAAAGATACGAACGTTCGTATCCGGAGCCACTGCCTTCCCAATAACAGGTCTGGGATTACTCCAGAAATGGCTATAATAGCTAATATGAATCAAGGCAAAGTCTTATGTGCGAGCGGAGGAAAAAGACACCAAAAATTTTGTAAAACCTTAAAAACCTTGATCTCAAAATCGGTAGGCAGTTGCTCCGGATACGAACGTTCGTATCTGTAGATCTGGGTCTCCGGATACGAACACGCTAAAAATGGTCTGTAACGGTCATATGATTCCGGATTTCACTTTTGTGAACGAGTGTGGGTTTTTTTTATTTTTGTAAATATATACATTAATATCAATGGTAAGGGGGGGGGGGGGGTCAGAAAACATGTACATGTAAGAAGTGGAAAATTCTTCTATTTATTTATTATCTATTACATGTACATGCATTTGATTTACATGTTAAAGGTTTGATTTACATGTCTTACAAAACCAATATAAGGCCAAAAAAAATTAAGATTTCGTTTGACGGGCAACGCCGCATTGCCTAAAAACCTGCCGCATTTCCGATTTTTATCGCGTGTTTTACCATAATTTTAAAGTAGTGAATTGAACATCGTCGTGCTAATACAAATTGTTTGTTTACATATTCTTTACTTCACTAAATATATAAATTGTATAGCTGTAACTCAATACTTGTTTACATAAAATAGTATTATTTACCCTATTCAATTGTTGTTTGTATGGTAATCACGACCACGCGTGTCTTCCATATCACGGACGAGGTAACGTAACTTAAAATGATACTTGACTCTGTTGTAATAATCTGCAAGAGCATTATTCTTTATTAAATTATCTAATTTATTAGAAATTTGAAAACGTTTTTGTTTAGAACTCACAGTTTACGTCAGATTGATCAGCCGGGAACGCCGGTGACGGGATCGAGGGGAGGGGCAGAAATACTAAACGATCCTAATTTCGATTCGGATAAACTAGTCAACTAAACCCTAAGCACATCGCAGATACTTCAAAATTTCCGAGGGATAGAAATTCAAATTTGCAAACAACTTGCTCAAGTCCGACAGTGAAAAGGGATGACGAATCGATCAGGATACCGTTAAAATTCAAACTAAATTGTCAGACATGCTGTGATCGGGAAGGCAAACTTGCTCAATGGGACGACGGTCCCTTCCACTTAGACTTTAATGGGCCATTCTCAAAAACAATGGGCCATCTTTCCTCACGAAAGGGCCATTCCAAAAATTAACCATCAATTTTCGAAAAGCTATGCATACGTGTATGCATGCATTATGCATCAGACGTTAGCACATTTTTTTTGTCGTGAGATTCCCAATTTGACCATTTCCAATGAATAATTTACAGTACATTTTTTGCATGGATCACAGAACAGCCAAGACCAAACTTTCAGCCACCTTTCCTGAATTTTTTGTGTCCACGGATGGGCAGCTTCATTTTCAGCTTTGTTGATATTAGGGAAGACATGTTGTACAAATTTTATTACATCAATTTGTACCCATTGACTGACCACTTTTAAAAAATGACATGATAATTTTACGGACGAACGTATACACAAGTACCTTAACGTAGATAAGATACGTAAGTGGACGTTGGAGATTTAAATATCAGGCGCAGATGTCGGAGAAAAATCAATATTGTATCAAAATAGCAAAGGACCTTTCAATTCTGACTGACCATGTACAGAAAGCTGTGATCTCTGTATTACTGCTCCTGGTGTAGATCTAGGTTACAACGTAGATACGAGAACAGAACTTTTAATAGATTTAAAAAACAAAAGAATGGACGCCGTAGAATAATGGCACCAGGGCGCAGCGAGAAGCCGATTTTATGGGCCATTTTCTATCAGAATGGGCCATCCCAATCCCTGGACATGTTTCTTTGTATTTTCCCTACTCTTTTGCGGACGACAAGGGTCAAATTTTCGGTCTAAGCACTGAGCAACAATTACGAGGTTCACTCACTTAGTTGCACCTGAAAGTATATCACAAAATGTTAACGTCATTTGAAGTTTTAACCTTACACAGGGCAACGGTTAGAGATTGGTGATCCTTTTTAGCATAAATAAGATGTACACCATACATGTATTTAGTCTACATCTTCATACTGGTCTGCAATAGGACATCGTCTGTCATATGATACATATAATAAGTGTGACCAAATCACAGAATATCTAGCAAACTTCAGTTTTTTTCTAAAAAAGTGCCCGTCAAACTAAACATTAATTTTGTATGGCCTAACATCTTTGGTGGCATTTTCAATCCTGCACACTTCATATGCTGCCACTCCGGACATCTGTCACATTCCAAACTCTCGCATGCGTCTAGATCCTCGGTACACACAGAACACACCCAACACTCACTCTCTTTCTTCTGCCGTAACAAATCTTTCAGGTACTTCCACGCATCTTTCGTAAAGTACTTTTTTATTCTTTCAATATTAACATTTTCGTCGAAGATTTTATATGGGATGTCCTTTGTTAGCTTGATAGAATCAATATTCAGCTGGCATTCTGTAGCAACAGCAATGATAACCATGGAATTAGGGACGATCCAACTCGGCATCTCTACATGGAAAAAAAGGAATTGAAGAGGTTTATCAATGCATGATTTTCACAATTGCAAGTGATACGTACAGTATTTCAAAAGTTCGAAGCATGAAAACTTAAATACATAATATATGTAATTAACCTTTTTCCTTTTCACGAGGGGACATTTTCAGGAAGGGTAGCGGTCTCCCCGAACAATATCTGCCTCTTATCAATCCAACCACTGTTACTTCCGTACCTTTTGGTCTCCCCCTCCTTTTCATTTTTGGCGGCAATTATAAAGTGCCAATAGGTTCTGGTAATATGTCTGCTGAGAATGTATCATCGGCTATAATTAGAAAAAAAGGCAACGTTGAATACACAAATTGTTAGAAACATATAGAATAAAGTTTGAAAAATTAATCAATTTCCGGACTTTTTCTTGGGGGGGGGGGGGGGGTGTACCTGTTGAATCATTTCCATCCACTGCCATTAATACAAAAAAAGGCATCCGAAGATTGTTAAGTTTGTAAGCAGCATCGATCAAGAGTAATTCAGGATACTTTTCAAATATATGTCTCATGATTCCGTCTTGAAAGTAAATGCCCCTCACGATATCAGATTCATCGTCCTTAACAATCTCGACGCATGCTCCTAAAAATCAAAATTGTTTGATTTTAAAATTTATAGGCGGGAAAATCATACTTAAAAAAAATAGTTCAACGTTTTTTGTTTCTTTCTTTATCCACCCGAGTATCTATACATAAAAAAGAGTCTATACATTTGGTATTAAAATGAGTTGGTTTTAAATCTATTTTTTCATGTAGCAATAAAATGAAAAATATCGTATTACACTATAGACAAAATAGAATCACCTGGAACTTTCTTCATTTCATGTAATAAATCCATAAGCAGACTGGAGTCAGTTGATGGAGTCGACCTTTTGACGTTGTGAATATCTTTCATTGTAACAACTTTTCCAGACGTTTTTGCATATGTTCTTGGACAAGTTTCCTGTTTGATTTCATTGACAGGAGTTCGTCAGTTTGAACCTTTTCTTCATTATCAAGTTTACGTTGTCTTGGTAAATGTTTATACGAAGTTTCATTTATTGCATGATTATGTTTTTTTATCCAAACTGGTGATCACCAAAGAATTGCCGTCACTTGAAAGACCCAATTTCAAAAAGAAGGGACACTCCATTTGAAATGTACTGAAGTATAAATAATAAAAAAAAATAAATAAATAACACATTTTCTTCTTCTTCAATATAACAGCAAAGATTAAATTCATTGAAGATTATATACTGAGCGCATGCGTAACCTATTTAAACTAAGGCCCTTAAACAAATAAGTACTGTAAAATTTTGCCTTCAGAAAATTAACAATATTTTTTTCACTCCCTTTATAGTTACCTTGTATTTGGTCTTTCCCCCTTTGACCTGGATTTGAAGTTTTTTCCTCCATGTATACAAGCAAACTCCAAATGCACATATTTTAAATTCGAATTAACATGCGTTTCTTGTTTCGTCCGTTTGAGATAATATTAAATTGTATTAGAGGATCATCCATAAATCTGAACAAAATTTGCCTTCTCATATTCCTTTATGTACTTATCCAGTTCTTCATATGAATCAAAGGATAATCCCTCTCTCAAAACCTCCATCTTTAAACCTAAACCTAAACACTGGCTCAATTCAATACCACATGTATAAACACAACTCGATAAGAGCAATTATAACACAAACTATGATTTCAGATCAAATATATTTGATATTATACAATCATATTAATCAAGTGAACACTCGTTCATCTCGCCATCATAGTAAAAGTGAAATCTGGAATCGTATGACCGTTACAGACCATTTTTGCGTGTTCGTATCCGGAGACCCAGATCTACAGATACAAACGTTCGTATCCGGAGCCACTGCCAAATCGTTAACTTTTCAAAATCATAACCTTGGAACTCCAGGAATCCCTCACCGCCAGTCAAGCTGGACCTCCCCTTCCCACTGCCAAAAAAAAAATAAATAAATCTGGATCTGTCCCATGTACTTTACACAACCGTAGATCATTAGCGAGGGAGTCTAAAATCCCTCCCCTTTCCTGAGACTCTAATGACCTTGAAATCAATTTAAAAAATCAAATCTTTCTTCTTTACCAAATAATTGTTTCGATCATATCCATCTTGTTTGTATGATACTGGTACACTGAAAAGCGTTAGAAAATCGCGGCTGTTTTGTGTTACTTTTCCTTCTTGCATTACTACAATCGTGTACCATTCTTGCACATGAAAATGGGTGCACTGCTACAATGACGTCACATATAGATGAATAATGACGTCAAGTATACTGCAGAGTTACATACAGTTGTGTCGTCATTAGTGATAAAGATGGCGGATTAGTTGCTGCTGAATTTCTGATTTTCAGACGAACAATTCGGCGAGTTTCACTTAGTTTTATCCATTGCGAATTTGTCAAGGTATGTTCTCCTGCTGTGTCGTTTAAAGGAATCGAGTCACTTTTACCCGTATCCGCGGTACTGTTACCATACTTTTTCAGCTCCAAGTATGTATATCTTTTGCTCGTGCATTTTCCCATACTTACGTATACGCGTTACCATAAATGCGAGCTATAAATGGCTATATTGGAGAAATAATTTTAAGTACTGAAAAATAAAATTTTTGCATTTTTCTTTCAAACTCAAAATCGCAAATCTTTATGACCATCTGATCAAAGTTTACAAAAGAAGTTGGTATGCAAAACTTACAATTTTCAAGTTTTGACCAGGATAAGTTATCAAAATTTTAACTCATTCAATCTCAAAGATGGTACATTTTACATGTCAACTTCTTTAGTAAAAATTGTTCAGATGGTCATAAACATTTGCGATTTTGAGTATTAGATCAAAATTCCAAAATTTACTTTTTTAGTACTTAAAATTATTTCTCCAATATAGCCATTTATAGCTATTATAGCCATATTTAGCTATTGTAGCCATTTCTGGAATAATCCCAGACCTGAATAACATTGGTCCTGACAGGCAAAATTACGTTTAGACTGGTGCTGTCCGATCAATAGTCAGGCCAAATGACCCATATGCCTTCTGGCAAGTCTATTCATTATGATATGAATCAAGGCAAAGCCTTTTTGTGCGAGCGGAGAGAAAATACGAGGGCTGTTCCAAAAGTACGTGGACACATGCCTTAAAAATCACATTTGAAGTCGTATGCCAATGAAATTTTCTAGAAATGAAAGGGATACATTCAGAAAGAGATAACAAAAATATCAGGCTAAAATAATTAGCTAAAAGGGCATAATTGTCACCTTTATACATGAAAGGTACATGTAGAGGTTACGGAGCAGTAAAATTTGAGTTGTTGAAATAAAACTACCCCTTTCATTAAATTGCTGAATAAAATTAGAAAAAATATTTTACTATCAATTAAACTTTCTATATCAATAATACTATTATTTGTTATGAAAACTGCAAAGTTTGAACAAAATTGGACCCGATTTATGACTTTTATGATGAGTTATGCATGATATTGTTGAACAAATAAATCAAAAATTGATGATGTCAGCGCTCTTTACGGAGCACCAGACAGTCATTCAGTTTTGAATTTTCGGTTGAATAAAACAGACAAAGATTTAATAAATGATGGATGCATCTTGATATGGACAAAATACATAAAAACTAATGCTGATGGAATAGGAGGAATGTGTTTTTAAGATGATTAGATACATAAGCACGCGATTTTGGTTGGAATTGAACAAAAAAGTAAACGAAAATAAGTAAAGTGATGCCGTTTTCTCCCTTAATGGTGACCTGACTTTGAATGATTCAAAGATGAAAGCACAATATGATACAGAAGCAGAAATGCACATGAAAATAGAACATATCTTCCTTATCAAAATATATGAAAAGATATTTAAATTTCATACAGATGAGAGGTGTTCTTATTTCTTTAAAAATGTCAAATTTATAGTGGACATCTGACGACGTCGTTGCTTTTTATAAGCTGCTCCGTTATCTAGAACCTTACGTTGTTCAAAATGGCATTTAGAAGGTTATTATTAACCAATCATAATGAAAATTCGTATATGTATTTAAAATTATCCGTGTTATAAGGAAATCAACATGGCTTTTCTCAAATTCGACAGATCTTTTCTTAAATGGTGTTGTCCATGAACTTTCGGAACAGCCCACGTAGATATGATTATATAAAATAAAAAAATCTTTCTTTTTTCTTTTCTTGCATTTTAAACTATGACGGTTTATCTTATCTTACAAAACTTTATGATCGAAGATTGCAAAAAAAAAGGTAGTATAAGGTAAGTGGAGACACGGAAGCATTTGTAAAATTGGTCTAGACCAGCAGATGAACATTTTAAGGGGGGAGCTTAAAATATGGTTTTTTATACGTCCCTGTTTTGGCCTAGACCGACAAATATTTGATTAGTTTGGGGTCGGATTTACGGAAAACTACGAGCAAAAACAAAAGGAGTCTGATTTTGAAAACTTATATCAATGATCTAGTTTAACGAACTCAGTAGACATTGCTCAGCAAGAAGTCGGCATCTTTGCTTGAACGGGTCAGACCAAGGATTTATAAACAGACCTGGTTAAAAACGTGATCAACCTAAGCTCATATATTTCCTACATGTGGATTTTTTTTATTTCAAGCCATTTTAATTTTGTAAGAAAAAAGTTAAATGAAAATAAATAACTTGTTGCATATCGACCAAAAGAAAAAAAAAAGATGTCAGACACAATCGTCCAAAGCCTGTTTCGCAACATTTCAATAAAAAAAACATGCAATATCCAACTTCAAAATTATTATTTTGGAGAAATGTTCGGGTGCCTCTAAGTACTCCCCTAAAATTCGAGAAGTGTTCTGGATTGAGAAACTTAATACCGTGAAGCCTTCTGGATTGAACACAAAATCGCCCGTGGGAATATTGACCTTTTTAAAAGCGTTTACGCCAAGCAAAATACGTCCATTAAAGGAAAAACTTACATGTATGACGTCAAAGTGACATACATTTTGTAAGTGATTTTGCGCAATGACGTTATAGAAGCCACACAGTAAACAAAATACTCAATCGGAAATATCAGCTTTCCTAAAAGATTCCATGGTTACGCCGAGTTGTTGATGCTATTTTGTAATTTGCTTTACGAAAAATTATGTCAATAAATTTAACTTGTAAACAAAAATTGAGTAATTAGCTTATACGTCAACTTGCATGTCGAAAAAAGATGTAAATGGCAATATCCAGCATCTCCGCAGCAACTCTGTGAGAGGACAAAAGTTTTTGAAAGCATAGTAGTACATTCTCATTCACTTATTCAGCATCTGTTCTCAATAAAGTAAGTGTATACACAGGGTTCTCATTAAGAGCCGGCGACCGGCGATTTCTCGCCTCCTACTTTGGGTAAAATCGCCGCCTACTTTCCGTAAACAAGAGGCCCAAGGGGGCCACATCGCTCACCTGAGTTGCAGACAAAGGGTTAAAAGTCACAAAAATACTTCTACAGATCAAAGCCCTTGACATCCATATTTGTTGACCTATCGACAAGAAAAACACAAACTTGGCAGAGGACCTTGAGTACTTGCTTGCTGCAAGGTTTCGTGAAATTCTGTGCAATGGTTGCAGAGGAGATTTCGAAAATGTGTCAGCCAATCAGTGTCCTCGGCGGCCATATTTGTTGACCAATCAGCACAAAATACATAATCTTGGTAGAGGATCTTGAGTACTTTCTTCCTGTTAAGTTTCATGAAATTTTGTGCAGTGGTCTTTTTGCAGAGAAGATGTTGAAAATGTGTTAGCCAATCAGAGCCCTCTGCGACCATATTTTGACTGATCGGCACAAAAAACACAAACTTGGTAGAGAACCTTGAGTACTTCCTTCCTGTAAAGTTTCATGAAATTCTGTGCTGCGGTTGCAGAGAAGATGTCGAAAAATGTGTCAGCCAATCACAGCCCTTAGTGGCCATATTTGTTGACCTATCGGCTCAAAAAACAAAAACTTGGTAGAGGACCTTGAGTACTTCCTTCCTGTAAAGTTTCATGAAATTCTGTGCAGCGGTTGCAGAGGAGATGTCAAAAATGCGTCAGCCAATCAGAGTCCTCGTCGGCCATATTTGTTGACCGATCGGCACAAAAAACACAAACTTGGTAGAAGACCTTGAGTACTTCCTTCCTGTAAAGTTTCATGAAATTCTGTGCAGCGGTTGCAGAGGAGATGTCGAAAATGTGTCAGCCAATCACAGCCCTCGGCGGCCATATTTGTTGACCGATCAGCACGAAAAACACAAACTTGGTAGAAGACCTTGAGTACTTCCTTCCTGTAAAGTTTCATGAAATTCTGTGCAGCGGTTGCAGAGGAGATGTGAAAAATGTGTCAGCCAATCACAGCCCTCGGCAGCCATATTTGTTGACCGATCGGCACAAAAAACACAAACTTGGTAGAGGACCTTGAGTACTTCCTGCCTGTAAAGTTTCATGAAATTCTGTGCAGCGGTTGCAGAGGAGATGTCAAAAATGCGTCAGCCAATCAGAGTCCTCGTCGGCCATATTTGTTGACCGATCGGCACAAAAAACACAAACTTGGTAGAAGACCTTGAGTACTTCCTTCCTGTAAAGTTTCATGAAATTCTGAGCAGCGGTTGCAGAGGAGATGTCGAAAATGTGTCAGCCAATCAGAGCCTGTGGCGGCCATCTTTGATTTCAGATCGGCTCGAAAAACACAAACTTGGTAGAGGGCATTGAGTACTTGCTTCCTGTGAAGTTTCTTGAAATTCTGTGCGGCGGTTGCAGAGGAGATGTTGAAAATGTTAAAAGTTTACGCCGGACGGACGGACGACGACGACGACGACGACGGACGGACGGACGGACGACGGACGGCGCACTATGACAATAGCTCACTTGAGCTTCGCTCAGGTGAGCTAAAAAAGTGTCGTATTTCAATGTCAATTTCTTTAAGTATGAAAATTGAACGTGTACTAAAGGAATACATGTATTTATTTCAAATGTATCAGTATTCTGTGCTTTAGGTCAGTATTCAATTATCATGATTATACTCCAATATTCATTTTCAGATAATGTAAATAATAATAAAGTCTGACATGTGTATGAAGCCCAGATACTGTTACAAAACAAGTGAGACCGTCTCATCTTGAAAGTATTGTGTATTTTAAAAATACATAGGAAATTCAAGTCAGTCCAAAGCTGCTGTAGCTATCTGACCTGCGCGGCGCAAGTAATGGTTATATGGACATGAGTCATGTCAATCCATACCCTCCTTAGCAGTTTATCCCACACATGTCATAGCAATCCATACCCTCCTTAGCAGTTTATCCTACACATAGCAATCCCTAGCAAGCATACTGGAGTGGATTTGTATCTACCCATACCAATCAGTAGCAATCTGCATCAGACACATAGTTTTATGGTTCACTAAATATTTTGCATCCCGACTCGCCACGGATAGATCCATTTTGAAGTTGTGGCTCGATCCGTGAAAGTGTAATGGGGCTTAAGCAAGATATTCAGAACGTCATAAATTTTACTGAAAGTATTACAAGGTAAAGCAGTGATTTTTTTTGGCCCAATTTACCGCCGAATATCGATGGCTTCCCCTCGTAAAAATTAGCTTTATTTTCCCAAAAATCCGCCCTTATTTTCCCAATACACGGAGATAAAAATTGTTCTCAAGATTGAATTGAATTTGACACGAAATGTGCACAAAAGTAATCGAAATCTCTTAAGCGTGCGTTGATTTCTTATTGATGGATGCTACGGGGATGGGATGTCTCATAACTCTTCGTACTATGTCAAAAAAATTAAATAAAAAAGATACAAGAGATCTACCAAAAGTTGATTCATTTTTTAAAAAGGATTGCGATAGTAAAGGTACTGGTAACACTCCTGTAATATCCCATGAAAATGAAGTCACCGACAGCGTCAATTCTCGACCAGAACAGGCCTCTGTTTCCGATGAAGAAGTCAGGGACATCTCAAATGAGGACAACAGTTACACGTCCGACTCGGATTCTGATGGCAGTCTTGTCCCAGTTCCTGACAATCGTAAATTCGTACCCCAAAAGTATGAAGCATTGTACAAATGGTTTTACTTCTCAACAGTTAAAAGGGGTACCTTTGTAAATTTTTGATCTGTCATGGTTTATTAAATGAAAATTGCTGTTTTGAACCAATAATTTGAGCATTTCTTTAAAGAAATTTTGTTTCTAGATTTTCCCAATTTGTTCCAAAATGTCGCAATTATTATTTTCCCAAATGAAAAGGTACAGGTGGCTTTTAAAAAAGGTAGAAAAATCACTGTAAAGTAGTCAAAATTGTGAATATATCATTTCTTAGGTGAGCCACACAGTAAGATTCACAACTGATAATTCTTATGAAATTGTCAACAAATTGTGACTTTTTTTCGCTTGCTTTTGAATTTTCACACATACAATGTACATGTACATGTAAATTGAAATCGTTGTTCACAAGTCTCCCCCCCCCCCCCCCCCCCCCCCCAAATGAATTAAAAAAACTAAATTACATAATTGGTATGGCCTTATATCATTATATCATTCTTCAAAATAGCTTATTTACTTTATTTTAGTTCTTGCATACACTTTAATATAGGATTGTGGAAAAAGAAGGATAACTCTTTTGAAAACTATAGATTAAGCAAAAATTTGCAGAATTCAGTTTGACTTAGTTCCCTCTAGTTGCGTTGATAGTATACTCCAAGTCATTTCGTGAGGTATTGGTAAACAAGTCCTTTGTCATAGCATGTTCAGATGATAGGTCACATTTGCAGCAATGTCCAGGGGCAAATCTCTAAAACTTTCCAAAGGATGGGGTTGGGGGGGGGGGTCATCCATCAGAGGACCCCCCACCGGATAAAAAGGAAAAATTACATGAAGGAAAGGGAAAACTCAGCACTTTTTTTTTGCAAGGTCCAGGGGGTATCCTGATCTCTCAGCCTCTCTCATCTGCCTTTGATGTCAGTTGAGTTCTGATGTTTGACTTTTGAAATAGAATTTAGTTTCAATACATAAATGTCAATTACCAAACTCATTCACTTGATTTTTGTGCACTGATTCTCATTTTCCTTTAAAACCAGTGACCATTTAAATCTAACTTATATTTTAACAAAATCATCAGAGAATCTTAACAAGGGGTATGGGGTTATCCAGTCTGTCAGGGGAGTGATGGGGTAACTTCTAGCCTATGATAGTAAATGATTTACAATTTTATTTTAAAAAAGGAAGAAAAATCATCACTTTTTCAGTTGTTGCACATTCCAGAGAGGGCCTGATATGACACCTCTTATGTAGATCTGTCATTTCAGGCACAAGGCTTGAAAATGAACTGAGAATATAATTAATTAACTAGGTAAACTTGTACAGTAAAGGTACCATATATCAGATTAATTTTTCTCACTCACTTTCGCTTTGAGACATAAGAAAAAACGGAGATGTAGCAGTTTGCTATTTTCTTGTCTCACAATCCATGTGACACATATTATGACGTAGAACGTAACGTCATGCCTTCATAAGATTTTTGCACATTTCGTATCGATTCAGATTTTGAAAAAAAAAATTATTAATCATTTTAATGATAATAAAATGAGCTGAGTGAGAAAAATAATCTATCATGAATTTGCAACTGAGACAGGGGAATCTCATCCTGGTGCAAAAGATTTGCTACATCCACCACTCGGCAAGCCTCGTCAAGGATTGCAAATCTTTTACACTCGTATGAGATTTCCCTGTCTAAGTTGCAAAGTCGTGATAGATTCTATTAATCGTCGATGGACAAGGAAAAAAGTCATATATTAAATATTTAGAAAACTTTTGTATAGATCTTGTAGTCTCACAATTTTATTTTCTCTTACAGTTGAGATGATTTTGGACCAATACATGATGTAAGAAAGAAATGTCTATACCACGTGCGGTGAAAGAATGGCTAGCAGAATACAAGGTATGTAAAAACAGTAACTACATGTATAAATAACTAGGCGTTAGGGTCATTACCGTGGTGTTGAGCCATATCAGCAGATGTCATTAGTGTCATCACCGTAGTATCAGCAGATGTCATGAGGGTCGTCACCGTGGCGTTGAGCCATATGAGCAGATGTCATTAGTGTCGTCACCGTAGTGTTGTGCCATATGAGCAGATGTCGTTAGGGTCGTCACCATGGCATTGAGCCATATGAGCAGATGTTGTTGAGTCGTCACCATAGTGTTGAGCCATATGAGCAGATGTCGTGAGGGTCGTCACCATAGTGTTGAGCCATATGAGCAGATGTCGTTAGGGTCGTCACCGTGGCGTTGATCCATATGAGCAGATGTCGTTAGGGTCGTCACTGTGACGTTGAGCCATATGAGCTGATGTTGTTGGGGCGTCACTGTGGCGTTGAGCCATATGAGCAGATGTTGTTAGGGTCATCATCGTGGTGTTGAGCCATATGAGCAGATGTTGTTAGGGTCGTTACCATGGGGTTGAGCCATATGAGCAGATGTTGTTAGGGTCGTCACTGTGGCATTGAGCCATATGAGCAGATGTCGTAAGGGTTGTTACTGTGGCATTGGGCTGTATGAGCATATGTCTTAAGGGTTGTCTGTCACCGTGATGTTGAGTCATATAAGCATATGTCGTTAGGGTCGTCACTGTGGCATGTAGTCATATGAGCATATGTCGTTAGGGTCGTCACTGTGGCATTAAGCCATGTGATCAGATGTCGTTAGGGTCATCATCGTGGTGTTGAGCCATATGAGCAGATGTCGTTAGGGTCGTCACTGTGGAGTTGAGCCATATGATCAGATGTCGTTAGGGTCATCATCGTGGCGTTGAGCCGTATGAGCAGATGTCGTTAGGGTCATCATTGTGGTGTTGAGCCATATGAGCAGATGTCGTTAGGGTCGTCACTGTGGAGTTGAGCCATATGAGCAGATGTTGTTAATGTTAGGGTTTTGTGTAGGTTCCTTATGACATGACCTTCCATTTGAGACTGACCTTGACCTTTGACCAACATTCCCCCAATATTAAAATTGGCTATAAGGTGTTGGGCTTTGATATTTCACCCATGAATAACTTTTGACAAAACTAAAATGGAATAAAAATTTGTCAACTAAAACTGGCCCTTTAATGTACAATCTGGGCATACATGTACCATCTTTAACTGTAAGTGGTTTGTTTTAATCAACCCCCACCTCTCCCAACCAAAGTAATATCACAGACATAATGATTAATGAATTTTTTATCCTTTATTCTGTCCTTCTGTCATTCCATCACACCATAAAAATGGTGGTTTCCAGACGTTATTTCAAGAACCCTTTCATCTATTCAAATCAAATTTGGATATATTCTTGCTTAACAGGTTTGGAAGAATCTTATCAATTTTGAGGTCAATTGGTCAAATGTCAATTCTTAGGTCAAATGTCAAGGTCTCTATAAGGAAAAATACACCAAAATTAATTATTCAAGATTATATTTACAAGTACATGTATCCTTTTACCAAACTTGATTAAATTTGGATATATGCTTACTAATTAGAAAGGGAAGGTAATATTCATTAGGAGGGAAGGAAGTCTGTGCGTTTGGAGGTCAATAAGTCAAAGCTCAAGGTCACTTTTTTTTTTAAAATTTGCCTAAAATTTTGGTTTCAAAATCCAAGATAATAAGTAGAATGTATTTCAACTATCGAAACCGATTGTGGATATATAATGTTACTTTGGAAGAAAAGAGGCGTTATTTATAAAAATATGAACGTAAATTTCATGATTTTCAGCTCACCAGGACGAAAAAGTCTGGACAGCTAATGCCATACCCGCGGTGTTGTCATCCTTATCGTCGTCGTCGGTAGACAAAACTTTAACCTAGGCTATATCTCTTGTATTATAAGGGGTAGGGCTTTGATATTTGACATGTAGATACCTTGTGACGAGACCTTTCATTTGAAACCATGACCTTTGACCTACGTTTCAAAAACCTTTAGCCTGGGCTATATCTCTTGAACTATAAGGGGTAGGGATTTGATATTTGACATGTAGATACCTTGTGACAAGACCTTTCATTTGAGACCATGACCTTTAACCTAGTGACCTTGGACTTTGACATATTTTTCAAAAACTTTAACCTTGGCTTTATCTCTTGAACTATAAGGGGTATGGCTTTGATATTTGACATGTAGATACCTTGTGACAAGACCTTTCATTTGAGACCATGACCTTTGACCTAGTGACCTTGGACTTTGACATACTTTTCAAAAACTTTAACCTTGGCTATATCTCTTGAACTATAAGGGGTAGGACTTTGATATATCACATGTAGATACCATTGTGACAAGACCTTTCTTTGAGACAATGACCTTTGACCTACGTTTCAAAAACCTTTAGCCTGGGCTATATCTCTTGAACTATAATGGGTAGGGATTTGATATTTCAAATGTAGATACCTTTTGACGTGACCTTTCATTTGAGACTTTGACCTAGTGACTTCAGACTATGACCTTCTTTTCAAAATCTTTTACCTTGGCTATATGTCTTGAACTATAAGGGTTAGGGCTTTGACATTTCACATGGAGATACTTTGTGACGTGACCTATTGTTTAAGAATATGTAGATTGACCAAGCGACCTTGACCTTGGACTTTGGCCTACTTTTTAAAAATTTTAACCTTGGCTGTATCTCTTGAACTATAAAGTATAAGGGGTAGGGCTTTGATATTTCACATATACCATACCAGCAAGTACTAAATGATGGGACCTTTCATTCGAGACCATGTCCATTGACCTAGCGACATTGACATACTTTTAAAAAAATTAGTTTGGCCATCATCTCTTTAACTATAAGGGAAAACAAATAAAAACACAAACACTCAAATACACAAATTTTCGGCCCCTTGGCCTTTATCAAGTGTAAAAAACAAAGATCGTCGTTTTTTACACTTGATAAAGGCCAACGGCCAAGGGGCCGAAAATTTGTGTATTTGAGTGTTTGTGTTTTTATTTGTTATCATCCCTTCCCTCTGGAAGAAATATTTCAATCTACAATAAGGGAAAAGATTTTTATATTTCATGCAGATTCTTATTATGTTTAAACATATTTTATTCAATGATTACATTATTGAAAAGGATTGGACCACAAGTTATATAAACATTAGAAACGGCCCTTTCCTATTCCTGTGCATATTCTTATTACTACCAAGACGTTTCATTAGAAAGAATGACCATTGAAGTAGTGTCCTTGACCTGAACCAATAAGCTACTTTTTAATTACTTATACTTTGGCTGTATCTCAAGCTCTCTAAGGGATAAGACTAATATTAGATGCATAGTCTCTTCGTGACAATGATTTTTGTATTATAGAAGTTATTTGATTTTTGACAAAAACCTGCTACGGTGAGCTATGTAATCTTTGAACAAAGTTTGGGGGTTATATAGGAAGCACCCTGTCTGTCCATCTGTCTGTCTGTCAATCACACCTTGTCTGGAGCATAACTCCTTCCCCTGTGGATGGATTTCAATAATATTTCACAGAAATGTTCATTAGGACCTAAGGGTGTGTCATGACCATGAACAAAGGTCATAGGTCAAAGGTCAAGGTCACAATAGGCATCATTAGTAAAACCTTGTCCGGAGCAGAACTCCATCCCTGTGGATGGATTTCAATAATATTTCACAGAAATGTTCCTGAGGACCTAATGGTGTGTCATGACCTTGAACAAAGGTCATAGGTCAAAGGTCAAAGTCATAATAGACATCGTTAGTAAAACCTTGTCCAGAGAATAACTCCTCTCCCTTGTGGATGGATTTCAATAATATTTCACACAAATGTTCCTTTGAACCTAAGGTTGTGTCATTAAACGAGGTCAAAGGTCAAGGTCACAAAAGACATCATTAGTAAAACCTTGTCCGGAGCATAACTCCTCCCCCTGTGGATGGATTTCAATAATACACACAGAAATGTTCCTTAGGACCTAAGGGTGTGTCATGACCTTGAACGAACGTCAAGGGTCAAGGTAACAAAAGACATTATGAGTAAAACCTTGTCCGGAGCGTAACTCCCCTGTGGATGGATTGCAATAATATTTCACAGAAATGTTCCTTAGGACCTTAGGATGTGTCATGACCTTGAACCAAGGTCATAGGTCAAGGGTTAAGGTCACAATAGACATCATTATTAAAACCTTGACCAGAGCATAAAACCTTCCCCTGTGGATGGATTTCAATAATACTTCACAGAAATGTTCCTTAGGACCTAAGGGTGTGTCATGACTTTGAACCAAGGTCAAAGGTCAAGGTCACAATTGACACTTGACCTTGATCTCAAGATGTAACTTTTCAAAAAATATTGCCGGGGGGGGGGGGGGTTATTTTCGTCCCGTAAGGGGCAAATTTTTATTCAGTTTACTTCAATTACCTGACTTTTCTCGACTGTTGCAATAGATATTGAACTGATTTTTGGATTGTGAATACATTATAGTGGGATACAGATCAGAGCTAGGTATTGATTGACATATTTTTATGCCCCCGGAATCAAAGATTCGGGGGCATATAGTTTTTGGCCTGTCCGTCTGTTTGTCTGTTTATCTGTTTGTCTGTTTGTCTGTCTGTTTGTCCGAAAAACTTTAACATTGGACATAACGTTTGAATGGGAAGTGATAGGGCTTTCATATTTCACATGTGTATTCCTTGTTACAAGACCTTTCCATTGATACCAAAATTTTTGACCTCGTGACCTTGACTTTGACCTTTGACCTACTTTTCAAATACTTTAACATTGGGCATAACTTTTGAATGGGAAGTGATAGGGCTTTCATATTTCACATGTGTATTCCTTGTGACAAGACCTTTCCATTGATACCAAAATATTTGACCTCGTGACCTTGACCTTTGACCTACTTTTCAAAAACTTTAACATTGGGCATAACTTTTGAATGGGAAGTGATAGGGCTTTCATATTTCACATGTGTATTTCTTGTGACAAGACCTTTCCATTGATACCAAAATTTTTGACCTCGTGACCTTGACCTTTGACCTTTTAACCCAGTGACCTCACATACATGTACTTAACAGAAAATAGTGTTCATACTAACAAAGATGCCACCGGGGGCATTCGTGTTTCACAAACACAGGCTTTATTTTCAAAAGTTATGGCCCCTTCACTTAGCAAATGTCATGAAATTATCAGTTTTCTATACCTTTTCTGTTAATAATCTTAGACTTATTTAACTTATTTTGGGGCATTCATCTCTTGGTGTATGTACATGTCAAGTTAAAATTGATGTTACAGGACATAGTCACTCGGCTATTAAAAAAAATGTATTAACTCTTGCCATCCGACAGGAATCCAATTATTGATAAAAGGGATTAGGGGTCGATCCTTTGTAGACAGATAGACGGACAGACAGGCAGACATACCTCATTCGCTGCTGGGAAGTAATAATTGAAGGTAATATCAATCCAAATCAGTAATTAATTCTTGTCATTCGTCAAGTATTCGGTTATTGATCATGGGGATTAGGGACCGATACCTTGTGATAAATATGATACGATTTGTCCGTCGCTAAGTAACGTAATCGGATCTACGGTTAGCACCTTGTCACATTTCTGACATCTTATTTAAAACAGACACCCGAGAAGTTATACAGTTACAGATATATATGTGAATACCGTCATAGAGTCTCGAGATTGTTAAACTGCCGTGAATTTAGGGTGCGAAGAAACGATCTCGACTGCCAAGTTAAGAATTTTGTTTTTCACTGACGAGGGTTAAGTACCCGAAACGTTCATGTCTGGTTCATGCTGCAAATTTATCTGGTCTCAAATGATGCTATTGAAATTGAAGACGTTTAACATTTAACGAATCACAAAAAGTCACAAATTTCAGCTGCAAACAGCAGCTGTCAAGTCACGAATTTCGATACAGCCAAATCACGATGTTACAAATTTCGTCTGTTCGGCTGACTTTAGTCACGATTTCGGCTGCCTAATGTCACGAATATCGACTTCCTTAAGTCACGGTAACGAATTTCGGTTGCAAGGTTACGAAGGAGCTGATAAGATAAGACGTAAAATCTGCCCTAAAAAGTGGAATTTTGAAAATGAAAATTGTAGGAAAAATAATTCGTTAAATTAATACAAATACAGTATCCCATCAAACTCTGAAGTTATTTTAGATCTATTATACATAATATTGCTAATATTTGGGTCAAAACTTGTCTTTTCCCCATAGAAATCAATATAAAACGGAAAAGTTTTTTTGAACATTGTTCCCCCCGGAGATACAGAACGCCACTTACACTGGAGGTGTATATCCATGATACAAATTTTCTGGAAAAGTGGGGTTCTATATCTGCGGGGGGAACACTACCCCAGAGACGAAAAACCATAAAAGGAAGGGGGATGCATTTGTTAAAGAATCGATCTTTAAGATCATTAAATATGGAAAATTTGACTTTTTTCCCTCCTCAATCACTCAAAAAATGTGTTCTAAATATGATCGAATGAAATGTACAACAATTAGGAAGGAAATAAGCAGGAGCGATGTTGATTTCTGCGCTAATGTGTATTTTGCGCTAAAAAGCTTCTATTATAGACATTACGTACAAAATAAGACCGTATTTTGAGTTCCGGATTTCATTAATTACTGATTAGAGGTAATAGAACTTTAGAAATGTATTTCTGATATACAATGTAGATATATTTTACATCTTTTAGTTAATATTTATCTATTTCAGGCAAAATATTCTAAAATTTCTATGTTTATGGTCGATATTATCAGTTTTATTACCCGAGTTACCCCTACCTCTTTGGACCTTCATTTTAGAATCTTGGGAGTATTTCATCGAAAAGTAAAACATACAAAAAGTCTTCAAATACATTTTATTTCAATATTGATTATCTTTTGTCTGCATATGTACCGTCATGTGGAAGAAATACGGCACGAGATTTAGGGCTAAAAACGGCCCTTATCTTATCAGCTCCTTTCAGTTGCCAAATCACGAATACTAGTAGTCACTTTTGGCTTTTTATAGTCAGTAATTTCGGCTGCGAAGTCGCGATTTTCGGTTGCCAAGACATAGATTTCGGGCTTGTAAGTTACGAATTTCGGCTGCTTCGTAACGAATTTCGGTTCTCGAGCCACAATTTTCGACTACAAATGTACCTAGTCACGATGGGTTATATCTTTTTGCCCATTCCCGACACAAAATTAGCCAACATATTCCCAACATTTGGGAGAAATTTTCCTATTTGAGAAACTGAAAAACGCACCTCATAATTAATAAAAAGAGCATTATAATAAAAATAAAATCTTTATTGCCTTTGACTTCTGCTTATCAGATTACTAGTCATCAAAAAATGGAGACTCCTGCATTGTCTTCCGCTTAAACCGCTACTAGTATATTGAACATATACCCGGTGTATAGTATATTTCTTCTCTGAAACCTTTAATTGTTGTTTGAAAAAATATGTTTAAATTAATTTGTAATTGAATAATTTATTTCCAATTTTGCAGGCACTTCCTGAAAATGAAGTCCATTCGTATGCCAATACCATTCGACATAACGAGGATTTGGTCACTGGCCTGTACTACCTGTTTGAGCATGCGTCATCAGAGGAGGTGAGATTCCAAACTTCCTTGTAAAGCTGAAGCCGTTTATCCGTATGTCTCTCTATAATACGAAACTGTTGATCAGATTAAATTTTCCCTGTTTGATACCAGAATCCTTACTGATCGTAAATTTTGGAAGATTGTGCAGGGGTTAATGAGGACAGTAACTGTACCAATATTTCCTCTCGAAGTCACCGTCGGTCTTCGAATTGACCTTTTCACGACAACTGCTGTACCATTATTTTTAATTTTGACCTTGACATTTGACTCTGTACTACATCCCTGTGTAATAAGTACAAGCAAAATAAATGGAGGTATTCCGAAACTTTCGATATTGGAAAAGCATTGGACGACTTGGCATCCAATAATTAGGGTCAAGGTCACCTTCAAGGTCATGATCTCAGGGTCAAATATGCAAGGTGAAAGTGGAACGCCTGCTTATGTACCGTTACTGTCTAGTTTAGCTATCTCAGAGACGATCATGAGAATTTTGCATTGTAAAATTGAGGAAGACTTGAGTTGGTCTAGCTGGATAGAATAAGAGACAATGTTGTTTACATCAAGGAAATAAACCTGCTTGTCACAGAGCAGGACAAAGCATGTAGATTTATGATCGGGATCGAGCTCTGGTTGATACCGACAGATAAACTGATTGCGTAACATCCCCATCGATTTTCATGTTAATTAAAGTGACATACAGGACAACGCCCAAGTAAATCCGCTTTGTGATGGTTGATTCCACGTAAACCTGAAGGCAAGCGGTCTGGATGATTATTATATACCTAAAGAGAATCGATTTGCAAAGAATTCTGTCGAGTTTCGAAATTCCACCATAAATTTGAAAAGCTTGCAGACACGAAATGACCCCCATTCCGCCTCTTTGTACGTTAAAAAAGACGTTAAACGCAAAAGGAGGAGGAATAAGAAGAGAAATAGAGGACATTTCGTGTCTGCAATCTGTTTATATTTGGTTTGTAATTTGTACTTATTACATAGGAATATAGTCAAGGATCAAAGGTCAATGTCACAGATGAAATATATACTTTAGATTATTATTTGATAACTTCGGAGAACCGATGTCAAAAAATCCTGTCGAGTTTTGAAATTCCGTCATTTATTTGGCTTGTACTTTTTACAAACATGTAGGGTTGTAGTCGAGGATCAAAAGGTCAAGGTCGCAGATTTAAGATATACTTAATTCAGATAGTAATTAGATACCCTCAGACAAACACACAGCTAATATGAGCTATGGCGGATGTAAACAGTGCATGTTCTATGGGAAACAAATAATTATGTCAATTTAACAAATTCGTCATGATTTTTCCACGAAATACATAAGGGATGTTGAATAATCTCTTTAGTCCAAACAACAAGGGTATGAAAATTTTTGTATGAAAAATATTTCGAGGGCGTACAGTAAACCTATACAGAGATATTCCGCTATCATATTTGGTTCGTAGTACGGTACTTGTTTTATAGGATGTATTCAAGGGTCAAAGTTCAATGTTAAATACACTTCAGATGATTATTGGAAATCTACGGAGAATCGTTGCAAAATGAACCTTGTTGAGTTTCGAAATTCCGCCATGATTATATTTGGCTTGTAGTCCTACTTGTTACATAGGGGTGACTGTGGTTATTTACTGTAAAAGGTCAAGGTCAAGGTTACAGGTTAGAGATATACTTTAGAAGGTTATTAGATGCATTCCGACTTCGGAGAATTTATGCTAAAGGAATCCCGTTGAGTCTCGAAACACCATTTATTTGGTTAGTAATGTGCTTATCCGGTAATACATAGGGGTGTAGTCAAGGGTCAGTGGTCAAGGTCACATATTATTATATACTTTCGATACTGATTCCGTCTCTGTATGATTAGAGTTAAAATAGCTCCAACTTTTCCAAACAAAATTTTGAATATACGGAGGGGTTCGTTAATTTCAGTGGTCGCTGTTTTAAGAGACCAACTGATGTATCAAATTTTGCATTCCCTATGAGACTGTTGCTTGATATAATTTAAGAAGATTTGGATGCGTACAGAGTTTATTGGTAACATTGAGAGAAATAAATGTATATTCCAGGTTTGTATTCGTCGGAGGTTGTTGATACTTGGTAGAATTATTTTTGAGATTTCAGGGAAACAACACGGTTTTAAATGTGCTGTCGATGATTTAATAATCAGGGTTAATAGTCGGAACTCTAAAAAGAATACAAATTCGTAGTGTTGAAGATGTCCTCCATCAGTGATATAATGTGATTTTCTGGGTGTCTCCGTCTTTCTGTGAATAATATCAACAGAGTCCAATTAAAAAAGGGGGATATTCATTGTAGGTGGCGCTACTGAAAATAATTATTGTGGCGCTGTACAAGTTAGATGTCAGGTGGGGTGTTTTCGAAATTTGTCAGTTTTCTATAGTTTTCACTGGAATAGAGTACATTATCTTGTCAAGCTCGATACTTGATATTTGCGATGTGTAATGAGGTGATAGAAGTTGGAAATATAAATTAGATATATTTGTCGTAATAAGGTATGGGTATCTTAGCAACATAAAGAACCTGTTAATGAAATCTAATTCTGGAAGCTAATATATGTGATAGAAAAGGGTATTTATATCTGAAAGTTCACCAACAGGTGAACATTGGTGAATCCAGGTAGAACAGGGAAAACGAAAATTGACAGATCTAGTACAGCTCTACCAGGTGTACATTATAAAGGCAATTTTGTGACCAAATTCTACCCCAATATTCACCCTCCGAAATATAATCAATGTCGTTTTCATGTGTATATGTCGCTGTTTTCTTTTGTTTCACGACTCTAGATCCGGTCTGTATCAGTTTATTCCTGATCTTTTGACTTTTCTTTCTTTTCCAGATTCTAGATCCGGTCTGTCACCAGTTGTTTGAGTTCTACAGGTCGTCGGAAGCCTCGTTACGACTTTTTAGCCTCGATTTCATTCCTGTGTTAATTTGGCTCTACCTCTCGTCGCTGAGCATTGGCGGAAAGAAGGTAAATTTATGAAATTGTTTTCTGATTTGAAAGAAAATATTCCAACAGACCCTGTTAAGACAAGCAATTGATAATTATAAATTGAACCTGCATGTACCTTATGAAACTTACGAAATTAAATGACGTATGATTGGCGTCCGCCTCTCCGTCCGTCAGTCAGTCTAGTATTCACACTTTACTTGAACGACCATGACTTTGTTATCGTATGTCATTACTTGACGTACTATATTGAAGTAAGGGTCAAGGACATGTATCTTTGAGGTCAAGGTCGCTAGTTAACTCAAATCGAGACATCCATAGTTTCTATACGGGCATTTTTATCGAGGATGACGCTCAATACAGCTGTGTTCAAATAAAATCTAGTTGCAAAACGTTTTAGATCTCATGGTACATTTGTGTCAAAATTGAATTGACTGCATTTGAACAACAGTAACAGAAAAAAAATTAAATACTCGCTATTCGTTCAACAGATAGGATAATCAGCACACAACTTTATGTATAATCACTCTTGTTTCTTTGACTGAAATTTTAAGGATCTCCAGCTAGACCCCATGGCGCTGACCACAGCGGAGCACACCCGCACAGTCACATCAGAAAGACATCACAACAAACATGAACAGCTACACATGAATTGAGGAAGAGCAATAAATAATTTGCTCATTCAAAAACTGAAACTGTCTAACGCTAGACATATATACAAAATGTGTTGTCAAACCATGATCGGATCTAGAGAAAAAATTCCAATGGGGGGGGGGGGGGGGTTCCAGCCCGTCAGGGGAGGGGTCCAGTGTAATAATTATACGCTACGACAGGAAATTTTAATCAGAATTTTTGGCAATATCCAGAGGCCCTGACATCCACGATCTCTCCCCCAGCCCCTTTCCCCTACCTTCCCTTCTAGATCTGCGCTTTTAAACACATATTAATGAGAACATCAGCTGCTTCACTACGCAATTACAGAAGTGATATTAACATGGACCAAAAACTACATACTAGGACATAGTTAAGGGAAGAGAGTATTTCTGTTCTTCGTCTTGATTGACAAAAACTGTATTATTCAGTCAGTAAGTTTAAAGTTACTGTACTGAGTAGTTTGGTTCTTGTTTGGTTTTTAAAATCCATTTACTTGTGGTAGACTTGATTTCCTAGAAATGAGATGGGATTTGATCTCAGCCTGAATATTACGTGTGTAAAGGTTATATTTTTGCTCGTAATTACATTTGTTTTAGCTCCAATCGGTGAAATCGGAGAATATACTACCGATATAAGTTTCCACTTCGTCCGTCCGTCTGTCTGTCCGTCCATCTGTCAATCACATGAACTTTTACCTTGTTTTTAACTTTTGAATATTTAACTTCTGTGACTGATACGGCTTTCATATTTTTCATTTTCCCCCATGACCATGTAGTTTTGGGGCAATGTTGTCACAAACAACTCAAAGGCGGGGCCGGACAACAATTCTCAGAATTTGCTCGTTTCCATAGAATTTTTATCGTTTCCTTCTCGTATCATAAGCCCAGGACTTCCTTGTACTAAGTTATTCTGAAGACCTAAAGGTTTTCTTTAGTTCAAGAAATTTAATCTCTTCATCGTGTACAACCATTATTTGATTTCTTGTCGTCTGATGTTGCAGACGATAGTTTTGCCGCCAACCGCAACTCCTCTTTGAGATTAATTGCCTTAATATTTGTATTCTACTTGTCTTATTATTACGAAAATGACACCTAGTTTTGTGGATTTTATTTCAAATCACTCCAAACCTTTTTGGCAGAGTAATATTCTTGCGCGAATATCAAGTTTATACTGTAAACGTTGAAATTTTGGCGTCGGGGTAATTTTCCCGTTTTTCACGAATCTTTTAATTTCCATTGTTATTACAATGTATTAAGAAACGACGATTCTGATTGGCCGAGAAATTTTGTTGATACCTGTACCAACACAAAACGCGCACGATTCAGTTTTCCCTCAATTTTTGGTGTTGATACCTCGATCAACCTAAAAAATATAACAATGATTCCTTAAATCAAACGACTTCGCGAAAATTCTTCCCCAGTTGCATTCTTTTAAAGGCAGAACGTCTTGATGTTATAATCGCGAAATTTTCCCTCAGCGAAAATAACCACATTTGCAGTATAGGAATATAAGTCGGCTTGATCTGTCCGTCCTTCTGTCTGTATGTTATTCCATGATTATTCATTCCCAGACATTCAAACAGTACGGCGAAGGGATGAATGATTCAGTGTAGGCAATAAGATTTCATAATCAACTTCGACATAGGCGAGCAAAGTCAATCCATATTTAAAAGAAAAGAATTAATTTTATTCCAAAAGACAAAAATAAGCCAGCAAAGAAGATAGTGAAATTACATCATAAGATTAAAAAGTTGCTTGACACTCTATCAGTACAGTACCCTTATATTTCCACCATTTTATATTTTCAGAGTTGCGATGACGTAGCTATTTCTTACTTGACTTAGTCTAACTTTTCGTTATGTCAACCATTTTATATTTTCAGAGTTGCGGTGGCGTAGCTATTTCTAACTTGACTAGCTTTTTGTCATCTCCACCATTTTATATTTTCAGAGTTGCGGTGGCGTAGAGGCTTTTCTACTGGGTGTTTATAATCTGGTAAGTAAAGATTTTTGTTCAAAATTGCAATATTAGAAATATTTTTATTCAGCGGTTTAGATGATCCCTTAAACCGCGGTCATCGTTGTGTTCAATCAACCCTCAATTGCATCCGCCCTTCCCATCTCTCTCAAGTCAAAGTTAATATATATATAATGAACGTAGAGGTGGACATGTAACTTTGGGTCTTTGGCGTTGAGCTCCTGTGGTAACAGATCCAGTGTGAGTATCTCTATCTCATAAGCACAGGGTAGAAAATGGTGAAACTCCCTTCAAACTACAGCACCTCGGAGAGGCGAATTCTATGTAATACTATATGTATCTGTTACTTGTCGCCAATCCCTTGGTACAATTGCAATGAATACAAATGTATGTTTAAATCAAACTACTGGACAATGCGGATGCATGATTAGTTATATCTAGTCAACAACAATCTGTCTGTATGTTTGTCTGTCTGTTTGTCTGACTGTATATTTTCTGTTTGTTTGATCTTGTTACCGTCAGTCATGACTGACGGTATACTGTAATCATTCGTAACCTACTTGCACGGATAGAATACCTCTTAGCAATATGATTGGTTGACAATTGCATAAAATGCAAATTTCCGTCTAGGTTATTCAGAGCCTGTGTATAAGATTCTCTCACCAGGTCGGCTTAAGAGTCTAGATGACCTGACAAATGAAAGTCATATCGCATCAGTGTATTTTCTTCCGAAATATGCATCGAAAAGTCTTTGAACCGATACGTCCTATAACAATCGCAGATTTTAGGAAATTTCCGTCACTTCAATCGGAAAAACGCGGAAAAGCCCGGAAATGTGCGATTGGTAAATGCATTTTCTAACTAGAATTTTACAACATTTACAGTCAGCTAACTGACGGCAAGCTTTTTGTAAAAGCTAATACTTGTCCATCCACCAATCTGTTCTAGTGGTGACACGCTGGCCCAGTGATCCTAGTTCCACAATTTCTTGTGGCTTGTTTAATACTCTAAAATATCAAAATGGTGTTAGCCTGACGTTATATGTCCGTTGTAACGAATATGTTACCGGTAATTTGTCAAAAGTAGAGCGAAGTGGCTTGCCATACGAAGCCTAGTGTACTATTCCAAATGATAATTCTTGTCCCAATAGATGTTAGCTGTGGAAAGAAATTACCCAAAAAGTTGGGTAACTAATGGGACAAACAAATAAACAAACAAATTTTCGGCCACTTGGCCTTTATCAAGTGTAAAAAACGACGATCTATAACAATTCTAAGTAAAATCCATCCTTGCTTCTCTGGCGTTCATTGCAAAATCCAGGAGTGCCAGCAAAATTGCAGTAGATTGAAATATTTCTTCCAGAGGGAAGGGATGATAACAAATAAAAATACAAACACTCAAGTACACAAATTTTCGGCCACTTGGCCTTTATCAAGTGTAAAAAAACGACGATCTATAACAATTCTAAGTAAAATCCATCCTTGCTTCTCTGGCGTTCATTGCAAAATCGTTTTTTACACTTGATAAAGGCCAAGTGGCCGAAAATTTGTGTATTTGAGTGTTTGTATTTTTATTTGTTATCATCCCTTCCCTTTGGAAGAAATATTTCAATCTGATGGGACAAAGGTAGGTCACTGTGGACAGAGTTATAATGTATCATTCAGCCTGGTGTTCACAGGGACAAGTGACTCCTATTTACGTTGCAGTAACATAGCTTTCTTGGACAACATGAAATATGTACATGTAATATGACTGGACACTTGATCATTTGCTACTCTTCCATCCAGTTTGTAAATCTTTTTGGACTAAAGCTGTAACTCTTTTTATGGAATAACTAGCTTCTGACGTTATGTTTGCGGACGGTAAATGCTGATTTTACGGTCGCAAACTGAGTTTTTGTGGTAGAGCGTCAGCGGAGCCAGAAAAACGGATGTTTGCACCGTAAAATCAACATTTACCGTCCGCAAACATAACGTCAGTATCTAGTTATTCCCATTCTAATGCAATCTATATTTTTGCGAATATATTATAAAGCGAAATGTGACGTTAGGAACGTCAAAGCCTAGTGTGTTTTCGTTTTACTGTAACAGTCGTAACCAAGGAGCAAACAACCAATGAAATTCGACGTTATAGCGACATTGCATTAGAATTGTTTTTTAATGTATTATGAATGCATTCTTTCCTTTACTTTTCATCTTAAAATTTTCCTGTTTAATTCTTTTACGTCACAACATACAAATATCTCAATCATGGTCAATTTCACAACAACTCTATGACGATACCCTCTATATATAGACAAGGTCTTGTCATTTAGAACCGTGTAAATCCTTTGTCCCAATAGATGTTAGCTGTGGAAAGAAATTACCATAAAAGTTGCTTTATATAACAATTCAGTCATCAGGATAGATAAAGCATATCACCTACTGACATATTGTGGCCGGCAAATGGTGTGGTAAACATGAATACCTGCGTACAAGCCTCCAACATTCTTTTATTAAGGGAGTTATCCTGTCAGGAAGTATTGCGTACATACAAGATGTTGGATAATATACACGCCTCATCAAGAGAAGTCACGTTTTCGTGCAATTTCAATTATAAAACACTACTGTATCTTCATGAAACTTGATCTATATGGCTATTACCATTGGAAGAGAAACGACTTGACGAAACACTAGAAGGCAAGCTATCAAGGGAGGAATGGAAGACCGGCGAAAAATGAGCCGTTACAAAATCAGTTCTTATATAAATGTACTGTTAGTATTAAAGTTCGACCTTAGATCTTTGACAACGTCATGCTCTCTCTCTCTCTCTCTCTCTCTCTTGGTATTTCACTACTTCACCATTTACCATTATTTTGTCGTTGAAATGAGCCTCTGAGTCCCTTTCTATCGCATCAGCAGGGTTCTTTGCGCAAACATAATCGATACTTTTAATTAACAATATGTTAACGGTAAAATTCAAAAGGACGTTTATTAAAGATGCTCTCCACCATGCACTTCTCTAAGAGAGGATGCCGCTTTCATAAGAAGCTCTCTCTTTGAAGAACGCGGGAACTTCAATAAAAAAATCTTTTTTCCTAAGGACAATATGGACAAGCTTAAGTTAGCATATACCGCATCTTTCAAGGATAATTACATATCGATTAATCTCCCCTTGACAGTCCCCCATACTTCATACTCATGATACTGCTTTGGTCGCATGGTTCTTTCACAATATTGAAAGTTCTTGAAGGTCTGAAATTCTGCTTTAGCACGCACATGCCGATGACAAAAAGATGCTATCTGAATTTAAGCCGATGTCTCTCCCTTAAAGCTGTTGCATACATACTTTATAACTCTATTCCTCCCGGAAGCTGTTCGAATAATTGTTTAAAAAAGGTTGAACGAAAGTGTGTCATTTGACAATGTAACTAGTTAGTATATTATTTTTCTAAAATAAAAATACATGTAAAATAAGATAAATAAATAATTGAATGAATAAATGAATGAATGAAATAAAAGGAAGAAAGCGTTTGGTATGAGGGGTGGGGTGGGGTGGGGGTTGGGGCGCACTGCATATAATTTGTATCTCTAGAATGTGTATGTAGGAGGTTTCCATTGCAGAGTGTTCAGATAGGCCGATCCACAGGTGTTCGACACGTAAACTTTTAATGTAGTGTGTCCACCGAGAACCGAAGTACCGATTTGTAAATTATGTATAAATTATTATGCCTTATCATGTACGTAATCGTAATCGGTCAAAAACTCCGTTTAAGCTCTTCAGAGATTATGTTCACCGTTGTAAATACCACGAAAACACACACTAAAATTGACATTTTGCCTTTCATGGTTATGACACATCCTTTTTGTCCTGTGCAACAATTCCGCGAATTACATTTGTATAACTAGTATTCATGCATATCCTAGCAGTGAAACGAAATGATCTGGACAAGACATTTTTGCATTATATGTGACCTTGACATTTTACCTATGACCTTGGATTATGGTCATGACACACCGTTGGGCCCTGAGTGACAATTCTGTGAAATATCAGAGCTGCATGATATGTGACCTTGCACAATGTATGACCTTTTACCTATGACCTTTGATCAAGGTTATCAAGAAAATTGAAGAGAAAATCCCAGTAACAACAACAACAACAACAACAACAACAAAATCAAAAGCGCACTGAAGTCACTACTTTGCTTTGAAAGTCCCTCTATTTTGGGAACTGTTGAATATATATTATGGTCATATGAATGTCATATGAATGTCCTGAAATGACCCTTCTCATAATGCTTTTATAATAAATACTGCATTGTTGCCATCCTTTATAAAGCGGACTTACACAGGACAGGTAGTGTTAGCCGTTACTTTGTCTACATTCTATATCACCACTAACGAGGATCCTTTGTGCCGTTCACTTTACAGTAAATACCGCTAATTGGACAAGCCGGAAAAATCAAAGGATGATGAAGTAAAATATAGATCATCTGACTAAATAATCTGACTAAATATTTCCCCAGATTCATTATGGTATCTACATGTATCACCTGGATTACCATGGATGCCTCGGATTATGAGGCTCAGCTAAGCTTCGTTGTCGGCATGGCACTCAGAAAGAAAATCCGAAGATTTGGAGATCCGGGAAGGGTGGGGTCCATGACTGTCGGATTATGAGTCTCAGCTAAGCTTCGTTGTCGAAATGGCACCCAGTAAGAAAATCCGAAGATTTGGAGATCCGGGAAGGGTGGGGTCCATGACTGTCGGATTATGATGCTCAACTAATTTTCGTTGTCGGAATGGCTCTCAGTAAAAAAAAATTTGAAGATTTGGAGATCCGGGAAGGGTGGGGTCCATCACTGGCGGATTATGATGCTCGGCTAATCTTCGTTGTCGGAATGGCACTCAGTAAAAAAATTTGAAGATTTGGAGATCCGGGAAGGGTGGGGTCCATCACTGGCGGATTATGATGCTCGGCTAATCTTCGTTGTCGGAATGGCACTCAGTAAAAAAATTTGAAGATTTGGAGATCCGGGAAGGGTGGGGTCCATCACTGGCGGATTATGATGCTCGGCTAATCTTCGTTGTCGGAATGGCAATAAGTAAAAAAATTGGAAGATTTGGTGATCCGGGAAGGGTGGGGTCCATCACTGGCGGATTATGATGCTCGGCTAATCTTCGTTGTCGGAATGGCACTCAGTAAAAAAAAATTGAAGATTTGGAGATCCGGGAAGGGTGGGGTCCATCACTGGCGGATTATGATGCTCGGCTAATCTTCGTTGTCGGAATGGCACTAAGTAAAAACATTTGAAGATGTGGAGATCCGGGAAGGGTGGGGTCCATCACTGGCGGATTATGATGCTCGGCTAATCTTCGTTGTCGGAATGGCACTCAGTAAAAAAAATTGAAGATTTGGAGATCCGGGAAGGGTGGGGTCCATCACTGGCGGATTATGATGCTCGGCTAATCTTCGTTGTCGGAATGGCACTCAGTAAGAAAAAATTGAAGATTTGGAGATCCGGGAAGGGTGGGGTCCATCACTGGCGGATTATGATGCTCGGCTAATCTTCGTTGTCGGAATGGCACTCAGTAAAAAAAAATTGAAGATTTGGAGATCCGGGAAGGGTGGGGTCCATCACTGGCGGATTATGATGCTCGGCTAATCTTCGTTGTCGGAATGACACTCAGTATTTGGATATCCGGGAAGGGTGGGGTCCATCTCTTGTAGATATTTTAGATTAAAACATGAATGGTTGACATCTGAGAGTACACGCTGTACGATAAATGCACCAAGTCTTGCTGTGTGTTGTATACCCGTAACACAACACAAACAAAGACACTTATTCTCTATGTAAACCACACTTTTTGGCCGGATTGCAAAGCAATTCCGGTCTATAGATTTACGATGTCCGTCTGTCTGTCTGTCCGTCTGTCTGTCCGTCTGCTGTCAAAATTTTGGTTAAAGTTTCTGGTTGAGGCAAAATCTATGGAACTATATGCAGTAGAAACTGTATATCCTTTCAATTTATGCCGTAACATTTGACCTAGTAACCTTGACCTTGGACTTTGACCTAGTTAAAGATTTTGGTTACAGTTTCTGGTTGAAGCAAAATCTGAGGAACTATATGCATTAGAAACTTTATATTATACATGAAGCTTGCCCATCACAAAACCTTTCAATTTATGCTGCAACATTTGACCTAGTGACCTTGACCTTGGACTTTGACCTAGTTAAAGATTTTGGTTAATGTTTCTGGTTTAAGCAAAATCTAAGGAACTGTATGCAGTAGAAACTTTATATTATACATGTAGGTTGCCTCTGACAAAACCTTTCGATTTATGCCGTATTATTTGACCTATTGACCTTGACCCAGGTAGTGACAAAAACTTAGTTTGCAATCCGGCTATACCGTCTTTAGCGGTGTTTTATTTAAATTTGAACATAAATATTTGACTTTCGTTCAGGGTGCGGAACTACGGTAACCCCCCCCCCTTTCAGCTTCTGTACCTTACTATCTTGTGTTCTTTCTGTACTGGTCATGACCAGTATAATTAGTACACCTCTGTCGAGTATGATTCATTCAACCAACAACCTTAATATTTACCGAAAAAGTCCTACTTACATCATGCGGAGAGATAAATATATTGCTCATATATAGATATATTTGTAAAATGTCAAATTTGTGTCATCGAAAGTTCAAAATAATCCAAGGTTTCCTTTTACGTAGCTGGTATTTCAGTCACTTCTAGCTATATTGAGTCCTTAACTCGCTTATTTCGCAGTAAAACTTCAATTTTAATCACGGCGTCTTCTTACCGCGATCTTTCATGAGTAGTTAGTTACCTCGCCATGTTAGGGGTTAACTTTATTATGTGGGCTTCTCTCCACAATGCTTTCTATTTTTGTCTGTTCATCCGTCCGTCCGTTCGTTCGTCTGTCTAACTTTTTTCAACTTTTTGTAAATGTGGACACAAAATATTTTTTCCCTGGTGAATCCCCTGCTTATTCCCCAACAGTTCGAGGAAAAAAGTGCTGATAATGAAAATCGATGCATTTTGATGCCAGAAGGACAATTTAGAGGTCTATGGAGGGAAATACTAACTCTGTAGTCAAAGAGAGACACCCCCCCCCCCCACCTGTACCTATCATGTTACTCATCAGAAGTGATTTTACGAAGAACAAACTTTAAGGGTTATATGTAATTTGAGTTTCACGATCTCATGCTATTATAAATTCAATAATAAAATAAAGCGGGTTAGGTAGTTTCCGTATCACACTAAAACGCGTGACGGAAAGACCCGACAATGCGACTTTGGAGTAGTGGTCTAGAGTGAAGAACGTGTATTTAGTGAGATGGTCAAATCATACCAGAATTTGAAAATTAGGGCTGTAATTGTCATGATACTTGTAAGATTTCTTTGGAAAATTTATAAACGTAATAAATCATTTTAAAGTTTTCCTAGAATGTTAGAGGTACGCGCTGCGTGCCCCTGTTCATAATTTATATATGTATACATGATATTTTGGAAAAAATCCGAAGACATTATGAAAAACTTTTTAAACTTTTGCTAGGGTGTTTGAGGCGTACCTCACCCCCCCCCCCCCCCGAACCACCACTACCTATTGAATCCGCCACTGCTGACAATAAAACATACGCGGTTATGCTACAGGGGATCGCCTTACTGGTGTCGAAACTATCATAATGTATGGAATTATAGCAACTTGCAGCTATTGTACTTCGTTATCGTGGCATTCGGACTCTGCGACGCACCTGCCATATATATTGACCATTGGTCAGCTCACCTGTTCACAAACTGCTGTTTTCTTTCCCGTAATTTTCACCTAAGATGTAATTTTTCCTGCTGTTATCAAAATTAGAAGCTAATTTAGTCATTTTCTTCACACATTATTTCACGTAGTATCGAATTTCTATTTTTCTCGTAAGAAGAGCTCTTATTAATTTAGTATACTAAGTATTAAGGGATCATGATAAAATACTAGTGTATGGACCTCGATGGCCCTGTAGTGGAAATATCGATTTTGTAGATTATTTATTTATTTATTCATTTATTTTTTTTTCATTTATTTGTCCAAAGGCTAGAGATATTTTTTTTCATGACTAACAGCTAGTAAAACAAATTAAAGAGCAAAAGACAATAGTTCTTTATCTTTGACTGAAAAAATAGGATAAACTAAAGGGCAAAAGACAACAAATCTCTATCTTTGACCACTGGTGACCCCCTTTAAAAATCCTAGCTCCGTACCGCACTTCAATTTTTGTACATTTAATAATGTATCCAATATTATACGAAATAATTCTACAGTTTTAATACAAAAGTACGCGACAGAAGAATGTTCAGAAATCCAGAAAAAAAAATGTGGGGGGGGGGGAGGATTGTCTACTCCTGCTTTAGTGTTTTAGCGTATGACGTAATCAAATCGGATGCAAATATAGAAGTAGAATGTACAATTTGTTCGATTTCATACAATCGATCAAAAACTCTCCTCGCTTCATGCTAGATCAGCACTTGTAGGTCAAAATTTTGGCACTTGTTTCGTGATATCATTCAATGTGTTGTGAGAAAATTAATTTAATTTTATAAAACCATTCCAATGAGAATTTGTATAGAAGTTTTAATATTTCATTATATTTTGAACCTGTTGATCGGCGATTCATAAAGTCTTCAGGGAAAAATATTAATTCCTTTCCAGAATCTTTTTCCCAGTAAACCGCAAAATTATTTCTCGTGGTCTGGAATCATATAACTATAAGAATGGCTGAAAATGGGGAATTAACTAGTGTGATTACAGTTCGTCATTCTATGGAAATTGATACCTGGATTTTGTTTCTTTATCGTTACCATGGTAACTTGCATGCGATGTAACAATATTCCGTGTGATTTGCTAGCAGATCTACTGTCTGTGGGGCCCACCTGTACACCAAGTAATTACTGGTCCGCATAAATTAGACGGAGCGGAGAGCGTGACGCGAGAGTTGGCTAGTGGGCTCGACAAGACAAGTCGGACAAAAGCAATGTCGAGTAAAGACTCTCTTGGGAGATGGAACGAGAAAAGAATAAAACATAAAAACCTCCAAGTAGATTTTGAATTGCATGCGGGGTGGTTTGATAAGTTGCTTCTTAATGACGAAACGATTTGGCACGGGTGAAGTAGAAAGCGATATAGCTCTTGATTATTTAAGGTAAGTCGAGACAACTTTCTCATTTTCTTAATTGATGGAGCAAGTGACATTATATCTAGGTCTTTTTCTTTGATTTCGCTTGTGTTTTTGATTTACTACTGTAGATATAGATGCGTCTCTTGAAACTTGTATACGAAAACAAAACAAAACAAAGAAAAATCTTAAAGAAAAAAAAAATGAAGAAAATTTTATAAGGTAAAAAAGACAGAAAATAGGACATAAATTGTATAAAATTTTTGATAAGCACAGAGGAAATGAGGTCAGAAAAAACACATGTATTGAAAGAAAATGTTCAAGATGAATGATAAGCTTATTTTTCATAGCACTACTGATAAAATGAATAAAAAGTAAATATTTACAAAGTTTTCTTTTTAAATGTGCACACTACCCCATTTCTTTGTATACATAAAAGGACCGGCGTACGCAAGTATTTTCATATAAGCATCGTCCTCTTCAAACACGTAGAATAAATACATTGTACATTGATTGTTGATGAATAATTAATGGCGCAGGTAAAGATTTGTTAGATTAACAGAGGAAATACCGATGAATTATTTCTGTTCGCAAATATCCCAATGTCACTGTCTTCCTCTTCATCAATGGCTAGCGGACTCTCAACAGATTTTATTTCTCAATTACAGACGACTTTTTTTTTTCACAAACTCGTATATTTCCCTCTTTATCAATGACTTGCGGGCTTTCAATAGATTCTATAATTTTCTAAATGCAGACGATATTTCTTTTTTACAAACTACATTCATCTACTCGAACATTTCTCTTTTTATCAATGACGTGCGGGCTTTCAACAGATTCTATAATTTCTCTAATTGCAGACTACATTTTTTTTTGCAAACTACCTTCGGCTATTCATACATTTCCCGCGCCCGTTCCTGGTAATTTAGAAGTGAATCTAAGTTTACACAGGGAGGGGCGATACGTTATGTCAGTGAATGAAAGTAGCGACAGACTCCGTTTTTTGTCCCCTGGCGGTCGTTCATTTAATGAAGGCAAATCACCCGTACGTACCAAACGGAATCTTGTTCCCGTGACAATTAAAAAAGATTATTATTATTCTTTTGATTTACCGGATGATGATGTATATTTGATACAAGTCTAATTTAGAGGAAAATAAGGAAGAAAAAAATCATTTTCGAGACAAAAAAAAAAAGAAGATAGATCAACTGTTATGATTAAAAAATCTTCTACGTTCAGAAAGTGTCGCTTCGTACTGCCTTAGGTAAATTATAATGTAGTTTATCTCTTGTAAGACTATCTAACATTGTAAAGAAATTTTTATCCCTTTTCTCGCTCTGTGTATGGTAATATTCATAGAATTGGCGAATTCCTTACCGATTTCGATTCATAGAACTGGCGAATCCGTTACCGATTTCGATTCATAGAACTATCGATTTCGATCATCTTTTTAAATAAGCATTATATTAACTTTTATCACATGATACACCCGTTATGCAGTTTCATAAAGCCATTTCATAAATATATGATATGATAACACGTTACATATCGCTCTGCTTGAATGCGATTGGTCAAGTTTGGAACCGAATCACATAAACCTTGACAAATGTGACCTTTCAAATATCGGTCAACTGTTAAATTCAGACCAAGAGTCAATATCAGTGATTAAAGTTGTTGTTGTTGAATTAATTCTTGCATTAAAATACTATTCAAAATTGAAATACTTTTCTCTTACGCACAGAATATCTATACGATGGGGACACTACTTCTCATGGCGTAGCAGACGACCTCAAGATCACGGCGTGGTTCGCCTCTGTAGTTCACGGAAACGTTGATTTCACGTTGGAAATACACATTTTTAGGCAATATCATGTGATAAAAAGAATCTCAAATGAATTTTCATTTCATACGATGTATTATGAAACTCGTTGTGCGTTTTATATCCCCTCGCCAAGGCTCGGGGATATAAAACACACAACTCGTTTCATAATACATCGTATGAAATGAAAATTCATTTGAGATCCTATATATATTTGGAGTACATATATTTTCAAAATACGGTAAAACAAATGAAACCAAATTTCAGAAAAAAAGCCAATATTCATAAGACAAAAAAAAACAAGGGGAATTGAAAGGAAGGAAGAAGGAATGTAAGAGAATGGCCGTCATGAAAGGAATGAAGAAAATAAAAAAAGTAAGAAAGACGGAAATAAAACAAAGGACCTGTAACGTTAAGAGCCGTAATCTGCCCAAATTTTACTTGCAATACCAGCTCAACCAGAATTATTTAAAATGTGTCCTTTACGTGAAATTATTTCAATTCAAGTATCTTTAATCAAATATAGTAGTTTTATTGACATAATTATGATAAATAACCTATATTTTTACGTATAAGTGAGGGTGGGGGTCTTTTTTATGATATAAATAATGCGAGTGAAATGTCGGAAATTTTCTAACAATCGGTCGCTTTTGTTGATCAAAATGTCAAAATGAATTACAATGAGAAGATTCAATAAGAAGTAACGTGCTAAAACATGATTTTCTCCGAATACTATATTCCGGATTTATCAGACCGTAAACACATGGCCAGAGATATATAATCGAACACTCACTCTCACTTATATTGTACAATTAACAACGCCGCCGTTATAAAAATAGTTTGAATAAGCTTTTTTTCAGTATATAAAATCATATTTCTGTTACATTTACCATAATTAAATTTTCTAAATACTTTGTGAATGTTACCGAGGATGTTTTGAACATTTTCCCAAGATTGACTTGTACATCAGTCGTCAACGCTAATTGTTAACTTTTATTGCGAGGGGCTGTTGAATTATCAATGCCCAAAATTAAAATAAAGGGGTTTGTTAGTGAAAAGGTAAATAACAACGAATATTTTTTGTTGAAAATTGATTAATTCAGAGCTATTAATAAAGAAGTTAATTTTATGTCAGAAGTTAATCAAATGCCAATTACTAATTCTCTGTTAATTTCACATCTTTCCTTCACCCCTACCCGCCCAATCGCATTTTCGTAAATTGACTATTGTTCCCCCCTTTGGAACACAACTCCGCTTTTACAGAAAATTTATATTATGAAATTACATCTTAGATAGAAGTGGTATTGTGTTCCAAGGGGGGGAACGATATTTTATGAAAACTTTTCCGATTTTCATTGATTTCTATACAAAATAAGCACATTTATACTCAAATATCTCTCTATTAGAGCAATTTTATGAAAAAAATTCTTCAGATTTTGAAGGGGTTTTATCTTTTAAAGTATTTTACCAACTTGATTAAAGAAATGAAGTACTTAAAAATTTCATTATTTTTGGGCAGATTTTACGCCTTATCGTTACAGGTCCTTGTCACAATTTGTGAGATATTTCTTATGATGCCAGGAAAGATTGTGTCCCTGAGCAAATATCCACCAATATGACAGACTTCAGTATCAGTATGACTGTGAATAACACCGTCACACAGATCATTTATTGACAACCTGTCAACACAAGTTACACAACAAAAGCAGGTTTTCTACAGCTACCGACTCCATCACAGCAATCTGACGCGACGACTGGCTAAAACATGTAAAACGGACCAATACAATTACATGTGTCGACCATTAAAAAATACTTGTGTTACATTCTGTATTAATATATAATTGAATATTTTCTTTTCTGTCCGTCGGTCTGTTATTTTCAGCAAGTCAATTATTATCGACCAGTCTGCCTGTTATTTTCAGCCAATCCGTTTGTGTGTCACTTTGTCTGCTCTCTGTAAATGTATTTCAAAATGACAGATATTTATAAATGAATAATATGATAGTTTTGTACATGTATGTCATGACCTTGAACATATGATCTAAATTTAGTTTTGACTTGGTCCATTCGAAGGCCGTCGTGTAACGTCTTGTCGAGCATCAAGGATTTTCAGTATTCACATTGCGCGTGCATGATTAAAGTAGCAAAGTCAGGAAAATGACTAAATTAGTCCGTATTAGTCGCGTGTCACCGACTCTCCTCGTTCTCGCCATGATATTATAATTCTCTATATAAGCCGATTTCTGGGAATTTGATCAATTCCTTTCATAAAAGATGAATTACATGCATGTTTCCATGGTAACACTAATAACCAATGTCATATCTGATTGAAATAACGTGAAAATATCACAGAAATATTAATTTAAGGCTCATCCCACCCCGATATGATATTTCTATATTAAAATTCCGATTTTTCTTAGAAATTTTTGGATATCGTTTTATCCCGAGGTCTATAACATGCATGTTTCCATGGCAACACTAATTATCAAGGTCCTTACTGTTGAAAAAAATCTTTAAAGTATCACGGAAATATTAGATTCTCTACCAATGTCAGTAAGCTGATTCTTGAAGAATATCTCGGATCGTTGTACATGTATAAATACGACGTTCAAATGACATGTATGGGTATCCATGGAGATTTTTTCCATAAATAGATGATAATTAAATGATAAGAAATGAATCTTATATTTTTTCTGTTGATGCAGGTATCACCCGAAAAATTGGACAGACAACTTTTACATCAACGCGCTACGCGCATTTGTGCAGTTTTCTGTCCAATTTTTCGGGTGATACCTGCATCAACAGAAAAAATATAAGATTCATTTCTTAATTCATAACAGGAACTGGATCGAGTCCCTCTTTGAAATTGGTCTCTCCATAATCATATTTTCCCACAGAGACCATGTTAATCTTAAAGAGGGATCGAAGTCACCCTTCAGGGCGCGGTTGGAGTAAGGGGATGAAGGATTTTAGTTCTATAAATTGAGGGACGGGAGTGTCCCTCAGCCACGTAGCTCATTTAGATTAATGAGGGATTCAAGTCCCTTAACTCCATACATATAAATCCCCAGTTTAGGGCGCGGTGGGAGTAAGGAGGTAAAGGATTTTAATTCTGTAAATTGAGGGATGGGAGTGTCCCTCGCTCAGCCTCGGAGCCCATTTAGATACACTCTTGTTTAATGAGGATTTCAAGTACATAAATCCCAGTCCCCTTCAGGGCGCGGTGGGTGTGAGGAGGTGAATGTGGTATATTAGAGGTCAAAGTATCAATTATAGGCCAAATATTTTCTGTCTGTATGAGCACGTGTAACAAGAGCATGCTTGATAATCTTCATTAGCAGAAAAGTTTCATCTTATTGATTACAAGACATGTTTGTATTGATTTGTGTCTCGTTAGATTGGACGATGTCGATGGTCGTGTGTTTATGTTTTATATCACGTGTCCATCACTTTACTTGGCCATGGATCAAGAATCGAGAAAATTAAAAAAGGACAAAAAATTACCAAATGATGGCTTTCTAATTGGAAAAAAATAGAGTGATTTTTTTTATCTTAGAAATGGGAAAGCGAAAATGAATAGAAAAGGTAAAACACAAAAGATATGATTTCAACAATGCGCACTGAACGACCAAAATACGAGGGAAATGGTATGGGGTGTTGATGATGCTTACCCTTCCCCTGAATTTGTCGTAATTAAGTTCTTATTTAACCATGACAGATTTGTCGACGATCATAAGCTAGTGAAGAGCCTCTCATTGTAAGTAATGCAGTAAGACAGAGGCTTAGCCCTCCACACACAACCCAATCCTAACCACGCACACTGAAATTTAGCAACTCGAGATCTGAAGGCTTAATTTTCATTAAAAATCTTTCCTTGGCTGAATAGATCATGATGGAGAAAAGACCTTGAATTGCTCTTGATATTTATAATGTTGATGATTTTAAAATAAGTGTCGAATAATGGATGGAAATGTTTGAAATCAGAAGTTAGTATACTGTATCATATAATCAAACTTTAATATACCCAAAGTGAATATAGAAAATAAAGTCACTTCATATTTTGGATCCGCCATCGAAAAATTTTGGATCCGCCAACGAAAAGAGTAACTTAATATTTGTGATCCGCCATCGAAAAGAGTAACTTGATATTCTAGATCCGCCAACGGAAATCATAAGACCATCTTAAAACCCTGACTGAGAACGGGACAAAAGTATCAATATTGTCGGTGCATCACTTAGGCCTAATTGTAATCAAGAGTAATGGAAAACTTGGTTTTTCTCCATGAATAAGTAATTTAGTTTAGCCTTAATTGAAACCGAACCTTCTGATTAAAATCGATGGTTTCACATACTAGTGTTCGCTTCACTTCATTGTAATTAAAAGACCGGACCTAGGTCCACAAAAGCATTGGGTCTGAAGGAGGCAGGTTCCTTGTTTGCTTGTCGGAGGAAAAGAAAGACATGCGCAGAAAGTCTGAAAAAAAAGAACCAAATTTTTGTAAGGATGTGAATTTCATTTTGAAAAGGAGGAAGCATGGAGGAAGGTAAATGTTTGATATAAGTTTTCTTTTCTAATTTGACTTGATTGTTGAAATAATATATTAAATTTTTCGCCAAAGCGCGTAAACTTAGATTTACGGTATTTCGATGAAAGCTTGTGAAGTACAAAAAATCTTCCGAATAATATCGATTGAAAGAATCTTAAGAATGTGATTTGGAAATAATTCTAAGTTTCTATCTATTCGTAAAAGTATTTACTTTTTCGGACATATCAAAAAAAGATAAATTGCTCAAGCTGTCAAGTTTTAATGAAAAAAAAAACCCAAACATTTATAAAGTTGTAAGTAATGTCTAATTTCATGTGTACTCTGAATGTAGAAACGAGGAAGCTTATTTCGGCTTTAGTAGGTCAATAGGTCAAACCTTTTGCAAGGACGCTTGGTTTGTGGGTCGGTTTTGAATGGTTTTGAATTATATGTTCCCATATAATGAAAATAGGTCAGAGGTTTCCATACTAACAATACTATTAAGTAATCGGCATTGAAAAGGTCATGCACCATTTTTCCTAATGCGTACACGAACCATTAATTTTGCAGATGGTTTTCAAGTCCGGTTTATAAAGAAAAGAGGGAGCCGGGGAGTCAAATCGAAATAAATGGTATCAAAGAAAGAAAGAGTAGTCTAGAAGGAAGTGAAGGGTGCCAAAGCCGATTGTTTCCGGTCTTTCTTTACTTTCAGTGCCGTCTGGAACCCCCCCCCCCTTTCTACCCAAGATAATTTCAAGAACTGCGCATTGCATTACTTTGAAATGATGGATGGTTGGATAAATCTGACGTAATTGTCGGCATCAGTTGATCTATGCCCGGGGATTATGTAATCCGTTACCTTTCAAATCAGAACTATACGTTCTCTGTAAACTGGTACAATAAATCCACGCTAAGAAATCATACATTTCCACCGTATGTATTGATTTTTGTGTCCAAACCTTAATTGGACTGTAGGGGAATCAGATATCACTTTGCAAGCGTGGATCTAGAGGGGGAGGGGATGGACGGGGGGGGGGTCTTGATCCCTTCCTGTGGAATTCGAAAAAATGACATGTTTTGGTAATTTTCTTGATCCCCCCCCCCCTTGAATCGGGCTCGATTCCCCACCCCAGAAAAAAATCTGGATCCGCTCATGCAGTGACTAACGAGGGGACTTCATGGATCTTCCTAGGTTTTTTTAAACTTACGAGCCTGATATTACCGGTGTTATATGTTGGGTCCCCCACCCCTGTAATATTTTCTGGATCCGCGCTTGCAGTGACTAACAAGGGGATGTATAAGAGATGTAAGTTACGAGCCTGTTATTACCGGTGTGATATAGCATTGTCATTGTGACCTTCACTCGGTCCTTAATATCCGCTGGAAAACTAGGAAAATTGCGATTTTTGGGGGGAAAAAATTATAATGATGAAAAAAATCAAAGTAGGCGATTTTGTTATGATTTTCACGGAACAACTAATTAGAAAAGATAAGATACTCAAATCTTGTCAAGGTTTGAAAAATAAAGAAAATTTTATATCCGGATTTGAACGTCATGATCAGTGCTTTTATTGTGTTCTTCATTTGGTATAGTTCCCATTTGTTTTGATATCGCTTTGATTATAATTGCTTAAGGGTTTTAGCTAGATTGTATATAGATTTGTTCCTTATTGTTTATGACGGATACAAATGTACACGTCTCTGCTTTTGAGAAAGAATAGACTGTTTGCGATGTCAATCAAGCAGGACCACCTTAGTGCTTGACCTTAAATATATGACCTTGACTCAATGTGACCATGACCTTTTACCACTTTAGATCATTCCCTACAACATGTACAATTGAACAACAAATAAAAAGTACATAAGTGTGACTATTAGACAGGTACAGTACCCAGATAGACAGAAAGACTAATAGACAGATAGACGAACGACACAAACTGTTAGCAGAACACAAAATGGCAGATAGAGAGACAGAGAAATATAGACAGACATTCATAGACAGAGATATGTAAAATGAGTCAGAAATACTAATAGACAGATAGATAGACAGACGAACGGACACAGGCAAATGAGTGGAGATAGACAAATTGATACAGTCACAGACATACAAACAGATTAAATAATTAAACGGAGGTAGATAAATAGAGACAAATACTGACAGACAGATATTAACAAACAAACAGACAGAAGTAGACAGACAGACAGACAAATAGAGGCAAATACTGACAGACAGATTTTAAAAAACAAACAGGCAGATATAGACAGACAGACAAATAGACACAAATATTGACAGACAGATATTAACAAAAAGACAGAAATAGACAGACAGACAAATAGAGACAGATATTAACAAACAAACAGGCAGAAGTAGACAGACAGACAGACAGACAGACAAATAGAGGCAAATACTGACAGACAAATTTTAACAAACAAACAGGCAGAAATAGACAGACAGACAAATAGAGGCAAATACTGACAGACAAATTTTAACAAGCAACCAGGCAGAAATAAACAGACAGACAAATAGAGACAAATACTGACAGACAGATTTTGACTAACAAGCATGCAGAAATAGACAGACAGACAAATATAGATAAATACTGACATATTAACTAACAAACAGACAAAATTTAACAGACAGACAGGCAAATAGAGGCAAATACAGGCAGACAGATATTAACAAACAAACACGCAGAAATAGACAGGCAGACAAATAGAGGCAGATATTAACAAACACGCAGAAATAGAAAGAGGCAAATACAGACAGAGGTATACAAAAAGCGAATACTGACAGACAGATATTAACAAAGAGGCCGAAATAGACAGACAGTCAGAGATAGACAAATAGTGGTAGACATAGACAAATAGACATACATAAACAATCAGAGGTTGACAAATAAAGGTAGACTTTGACAGACGGAAGTTGACAGAGGCAGACATTGACAGACAGACGGACAGCCAGATAGATAGACAGACAGACAGACAAACCCACAGACAGACAGACAAACCCACAGACAGATAGACAGACAGACAGACCCACAGACAGACAGACAAACCCACAGACAGACAAGCAAACAAAATGAAGAGACAACTGAGATGTGTCTGATTCAGGTATCCTTTGTATATGTTTGTACTCCGTAAACTTGTGAACTCAATCCTTCATTTTGTCTTACTTCTCTAAGCCTTCGATTGCTTATAGATTGAACATGGGTTAATTTAAGAAAAGAAAGTAAAAACAAAAAACCCTGCTGAGTGCTCAATTACAGATTTGATCTTAAGACTACTTGTATGATATTTCTTAAGAAATCTATATCGCTTTTCCAAGCTACGACAATAACCTACCATTCGGCCTTGGTAATGTTATATTCTTGTTTTCCCAGAATCTAATTCTTATACTGGATCTTACTGCTTTCTCCGAAGAGAGTGTAATGATATGAGATATATCAGGACAGCCCCAGGGATAATCTGTTAATTCGTTAGGAGAATTATCTGGACAGATTTGGAATAAGTACATAAGCACACACACCTAATTTAGGTGTTGCTATTTCGGCAAGTGATTTGAAAGCAAAAAAAAAAAAAAAAAACATCTTCACGAATTACTTTATGCGCGTATCAAGTTCTAAACATTTATCGCGGATTGTGGGTGGGGATTCTATCCCATTCCAGGGGGGGGGGAGGTCCTGATACCAGGCACCCCCTTTAGACCCGCGCATTACATGACTTGTGTTTGATGTAAAATAGTTGTTTTTATGTCCTCGTAATTATAAATTCGGGGGCGTGTACATTTACTTATTTTTGACCTGTCCGATTGTCTATCTTGCTCCTCTTATGGTCATAACTTGAAAGTTTAGCGATAGGGGATGTGTAGTGCTAATGCTTACAGTATAGGTAATTAAAATAGTATAATTAGTAAGAATGTGTAGATTTAAAGCTTTAATAGTGTCGCACGAATTGTTATGTAATGTAAATGTAATGTTTATTCGCCAAAAGTATAAACTTATAGGCATATAACAATGCAGTACAATAAATATACATTAAGTTCATAGAGACAATGAAAAGATATACATGTAACATGAAAATGAGCTATTGTAATGAGTTGCGAAAGGAGGTTAGATGAAAATACAAGTTATGAGTTATGAATCGATAGATTTACAGCATTATGACGTATCTTAAAAGATTCGAGCAGAAACTTTCCTAATGAAAATAATTCTTTAACATTAACTGAAGATAAAAGCTGTACCAATTTAAAGGATGAAGGTCTCCTACAATAATATGGTTTTATACAATTTCGTCTTATATTATCATATAGAGGACAAACTAGAACAAAATGATACTCATCTTCAACTGAGTTACATACAGGACATAATCTGTTTTGACGAGCAATATTGGAATATCTGCCTACCTCAATATTTAAAATGTGAGCAGAAAGTCTAAATTTAGTAATAATAGATATAAATTTTGTAGGTAAATCTGTAGTAAGATAGAACTGTAAAGTGAACCTGTCAATAATATGCTTATAGAAAAGACATTTCGAAGAACGTTCGAAAAATGAGTTTCGCTCCTGCAAAAAGCAATCAGTCAAGCGAGTTTTACAAACACTCAAAAAAAGTTTGTCATTTGTAACATTATGGCAGAGCCATAAGTCTCCGAGACCCAACGAAAATAACATATTTCATAGTTATAAATAGCTTTGCATGTTCACAGTTTCCCTCTGATTTCGTAGTACACATTATCTATTTGCATGATTATAGAAAGTAGTAACATTTGCACGATTTTGTGGAGAAAATCTTTCTGTTTACGTTTAGATTAACTAGTATGTAGAAAATATCGCTAGAGCACGACTCTGGGGAAGACATTATCGCCTTTTTGCTTCACAAAGAAATACATACTAACAAGTCCTTTGCAAAAAGAGAAGCAAAGACGTAATAGTCCTGCAGACGGAGGAAATACCAACAGCCAAGCAAGGCCTCGTATAGTGTGGAAATACCATTAGCCAGACATGGCCTTGTGGCAGGGAGGAAAATACTAACAGCTGGACATGGCCTTGTGACAGGGAGGAAATACTATTAGCCAGACATGGCCTTGTGGCAGGGAGGAAATACTATTGGCTAGGCATGGCCTTGTGACAGGGAAGAAATGATATTGGCTAGACATGGCCCTGTGGCAGGGAGGAAATACTAATAGCTAGACATTGCCTTGCGGCAGGGAGGAAATACTAATAGCTAGGCATTGCCTTGCGGAAGGAGGAATCATGTCCTTGTGACAGGGAGGGAATACTAACAGCTAAACATTGCCGTGTTGAAGGAGGAATCGTGTTCTTGTGACAGGGAGGAAATACTAAAAGTTAGACATTGCCTTGCAGCAGGGAGGAAATACTAATAGCTAGGCATTGCCTTGCGTGGGGAGGAATTACTAACAACCAGGTTCTATACGTCAGTGGTGAATTGCTCGGTAGAGGAGTGAAATATCAGCAGTTGTACCACTGATTTGTAGAGCTTGATGCTTGCTACATATATATCTTCAATAGTTAGTGTCTGTCTGTCTGTCTGTCTGTCTGTCTGTCTGTCTGTCTGTCTGTCTGTCTGTCGTGTTTAATGCTTGCTACGTATACAATGTATCTTCCAGATTGTCTGTGTGTCAAACTATACGTGATTTGTAGTGATTGATGCTTGCTACGTGTTCATGTATCTAAATACAGCTATGTTTAACTTTCTACCTGTCTGTATGTCCGTCTGTCTGTCGTTCCTGCTTGAAGCATGATACATAATATCTTTCTGTTTCTTCCTCTTCATTTGTTGTTGTCGCTGATCCGAGTCTCTATGTATGAATCACTTCTTTTATAGATATTTGAGTGTGTGAGAAACAATAATACGTTGGTAAACGAACCAGTAAAGCTGGACAGGCATTTCCACAATGACGTCATACTCTACATTACCCAATCGTTGATCTTGATTTTAAAACTGTCATTTTACAAGTATTAGTCAGCATTTCCCCCTCGATCATGAAGTCACGGTTCCGTGTTATCGGAATTGTCTCACCTTTTCTCATCAATTCTTGACTTCTGTCAACTGAAAAAATAGATACTTTTGAAATATACTATTTTTCTGAAAATTTCAATAGGGGCAGTCCGGCTTTATTAAAATAGAAATATGAGATCTTCATGTTCATTCTTTTTATTTATAAATACAGTAGTTTGTAATTACTTCTCTCTCTCTCTCTCTCTCTCTCTCTCTCTCTCTCTCTCTCTCTCTCTCTCTCTCTCTCTCTCTCAAAATAGTGTACTTTTGGTCTTTTTGCAGTATAAAATGCCAATGATAATTGGACTTCAGTCCAATATAACTTAATGGTTTTCGTTGAATCTTGAGGCAAGCCAGCCGAAAAAGAAAAAGAAAAGAAAAACTTGAAATTGCAAGGATAATGAAATTTAGAAATTGAGTTTTTAATTCACTTTTCCCAGAAAATGAGTTCAAACACGCCTTTTTAAGAAGCTTATTTAATAAAACTAATCACTATAAAACTCTTCTATCCACGAACAACCTGCCTCGTCACGTACAATTATAGACAACATTTCTCAGGCGGATCCCAAAGAAAATGCTTATATAGAACAGACTATTCTTTTGCGGATCCAATAAATGTACAGCATTTTGGAGGCGATCTTTTTCTGCTTCCTTGGGCCTTTTATATCCTTTCATTAGATTGTCCTATGCTTAACCGTTTGTTCCTTGAACTATCTGAAAATCTCCTGAGAGTTAAAATCGATAGAAGTTCAGGTCACATGAAAGGTCAAGGTCACCCAACCAAGGTCAACTATATAGACAAGCAACAATTCCTTGTAAGACTTCGATATTCTTGTAAAATTTGGGAGAGGAGAGGTGAGTTTTCGAAACATGTTTAATTAATTAAACTTTAGATGCTTGATTAGATCAAAATTCGACGCTTTACAGGTTAAACAGGATTTTGTGCCTCTGCAATAAAAGATAAGATGGCATAATTTTTGTCCTGTCCGTTAGTTTGCCTGTTCGTGACAGTTTTAACCTTGGCCATAACCTCTGAATGGTAAGTCAGTGATAGGGTTTTCATATTACACATGTGCATTCCTTATGAAGAGACCTTTCTATTTATACTTACATTTTCGATCATTTGACATTGACCTTGGAATTTGACCTACAATTTTCCCCCTAGCGTATTCTTTGCTATAGGACCATTCTGTTGGTGCAAGTTTTGACTTGTTTACGGTGGCTTTTACCTATTTATATGATGATAGTTGTAATACTGACAGAGATGCTGTCGGGGCATACATTTTTCACAAAACCTTCTTAATTTTTTGGGCTGGACCCCCACACTGACGGGTTGCTACCCCCCCCCCCCCCACACACACACACTAACCTCCCCCTTTCTGTAAAACAGTTCTATATCCGCTCATTCTGTATACCACTATTTGGCTCATAAATTTCTTGGAAACCGAGTCAAATCCTTTTTTGCCTAAGAATGATAGACCTAGCCGAACACTCAACTGTAGCCAATATGTTGGGATAATGGAATTAAAACCTAATTATGTCTAATCAACGTTACTTCCTATAAAGTCTGGCTCGTCAATACAGATAATTAAACAACACTTTCTTTCTCGCACGCTTCTCCTCTTTGTATTGCATATATGAGCGTAGCTACTCATCGGAATCTTTGTCCCCATCAGCAAAATTACAGGTAACTGTAGCTGGCATGACTTTTTTTTTATTTATTTATTTTTTTCTGAAAAGGGACAATTATGTTTAACCAACCTTACTCCTTTCCCTCTTTATGCAAAATTTCTTGACCCTTGTGTGCAAACATTTGTTTAGCTAAATATTATCGAATAAGATGCAAAACAAGATGAAAAGGGATGGTTACGTACGTATGATGAAATTCAACACCTAATGTAGGTCAAGGTCACCCTCGAGGTCAAGGTAATATATTTCTAAGGTCAAACTTATAACAGATATATAATACGTGTTCTTGGTTGTAGAGTTTCGTATTTCAATAATTTTTCATTTACTGAAGCTTTATTTGCTGGAGTTTCTATCTTTAAAAGGCGTCGATTCCGAGATAACAGAATAAAAAAAAACCATAATGCACCAGATGCTTATTCCTGATCAGTGGTACATCCCCTCCATTCTTGTATATCTACACATATTTCGTGTTCCAGCATGGAGTTGGTTACACTGTTCCCTGAGACCCGATTTTTGAAGTGTTTTAATTTCATTGTCTGCCTTGTGTTTTTTGCAGTGGGTGTTTTGGTGTAAGATGCCCTCCTTTCTTATTTATCTACACTTATTTCATGTTCCAGTGTGGAATTGGAACGCAATTCCCCGTGACTGAATGTTTGAAGTGTTTTAATTTCATTGTCTGCCTTGTGTTTTTTGCAGTGGGTGTTTTGGTGTAAGATGCCCTCCTTTCTTATTTATCTACACTTATTTCATGTTCCAGTGTGGAATTGGAACGCAATTCCCCGTGACTGAATGTTTGAAGTGTTTTAATTTCATTGTCTGCCTTGTATTTTTGCAGTGGGTGTTTTGGTGTAAGATGCCCTCCTTTCTTATATATCTACACTTATTTCGTGTTCCAGTGTGGAATTGGAACGCAATTGCTCGTGACTGAATGTTTGAAGTATTTTAATTTTTTTTATTATGTTCTCGTCCTTGACTGTGTTGTAGTGTCTTCTACACAGTGGGTACTACAATTGAGTCTGGTTGGAGATGCCATCCTTTCTCACATGCTCATTTTATTTGAGGAATTTTTCAATGAGAACATTTTTCATTGTAGGAGATCGTGTCTTCAGATGGCAAGCCAAGGATCAAGACATTCCGAATACCAAAATTTGCTCAACCCTCCATTTACCATGAGGTAATTATAACTAGGCTTGTAACAATATGTCAATATATTGATAGTATTGATCACAATGTGCTACGGTATGCGTATCGTATTGCAAACCGGGTATCGCAGTAAAGACATAAATGTATTCAAAAAGACAGAGTTAAACAGGTTGTTTTTACTGTTTTTATGTTTTCACTTTTCAGAAATAAGCCGAGAAATAATTAAAATGAATTAAGACCTTGGACAGGGGCATCACATCTATGTTTTATTAATTTATTTCACCCATTTAAAGATAATTTTTACATCTTTATCAGAAAAACAAAACTATCTGAACAAACAAATTACATTAGATTACAAATTTATTATGAAAGAAGTATAAACTTTAAGTTTAAAGTATCATGATACTGTCATATCGCAACCCCTGTATCATGATACTGTCATATCGCAAACCCTGTATCATGATACTGTCATATCGCAAACCCTGTATCATGATACTGTCATATCGCAAACCCTGTATCATGAATCTGTATCGTAGTGTATACTGTATCGTATCGTAGTTACTTAGCAATACTCAAGTCTAATTATAACACTTTATATTATATAAATTTTGTATTCAATCCACCTGCTTATACAAAAAAGATTATTAACACTTTTTTTTTCCGAAAAAAAAAAATTAATTTTACCATTTTTAGTGATATGTTTTTACATGAATCTTATTATGAAGATTTCTGATAATGAAAAAAAAAAATTCTCTTTTTTCTGAAAATATGATCCAGCCTTACTATCTGTAACATTTCTTTGTTACATGTTACTCATTATTGAGACTTCAGAAATAATACTACATGAATGTAAGCTTAAAGCTTCTAAGTGTGGAAGCACTCATATCAGAAATACACAAATCGTGCAAAATGGAATAGCAATAGAAATTTATTATAGAAACGTCAGATTAAATGGAAACTGTGAATGTATCTGCCATTATAAAGTAACAAAAATAGAAAGGAATATTATAGAAGATATTTCTATTAATAGGAGATATTTTTTCATTATTAATGGAAAATACCTATACATGGTAAAGAGTTTTTGTCGTATTAATGTCAGGCTTTACATCATAGGAAAAATACAATAAAAAAGACTCAAAAGCAAATTAATTTCATAGAGATCATTTAACATAAAAATCATAAAGAAGTCATGTGCAACTTGAGTAAGAAAATGTAAGGTTATTTTAAGCTCCAGAGAAAAGTTTACGATAGAAATGCATGATACCTTACAAAAATGAATATTTAGGGGAAATAAAAGAGTATATGAAAGTATTATTATAAAAAATAAACAAATTTGAAAAATGGAAACTGTGATGTGAAAAATGACACAGGTAAAACTTACTTTGTTAAATAAACATTTGAAAAAAAGAAAAGAGATTCTGATTTTTTTTTTTTACAGCCGAGTTCCATCGCCGCGGTAACAAGTGATGTGGCACTGTCCAGATTAGATTTCTCTGACCCAGAATTATGGCAGAGTGGACCACTTCCTCAATATGAGTCCCTCAATGGTCAAAACAGGTTAGTTCTATCGTCATGGTAATGAGTGATGTGGCATTATCCAGATAAGATTTCTCTGACCCAGAATTATGGCAGAGAGGACCACTTCCTCAATATGAGTCCCTCAATGGTCAAAACAGGTTAGTTCTATCGTCATGGTAACGAGTGATGTGGCATTATCCAGATTAGATTTTTCTGACCCAGAATTATGGCAGAGTTGACCACTACCCCAATGGTCAGAACAGGTAAATTCTATCACCATGGTAATGGAGGGCATAAGAGTTTTTTGTGAATTTTAAAGGCGGTCTAATCCGCCCCTAGATACCCCCTTGTATGTAGAGTTCTAGAACGTGAAAACATCATTTTCTAGTTATTCATAGATGTTTCAGACTTTTAAAGCTTGAAATAATAGTTTTCAGATCCTTTAGAGGAATTAGTGATTTTCAGTATATACATTGCTTTGTTATGTTATTTTTCAGGCAGGGCGTACTAGCGTACATACAACAGTGTTACAATGCAGACATCGCTAACGTCTCACCACAGTCCCATCATATGTTCTGTAAAGCAAGTTCCAAGTAAGTCACATCGTTGGAAGCCCACGGCATCTTCTCTGTTCTACTACGTAAGATAATCATAGGGCAATAGGCTGTGGGTTTCTGACGATGAGTTCGTCAATAATTATAAATAGTTTATATTTTGAAAGTACAAATAACTTTTTCATTTATTTATTTTTTTTTTTTATTCTACAAATGAAACTTGTTCTCAATCGACACAAGTTTTCAGCCATCTGGCCTTGGATATCAAGTGTAAAAAATGATTGTATTTGAACCAGCTAAGTTACACCCAAGTTAATCTATTATATTTCTGCTTTTCATCCTTAATTAACAATTCTGAATTTTCTTAAGAGAATAAAAATCATATGAAAATTCAGAATTGTTAATTAAGGATGAAAAGTAGAAATTAATAAAGATGCATGTATTACATGTATGTATGTTACTAGGTATATAAAATTCATGACTTGTGTTTAGAGAGACTTGTAGAAATCTTCAAAAAAAAATGTAGTATAAAAGAAATTTGAATGTTTTTAAAAGACAAAGTAACAGAATTTTCTTTTTTTTTTAGAATTGCAAATACAGGTTTTGTCACTGCTGAGATTCTCCGACGTTTTGGAAAAGGACTGACAGAGTCGCCCCCTAGTGATGGCTACAGGAGTATGGCAGGGGAGTTATCTCCCCGTATTAATATCAGTCCGGCTCTCATGATAGAAATGCTGTCCGGTCTTTATTACGTCACGTAAGTTAATATTTTCCAAATACGTGTCTAGCAACTCGAAAAATACCTTGTTTTTGCAGTATTGTAAAAAAAAATTGTAAGAACAGTTTCATGTGAAGCGATGTAGTAAACATGTTTTGGCGCCAAAAAATTGTTCGGCTTTAGCAAGAATATGACATGTCATAGGGATGTGATGAAAACCTGATTTCTCGGCTACATCATTTATACTGAGTTATACTCGCATTAGAAATTCAAACATCAGGTATGCTCAATATCGCTGGTGTGCTTGGTTGTACCAAAAACACTTCTCATGTGAGAGCTGTTATGGACTACATGTACATTACTTTGTGAATGTTCTGTATTAATTATTTCTATGGCAGAATTTGAAAAATTTTATTGCATGTATGAATCTTACTTCAAAAGAAAAGAAGTCAGAGAGAACCCGTAATAAAAGATAATAATTCCCTAATTCAATGTTCAGTTTAAGGTATTTTATTTCAACAATCTCTCACATTACTTTCCAGATTTAACACGGAGTTAGCTCTCGGAACCAAGGCAATCTACGACATGCACCATAGAGCTGGTTATGAACTATATCCAGATGTTTTACTGGTACATATTGTCATTATAATTCTGTGGGGAAAAATCTTATTCTTAATTTTTCTCTGACCTGATGCCTTTGGAATCACTTAATTCCTTTTAGAAGATACATTCAAGTTTAAAGATTTATTTAGGTATCTCTTCGAACCCATTTGTGAGGATACCTGACATAATAGCTTTGACAGTGATGTAATTAAATTCCTATTAAAAATGTCGTAATTGTAGTATTTATCATTGCCCTGAAATTTACACCGAGCTAGTTTACATATAATTTGATGATGTCAGAATAAAATCACATCCACTACCTGCAAACATGGTAAATCTGTATTTTGACAAAAACAGAAAAACAAAAAAAAACTGAATTTATAATTCTGACCTGACGTTGATTTTGATCAATTAAAACACTTAGACACTATTCATTTAACCTACTTATAACACTTGGATATTTATGTTATAATTTTGTACTTTAGGTAACATGTGCTATGACAAACACTCTACAGTCGGTGCCGTCAGATTCCGACAATCGTGTACAGAGTATGACGACTGTAACACCATCCTCCTCAGGCCATGCTATCTCCAAATCGGCCATTACCAACGCTTCCTTCAAAATCAAGAAATTACCAGGTGAGAAAGTTGTTAGATTTCAGGTTTGTGTTTTGTGTGATTACTGCATGATAACTAAGATATTGTACCTTTTTAATATGTCTGTTTGTCCATCTTTCCTTCTTTACTCATGGATGGGATTTAGACCAAATCTATTTTCTATATGTAGGTAAAAATCTTACCCAAGCTCATAATTTATACTGTGGAAGAAATTCCTAACATTTCAAAAGAAGAGATTCGCAAAGCTTTCGGTTCCAAGTAAAGATAACTCACTTTTTAAAATAATCTCAACAACCATATGCCTTTTCTAGATTTAGGAAAATGAACTATCAATTTTTTTTTAAATTTATACTCTTATGAAGTAACCAGTGGGAATGAGAGATTGTGTAGTCATTTTTATGTCGGAGAAAAATTGCCGTGCAGGACGTAGGAAATTTTAAGATTAATAGGATTGTATATCAAGTCACTGCACATGTAAATTTTGAAAATCTAAAATTATGAAAATTAAAAGAGAAAGCATCACTCTGTATATTATTATAAGTGCATAAAGGTTTGTTAAGACTAAGTTCTCCTCTACCCTAAATTCATGTTCCCACATCAACCACTTTTCTACAACCGCAAAAGTGCTTTGATAATGGTTTCAGAATAGCTTCATAATGAAATGCATTAGTTAAATGCTCAGTCAAGCATGGGAGAATGTATAAGATACTTTGGTATTTAAAAGCTGACACTCAAACTATATTGTCCTAGTTTCATAAGCTACCTGTATTTAATATTATAATTGTGTCGCCTGCGAAGCATATCTACACTTGGGATCACTCTGTCTGTCTGTCTGTCTGTCTGTCTGGCCTTTCGTCTGTCTGTCACACTTGGATGTCACACCCTATGAAAGTGATTCCTGAGTGTCGCTTCCAACATATTTCCAAGCAGAATGACTTTTTTAAAAACTTATCTCTAACAAATGAATAGACTCGCGTACATAAATTACTTGAACATGAGCGTTTTGATATTGTATATATCTTTTCTTAAATGATACTATTGAATTTGAAGACGTTTAACATGCAATTGTGTAAATGATTTAGATTTGTAACAATGTCAAAGACTGAAAAACACAATGTTTTCATCGAAGTTACAGTCCCTAAATTACACATTCTTGAGGAAAGTATTACACTTTTGCAAAGAAATAGGTGGGTAGGTCTGGTTTTATATCTTTAATCTTTTATTGTTAATCATGTATAATTTATTCAGGTATTATTATGTCGCCAATAGTCCTTTTTCCAGAAAATATGTACGACCGTTTTAAACCTTGATTTTATATGTACAGACACCAGACATCACATCATTTGGCAAAATTTAGAATTGTGATGTCATATTTGATCGTACTGACTTTATGCATTGTCATGATTTGTACTTTGTCATCACAGTGGAAATATCGCCAAATGATGTGATGTCTGTCTGCCTGATGAATCTACTTGAAAATCAGCTATTATTTAAATACAATTATTAATTAACAATTGATGTATAATTTCAGATGATATAGCAGTTATTCCTGATCCAGAGTCCGCTACTAAACTGTCAACGATAGATGAAGATGGAAACCCAATAGATTCAACTATTTCAAAATCCGCGTCAAAATCGTCAAAATTTAATCCATTCAAAACAATCCAGGGCAAAGGTGAAAAATCGAAGGGGAAAGAATCGGGTAAAAGAGACAGTATTGAAATGCAAGCGAAGTCCCCCATGATACCAAACGGGGACAATATCGATAGCGTACAAGTAGGCGTTACAAAAAATAACTCTCGTGTGATCGTAGACAATATAGAATTGCAACATCCAGTTAAAAGAAACATACATGCAGATTACGATTCAACAGCTGACGAAAAGTTCAATAACTCACCAAGCGGTGCAAGCGGAACAAAACATAAAACAATAGGCGATATTTTAGTCTCAGGTGCGAAAGACTTGAAGGGAAAATTAGGTCACCATCGGCATTCATCTGGTTCCTCAGTAAATTCAGAAACTTATAATACAGCTTTATGAGATGTTTACCTTTAACTTTATAGGTTTTTAAAACAATTCCAGACTTTTATTTTTATCAACGTATTTGAAACTTGTTATTTATACTTTTTGTCAGAATGTATAGCTTTTGTTGATATGTATTTTAGACTCTTTAACGTAAAACAGCCATTTCATGCATTTTACAGTAAATGATGATTTAGAAATGTGAACAGAAGCGTATTTTTCAAAATTATAATTTTCATTGATTTCCAAAACAGGGAGATAGCTTTTTGAATAATTTTTTTTTTATTTATTCAAAACTTGAGTGGGATCTTTGCATGCAGGTTTAATATTTCTTGAGTGTATTCAACAAAGAATTATGAATTGCTGACGGTATGTTTATTGTAATGAGCCGAAAAAAATTGAGAAAATTTGCAGGGACGGTCAGTTATGAGATTCAACACTCACAGAGGGTAAAAGTTACCATCAAGGTCAAGGTCAAGTATCCAGGGGTAAACAAACAGGACAGGTCACATACTTTTCGTATTGTCTGTTGCCAAAATTGTTGGAGTTAAATGTTTGAAATGGCTGTTTCTAAAGGTTCTATTTTTAGAAGTGATTATGATATACCGTGTAGTATGATTGGTTGAGAAATATATATGCAATTTTTGTTTGAACATTATTATATGCAGTTGATTTGTATGCTTTATTTCTTCTTGTTATCCTTAGAAATTGATGATGTGATCTTTTTTATGGTATATATGCACAATGTGTAAAGAAAGGGACTATGACTTATTTTTGTCAGGATTTTTAGCTCGCCGGGACGAAAAAGTCCGGAGAGCTAATGCCATACCCTCGGCGTCGTTGTCGTCGTCCGTAGACAAAACTTTAACCTGGGCTATATCTCTTGAACTATAAGGGGTGGGGCTTTGATATTTCACATGTAGATACCTTGTGACGAGACCTTTCATTTGAGACCATGACCTCTGACCTTGTGACCTTGACCTTGGACTTTGACCTACTTTTCAAAACTTTAACCTGGTTTCTGACAAAAACCTGTATAGGCGAGCGATGTAATCTTTGATTACCCTATGTTTAAAACAGAGTTGACATCCAGAATTTGAACGTATGATTTATTTCTTGATCATTTACGTCATTGAAGAACCCAGATGATTGATATTAGAATATGTACAATTCATAAATTCACAAGTCTTTTCGGACGTACGAGTTATTCCCATTTTAGAGGGTATCTAACTTGACATCATAAAATTGGTATGAAAGATTTGATTTCACACCAGCATTTCTTGGAGTTTATGGATGATGTAAGTCTACGTCAAATACCATCCCAAAAGGGAAGTAACTCTGGTTATCGGAAATACAGATTATGCAAGAACAAAAGTTTACTTACCATGAATGTTAATGCCAGCAATGTTTATAATGTATTACATGTATAAGGTACTGTAGTAGAACTAATAATAAAATTGGTGTTCACTGCATGCTCTTAGATTATAGACAATTGGGTGCAATCTACATTATTTGAATTTTAGAATAGAAATTTTGATTGAATGAATGACTGTACATTTTTATGACTAGAAAAATTGTTCTCATTTAGGATAGCAGTTTAATTGAAAATGAATGTAAAATCAGTGAAACATTTGACCATGTGACCTTCAGTACTATTATTTTTGTTGTTACATGTGTATTTACAAAGTTTTAAAACCAAATCAAGTTCCTCAATAAAGGAATCTTTCCTTGTTATATCAAGTTAATGTCTTGGTACCATAGTTTTTATGCACCTTGTCTTTAATAGAGAAAGAAATTTCTTTAAAGAAATATCATCATACATTTTCTTTGATATATTACAAAGTTTGCATTTTTTTGTCAAATCTAGCAATTATTCAAAAGAAATCTGGCATCTTGTTAAAAATATTAGTTTCTTTACTGCATAGTAAGAAAGAATATTAACACCGTGTGGGATCAAAACATATAGTGTTGTGATTCCTTACATAGTTTTTTGGTGTTTTCTCATTTTCTAAATTAAACTTTACAAAACTGAACAGGGGTTGCAGTAGGGCAACACCTAATAAATGAATCCATATCGTCCAGGTATATGAACAGTTCATAGTTTTTGCAAACACTTCAATAGTTTGTCGATGACAGATAATAATTCCTTCTGACGAACTCTTGAAGTGTTTGCATAAACCACAGACTTTTCAGATTTATAAATGAAATGGACTTACTTATTAGACATTGCTCTACTGCAACGTCTCATTAGTTTTGTGCAGTATCACTTAAATGATGAATAAACATCAAAATTCTCCGTAAAGAATCACAACATCATACGTTTCGATCCCACGCGGTGATTAAGGTACATTTGTTATGCAAAAATAGCTCAGTTCAGCCTCTTGTTGGACTGCCGATTTGATTTACTTTAGAACAAGTAGTTAATTTCATAGTATGTTTAGTTCAAAAGAGGGATTGTAGATTTAGATTTAAAGGTTCATTCAAACATTGAATAATAAGAATAACCACTTCATTGCAAGGATCTAGGAGGTACATGTATACTTGTCAAAATTTCTAACTTACCATTCTACGGGTATGGATTTTCGTTAATGTGGAATTCAAATTATCTTACGATAATTGGATTTGATATACAACATTTCGCTCTTTACTTTAAAATCAGGAAAAACGAAATTTCTTTCAACGGAAACAGACCGTGACGAAATTTGAATTTTGAACACTTTTCATGAATATCGCGTATTTTATCGGAAAATTACAATCAAACCACTTTTAAAGAATTGTTTGTACCAAGTTTGATAAAAAAAACATAAATTATACGGAGTGCATTTGTTAAAAAAGCGATAATAAGCAAATAAAAGTTAACGAATTTTCTATAAAATGGATGCGTGCGCATAACTCTTGTGAATGGAGCGTAAAATGAGTTTCCATTAACCAAACATCTTTTCTAGGCTTACTTTTCAAGAAAAGAGGCATAGCACAGGAAAAAATTTTAAAATATATTCGCAGGAAATGTTTCAACACAAAAATCCTTAACCGGTATATCAATGATACCGGAAGTGTTATTGACTCGAAACGCATCAGAAAATTTGTAAGCATATCACTACGAAATAACAGTTTCAATCGCGAATATTTCAAAATCCGAAAAACGAATCGCACGATAACCGTAAGAACTTTTCTATTGTTGCCTTTTTTCAGTCAAGACACAAAGTTTTCTTACGAACCGGAAGCAGATGATTCTTTGCTAAAATGATGTAAAATTTGAAGATACACATCGCAGGATGATCATCTATTCATTTTCACTTAAAAAAAATTCGTTGTTATTATAAATATAGATTTGAGATAATTGATTTATACCAATCGTGATATTGAAGTAAATGGGAAAATGTAAGTTAGAAATTTTGACTAGTATATTTCCAAGAGCAAGTTTGGATAATATAAAATGCAAAAAAGTGTTGAAAAGATGGAAACAATTGACAAAAATTTTGGGAAAGGGATAGGGGAGACTCCCCACACACCCTAAATATTTGCATGTCCTGTAAAGTGATCTATGTGGGTAGAAATGTTTGCAGTAATTTTTTTTTTTCTTGGCGTTTTTAAAATATATTCAGTGATATTATATTGGCGTAGAGTGAGGAATCCATACATATGTTCATTTAAATTACTGATTCATCAATTTATATTCTATACTGCTTTTACTCGTTTGTTCATTTTGTGTTAATATCTTGTTGTTGGTGTTTTTTTTTTTTTTTTTTTTTTTATTTGATTTAAACATTTATTTTCTTCTTTTTTTTTTTTTAATTTTGGACATTAATTATATTTGATTTCACAACCCCTGTTTGCTGACACCATACAATTTCTGATAACTTAAATAAATTGAATTTCTTTTTTAATTGACAAATCAGAATTATTATCCAATAATGATTATAGTGTTCATAGATAAATGGCTAAAAAGTGGATATGAATAACGTATTTTGCTCAATCTCTTTTGAATACTCTGTAAATGTATTTCTCAGCCTTTTGAGCAAATTTCTAATTCTATTGCCTCCGTCTATATTATGTACAACATGGCATTACTGAATGTGAATTAAGTAAACTATTATAATCAAAATGCTTCAAAAACATATTTGACCGTGATCTAGTCATTCTTAAAATAGCAGCATAATTCTTATAATAGTATGCTTGTTTTAGAGGTACAAGTTTGAAGTTAATGTACAATTTATTTATGAAACCTTGTACATGTATAAACCTTTTCATTTTGAAATTAAGTAAAATGTTGGCAAAAATTCAGGACTTTTTCCTTTACATACCGGTATTCAGTTTTCATTTAGGCAATTAGAAACATAAATTCCTTGGTATGTTTATGTATGATACCCTATATATACATGTACATGTATGTGACAACTGCCTGTAGATACTTAAGTTTTTACCCATTTTTTTTAATGTAGCTAACGTTTTACCCATTTTGCTGAATGAAGCTAGCGTATCACAAATTCCCAGTTTGTCCCAATACCTCTATTTCTTTGGTAGGTACAGCAACCTATTGTTCAACCTTATATTGATTATTAAGTTTTACATTCTATATTTATAGGCTATATTTAACAAATAAATTATGGAATTAGATCTTTGTGTTCTGCTTCTGCTCCATTTTTACACAGTGACTGATTTTTTCCCACTTCAAATGAACACTGCTTCCCAGATTACAAGTTGAATTTGGCCTCCAGTGTTCCGTTCTGTATGATGCAAACACAGGGATTTATCGTGCTTCCCGGCTGCTTGATGTACTATGGATTATGTAAAGGGTTCTAACTCTTGATCCAGTACGAATTAATCTATTGAAATATACAAAAGGAGAGGGGCTTTAACATTGATTAACCCATTTCTGAAGACTGAAACGATGACTTGCTGATTTTTCGATAGACGCCGAGTTAGACCCCTTTAAATAACTCATAGTACATCGAGCAACTGGGAAGCATGATAAATCCCTGTGGTTGCAAATTATTTATCCCAATTCAGATTTTTCTCTTGAATCACATCTCTTTTTACTAAATTAATGAAGCAATCGTCTGAAACCCATGGTCGGTCAAATCCAGCAACAAGGAATAGCAAGAATACATGCAAGTCATTGCATCAAAAATCATGGTTTCTGATATGTCCCCTGCTATCAAAACTTGCAGGGTTAGTCAAGAATGACGAGACTCGACGCCCAATGAGGGTCAAGGTCATCTACAAGGATGTCATGTGTATAGGGTCAAACATACTTTGGGTGAAACACCTGTTCTTGAGCAGTTCTATTTGTTTGAATTGGGGTAATTTCCAATTTATTAACTGCTGTTGAAAGAGACAAACTGGTAATGCAGGAGGCTTTCATCCCAACACTTTCTAGCCATAAGAGTAAGTGATGTTAGTTCAAGTAAATGTAACACTTTCTGTATACTAAGACACCTTTTAAATATGCCAAATATTGTTTGGATCCATCAAACCTCGAAACAGGAAATGCCCAATGTACCACGTTTATTATATTATTCAAAAACGAAGGGCAATAACTCCTCAAAACTGATTTTCGAACTTGACCTGTATCTTACCATGATATACCTGTATTATAAAATATCACTATGATCCATCAAACCTTCAAGAACAAAATCCCTGAAAAACCAAATGATGGCAGACAGAAGGTCATATTGACATCAGAGCACAACACTATTCGGTCTTCGTGATAAACAGAGTTATTTCCCATTTAGGACAAATCTTCTTAATCACACTATGAAGTCATGAAATTCCTTTAAAAACCTCAATTTTGAAGCATATTTTCCCTGAATTTTACAATTTGATATCACATTTCATCACATATCATTTATGTCATATACATGTAATATCTCAGATAGGAAGTAACTCTGCATACATGTTTGAAAGATTGAATATGGCCCTCAATGACAGCTGCAGATCCAGCAACCCCTTTGCCAGGTTGTCAAGAGGCAAATTTTGATGATTTTTACTGAAAATGGGCAAAAATATACGTATTTTGAAAATTTTGGGTCAGTACTGGTGAGTGAACACCCCCTCCACACCCCCTGACTACGCCACTGAATGTAATGAAATGTACAGACAAGAGTGGTAGGTATGCATTGAACAAATAAAACATTGTACGTGTAACAGGTTTATTTGATAAAATGCTATATTGCACTTTTTTACAGATCCATATGTCAGTATATAGATAGTTGATTGGCTGAAATCTTACTACGAATAATATCATGTTATTTTGTAAAAATATAGAGAATGTGCAGTACAAACAAGGTGCATTGTGGGTATTCTGTAACCATGGTAACCAATATAATCTTTAGGATATTAGCGAGGTATTTCAATAAATATTACACCTATCCGCAAGAAAAAAAATACAGTGTGAAGAATCGGATACTGATTCTGAAGTTAAAACATATCTAACTACATAACGAACTATGCTATAATTACATTGTGCTCAATATTTATTTACACCAAAAAAAAATCTGACCGATAAGAAACTGAAAGATCTAGCACAAAATACTGAAAATCTGAAAGATTCTTGCAATTTACAGTAATCCATGTCATGGATTTGCAATTGCTCTAAAATTACAATATCAAAATTCTAAAATCAATGCAAGAGAAATATTATGCAAGGTCCTGATTGCTGAAGTTAAAGTCCTTAAATTTGACAGTAATTCAAATATAATACTAACAAGAAACAGGTTTTTTTTTTTTTCAAGAATATCAACATTTGTAAATATTGATTCCTTATCTGTGCTTTTGAATTTTTAAAGAGGAAAAATTGAAATTTACGAGTCATATAATTAAAGGAGAATCAAAATGAGCATTTCTAAGAAGAGATAACTCTTTCCTTTTATAATTCAGAGATAACTCTTTACCTTAAGATATAGAAAGCTTCCAGATATTTGAGATTCCATATCTTTTTACAAGTTGTTATCTTATTCCTTTCAAACATGAGAGCTCTGGTGTATGAAATAAAAATGCATATACTTTCTTTCACTTTCATTAATTTTCTTTTTATCTTGAATATTTTGCTTTTGTGTCACAAACTCCCTGCAGAGTAATTTGAGAAATTGCACAAAATACGTCAAGAGTATATGTTGTAAAATTGAAGCCTTCTGACACTATACCGGTACTTTTTGATTATTACAGAGTATTCAAAATTTGACTTTTTATCAAAAATGTTGAAGATAACTGACAACTGCAAGATCAAGTTACAAGTAAACAATGACAACTTAAGACAAAAGAACGGTAAATTGAATGAAAAGTCATATTTACAACTTGCACAGATTATACAACAAGTGTGAACGTGAAAAGGTTCTAGCACATGAACAATTACTATGTTAGAGAGCGGGGTGGGGAAAGGGGGAGTTAGGGCTGAAAGTCAATCAGGTAGTACAATTTTGATGAAAATAAGTTAACGTAGTACATAAAATTTGACTACAGATCTAAGTGACTCTATCAATGTATTATGTACTATCTAAGATCATCACATAACATCGTCAGATCCTAGAAACCAAGAATAAATATCAGTACAAAAATATACATTTTACATAAAAATACACAAACATGAACATTCTGTATTTGTAATACATTTTTGAAAACTCTGAACGTATGTGTTTAAAAATAAAATAGTAGTGCATGAAAACGAAATATAATATAACACAGGTCACAGGATGATGTTCAAAAGTCATTATGTACAAATATGGACTTGGTCGAGGTCATTATGTCATTATATACAAATAATTTGGCATCTGTAAGTCCATTTTAGCATTACTTAGTTGGAAGTTTTTTTTAAATTTTTAACATTATTTTTGTTGACAATGAAAATAATCAAACCATAAAAATACAAAATAAAGTATCAAGTTAGTGACAAATTTGATAATTTTTTAATAAATTACATTAATTGTAAGTTCAAGGGAAAAAATATTTTAAATTTGCTAAAATAACAGTATCAAAACTCTTGTTTCACAGAAATTGATGGCTCATTTACATAACTATGACCTCTCAGTGAAGCCTTATTCTTGTTAACATTCAAATATGTCAATTACCAGTGGACAAAATTCTGTCGATTTAGAATGAAAGATTTTATCTATTCCTATGGTTCAATCATCTACATGCTCGATCATATCAGGAAATTCCTCCTCTTTCGTCTCCTCTCCTTGAATACGTTTTTCCCAGAACGACGCCCGTGCGTTTATACATCCTGATCGTATTCGTGCCTTTCCCTTCCCTGAAGACGGCGTAGAGGCTGAAGCACCTTGAGGCGTACTTACGGAAGTTGTTTGTCTATTTGGTGTTACCGTCGTATTTACCGAGGGTGACTGTGGTGGCTGGGGTGCTCTCCCTTTACTACTTGATTGTAATGGAGTTGTTTTAGTTGTCTCTCCACTTTTTGGAGCACCTAATTTTGGAGGATACGGAGAAGTGGTACATGTAATTGGAGTAATGGAAGTTCCTGCACTGGAAGGAGCACCTGTTTTAGGGGTCTGTGGAATTGATTTTTGAGATGCACCACTGTTTTGATGTTGTGGGGTTCTGGAGATTCCTCCACTAGACAAAGCACCTGTTTGTGGTGTATGCTGGGATTTTGTTAGTGGAGACGGTGGCTGGGGTGCGGCCCTCGCTTTAGATGAAGTAGTAACAGACAGAGACTGACGCTGCATTCCTGTTCTCGCCGGCTTTGACGGAGTGGCACTACTTGGGTAAAGTTCACCCTTGGTTTCCGGAAATACTTGAGTTGGCTCCGCCTCAATCTGTCTTACCCTTGTTTCCGCATGCGTGAGTTTGACAGACAGCGTACTTTTTCCGGCATCAGGTGATCTGTCCTCAGTTTTTGACTCCAGTTTACGAAGCTGTTCTAATTTCTCCTTTGATACATTCCTTGCTGTGATACTATGGACCTAGAATTAAAAGAAAACTTCATCAATCAAAAATATTAAATATTATTAACATTCCTTCCATCCTTCCAGTCTTAAACAGCTTTAATCATTTATAGATTCAAAAAGTGTTGAACTTTAAAAAATTGAATTTTCTTCAATTTTGTTTTGTTTTTTGTTTTATTTTGTTTTGTTTTTTCGATTTACTGGGGTTTCTTTTTCGTGTTTATGTTTTTTTTTTTACTGCTCAGTGACAAATTAAAGGTCTTTAAACCTATTAGTTAATCAATATAACTCATGAAACCCTCTGGAATCTAAAGTTTCTTTTAATTATATATAAAATTAGAATTTTTCTTAAATTGAATTGAAATGAATAACAAAAGGTCAACAGATAGAACTTGAGACATTTCTAATAACTTGACACCTACGTTTCCATTACAGCCCTAAATAAGTGTTGAAAATAATGATCAATAACAATTTCTCAAGTTTCTGACATTACATTATGAATTTATCTCAAGTTTCTTATCACGATCTCATTCAGAGATTCATTTATATCTCATATTACAGAAACAACCGTCAAATTAAAACAAGACATGAATGTTAATATATCGAGTGATATTATATAATACTTAATATTATGAAAAATAATTGACGGATATTGAAGTCTGAATGCACCAAAGTACACTGGAGAAGAAAATTTCAAATTTACAAATAACCATAAAAATTAAGTTCTGAAATCTTTTCTAGCCACTATGTGCTGCAGTGAAGTTTGTAAAGCCGTGAGTCTGATAGTTAAATAGGAATTGAAAAAAAATAGATGTATAGTGAATAAATGAAAGGAGATCTTTTCATGTCACTCTTAAATTGTATTTTTCTCAGAGTTATTTTCCATTTGAAAGTGAATTAAACCAAAATGATGCACCTTAATAGAACCGTGCAATGGTTCTAATGCATTTGTAATGATGATTAAATATGGACAATAGAGACCTATAAAAATATCAAATTTGGAAATATCATGGCGCCTTTTCCATTAATACACCATGGACACAAGAATTGTGTCTTTAGCAGTGATCTTAAACAGAGGATTAGCAATGTCATTTGACATGATATTTTGGAATACATAATTCCAACACTTGAAAATAAAAAAAAAGTCAATTTCTACTAAAATGCCATTTTTCTACAATTATTACTTAAGCTCCTTTTTCCTTTGTTTAATAAAATCATAATTGGTTTATGACAAATAACGTCACAAATGGAAAGATAACTCTGTTGAAAAAGATACTATAAATCATAGTGCCGATGATGCTATCAATTCGATCATTATAAATCGACAGGTATCATAACATTCCTTCTGAATTGTGCAAAGATTTTATTGAAGCTTAGGGTGTATATATACACAGGAAATTGACTTTCCTAATGTTGTAGGAGATTCTTCACGATAAAATATAAATCAAAATGAAATTCGAAATTGAAATTTACAAAGTACCATTGAAGTATTGAAATTCAAATTTAAATGTTCAGAAAGATTTTTTTCAAGAGTAATAGGGAAAGAGATACTGCACAGTTTTTAAGAAGTCAGATTTAATGAATAAGCTGATCTTTAAATCTTTCCCTCAGTATGAAGACTTGCATGTGCTAAGGGAAAATGATGAACTCTTTTCCAAAATTACCTTGTAGTGCACCCTGTTTACACAGGTGAAAGAGAGAAAGATAGTGCAGTCAATAAATAATCTACACTTCAAATGTCAATAAATCTAAATCTCACTTAAAATCATTGATCATAAGATTTTTAATGATAATTTCCCTGTCAGTGAGTTCTTTTCCCCAAATTTTGTTGACTAATATTTCTCCCTTTATATTTTCTATATTGTATTGTACAAATATATTTGTTACAATCATAATTTACAATATGTTGTATAATATAATAATAGTGTATAGTATGTAGTTATTATATCATTTTATACTGTATAATAATAAACATAACTTTATAAAATTGTTATCACAACCCTTCCTTTAGGTGTACAATACATAATGTGGTATTCAATATACATTATTGTATTAAATATAAAAAATTCTATATAGTAAGCAGCCTTGATGTTATTCCAACAACAATGCCAGAACTGCATATTTAATTTTATTAGCACTTTTCATAAATTTGAAAAAAAGAGGTCAAAATCTACAAAATTGGATTACAAAATTGTCTCTAGACTTCTACATAAATTTTATTTCAAAATCTATTTAAAGTCTACCATAAATTTTGATATTTTCATATATTCCTATTGAGAAGAAAGTTAAAGAAATCGCTGCATAATAAATTTTTAAGCATGAAATATGATAGATTGTTTAGAAATAATGGAACAGGCTTGAAATGACTTTCATGTGTTTTCTCTTTAATACAGACAAAAAACTTTGAGTGATGTTTAAATAGTCCTCTATCTGTAATAGTACCCTTTCACCTATTGGCTATTATTTGCTTTCCTGTACTTATCAATGAAAAGATATATTATTTTGACAATTAAGGAAAGTAACAAAAACTCAAAGATTATTCAAATCTTTCAATTTCTCAAATTTTAAAAATTATCTCGAAAGAATTTAAAGAGTTCGACATAATTGATAATTACAAAAACCCATTAATTAACAGACATAACACAATAACGAGCAAAAAACACACGACTAATTTCCCTTTGTCTCATCGTCTAACAAATATCGTCTATTACTAAAGCACACAATACTAAAATACTTTCCAATTTCCAAATCACAACATTTACCAAAACTCCACGTTTATCCTATATCCAATCACAGAAAGATCCGTGGCTAGATAAATTCTGGAATTTCCAAACGTTTAAAGAATATACAAGTCACCTGCATAGTGCTTTAGAATTAAAATTAAAATGTCCTTGACCTTTGACATGTCTTTGGCTCTATAAATAGAATATTCACTTTGCTTCATACTTTAAATGAACTTTGTGGAAAATGATACCTTGATACTAACACAGACAGACTGACAAAAATCTGAGATCGAGGGTTGAAATACATGTTTGATATGAAAATTTTACCTATATTACTATACTATTTTCTGCAGAGCAAAGATACTACCACCTGTGTGAAAGACGGACAGACAGACATCTTGCCAAAGTGAGCCCTCCTAGTTAGCCACTTAATATCACAAGAAAAAATTTTGAATGGCGTTATCTTCCTAGATACATATTATCTCTGTTTTCTGTATGAGAAGCACACAACAAAAAGAATAAATCAAGTAAAAAAAAAAATAAATAAAATTGGTGACTACTGAAGTTATGACAAAGAGCACACGAGAGTAAATATACCATAGGGTGAACAGTGTTATATCGTATTAATTCACAAAATACGTACCTCCGTTAAAACATCAGGCGTATCGTTATTTGACTGGAAGTAATGAGTGATAACAAACATGCAAACAACATACTTATGAACGAAAACTCGGCTTTGTGCAAATTTGTAGTGCAGACAAAATGTGACTCGCAGTCGTTTGAAAAAGTGCCAAAGATGAAAATAAACCGTCTTTGCTTTAATATGTGACCTGCAGGTTACATGACAAACTGCTGAGTGTTATAATGCCCCAATTGCAAAGGTGAACCCACAAAATAATTAAGTTACAAAAAGCAACAGTGAAAATATCTGCCTTTCTATACGTCTAATTTTTAATATGACATCTGAGTTTCAATTTCTCAAAGAAAAAAAAAATTCCTAGATGCTTTTAGAAACACATGTATATATTCTAAGTATTCATATTAAATTTCACTTGACATTTCATAGATTATGCAAGAAAAGAAAAAAATTCAAACAACTTTTTTTTTTAAATCAAGTAGATCTATCTAGTTTATTTTCAGATCCTTAATAAATGCACTCACAAAAGTTTCGGAAAACTTTCATATAATTTCATAAAATATCTCAAATTTCTACTTACTCTTCGTAAGGAAGAGTCGTCTTCCTTGGCATGGCTGAATAGCGCCTTAAGTCTGTTTACGGAGGGCAGTTCAACTCCCACTTCTTCGTTGATTTCCGTTTGACTTTCCGGCAGATCATCCTCAAGGGTTTCTCCACATAGTACAGTAGGAGGAGGGCGGTCTCGTATTGACGAGAATCCTGAGTCTATCGACAGACTAGGAGACAAACTACTGGTCTCATCACAGCTTGGTGTCGTCGTGGTGATAGACGGAGGTTGATGGAAACTGTCAACGATCTTCTCAACTTGCTGAACCTGAATATGATAAATAAAACAATTTCAAATTGTTTTATTTGATAACTTAATCTTGTCAGGATTGGAATATCTCCTTTGTTACCAATGTATATTTACATGAACTGTTTTATGCCTTATTAGAGTAAAGCATTGTATTTACTTTAATTATGCAGTTGTTTGTCAGATGTTAAAAATAGTTAAAAATTTCAAACTGTAACTGGTTTTTTTTAGCTTAAATTGCACTCAATGACTCAGGATAACTTTCCATTTGAGACAGTTTGCTAACGCAAAGTAATGCCATAACATGTCATTAGATCTATACTGAAGAATGACAATATCATCATATAATTGCCAGAATTTTAAACCTTTTTCGATAGAAGCTGAAAATGTCCCAAGTAAATTATTTTAAATTTTGTTTTAAATGAAAAGTCACTCTGTGTAAAGCAAAATATGAATAAGCGTTATAAAAATCTAATATGATCATACTAAAAACAAAAATATGAAGTTCTATATCTACTTTAAACTCATTCACTCATGCACAGGGTATATAGCACATCATATGAATACATTAAAATATTTACAGTCTACTCTCGATAAGTCGAACTCCCAGGACCATCAAAAATAGTTTGACTTATCACTCACCTGAAATTCGACTTACTGAGTAAATGACCAGTACTCAATTTTTAATAAGACTGATGTCCCTTTTTCTATCACTGTTCACAAATGTTCTTTTAACAATCAAGTTATTGTATGTATAGCAAGAAAGTATAAATTATCTCTCCACCAATCTCCTTATAATCAACTGATTTTTGTTAAAGAATTAAAATTTATTTGTGGTTCGACTTATCAAGGTGAATTTTCATTGTAAAATGAGTTATGGGACCTAAAAATCAGTTCGACTTAAAAAAAAATTTGAGTTATCGGAATACGAGTTATCAGGAGTAAAAATGCATAGAAACCAATGGAAGAGAAACGGGACTTTTAAAAATAATTCAAGTTAAGCGGAATTCGAGTAATCCGAGTTTGAGTAAACGATAGTTAACTGTATTACTAATCTGAACATTAGCTTCTCATGTATACATCTATATAGCATCTCTATATTTAGAAATTTAAAGAAGATTTTCAGACAAAAAATATAAAATTTCTATGAATTCAAGAAGCATAAGAGACGGAGAATGATTTTCTCAGAAGCAAGAGTACTGCAGAAAACGCAATGAATGCCTGTCACAATATTTTTGTGCAGTGACCTTGACCTTGACAATCGCTAGGTGTTCCCTGTTTATGTTGGTCACATGCTGCAAGTATGAAGAGCCTATGACTAATAGTATACCTTGATCAAAAAGACATGGGACTGACGGACGACCAGACAGACAAAGAGCACCATAATGTAACATAAGTGTGTTACGATAAAGACACTCGTATATATAAAAGTAGAATTTTTAAGACAAAATGCAATGCAAACTACAGACTACACTTAAACTGCACAACGTCACGATGCATTTCTTACTCGTTTTTCGTTTATTTCGACTTTAGCAGCAGTAAGTGCAACTTCATCTTCCAGACTTGACAATAAATATTTAGGGGAATTTGGTGTCGTAGTAACAGCATTATGTAAATTATGGATGTGACTTTCCAGCCCATAAATTCTACCAGCCGTCACGTAAATCTGTGTAAATATTAATGTGATCAAATACAGAGCATATTTACTTACTTTATCTTGATTTTCTGACATATGTATCATGTGTATCTAACTCTAACTATCTGAACATTAAAAAAATCCAAAAAACTTAATATTAAACTCAAATTTGACACAAAGTATGGTATACCAACCTGTTCCTCTGCGTGCTGTAGTTTATCTCTGTTAACGACTTCGGCCCTAGGTGAATACGACTCCATATTGACTTCCCATTTCCTGCGGGGCGATGAGGGATGCTCACCAACGTAATAATCGGGATATTTTGAAATATCGACCTCTTTTGCACCAAAGTTGATCACAGACAGAGTTTCTGAGTCATCGTCTATATTTCTTGTCCGTTCAAACTCTGCCGGAATTTCTGACGTTTTATCATTATCGGCAATACTGTTTGATTCAGCACCTATTGGGTCTATATTTTTCTCTGGTACAGAATGCACAATATTTTCCGCTGAACTTTTTTCTAACGGTCTATGCACCATTTCTTCTTCATTTCTTACTGAGAGGTCAAGTTTTGGCACAACATCACTTACAGATCTTTCTTCCTTCAAGGTAAGTCTATTGTTATCACTTACACCCTCCGTAAAAGAATTCGAGGGCGGGGAATCCTCCAAACGGGGCGTGCTTGTTGCTGCAATTGTATCATCGTCATTTATGCTTTCTGATTGGAGTAATTTCTCCGTAGATTTTAAAATGGCCAGAGCGGATGAGGTTGTGTTTCTAATACTTTCTGCCGCGTTTTTCTGAAAATGATATATTCTTTCTTTAGAATTCTACCTGAATACACATCGCAGCTGTTACAGTCAACGAATAGCAGAACATTATAATTAATATAAATAGAAGTTAGCACACACATAAAGGAGAATCATCCCTATATAATGCCGATAGAAAGTTACCTGATCAATAGGTTATAGAATACGTAAAAGGTGTTAACATAGTATAATAGATCTATCTTATGTAAGCTGATGTACAAATGTTACTTTTCAAGTTACATAGTTAGGAATTTTACTTTTTTATGTAGTTAGAAGTTTGAAGTTTATGTAATATAAATAAGAAAATTTGTTGAAGTTAGGAGAAAGCTACAATAGAATCCACAGCTATGAATCACTCAATCACAAAACTGTTAACACTATATGGTATTTTGCCTGCAGATCATCTAAGATTTCTGAACATTTATTGTACAATGTATATAAATTAATTGAGAGAAAAAAAAACCAAATTTTAATATTCCATTACAAATCAAAAATCTAAATTTTCAAGTGCAATTAATTTTCTTGACTCCTTTCTACAAGAGAATGTAAAAATTCTAATTTAAATTTTTTCTTAAAAATCAAATTTAAACATCTTACACGTGAGTACTATAAGATGATCTACTATGAAATAAAAGCACACGTTACGTGTACAGATAATACATCTACCTCAACCTTCATATAAAATAAATGAAACCATGGAAACCAAATAATGACCATGACCTGAGGATGACCCCATGCTTACCATGTGAGTAAATTGTTGGACGTTTTGGTGAAGGTTATGTGAGAGAAGCGAGTCTGAGTCCCAGTCTGAAGGTGAGTTAGTGACATGAATCTCCTTCTCAAACGAGTTGAGAATTGAGTCAAACTCATCCAGGGATTTGTGCAGGTGGTTAAGCTAGCAGTAGAATGAGTTTAAACGTTGAGTATAGATATAAATATGAGCTTCTTATAGTCAGGATGTGACAGATTTTATTTTGATATTCATATTTTTGTTTGTTAGTTCGTATAAAGTTTTTTTCAATATAGATTTTTCAAAGAATGAAGTGAGGGAACTTCATATAAAGAAACACTCAATTTGTCTACAAATTTGGAGCCTTCTGGCCTTTATCAAGTTAAAACACAGATCCATTATTATAATACAGATTATCTGTGTTTCCTATTAGTCATTTAATTTATTCATTTTTCATTTTTTAAAATAATGGAGATAAGCAAATTAAGAAAACAAAATTTCCAAAACTGACTCAGGATAATGAAGATCAAAATGACTGAAATTTGTGATTTCTGATAAAGTATGTCAGAATCTGTCACAAACATGACCGCTATATCTTACGGAATTTGTTTGTTAAGATACGTTAATTTCATTATCATCCTATTTCACAGGTATACATACTAGTGCATGAACCATTAAGACATTGGTATTGAATTTAGTAATTGAGTTTAATAATATAATAACATTTACTATAATTTAGCATTTTAGAGCAATATTGTATTGAACAAACAATCTAATATTTCAGTTTTCGAGCTTTTTGAAATCTTTTTTCTTCTTTCTTACAATTCTCAAAGAAAGGAAGAGGTAAAATGTAGAAATTTCACTCTCTACTTCATTTCTTTTAAAATTCATAAAATCATAAAACTGAGAAGAAATATTTCAACATCTGGTCATAATTCTATAACGGCAAGTGAATACATGGGTTTGTGCATAGATAAATATATCATATAGCCACTCCCAGAAAACATATAATATCTACGATGTAAATATAAATTTTATACCTTGTTTGCCGAATTAATCATATCTTCCGTCTCAGCCTCCATTCTTTCTCGTGTCATGAACAATTTTTTGCCCATGTTAGATAACTGCTGATCGTCTTTGTTTTTCGTCGGTAAAGCTGCTCGTTTGACCTCGGTGACTTTTGGTGACAAGTCTGAAATGCAATCATTTTTATTTTATACAAACCTTACAATTTTTTTATTTTATTGAGTTAGATCTACTTCTCCATCAGTACTTAGCTGGTATGAAATGAAATAAAAATTTCTTCAGTATTCTTTCAAACATTTCATTTTTAAAAATTGTAAATGATGGCAAATCTGAAATGCAATTTTTACTGCAAAGCTAAGGAATTTGTTATCTTATAGAGTTACTTCTCTTTCATTAGTTTGAACTTTAAGATGGCACGTTTCGAACATTTCAATTTCGCTTAGTGTTAGTGACTTTAGGTGGCAAGTCCTAAATGTCAGTGAATCTTTTTCCAATTTTCTTTTCATAGTTGGTTTTTTTTGTTTTGTTTTGTTTTGTTTTGGTTTTTTTTTTTTTTTTTTGGGGGGGGGGTCAACTACAAATACAGCCTTTGACCAGAAGTCTCTGATGAGACTGAAGCTCTCCTGGTTGATTTGTACATATACACTCAAGAGAATGAATGCTGGACTTTACCCTCTTAATACCACTTTTTTCATCGACCCAATATATTTCTGTATCCCCCCTGTAAAACACTCTATAACAAATTTATCCCGCTGAATCGCTTTTGGTTTGTGTATGTTACGTCAACATATTCTAAAGCATTTTGGTGACGTCAAAAGCATAAAGCATCTTAGTAGAAGCAGAATATCAAAATAATATTCTGTTAGTAAAATAATACAACATAATATTTGGTTCTCCTCGACCAATCAGATTGCAAGAAATTTGCCAGAGGCGGGATAAATGTGTATCAAGTTTTTTTTTATTAGAACCAACAACCACATGCCAATGCATATCCATCAATTCCTAATTAATTTTTTTCATCAAAATTCAGAGCAAAATTTTTTTTTTTTGAAAAAAACGGAGTCCCCCCCCCCCCCCCAAGAATATCAAATGGACCGTGCCTTAGATTTCTCTAGAATGTGAGAGAATTACTAAAAACGTGTATATACAACATGTATAACATACCATATGTATCAAAACTAAAATAACAGATGTTTTTATTTTTCAAAAAATGTGGGTCAAAGGTCAGTGATGGGGTCAAAGGTTAAAAATTTGGCTCCAAAAGATGAGCCTTCTCAAGGTTCATAGACATGCAATATATGACAGCTCCATTATCTTATACCTTTTCATCAGAATTTAGTTGAATGGAATGATATACATTGTACTGACAGTTGGATGGATAGACAAACAGATGAACAGACAGACCTACCACTATATGCCCTTTTATAAAATTAAGACTAAAGGCATAAATAACCTCTCATTTGAGCTGAAATAGTATTGCATAGGATACTCTATTATAAGAGATATTTCCTTCTTTCTTATACTGACCCGTGAAAATACTTAGATCAAGTAATCAGGCAGTTTCAGATTGAAATTAAATATAATAGGACATGTGGCCTACCGAGTGAAATTTTAAAAGAATCGGCCATTTTGTTCTAAAACCTAAAAAGGTTTTAGGCTATTTATTTAGTAAATGTAAAACAATGTAAATAGAATATTGAATGAAGAACATGAACTTTTAGGGCGAATGTGGTATTAATGTAGACAGAAGCTAATTATTAAAATATAATACAAAATATTTTTACATACCGGTATGAAATATTTGATCCTCTATAGAAAACATTTCTACCATATATCCCAGTTCAGAAAAATATTTCAAAATCTGCATGAGGTTGAAATGATGTTTTTGATTGGTCAAATTTTAAAAGGACAAAATGACTCGAGGTCCAATTGACAAAAAGGCCTGAAACATTAGTTTATTACCATTAATTTATGGCAGGAACAGGTATCGTAACCAGATAGCTCAGTTGGTAAGAGCGTCTGCCTAGATAGCAGAAGGTCTCGGGTTCAATTCACGGTTCGGTCACATCTTTTCCTCTCCTGTTACAGAATTGGCACCAAACTAAATGACTCAAGGTGAAGTGGAGTTTTGTGTGAGGTTTCCAGTGCATGGAAACCTGAAAAATTGGTAGAGAGGAGTGTGGCAGGAACGGGCATTGTGCCCAGATAGCTCAGTTGGTAAGAGCGTCTGCCTTGATAGCAGAAGATCTCGGGTTCGATTCCCGGTACAGTCACATCTCTCCCTCTCCTGTTACAAATTCAACTTCTATAACTTACACAAGCACCTTTCATTTGGCAATGTGAAGGATGCATTATTGCTATTTTATTTGATAAAATGATCAATCTTTGTGATTCTGGTGTTTCCATTTATCAGAGAGCACAGCTCAAGTCCGTGATCACTTAGGACAATTCTACTCTTGCAACAAAAAGTCTCACTACTCTCTCTAAAAATCTTACACCTTAAACAATTAAAAAATAAGTGAGAAATACATGCATTTTTATTGTTTGTTATCTTTCTTGCACTGTAAAAACATAATAGAAAAGATTTTGAAGTTGATTGATTGATCAGAGGAAATTCCGAAACTATCCCCTAGCGTTTCTATAGAATTGAAGATAAAATCCTGGGTCAGGCCCCAAATAAAATATGAGAAAAACTAAATTTCAGACTCATCTATGATAATATTGTCAAATGGCAATAAAGGAAAATTTTGGTAGAAGTTTTCCTGGGTTGAAATATTTTTGTATGAGTCGGCTTTTACAAATGATTTTTTTTAGTATTTTATTTTAATTTTTTTTAATTTGATAAACACATAGTAGATATGGCAATAAGGCATCTCTTGTTATATTATCTTCTATTAAAACATGTGTCACTTGCTTTAATGTAAACATTATGAAAAATTTTATCAAACCACACAGTTTTACAGGATCCAGATCCCAGTTATTTTTCAAGTACTTTCTTACCAAAAATAGGAGAAAAATTCTCAAATCGCACCAGCTCAAACACATTGACACTTCTTTTAAATGATTAGAAATTTTATTTGAATCACATAGCAAAAATGCCGTAAAGATTCAAAGTACACAACTTTTTTAATATTTTTTCAAAGTCATGCACCTGGTTCCGGGCCGGAATTATTCGAATTTTACTTTTCTGTGACCTATTTTCACACGTATTCTTCCACACATGTAGATGTCTCACACACTTTAAACTATATTCAGAAATTTATTTCATCTATCTAGTAAACTTTGACGGGGAGACAGCTCAAGATAAACATTATGTGTATTTTCCACAAATTGTTGAAAAAAATAAGAAAATAATGGGAACTATTTGACAGGACAATGACCTAGATATGCATTAATTGGGATCTGTATCCTATAACTCTCCCCCTCTTTTACCTTCGACAAAATCATGGTACTGGCATATATATCAATGTATTCGTATGTTATGTACAAAGTTTCATCAAAATATGTTCATTCGTTTTGAAATAATTTAGCCAAAATGAAGCCCGATTGGCGCTATTTTTCGGCACGAAATTTTTGGCAAAATTCATTACATTTTCATGTCCGCTGTTTTCAAAACTGTCCTGTTCTCTTCCAAATAAAGATATTTACACAAAATAAATTGTGTTGTCTTCTTTCAACTTTGATATAATGATATTTTAAATGTAAAAACTTCAAACTGTATATTTAGAATTTATACGAATTTTTTCCAGGAGGCCCGAGAGGCCTAATTCAAACTGTAAAAATTGCGTAAAATCAACCAGAAAAAAATAATTCTAAGCTAGTATTGTAATTTTTGTTGTTGTTCTGTATCAGTGATCATTAAGCAACTCTATCATGTAAAAAAAGCATGCATATATCGATATAACGACTCGTAGTAAGGCAAAAACGCACCCCACCCCCCTAATTTTACAATTCTGCGTTTTTCTGTTTATGTTCGGTTAAGGCTCAAAATAAAGCTTAACACTGTATATTATACTCGGAATTTGCTAGTTTTCCACTTGTAAATATATTATACATTAAACGAAAATCATGTTCTAACGAAATGATTCGTTTTTATACAATGAATACCAAAAAAAAAAAAAAAAAAAAAAAAAAAAAAAAAAAAAAAAGGGGGGGGGGGGGGGGGGGGGGGGGGGGGGGGGGGGGGGGGGGAGCGCAAATTCCAGAGTTTCGATATATATGCTTAACTTCATCATCAATTCATACATTTCTTATTATATATGGTCAAAACACAGAACTTCGTATAATCTGAGAGAAATAAAAAGGAAATGGAAAGTGCGGGGGGGGGGGGGGGGGGGGGCGCTCAGCGTCTTTAAGGAAAATGGGGGGGGGGGTCCTCAGCGCCTTAAATCGAATGAGAGTGTAAGTAATATGCACATCAAATAACATTCTGAGCCAGTATCTGCCTTCTTTCATGAAATAATAACAACACTACATCGTTTCTGTATGTAATAGTATGATACAAAGTATGTTTATTAGTGAACACTAACTCTTGAATGCTAAATTCGACGTCAGACTGGAATAACAATGAGATGTACATGCATAGCGCCTGTGATACGTTTTATTTCAAGTATATGTCTCAGAATGTACACTAAAATACCGGAATTTCTAAAATATTTACAGTTTCTTATGATATAGATAAAATCTGTCATCCTTAGAACAGTTTGACTTACATATCAAACCGTGCTTCTAGGATCCAGATCCCAGTTATTTTTCAAGTACTTTCTTACCAAAAATAGGAGAAAAATTCTCAAATCGCACCAGCTCAAACACATTGACACTTCTTTTAAATGATTAGAAATTTTATTTGAATCACATAGCAAAAATGCCGTAAAGATTCAAAGTACACAACTTTTTTAATATTTTTTCAAAGTCATGCACCTGGTTCCGGGCCGGAATTATTCGAATTTTACTTTTCTGTGACCTATTTTCACACGTATTCTTCCACACATGTAGATGTCTCACACACTTTAAACTATATTCAGAAATTTATTTCATCTATCTAGTAAACTTTGACGGGGAGACAGCTCAAGATAAACATTATGTGTATTTTCCACAAATTGTTGAAAAAAATAAGAAAATAATGGGAACTATTTGACAGGACAATGACCTAGATATGCATTAATTGGGATCTGTATCCTACATCCCATTGGGGGTGGTACTCCAAGCAGTGGAGGAATTTATAAGAAGAAAGAAAGATGTAAGAGTTACCTCCCCCCTCTCTCTCCCCCCCCCCCCCAAAAAAAAAGCTTACACAAGCACAATATTCCTTTCATTTGGCAATGTGAAGGATGCATTATTGCTATTTTATTTGATAAAATGATCAATCTTTGTGATTCTGGTGTTCCCATTTAACAGAAAGCACAGCCCAAGTCTGTGATCACTTAGGACATTCTAGTTACCTCCCCCCTCTCCCCCCCCCCCCCCCCCCCAAAAAAAAAGCTTACACAAGCACAATATTCCTTTCATTTGGCAGTGTGAAGGATGCATTATTGCTATTTTATTTGATAAAATGATCAATCTTTGTGATTCTGGTGTTCCCATTTAACAGAAAGCACAGCTCAAGTCTGTGATCACTTAGGACATTCTAGTTACCTCCCCCCTCTCCCCCCCCCCCCCCCTCGAAAAAAACTTACACAAGCACAATATTCCTTTCATTTGGCAATGTGAAGGATGCATTATTGCTATTTTATTTGATAAAATGATCAATCTTTGTGATTCTGGTGTTCCCATTTAACAGAAAGCACAGCTCAAGTCTGTGATCACTTCGGACATTCTACTCTTGCAACAAAAATTCTCACTACTCTCCCCAAAAATCTTACACCTTAAACATGTTAAACAAATAAAAAATAAGTGAGAAATACATGCATTTTGACTATTTGATATCTTTCTTGCACTGTATAAACATAATAGAAAAGATTTTCATGTTGATTGATTAATCAGAGGAAATTCCGAAACTATCCCCTAGCGTTTCTATAGAATTGAAGATAAAATCCTGGGTCAGGTCCCAAATAAAATATGAGAAAAACTAAATTACAGACTCATCTATGATAATATTGTAAAATTGCAACTCTAAATGCATGTAGATAGGGTACGAGAAAATAGCCATATACCCATTTTCCAGAATCCTAGGGAACAGGGACTGAAGTAAAATACTGTAATGACATCTAAACTGCAAACCGATAATATTTTGGAATAAATCAATTAACTATTATCCATAAATTCTGGGAAATTAGCTATCATGAGATCACATGTAGTTTAATAGAGAGAAAACAACCACACCCATTTTCTAAGACCCTTGGGGTCAGAGACTCAAACAAAATATGAGGTGGACAACGAGATTACAGACCCATCATATTGCATAAAGAATTTAGTCTCCATTATTTATAGTGTCAGCGCTGTAAGCATAAGATTATATGGAATAATATAAAAGAAAGTGGCCACACCCTTTTCTAAGACCCTGGGGGTCATTGGCTCAAACAAAATATCAGGTGCACAACTAGACTACAGACCCATCATATTGCAAAAAGAATTATGTCTCTATCATTTATAGTGATAGAAGAGCTATCCGGACAAAAATTACACAGAATTTAATGACCACGCCCATTTTCTAAGACCCTGGGAGTCAGGGACTGAAACTGAATGTCAGGTGCACAACTAGACCATGGACCAAGTAAAATACAAAAAGAATTAAGTTTCTATCTCTAACAGTTTCAGAGGAGTTGTCCGGACAAGAATTGTTTACGGACAGACGGACAGACGGACAGACGGACAGACGGACAGACGGACGGACGCCGGACGAAGGGTGATCGCATAAGCTCGACTGGTCTGAGACCAGTAGAGCTAAAAATCACATCAGATTAACTTAATTGTATCTCCGTACCAAGTTCTTTAGACTCTACAATAAGCTGAGCCGTAGATTTAACGTCCCCTGCCACATTCCTTGCCACAACCCAATACTCAGCATCATCTTCTGGCGTCGCATGATCAATCGTCAGAATGTAGTCCCGATTTCCGAATTTTTCTGAAAATAAATCAGAGATATTCATTGAAATGCTTCAAAATGCAAGGAAAAGACTTACTTTACTTAATTTTCAAATATGTGCAAGATGGTGAAAATTAACATTTGCGTTTTTAGTCATACTGTCATTTTCAAAATTCAAGAGCATTATCGTTTTCTTTCATTATGAATTCTTCCAAATGTCAGAGTAGTTGTCACTGAATATGTACCGGGTAATAATAATTTTGCAAAAATGTAAATTCAGCTGCAATAAGTAGAATCAAATTTTTTTCTCAAGAAAAACATTCTACAAATTTTCTTAGTAACTTGAAAATCAATTTTCATTAAAGTAAATCTAATAAACTTCTATTCATTTTTAAATATGGACTCAAGCTACGCGTACCTATTTTATAATCCCCTCCGTGTTTTATAAACTTGCCATCTTTGTACCACACTACACGAGGGGATGGGTAACCTTTGACCTTTGCCCTAAATTTGACATTTTGACCCTCTTTGACCTCAATGTCTTGAATCTCTTTGAGAAACTCTGGCTTTTTGAAGTCTTGGTTATTTTCTGAAAAAAAAAAGAATTATAATACATAATTTTAGTGAATCAGACCAAATGAATTCTATAATTCATAGCTTTTTCTGCTATATTTTAAAACTGACTTTTTGTGGGGGTCAAAATAGACCGTTTATGAATAATATTTCTCAGTAAATAGGATTCTGTATATTTTGCAAAATTGAAAATCTGCAAAGAGTTATCATGTAAGAATCAATCTTTTTATCAAAAACTTATCAGTTACAGTGTATGAAGCATCCAATTTTATGGAGATCTATCAAGTAGCACACGATTCTCATTATGTTATGGAAACCAACTAGTGTCATAAATCACATTTTCATATTTTTCATTCAATAATTCAAAAAGCTATGAAAACCAACTTATGTCCCAATTCTCACTTTTGACTGTTAGGATGATGTAAGATGAGCTGTGTCCCTTTTCGTTGATGGCCATACACATATACTGTCCAGCGATCATTTGACAAGGGTTAAATACTGTCAGCGTGTGTCGGTTCAGGTCATGTGACAGCTCATAATACTCAGAGTCGTCAAGTTCTTCTAGCTCTCCATCAGTTATCTTGTACCATTTCACATCTGAAATTAATAAAGGAATAGTTATCACTTCAAAATGAATTACATGTAGTTAATACCAAATCAATCATGTGAATTAATCAAAATTGAAATTAATAATATCTCTTTAATCTTTTACTGAATGAAATAGTTGTATAAATTCCCTATTATATAGATTAAGGGACAGAATTTTTACAGTATGTCCATCTACCTGTCGATATGTGAAAACATCAATCTACCTTATGATAATAGTATAATCTATAATTATGTATATTTTGTGCAAGGATTAAAACAAACGAACAAACAGACAGGCTCAACAGTATCCATTCCAAACTTTGATGCACACTGTGGCGCAAAAATCTTACCAATGGGTTCAGTGCCACGGACTCGGCAGCTGAATTTTGTGACATCACCCTCAGGGACTGAGACGCTTTCCGGAGGTATCTCAAACTTGGGGTCGTCGCCCTCAGCAGGTATTATTTCCTCCATGTAATTAGGTTCGCTCTTTTTCGAGGTCAAGCTTCTCATTGATACAGATGTTTCGAATGATGTGTCTAATTCTGAGTCAGTTTGAATTCCTGAAAAATTGCATAAAAATGAAATAGCCATTTTCTATATCATACTTTCATCTCTATTGAATCATATGAATAGAATAGAATAAATTATTCAGAATTAGAGGTTTAAGTATTACATATAACAATTATGATTTTCAAATATAGATAAAATCTATGATTTTAGAATATATCTACAATTTTGAATTCTGAATAAATATATGATTCAACTATAAATAAAGATGCAATTCATAATAATAAATTATTTTTTCAAATAAAAAAGCAGGAAATCACAAATTAAATAACAAAGATACAATTTATGATCACATAATACGTGGTATACATCTTAAAAATAAATTTTTCTGGGATTCTTTCATACAACCTTTGCCAACTTCATTATTTGCAGTGAAAGATATATCAACATATTTGACGGGATCATTATAGGAACATATTTTACCAAAAATTTATGGAGAGAAAATAATCAATAGAAAGAAGAGATATTTTACCAGATGATACTGCGGGAACGGAAGAAGTAGCAGATGACGTTCCTTTCCGTGACGTTATACGTGTAATTTCGTCCATGTTCCTTGAAAAGAACGACGACTCTTCATCGCTGAGGATGTCGGCATCTCGATCATCCAAGCCATCGGAAATCGTATCTGACATCAGATCAGCATCCCTACGATATGTACGATACTTGTATATAATATTATAACACTGGTACAAAACAAATACAATAAACGATAGCATTGTTATGTTGAATACTTCACTAGTTCAATGTGGCAGTATGTAAAATTTTTGTAAATTTTTCCCGACACTTGATTAATAATTAATCTTTGTTTTCTTCAAACGTTCAACATGCACAATATAATGTTTACACATTCCATTATCAGTATATATGTCAAACTACAGGACAGTAGGTCTACATGATTTATCTCCCAGAGTAGATGAAAGACCCATCGTACATAGGAACACGGTAATTCACTTCCCGTATCTACTTTTAAGTTTACATAATACGGGTGCTAGGTTTGGCCTATGAACTTAAATTGCAGCGATCAGCAAACATACATTTTGACATGCACATTTCTTATTAAGATTTTTAAAAATCTAGCCTAAACTAGAAATAATGTCATACAGAAAATTTGAATGACTCAATCTCTAGCACTAGATTGGTTTTAGAAATGAAACTAAAATTTTCAAACATTTAAATTTGAAAAAGTCCAAAGTTGGTTATGCACACATAATGTATTGCATTCAATTTGAATGTCAAATGTGAATCCCAAATCTATGTGCAAGAGGCCCAATCAGGCACATGTAGCTCCCATGGAAGTTTTTTGAATTTATATGTCACAATGAGAGACATAAAATTTGTTCAAATAACTGATACTTATAGTGTTGAAACTTGAAGCCCATAAATCGCGCTTTTTCAATATAATATGCAATATATAAACGGCAACCAAGAAGACTGATCGATGCAAAAGTTTTCAAATTAAATTTTACTCACTTACAATTTAGCATGTATAAGGAAATACCTCCTAACAGAGACATTTTTTAAACTTTTATGTTATCTTCATAAATTTCGTCAAGTTGTAATATATTCTTTCTACTACTAAATTGCAAAACGTGAAACAAAAACAATTCTATTTTGGATCATGCAAAGTTTGAATAATATTAATTTTTATGCAGCAGCATGATTCTATAAGTAAATTGCAAAAGTCTATAAAGACATAAAATATCAAGCATAATGAAATATCTTTTTCAAACCAAAATTTATCAAATAGCAAATATTTATCTTATAATATTAAACGACCATACTGTTACGGTCGTATTTCATATAATGTAATTAGGAAGTAGTAAATTGCAATTAATTTCAAACTGCATTTTATTGACTAGCTGACTCCCTATAGTATGTGTTTTAAGCAAGAAGACAAAATGCTAAATTATCATATTCGAATCCTATTTTCACTACTCAACGAGCAAACCTTACCTAAATCTCACACGGTGTTTTCTAAGAAATTACAAATATTTCAAGAATACAGTCACTCACAAAACTGACTGGTAATTTCATTCATAATTTTCCTAAAATCAGAAAAATCATAAATTTCAAATTTACAAACCCATTAAGATAATAATCTTTCACCTTTCAGCAGAAGGTCAAAAATAATGCAGCCGTACAAAACTGACAAATAAGTAAAGTATTTTAGGTCGTGTTTGATACCTATACAGGTATGCTTCTAATCTATGCTTAGTCAAAAACACACCTTAACAAGTATAAAGTAACGCCCTTAGGGGTTTTTGTTGACAAATATATATGCTCAGCAAACAAGTGAACATGTTGTATGTATATTAAAACGTCATACTAATTATAGTGAATCTTTTTTTTTTCTCAAAACACGAGAAATTCTAAGAGAGAAAAATCAGTGCATTCACTTCAGACAATTATAGAAAATATGGATAGAATTATTAAATTTTTCAAGTGATGTCAGTTGTGAATTTTACATGTACTTTTACATAATATCTTTTTCATTTATTTGGTAGAAATTATTATTTTTCTTTTTTTTTTCTTTTTGAATTTTGGTGGGAACTTTAAAATTCCTAGTGCCATCATTTGACAACTCTAATTTTGACTAAAAGAATCAGTTTCTGAAACCTGGATTAAACTTTATAATAACTTTCATTTCATTCAAAACAGAGTGTTTACAAATACGTTTTAATTAAGTTGTTTTGAGAAAATTTTAAATTTAAGCAATAGACTTGAAGCTGACAACATGCGCCTCATAGATAGGGAGGAATGAAGGAGTGCCCCCAAAGCCAAAATGTGTTGAGAAATAATAAATGACCATGATCCCTATACCCGAGAAAAATTGAAGATTTTTTTGAATAACTTGGAATACGGTAAATGTAGTAAATGTATTAATGAAGTAATCCTAATATGATGAGAGCTTGGTTTATAACTGTAATGTGACCCTTATTTACCTTCTAATTATTGGAGGTTACAATTGATACAGAAAAAGGAACTGATCACAGACAGGATCATGATGTTTTAAGTGCATGTTCCACACCAGTGTCGTATTTTAAGAATGGAGAGAAAAACAAACATAAAAGAGGAGGAAGAAAATTAATGGTGATGGGCAAATGGCATACCTGAGATTTATATCCCTGTTAATTATATTTTCAAAACTTAATTTTGAATTGAAGTAAAATACATTAAAAATTATATTCAAAATAAATTGAATTTTTTTTTTTTCTATTTAGTATTTGCAAGTCAGAAGGAAAGCATCATCTGCTGATTCTATTGAACATGTTTTAAAAATATATTTACCATACATTTTGTATTAACTATGGGTGTGCCACAAGGTTCCATTTTAGCTCCTTACCTATTTCCAATTTTTGGTGTTAATTCTTCTTCAGGCTGTGGAATCGTCAGATACACTTGGTCAAATCCTCCTCCGCCAAATTTCTTCCCGAGGTTTGAGTACGGTGAAAGTTTGGATCCGCCAAAAATCCAATTATCTTTCCAATGCTGCCCATATGGAGAATTTTCTTCTCCATCATTTTCCTCTTCATCTTCTTCTTCTATGTAATTATCTTCCTCCTCTTCTAAAATTGGTGCTAAATTCATCGATAATAAATCTGGGTCTATCTCGTTTTGAAAGAATTCATTATCTTCGTAATCGTCATTGAAATCTGGTAACGGTATATGAGAATTGTGAAGTCTGTCGTATGTTGAGACACGAGATGCGAAATCCGATTCTTCACGATTTACAGTCACTTTTTGTATAGGTTCTTCATCTAGTACCTCTTCAATCTCATGTTTTCGCACAGGTCTAGGAGACGCAAAACGTTGAGAAAACTGTTTGAGTTCTGCTAAATCACTTTCTCGTGTCCTTTCATTATTGTCACTTTTGGCAGTATTTGAATCTCCGTCTAAAACTGAATCAGGTTGAACGTCTATGGCTGAACTATTTGATGAATGAGATTTTTTGACAGAAATTGGTTCTACAACTTCTTCATTAGCACTCAATCTATCATTAATATTATCACTATTTCTATGGATACTGGCACTTGAACATGCCTCCCTATTTGAGAGTTGAGATGCAGATATAAGCGGTTCGGAAAAGTCTGATTGAACGGCACAGCTTTCCGAATTAGGTCTATGAGCACCTGTATCACTGTGTGGTGAAATTTGTGACTGAACACCAAAGTCTTCTGTTCTTGGTCTTACCAAGTCCGACTGAACACTTGAATCACGCAGAATTTGAGCCCTAGAGTCGGAAAATTCTGACTGAACTCCGAAGTCATGAGACACTTTACCATCTAAAACTTGATTTTCACTCGTATTAACATCTACATTCTCCGACTGAATGCCGAAATCACGTACAGGAAGCCTCTCTTCCTCTACCTGACACCCGTACGAGTGTTTTGATATCACACTATTTTCATCATCTGACGAGGTTCCTTTACTATGTAGGTCATGTGACTTATCAAAATCAGTCATGTGACTGTCATGTGGTTTTTCTGAGAAATTCCCATCAAGAAGATCTAGTGGAATATCAATGTTTGACTCTCGTCTGAAATTTTCCAAAACCTGAAAAATCAAAAAAAAAATTTTTTAATATTTCAATTGAATTACATGAATTGTAAGGAAGAAAAATATGAAACATAATGGTTCAACTTAGAGTGTAACCTTGACCTAAAACTATTTGCTAATATGGTATATATGTAGATATATCTCTTATTAGTTACACGGTTAGTTAGTGACCTGATACGGAAAAATACATGGTGTGAAAAGAAAACCCGTTACGGACTCGGCTTTCGAAAACCCGTATCGGGCGAGGCGAAAGCCGAGTCCGATACGGGTTTTCTTTTCACACCATGTATTTTTCCGTATCAGGTCACTAACTAACCGTGTAACGAATTTATCACGTCGAAGACCTCTAACTGTATGTTTAGGGGTCTCTGTATCATACAGTTCACGACGTCATAATAAACTTCTCGCCCGATACGGATTTACAAGCCTGATACGGCTTTTTTCACGACGTCATGTGACCATGATCTGACCGATCAGGTTCCAATATTTTTGTCTGAGGCGTGATAATAACGTCTACGCCAACTTGTTTGACACTATATTTTTAGTACCACTATGAATGTGAAACAAAGAATTTTATGACATACTTCTTAAAGTACATGTATATGTATGGTACATGTATTGGTCCAATATGTGTCTAACTCAAAGGAAGAAACCCTCAAGGTCAAGGTCAACACCCAAAATAAATAAAAATTTTATCTCATCTTGATCTATTTCGAATTTCTCATGCAACATTGTTTAGAATTAGGCTGCATGGTATACATGTACACATAACATTTTCTAGGTCAAGGTCAAATGCCAAATCAAGTTCAAGAACTATGCCGTCTATGTCAGGTCAAACCTCAAGGTCAATACCTAAAATCAATCAGGTCCATCATCAAATTCTATCCCCAATTTTAATGTGGCATCATATATATGTGTGTGATATAGGTACAATATCTAGTAGTCAAATTCAAAATTCTATTTTCAATCTCAAGGTCAAATCTCAAGGTCAAATTCCAAGGTTTCGGTTAATACCTGAAACTAGCTCCACTCATCCCTTTACTATCTACATGCTAATATTGAATTTGTATTGATATTTGTATACAATTAATTGAATATGGCCTCACTCTGAAATACATTTATCAAGGTCAATGTCAAGTTCAAGGACAACACAAGTTTACATGTTTCTCTCCCCAACTTATCTCCGTATCAAGTTTCAACACAACAACTCCAGCAAATTGGACTAGCAGAAGACAGACTGATGGTCGGACAGACATCATTCATTTCATTGACCAATTAATCTAATTTTATAATTTTTGATTCACAATCGAACCAAAACGTAACAAATCAGTTATTTTGGTAATTTCCAGGGCTGTTTCTTTTAACAACCCGGATCATCAACCCCCCTCCCCCCTCGTTCTCAAATCCGCACATGCGAGGTACCTTTAAAATCTTCACAGGTATATATATCCACACTTTCAAAAAATATACTGTGATATTCTCTGCCCGGTACAGCACTTGTACTGGTAAATGTTTCAGTACGCACGCACACAGTACTGAATTACGCACAACGCATTCCTTCATTTGTACTGGCAGGTGCGTTGCTGTTTGTAACATTTGTACTGGAAATAGCACTAACGATCGTAATATATGTACTGGAAACAGTACCAACAATCGCAGAAGCTGTACTGGAATATTAACGATCACCAGTACGGTTTGAATACGTAAGTATATTTTAGTCTTCACTAATTTCGCGGGAGAAACGAGTAGTTTCCGTGACTTCCTCACGGGAATATTGCACATTTTGTCAATGTTTAAAAAATAATATTCCAAAATCAAAAAGATTTCCTAGTCTTTTTCTGAAACCAGCGTCAAATAATCCATCAACGTTGTTCTTTTTTTTTCACAAAAAAACACACTATCATATATTGTTATCTACATTCGTCGATTTTTGTATTTTTTTTTTTCATTTTAAAAATACATGCGTATACTCAGATTACATAAATGAAATTCTTTTGAGAAACAGTCTTGCTTTCCAAAAGACAACTGACTTTAACAACGATGACCGCAAAATAGCAATAATTCGCATACAATTTGATTATCATGGAAACATGTGTCGAAAAACGTGATTTTCAAGCGGGACAATGGGGACACCTTAATCAGACAATTAATCCGTTATAAATTGACGCTTTTGTGGCTACAAAACACAATCGAAAAGTGTCAAGTATTGATGGCGGGGGTGTTTTACCATTGAGTTAACACTGCCCGCGGAAACTTTGACCGTAGGTAAAAGGACCGCTAACAAAGGACCAATTAACACTCTTTGACAGAAGGACTTGTTTTTAAGGACTAGTTTTTTTAGTCTTGGGTAATTGAGCATGTGACATAACACGTACCGTTACACTCTTTGATATCCGTACGATACGGATTACAGAACAGTGGCGGACTCAGCGCCCCCTTTGCCGGAGGGACAAGAGGCGAATTTTGCCGATTTTGACTGAAAATGGGCCAAAATATACCTGTTTTTAGAAAATTTTGGGTCAGTGCCGCGGGGGCGAGCGCCCCCCCCCCCTTCCGCAATCCCCTGAATCCGCCACTGCAGAAGCAGACAATTAAAATTCCTTTCATCTAATAGGTTTAGAAAACTCTCTCTCTTGCCGAATGACCCTAAATCATACGCAGATCCGTACATTGTATAAACGCTGTATTTTCGCACCTTCTAGTAAATCGCATTTTCATTGAAATAATACGGAAAATCTGTACAATCATAATTTGATTCTAAGTTTTCATTTGTCTGTCCATTTGTCCATACATCAATTTGTCTTCAAAGTCAACTCATCGTCCATGACACAGAAGAGTGCGCACCAAAAGCCTCCAAAAGACAAACTGACTTACGGACGGACGGACAATGAACAGCAAGTGTCATTCCTACACAGTTCTGTATTATGTCATACATGTAGTTGACGACGCCATGTGATTAGAGACAAGAATGAATTATTTTTCAAAATATATCTGGCTTAGGATTTGATACTCGACACCTTAAAAACCCAGTAATCAAATAGGTAATGTCGGTATATTTATAGTTTTCTGACAATGGAATTCTTCACACACTGTCAGATTATGCATCAAACTCTGTCATGCAACGAAAAAAAAAAGGGGGGGGGGGCTGAACCACTCAATCTCTTTCAGATAGAAATGATTCCTCTCAATATCATACATTCTCCTTTAACATTTTGCACTGATTGCAATAACAATTATAAGTCTTTGATTGCTGTAACTCTCTCACACTTTGAAAAGTGTAAAACCAAGTCTAAGAGGAAAATGAGCGCCCCCCCCTTCCCGCTTAACCCTTTATTTGACCAAACTCTATTTTGTGTCAGCATCTGAAAGCGAATATTTCATACCTTAGATAACACAGCCTGAGCGATCTGTTCTTCAAACGACTTGACCTGGTGATCCCCTGAATCGTCTGATAGTGACGACAGGTCTGACACAGCTTCGTCTGATATCTGAAACATAAATTACAGATTGCACAAGTACTATATTTATACTTTCAATTTTTTTTTCTGTAAATTTGACCTTGACCTTTGACAAGTTTGCCCACAACCTGACCTTGACCTTTAACCTAAAAGTTCAAGATTTATAGGCATGTAATTTATTTCTAATTAAGAAATAAGAAATATGCACCATAAGTTGATACTTTTCAGAATTTGCTTATAAATCTAACCTTGACCTTTGCCAAATAAAGTTCAAAATTTCAAGGCAATATACGTCTGCAGATTTATCTGTACGAACTTCTCAAGTTATTTATTGCTTTAAAACCAGACTTATATATCGCCAACTTTTGTCCAAGTTTGACCTTATACATGTAAGGAATGTAAAAGTTGCACATCATGATAACTACGTGTATTTCAGTAATGATTAATTATTGTACATTTTGCAGAAATATTTGAGGAAATGATAAACAAAGTTACGAAACTTGCAAAAAAGTTTTGTTTTAACCATCACAAGCACACAATAGTTTTCCTTTTCTATTGAAAGTTTTGTCTCTCATAAAGAACATTAATTAAACAGCATAGAATACTGGTAGATTTAAAGACAATGCAATTAAACTGTATTAAAACGCTGTTGCGTATTATATCAACCCACGTGATTTGCAAAAATGGAAAATGCCACCAACATAAAAATGCATTAGGAAGGTGCTGTTATTACATTTAATGCAAATAACACATCTAGACATGATCAAAAGCAACAAAAACCTTCTCTGGAGATAAAATGTAAAAGGCATCGTCAACAGACTCTACGATGATAAAACTACTCTCTGACGGCGCATCTTCAGACTACAATAGTATTTGTTTTAAATTGTTTATATGTCAGTTCCTTGATTTCTTTTTTATCTGATCTTCCATGGCAGCAAAATTAGACGAATTTCTCATTCAAAGAGATGGAAAACTCTGGCGATTTCTTTTCTTTTTTATTTCCTCTTCATCTTTCAATCTTTTATTTTTTGTTTATGAAAAATTTAAAAACTTTGAAGAAATGTACATTTATTTACTTTTATGATTTGCAAATGGTATCTATTTTCTCCCTTTTTTACCAATTTCAAATTATTTCTTAAGTACATGTATAGAACTGCATCTAGTATAACAAAGAATCTAAAATGAAAAAGATTAACTTTTGTACAAAATTTGCATACAAATAAAGGCAGAAGTTTTTTTTTTTTTAAAGTTTACAGTCTATGAAATGTTCAATAATGAAAAACTCAGACCTTAGAGCAGAGGACACCAAATATAAGAACTAGATATATAGAGCAGGTGGAAATGATAGTGACTGATTAAAATACATTTGTATGTGGGCCGTATCAAAATGTCTGCATGTTATATCCCTAATTACATAAGCAGTCTTACGTGTATGCAACTTCACTAGAAGTCTCTGTCGAGACTGAAGCTCTCCTGGTTGCTTCGTTAAATTCACCAAAGAGTGAAAGATTGGTGTTCCATTGGGGGTCAGGGGCTCAAACAAAATATCAGGTGCATAACTAGACCACAATGCAAAAAGAATTTATTTCCTCCCCTTATAGATTGAGAGAATTTGCAATCACAAGAAAAGTTTAATGGACAGACAAGCAGTCGGACAGAAGGACAAACGGACGCTGGACACAGGTGATCACATAAGCAAAAAGACCAGAGGAGCTAAAAATCAATCCAATGAATGCATGTGTCGCCTGCAAACATAGCGACACTTAGGAATCACTTTTACATAGGGTGTCACAGACATCCAAGTGTTACAGACAGACAGATGGACAGACGGACAAAGTGATCCCTAAGTGTCGCTATGCTTCGCAGGCGACACAAAAATGGTCAGTTAAAATTAAATGTACATTCAAAATCATGCTACTGTTACTTCCTTTTCATTTGAATGGACATGTATTAATTTTGCCCAATTTGAAGCTAAATATTGATAGGATATATTTTGTTTAGTCCAAGTCCTCTGTTTTTGAGACAACCCCTTTTTTTACAATGCAATACTATATTATTCTTGTGTGAAAACCTTTTATATAACAAAGTTTTCCTTATGGTAGAGGTCCATGGTAAAACTTCCTTTCTAAAAGGTTACAAAAATTCATCCTCTTAAATTCAACAGGAAAGAATTAAGTAAACGAGTATGAAAATATTAAATGAACATGATGAAAATGTTAAGGGATTTTTTCAATTCTTTTCAACGTAAATGGACAAAGGGCAGAAACTCTTTTCTTGAGCTATCCAGTAAAAGTTATTTTACCTCGTATTTATTTCATTCTCTAATGATTTCATACTTCATTAATTTCATTTCAAATGGCAGATTGATGACAATTAATGAATTTTCAACATGTCGACTAAACTGAGTGTGACTTCTGAACTCCATTCACGCAAAGTTACCAAAGATTTCCCTTCACTTTTTTTTCCAACTCTCACTTTTCCTAAAGGGAAAAAAAGGGGGGGAGTATACAATTATCCTTATTGACTATTATGAGAAGAGAATTCATTGCTGTCCCTTCTTCCTCAAACCACTATCCAACCCATCCAACCAACTCCATCACAATTATTTTTTTGTAAAATCAGAATCTAATATCAATTAATACATACCACATCTATGGATTCTCCAAAACTTTCCTCCACCAGCTTAGAGACGATCTTCCTCACTTTCTGGGACGTATCGTTGAAAGATTGGGCAGGAGAATTGTCAAAACCTGAAATGATATGATTTAACAATTAATGGTTCATTTTCTGGGTATTTATGCTTGTAAATATTCTGAACCTAAATCTTATTGTAAAAACACCAGACATATCATCATTTTGTACATTGAACATATGTAATGGCCTGATTGTGACATCACACTCAATTGTTTTGTCTTGATGGGTAATTTTCTTTAAGTAATAAGGGATTACTGATTGCAAATTGATAAATGGAACTTGAATTTTAGATATTGGTTTCATTTTCTTGCTTAAACATCAACGGCGGGTGCGGCTAGCCAACAGGGGATGCTTACTCCTCCCGGGCACCTGGTTCCACCTCTAGCTTGCTAGGGGTCCGTCAATGCTTAATTTTGTGCTCTATTGTGAGTGCTGTTGAGATTATCGTCAGGATGTTCTTTAACTCATTTGTGTCACACTTATGCCCTTTGCCGTGTGGAGCTCGTAAAAAAGTTCCCCGCGAGGGGTCTGACAGTAAGTGTTTTGAATACGTTTCCCTGACATTCTCGCCATAGCACTTTCTATATAGACATAACGTCAGAGAGTGCATGAATTTTAAATATTGGTTTCATTTTCTTGCTTAAACATCGACGGCGGGTGCGGCTAGCCAACAGGGGATGCTTACTCCTCCCGGGCACCTGGTCCCACCTCTAGCTTGCTAGGGGTCCGTCGATGCTTAATTTTGTGCTCTATTGTGAGTGCTGTTGAGATTATCGTCAGAATCTTCTTTAACTCATTGAAATCATAGATAGTTTATGATACTGGACCCTGGTCACCTGCACCCTGAAATGAGATACCAATTGCATCCTACATGTATATCAAATTTTCTTAATGATTCTATTTGGTCATTATGACATATATAAATTATATTAGGATGACTTGCACATTGGAAATACCATCATGCATCAAAAGCTTACCAAATATTGAATGTAGCATTCAAATAAATAAGAATTCAATTTAAAGATGTATCAAAATTCTTCAGTAGCTTATCTGACATTATCAATATTTGAACAGACAATTCAATCTAAATAAAGAAACTATGTCACTAGGTTTGAAACACTCATGACCTAAAATTCCCATATCAAATAGTGAAACATGAGCTTTAAAGTACATAGAGAAAACAACAGGACCTATTTTCGAACCCTGGCATACGCCCTATTGGTCCCATAAAAGGATTATACACATAAAGGGAATATTTTACGTTAAAGTAAGATTTTACCTGGAGAGGGCCTTATATTGACACATTTACGAGTACGGGAGATAAACATATTACTTTTGAGAGCTCTATCACTTTAAGTGAGGTATTTAACAAGGAATTTTGAGGGTCAGAGAAATAACAACATTTTCTGATTTGGACTGAGTAAATAGTGGGGGAGTTGGCACTTTACCTGAGTAAATACATAACAATTTTTGTTCTGATGAATTATTCTACTTTTTCTCACCTGGACAATATATTGATGTATTCATAGGCACACAATAATTCAAACTCAGGTACAAAACTATATAAAGAAGTTCATTTAAATTCATTTAAATTCATGAAGTAGTTTGTATGCACATGTACTTCAATTCAAGTTTTAAAAGTTTTAACCTTATGATATTGGCAGGTTTACATCTCTTCAATAAAAGTTCAAAGTAAAATATTCAAACTTAATATATATTTCATAACAAACAAAAATGTAATTTCCCACATCGGATCCTATGCTGGAGAAGGGGACCTTAGAGTAAGAGGAAAACAGAGTGCCAAGAGTTCAGTGCATTAATATTAGAGTATTACAAAATAATGACAAAATCCTTTTTCCGCAAGAGAAAGTACACAATTGCAAGAGAAATATTGCCTGACATTTGATATTTTATAATCTCTGTTGTAGTTTGTGCACGACCATCACAATCGGAGCTTTTTTCATCTTCTTCTATTTACAGAGTTACTTACCATTCTGGGTGTATTCTGACAAAAATGATTTGTGATATAACAAAATTCTTATAAGAGAGTCATATTTGTACTTGTTAGCATATTTTCCCTAAAATTTAGACATGTTTTTGATACAACTTTATCATTGGTTCGTCATTTAATGCTCCAAATGGGAATTAGCTCTACTTGATGAAAATACTTAATTTTGAAGTAAATTTATTTTTTTGTAAATATCACAATTTCTTCCCAAACCCTAAAAAATTATCTTAAATCTTGTTTCAAATATGAATTAACCCATGTTGGAAGCATTTTGATCCACCAATAAGCATGATACAATGTAATAAGGTCCATTTACCCCTTCTTTTAACAGCCATCATGACATCAACAACAAAACTTATTATCTAGACCTCTAGGTACAGTATTGTTTTACCTCCAGCATAAAATGCACTTTATTAAGCGTTGTTACAATAAGGGTTGATGAATTGCAATTTCTTCCCAATCCCTCAGAAAATGATCCTCTTATATTTGTGTTAAGTATGCAAACTTCTTAGCATTTTTATCAATCAACAACATAAACAAGGTTAATTTCTACTTACTTTCCACAGCCATCTCGAGCCTCTGTGATACACCAACCAATAGTTCACGTAGCTGGTTACGATATTTGTCTATAACTTGACCATCTAAACATAAATAAAACATAGGCATGTATAATACTTCATGCACTCTCAAAGTCATGATAGTAGTTTAGGTACATACTACATAGTAGTATAGGTACTCTCATAGTAGAAAAGGACAATCTTAAAGTTATTCAGTTTTCATATATTTCTATCAGTAATACACTTAACTAAATTCAAGAGCATTAAGCTTTGAGTTCTAGGGTTTGCCCCCCCCCCCCCCCCCCCCTGAAAAAAGTTAACACACTTTTTCAAAAATTATGTAAGAAATTAAGGGATGAAAAACTTTTCACCCTCCCCCTCTCAAACTTTTTCTACAGCTAAATTTCGCAAATAAAAAACAAACAAAACGTTGAATCTATCCATCATATGCCTATCTTTAATTCTCTCAGACAGTTTGAAGTTTATCATGTGTATCTATTCTTACATGATGTGCTCCCAAAATGCCCTTCTCCACCATTTTGTACAGGCTCTTCCAGAGATGTGTACAGCTGTTTAAGTAAATTGTCAAACTTGGATTGGAATTTTCTTTCTTCCGTTTGTTTGTAATGTTCAAAAGCCTCCTTATAAATGTCTGGAAAGAAAATAAGTTGAAACTAAATATACTATTAACAGTTGTTGTATTGAAATATTAATTTCTATATTTACATGTTTGATCATGTTGATAGGTAATTGCAAAATTTTCAGCCCAACTAGTCATGCTAGTTGCAGTATACTAACAGTGCTATCATCTCTTCTTTGCCTTTCATAATGTTTAGCAAGTCAATTTGTTACATCTTCCCTAGTCGCGGTGATCGATCCATGTTTCTTCTCTTCTCTTAAGATTCCACTTGTTTAAGTTTATAACCCCCCCCCCCCTCCATCCCCTTTGATAAATTTATTGAATATTCATGTTCAAAACAGAAAATTCCTCGCTAAATTTACTAATTTTTAATACCCTGGTTTTACTGAAGATGGGAAAAGTTTGCGAGGATTCATATCATAACTTTTTATTGTCTTTAGCTGAGCCTGCTGTCAGAGTAAATTCTAGAAACGCTTTGATTTCCCTACCTTGTTTATCAAGGGCTTTGTTGTCATTATCTTCTTTTTGTTGTCCATTGTTGTTGTTTAAGTTGTTGTTGTTCTGTTTGTTGTCATTCGTTAGAGTTTCAACTGAAGAAGTCCGAGAAATACCAGAATCCAAGCTCAAAATCGGCGCAGGTCCGATAGGGTCAAGATCTGGAACGGAGAAATAAATGAGTTCAATATATAGATCAAAACGAGAAATTGTACATCCGCTATGTTAAAATCATCGTGATCGTGATCATTGACAGTTGGATAAATATATGATAACGACTAGATAAATCAGGAATACAGAATTCTACTACTTTTAAATCACAAAAGCTCGACGCATTCGACACACAAAATTATCATATGATTATACCCGTTTCTACTTTCTATTTACATCGAATATACTGTATACGTCAATATCATATGTTTCATTGAGGGCCATTGGATTCGATATCCTGGACAAAGTCAAGTTTCATAATTTATACAGTTGTTTCAGATTTGATTTAATTCAGTGAATTTCCTCAATCTTAACGACACCCAACCCGCTCTTTCAGTCCAGAGTACCAACTCAGTGTCGAAAAAATAAAACACCGCTAAAGACGGTATGGCCGGATTGCAAAGCAAGTTTTGTTACCAACTGGGACAAGGTCACTAGGTCAAATATTTCAGCATACATTGAGAGGTCTTGTCAGAGGCAACCTACATGTATAATATAAAGTTTCTACTGCATACAGTTCCTTAGATTTTGCTTAAACCAGAAATTTTAACCAAAATCTTCAACTAGGCTAAAGTCCAAGGTCAAGGTCACAATGTCAAATGTTACAGCATACATTTAGAGGTCTTGTCATAGGCAACCTACATGTAAAATATTAATTTTCTATTGCATACTGTTCCTTAGACTTTGCTTTAACTAGAAATCTTAACCAAAATTTGTAACTAGGTCTAAGTCCAAGGTCAAGGTCACTCGGTCAAATGCTATGGCATAGATTGAAAGGTCTTATCACGGGCAACCTACATGTATAATATAAAGTTTCTAATGCAAACAGTTCCTGAGATTTTGCTTCAACTAGAAACTTTAACAAAAATCTTTAACTAGGTCAAAGTCCAAGGTCAAGGTCACTAGGTCAAATGTTACGGCATAAATTGAAAGGTCTTGTCATGGGCAACCTTCATGTATAATATAAAGTTTCTACTGCATATGGTTCCTCAGATTTGGCTTTAACCAGAAACTTTAAGCAAAATCTTAAACTAGGTCAAAGTCCAAGGTCAGGTCAATAGGTCAAATGTTAAGACATAATTTGAAAGGTCTTGTCATGGGCAACCTTCATGTATAATATAAAGCTTCTACTGCATACAGTTCCTCAGATTTTGCCTCAACCAGAAAGGAGAAGGTACGTTATGGGCCAATATCGGCCCTATCTGAGAAATGAAGCAAACTTTGAACAATGAAAATACAAGATTTACAGAATGTAAATCAGTTTAAATATTGAGAATCGGATATTCCGTTGCGATTTTATAGCAATTTGAAAACACGTAGGTAAGCTTTCTGTTTCACTGACTTTGACTTCATGTGACGTTATGATCACGTCATGATATAACGTTGTCAGATAACAAATTGCTGTATTCTTACATTATTCACAATGATTGTTTTGCTCAAGTTTTTGCCATATAAAGATTTCATGAATACTCGAAAATCTGCGATTGATAAAGTATTGTACGTCGTCTTTTAGCTTCTGGGTTATTCTTGGAGACTGTCTCATTTTAATGCTATAACTGATTCGAGAATTGAAGGGAATTATGATGTTTTTAAAAATCATATCCGTGCATATATTACACAGTCATTCAAACGAACGAAAAGACAGAGATATTACCCCTTAAATTTGAGATGGGGGATGTAGTGAATATCAGAAAGTCAAAGAGTCTGGGAGAGCGACTAGGGTACGTCCCTGTCCAAGTAAAGGGGTCCAGGGCGTTCCTGAAGGGAGACGGAAAATTATTTTACGGCGATTGACCGTTTTGCTTGATGAAGGCGATATTGAAATAGCCATTTGAAATCTTTATTCTGGTTATTGGATTATTATGAAAAGCTATATTTTTATATATTCGAGAATTATCTGATGAGCAAAACAAGCAAGTGATTTTTAGGGGAGGGAACACTTCCCTTGCTGCAAGGGTATGTTGACTTACTTAGTATAATTATCAGAAAAAGCCGGAGTTTCTTTTAGAGCAATTTAGAACAACAAACAGTGACATGGCGAGCGGCCGGGAGACAGAGAAAATAATTATCCGAAAGCTCGACATCAAAACTCAAGTATAAGTCGTCCACCCAATGCGAATGTACCTTACTTACCGATTTTTTTGTTTTGTTTTGTTTTTGTTTGTTTGTTTGGGGTTTTTTTTTTGGGGGGGGGGGGGGGTTGCGGGAGGGAGTATTTTTTGTTGTGGTGGCGCCCCAAACCCTCATCTAAATACGCCGAACCTTACTTTGTTTAATATATGTATATTTATATATCTAGCTGCAATTAACGAATTAGGAATATACGAATAAAACATAAAATGAGAATAAATCTTGCGTACATGTATGCAGTTATCACAGCCGTTGCAAGAAAATGTGATAGATGGCGCCACTGAAAGAATTTGATTAAATCGCGGTGAATAACAGGGGCATACAGAACACAAGGAGTACAATATTAATATAACCCCCCCCTTATAATACATTTAAACTTTTTTTGTATTATAAGTGGGGGAATTTATTTTGTACTCTGTGTACTGTAGCCCCTGTGAGTAAATTCGATTTATTGATGTATTAACGAGAAGTCACAAGATTGCGAGAAAGCTACCAAAATGTAAACGTCTTCAAATTGAATAGCATCATTTAAGAACAGATAAATTGGCAACATGGACCAGACATGCACGTTTCGGGTACTCAACCCTCGTCAGACAGACGCAGACTATATTTTAGACTAGTTAACGTATATCAGGGTGATGTACTTTTCCAAAACAGTGTGTATTTGGTTTGGTTTGGTTTGGTTTTTCTTTCACCTAAACACCCAAAAATGCACATGGTTCACTAAATGAACAGTTTGTTATTGTTTTACATTTGTATCGAATCGCCGGCGTATTTTTTTTAATATAAAATCGATATGCTATTTCATAATTTAAACGCGGAAACTGTTGGTGATGGTGGGGTGGGGGAGAGGGATTCGGAACCCTTTTAGATCATATAGTACGGCAGTCTTTCAATTATACTAACGTTAACACAATTAAAGCCTCCGTTCCACTGCAATCCCGCTGTACATACGACCATTCCCGACCGCAATTTTCACAAGAGCGGGTAAAACTTTCCCGACTTTTTCATTTTTTTTCTTGACATCACGCTCTATTCCCGACCGATTCCCGATTAATTTATGACCGATTCCAGTTTCATCGCGGACTTACTCACGCTTTAGCCGCTCTACTCACGATCAAATTGTCGTCCAAGTCCCGTTCTATCCGATCAAACTCCGATCTATTCGCGACCAAAACCCGATCTCTTCCCGATGCAATCCCGATCTATTCCCAACCAAAACCCGATGCATTCCCGCTCAAAATATAATTTCTAACTTAAACTGATCTAATTTGCCATCCAATCTTGTATCGGCCAAGAAGAAACCTATATTTCTCGTTTTGACCATGCCTTTCCCAAAAGTGTCGCGATCAAAATTTAAAATAAAATTTCTTACTTAAAAAGTGGCATTGGATAGCCAAGAATCGTCGCCGCGACATTTTGATAACTAAGTATTTTGAACAAATCATTATCAGTGCGAGGAGAAAGTGAATGAAGTAGGTGTTCATATGCCGAATACAAAGTAGTAAATAGTAGTTTTATTGTAAACAATCACATCTAATGTTAACCTGAATACTTAAATTCGGATCGAGGGGATGCAGGAACAAAGGATATAATTTCAATAAACTGACAGAGTTTTCTTTAAAAAGTAAATTAAATTAGAAGAATTCTCAAATACATGTATGTTACTTTGGCCTTGCATGCGACTGCATTTTCTTACATCCCTATCAGTTATAGTGGATTCGTGATCCTTGAATCAACGAATCTAAATTCTGGTTAACTTGCTCTATTTTTTTTTACTATTTGACTCCTAAAATTTAAGTTATTTTACCGGCGAAGATTTTATGCGACATGCTCGGTGAACACCTACTCTCTACAATGTATGTTAGTATAGTATGATATATCAATGTTCAGCCTTTTTTGTTTGTTTGTTTTTACTACAAACGTTCATAAATCAAACCGAATTTCAAGAGAAAACCAATTTCTGATTCGAATATGTCACGCCAGTGCATGCATCTGCGGTGTCAAGTAAATGACGTCATTATAATGACGTCATAACGCTGTGCCGACGTGGTCCATACATTCTCCATATTCATTCTACGCAAGACAAATCATTAATTTTCAACTAGAGCAAGAGCTTCTGCTACTAATTTCTCACCTTTAATCGATAGATATGGAGGTTATTGATTCATTTTTCTACTTTTATTTTTAGCAGATCGTCTTGCTCTATATGAAATTCGCGATAATATACGTGAATTTCTAGGGAAAAATCCGGATTTGTTAATCCTTCCTTGGTTTGATGAGCTATAATTTCGTAGTGGTGCATCAAGATGAAAAGCGCTTTTTATTTATATATGTAATTGATCTTGTAGATAAATAAAATAAACACAATTGATCAATTTTCACGATTTGAATTTCTCAGGAAACAACAGGGCCGATATAGGGTCTTAATGTACCTTCTCCTTTAACCAAAATGTTGACGACAAACGGACGGACAGACAGACGGACGGACATCGTCAATCTATAGACCGGAATTGCTGTGCAATCAGGCTTTCTACTCTACCTTAATGAAAAAGTAGGAAAAAAGTAGGAGTAGTCAATGAAAAAAAGCAGGAGAAAAATAGGAAAAAGTAGGAATTAATAGGGAAAAAGTAGGAAAGTTCCCATCACTTTTAGCGACAATTTTCAGCAAGTATGACACACAAATCACAGTAAGCAATGATTGTAGACTGGTAATGTTCATCTTTGAGGAAATCAGAGAGAAAAATAAGGACAGATTGATTTTTCATGTAAAATATAAAGAATGGGCGAGCGAAGCGAGCGCGAAATTTTTTAAAAACTTTTAATCGGATGTCGATGACAAGTGAAGAAAGTAATTTTTTACTTTTGAGATGAAAAAGTAGGAATAGTAGGAGGTTTTGAAGAAAAAGTAGGGAAAAATAGGATCAAAATAAAAAAGTAGGAAAAGTAGGAAATAGTAGGAAAAAGTAGGAACAGTAGAAAGCCTGTGCAATCCGGCTAAAAAATATTCAAAAAGAAAAATTGTCTAACCAGGGCTAATATCGTATCCCTTCTTCTCACCTTTACTGTAGCAAGTGTAATCAAAGTCCTAAGATTTTATTAGGACACTTACGGTAAACCATAAAAGACCAAGATACGCAATCAAAGTAAATGTTTACAAAGTAAATTAGCACCCGATCGCTTCATATAAGTACTATTAAGTAAAACCATAAAGATATAGACTAGAGACATAAAGCAAATTTAACACAATTCGTGGAGATCTGTGGGTGTTTTAGGCCATAAAATGTCATAAGGACTCGCAAGGCGGACGGCAAGATCAAGATCGAATCGTCTTCAGATATATTAGGTTTTCAAATGGGGCCAAGTATTTAGAGGCGTCATATCAAATCATTTATTTAGTAATGGACCAATATATTATACGAGGGAGCACTATGTAATTGGTCTAGAACCCGAGCACCTTGTAGTTGGTCTAGAACCCGAGCACCGTCTTGGAACCCCTAAGCTAATAAACGAACATTTGTTACACTGAAAAGACCTCATCCTCGGTACCCAGGCTATATATATATTCAGCCAAAGCGCAAATAGCCTGGGGTACCGAGGATGAAAAGACCTTCGCTATCTGATTCGAATATGTTTTCGAACAGAGGGAGAGGAGCAATATCCAGGAAAACGTGCGACTCCCCGGTAGCCGATTGCAAGGAAAAACATTATGCCAAGGCATAGAGGCTTGGAAATGAAGGGGTGATAGTAATTTCAATGGAAACTGAGGAGCTTCTTTACTTTTTCTCTAAGCGCTTAGACAAAAAGTAAAGAAGCTCCTCAGTTTCCATTGAAATTAGGGTGAGAGGTGCTCAATGACAGCAATGATGTTGAGTACTCTCTTTATAATGAAAATACAACTTTCGAAGAAAGAATATAATTTTCCCTTCGTGACTGAATGTAAATTTTGATGGACATCCCAAACACGAGTGAACGCTTGTATTAAATTTTAATTTCATTATAACTTAACTTCATATATAATTATCACGAGGTCTAAAATGTTATGACGCGATAATTATAAAGACCTTGTAATTATATGTATATCAGAGGAAAGAAAAGATATAAGTCGGCCAATTTTCTATTAATAAAATATTTTTAAAATTTATTTTCCAAAGAAAAAGGCATAATTGGTTGTCTGAAATGACTTTAACATCGTATTTAAACCTATAGCCGACTGAAAATGAAACATATAGAAAATGGTAGACTGGTTGGTCCACTTGCATGAATTTGTAATGGTAGAAACGTGACAGCTAAGCTGCTTAAACTGGTACACAATTGAACAGGACAGCCTATGTTATAAATTATGCAGCATTATGAAAAATAATATTTACTACATCTACATGTACCAAATGTATATGAATTATTTCAAATGGTCAGTCCACGGTCACTTGATTCATCGCCATCCATCGTGAAAACGAAAATAAGCCCGCCATCCCCGGAGGCAAGGGAGACAAATGATGTCCAGATTTAAGGAGATAAACCATACATACATAAAAGAAACACCTACTTTTTGGAGTGGCCCTTTTTCATCGTGTATGACTGTATATACAAGGGTGGGTTAGGAAGGGGTGGGATGACTGTATATACAAGGGTGGGTTAGGAAGGGGTGGGATGACTGTATATACAAGGGTGGGTTAGGAAGGGGTGGGATGACTGTATATACAAGGGTGGGTTAGGAAGGGGTGGGATGACTGTATATACAAGGGTGGGTTAGGAAGGGGTGGGGACTTGTACGCCATGTCCGATAATAGAAATGATGTAAGGGGGATATTCACAGACAAAAAATCATTCATATAGAAGAGGTTAACTCAGGATTCCTATTTAATGTTTTTGTTTCTTCAGATGTATGATATTTCTAAATATGGGGAAGGTTGGGGGGGGGGGGGATGGAAGGTGGGCGGGTCTTCAAACTTTATGTGTCACCCCTCATGTGTTTGTGCTCTCGAAATCCAACGAATTGTGAGTCTCAGAACAAATCTAACTAAGACTATCATTTTTCTTCAGTCTATTGACCTGCAAAGTGCCTGTGAAAACATAAAGTCTCTGATTCAATTAAATACTGACTCGCTAAAATCCATGAATAGAGTCTAAATTACACGAATATTAACTTCTGAACGTGTTTAAAAACAAGTCAAATAAACTTCTTTTAAAACTACCTGACTAGGAGGCATTCATAAAGGAAAATCTTTTACTTTCAAATGTTCACGAGCATTTGTCAAAACATCGGCTTCATATACTAAGATTTGTTTGCTTTTTGCATTAAAAAGACCAATTTTCATGTAATTCATACATAAAGTTCCTTATTTTAACGTATTTAAACATTCACAAAAGACTTTCAATTCAACTAAAAGATTGTAATAAAATTGATATATGCTTTTGCATGACTGAAAAGACTTTAGGTGCGTAACATTATCTGTAACAGACGCGGATCTTGGTTTGAACGTCGGAGTTCCTGAGTAGTCACGTTATTTCTACCGAAAAATTAGACTAGAATCCCCAACCTTCCAACATCACTAATTCCCCCTCATCTATAGACGAGTAAATTCATGTTCCCCCTTTCCAACTTGACTAAATCCCTCCCTCGCCTCAAGCAACTGGACATGCCCCCGTTACCCTCCTTGAACTCTCTCTCTCTCTCTCTCATAGTCGAAATGGACACCTCTCTTTCCCCTCCTTGAACTCTCTCTTATAGTTGAAATGGACACCCCCTTTCCAACTGAACTGGAACCCTCCCCCTAGTAGAGAAACTGCGCCCCCCCCCCTTTCCAGACCAGATTGGATATAGTCCCCTTCGGAAAAAAAAATCTAGATCCGCTCATGGTCTATATTACTTATAAATTTTGGTGTTGGATTTGAAACCATCAACGCGTTGAAAGGATTTAAGATGGATATATATTTAACCCTGACATACGATTTTTAAAGTTTATTACATTCAACATGCAAACTTTGTAAAATGAATACGAGGGTGAAAAAAGTCAGGTGTGAATATCTTGCATGTATAAGGGAAGAATAAAACAAAATAGCTTCAAATTCTTTCATATTGTGAACGTAAACTTTGATTTAATGCTTTCTGGGTGGGCTTTCCAAAGGATTTTTGTTTTAACCCAAAGAGGAGGGAGAATGTTCAATCAAATAAAGAAATGAGGACGTTCAAATAGTTTCCCCCATTTTCCTATATATACATATGTTACATTTACATCGACACATAGACTGACGGAGTAATTTCCGTTTGCAAACATTTCAAAATAATTCCTAATCAGCAAACAATCATTCGTACAGACATGTATCAAATCGTCCTCAGTCACTTATTACTTCAAAATTTGCGAGTCATTTTTACAAGATTGGATAAATATAACAGTAAGAAAATTCGACGACGCCACGAATGACCATCTTTTACGTCATTTTGACCATGTTGACAGCACTGATCTCTCTACCCAAGTTTGTATACTATGTATCTACGACTAAATATGTAAACAGACCTTCAAAGTATCTACCTAATGGCATCATTTCCATCATATAAACTAGCTTCTTCTCCTGAATCACTCTAGAGACGTGTCGGCTTTGATGTGGGGTCATATCTATTTGATTAAAGATTTGCATATCTAAATGAAAGGTTATCGAAATTTAGGCCCTTTATCACGAATCTGGTTGCAGACGATAAGTGAGAGAATGACCTTAAACATTTATTTAGAATTGAAATTACATAATTGTCGATTAAGTCGTGAGTTATCGCCCTTTTATAAACAAAGTCGTAATATAACCTAGTAACCAAGGAAGCCCATGGGAAACGCAAGTGCACAGGAGATTGACGCCAATGACCCTTCAAGAAATCCGCCCCTCCTCTGGGAGAGTATAATGGGTCCGTGACGTAGAGATCTTCTGTGGAAAAGAGTAGAAAATGAAGAGGGTTTATCATTGAAGGGGGGGGGGGGAGATACAATACCTGGACCCGGATCACCCCACCACCTTTCTGGAATCGTTTTCTTCTCAATCCTCTATTTAAAGCGAAATGAAATTAACCCCTTAATCTGCGCATTTGTTATCTAACGACGTTACTAGTATAGTATTCTACAAAGTCAAAATACTAAACCCTATTTACGCAAGTTTTCATTTATATGTTTTCCATGAAGTTGTCCTTGTTTGATTCCGACATATACATGACTTTGTATGTGTTTTGCAAGAATTTCAAACGCACCATGATCCAGATAAAGTCTTACTATTTTGGTAAAGACAATACATGTATTTAAGAACAGCGCCCGAGGATTTCCGGATGACATGGCCCCCTGAAGTTATCTGGATTGTTCATCAGATAATGTCATAGATCATATCGTCAATTAATCAACCTTTAATCAGTAATTAATCCTTACAAATTCAGCCCAACTTGAACGCCCCATAGGTTTGAAATGGTTCATTGTCTTCATGTATCATATGACAATGGAATTCTTTAATTTTTTTTCATAGTTTTTAAATTCAAGTCAAGGTTAAATATACTACGATGGTATGCCAGTTTACTCAGTTTGTAAGTTTGCACATTTTCAAAGTTACGAAACATTTTGTTGCTTTTAAGATATTTCATAACTTTTTGATCTTTCAACCAAAACAATATTTCAAGTAACTTAATGTCTGAAACATATAAATTACATAATGTTTTTTACAAAAACCCTGAATTCCTCAAATTATTTGGTATTCATTGAATTTCATTCAAGCGCTTGAGACGAACGACTTTTTGCTATACATGTATATATAAAAGCTTTACACTGACTTATCATACCCCTATCCAGGGTTCCGTGCAATTCGCATAGAACCTTGGTAAAGCCGCGTTTACACTATCAAAGTTTTCTTGGTCAAAGTCCGTCAAAGAAAACTTGGTCAAAGTTTTCTTGGACAAAGTTGTCTGTTTACACTATCAAAGTTCTTTGAGCGACTTGTACAAGAAAACGTAGTAAATATGCACCAAAACATAGATGGTTCATGTAAATATTGTGAATATTTCTCATGAAAACTTTATAGTTTATGTTAGTGGTTGTTTATAGGTCTTATTACATGATATGGAACAATTAAGCACGAGTTCAAGGATTTATAAAACCAAAAAATATAGCAACGCGTCTTTTGTCTTTGTAGATATATTAATTACTTTTAACGTTCTAAATTGCCTCTATTTCTTTCATCAATACTTAAAATATTTCTGGTGTAATTTTGAATCTCTACTCTGATTGGTCGATTCCCGTCAAAGTTCGTCAAAGTTTCAAGAAAAATAGGATGGAGTTCTATTCCGTCAAAGTCCATCAAAGTTCTTTGACGAACTTTGATCAAAGTTTTCTTGGATCGTTTACACTATCAAAGTTCGCGTCAAAAACTTTGACCAAGTTTTCTTGTACAAGAAAACTTTGATAGTGTAAACGGGGCTTAAGAGAATTAGTTCACAGCTAGGCGTGTGATTTGTGTCTAAATCTGAAATTGCAGTTTTCCAGAGGGAAGGGATGATATTTTCAAACACATTTAGTCATATACAATTCGTCCTTATCCATTGTCGTTTCAGGAGTGTATTTGAGTGTTTGTGTTTTTAATTGTAAATCTGAAACGATTCTTGCACGACGCCGAACGATGCTCTTAGTGTTTACATTCCAAAATATATAGAGTATAATTTTCAAAATGCATAGGAGGCAGTTCGACAATAGACTGATCCAAATCACGCGTTTATGCATGTTAAAATTGTTTTCGACACCTACCATATCTTACCTCTAAACCGCTGAAAGAATTTTCATGAAAATTAGAATTGAAATATATTAAATGCTAGCTGTTCTGACAAATTTACAAATGAAGAGAAAATCCAAGCCGTTTTTCTTCCTTTTTGTTCTCTTTGCTTCTTAAATTGTACTTCTATACTTCTGTCTCAATTAGCAAACGACATATCGACTGCATACATTTCAGACTTCTGAACAATTGACATCCTTCAATTATATTACATTGTATTAGCTTCTCTCTATATACCACGAATCTAAACTGGGAAATTTTGCAATTTTCTGCTTTCAGCTTTTGTCAGTTGAATCTCTCATTACAAGGCGTGGTTTTTACTGGATTTACCGGCAATCATGTAATGGCAGCTAGATTTCTATATTGATTTTACGAACACAGATCTGATACGACAAAAGACAGTTAAGACATACATAAAGATTTAAATCTTACTTCATTTAGTGACATTTTATTGTCATAAGATGAATGTGTCTATGAAATTCTATACAGTACGAGACTGACTAACATTTCTGACTTTGATGTCTCAGTTTGATGGGATAAATTGTACGATCTTATTTCTTCCTATCACGTTTTTTTTTAATTTATTTATTCATTTATTTATTTTATTCATTCATCTTTTTTTTTCGATTCGGAAATGAGCTTCGAAAGCTCCGTTATGTCGACATCGATGACGTCATATTGACATACAATTGTCCAAAATGTGTTGAGACATTTCTTTTCGAAATGACCATATGCTCCACGTGATCATTGGGACATGTGAAAATTAAACAAGTACTAAACGAGCCTTGAAAATTTTGGATTTTATTTTGCTTCTTTGTAAGTTAGTTCTTCGGAGCTCTAAACATCATAAGATAGACAAGTATACTTTATTAAAATAACAAGATGTTTTCCAATTTTACTGTAGATAGGCGTGTTCATTTCTATATTAACAATTAAGTACTCGAGAATACTCTGAAAGTATGTACGCCTTAAATATATTCGTATGTTGGACACAAAAATATTACGATGAAGACTTGATAAAAGTTCATAATATTAACGTCAAAAATGTTTAGGTACGTCATCGGGATGTAACTGAAAAATTCAGTTTCCTAACCTATTATTTCTAGACATTAGTTCCCTCTACCGTACCCCCCCCCCCTTATAGATGAAAAACACAATGTTGGGCACAAAAAATAAAACGATGAAAACAAGAAACATGCACATTATGTAAATGTTCAAATTGAATTCGATAATTGTTCAATGTTGACTTTCAACGTCAAAAAAATTCAGGAATCTACTTGATCAGGGTGGTATTGAACATTTTCTTGACCTAATATATATTTTTGTTTAATAATTCCTACCCTACCCTTCCTTTCCTCACGGATGAAAAACAATCCATATCGATGATTTGAATTTTCTAAACATTTTCATTACTTTTTCGTTTAAACTTGTTAAAACTCTGACTCCCTTTTAAATTTTACCCCGGGTAGATGACACCGCGCTGTTCTATTCATTCATAGTAAAGTTGCTGATTTATGTACATTAATTTGAATTTTCAAATTCAGAAGTTCGGTGATTTCAAATAATACAGCCATCCGTAAGACATGTAAATATGTAAATGTATTCAATATATACCCTAAATCTAGAGGAGACCATCGGAGTCAATGCTTTAACACTGTACTAATCCACCCTTGAAACTTGACCCATCTAAATGGATGCTAATCTGCCAAATTACAAAAGATACATACAAAATATTTTCAAAGAATTTCAACAAAAGAAGAAGAAATATAGCTTAAAAGCGCCCCTTTTTTCCCTTGGAGATTTTCCAAAATCTGTCCTTTTCTTTTTCGCGCCAATGAAACCGTAACATATAGTAATATCTTGTAAAAAGCATCTGTATTTATGTTCATTGTTTGTAAACAAATATTGTAAAGAATGCACCCAGATTTTATTATCTTTTAATCAGTTAAAACTAAATGTAGCCTTACAAGTCCGGTCTAGTTCAAAAATTAATTCCTGAGACGAAATTTTAAAGATAATTTCTGCAGATGCAATATTTTTACATACCGATGTTGATTTCGTATACAAAGAAAAGAACATGGAACAATCACGTGCGGTGTTCGTTTCACCTGTATTTACAGGTGAAAAAATTCTCATCAAAATTTTGGCCGTAAAAGGTGTCTTTTTTGACAGAAATATTACGAAAGATGACAAATCTTGACAAATGTAATAAAGGCCGACATAAGAAGTGTATTTACTTAAAACAAAAACATGAAGAGAGAATGTCATCATTCCTATATATATATAGAATATATGGATATTTAACATCGCTGACGCATATTTTTGTTTTTAAAAGTCAAGTTGACCTCATTTCAATATTAAGATTTACTTTGATTTAGCTGTTGTTGACCTTGCACATATATAGAAAATCGCGTATACATGAAGATATTTTTTCATTTGAAAAATTTATTATTTATGCACATATTAAAGAAGAATTTATAAATTCTACTTCTTATCCTAGATTACACATATTGTATATTTGAAAAATGAAATTCATCGCATACATTGTATATATATATGATACTTGTCAGTATGCAAAAAGGTTAATTGCACATTCCGTTGAGAAACAATCTAACATCTGTTTGTCACGTTTGACAAGAAAGGACGGCTATATAGAGTCTTAGAATACTAAGACGTAAGATTTTCAGGGAACTTTATATTTTCATCAACACAGACTTTTAAAGTCTAGAAAAATCTAACGATAAATAATGCAAAGATCGAAAGATTTTGATTTTCTGGAATAAAGTATACTTGATGTAAACGACCTTCATGAGATGAGACTGTCGTCTCTTTGCCCTTCAGGCTTGGTATAACTACATTTGTACTTCCACTCTTCGCGAATTTCTAAAGTCCTCTTTCCGTATGTTCAAGGGCAGTTTGACTTTTCATTATACATGTATATGAAAAATTGCAAATCAGAATGAATGACTTTCAAATTATGGAAAATTACTGTATATAACTAACGATGGAACGTACGTGAAGACTGACAGACAGGTAAACAAGACGTCAGTCTTGTAGTCTATACCCGGGGAAATAAAGAGAAAAAATCATCCAGACTTTAATTTATGAATACTTTTTTTTTCAAAAAAGTAATGAAATACAAGAGATTCCGAAGAAAGAACATGCAATATACTAATTCATGCAATACACATGTACTTGACGGGCTGGAACCCACCCCCCCCCCTCCCCCCCCCCCCATTTTCCCGATTTGTCGTGAATGAAAATTTCCAAATTATAGAAAATGTGCCAATGAAATGAGGAGAGACAAATATCCGTTTTTAGGTGAAAGTTTGCATGACGAAAGTACATGCAATATGCAATGGATTTTCATGGAAACATCTGTTACACGACCGATCCAATAAAACACCGAGTCAGACAAAGGAAAATACTAAACTCACAATGTAACAAACATCATTACTCATATTGGACCCAGGAGACAAGATCGATAATTCAGGAGCGGAACTAGAAAACTTGAGGCGTCTGTTGTGGGGGGTTCAAGTCCCCTTCAACTTGTTCAAAATTTTTATATTCCCGATTTATCGTGAATGATCGAATCTCAAAATGGATCCCCTCCCTCTCTCCCCCCTTTCTCTCTCTCTCTTTCCATGGAAGGGTCCCTCCGTACCCACCACGGAGAAATCCTAGATCCACTCCCGTATACTGCTTGTAATAATGGCTTCCTACACATCTCTAATATAAGGCATCATTAATGAAAAATTTGTCCGTCACTTTCACTGCTCTTTGGATATTGAAACATGGAATTGTCAATCTCAGACAAGATGCAGCCCAGAATTAACATGATATTAAAACTTTTAAAAATTCATCCTAATTTGACTCTGAACACTTTGACGATATCAAGGTCACAAATGACAATTTGATCCGATACAACCCTCCCCATGCAACCAGATCAGTAGTAGTGTGTGTGTTTAACTGTACATGAATGGTACACCGAATTTGGTTATTGGTAACTGTTTCAATGCTTGACCCTTAACTTTCGGAGCAATTCCACCTACCATTACCCCTAGATGCAGAAGAATAACTGGGCATGTTACTTGTATGGGCGGAGGCAATTGGATATTTATACCATGAATGGTTCAATTATTAATGCAAAGTTAATTAAGCAATAAAATAACGAAAACAATTTTCAACGTGTCAGAATTTTTGCCAAAGTGATAAACTCCACTTGCATCGTGACGATGACACAAATTCATTCTAAGAAGGAAATTCATTGAGAGATACCCACACACGTACATATATAGAGAGAAACCTGCTTTTTGGTATCTGGTTTCGAATAAAATTTGGTGGTGGGCAAAAAAAAAAAAAAAAACAGCGTGACATTCCATAATGAAACCGTAATGCGTGGATACAGGGATGGGGAAAGGTATCAATAAACCGACCCCTCTTTTGAAATGTCAAAGAAAGCAATAAAACAAAACTTTAAAAGTTTAGAATTGCGAGGTATTATATATACTTATTACACTTAGACCTTGAAGACTCGATCCCCTGTCGTACTGGACAAGAACCACCCCCTTTTCACCCACACCTCCCGAAAAGAATTACATATATCTGGATCCGCCCAAGAACCTTCATCCGAACCATTTGCGGATAAATACATGCACAAAGTTTCTTCCATATTTTTTTTTTTTTTCGTTGAAGGTTAAAAGAAGCTATTTAAATACCTTGTTTTTTTTCAAACTGTTTCCTCGGGGAAAGATTAGAGTCGGAGATAAATGGTAATTTTACTACTGTTACATACAGAGAAAGTTCTGATTACGATCAAGGTTGTGTCAAATAATGATGTTTTTATTACGTGAGAAAGTTGTCAGTTTTTTTTAGGTTAAGTTGTTTTTTATTTAGATCAAACGAATGGAATTTCAAATGATTTTGCGAAATTTCTTCAGCATTAATTCGAACATCTGGAGAAATAAAAGGGGATTGCGACGGGATGGTGGGGGTTTCCTAATTATAAACTTAGTCTAGTATTTGGGTTTCTCTCAAGCTAGTACAGAGTGAGACCATGGGTGTAACTACAGCGACAGATTGGGGTGATCAGGAGCATCGACTCTTCGTAATCTGCATATTTCCCAGACTTTCTCAAAATCATGGACTTCACCCCCCCCCCCCCCCCCCCACCCTCCTCCTCCTCCTCTAGTCCTACTTGAAAGTCTCTTGTTTCCTTTGCTTTTGGTTGTTTCAAACGTCTTGAGAAGCGTCTTGCAGACAGGTTATGTGAATAGAACTACTCCCATTCCACAAAAAAAATGTAGATCCTCTCATGTTGACCAACTGACCACAGCATGGATTAGTGGCATTCTATCGGTACTGGGTGAGGGGAGTTTAAATATGAAGTCTGTTTACGTTCGTTACCTCACCATTACGTCGTTAATGACTGGGTTAGGGCTAAATGGGAGGATTTACAGCTTGTTCAACACTACAGGGGTGCGTAAACTTGCGTACTGGGAGCGTAACATTGCGTAATGCGTGGTTGTAGGCAGGTGAGAATGACAAGCTGTTTATTGCAGCCTATTGCAATGAGGTCATAGGGTCAATTTGAGGGAAATGAAACAGAATATTTTGGGGAATTCCTCTTGTATTTCATGTCAGTGTACCTGGTATTTCTAAATATGCTAAAAGGAAAGTAGTGTCAATGCCGCATTCTACATGACGTATATGTACATTCACATACATGAAGTAGTAATTTACACCTATACGTATCGTTTACTCATTCTTAATCAAAATAACAAAAAATTGGATTTCTCAACTCTTTTTCATCTATATGCATCATGAAACAATCGACACAAGTCACATAAAATCATAGAATTATGATTGGACCCCTGGATAGCATATCTGAGATAACTGTAAAAGCCGAGTATACCGATAGACTGGATCACCCCCCCTCTTTTTTTTCTTAATAACCTGAAACAACCCCCACCCACCCCCTAATTCCCCAGTTTCGAGACTTTCTCCATGTATGTTTTTATTCCCCTCACCTGAGTCTATTCCTATGTACCAGGAGGAGTAGCCACGCCCCTCTTTCCTACTTCGGATCATAACTGTACTCTCAAAGTCAACTCGATCTGTATTAATCCACTCCTATCAATTATTCACATTCTTCTCACTGATGGATATTTCCATTATTTACAAATACAAGCGAATATCTTTCGGTATCACAAGGTCTCCTCATATTTTTGTACTGATGACTAAACCAGGTGATGCATTAAGCTATATTTATGAATTAAATACTTTCCGTAAATATATCTCTGGATATTTGTCTCTCATATATAGAAACAGCAAAAGTATTTATACAACTCCTTAATATTTTTGCTCCTTCCACGAATATTCAATAATCCAAATTTCGACACTATTAATAAACAAGGAAAATTAGGCCTTTGTGGTCATCGGAAATATTTTCCAACGCAATCCCACACACCGACAAAGAATCGGATAATTATTTAGATGAGAAATATCACAGGTGTGCACTCAAATCCATATTCTCTCCCAAACTCGGGATGTTTTATCGATCGCACGGAAAAGTCCGATGACAAACTGGTCAAAATAGATGCCCGTCGGTGGTTGGGTGATTTAATTACAATCCGGACTGATATATCTTTGTCTAATTATCTAGGTCCTTATTTAGCTGTCCTATCTGAGCGGCCCATGATTTATCAGTGCCGTATACATAGTCACTGAAGTGGCAATCAAAGCGAGTAATCTCCCTTCTTCTATCGCGGTGACATCACACGAAAGGTCAAAGGTCATGTGAAGCTACTACAGGTAAATACCGTATATGATCTAATAATTATTACGAAACTTTGATAGCCAGCAAACAATCTATACTCTATCTGGATTCCAGGAATATGAATACGAATTTCAAGTTCTACATTTATTGTAATCTCAGATACAGCGGTTGGGCGGGGAGTTGACAAATTTATATACACGCACGTGGAACTAAAAACGACAAATCACCTTCAATCCCGTTGTCCCCCAATTCCTGAAGGAAAGGGTATGTTCCATTTCGAGCTCTTCTTCACTTTGATTGTTTCTCCTGGAGAAGATGGATGGGGATTTGAGGGAACTACCCAAAGACAGATCGTCATCACTGTCCCTCCACTCCCCCACTCCATCTCTCGGGACTCCTGTAACCTTCCCCCCTCTCCCCTAGATATAGGCGCACATACCTTCCTCTCCTTAACTTTTATACTTTCTCCTGCGAAAAATGGATGGAGATTTGAGGGAGCAGACCAATGGTAGATCGTAACTATTGCCCCCCCCCCCCCCATACAGGCTTCCTCTCCCCTAGACACGCCTATGTTTCTTTATCCATACCTCCCTCTCCTTCGCTATGATAAGTCAACACCATCCCACCCCCTATACGTAGATGTTTTTGTACTCTCACCTTTCTCTCCTTCACTTTGATAGTTTCTGGAGAAGATGGATGGAACCACTGACGGATCGTATCCACTCTCCCCCCCCCCCTTCTTTCCAGGTTCACTCTCCCCTAGATACGCCTAAATTTTATTAATCTATTCTTACCTTCCTCTCCCTCACTTTGATAGTTTCTCCTGGAGAAGATGGAAGGAGATTTGAGGGAACTGACCAATGACGGATCGTAACCACTGTCACTCTCATTGTCCGCTGAAAAAAATTAATTGAAATGTAAATTAAATTATGAATTAAATTGTAGTTTTTCAAGTGTGGCACTCTTTCAATCCAGACAGATAATACATTTCAGAGCTGCAGCTGGAAAATTACGCCATCTTTACAATTATTCCCAAAAAATAATTACAAGCTACTACTCATTAAAAACTTCGATTTGAAAACACCTTTTACAGAATTTTAAAGACTGAAATTCAGTGTCGCCATCTACAATGCATTCCGTCAAATAGTCAGCGTGAAATAAATGAAAACACAGAAAACTCTCTCTCTCTCTCTCTCTCTCTCTCTCTCTCTCTCTCTCTCTCTCTCTCTCCATTATTAGGCATTCTAAAACCCAAACACCAGAAGTAATTTTAAATTTCAAAAAGTTCCAGCTGAAATATCAAATATGACAGTGCATAAAGTTATAATTAACATCCATCACCAAATATTACTTTTTTAATTTAGAACCCCTTCCGTTCCTATTGTCCTAATTATTATTATTATTATTTTTTTAGGTTTTTTTTTTTTTTTTTTTTTTGGATTTTAAGTTTTTTTTTCTGATGGAGGGAGGAGAGTCTTTCGTTTTTGTCTTGTACATATTGTCTTCCTTTTTTCTGTTTTTTTTTTCCGGCCTCCATGGTTAAAAGAGTCATTATGATATTCTACAATGCCCAATGAATATAAGTCCCGTACGGAGAAAGAGAATGTAGCATGTATAAACATGGTCAAAAGGGGAACTCGGACATTGATGGGGGATTTACATACAAAGTGACATACATTAGCGACAGACTAGTCTCACAGACGCTATGTTAGTACATTAATGGTTTATCTACCAGTGTCGATGTTGCAAATTAACCCCCCCCCCCTTCCCCCTTTTTTTGTGAAGTGTGTAAAGTCTACAAATGATTGATCAGGTGAAGAAAATATTTTAATACATCATAACAAATATTCAAGCAGCCCTCCTAATTGCTATCCAATCATCTATGATCACTTTGGTGTTGCTAAAAAGATCTGAAAGGGGATGTAGGGATGGGGTTGTCACACAAGCAGAGAACCGGCATGACGGGGTGCATATTCAAGTTTTCTGGCAATGAAATTGTACAATGCTCAAAGTTTCTCTCATGCTCAGCAAATTTAGAAAATTTCCTTCATAAAACATGCAACTCCGATAATTTACATGCTAACAGACCTAGACCTAAAGGTCAGAGAGAACATGCAGCTGACACCGCCCCATTTTCCCTTCTGGAATTTGTTATCAGCAATCCATGGTATAAGTTAAACCCCCAGCGTGTTCTTCCACCCCCTCCCCCTTTCCCTTACCCATCCACGTACCCTTTTGCACCCCTAAAGTAGTTCATACATGTATTTTGAAACTTCTATAACACCACCCACCGATGTCTACTTAGAAGTGAAGAATAAATATAGTGAAATTATCTAATATATAAATACCAATGTCTGCTAAATTCTCTAAACCTAAAACAAAATCATTTTTATTTGACAATATGGATACTACATTTGACTTTGGTGCACACTACGTCTATTAATAGATAATGAAAAGAAAAGAAAGATGATAGCAAGTAGATGACAATGTGCACCCGGGTGAAAAATGCGAATGAGGTCATGGTTCAAGGTCAAATTATTACCGCCATATTCATGGGTTTCGTATAGCCATAATGGAAAATGAAAAAAAAAACATGTGTCTGTGAAACACGAATGTCCCCGTCGGCATGTTTGTCAGTAAAAAGTTGTAAAATGGTCAAACTCCAAGGTCAAAACTTTTGGTATCCATGGAAAGGTCTTGTCACAAGGAATACACATCTGAAATATCAAAGCCCTATCCCTTACCATTTAAAAGTTATGGCCAAGGTTAAAGTTTCTCAAAAGTAGGTCAAATTCCAAGGACAAAGTCACAAGGTCAAAAAATTTGGTATCCATGGAAAGGTCTTGTCACAAGGAATACACATCTAAAATATCAAAACCCTATCCTTTACCATGAAAAAGTTATGGCCAATGTTAAAGTTTTTCAAAAGTAGGTCAAACTCCAAGGTCAAGGTCACAAGGTAAAAAATTTGGTATCCATGGAAAGGTCTTGTCACAAGGAATACACATGTGGAATATCAAATCCCTATCCCTTACCATTCAAAAGTTATGGCTAAAGTTAAAAGTTTTTGCGAACAAACAGATAAACAGACAAACGGACAGAACAAAAACTATATGCCCTCGAATCTTCGATTACGGAGGGCATAAAAAACCATATAAACAGATCTATATGAAGGCGAAAAACAGTATGCCTTAAATCAACTGATCCTGATCTCGTTTTTCTTCTCAATCATTGGTCCATCTGAAAATTGTGCTCGGAAGAAAAAGCAGAATGCGCGTCGAAACGTGCGACAATGCGCGTCGAAACGTGCGACACTGCGCATCGAAACGTGCGACACTGCGTATCGAAGTGCGACAATGCATATCGAAGTGCGACAAGTGCAAAACGGGAAGTATGGAAATGATATATACAAGGGGAAAATGTGTTTATTCTGACTTTTTCTTTCTTACTATTTTTTTTTTCAATTATTTATCCCTTCATGCATTGGATAATTCAATATTATTAATTACATACAAATATTTCTGATTAAAAAAAAATGTTTCTTTAAAAATTGACGTATGTAAGTACATTTGTAAATCATATTTCATCTGTGTATATGACAATAACTCCAACCCCTCTCCCTCCCCTAGTTGCAGGGTTGTAAATATGGCCACGAACCGAACGTTTTATATAATTTGTGATGCAACAAACCAAACTTAACCAAAAATAAGGAAAATTCATGTCTTTATAGATCAACATTGTGCAATTCTTCAAAACTCGGCAAAATTACATTATCCTAGTGAAACTCAGTTTAGTGAATTGAACTACTCTTTTTTTTTTCTGTGGCAATAAAAAAATTAATCTTGTGACAGACATATGAAATGTACAATATATATCTCCTACCTATAAGCCTTTTCCACATTGAATAATCTGAAAGATAGTCCGTCGTCATGGTAACAGATTTTTCATGTCGCAAAAGTAAAAACCAATCCTGACACTTGAAGGTTGACGTATATTTCCCTTTATTTAAACTATAGTACAAGTATCTCCCTTTGAAAAACTTGAATCTAGATCACCGATCTATCTTTAACGTAAAGCATAATATGTCACATGCATTTCCCCGTCACGGTGTAGTCCCTCTAATTCCTCCTTGTTTGGAGAAAAACACAATTGATCTACAATTGAGTTGACCTTTTTATTTTCGTCAAATCTGCCCATATACTAGTACTCTAATTTAGGCACAGATGTAGGGGGACGAAATGAGCCCCTTTTGAAATGCAAAAATCTGAAAATTTAAAGGGGAGGGGTAATCATCGAACTAGTTTGGAAAGTCCCCCCCCCACCTTTCCCTCCCCGGAAAATATCTAGATCCGCTTATTTAAAATTTGAATAAATCTAGAGTCTGAGGTAGAAAATATTCCTTTGTTATGATAAATTTTGACTTGATTTTCACCCGAAGAAATGCGCGTTACATAAGGCTGACTCTAACAGTATTTTTTTACGTAAATAAAAAGAAAGTACCCGAATCCGATGGTTCGACAATTACATAAATATTCCAAAAATGAAACTTGATTTATAATTTTTTTGTGAAACGCCAGTTTACTCAGGTGAAATTCACGTGTATTTTCATGTGAATTCTGTAATACCAAGAGTTCACAGGTGGGACAGAATCGGGCGCGTAGCCACCTGTATAAATTATGAAAATCAAACCAAATCTTGTACGCAAGTCTGGATGATGAATTTTAACTTGCCGACACAAAATACGTTGGTATAATCGTCCTCATATTTGATCCCATCCGACCACAGGAGATCGATGCCAACGATCCAAAAGAATATCCGCCCCTACTTTCCTTAATATATATTTTTTTTAACTCTGAATAGAGAGAGAGATGGGAAGGAGTGGGTGTCATTGAGGGTTATTGGCATCGAGCTCCTGTGCATCCGACATCATGTTTGGACTTTTTTCCAAGAAGGCTGGGTGTGGGGAGATTTTTTTTTCTTTTGGCTTACTTTTCTGTTCAATGACAATGAAGTCTACGCTGGATGTCATACATGTACACTAAAGGTAGGTGTATGACAATATTTGAAAGCTTTTTTAACACCTGTATTTTTTCAAAATTTGTAGAAAGTCTATATTCCGAAGCTACAGTGCTATTGGTGTCCCATGTGGCGATGATGATGATTACGATGATGTGGATAATGCGAAGGGTATTTTTTTTTAATATACAATAAATCGCACACAGGACGGGGATTTCGATATTACGTGTTTGAAAAGATAAAAGGTACAGCGTCACTTTAAGTCACACTAAGATTAATTTGCACTGGTCTAATTTTCATGCAAAAGCTATTTTCTAACATTTCTTAAATTTCGTGCACGTTATTTTTTAGTCATCTACTTTCTAATTTCAAAATGATCATGCTCATAAACATTATAAAAGCAATATAAAATGTTAAATGCTTACAATCTAGGAAAATCATGCATATTAGAGAAAAAAATTACTGTTTGTTTTGTAATGGCATAACGTTGAATAAAATATTGTTGATTATTATGAACAAAAACATTAGATGAGAATACGTTGTACATGTATAGATGAATTCATTCAGGAAAGGAACAATTTTTTACTGACAAAAAAATGAAAGAAAACACTATGATAAACCACTTACTGTGATACTGGCGGTGCTTGTTGGATTTCTGTTTATATAAAGTTCTTACGACTTTGGCGCTTCCAAATCTTTTAAATTTCTTGCTGACATTGTTGTAAAACCATTCACAGGATTTCAATCTCAGCTCCCTGAAAGCGTAAAATTCAAAGAGGGATAACTCTAATCTCGTATCTAACACATCACATGCCCACCAGGGCCCAATGTGGTCAATAAAGTATCTGTATTCTGTATGCTGTATATCGTCTTAGTTTATTCTTCCTTTTCCCCTCTCGATGAATTCAGCAATAACTAAAATACACTGTAATTGTACTATTTAAATGGGATCTGTTAAAACGCATTAGTTCTAAAAAAAAATCGTGTCAAAATGATTATTTTTACCAATTATGTATATTATATATCACTTTCTCAAATTGATACCTTAGACTTAATCCCCCCTAATGGACCTTGAACCCCCCCCCCCTTCCTTCTGTAGATGTCAAACAAAGATTCATATAGTTTTTATCGATAATGTATAATATGTTCTCAAAATGATACGATATAATTCATTCCCTCCTTAATGGACCTTGATCCCGCCCCCTTTCCTTTCACCTGTTGGGAAAAGTCTAGACGATAACATGGACATGCAGCGGACAACACTCAGATTAATCTATGTCAGGCGCGTAGCCAGTCACACGCAGGTGCTTCCACATCGTTTTGCCAAAAATAAAAAAAAAAGAAAATAAAGTGTTTAAAGGATTTTTTGAATAAGAAAACTGCTCTGTAAATGTGTAAAATTCATTAGCTTCTTGGAGGATTCCTCCCCTAGTTCCGCCGCCCATGGGCTTCACCCTAAATTCATATCACAGGGATTTATCACGCTAATACCGGTTGCTCTATTTACTATACGTGTAAATATTACACATATAGGGACGTTAGAGGCGCTTCCCAAAAATTCCGACCGAAAGTACTCCTCTGTCTACGCGCCTGTATGTATGTATATATCTACAAACCTTTCTTTGATACATGCATTGCAGACATATCCTTTGTTTTCTACGTCGATCTGACAGCATCTCTTACACACGTACAATTTACATTGTTGACAGATTTGTCGACGGTTAAAGATAATTCCAAACGTCTGACAGCACCGTACACACACGTTCTCATTAAGTTTCGTCTTTTTTGCCAAAATGGATTCTTTGTCTTCCTCTTCCTTGATTACCTCCTCTATTTTACTGTAAAGAAAACGTAGATTACAACGACCTAGTTTGAGATGAAATCGAAAGTACAATTTTACAGAATTGTGAGTGTATACCACGGCGACCTAGTTCAAACTGAAACCACATTTGGTGAGATCGAAATTACAAATTCATAGAATTTCAAAAGTAGGTCACAACGGCTTTAGTTGAACATGAAATTGAAAGTACAAAGTAGAATTACGAAGATACAAAAATGTACTTATCAATTTGAAGAATCATTTATTATTTACATAAAAGGGTGTTGGATTTGAAAATACATGTACAACCTATGCTCAAACAATCAGATCGGGGAGTGCGTTCGAAAAAGGCTAAACGGATTGTATGAAACGACTAACTTAAATCTTTCAGCAATGAATTCCCTATAAATAAACATAGGTAATCACAGATTACGAAGCTCACCTCGTGACAGCAAAATTCAATTCAAACATATTTCTTAGTACATGTATATTGGCTTTTAAAGGCAAAACCACTCAAGCAGAAAAAGTAGGTCAAGGTCATTTTATGAAAGTTTGATCAAAGAAACATCCAATATGCAAGTTTGGTACATGTAGCAGTTATACTTTGCTCAATATTGGCTTTATAGAGCAAAATCACTCAAGCGGAAAAAGTAGGTAAAGGTCATTTTATGAAAGATTGATCAAAGATACATCCAATATGCAAGTTTGGTACATGTAGCACTTATACTTTGCTCAATATTGGCTTTTAAAGGCAAAATCATTCAAGCGGAAAAAGTAGGTCGAGGTCATTTTATGAAAGTTTGATCAAAGATCCATCCAATATGCAAGTTTGGTACATGTAGCAGTTATACTTTGCTCAATATTGGCTTTATAGAGCAAAATCACTCAAGCGGAAAAAGTAGGTCAATGTCATTTTATGAAAGATTGATTAAAGATACATCCAATATGCAAGTTTGGTACATGTATCACTTATACTTTGCTCAATATTGGCTTTTAAAGGCAAAATCACTCAAGCGGAAAAAGTAGGTCAAGGTCATTTTATGAAAGTTTGATCAAAGATACATCCAATATGCAAGTTTGGAACATCTAGCACTTATACTTTGCTCAATATTGGCTTTTAAAAGCGAAATCACTCAAGTGGAAAAAGTAGGTCAGATGCTGTATCCCATGCATGGGTCCATCTTGGCATCCAAAGATGAATCTCTTGTGCAAGTTTGGTTACTGTAGCATTACTACTTGTTCAGATACTGAGCTACCCCAAACTTCTTATCCAAATCACTCAAGCGGAAAATGTAGGTCAGATGCTGCATCCGATGCATGGGTTCACCTCAGCATCCAAAGATGAATCACTTGTGCAAGTTTGGTTACTGTAGCATCAGTACTTTGTCAGATACTGAGCTACCCCAAACTTCTTAACCAAGTCACTCAAGCGGAAAATGTAGGTCAGATGCTGCATACGATGCATGGGTTCACCTCAACATCCAAAGATGAATCACTTGTGCCAGTTTGGTAACTGTAGCATTAGCACTTTGTCAGATACTGAGCTACCCCAAACTTCTTAACCAAGTCACTCAAGCGGAAAATGTAGGTCAGATGCTGCATACGATGCATGGGTTCACCTCAGCATCCAAAGATGAATCACTTGTGCCAGTTTGGTAACTGTAGCATTAGCACTTTGTCAGATACTGAGCTACCCCAAACTTCTTAACCAAGTCACTCAAGCGGAAAATGTAGGTCAGATGCTGCATCCGATGCATGGGTTCACCTCAGCATCCAAAGATGAATCACTTGTGCAAGTTTGGTTACTGTAGCATTAGTACTTTGTCAGATACTGAGCTACCCCAAACTTCTTAACCGGACGCGGACGCGGACACGGACACGGACGCGGACGCGGACGCGTGGGGTTATAGCATAAGCTCACTCAACTTCGTCGAGGTGAGCTAAAAAGTAGAAAACAAGAGGCCCAAGGGGGCCACATCGCTCACCTGAGGAGACTGTATGTATGTTGTTAATCAAAAGTCAGTATAAGACCTGAAGGAAATAGCTTTTAGTGAAGCTTTGAGAAGGACAATGTGTACTTACTTCCTGTAAAGTTTGGTGACATTCTGTGCAGTAGTTTAAGAGGATAAGTAAAAAATGTGTCACCCAAATAGAGCCTACATGTATGGAGGACATCATGGATATCCGATTGGCTCGAAAACCACTAACTTGGTAAAGGGAAATAAGTACTTGCTTCCTGTGAAGTTTCAAGAAATTCTGTGCAGCGGTTTCAGAGGAGAAGAAGAAAATGTGTCAGCCAATCAGAGCCTGTGGTGGCCATCTTGGATTTCCGATCCGCTAAAAAAACAAGAGGCCCAAGGGGGCCACATCGCTCACCCGAGGAGACTGTATGTATGTTTTCAATCAAAGTCAGTATAAGAATTGAAGAAAATCACTTTTAGTGAAGCTTTGAAAAAGACAATGCGTACTTACTTCCTGTAAAGTTTGGTGACATTCTGTGCAGTAGTTTAAGAGGATAAGTTAAAAATGTGTCATCCAATTAGAGCCTATGGAGGACATCTTGGGTTTCAGATCGGCTCGAAAAACACAAACTTGGTAGACTAAGAGGGCAATGAGTACTTGCTTCCTGTGAAGTTTCAAGAAATTCTGTGAAGCGGTTTCAGAGGAGAAATCGAAAATTGTCAGCCAATCAGAGCATGTAGCTGCTATCTTGGATTACCGATCGGCTCCAAAAAACTTAAACTTGTTAGAGGGCAATGAGTATTTGCTTCCTGTGAAGTTTCGTGAAATTCTATGCAGCGGTTTCAGAAGAGAAGTCGAAAATGTGTCAGCAAAGCATGGCCTGTGGCGGCCATCTTGGATTTCCGATCGGCTCGAAAAACAAATTTGATAGAGGGCATTGAGTTCTTGCTTCCTGTGAAGTTTCATGAAATTCTATGCAGCGATTTCAGAGGAGAAGTCGAAAATGCGTCAGCCAATCAGAGCCTGTGGCAGCCATCTTGGATTTCAAATTGGCTCGAAAAAACACAAACTGGGTAGAGGGCATTGAGTATTTGCTTCCCGTGAAGTATCATGAAATTCTGTGTAACGGTTTCAGAGGAGAAGTCGAAAATGTGTCAGCCAATCAGAGCCTGTGGCGGCCATCTTGGATTTCCGATCGGCTCGAAAATAACAAACTTAGTAGAGGGCATTGAGTACTTGCTTTCTGTGTAGTTTCATGAAATTCTGTGCAGCGGTTTCAGAGGAGAAGTCGAAAATGTGTCTGCCAATCAGAGCCTGTGGCGGCCATCTTTGTTTCAGATCGGCTCAAAAACACAAACTTAGTAGAGGGCATTGAGTACTTGCTTCCTGTGAAGTTTCGTGAAATTCTGTGGAGCGGTTGCAGAGGAGATGTCGACAATGTTAAAAGTTTACGCTGGACGGACGACGGACGGCGCGGTATGACAATTGCTCACTTGAGCTTTGCTCAGGTGAGCTAAAAAAATGTTGAAAAGGTTTTTAATTCGACAATATTTCAAAAGATTTTGCTTACACGCTACATATACATGTATTTACAACTGTATAATATTTGTAATTTCTGGTGTGTTTTTTTTTTCAGTGGAAGAAGTTAACATAAATTTTGTATCAATCGCCCATAGGTATTTTTCTACCCAAAGTGTTGTAAGATTCTTTCAATTTATCTCTTTGCAAAAAAGATACTTTAGCTGTCAGTTTTATAAATGTTGTGTCCGCGCTCCTTGTCGCAAGTTCACTATAAATTACGCAAGTTTTTGTAGATGCTTTCCTAAGATAAATGCATTTTATTGAAATTCGTTGATAACAATTCCTCTGGTAATTTTTGTCGTTCAATATTCATATTATTTACACCAATCGTTTACTATACAATAATACAACCTGTTTTATAGATGGGATACGCACATAGTCTCCTCTAGGGGAACAGCTGTTGCATTGACGAATATTTTTTCAGGTGCAAAACCGGTAGTTTATGCAGTGAACATCTAACCTTAGCTTGGCGAGTATTTCGGAAGAGGGAGGATGGGGGTCAAATTATATAATGCAGCAACCTTTTCCGGTGCATTGATCATTCTTTCCAAGCTCTTAAGCGGATTTATTCTTTTTTTCCAGATGGGAGTCCAGCCCTTCAAGATGAGGAAGGGAATGTGCAGCTTGTGATTTAAAAAATATATATGCAATGTATATACAAAAAAACCCCGGAGAAAAATCAGGAATGTATGACAAATTCCAAGGGGGGATACTCTACTTGAAGCTGAGAGAGGGACCATGGACCCATCCATCCCCTTACTTCTGCGTATGTCCAAATAGATCAATATCATATACATTACCCGTAACAATACAGAGCAGTATTTTGAGACAGTGTAAAATATAAGCCCGCATTTATCAGATTCTAACATGCAAGATGTCACGGTTACATTGTCAGTTTGATCCGAAGAATTGGTGTTCCTCTAGATCCGCCCATATAACTCCAGAGGATCTAGATCTAGAGGGGGAGGTAGGCAGTGGCGGACCCAGCGCCCCCTTTGCCGGGGATTCAAGGGGCGAATTTTGCCGATTTTTACTGAAAATGGGCAAAAAATACCTGTATTTGGAAAATTTGGGTCAGTGCCGGGGGGGGGGGGGGCGCCCCCCTCCGCACCCCCCCCCCCCCTGAATCCGCCACTAATAGGGGTTCAGCATCCCTTTCCTTTTGGAATTGAGGGATTGCCAAATGCCCGAGATAGCATACGAGGGCTGAATTGATATGTTGTGAGCCTCGTTTTGATGAATTTGAATTTTTATCAGACATCTACATCTCCCCTTCAGTATCTATACACTTTTGCCACCGGTGTTTACGGGCCTCAATACCACTTTTAAAGAACTCCTTATCTTGACTGGTCTGAAAGCCATCCATTGTAAGTATGACGCCATCATCGTACTGAAAGTGGGTGCCAGAAATAGCTGCTTTCAATTTTGGGAATAGATGAAAGTCTGATGGAGCAAGATCTGGTGAATAAGGCGGATGCTAAATAAAAGCCACTATCATGAATAACAGCCATGAAAGCGATAGACTGTGAACAGGAACTTTGTCCTGATGGAACAACACACCTTTAACTAGTGAGCTTTCCGCGGCGCTTTAGTTTAATATTTTTCCAGTAACTGTGTCAGAAGTGAAGCATAGTATATGACATCAATAGTTTGTCCTTTTAGTAGATAATCTATCAGCAGAATACCCTCTGCATCCCAGAAAACCGAGGCTCACAACATATCAATCAGCCCTCGTATATTTGACGTACATATAAGCGTTGTAACAGACTTATGACGTCAAATAGAAATATAACGTCAAAATTTGTGTTGTTGGGTTTAAAAATTGGCGTGTCTATGTCCTGAAAACTAGCAGTTATATGAAAATCGTCCTTTTATCATGCATGACTTTCCCTTTTTTTGCGTCATGGGCTATAGCTGGACCCTTTGTCAATTCGTCCCCATTTTTCTCGGGCGTACAACGGAAAAAACACAAACAATGTGCGACAACATAGCTCAGGTGAGCCCAAAGTCTCACTCTGAAAATTCCATTTGTGATATTCTATATGCAGCGACCATTGATGTGTAATTATAACAGAATTTTTGCGCTATTATAAAATATCGATTTAGATAGTATCGGACATTATGATCTAAAAACTAAAGTAAAATTGAGCTGTAATGTGAAATAAGAAATTGAGCTTAAATATTATGTAATCAACGAAACGAGGTGACATTGTAATGTAAGGCTATACGGTTGAAATTGAAGGTATGGTGAATTATAACGTGTCATGCATCCACTTAAGCGTACGTGGTGGATGCTCGCGCATCCTAGAAAACCATATGCAAGACAACTTAGACAAGGTGTCCGAAGATGTAGTCGTGCAGTCTCAGATTAAAGATCGAATACTTAAATGAATTCGTTTACAAGTTGCAATGCATGTACATAATTTATGTATGTTTTCTTCCTCATTCCGACATTACCAAATCCGCCATTTCGAACCATTCTGTAGATCATATGACGGAAAGGCAATCTTAAAATAGAGGGCGCTTCTTTACTGTTCCATCTTTCAGGAAAAGCGGAAGTATACAGCGCCCTCTGTTTTGTATTTTGTGAAGTTGGGACTTTTTAGTATTCCTAAGAAGTATATGTCGAGGATTCTCATATATCTATTATCTATATTCTTGGAAGGACCTTTAAACAGTTGCATGATTTACTACATATGGATGTGGCCTGAGACGGTTTTTCTAATTTCATAACTACTGCAGTAGGAAAATTGCATATATTCTCTATGAATATCAATAATTATCATTCAATTAATCAACAGAAACTCACCCTATCCTTTCCTTCTCCTTCTCTCGTAGTTCAAAATCTTTTTGGATGACTTCTAAAATCCGTTCGGTCTCCTCCGGACTTAGGTGGCTCAAGTTTAACTTGCGGCCCATTTCCAGCGTTCCCCCGTGCATTATGACTGAATGCCGTGATTAGCTTCCCACTTATACTAATGGCATTTTGATGAAGGCTATACTAGTATGTTATTTGCAGTTGCAGCCGAGTAAAGCATGTAATTGTTCCGCCAATATAATGTTCTGAAATTTCCGCGACGTTTTGACGATTTTGTTCCTTTGCCGCTGGGGAAGTGTCACGTGACTGCAGTAATATCCCAAAAATTAGCTCCTATCACGACTTATTGATAATATCAGCCATTATGAGTCTCCCTCTGGATCACACATACACCGGATCAGCACCTTACCTGTCAATGGAAAGATATATAAATGAAATTTCGACTGAAATTGAAAAATGAAAAAAGGAAAGACATAAAAAAAGGAAGAAAGAAAAGAAAAGGGAAAAAGTTTTTAAAAAGTCTAATCCAAATGGAAAACAAAAGAATAATGCAAAATTAAACAAAATGTTTTTCATAAAAAAACAGATGTCTCCCCCCTCCCTCTAAGTTACTTTGACCTTAGGCCAAAATGCAAAATGATGTGAAACCTTTGAGTCATGGGCAACATCATACTAAAACATGAAAGTGATTCATTACATTGTTTGAGGTAAAGGCCAAACATGATTGGCATATACAATTTCATTATAAGCATATTTAAAGAAATTGACTTTGGTCACATGACCTTGGATATAGGTGATCTGAAACCTACACTCACTGACGAGGGTTAAGTACCCGAAACATGCATGTCTGGTCCATGCCGCAAACTTATCTGCTTTTAAATGATGCTATTGAATTTGAAGACATTTAACATTGTATGGATCATGAGCAACAAAAAACTGAATTAGTGATTGGATACACGGTTCAAAATATAAAGCCTAAACATTATTAGCATAGACAATTTCAGCCTGGACATGCTTAGCATATACAATTTCATTAACAAAGTAAGAAGCTACCTTAACCTTGTGACTTTGGGACAATGTGATAAGAAACATTTAGTCCTTAGAAACAACATACTAAACTATGAAAACAATTGTAAGAAGGGTTCAGGAGATATAGCCCAGACAATATTAGTATGTACCATTTCATTAAAAAGAACTAAATGATCTTGACCTTGGGCACATGACCTTGGGTCAAGGTGATAAGAAACCCTCCAATCCTGAGCAACAGCATACTATAGTATAAGAGTGATCCAGTATACGATTCCACAGATATAGCGCAGACTCAATAGCATTTACAATTTCATTAAAAAATGTAGTACTTGACCTTAGTCATAAGACCTTTGATCAAGGAGGTGTGAAACCTTTGGGTCATCAGCACCATCATACTAAAATATGACGTGATCCGATCACGGTTCAAAAGATTAAGCCTGGCCATAAGACATGTAACAAATATAATTTCATTTAAAATATACTAATTGACCTTGACTTTGGTCGCATGACCTTGAGTCAACGTGATGTGAAACCTTTACGTGATAAGCAACAACATACTAAAATATGAAAGTGATCGCGCAAACGGTTCAAGAGATATAGCCCGGACAAGAATGTATGCACAATATCATTAAAAATGCACTAAGTGACCTTGACCTTGGTCACATGACCTTGGGTCAAGGTGATGTGAAACCCACGGGTCATAAGCAACAACATACTTAGATATGAAAGTGATCCAGCAAATGGTTCAAGAGGTATAGCTCGTACAGGAATGTATGCATAATTTCATTAAAAATGCACGTAGTGACCTTGGTCACATGACCTTTGGTCATGGTGGTGTGAAACCTTTGGGTCATAAGCAACAACATACTAAAATATGAAAGTGATCCGGCATATGGTTCAAGAGATATAGCTCGGACAGGAATGTATGCATAATTTCATTAAAAATGCACTAAGTGACCTTGACCTTGGTCACATGACCTTGGGTCAAGGTGATGTGAAACCTTCGGGTCATAAGCAACAACATACTAAAATATGAAAGTGATCCGGCAAACGGTTCAAGGGATATAGCACGGACAGGAATGTACAGTTTCATTAAAAATGCACTAAGTGACCTTGACCTTGGTCACATGACCTTGGGTCAAGGTGATGTGAAACCTTCGGGTCATAAGCAACAACATACTAAAATATGAAAGTGATCCGGCAAAGGGTTCAAGAGATATAGCCCGGACAGGAATGTATGCATAATTTCATTAAAAATGCACTAAGTGACCTTGACCTTGGTCACATGACCTTGGGTCAAGGTGATGTGAAACCTTCGGGTCATAAGCAACAACATACTAAAATATGAAAGTGATCCGGCAAAGGGTTCAAGAGATATAGCCCGGACAGGAATGTATGCATAATTTCATTAAAAATGCACTAAGTGACCTTGACCTTGGTCACATGACCTTGGGTCAAGGTGATGTGAAACCTTCGGGTCATAAGCAACAACATACTAAAATATGAAAGTGATCCGGCAAAGGGTTCAAGAGATATAGCCCGGACAGGAATGTATGCAAACTTTCATTAAAAATGCACTAAGTGACCTTGACCTTGGTCACATGACCTTGGGTCAAGGTGATGTAAAACCTTCGGGTCATAAGCAACAACATAATAAAATATGAAAGTGATCGGGCAAACGGTTCAGGAGATATAGCCCGGACACGATGTGTGACAGACGGACAGACGGACAGACAGACGGACGACGAAGGCAAAACCAATATGTCTCCTCCCCGTTGGGGGGGACATAATAAAAAAAATCATGCAATCACCAAAAGAAGAAAATGCAAAGAATTTGATATACCATGCAGTGGGTACATGATACTGTCTGATTTCTTCGGAAAAATCTGTCTTTGTTGGTAATTATACAAATAATACGTGCAGATAATGAGACGTCATTCAAGGAATGACAATTTTGTGCCTTTCAATATTGAGCTTTTTCCTAAGAAATCAGATTGTGCCTTCTTTCTCATTTCTTATGCATCTAGCGAAGTGTCTATATAATAAGATGTTTAAACCACAAGCTTCAATTCTCTTCAGTTGTGAAATATACCCGACCAAAAAAGAAACGCACATCATATTGAATAGTATTTTTTTTTCAATTGATCATAAAAATTTAGTTTGACATTTTATTATAGTTTTCTTTTTCCAGCACTTGAATTACCGAGGATAAAACACGTTTCGATCATTTTTTCGCAACATATCACAATGATAGTGCTGAATAAAGCGTGTTGTTTCTAGCTCCTGTTGCATGGCCGCAGGTTTGGTATCCTTCTGAAATTTTGTTGTTTGACAACTTTCAGCAAATTTTCAGTAAAAACATAGATGAATACTGGTTTCTCCATTCAAATGTAGTCAAAATATGCCAATAAATATGAAAATTAAATGTCTTACTGGAAATATCAGTATATTGGGGTATGTTTTACAATGAAGGATATCAATATTTGGCAATTCTGATTCCGAAGGAACACTAATTTTGTCTACAGCCATTTTTATTTATCTGTTGCAGATTTATCTTTAACATCGCATTGACATAATCAAATGAAATACCAGAAAAGCTTAAAACAAACGTCCAAAACTATTGAAAATGTACGTAAAAATGACCTGTCAAGATCGAGATATTGTTTCTGAAAACTGTGGTTGCGAAAAAAGGTCAGATTCTAGCTGTAGTATGGTAATTTTGTGCTTTGGGACACATTTAAGGGCGAAAAATATCACACCACGGACTTCATTTTCAAAAGAGTTGATAATTGGGATGTTTTTCTCAAATTTAGATTGTCTCTTTGATGACGTCATTTGAAGCAATTAAATGAATTTGTATTCAAGGAAAATTGTTTATCATCATTTAATAAACAAATTGCGATGCCTGATATATCAGTTTGGATAGGTTAAACAGCTTTTATCATTTCTAAAGAGTGAACGGAATTCTTAAAAACCATTTTGTGACATTGCGTTTTGAACCAAGTGTCTTTATCACTGCGCTGTGTCTGATCATGAAGACGGATTTGTTTGGCGTTTGACAGAATAAGTCACTCGTATACCTACGATTTATAATGGAAAAGAAATGAATACCTATAGATTACATATTTCATTTTATAGAATAAAGATTAAGTGGTGCGTTTCTTTTTTTGTTGGGTATATTTTAAAAGACTGAATAGTCCCGTCCCTTGGCTAATGCCTTGTCAATTTAGTCAATGAAATATTGAAAGTGTAGGGCAAAAGGGATTGTATTTGTAAAACACGAGAGGTATACATCCCTTAATTCATGCGAGACCTAAATTATTGGGGGAGGGGTGTCAGGATCCTTTTGGAACTTGCCGAAAATTCTAATTTTTCAGGGTTTTTTTTCAAAATACATGTACGATTTTTTTTTCAAAGTTCGATTTTTTTTTTCAAAGTACGATTTTTTTTCAAAGTACGATTTTTTTCAAAATACGATTTTTTTTTCAAAGTACGATTTTTTTTTCAAAATTCATTAACTTAATACATGTACAAACACATAAACCTCTCTGATGGGCTAGACCCCCGTCCCCTTGAAAATTTTCTACATCTAACCATGCGATACACTTGGACTTGAACTCTCTTTGAAATCGGACATTTATGGATGCCATATTTGATTAATTCAAGTCCCTGTAGCAAAGACGTCAAAGACGGTGTCGTATTGCTTCAATATTTCAAATGAACTTAGCACTTCGGACACTGGCCAAAGCAATGCATATTTTATATAGAAGTTCGCATCTTCTTAAACTCTTGAACTTCCCTTGAGCCATTTCGGTCTCCAGACTTTCCGGTTTCTGTCACCAATGAGAGGAAGATCGAATCAATATGCATTAGTCAATTTGTCGCCAAGCTTCCGATTTATTTCTAAAAGCAAAGGAATCAGAACAAATCTGCATAAATCGAATCATACAGTTGGTTCACGGCATCAACTTGCAGTACACTTCAGTCGCGGAGATCTAGAATATTTTACCGGAGGAGTACCATGAGGAAGGGAAGTAAGGAAGGAGGGATTTTATTAAAGCCCTGTGCCTCATAACGAAGTTCAAATCCTCCAGATGTTGCCCTTTATTAGATAAAATTTTGTCTGGTTATAAGCGTCATAAATCAAAATATCGAAAGCAAGTCAAATTTAAAAGTTTGAGGTCAAGGTCATACGGAGGTCAAAAGTCTAGGCTTCTTAAACGTCCGATCTTTTGACAAGATAAAGTAAGTTAATTCATACAACGCTTGCTCTAAAAAGAATCTTTAATTTTGACGGAAAGACTAAAGAGGCGCTAATCAATATACCAGGATTATTTTGCAAGCAGAAGTAGGCTAGACATTCAGACGGACAGAAAGACACTGGATATTTCGCTCCATTAACGACGCAGTCTAAACCACTGATAATCACTATTGATGCTAATTTAACCAGGACCCGTCCCTATATGTACAAGTGTCTAGATTTGATTGATTAAATCGTTAGATGCTTTATCTCTAAGCAGTTTATGGATTACAACAGCTTCGTTTGCGAAATTCTGTAATCCTACAGCCCGTAAAGCAAATGGTAATTCTAAATTTCGAACCTATGCCCGGTCGAGTCATTATTATTTGCGATGCACAATAAATAAAAATCGTAAAGCGCTAAACCCTATTACACCTCGTGTGGAAAATATCGATGGGACAGGAAGTCCGGATTTTGACGTTACATAACGCCAAGGAAACTCAATTATTTTCTGTCGGTGCAAAATTGAATAAACATTCCAGGAATTCAATTACTGTGCCGAATAACTTAGACCGAAGGTGCATTATCCCATGCTTGGTGTGTTGTATTTATTTCTTAGAACAGCAATTGAAGTCGTCATGGAATTAATTTGCTTGTTTGTCTGTCTGTACCATATGCGTATATTAGAACACAGGAGCTCGATGCCGAAAACCTACAATGATACCCGCCCCTTCCCATCTCTCTCTCTGGTCAAAGTATATAAGGAAACACAGGAGCTCGACGCCGACAACCTTCAATGATACCCGCCCCTTCCCATCTCTTTCTGGTCAATGTATATAAGAAAACACAGGAGCTCGACGCCGACAACCTTCAATGATACCCGCCCCTTCCCATCTCTCTCTGGTCAAAGTATATAAGAAAACACAGGAGTTCGATGCCGACAACCTTCAATGATACCCGCCACTTCCCATCTCTCTCTGGTCAAAGTATATAAGAAAACACAGGAGCTCGATGCCGACAACCTTCAATGATACCCGCCACTTCCCATCTCTCTCTCTCTGGTCAAAGTATATAAGAAAACACAGGAGCTCGATGTCGACAACCTTCAATGATACCCGCCCCTTCCCATCTCTCTCTGGTCAACACATGAGCTCTATGCCGACAACCTTCAATGATACCCGCCCCTTCCCATCTCTCTCTGGTCAACACAGGAGCTCGATGCCGACAACCTTCAATGATACCCGCCCCTTCCCATCTCTTTCTGGTCAAAGTATATAAGGAAAGTAGAGGTAGATAATGTCATGTGGATCGTTGGCATCGAGCTCCTGTGTATTATAAAAAAATATGTGAAATATGATTCAAATTCCTCTTTCAACTTGTTCACTCTACAGTACATTGAACCGTAAGTTTTCATTGACCAGAGTAAAAGACCGATTTCTATTTAAACGTATTCAAAATTCAGAAGAGTTGATGAGATCTTTGTGTTACAAAGCTCGTCATGGAGTCCAATCTTGACAGTTGGGCGGGGTACAATCTGCGGATCAAGACAGTAGTTTTTTAGGTCTAGTAACCATGGTAACACATATACATAACCGTCCTTTGATAAAAATATACACAATCTCGTGCACAAGGAGAAAATGAGTTTGATAAGACCAGCGTTTTGGGGAATGATTACACAGAAATGCAATTTTTATTCTGATCCTTCTAAGGTAATAAATTTGCAAAAACGAAAAGAGTAGATGTTGGATAATATTTGATTTTGTATTCCTTGAATTTTTAAAGTTTCATTTTCCCGATTTTATCAACGGGACTGTTCCCTCATTGGCTATAAAATATGAACCTTGTCAAAAAATCGATATCACGGAAACTGAGAAAAGTTTCGTTAAAGTCAGCTGGAAAAATCGTGCACTGAGGCATCATAATCTATATTTATGTTATAACGTGTATTATGGGACCTACAGGCCAATGTTTTATGATACTCTTAGCCTTTAGCTAACCTAACATACATATTTTATTTCTAGACATGCTAGAGCGCATGTTATTATTGAAATATGCTGTTTCTGTGTTATATTTCAGAAATAAAATATCTCATATGACTTTCTTTTTTCTCTCTATTTCTTTTTTTTTTTTTTTTTTTTTTTGGTTTTGTTTTGTTTTGTTTTTGTTTTGTTTTTGTTTTGTCCTTTGGAAAAAATTATATACATGTACTACTTCGCAAATCTTGGATATCCCGTCCAAAAAATATAAACCCTTAAAAGAATAACAATTACTGGTAATTCGCATTGTTTTAAAATCGTCGTAGACGTTAGATGCGTTTGAATAGGGCGAATTTCCCTATACATATACAAAGATGTAAACTTCATTTAATCGTAATTCGCGAAATTGGTTTATTATCTTAATTACTGCTTTAACGCGAACTTTTTGTATCTCTCCTTTTTTCTGCAGAACGGAAACCATTAATCAGAGATCGTTCTACACATGATGGATCAGCCGCTCATGGTGGCCATCAGACAGTCATTACGATGCCTGTAGAATCGTTAGATTTCATTAGCAATGGTAAAATACGATAGATCAACAGTTATTTTCTAAACGTCTAGCTGTATACTTAACAATCACATGGATCAACCCCCCTTTTTTCCTAAACTAGAGCCCTACCGAACCACCCTACGAAATCTCCACTATCTCATGTATTACTCGAACTGAGTTTCATTTTCGTACACATTGAAGATGCCGAGACTATAAATAAATCCCTAGGTCGAGCGAGGCAAAGGGTGGGAGTTCCAGCATATGAATTTTTTTTTTTTCAAAATTACTGCAAAATATGTGCTAGAAATTTTTTTGAAAAAAAAAAAAACGAAGGCGAATGCTGTATTGACCCACCAATCTGCCCTCTTTTAGGGCGCATGTCATTTGACATTGAGACATCACTTAAAGAAAAGTTCGTGGAAAACTCAAAATCGATTGATGTTTTTATCTGACATTGTGACAATGTAAAGAACCACTCAGTTGGCTTTGCTTTTTAAGCAAACAATAGTAAAGGACTCGTAGCCACAGAAACAGAAGTATGAAAACATTTCTAACGATTTCTTCTTGACAATCCACATTAGAGTTCTAGAGAGTTGTAAATAGATTTGTTAGTTGCCAAGAATCCGTCTGACAACCAGAAACTTTCAGATTTGATAATTTAGAAATAGAAAAAAAATACATCGTTGGAATTTAACTTTTTGGATTCCCGTACTAATTCAATTATTTACTGACATGACTAGGTTTTCATGCTTTCCTTGACAGTATTAGAACTAGAAGCGCGTCATGGAGTTCCCTATACACAGTAAGTTTGCGTTGCATGAACAGTATTTTTGGAAGTTTCTTTCGAAAATTTGACAAGGTTTCAATGTACTAGAAGTTGATCTCTAGAAACATGTGGGTTAGGTATTTGCTTAAGCTTTCTGTGAAATATAGAAATATCTTTTACAAAAATTATACCTAAGGAGAAAGTGATTAAATCTTATCAACTAGTAGCCCCCCAGTACCCCCCCCCCCCCAAAAAAAAAAGAAAAAAAAAGTTAAGGATAGTTTCTTCGACTTAAAATGACCAATTATCATTTTCCACATAAAACATGCAAAAACACATCACTTCGATGAAATTATATAATCACTTTGTCAATATGCCGACGCAATGAATCTGGAATTTAGTCAGCATGAATTGTTTCCTAGACGCCATGGACGCACTCAAATGCCTCAGATTCTGTAAAGATGAAAGGTGCCTGGAAATTTCATAGTCTATTACCCATAGAAATTCTTAGATTTTATTTCTTACTCAATTACGAAAGCGATCAAACTGATTATCGATTACCAAGTAGCGTTATAATATCAGGGACGGCGGCTTCACAAATACATAATTCACGCAATAAATGGCGGGAACCTATATAACCGCGCATCCCTTTCATCTAGCCATGAAAGAAATTTGCTAAATACTCTAGAATTTATTGTTCTATGAATGTTATGGACGTATTACCGTATTATGAACGTTTCGATTCGTTATTGTGATTGCAATGTAGATCGAAAATTGACAATTTAAGCTTACTAGAAAGAGATGTGTGAGCCAACATAACAGAGCGTCGTATGTCGCCTGTCCGTCGGTCCAGGGAAAATTTTTCACATCAACAACTCTCTCCTTCGCAACCCCTGCAAGAAATTTACCAAACCTACCATTTGGTCCGCTGTATGTAAATTTGTGTGTATAAAGAGAGACTAGAGATCAGATCATCAAAGTGTCCGGGAAGACTAAGCATCAGCTGACGATGAGTTTGTCGAGGACAAAAGCCTTCATCAGTATATATATAATGCTGTTTCCTGTAAAGCAGGTCAAATATCAAAGTCAAGGTTACGATGCCAAAAGTTTTGGTAGCCGTAGAAACGGCCAACGACACTTGGTTATTTGGATTTTTTTTATAACCAAGTGTCGTTGACCGTTTCTGCGGATAAAGTTCTTGTATCCATAGAAATGTCTTGTAACAAGGAATACGTATGATTTTGTATAATGTAAAAACCGTATCACTTACCGTTCAAAAGTTTTAATCAAGGTTAAAGTTTTTAATGAAGGTGAAACACTTAGGTCAAGGCCACGAATTCAAAAGTTTTAGTAACCATAGATAGGTCTTATACAAAAAATACACATGTGAAATAAGAAAGTTCCATCTCTTAGAATTCAGATGTAATTTAGCCAAGGTCGATTTTTTTTGACAAATAAACAGACAGTCTACTTGCCTACATGCACCCGTTATAACATTTAGCTGCCGGTGAACTAGTGCATTGTATTGTATACGGTGTAAACTTGTATGTCCGCAATTCATCAGTATTTCATAGAAACAAATACTGAAATAAAGTGATAAAATCCAATAAATGTAACATATGGAGGTATCAGTTGTACTTTCATGTATAACACTTTATACATGATAGCTGAACGATATGAATTAAATATTTAGTGTTAAATCTTAATCCTCGTATAGAATGAATAGACGGTTTTAACTTTTTTAGTTAAAATCAGTGGCGGGTCCAAGAGAAGGATAAAATGTTTTCAAGCTTCTCCGTCATGTAGTTTGACTAAAGTAGAAATTTTCACTTCATTTGACGTGTCCCTCCCAATCTCCCTTCTTCCTTGACAAACATTTAAACAATGTTGACTGAACACCCACCCCTATAAAATAGCTGGATCCACCATGAATTTCCTGGTAAATACCACATACATATATTTGCAAAAGAAAGATAAAGTTGCGAATTCTTCTATCTGAATAAAAAGATAAAGTTGCGACTTCTTTAACAAATGACATGTAAATGGCTACTACATGCATACAACAACTTAAGTTACTAACCTCGAATCAGATTTTTTCCCTGTTGATGACAGATCAAAGAATCCCTAAGAAATTTTCATAAAAAAATTATTTACCAGTGCAATTTACTGCACATCTTGGACGCTATAAGGACGCTGAGGGACGGACGTTCTCTGTTCCTAGTTATAACCACTATATTGATCTGGTATCGCAGCTTCTCATTCTGTGTCAGTGTCACCGATCTCTACTACAATATCCTCATTTGTCCTCCAGGGTCTTCAGTAATTATAAAAGATATACTAGTATAAAACTCCAGGAATGATATAGAACACAACTAGATTTTTTTCCTCCAGGGTTTTCAGTAATTATAATGAAACTCCAGGAATATATAGACCATCGCTAGACGTGGACCTTTTATGAAATCTTGACTCCGAGGGAGATTTGATCATTCTGTGCCCAGTAGCACCTAGTGGATCTGTCCCTGATGGAAGATTAATTTATACCATAGATAGACCTCTGTCCTATTTGACAGGATAAAATATACATAGACTATCCACTGAGACCAAAGCTAGACTTGGGCCTCAAATAAACCTCTAGTACCCATAGATAGACCTCTGCCCTATCTGACAGGGTAAAGTACACATAGACTATCCCCGAAGACCATAGACAGACCCCTGTACTGTTAGACCAAAGCTAGACTTAGGCCTCAAATAATCCTCTAGTATCCCAAGAAGTAGCCGATTCAGACCAACGATAGATATAGGCAGTAAAGAACCATGTTCTTAGATTAATCGTCAGATTTTGACAAAGACTAGGCTAAGACCATAAATAACCCTCTATCCCCGAGTGCATATTTAGACAACAGCTAGACGTGGACCCTAAATAACCCTATGTTCCCGGTGACAAATTTAGACCACAGGTAGACGTGGACCCTAAATAACCCTATGTTCCCGGTGACAGATTTAGACCACAGGTAGACGTGGACCCTAAATAACCCTATGTTCTCGGTAACAGATTTAGACCACAGGTAGACGTGGACCTTAAATAACCCTATGTTCCCGGTGACCGATTTAGACCACAGGTAGACGTGGACCTTAAATAATCCTCTGTTCCCGGTGACAGATAAAAGACCACAGCTATAGACGTGGGCCCTAAATAACCCTCTGTTCTCGGTGACAGATTTAGACCACAGCTAGACGTGAACCTTAAATAATCCTCTGTTCCCGGCGACAGATTTTGATCACAGCTAGACATGGACCCTAAATAATCCTCTTTTCCCAATGAAAGATTTAGACCTCATTTAGACGTAGACCTTAAATAATCCTCTGTTCCCGGTGACAGATTAAGACCACAGCTATAGACGTGGGCCCTAAATAACCCTCTGTTCTCGATGACAGATTTAGACCACAGCTAGACGTGGACCTTAAATAATCCTCTGTTCCCGGCGACAGATTTTGATCACAGCTAGACATGGACCCTAAATAACCCTCTGTTCCCGTTGAAAGATTTAGACCTCATTTAGACGTGGACCCTAAATAATCCTCTGTTCCCTAAATAACCCTCGTTTCCCGGTGACAGCTTTAATAACCCTCTGTTCCCGGCGACAGATTTAGAGATTTAAGTTAGCTAAATAACACTCTGTTCCCGGTGACAGATTTAGACCTCAGCTAGACGTGAAACCTAAATAACTATCTGTTCCCGGTGACAAAATTATACCACAGGTAGACGTGGACCCTAAATAACCCTCTGTTTTCAGTGACAGATTTAGACCACAGCTAGACGTGGACTTTAAACACCCTCTGTCATTGGTCAAGTTGGTGGCAGATTTTGATCACAGCTATCGTACATCGTGTTACGTATCGTGTTACGCATCGTTTCACCTCTAATAATATCATATATGACATTTCTGGTTATAATTCCTTTCTGCATCATCATAAACGGTTCTAGTTGAAGAAAAATAGCAATCCAAGGAATGCTTGTGTCGCCTGCGAAGCGGCTTATTTTCAAAAAGTTGATCAAATATGTAGGTCAAGGTCACTTGGTTCAAAATTATTTGTATCAGAAGAACTCTAGTCAAATGAAATTCACATGTGAAATATATAATCTCTTACTTACCAATAAAAAAATTGGTAAATCTCAAATTTTCAGAAAGGAAGATCAATCATATAGGTCAAGGTCACTAGGAAAAAAATTTTGGTGACAAAGAAAGGACTCATCATACAAAATAACATGTGTGAAATACATGTATTAAAGCTGTATCACGTACCAATCAAAAGATTATATAATAAGCCAATCTGAATTCTTTTGAAAGGCAGGTGAAATATCTAGGTCGAGGTCACTAGGTAATAAAGCCTGTGTTTGTGAAACACGAATGCCCCCGGTGGCATCTTTGTTAATATAAACACCATTTTCTGTTATGTACATATATGTGAAAGGACAAGGTCAGGGTCACTGGGTTAATTTCTTTTTTTTGGGCATCGATGGAGAAATCTTGACACAAGGAATATACATGTGAAATATCAAAGCCCTATCACTTACCATTCAAAAGATATTCCAAATGTTAAAGTTTTTGTAAAGTAGGTCAAAGGTCAAAGTCAAGGTCAAAATTTTGGTATCAATAGAAAGGTTTAAACATAAGAAATATCAAAGCCCTATAACTTACCATTCAAAAGTTATCCCCAATGTTAAAGTTTTTGAAAAGTAGGTCAAAGGTCAAGGTCATGGTCACGAGGTCAAAAATTTTAGTATCAATGGAAAGATTTGTCACAAGGAATACACATGTGACATATGAAAGCCCTATCATTCTCTATCAAAAGTTATGCCAAATGTTTAAGTTTATGAAAAGTAGGTCAAAGGTCAAGGTCAAGGTTACGAGGTCAAAAATTTTGGTATCAATGGAAAGGTCTTGTCACAAGAAATACACATGTGAAATATGAAAGCCCTATCACTTCTCTATCAAAAGTTTACCAAATGTTAAAGTTTTTGAAAAGTGGGTCAAAGGTCAAGGTCACGAGGTCAAAAATTTTGGTATCAATGGAAAGGTCTTGTCACAAGAATTACACATGTGAAATATGAAAGCCCTATCACTTACCAATCAAAAGTTATGCCCAATGTTAAAGTTTTTGAAAAGTAGGTCAAAGGTCAAGGTCAAGGTCACGAGGTCAAAAATTTTGGTATCAACGGAAAGGTCTTGTCTCAAGGAATACACGTGTGAAATATGAAAGCCCTATCATTTCCCATTCAAAAGGTATGTCCAATGTTAAAGTTTTTCGGACAAACAGACAGACAGACAAACAGACGGACAGGCCAAAAACTATATGCCCCCGAATCTTTGATTCCGGGGGCATAAAAAATATGGTATGTGTATAGAAAAGTCTTCTCACAAGGAATACACATGTGAAATATCAAGCCCTATCACTTGCCAATCAAAAGATATGCATTGTAGCCAATCTTAATTTTTTTTAAAAGAAGGTCAAATATCTAGGTCAAGGTCACTAGGTCAAAATTTATTGTAAGTGTAGAAAGGTCTTCTCACAAGGAATAACCATGTGAAATATCGAAGCCCTATCACTTACTAATCAAAAGTTATGGGGTGTGACACCCAAAGTGTGACAGACAGACGGACAGCGGACATAGTAATCCCTACGCTTCGCAGGCGACACAAAAAGCTGCATTTCACATATACCTGTATAATTTTCGCAAAACAAAAGATTTGGCCCTTCAGGTCGAAATTAATCCCTCACCCCTCCCGCCCCCTTTGGCAAAACTATTTTCTATCCGCACATTACCAGACCGAGAGTATTTATTTCCCATGAAGATACTCGGGGTAATGGAAGATGACACAACAGAAGTAAAAGCTCAATAAAAAGACCTGCTATATTGACAGATCTTTTTTATTTACATCGAACATCACCATTTTCAAATGAAGAATCGAACCTTTCAGTAAGAAATGAAAGAAACATGATACATTATAACGCTGGTTGTATATAGTAACAGCTGTTACCCAGCAACGTAAATATACGATCCATGATTGAAGCTGCACAGGTTTCCCATTTACATATTCGACCTATTTTCTAAATGATAATTATAAATGCAGACATCGACAAGAAGTTCAATAAAATGGCCCCACCTCTCCCAACCCCCACCCCCCTCCCCCCTCTTTTCTCTGATCCCCAGTGCTAGCATACTTATTCCATCCCCTTTTGATTCTCCCGTTATCTTGTCCATAACTCTTGAATGTTACGTAATATGGCTTTCATAATTTACATACGTATTCCTTGTGACAAGGCCTTTTCGGTGGTACACAAAATGCGACCTTAATTGTGACCCTGACCTTGGAGCACGACTTAGGCTGAAAAAACGTTATCTCAACCATTACTCTTTCAAGAGTGGTACAAAAAATGTAAGTAATAGGGCTTATATATTTCTTATGACGTGTATTCCAATTGGCACGTTGACCTTTACATTGGAATGGAATTTGACCTTGACCTTGGAGTTTGACCATCCTCTTACATGACAGCGATTATACCGAAAAAAAAAAAATGCCGACGGGGGCACTCGTCTCTTACAAACACATGTTTGTTACTTTCTTTTGGATTCATGAACATTTCTTTTCTATCTTTAAAATGATCATCCAGACATCGCGTGGGACTGTCGTATTACACGCGGCACCGTTGTTGACTCGGGTTTTAGTATAAGCCTCTTAATTTTGACCTGAGAAGCAATTCTTTCTTTGGGATCACTATACCTTATCTTTCATATTACATACGACATATTTATAAATATTGACTTACCGCATTTTTTATTGAAGTTCAGGACATTATGCTGTGTACCGTCTTGATACCGAACTTGTAAAGAAATTTTCAAGATCGTACGAACTCAAGGCCGCGATCAACTTGTATTCGACCCGTGTTACGGGTCCCGTAACAGACTTTGTAAAAAAAAACATTATCAATCAAAATACTAGAGTTTTGAATGTATGTACCACGAACGTAGAACTTTGAGTATATGCCATTATTATGTCATTTTCTTTCAGTACAGAATGTTTCAGTCCGACGTTACACGGGAGTTGCCGATGTTTAACGACGTCACGACTTGAGTTCGAAAGGAAAACATCATCAATATACTAGTACATGCAAATCTGTAAGATCTTTAAGTATGCACCACGAATAAATTGTATTAAATTCCGATGTTTCACGAGATTTGTCGATGATTACCGATTTCAGATACAGACTTAGTCATAAATCAAGTGTAATTCGAAAAGTCCGATCGCTTGACCTTAAATATGTTGCTATTTGAAGAAATCTTTAGAATTTTTCTGCAACCTTGACAATTGTGCACATTTTCAATACTCTATGTACATGTATCGTACGTTATATATCCAAATTTAAGAAAATGTAATTGCAAAATTCCTCCAGACGGTAAAATTTTTGTTCACACAATATTTTGGTGCACTTTAACCGAGCAAGCCTACGCTAATGGCATTTTGAAAGGGTAAATAGTGTTTTCATTAAAAACTCTCGCATTTTGGATGTAAATTGACTCTCAATGAAAAGTATTTATTCTCTCGATTTCAATCAGCAAAGTATAGGAATCCTGGCTGCTTAACGCCTGGAAGGCACAGGGGCTTGAATCGGTCTTTAAAATTGTTTATTCAATATATATTCATAATTATATTTCTCACTATGTAAATAATGGAACAAGATTACTTAACTACTTTTCAAGAACCTGTCGCATTTTTGACATTTAATATGTGACCTTGACGAAGGCGACCTTGACGAAGGTGACCTTGACGAAGGCGACCTTGACCTTGGGGATAATATTTATCCTCACTTTATATTCTCACAAAATTGATGTCAGATGCATACTGTATATCAAGAACGTTAAACAAATTATGCAAAAGTTTGAATAACAGACGGATTGACAGACAGACGGACGGACGTCGGAAAAAGTGACACACGCACTCGTGTTGCAGGTAACATACTAGCTGTCTTCAAAATGGTACTGAAAATGCATTAATATCAAGAGAGAGACTTAAATGATACATGTTCCATTGTGTTTTTATTTAATTTGAATAATGATTTTACCAAGATTTTCTTTTCTTATATCGAGTGTAGGTGCATCTAAGAAGCCAGTGGCGTAGCTACCGTGTATGCATGCATGTCAAAGCATCCACATTTTTGTACAAACAAGCACTAATTAACACTTTCCGATGCCCACTCCTGCAGTTTCCGAGGGCACTGTTACCAGGCACCCATCAAAGGCCATGTATGCATGGATACCAAAGCATCCATATTTTTGTACAAACAAGCACTAACACTTTCCAATGCCCACTCCTTCAGTTTCCGAGGGCTCTGTTACCAGGCACCCATCAAAGGCGCAATGATACATATCACCCCTGCGTCATGTAAAACATCCACTAAATTTTGCCCTAGCTACGCCACTGGAAGCATTGACAAGAAAATGACAACGGGAACGTTGAGAATATGAGAGAATTGCGAATACAAAAACCAGAATGACGAAAATTAATGAGTAGAAATATAATTATAACAAAATCCTTTAGAAGAAATAAAACAATGAGAAAAATAACGCTGAGATGGTTATAAGACAACACCGAGTTAAGAAAATATACAACGAGAATAAATTGAAACAATGCGGATAACAATACTTAAATGATTTAGACAACACTGAGTTGAGACAATATACAATGAGAATAAAGTGAAACGAAAAGGATAATGACACCGAGATAATTATAAGACAACACTGGGGTGAGAAAATATACACTGAGAATAAAGTGAAATGAAAAGGATAACGACACTGTGATAATTATAAGACAACACTGGGTTGAGAAAATATACACTGAGAATAGAGTGAAACGAAAAGCATAACCACACTGAGATAATTATAAGACAACGCTGGCAGAGAAAATATACACTGAGAATAGAGTGGAACGAAAAGGATAATGACACTGAGATAATTATAAGATAACGCTGGGATGAGAAAATATACACAGAGAATAAAGTGAAACGAAAAGGATAATGACACTGAGATAATTATAAGACAACACTGGGATGAGAAAATATACACTGAGAATAAATTGAAACGAAAAGGATAATGACACCGAGATAATTCTAAGACAACACTGGGGTGAGAACATATACACTGAGAATAAAGTGAAACGATGAGGATAACAACACTGCGATTATGGAAACATTATATTTTCTATGCGAAACATTGAACAAGAATAAAGTGAAATGATAAGGATAACAGCACTGATATGAAGATGACACTATGTTGAATGTAGAACACAATGCTGAGATGAAGGCAACAGTACTGCATGAGATGACGAGACACAAACTTTGAGATGTAAACAACTACACTGAAATGATCAAGAAAAGTCTTAACCCCCCCCCCCCTCTTAATGAAATTTCTTTAGACTGTTTTTCTATTCTTGCACATTATCAGCCTAAAATCATCACAGACCTAGCTTGTCAGTCTGGCTCGTGGAAAAGTATCGATAATACCCCATCAAAGAGGAAAGGGAGAAAAACAAATGCACTGAAGATTTTTTAAAGAATTTAAAAATTTATAAACACTTTATACTTTACCTTGTATAGAAATAGAATATTCTGAAATCATGCAACATTTACATATAGATCGGGTTGCAAAAAAAATTCTTCTCACTTTTTTACATCCTGTCCCATCTTAACTCCTAATTATTAAATTCTCTCGACTATTTGGCTTTCTTTCCTTCAATTTCAGAGTTCATGCACACTTTTCAATTCAAAAGACGCACGTCCCACGCATCCATGTAAATTAGCTCCATAAAAACAACACGGATTTTATTTCAATCGTTTCGTTTTTTAAGCGGATTTCGGCGATTTTCTCAAAAGTGCAAGTTTCCATTAAAATTCTCAATGTGACAATTTTTCACTTTTCTATCCATAAAAGTCGCAGTGTGTCGTGATATAAATTGCAAACATCCCTTGTCACGATTACAAAAGAAGGGGGTCCCCTCAGCAAACTAACCTTCCCCCAAATATCCCAAATGTCAACATTGGAAAGAAAATTGAAGGAGTAAATATGCATGCTACTTTCATATTGTACTTACCCTGTTTTATCAAAGATCTTTATATACTACATTCCTCTATCAAACACCGATATAAAGAGAGATTTTTCACAAATGAATGAATACACACTCATTGCATATCTTGATCTATCCATACACATACGAATTTTGTGCGCTCGAGCGAAGAAGTACATAATTTTCAGCCTTTGGAGTTGAACTTTAGTGTTCAATATTGAAGGGTAGATTAAACATGGCGACCTTTTAAATATCAGAAGTTGAGAGGTTTAAAAAGGAATGAATTAAAATATTTTCATACATGTTTCGCTTGAAATGGCATTTGAAATACTCATTGTTTGGTCCTTCACTTTTAAGCGTTAAAGCTCTCACATAAATTTTATACACTTTAAACTTTCAGTCCAAAATAAGAGGCATGCAATTAGCTGTAGTTCGTGTACTTATATCATGCATGCATGAATAAATAAATAAATAAATAAATAAATAAATAAATAAATAAATAAATAAATAAATAAATAAATAAATAAATAATCTTTGATTTTATTTTCTGCTAGTTCAGCATCAGTGATCACAAGAAGTACCCGAGTTTTTTCAACAGAAAAACATGTATGTAGAATTCATTGGTCTCACATGTCTCATGGTCTCAGTGCTTTGTCTGTAAAGTAATTAGATTTTCTTAGAATTGTTTGGCTGTATGGTCGAATTACCGAAAAAGAAAACAAAAAATTCTGCCTTAATCTGTTGATTTCATATTTTGGAAACATTAAGCAGTTAAGCGCCGCTCGTGAAAGGGACGATGATTATCCGACAATAATGACTTACCTTTAACACTAGCAGCTAGCAGGACAAAATGTCACTCTATGTCCTCGACCAGGTCATCTTAATCCAACTGTGCAGGGCAAAATGTCACTCTATGTCCTCGACCAGGTCACCTTTATCCAACTGTATGCTAAATCTCATATATTTCCTTTACACAATATATTGTACAACACATTCACAAAGATCTACAAACAGATGGAGTTCTCACAATATAAGAGTATTTCTAGTCACAATAAGTAACGGATTGACTGAGTAAATATAATTTAATTGTCTTTCTCGGGTCACTTTTAATTGCCCCAGGTGATCCACGCTAATTTCTTTATTGGTCAATTATATGTCATTATGATTTTGACAATGCTTTCTCAGTTATATCAGCCGAGCGTTGGTATTTAACACTTCTTACGTCTACATTTTAAAAGAATTAAGAAAATTGCCGATCGTGACGCAATCATATATAGCGGTTTGTTGGCAAAGCAATTAAAATATATTTCTGATTCTTTATATATTTTTTCATTACGCGGTATTAAAGTCCTGGATCAAAGATATCAAATAAGAGGCCTTACAAGACCCGTCATATACCTCACACGAGTCGCCCGATATTATACATGTAGCAAGAGTGTTTTGAAAAAACAAAACAAAAATACCAAAATACATTTTTAAAAATACACCGCTCAATATTAGTTATTAGGTTTGTTACTGACCTTACACGGCGAGGCGCTTGCGCCGAGCCTTCTATGGGCTTTATCAACCCGACAGATTTCCGTGTAAGGTCAGTAACAAACCTAATAACTGATTTGTTTTGTCGAGGACCATTTTAGGTATGACAGACAGACAGACATGGTGATTCCTACTGTCCTCCTGCTTTACCAAGCAATAGTGCTGTAAAGTTTTACCCAGTTTTGCTAATTGTCGGCCATTGCCTTACAAATTTTTGAAACTGACTTTCCACAAGAATTTGTCGGGCAGTCACATGACCAAATTCAAGCATTCCCATTGGGTCAAACTAGTCCGAGGCAAAACAAATAAAGTTATACTGTGTTGGCTAAAAAGATAGTTATAAATGATTAAACGACTTTATGATAAGGAGAAAAGGTCTGATTTACCATGCATTGAACATTTTTTTTGAGTAAACAGAAGTATTTTTGAAAGAAGCCAAGTTTTTCATCAAAAACTTGATTGGTCATTTAAGAATGTAACATACGATACCTATCATAATATTTCTCATGAACATGAAAGATGGTGCCTACACTCTTTTTATCCTTCTTTGCTAACGTAAGAAGAAATTAAATCAAGTGCAACGAGAAAAGTATCATAAATTATGAAATAAACTGGAGATGAAAGTTGATTTTTAACATACGTGATGTAACATACGTTGTCTGCCATTACATTTCATTGGTATAAAATCATTTTTCTGGTGATCAGCGATCACGTGGTAGGTCACATGGTTTGGGGAGCTGTTGCTCCTTTATAATAAGCAAAAATAACACTGCTATGTAGGAGAAAAAATTGTGAAATTACTTTTATCCCAGATTTTACCCAATTTTAAATAGTGTCGGATATTTTATGTACAATTTTCAGAAATGAAGTATCACAGGAATAAAATAGTTCAATGCTATTTTTAAAACACAGAACTGTGCATGATAAGCTCAAATTTCCTCTGTTGTACATATTATTTTGTATTTCAAGTTCGTAACATACGTTAAAATAGGTAACAAATGTTACCATGTGCATTTCTTTCCGTTTTACGAATCAGTGCGAGGAACCGCCAGTTGTTAGTCCTGTATTCTATTATAAATCACTTATAACCATACAATTAGAACATAAGCATGTAATAAAATATCATTCTATGCAATTTTTGGCAAAATATAAGCATTTTGCTTCAAAGAATGAAGTAAAATGTGAAAGAATACATCTCACATGTAAAAAATTTCACTCTTAATTATTTCTTAGTGACTTTTCTATCATTACAGTTTGAACCGTTATGTTTGAATTCAAATTCTTTGATAATTGATGATACATCCATGATTGCACTGTATAATAATCGTAAAATTATGATTCTTCTTTTGGGAAACATACGTTACCATGTTTTTCTCATTAATTTGGAAACTTCTTTAGTCCATCACCAACCTCAAGTTAAGTAAAACGGTTAAGACTTATCCAAGTTCGTTAATAAACGAGGAAAATTGGGGGTTTGGTCCCATATGTTTTTATTGGTTTAAAGTTAGAATGAATATCTTTCATAAATTAAATTTATATTTGCTATTGTTTAAATCACCCCGATGAAAAGTTCTTAAAATAAATACTTAATTGAATATATAGTGCTTGAATATTGAAAAGGATAAAATCTTAAGAAAAAGCTAATAAAATGTCAAAAAATATTCTAACTTCAAGCAACTCTAGAGTACTAAAGTCATCAGTAATTGATAATTTGAAATATACGTTACTTCTGATTAACTTCAATAGTATGCTTCAAAAATCAAAGAGAACTGTTCAAATGTCTTATTAATCAAGTGTATTTGCATAAATGGCTTTCCGGATATCAAATTGTCACAAATTAAAGATATTGATAATGAAACCTGGTCATTGTGTTCGCACATTTCTTTGATTTAGTCGCTTTTTTGTACATGTAGCTCTTCTTTGTCAGAACAGGGCAAAAATGAAGAAAGATGAACACAAATTCATTAATTTTGCAGAATAAAACTATATTTTGAAGAATCAGTAATAATAATGGAGAAATAACAGAGAAGGAAACATTTTTTCACGCATTGTAGTGACGAAATATGTAGGTAACACATGTTACATTGAGGTAAATTTAAAAAATACGGTCATCTTTTAAATTTATATTTTAGAAAAATGGAAAAAATAATGTTGAAAATATTTTGGGAATGAAACCCTCGGGTATGTAGCTTTATTTCCCCAAGAGATTGAAATTTTATGAGGACACTCATGTCACCTCATTTTTCAGACCCTATTTGCACGGTTTTACTGACTTTGAGTGAAATGTATATAGTTCCTGAGAAACTTTACCAAAATTCTTAACTAGGTCAAAGCCCAAGGTCAAGGTCACTAAGTCAAATGTAAATATACATTTATTGAAGGGTCTTGTCATGGGCAACCTACATGTATGATATAGTTTCTTATACAGTTCCTTAGATTTTGCTTCAACCAGAAACTTTAACCAAGATCTTTAACTAGGTTAAAATCCAAGGTAAAAAAGAACACTACTGTCCGCGCAGCTCACTTCAGAAATTGGAAAATTGAAGTTTTCTCTACTTTGTCTGCGTTTTTTGCGATCAAAACTTATTTAGGGGGATAGATCGCGAACTCTCACAACTAACGGTGTATGATATATGTCTGTACGACCAATATTACTCTCACCGTGAACGAAAATCGTTTTAGATAGGGAGTTTTCTATGTTAATTTTAGCGCGACGTCGCCGATGTTTAGCACTGAGTCTATGGAGAACGTCGACGACGTCACGCTAAAATTAATATAGAAAACTCCCCATCTCAAACTATTTTCTTTCGTCGTGAGCATAGTATTGGTCGTACAGACATATATCATACACCGTTAGTTATGAGAGTTCGAGATCTATCCCCCTTTATAAATTTTAGTCTGAAAAATTGCCGACAAAGTAGAGAAAACTTCAATTTTCCGATTTCTGAAGTGAGCTGCGCGGACAGTAGGTCAAATGCTACGTCATAAATTGAAAGGTCTTGTCATGAGCAACCTTCATGTATACATTTTTGTAATATAAAGTTTCTCTACTGCAAACAGTTCCTTCAGAAACTTTAATCAAATCTTTAACAAGGTCAAAGGTCAAGGTCACTAGGTAAAATGTTACAGAATAAATTGAAAGGTCTTGTCATGGGCAACCTTCATATACATTTTCTACTGCATACAGGTCCTTAGATTTTGCTTCAACCAGTAACTTTAACCAAAATGTTGCAAATTTCTTTGGCTGCAGCAGTTGCTGAAAAAGTAGAACATTATAATGCAATAAAAAACGACAAAGTTCACCTGATTCGTTATCTATTGTTAAAATGTTGAATTGGTTACTACGGAAGCCAGTTCGTGCCATGTTATATTTTTTTACTATCTCGTAGTTACGAGAAACGTTTCTCGTAGTAACGAGAATTTTTCCTCGTAGTTATGAGAATTTTTTCTCGTAGTTAGGGAGCAACCATTTGATTTTTAGGGGGGGGGGGGGGGGGGGCAGGAAGACTTTGCAAAAAAAATTTCCGGATCGAAATTTTAGGGAAAAAAATTTTCCGGCCCAAAGGGCCGGCAAAAATTTTTTTCCGGATCATGAAATAGCCCCTCACTCCTCTCTTCTTCCTTTCCACTGCCCAGTAAACACTTTTTTGTGTATCATAAACAAAGTATAAAAAATGGAACAAACTTTACGCAATTTGGAGTGAATAAATAAAATTCAAAAATCATTAGCACCATATAGCCTGTCTCCGTTGAGTATCATTTTAGTAAACAGACTATAGGCACCATGTGTTTGATGTTTAATATCGCCGAAAAATCACGCTGAATTATTCAAACTTTAGGGTAATTTTCAACATCCGAAAATTACAAAAAAAAAAAAAAGAATCCGGCCCGAAGGGCCGGCGAAAAAAATTTTCCGGCTCTTAAAATGGCCGAAAAAAATTTTCCGGCTGGCAAAAGTCTTCCTGCCCCCCCCCCCCCCATAAAAATAAAATGGTTGCTCCCTTACGAGAAAAAATCCTCGTAGTTACGAGAAACATTCCTCGAACAACTTTTCTCGCAATTACGAGAATTTTTTTCGTAGTAACGAGAAAATTTTCTCGTAGTTACGAGAAAAAATTCTCGTAGATACGAGTAACGTTTTTCGTATTTACGAGAAACTTTTCTCGTAGTTACGAGAAAGAATTCTCGTAGTTACTCTAGTTGATTTTAATTGCGTAACGACGACCATTTTTCCCGTAACTACGGGAAACGTTTCTCGTAACTACGAGAAAAAGTTCTCGTAGCTACGAGAAAAGTTTCTCGAAATTACGAGAAAAGTTTCTCGTAACTACGAGAAAAGTTTCTCGTAACTACGAGCAAAGTTTCTCGTAATTACGAGGGAAGTTTCTCTTAAATACGAGAAAAGTTTCTTGTAACTACGAGAAAAGTTTCTCGTAACTACGAGCAAAGTTTCTCGTAATTACGAGGGAAGTTTCTCTTAAATACGAGAAAAGTTTCTTGTAACTACGAGGAAAGTTTCTCATAACTACGAGAAAAGTTTCTCGTAAATACGAGAAAAAAATCTCGATCGTAAATACGAGAAAAGTTTCTCGTAACTACGAGATATGTCTCTCGTAACTACAAGAATTTTTTTCCGTAACTACGAGAAATGTTTCTCGTAACTACGAGATAGTAAAAAAAATATATCATGACACGAACTGGCTTCTGTAGGTTACTGCATAGAAACCATCTACACCTACCTTGTATCAACTAACAGCGAGCTTGGAGTGGTGTTGTCCCGTTATAATTTTAACCAGCCGGTCATTCAAGCACAAAATATATGTTAGATCCAGCTTCCATACCATTCAAGTTTGATTGATGATGAAGGTGTTATTGTTAACAGAGAACAGATGTGGGTTTATATCGCACCCCGATCACCATGTCCAAATGAAGTATAGTCCGAAAAGAAAGGACCAACACAACATGTACCGCCAAAGAAAACAAATATTTGAAGTATCATTGACCTTGAATCCTTGAACTTTAAACCCAAAATGAAAATCATACTTCTGATAAGTATCTACAAATGGATGTTTTTTTTTTAAGCTATACAATCTAGGGTGCGTTCAGGAACCAAACGCAGCGGCTACGTAGCGCTACGATGTTCTACGTAGCTGAACGCACCGCTATTTACCCGAATACTTTCCCTTCTTTCTGATTTTTTTAATTCATTGGCAACAAGAAGGAACTGATAATATAAGGGCCGTTTTTAGCCCTAAATATCGTGCCATATTTCTTCCACATGACGGTACATATGCAGATAAAAGATAATCATTATTGAAAAATAATGTATTTGACGACTTTTTGTATGTTTTACCTTCGATGAAATACTCCCAAGATTCTAAAATGAAAGACCAAGGAGGTAGGGGGTACTCGGGTATAAAAACTGATAATATCGGCCATAAACTTAGAAATTTTAGAATATTTTGCCTGAAATAAATTAATATTAACTAACAGATCTATATCAAATACATCTACATTGTATACTAGAAATACATTTCGAAAGTTCTATTTCCTCTAATCGGTAAATAATGAAATCCGGAACTCAAAATACGGTCTTATTTTGTATGTAATATGGCTATAATAGATGCTTTTTAGCGCGAAATACACATTAGCCGAGAAATACACATCGCTCCTGCTTATTTCGTTCATAATTGTTGTACATTTCATTCGATCGTATTTAGAACACATTTTTTTATGGATAAAGGAGGAAAAATAGTCAAATTTTCCATATTTAATGATCTTAAAGATCGATTCTTTAACAAATACACCCCCCTTCCTTTTTTTGTTTTTCGTCTCTGGGGTAGTGTTCCCCCCGGAGATACAGAAACCCACTTTTCCAGAAAATTTGTATCATGGATATACACTTCCAGTGTAAGTGGCGTTCTGTATCTCCGGGGGGAACAATGTTCAAAAAAACTTTATCGTTTTCTATTGATTTCTATGGAAAAAAGACAAGTTTTGACCCAAATATTAGCAATATTATGCATAATAGATCTAAAATTACTTCAGAGTTTGATGGGATACTGTATTTGTATTAATTTAACGAACGATTATTCTTAAAATTTCCATTTTCAAAATTCCACTTTTTAGGGCAGATTTTACGTCTTATCTTATCAGCTCCTTTAGGCTCAAAGTTAGTCAAGTGTTCAGGCAGAGTTAGCCCCTCAAAGTTAGCCACTTTTGACTTTGAAAATCGAATGAATCTTCCCTTCTGAAATAAAATTATAATCGCTGAGCGATATAAGTCCCCTACCGGCATAAATTTGTGTCCTGCAACTCTGCCTAGAACTCTTAAATAACTCTTAAATTAAACATGAATTTAAACTTACTGTCCGTGCAGCTCACTTCAGAAATAAGGAAACTGAGGTTTTATCTCCTTCATCGACATTTTTTTCTGATAAAAAAATCATAGTGAATATATCTCGAACTCTCGTTAATAACGGTGTAAGTTATATGTCCGTACCAATAGTAGACTTAGATCTACAGTCAAAGAAAATGGTTTTAGATGGGGAGTTTTCTATGTTAATTTTAGCGTTACGTAGTTGACTTTCTCCCAAGTCGAACTTGCTGACTATCCAAGGCCAAGCTACTTATCAAAGTCTATGTGCTGCACAAAGAAGTCTGGCAAACTGATATATTTTTTTTCTCCATCAACGGGCATAACTCCTCATGCGTGACCCAAAGTCAAACTTACTCTGTAACTATCCAAGAACAAGGTTTGTATCAAATCTCACCTGAACATCATATTTGTTGCAGAGCGAATTTTACAAGTCATCAAGGGGTATAACTCTATGGATAATAGGTCGAGTAATTTGCTCTATAACTATCCAAGACTAAGCTGTGTATCATATCACCTGAATATCTCTACTGGTTGCAGAAAAACTTCCGTAAAACTAAATTTTGCAAGTCACGAATTTTGCAAGTCATCAAGGGGCATAACTACACGTAATATAGGTCAAGCGAGATGAAAGTCAAACTTGCTCTGTAACTATCCAAGACTAAGCTGTGTATCATTCTTCACCTGAATATCTCTATTTGTTGCAGAAAAAAGTGCGGAAAACTGACAAAAACTGAATTTTGCAAGTCATAAAGGGGGCATAACTCCTCAAAACCAGAAGTCTCTGACGAGACTGTAGCTCTCCTGGTTGTTTTGTTTTCTTCACTCATTGACAAGTCAATATAAGATACATATACATAGGAAGCAGGTGCTCTAACAAAGCATATAAGTAGAACAACACATCCATTAGACTGCAACTAGAATATCACTCATATAATTCATAACATCCGAGATATAGTATTTCAGAAAAGAATGTCACACCCATTTTCCAAGATCCTAGGTGCCTGGGTCTACTAGCTCAAATGAACTATCAATGATGCAACAAGACTACATAGCCATCATATTTCATAAAGAATTAACTCTCCATCACTAATAGCTTTAGAAGAGTTGAGAGCACAATTACATGTATATTGGACAATATTACCACACCCATTTTCTAAGACCCTGGGGGTCAGTGGCCCAAACAAAATATCAGGTACACAACAAGACCACAGGCCAATTACATTACAAGAAGAATAAAGTCTCAATCATTTATAATGTCAGATGAGTTGCGAGCACAAGATAACATAGACTTGTATAGGAAAAAATTACCACACTCATTTTCTAAGACCCTGGGGGTCAGAGGCTCAAACAAAATATCAGGTGCACAACTAGTCCACAGACCCATCATACTGCAAAAGGTATTAAGTCTCCATTATTTATAATTACTTAAGACTCATATAGGACAAAATGACCACACCCATTTTCGAAGACCCTGGGGGTCAGGGGCTCAAACAAAATATCAGGTGCACAACTAGTCCACAGACCCATCATACTGCAAAAGGAATTAAGTCTCCATCATTTATAGTGTCAAGAGGAGTTGCGAGCACCAGATTACATAGACTTATATAGGGCAAAATGACCACACCCATTTTGTTAGACTCTGGGGGTCTGGGGCTAAAACAAATATCAGGTGCACGACTACATCACAGACCCATCATATTGCAAAAAGAATTAAGTCTCCATCATTTATAGTGTCAGAGGAGTTGCGAGCACAATATTACACAGACTTATATAGGAGAAAATGACCACACCCATTTTCTAAGAACCTGGGGGTCAAGGGCTGAAACCAAATGTCAGGTGCACGACTAGACCACATACCAGGTAGAATGCAAAAAGAATTAACTTTCTATCTCCTATAGTTTCAGAGGATTTGAGAGCACAAGAATTGTTTACAGATGGACGGACGAAGGGTGATGACATGAGCTCGACTGGTCAGAGACCAGTAGAGCTGAAAATAAGTAAAGCATGACAAAAGTCAAATTTGCTCTGTAACTATCTGAGACTAAGCTGTGTATTTATTAACGAATTTTTATTTGTTACCGAAAAAAATCTGGAAAACTGACAAAAACTGAATTTTGCAAGTCATAAAGGGGCATAACTCCTCAAAAAATAGGTCAAGCGTGACGAAAGTCAAAGTTACTCTGTATCTATCCAAGACCAAGCTGTGTATCAAATTTCACTTGAATATCTCTATTTGATGCAGAAAAAAGTCTGAAAAACTGAATTTTGCAAGTCATCAGGGGCATAATTCCTCAAAAAATTGATCAAGCGTGACGAAATCAAATTTGCTCTGAAACTATCCTAGATGAAGCTGTGTATCAAATTTCACTTGAATATCTGTATGTGTTACAACTAAAAGTCTGGAAAACTGGATAGACAGACGGACAGACCGAGAGGAAACTAAGAGTCCCCTTCGATGTTGCCGGTAAGGGACTAATAATAAATAAGTTGAATGTCTAAGTATTCTATGTAGCACTAGATATACTATTGTTTCCTGTATGGTCTATATCAGGTGTTGAGAACAGGACCAGCTACTGTCCGCACAGTTCTTTTCAGAAATCTGAAAATTGCAATTTTGGCAACCTTATCTTAAAAATTTTGGGAGAAAATGTAAATCATTAGGTAGGTCTAGATTCTAATAGATTTGACATAAGTTTTATACTTAAATGTGCAAGCATTTGTAAATTAAAGCCCAAAACAAATTAGATGGGACATCTTTCACTCTTAATTTTGTCGCACATTCATGATATTTTTAAAAGACCAAGCCTGTGCATAATGTCCCAAAATTTGATTCCATGGGACAACTCTATAAATATGATTTCTTGTTCTACATGTAATAAATATATAGTGACACTTATGATCATTTAACTTATGTGATAAGTTATAAGAAAATTATTAAAAAAATATGCAGGCAAAAAAGAAAATTTTCTGATTTCTGAAGTAAACTGACATTAGGGTGTATTTGTAAAGTCTTAAAACTTACTTTTCCTTTTTTCTACATGTATTGTACAATCAACTTTGAGAGGGATATACATGTAAATTAAACAAAAGAAACACAAGCATCTTAGTTGAGCAGTATTTATAAATAATCTATAAATTATAATAACAACTGAAAAATTAACCTATATTTCACTTTTTCAAAGCATAATCTATGTTAGCATGCTTTTTGTCTTTTGAAGTGCTAATTGTAGCTTTAGTATATTAGCGTCCAATGTAGCGATTCCTTTACGAAAAGATTTATCATCAAAAGTTGAAGTTGTAGACCTACTCAGGGTTTTCTCGGAGACACTCGATATGTTATCGTCATCTATAGCACTTATAGAATTATCCAGCACCGTTCCAGTAAAAAGTTTTTCCTGCGGAGACTTCAGTTTCGATTTTGCACCGATTGTGTCCCGATAATTTGAAGACTCTTGAGCAGGAATGTTTCGTTGCGTTGAAAAATTTCGTACATCTTGAGATTCAGGCTGGCTCAAAGACCGTCTATGATTTACGTTATCCAATCGACTTTCATCTCTGAAGCTTACACTGCGTAGATGTGTCCGGTCTTTATTGACAGATCTGTTGCCCGTCAGAGCACCGGAAGGTTTATTTGCGTTGTACTTCTTAAAGTAGTCTGTAACACTGTATCGCGATTCCACAGCACTAACTTTAGACTGTTCTACATCTGATATGTTCTCATACTGGCTAAGAGTATTAGGAAAACTGTCATAGCGGTATGCTGGATGACCTTGACCTTTTCCCCTCTGACCTCTCATCTCATCAGGATTTTCGTTAGGATAGAACTGTCCAAATTGTCTAAATTCGGCCTGGGGTTTGTATCCCATACGACCACTTTTTTGAAAATCATGAAGATGTTGTCCGTCTGTTGAAATGCTTCTTCGTCTCATTTTCGGTGATTTTTTCCGAATATTTTCCTCTCTTTCCATAAATTCTACTTCCGTATCTGATGTGCTGCCCCGTATGTCGTCACCCATAATCCCTCTCTGCCGGCAGACTTTTTCGTTGTGAGATGCCAGTACCTCTGCCGTAAGACGAGGATGTGATGATTGATCCATTCGAGCACTACCGGGATCTGAACGTATACTTCTGTTATGGCTGTAAAAAAATTGTACCATTTTAATGAAAGGAAATTACATTAACAAAGACCATACCATTACTAAATTATATATAGACCAAGACAGGAAAAAATTGTTGTTCTTGCATTGTTATTTATAAATTGAGGTACAATACAAGAACAACAATTTTGGTCTGCCTCTAAGTCATATGCAGATCTGTAGAGTTAGAAAAAGGAAGTGGGTAGGGGAAGGTCATGTCAACCTTAAAATTCATAAAAAAATCAATCTAATACATGTACAATTGTTGCACATGAAGTGCAAAGATTTCTTAATTTTAAAATTGGTGGAATCTTAATCAGGCTGAATCACATACCTTGCCTTAATCATTCTCCTCTTAAGATTTCTTACACAACGGAGATTAACTTTGACAAAAGACGGAAGAGAAAATTGTCACATATGTTCACAGTTGCGTGATACATGAAAAATGAGTAAAACAAGAAAATATTTCAAATGTGAGCTGATGATGAACATACACTGTATCTGAAGTGCCAAAATCCACTAAGGTGGAGATGAGTACAGACCTGTCTACATTATTGCATTTTTTCCATATTGTTGACATTTCATTTCCATAGAATTTGGCAGAAGAATTCATACATATCAAGAAAGATATTCTACCTGTAACTAGAACTGCCCTAAAGTGGACAAATTATACCCCCTGCAAGACATTCTTTATAAATGGGACCATTTATGACCCAACGTTCAATTGTTCAAATTGAAACTCTCATTCAGGGTTCAATGCTTTGGTATGAAAATTTAGTACTTAGTATGCTGCATTCAGAAATTTGTAACAAAAATTCTACTACTATTTCCCAAAGTTAAGGTTAAGGTCACAAGGTCAAAAGTCATAATACAATAAAGCCTGTGTTAGTGAAACACGAATGCAACATAAGCTGAAAGTAAAGGTCACAGGGTCAAAAGTCTTGAACTCCTTATTGTGAATGTGACTGTATGAAATATGAAAGGCCTACCATTAATATTATAAAAGAAATCTGTTTTCAAAACTACTGTTTAACAAACAAGTTACACAACTTATATTAATGTCTCACGTTGGCTCAGATGTTGGTGTGAGGGGGTCCAAGGAGCAGGAGGAAACCAGAGAAAAACCATCTGCTAAGGCCTGGGTCGGTGGCCCCCAACCCTTCCACAAAAGACCTTCGCCGGATTGGGGATTCGAACCCGGGACCTTAGAGGTGAAAAACAAGCGCGCTACCGGTATAAAAGAAATCTGCTTTCAAAACTTCTTGACCTAAAATGTTGTATAGGGTAAAGGTCAAGGTCGCATGGTCAAAAGTCATGGTACCAAAATATAGTACTCTTTATCATATTTATGGTGAATGTGTGTTGTTGTGGGTCATGTATTATTTTAGTTTTGCTTTATGTCTAGGTACACATGTACTTAGTCATGTTGTATCATGATTTCATAATAATTCTTTCTAGATTGTACTATGTCATGTTTATTTCTTTAGAGAATATTCCAGTATGTTCTGTGTTACATCATTATCATCACATGACTGTGATTTCTAGAATTTACTCTATTGTTAATCATTTGTAATGAGTCATTGTTCTAGAAGCTTCTGGTTAATTCATTGGTATGAAGTATAAATACCTCTGAGGAACTGTGTTGAGGGGACATTCGTACACATTCGTAGACACGATTCATTCATCTATTCTGATATACTGGGACACTTTATTTGTTGAGACTTTAATCCATTTAACAACGTTTGGACATCGATCTTTCGAGAACGTTTGTGATTACCGGAAACCATACATTCGATAGACTTTGTGGACCGTAACGGACACTTTGATCCGGACATTGTATTGTAAGTTGTAATCATTGTAAATATATATATTTTGTACATAATTAAACTTGTAAATTTATATTCTGTCTTTGTCTGATTTTTGCTGGCGTTTTGGGGTATTCTGACCCATAACAGAATTGGGGGCCAAGCCGGGATAGTAATCTCTGCATATTTGCATTTTTACGTAAAGATCGTTTTTTTGAAATAGAAAAAAAAAGGGAAAATTTTTTTTTGTAGTAAAACTTTTGCCAGCAGAAATCAATCATGGTATTTTCGGTCACTGAATTTTTGAAATCGCCGACTGTACAAGAGTTCGAATCATTGAAGAAAGATGATTTGATTGGTTTAGGTCTTCACTTGAAGTTAGATGTAAAATCTTCTATGAGAAAACAAGAAATTAGAAATATTGTGGCTAAAGAGATTTTAGCTAAGGAAATCTTTTCGTCATACGATTTTCCTGTTGAACCTGTTTCAAGCGAAACCAAAATGTCAAAATTTGAGTTTGAATTAGAGAAAATGAAAATACAATTACAATTTGAAAAAGAAGAAAAAGAAAGACAATTTCAAATTGAAAAAGAAGAAAAAATAAGACAATTTGAAAGAGAAAAGGAAGAAAGAGAGAAACAGGAACGTATGCACGAGAAAGAACTCCAGTTTGAGTTAGAAAAGTTAAAATTAGAGAAAAGCGCTAAGGAAAATCCTGTTCCTTTGCCTGTCAAGTCTGAATTCGACGCCGCCAAAAACATCCGATTAGTACCAAAATTTCAAGAAAAGTCAGTGGACAAATATTTTCCACATTTTGAGAAAATCGCGGCCAATCTGAAGTGGCCACGTGATTTTTGGCCAACTTTATTACAAAGCGTACTTATTGGCAAAGCGGCTGAAGTGTACCCGGCGCTCAGTATTGCTGAGAGTTCAGACTATGACAAGGTCAAGGACACGATTTTGAGAGCATATCAGTTAGTACCTGAAGCGTACAGACAAAAGTTTAGAAAGTACAAAAAGTTTGAAAATCAAACATATGTTGAATTTGCTCGAGATAAAGAAGATTTATTTGATCAGTGGTTTCGATCTAAGAAAATTCCCAATTCATTTGACAATTTGCGTCAGATCATTCTGATAGAAGAGTTCAAAGAGTGTGTACATCAAGACTTAAGAACTCATTTGGAAGACAAAAATGTTAAAACTCTTGAAGAAGCCGCTGTTTTGTCTGATACGTATGCTCTCACTCATAAGAAAAATTTTGTGTCAAAAACTCAATCTAGCGATAGCACTAAAACGTCAGATTTTCCAAAGAAAAATTTACAAGAGTCTCAGTCGTCCATTAGTTCCCAGTCACCATCTCAAGGTGGTTCTACGTCCGGTCCTAGGTCCGAGCGTTCTGAGGCATCCCCAGGGGTGGGATCGCTTCCTACATGCAATTATTGTAAGAAAAAAGGTCATGTTATTGGTGAGTGTTTGAAGCTTAAGAAGAAAAAAGAACTTAAGTCACAGGCCTGTGCGTCTGTTAGAAATGATAGGAAAGCCTTAGATTCGATTTGTTCTGACACTCCTGAGATTCAGGGTTCTAAGTCCAGTTCTGATGATTTTGTGGAGGATCATTATAAGCCCTTTTTGTCACAGGGATTTGTTTCACTCAGTGATTATAGCGAAGCGTTGCCTGTTCAGATTTTGAGAGATACTGGTGCTGCCCAGACGTTATTGTTAGAGGGTTCATTGCCTTTGTCTGAGCACACTTTTACTGGTAGGTCAGTTTTATTACAGGGTGTGGAGCTAGGCGTCATTGATGTTCCCCTTCATAAAATTTATTTGAAGTCAGACTTAATTACTGGACCTGTTATCGTAGGTGTTCGACCTACTCTTCCCGTTCAAGGCGTTTCCTTGTTGCTTGGCAACGATTTAGCTGGCGGCAAAGTTGTAGCCGATCCGATTGTTTGTGAGAAAATCACGTCCGATGTCGTGTCCGATGATGAAGACGACGACTTGTACCCAGCCTGCGCAGTTACCAGGGCGATGGCCAGGAAAAGACTGAAAGAGGCTGAGAGTACTTCTGCAATTAACGAGGACCATCCCTCCGAAAATATAGACCTTTCTGACACATTCATGTCTACCATTGATGACAGCGTACCTGAGACGTCAGCACCACTTCATGTTGACAAGTCTCCGACAGTACCTAGTGATGATTACCATCCGCCATTAGACAGAGATACAGATGCCTTAAGCCGTGAGCAGCTCCTCTCCGAGCAAGCTAAAGACCCGGAGATTATCCGACTAAGCAAGAGGGCCCTTCCCCGAGAAGAAGCGGACAAAGTCGGAGAGTGCTTCTACATACAAGATGGCATCCTTATGCGGAAATGGAGACCACCCGATGCACCCCCTAATGACGTGTGGCGGGTCGTTCACCAGATAGTGGTTCCAGTAGTGTATCGCGGGGACATCATGACTTTAGCTCACGACATACCCATGGCAGGTCATTTAGGTGTCAATAAGACTTATAATAGAATTTTAAGTCACTTTTACTGGCCCAAGTTGAGAAAAGATGTGTCTGAGTTTTGTAAGTCTTGTCATAGTTGTCAGATGGTAGGTAAACCCAATCAAGTTATACCACCTGCTCCCCTCCAACCCATTCCAGCCTTTGAGGAACCTTTTAGTAGGGTGTTAGTTGATTGTGTAGGTCCTTTGCCTAGGACTAGGTCAGGTAATCAGTACTTACTGACAATTATGTGTACTTCGACTAGGTTTCCTGAAGCCATACCTCTTAGGAATATTAAGGCAAAGACCATAGTTAAGGCCCTTACAAAGTTTTTCAGTTTCGTAGGTGCTCCCAAGGCTATTCAGTCAGATCAGGGTTCGAATTTTATGTCAGGATTGTTTCAGCAGGTTATGCATGAGCTAGGTATCAGGCAGTATAAATCTTCTGCGTACCATCCTGAGTCCCAGGGGGCACTTGAACGCTTTCATCAGACCCTTAAAACTATGATGAAAACATATTGTCACCAGTATGGAAAAGACTGGGATGAAGGGGTTCACCTCGTGTTGTTTGCGGCACGAGAAGCGGTTCAGGAGTCCCTGGGGTTCAGTCCCTTTGAGCTAGTTTTTGGGCATACGGTCAGGGGGCCATTGAAGTTGTTGAAGGAAAAATGGTTGACTGAGACTAGCGATTTGAATCTCTTAGACTACGTGTCTAATTTCAAAGAGAAATTATATAATGCTTGCAAATTGGCTCAAGAAAATCTCAAAACCTCACAAATGAAAATGAAAACATGGTATGACAAAGATGCTAGAAACAGAGTTTTTAAACCAGGCGATAAAGTTCTTGTATTTTTGCCTATCCCTGGTCATCCTTTGCAAGCTAGATATTTCGGTCCTTATGAGATTGAGAGTAAAATTAGTGATGTTAACTATGTGGTTAAGACACCAGGTCGGCGAAAAGAAAAAAGAGTGTGTCATGTTAACATGTTGAAAGAGTATTTTGATAGAAGTGACCGAAATTTTGTTAAACCAGTTTCCACTTTGGCCAATGTAAATACATTAGGAAATTGTGTTGAACCTGAATGTAATGAAGAGACTGTTGAAAAAGACTTCGCTCAAAGTGTCCGTTTAAAGAATTCTGAAATTCTGACAAATCCGGAAGTGAAACTCGGACATTTGACCGTGCATCAAAAAGAGGAAGTGCATCAATTAATGCGGGAATATACGACCATCTTTCCGGACGTTCCAAAAAAGACTAATGCATCTCATCATGACGTCATTGTGGGTGATGCGTCACCTATCAAACAGCATCCCTATCGGTTAAACCCGATAAAGCTTCAATACATGCGGAAAGAAATTCAATACATGCTTGAAAATGACATTATTGAACCCAGCAATAGTGATTGGAGTTCCCCATGTATTCTGGTTCCGAAGCCAGACGGAACTTACCGATTGTGTACGGACTTTAGAAAAGTCAATTCAGTCACCAAAACCGACTCTTATCCGATCCCACGAATCGATGACTGTATCGATAAAATTGGCAGTGCAAAATTTGTCAGCAAATTTGACTTGCTTAAAGGCTATTGGCAGGTCCCGCTTACTGAGAGAGCCAGAGAAATATCGGCATTTGCGACTCCAGATGGGCTATACCAATATAAAGTAATGTTATGGGTCAGAATACCCCAAAACGCCAGCAAAAATCAGACAAAGACAGAGGATGATTCATTCGCTCCTAAATCATATCGAAGGATGCGAGGCGTACATCGATGACGTCATCATCTACAGCGACACCTGGGATGATCATCTCCGAATCATGCGTACCTTCTTCGACATACTGGCGAAAGCAAACCTCACAGTGAACCTTGCGAAAAGTGAATTTTGTCATGCGACTGTAGAATATTTGGGTCACAAAGTAGGTCAAGGTTTTGTTACTCCTATCATGGCCAAGGTGGAAGCTATTTCAAAGTTCCCGATTCCTACCAATAAGAAAGAGATAATGAGATTCTTGGGAATGGCAGGATTTTACAGAAAATTTTGTCCAAATTTCTCGTCAGTTGTTGGTCCACTTACCAATCTGTTACAAAAGAGAGTGAATTTTGCATGGACCAATGACTGTGACGAATCTTTTAAGAAAATCAAATGTGTTCTTATGAATAGTCCTGTCCTGTCAGCTCCAAATTTTGATAAGCAATTTAAGCTTACTGTTGATGCCAGTGACGTAGGAATCGGGGCTGCTTTGTTTCAAGAAAATGATGATGGTGTAGATAGAGTTGTTTGTTATTTTTCAAAGAAATTGACAAAATGTCAAAAGAATTACTCTACTATTGAAAAAGAGTGTCTTGCATTATTGTTAGCTTTACAACATTTTGATGTTTATTTGAATGTTACTTTACATCCCATTCTTGTATATACTGACCACAACCCTCTCACATTTTTGCACAAAATGTCAAACAAGAATCAAAGACTTACAAGGTGGAGTTTATTGTTGCAAGAGTACAATATCATTATTAACCATATCAAGGGCAAAGACAATGTGATTGCAGATGCACTATCGAGAGTTTCATGAGTGATTTTTGCAGAATTTACCAGCTAAGTTTTCATTGACATTCAAACTTTTTTTAAGGGGGGCGGTGTTGTGGGTCATGTATTATTTTAGTTTTGCTTTATGTCTAGGTACACATGTACTTAGTCATGTTGTATCATGATTTCATAATAATTCTTTCTAGATTGTACTATGTCATGTTTATTTCTTTAGAGAATATTCCAGTATGTTCTGTGTTACATCATTATCATCACATGACTGTGATTTCTAGAATTTACTCTATTGTTAATCATTTGTAATGAGTCATTGTTCTAGAAGCTTCTGGTTAATTCATTGGTATGAAGTATAAATACCTCTGAGGAACTGTGTTGAGGGGACATTTGTACACATTCGTAGACACGATTCATTCATCTATTCTGATATACTGGGACACTTTATTTGTTGAGACTTTAATCCATTTAACAACGTTTGGACATCGATCTTTCGAGAACGTTTGTGATTACCGGAAACCATACATTCGATAGACTTTGTGGACCGTAACGGACACTTTGATCCGGACATTGTATTGTAAGTTGTAATCATTGTAAATATATATATTTTGTACATAATTAAACTTGTAAATTTATATTCTGTCTTTGTCTGATTTTTGCTGGCGTTTTGGGGTATTCTGACCCATAACAGAATAAAAAGGCCTACCATTAATAGTATAAATGAAATCTGCTTCAAATCTTCTTAACCTGTCAAGACGTTCAGACGGACAAACGGATAGACAGACAGATGGACAGGGTGATTCATGAATACCCCTAAACTACTTTTGCAGGGGGTATCAGTCATTACCTTATTCCGTGCTCTTTGTCCAACATGTGGAGTATCTTCTGTAGATTAAAACTACTGTTAGTCAGGTAAGATTTATCTGCCCCTGTTTTGGTCGTGTCTAACTCTAGGAGTAACTGGCTGACACTGTCTTTAATGGCCCTGAAAATTGAAGACAAAAATTACTCAGAGAAATTAAACTTTTGAAAATTTGAAGTATGTGACACGTACCTTTTTTTGTCAAATTTGATGTACATGTATTTGGTACAGTGCATGTATAGGCAAAACTTTTTTAAAGAATTTAACAGGATGTTATTCAGACTGGTCTTAATTTGCAGAGCAGATCTGAAATCTGATGTATTTTGCATACACTGTTAATAAATGAGCGGTATAAAATTCTCTGCAGTACTGAATATGAAGCTCAATTCTGAATGACAAACAAATGAGACTCATGACGTCCTATTATTGTTACAAAGTGTTTTGTACAGAATTGTGCACCGTTTGTCATGTGAAAATGATATCACTTATTTTCTTCCCTAGAAATATGCCTCAAATTTAGTACCCATATACTTTTTATCATAAGATATCCCTATATTCCATTATACAACACCATTTCATAATTTTTGTGTATGAAACACAATAACAAATTAGATGCATCGTCATTGGATATAAAGCTAAAGATCATTTATGATGTCACAATAGAAATGGTCACAATAGAAATGGTCACAATAGAAATGGTGACAATAGCACTTTATAAAATGTATAAGGAAGAAATGAAATTGAAATTACATTGTACAACAATTTGACGTTATCTTTATCAATACTAGGGTGTATGTCATGTGAGGAAAAGAATCTCAAATGACGTTTCCATTTCATACGTAATATTATGAAACTCATTGTGTGATTTTATTCACTTGCCAAGGCTCCGGAATGTAATAATCACACAACTCAGTCTCTTGTTATAAATACCAGTACTACATTTATTTAATTTCACTGTGCCCTTTTCTGCTATAATATGGTGGTGCAAAAGTGAATTCTTATACTATTATTAAAAAATTCCACACAAAGGACTAATACTATGTACTTTCAATGGAATCTATGTCTATGAGGGATTGAACATTGCAAAACTTTACAAGGTGAAAAATTCAACCTTGTTGTTTGACCCTCTGACCCCAAATTCAATATGTGACCTTATCATTGTAAATTGTAGGACAAGAAATACAGGTAATAAAGTAAAATGGAGTACTAACAAAGAGAGCTTAACTACATGTATGTAATAATAGGGTTTAGTAATATATACTGTAAATTGCTTTATTTTCGTCAGTACCAATTTTCGTCAATTCGTTCAAAATGACCATTTCGTCAGTACGTAAATTCGTCATCCAAGGGTCCCTAAAATATAAATTCGTCTGTTCAAATGCCAACATAATATTCAGGTATAGGCCGTATGCTTTTGTTTTCATTGTTTGTTTAACAATTATTGGTAAACAAACAATTAGAGACATGCATACCACCTAGCTTGTTGTGAAAACATATCATTTAGTAATTAGAAGTACATTATCTGTGACTTTGTGTGCGTATTCAGTTTTCAATGATTTATCATTTGCCTGTTGTACAATGTATTTTAAACTCTTAAGATTCAATTTTTCCTTTCTACACTATATTTTGTCAAGAGTATTTATATTCGTCGATACGTAATTTCGTCAAGGGAGGCACTGACGAAAATGACGAAAATTGGTACCTGACGAAACATAGTGTAATCAAAGATTACGAAGCTCACCTCGCGGCAGCAAAGTTCAACTTAAACATATCTCTAAGTACATGTATATTAAGAAAATCACTCAAGTGTAAAAAAGTAGGTCAAGGTCATTTCATGAAAGTTTGATCAAAGATACATCCAATATGCAAATTTGGTACATGTAGCACTTATACTTTGCTCAATATTGGCCTTTAAAGGCAAAATCACTAAAGCGGAAAAAGTAGGTCAAGGTCATTATATGAAAGTTTGATCAAAGATACATCCAATATGCAAGTTTGGTACATGTAGCACTTATACTTTGCTCAATATTGGCCTTTAAAGGCAAAATCACTCAAGTGGAAAAAGTAGGTCAAGGTCATTTTATGAAAATTTGATCAAAGATACATCCAATATATAAGTTTGGTACATGTAGCACTTATGCTTTGCTCAATATAAGCCTTTAAAGGCAAAATCACTCAAGCGAAAAAAGTAGGTCAACGTCATTTTATGAAAGTTTGATCAAAGATACATCCAATATGCAAGTTTGGTACATGTAGCACTTATACTTTGCTCAATATTGGCCTTTAAAGGCAAAATCACTCAAGTGGAAAAAGTAGGTCAAGGTCATTTTATGAAAGTTTGACCAAAGATACATCCAATATGCAAGTTTGGTACATGTAGCACTTATACTTTGCTCAATATTGTCCTTTAAAGGCAAAATCACTCAAGTGGAAAAAGTAGGTCAAGGTCATTTTATGAAAGTTTGATCAAAGATACATCCAATATGCAAGTTTGGTACATGTAGCACTTATACTTTGCTCAATATTGGCCTTATAAGGCAAAATCACTCAAGCGGAAAAAGAAGGTCAGATGCTGCATCCGATGCATGGGTTCACCTCAGTATCCCAAGATGAATCACATGTGCAAGTTTGGTTACTGTAGCATCAGTACTTTGTCTAATACTGAACTACCCCAAAAACTTTAACCAGACAATGACAAAGTCATTCAACCGGAAAATGTAGGTCAGATGCTGCATCCGATGCATGGGTTCACCTCAGCATCCCAAGATGAATCACATGTGCAAGTTTGGTTACTGTAGCATCAGTACTTTGTCAGATACTGAACTACCCCAAAAACTTTAACCAGACATTGACAAAGTCATTCAACCGGAAAATGTAGGTCAGATGCTGCATCCGATGCATGGGTTCACCTCAGCATCCCAAGATGAATCACTTGTGCAAGTTTGGTTACTGTAGCATCAGTACTTTGTCAGATACTGAGTTACCCCAAAAACTTTAACCGGACGCGGACGCGGACGGGGACGCGGACGCCGGGGTTATAGCATAAGCTCATCTCAACTTCGTCGAGGTGAGCTAATAAAAACCAATTTACAGTAAGTAATTGCATTAAAAGTAATAATAGACTTATATGTACATATGCACTATAAACGTAGAAATTTTGTGTGGGTATAATTTTGCGACATTCGTGAATCAAGGGATTTCATAAAAATTTTTCAGAGACATTAAGATTGAAAATTCCCCCCCAAGCGTTACGTCTTGATGTTATATTCATGAAATTAAATCAAATCATGTTTACAGTATTTGTAAAAATATTTATCTATTTATGTGTATAAGTATTTATCTATTTATGTGTATAAGTATTTATCTATTTATGTGTATAAGTATTTATCTATTTATGTGTATAAGTATTTATCTATTTATGTGTATAAGTATTTATCTATTTATGTGTATAAGTATTTATCTATCTATGTGTATAAGTATTTATCTATTTATGTGTATAAGTATTTATCTATTTATGTGTATAAGTATTTATCTATTTATGTGTATAAGTATTTATCTATTTATGTGTATAAGTATTTATCAGTATGGCAGATTATGGAGTACAAGTATTCCTGTGACAATGACCTTAATTAAAATAACGGTACATTTAGTCCGTGAGCCAGAGGGGTTGGTCGGTACCATCCGGGGTGAATAAATCTGATGTTGATATTATGATAGATATACCCAAGAGGTTTAAGAAAATGCATGATAGCATTTGATCAAAGGTAGCTAAAGGGGTAAACAAGAGTTATTGCCCTTGCGTATTTGTGAAATAATGATTTTTTCTGGAAAAAATATAACTTAAATATGGATGGTGATTTTTAAAATCTAAAAAGTGTAAATATGTAGTTTTTTTGTGCTCTTTCAGATGAATTAAATTGCGTGTTCCAATTCCTATTTTTATTGTGTCTTTAGGGGTAAAAAAAGTCGAATATTTGCAAAATTTCACAGAAATGCGAGGAATTTTAATTTTTTCCTGCTTCTCAGTTCCTCAGTATTGCATATGATCGTCCAATGGTGATTTAAAAACATATTTAAAGTCTCCTCTTTCAAATGACATATATTATTTATTCTTATTTTTATTTGCAAAATCCTCGAAATTGAGTTTTTATACAGAAAACTGTATTTTCAATTAGAAATCTCAGATTTCTGTGTATTAATTTAAAGAACCCTTATTAATTATGAAAGCTATGATTGAAAGCTATTTTCTAGTGTACCTTTTCACACTCTTTAAAATTAAATATGTTTTACTAACATTTCATTCGAAGTCAAAGTGTTTTTTGGGGAAAACGTATTTTTTCATTTAAAAATCGCTGATTATTAGAGAATATTTATTCAATCGATAGAAATTCTTAAAATGATAGCAGGAATGTATTTTCAACTGTAATTATTTAGGTTCACTCATAAATGACATGTTTGAAACATAAAAGGTATATTTTCTACTTGATTTTGGGGCAAAATGCGTTTTTTGTCTAAAAATAAAAGATTTCTGAGAAAATTCTATTAATTCACTGTCTTTGCTAAAGCTATATATTTTAAGCTTTTTTTCATATAAAAAGTTTATCTTGTCAGATAATTGTGAAATTAAATATAATCATTCACTAAAACCAACATTTTTCGGTAAAATATGTATTTTTTATGCAAAAACCACTTATTTTGAGAAAATAAGTACTAGCTCTATAAATCTGCCTAAATTGATATATTCTAGCTTTGATATTATGCTGTTTCTTATTATAAATGGATACGAATGTCATTTGATAACTGAAATTTAATCTATATCTTATTTTGGGGCAAAAACTTATTAATGTGCAAAAATCACTTATTTCTGTGAATAATTTTTTAATTTATATATTCTATTTTATCAAAGCAGGAGATGATTCGTATAATTTGATGGCATAAAAGTGATCAAGTTTAATGAGTTAGAGGAGATTTCTTTGATAATCTTTCCATTTTGGGGGAAAATATCAATTTTTATTTAAAAGTCGCTGATTTCTGGAAAATCTTTATTACTATGAAATGTGTCATTATTATTTAATATATTCAAAAGTGTTCCTGGGTATATCATAGTTTGTCCTTGTAAGTCATATGCAATTCAAATATCCTGTTGTTAATTTAATTGGTATTTGTTGGCATAAATATGTTTAAATTTATATAAATATATAGGCTAAATCAAGAAAATTACGTCTCCTATTGTAAACTATGACAATTGTCTTCTGTATTTCCTATTTAATGTAAACATTACAGAAGTACCCATCAGTTATTCAGTCTCGTAGTCGAGAAGGAAAAGTAAAATCGTTAGATTTTCCACAGGAACGGTTGCAAAGCTCGGAATAAACAAACTTCCGAAGTGAGACCAGGTGCCCGGGGAGAGTCAGAGTCTCCTGATTGCATGCAACACCCGTCGCAACTGTTTAGTTTTTCTTAACTTATCTTGTGAAATGTTACTATAAGTATGTTTGGGGTAAAAAAAAAAAAAGATGGAAAAGCAAGCACTTACCAAACAAAATGTAATAAAATACATTTCGAGGTTATATATTACACGTACTAGATTTTTGAGAATAAAATCTTTCTTTTTTCCACGAGGCACGAAGGAAATAGGTACCCGGTTTCTTTGTGACCTAATATTTACGTATTTTACCCCAAATAAAATACTATTTCAAAAATGAAAGTGAAATGATAAATAAGTTTAGAAAGAATAAACAGTTCAATAGGAAAAACAGAAGATAATATAGTTATAGTTTGAAATATGATACTTTCTATAGTAGTTTTCTTAATTTAGGCTATATATTTATATAAAAAAAATCTTTGCCCCAAAATAACAATTAAATTAACTGAGGATACTTGAAATACATATGACTTACAAGGACAAACTATGATATACCCATGAACACTTTTGAATATAAATAATACTGACACATTTCTTATATAAATAATAATGACACATTTCATTGTAATAAAGATTATCCAGAAATCAGCGATTTTTAAATAAAAATTGAAATTCCCCCCAAAATAACAAAATAATCAAAGAAATCTCCTCTAACTTATTAAACTTGATTACTTTTATGCTTTCAAATTATATGAAACCTCTCCTGTTTTGATTTAATAGAAAATTTAAATTTCAAAAAATATTCACAGAAATGAGTGATTTTTGCATATTAATTAGTTTTTTTGCCCCAAAATAAGATAAAAATTAACTTTCAGTTATCAAATAACATTCATATCCATTTATAATAAGAAACTGCATAATATCAAAGCAAAAATATATCAATTTAGGCAAATTAAAATAGCTAGTACTTAAATTCTCGAAATAACAGGTTTTTGTATAAAAATGCATATTATATTTTTTTTGGTTTTAATGAATTATTTCATTTAAGGTCACAATCAGCTAACAAGATGATTACTTTCTATACTAAAAAAAACTTAAGATTAATAGTTTTAGCAAAGATAATGAATTTATAAAATTTTCCCAGAGATTTGTTATTTTTAGACAAAAAGCAGGCATTTTGCCCCAAAATTACGTAGAAAATATTCATTTTATGTTTCAGACATGTCATTCATGAGTGAACCTAAATAATTACAGTTGAAAATACATTCCTGCTACCATTTCAAGAAATTCTTTAGATTTAATAAATATTCTCCAGAAATCAGCAAGTTTTGGATGAAAAATACGTTTTTTCCCAAAAACACTTTAATTTTGAATGAAATATCAGTAAAACATATATAATCTGAAAAGTTGCATTAAAAAATAGCTCTCAATCATTGCTTGCATAATTAGATAGGGTTTTCTTAAATCAATATACAGAAATCGAAGATTTCTAATTGAAAATACAGTTTTCTGTATAAAAACTCAACTTTGAAGATTTCGCAAAAAATAAGAATATAAAATATATGTCATTTGAAAGCGGAAACTTCAAAGATGTTTTGTAAATCATCATTGGACGATCATATGCAATATTGAGGAACTGAGTAGCAGGAATTACTTAAACTTTTCTTGAATTTCTGTGAAATTTTGCAAAAATTCGACTTTTTTATCCCAAAACACACAATAAAAATAGGAATGGGAAATTGCAACATATTTCATCTGAAAGAACACCAAAAATACTAAATATTCACACTTTTCAATTTTCTAAATCATCAACCATATAAAAGTTATAATTTTTCTCCTATTTTCATTAATTTTTGACTAAAAAACAAGGTTTTTCCCCCAAAAAACTGACTTAGCTACCTATTATTCGTTGCTATCATACATTTTCAAACACTAGAGATGTCCATCTATCAGAATATATGGGTCTCATTTATTCACCTCGGATGGTACCAATGACCCCGAATTTGGGGGTCTGGCTCACGGACTAATTGAGACAGCTATTCTATATCTGATTTATATGGTTACGTTAAAAGTGATTGAAGTAACTCATATCCAAGTAAGCACCAGTTGTTCATCATTTACAGCTAAAGAAGCTATGGGATTTTATTCCTGTAAGCCCTTTTTTCAACACATACAATTTTCTTTCCTTCATTTCTTTCATAATTTTAACACCCAAGATCGAAACTCTTCAAAATATTGATAAATTATACTCCTAGAAAAAGCCAGCTGAGAATTTCTATAATAGCTCATGATTACTTGTTCATATTTTGTAGCAAATCTACAAGCAAATTTCACTATTTCCATAGCAAAATTGACGAACATAATCAATTTTTAAATGAAAATAAGGAAAAGGTGGGGACATTGACTTAGAGCCTTATAATACTCTTTAATATAATGAAATATTTGTATTGAGATTTTAGATGATCGCAATTCTTTTAGGAGTCTATTTAAATTAAAAAGCACAAGCTTGTGATTATCAAAAATTGAAGCCATTTTCATTTTACAATACTGAATAAGATACAAGGACTATGCATTTTATGTTAGTTAGTTTCAACTCACAGGTGACATTTATAGTTCCTGAAATATATATACAGGAAAATGAAGCTGACATTTTGTAGTAGACATTTTTTTCATATAAGGAATCGGGAACGTTTTTTTTTTAGATCCATTTCATCGCTGCTCAAACAATCTCGTTTTTGAAAGGTTCTATTTTTCCTTCTTTCTTTCGTCTTTGATTATTTTCTTAACATTTTATTTTCATTTATTTATTCATTTACAACACAATCGTTTTTTATATAAATACAATAAAAACACTATATTTTTCCGTACATTTTGGCCAACGGCCTTCCTCAGCGGATTTTATTATGTTTCTGATTTATAATTCAGAAACATAATAAAATCCGCTGAGGAAGGCCGTTGGCCGAAACGTACAGAAAAATATAGTGTATTTATTCATTTATTTATTTATTTTTTTTTTGCAAAACAATGTGTACAACAGTTGCATATTTGCGTATGGGCAGCTACGCGCCTGGTCTTGTCAAATGAAGTAGACATTCAGGGTGTTAAATGCTCTTTCATTTACATGTATCTGTATATTTATATAGCAGATTTGTGTGGAAACTGACGTAAGGTAGAAAATGTCAATGGGGATCTTAAAGATAATTATATCTGTACTTTTGAAAATAAAATGTGAATTTACCGAAGTCTAGGGATCACATTGTTTTTGTCTTGTCTGTTCAAAACATAACATTATGCATGACAAACTGTTTGTAAAAGAAAAAAATCAACATTGTGCATAACTTCTTATTTCACATAGAAGGTACGTTAAAGGAAAACGGGTGATAAATTCATAATGAGAGCAGATACTGCCCGGTCCTTACTCTACTATTTCTTGTTGCCGTTCTATTTCGGCGTCTCGTTGCTGTACCGTGATCTGGAGGATATGATTCTCTCTCTCCACAGCCTGCTGCTTGATCTGTGACGCCTAAAAATAATAAAGACATACAATAAAGTTCTAGTGTTATTTTTTAAAATTATATATGGAACTGAAAAGGTCAAAATGTAGGGAAAGAATGGAATCATTGGAAAATTTTCCAATTCTGATATGGACACGAATTATGTTGAGCTAAAAATGTCTGAGGTAAAATGTTTTGGCCCTGTTTTTATTGCCACACCACTTTTTACAATGATTCTATTGTGACACAGCAATGGAGAAGGGCACAACAAGTTCCGACTAAGGACTTTTTTCTACAGATATGTCATTCAATATAAAATTCTGCAAGATACATTTCTGATTTATAAATGTTGTTGAAGCATGGCATGATTTTGCTATCGTCACTTTTTTTCAATTCTATTTTTAGATAAATACACCCATAATTAAAACCAACATAGGGTGATCAAAGATTACATAGCTCGCCTATACAGGTTTTTGTCAGAAACCAGGTGAAAGTTTTTGAAAAGTAGGTCAAAGTCCAAGGTCAAGGTCACTTGGTCAAAGGTCATGGTCTCAAATGAAAGGTCTTGTCACAAGATATCTACATGTGAAATATCAAAGCCCTACACAGCCAATTGTGCCTCATATGAAATTCATATGAAATTTACATGAACTTTACATGAAAGTTCACATAAAATTTATGTGAAACGAGCACGAACATGAAATTTACATGAATTTTTTCACATGAAATTCATGTGAAGATTTTTACATGGATGTTATGTGAATTCAGTTTCCTGTGAAGGTCAATTTGAAAAATTGATGTGAAATTCATGTGAAGGAATTTGATGTAAAATTCATGTGAAATATTTTTCACATAAATCTTATGTGAAATTTATATGAATTTCACATGAATTTTCATGTGAAATTTACATGATGCTCATTTCATATGAATTTCATGTGAGGCACAATTGGCTGTGTACCCCTTTTAGTTCAAGAGATATAGCCAAGGTTTAAGTTTTGTCTATGGACATCGGCGTCGAGGGTATGGCATTAGCTTTCCGGACTTTTTCGTCCCGGCGAGCTAAAAATGGGACATAAACTTTGGATGGTCTGATTATCTAAACATAAAAGAAATTGTAAAATTCCTCTACTTATTCAATATAATGTTTAAATGCTGAAGTGCAAATGTATTTCCTTCCTGCTAATGACAAACAAGTGAAAGCAAAATCTACAAATTACAAACCCTGATTTGTCTCTGTAAGGAGTCCAGCTCCCCTCGCAGTTTCTGAGTCTCCGATAAACATTCCTGTCTGACCTGTAACTCATTCGTTTGCTGTTAAAGAAATTCAAACCAGAATTGGAGACTTCACATACATGTACATTCTATTTGAATTATGATACATGTAAATAATGATTATACATGAATATCATAAATTTTTTCTTAAGTATATTTTAAGAATTGTTACATCAATAGAGAACAGAACTCTCGGAGAAGTTGAATTTAATTGCAATAGACCCTTTCACGATAAGGTTCATTCGGATCACTTTTGTCTCTAAGTATAGTATTTTTCCACTCGATACAATGAAATAACATAATTGCGCAGCAGTGCATGTCAAGGATTAGAGCAGTATGACGTCATTCCATTGTCTAGAGAGGATAAAACAAGAGAAAAGTTATCTGAGTAAACCTTATCGTGAGAGGGTCTATAGCATTGAGTGATGTCTTCATTCAGTTTTTTTGGCTTTAAAGTTTAAGGTTCCATTTGTGATGGTGACTGATGTAACATTTGTCACCAAAATTCATCAGATGCATGCATAAATGGGAAATAACCTTTTTTTCTTAGAAAAGACCAAATGAATACAGACACCATATAATCATCATATATCCTATATATGTAATAAGTAAAAAAAAATCAAGATATATCAAGCAGTATCTTAATTATTTAAAAAATGCAAGAGAAGAAGAAAATTTTGCCATTTTCCAATTTCTAAAATGAGCTGCGCGGAAAGTAAAAATGTTTTATTACGCTGCCATGGATATAACTCTGAATGTCACATGACAAATATTTATAGTGTAGAAGACACGTGCATTACAAATATCTTGTAGACAATTATAATTATAACAAGTTAAAAGTCATGTTTGTAAAACATTAATGCCCCCCTACCCCTTCTGTGATTAAAGTCTGTCACAACTTTATACTTGCATTGATACAACCTATGGGGGTATAAAGTAACAGTTTCATTTCAATACATAACTCCACTCAAGAGATATTGAACAGAAACCCTGAAGTTTTGGTATTTTTCAAAGTGCAAGGGGCATAACTCTGTCCAAATTTTTTTGATCGGACCTAAATATGAACTTGACCTAGATTGTCATTTGATGTATCCGTATACAAAATTTCATTTCAATATGTAACTCCACTCAAGAGATATTGAACGGAAACCCTGAAATTTGGGGTTTTTTTGAAGTGCAAGGGGCATAACTCTGTCAAATTTTTTTCGATCGGACCTTAATACCAACTTGACCTGGATTTTCATTTGATGTGTCTGTATACAAAATTTCATATCAATATGTAACTCCATTCAAGAGATATTGAACGGAAACCCTGAAATTTTGGTATTTTTCGAAATGCAAGGGGCATAACTCTGTCAAAATTTTTTTGATCGGACCCAAATATGAACTTGACCTAGATTTTCATTTGATGTGTCTGTATACAAAATTTCATTTCAATATGTGAATCCGCTCAAGAGATATTGAACGGAAACCCTGAAATTTTGGTATTTTTCGAAGTGCAAGGGGCATAACTCTGTCAAAATTTTTTCGATCGGACCTTAATACGAACTTGACCTGGATTTTCATTTGATGTGTCTGTATACAAAATTTCATTTCAATATGTAACTCCACTCAAGAGATATTGAACGGAAACCCTGAAATTTTGGTATTTTTCGAAATGCAAGGGGCATAACTCTGTCAAAATTTTTTTGATCGAACCCAAATATGAACTTGACCTAGATTTTCATTTGATGTGTCTGTATACAAAATTTCATTCCAATATGTGAATCCACTCAAGAGATATTGAACGGAAACCCTGAAATTTTTGTATTTTTCGAAATGCAAGGGGCATAACTCTGTCAAAATTTTGTTGATCGGACCCAAATGTGAACTTGAGACCTAGATTTTCATTTGATGTGTCTGTATACAAAATTTCATTTCAATATATAACTCCATTCAAGAGATATTGAACGGAAACCCTGAAATTTTGGTATTTTTCGAAATGCAAGGGGCATAACTCTGTCAAAATTTTTTTGATCGGACCCAAATATGAACTTGACCTAGATTTTTGTTTGATGTGTCTGTATACAAAATTTCATTTCAATATGTGAATCCATTCCAGAGATATTGAACGGAAACTGATGTCGCGGACCGACCGACAGACCGACCGACAGCGGCAAACCTATATGTCCCCTCTTCTTCGAAGGGGGGCATAAAAATCATTCCAAGGAATGCATGTGTTGCCTGCGAAACATAGCAACAATCAGGAATCACTTTTATAGGGTGTGACATTCAAGTGTGACAGACAGACAGACACACAGACAGATGGACAACGGACAAAGTGATCCCTAAGTGTTGCTATGCTTCGCAGGCAACACAAAAACAAACAATACCCTTTCACTGAGTGACGTAACGAGTTTATTTTTCTCCGTCTGTAGACGTTGTAGTTTAGTATGGGTATTGGCCAACTCGGCAGCCATCTTGACCATCTTTTCTTTCTCTTCGTTAAGTTGTCTCTTCAGGGCCGTATTACTAGCTTGAAGTTGGAGAGCTACAAACGTAACAAAAGATATTAATATATTACATGTTGTGCTATACTGCTCAAGAACAGCTGACTGGTTATGATACAAATGTATCTATTCATTGAGTCTATGTTTGTTCATATGAATATCAATCTTAAAACAAACAATACAAGAAAATGAGATCTACCAAAAGGTGTACAATGACAGATTAAGGTGCATCATTGGTCACGATTTTGGATCATTCATGCATATCTTCTGTTCATTTTCTTAAGTGAGGAAAAGTGTAGACAGTACTAAATACTCACTCTCGAAGTCTATCTGACTTTGACTCGGGCCTTTATCTTTCTCAGATTCTGCCTCCTTGGTATACTGACCCAGTAATCTCAATCTCCTAGGATAGCAATCATTTCATGAAAACTTTTCAATAAAAACAAACATGCAAATTTCAAGAAATATGCAGATTTTCTTATTCTTAATTGTTGTGGAAAAAAAAAATGAAAGGCCACTATGTACTGTGGCATTCTCTCACAGTGACTTAGTTTTATATATTTTAATTGCATAACAATGAATAAGCTCATATACTCTGTTTTCAAACATAATTAATTGACAATTTTGATATTAACATACCGTATCTCCAGAATTTTTCAAGAGTATCAAATTTTGCAATTTTATGGTAAATTAGGGTGTCTTTATTTTTGCCAGTGCAATTTTTTCACAATTCCCAAAATTAAAACAAATATGCACATATAATTTGATTGTTTTTTACCTTCAGTTATTGAAGTTTTAGTAATATTTCTATATTAAGAATATATTAAGAATAAACTTGATTTTCTTCTAATTAAGAAATGACTGTGATAATTTTTCTGTCTATCAATGCAAAGCGGATTATAATTTGTTTGTGCATCGATTTTTGTCTATACATCGATAGACAGAAAAATTATTACAGTCATATCTTATAATTTAACAAGTTAAAAGTCATGTTTGTAAAACATTAATGCCCCCCTACCCCTTCTGTGATTAAAGTCTGTCACAACTTTATACTTGCATTGATACAACCTATGGGGGTATAAAGTAACAGTTTCATTTCAATACGTAACTCCACTCAAGAGATATTGAACAGAAACCCTGAAGTTTTGGTATTTTTCAAAGTGCAAAGGGGCATAACTCTGTCCAAATTTTTTTGATCGGACCTAAATATGAACTTGACCTAGATTTTCATTTGATGTGTCTGTATACAAAATTTCATTTTTATATGTAACTCCACTCAAGAGATATTGAACGGAAACCCTGAAATTTTGGTATTTTTCGAGTGCAAGGGGCATTACTCTGTCAAAATTTTGTTGATTGGACCCAAATAAGAACTTGACCTAGATTGTCATTTGATGTATCCATATACAAAATTTCATTTCAATATGTAACTCCACTCAAGAGATATTGAACGGAAACCCTGAAATTTTGGTTTTTTTCGAAGTGCAAGGGGCATAACTCTGTCAAAATTTTGTTGATTGGACCCAAATAAGAACTTGACCTAGATTGTCATTTGATGTGTCTGTATACAAAATTTCATTTTTATATGTAACTCCACTCAAGAGATATTGAACGGAAACCCTGAAATTTTGGTATTTTTCGAGTGCAAGGGGCATTACTCTGTCAAAATTTTGTTTATTGGACCCAAATAAGAACTTGACCTAGATTGTCATTTGATGTATCCATATACAAAATTTCATTTCAATATGTAACTCCACTCAAGAGATATTGAACGGAAACCCTGAAATTTTGGGGTTTTTTTAAGTGCAAGGGGCATAACTCTGTCAAAATTTTGTTGATTGGACCCAAATAAGAACTTGACCTAGATTGTCATTTGATGTATCCGTATACAAAATTTCATTTCAATATGTAACTCCACTCAAGAGATATTGAACGGAAACCCTGAAATTTTGGTATTTTTCGAAGTGCAAGGGGCATAACTCTGTCAAATTTTTCCGATCGGACCTTAATACGAACTTGACCTAGATTTTCATTTGATGTGTCTGTATACAAAATTTCATATCAATATGTAACTCCATTCAAGAGATATTGAACGGAAACCCTGAAATTTTGGTATTTTTCGAAATGCAAGGGGCATAACTCTGTCAAAATTTTTTTGATCGGACCCAAATATGAACTTGACCTAGATTTTTGTTTGATGTGTCCGTATACAAAATTTCATTTCAATATGTGAATCCGCTCAAAAGATATTGAACGGAAACCCTGAAATTTTGGTATTTTTCGAAGTGCAAGGGGCATAACTCTGTCAAATTTTTCCGATCGGACCTTAATACGAACTTGACCTAGATTTTCATTTAGTGTGTCTGTATACAAAATTTCATATCAATATGTAACTCCATTCAAGAGATATTGAACGGAAACCCTGAAATTTTGGTATTTTTAGAAATGCAAGGGGCATAACTCTGTCAAAATTTTTTTGATCGGACCCAAATATGAACTTGACCTAGATTTTTGTTTGATGTGTCTGTATACAAAATTTCATTTCAATATGTGAATCCGCTCAAAAGATATTGAACGGAAACCCTGAAATTTTGGAATTTTTCGAAGTGCAAGGGGCATAACTCTGTCAAAATTTTTTCGATCGGACCTTAATACGAACTTGACCTGGATTTTCATTTGATGTGTCTGTATACAAAATTTCATTTCAATATGTAACTCCATTCAAGAGATATTGAACGGAAACCCTGAAATTTTGGTATTTTTCGAAATGCAAGGTGCATTACTCTGTCAAAATTTTGTTGATCGGACCCAAATATGAACTTGACCTAGATTTTCATTTGATGTGTCTGTATACAAAATTTCATTTCAATATGTGAATCCACTCAAGAGATATTGAACGGAAACCCTGAAATTTTGGTATTTTTCAAATTGCAAGGGGCATAACTCTGTCAAAATTTTTTTGATCGGACCCAAATATGAACTTGACCTAGATTTTTGTTTGATGTGTCTGTATACAAAATTTCATTTCAATATGTGAATCCGCTCAAAAGATATTGAACGGAAACCCTGAAATTTTGGTATTTTTCGAAGTGCAAGGGGCATAACTCTGTCAAAATTTTTTTGATCGGACCCAAATACGAACTTGACCTGGATTTTCATTTGATGTGTCTGTATACAAAATTTCATTTCAATATGTAACTCCATTCAAGAGGTATTGAACGGAAACCCTGAAATTTTGGTATTTTTCGAAATGCAAGGGGCATAACTCTGTCAAGATTTTGTTGATCGGACCCAAATATGAACTTGACCTAGATTTTCATTTGATGTGTCTGTATACAAAATTTCATTTCAATATGTGCATCCACTCAAGAGATATTGAACGGAAACCCTGAAATTTTGGTATTTTTCGAAATGCAAGGGGCATAACTCTGTCAAAATTTTTTTGATCGGACCCAAATATGAACTTGACCTAGATTTTTGTTTGATGTGTCTGTATACAAAATTTCATTTCAATATGTGAATCCATTCCAGAGATATTGAACGGAAACTGATGTTGCGGACCGACCGACAGACCGACCGACAGACCGACAGACCGACAGACCGACCGACAGCGGCAAACCTATATGTCCCCTCTTCTTCGAAGGGGGGCATAATTAAATTACTACTGTAAATTGCTTTATTTTCGTCAGTACCAATTTTCGTCAATTCGTTAAAAATGACCATTTCGTCAGTACCTAAATTTGTCATCCAATGGTCCCTAAAATATAAATTCGTCTGTTCAAATGCCAACTTAACATTTAGGTATAGGCCGTATGCCTTTGTTTTCATTGTTTGTTTAACAATTATTGGTAAACAAACAATTAGAGACATCATCATCATCACAGTATACCACCAAGCTTGTTGTGAAAACATATCACTTGGCAATTAGAAGTACATTATATGCCACTTTGTGTGCATATTCAGTTTTCAATGATTTATCATTTGCCTGTCGTTTTAACTCTCAATTTCAATTTTTCCTTTCTACACTATATTTTGTCAGGAATATTTATATTCGTCGATACATAATTTCGTCTAGGGAGGCACTGTTGAAAATTGGTACCTGACGAATAACCAGAAGTCTCTGATGAGACTGAAGCTCTCCTGGTAGATTTGTACATATACACTCAAGAGAATGAATGCTGGACTTCACCTTGCCTAATACCACTTTTTTCATCGACCCAATATATTTCTGTATCCCCCCTGTAAAACACTCTATAACGAATTTATCCCGCTGAATCGCTTTTGGTTTGTGTATGTTACGTCAACATATTCTAAAGCATTTTGGTGACGTCAAAAGCATAAAGCATCTTAGTAGAAGCAGGATATCAAAATAATATTCTGTTAGTAAAATAATACAACATAATATTTGGTTCTTCTCGACCAATCAGAATGCAAGAAATTTGCCAGAGGCGGGATAAATGTGTATCAGTTTTTTTTATTAGAACCAACAACCACATGCCAATGCATATCCATCAATTCCTAATTAATTTTTTTCATCAAAATTCAGAGCAAAATTTCTTTTTTTTTTTTTTAAACGGAGTTCCCCCCCCCCCAAGAATATCAAATGGACCGTGCCTTAGATTTCTCTAGAATGTGAGAGAATTACTTAAAACGTGTATATACAACATGTATAACATACCATATTATGTATCAAAACTAAAATAACAGATGTTTTTATTTTTCAAAAAATGTGGGTCAAAGGTCAGTGATGGGATCAAAGGTTAAAAATTTGGCTCCAAAAGATGAGCCTAAATCTCAAGGTTCATAGACATGCAATATATGACAGCTCTATTATCTTATACCCTTTCATCAGAATTTAGTTGAATGGAATGATATACTGACAGTCGGATGGATAGACAAACAGATGAACAGACAGACCTACCACTATATGCCCTTTTATAAAATTAAGACTAAAGGCATAAATAACCTCTCATTTGAGCTGAAATAGTATTGCATAGGATACTCTATTATAAGAGATATTTCCTTCTTTCTTATCCTGACCAGTGAAAATACTTAGATCAAGTAATCAGGCAGTTTCAGATTGAAATTAAACATAATAGGACATGACTGGCCTACCAAGTGAAATTTTAAAAGTATCGGCCATTTTGTTCTAAAACCTAAAAAGGTTTTAGGCTATTTATTTAGTAAATGTAAAGCAATGTAAATAGAATATTGAACGAAGAACATGAACTTTTAGGGCGAATGTGGTATTAATGTAGACAGAAGCTAATTATTAAAATATAATACAAAATATTTTTACATACCGGTATGAAATATTTGATCCTCTATAGAAAACATTTCTACCATATATCCCAGTTCAGAAAAATATTTCAAAATCTGCATGAGGTTGAAATGATGTTTTTGATTGGTCAAATTTTAAAAGGAAAAAATGACTCGAGGTCCAATTGACAAGAAGGCCTGAAACATTAGTTTATTACCATTAATTTATGGCAGTTACAGGTATCGTACCCAGATAGCTCAGTTGGTAAGAGCGTCTGCCCAGATAGCAGAAGGTCTCGGGTTCAATTCACGGTTCGGTCACAATTCTTTTCCTCTCCTGTTACAGAATTGGCACCAAACTAAATGACTCAAGGTGAAGCTGAGTTTAGTGTGAGGTTTCCAGTGCATGGAAACCTGAAAAATTGGTAGAGAGGAGTGTGGCAGGAACAGGCATCGTGCCCAGATAGCTCAGTTGGTAAGAGCGTCTGCCTTGATAGCAGAAGATCTCGGGTTCGATTCCCGGTACAGTCACATCTCTCCCTCTCCTAGCTGTTACAAATTCAACTTCTATAACTTACACAAGCACCTTTCATTTGGCAATGTGAAGGATGCATTATTGCTATTTTATTTGATAAAATGATCAATCTTTGTGATTCTGGTGTTTCCATTTATCAGAAAGCACAGCTCAAGTCCGTGATCACTTAGGACATTCTACTCTTGCAACAAAAAGTCTCACTACTCTCTCTAAAAATCTTACACCTTAAACAATTAAATCAAAGCACTGAAGGTACTGAAAGCGAATAGCTTAAATATCACTACTAGTATATCATTTATTATGTATGTAATCAACCTTTCCTTCGTAGACAAGTTTATGAAAATGTACACAAATGTACAATAATACTGAAATGCAAATCCATAAAGATTTCATTAGAATTAAAAGAACACAGTTCTCGAACTTGCATTTTCCAAAGATGGCCGACCCAGAGGGTTGACTAATGGAATAGGGCAGGTGAGTCAAGTTGAAGGGGAAGTGGGTTGTTGAGCAATCTGAGACAGTCTTTAACAAATACTAGTATCTTCCGTTAAATTAATACTCCTTGAATTTTCCAAAGATCAAATGAATAAATCAATTGCCTTTCATTGGAAAAGGCTGTTAATACATAACTGGATAATTAAATGAGTTTACCCGATTAGATCGAGGCTGCCATGGAGCCCTATGCAGAACTATATCCAGTGGCGGATCCAGCTCCCCCTTTGCCGGGGGGTCAAAGGGCGAATTTTGCCGATTTTTACTGAAAATGGGCAAAAATGTAGGGGTTTTTTTTTGGAAAATTTTGGGCCAGTGCCGGCGGGCGGACGCCCCCTCTGCACCCCCCCCCCCCCTGAATCCACCACTGATATAATTGGCTGCCATGGACCCGGGGCCGACTCACCCCTAGGCAGATCATGAAGACATAGACAGTGGCGGGTCCAGCGCCCCCTTTGCCGGGGGGTCAAGGGGCGAATTTTGCCGATTTTTACTGAAAATGGGCAAAAATATACCTGTTTTTGGAAAATTTGGGGTCAGTGCCGGGGGGGGGGGGGGGGGGGCGCCCCCTCTGCACCCCCCTGAATCCACCACTGATAGAGAGGGAGATTATATACCGGCAGTGTAATAAGTTCAATTTCTAAAAAGATTAAAATGCATTCAAGGCCTATATTTTTTTCATTATGTTTGTACGTCCTTGATAATGTCCAACACGCTAAAATTATTCTTCCATTTCCAATCTAAAACCTGAAAACCTTGACATATTCTTCAGTGTGGTTTGGAATGCCTCAATATTCCTATAAATGGGCGATGTTCAGTAAATACATTTGTAAATGTAAATTTTAAAAGTATACGCATGCGCACGTCGTGAGGTAGTCGTAATATAACACCTGAACGAAAGAGCTTCTTGTTATTAACAACTAAGCCGTATCTTCTCGATTTTTTAAGACATAGAAAAATCCCTGGGACTAAGCCGTAGAAATGGGGATGACGAGACGGGTGCATGCAACGCGAAGTGGTTCTAATTTTTTTTTTTTTTTCATTTTCTTTCTGAAAATATTATGAAAACTGGCAAGGGTGACAAGCTCGAAAATTTTAAAAAATACAGAATTACTTGTGTCTAAAAGAACAATGATAAACAAAAAATAATTATTACAGTTTTATCCTTCAAACCGGCGAGCGGAATGAGAAGGTAATTTTTTTAATATATGTACATTGTACCTGGGTATATATATATATTTTTTCAGTTTTATAAAGTTTCTAGAAAATGATATGGTGTAATAATGAACGAAGAATTTTTCTCTACTTTTTTTAACGTTGGATTTTCAATTATGACCTCTCCCTAACAAAATTCGTTCATGATGAATTGTCGTTGTACATGTTGTATTCCCTATTTCTCTCTTACTTCACATCCACATGTTCAATTTTCGATCCAACAGAAAAGTACAGCTACTTAAAATTAGTTTATACTGCTTTGGTCCCCTCCCCGAGGTATGGTCACTATGGATCCACGCATGTGCATTGTTCTATTTTTATCTCACGTTTATAGACAACACGTGTTTATATCCCAATGCTACAAACATGTACTGGCGTTAAAAAAAAAAAGATTGTCATCATTTTTAGGTGGCAAGGAACCAATCTCTTTCGCGGAAGGGGGGGGGGGGGGCTAAATAGTAGACGTATCAGGATTTTTTTGATATATACGACCCTGGACGTATTCATGAATGGAACATTCCTGCATATTAATTAGCGCGCCAAAGGAAGCTTGCACTGAAAGTGGGACTCATATGCAGGATCGGATAAAATAAATAAAGAAAACGAACGAATTGTAAGGAAAAGAAATAAGGAGAGAAGAAATATATCCATATACAAATACAAAAATCGTACGACTAAAGTACTGAACCCATATATCGAACCTTTTTGTTCTCAAAGTCGGTCCAGGAATCCTCCAATTAGAAATTAACATGACGTTATCTTCGTTTGCAGTCGGTCGTTTCCGTCGACAGCTTGCTTGCTGTCATTAGAACTGGCAGATTGCTCGTATGCTACCTCTTCGAAGTATGTGCGGAAGTAAAAAACTTCCCTAGTGTGTCCAGCTTCAGGAAGCCGACAATAAGTAACACGACATAAACAGAGTTACATCGTTTACACATTTCAAAGCAGCAGTGACCCACTTCATACGTCACACGATGTGAATTCCTGTGATTTGATTGGTTCGTGCTACAAATTATACAGAATCGGGGCTCTCTAGCGTGAAAAAATTCAGGTGATCTCTTAAAGCTATTCGCTTAAAAATAAGTAAGAAATAGATGCATTTTGATTGTTTGTTATCTTTCTTACACTGTATAAACGTAATAGAAAAGATTTTGAAGTTGATTGATTGATCAGAGGAAATTCCGAAACTATCCCCTAGCGTTTCTATAGAATTGAAGATAAAATCCTGGGTCAGGCCCCAAATAAAATATGAGAAAAACTAAATTTCAGACTCATCTATGATAATATTGTCAAATGGCAATAAAGGAAAATTTTGGTAGAATTAGTTTTCCTGGGTTGAAATATTTTTGTATGAGTCGGCTTTTACAAATGATTTTTTTTAGTATTTCATTTTAATTTTTTTTTAAATTTGATTAACACATAGTAGATATGCCAATAAGGCATCTCTTGTTATATTATCTTCTTTTAAAACATGTGTCACTTGCTTTAATGTAAACATTATGAAAAATTTTATCAAACCACACAGTTTTACATCCCATTGGGGGTGGTACTCCAAGCAGTGGAGGAATTTATAAGAAGAAAGAAAGATGTAAGAGTTACCTCCCCCCTCTCCCCCCCCCCCCCCCCCCCCCCCCCCCCCCAAAAAAAAAAGCTTACACAAGCACAATATCCCTTTCATTTGGCAATGTGAAGGATGCATTATTGCTATTTCATTTGATAAAATGATCAATCTTTGTGATTCTGGTGTTCCCATTTAACAGAAAGCATAGCTCAAGTCTGTGATCACTTAGGACATTCTAGTTACCTCCCCCCTCTCCCCAAAATAAAAAGCTTACACAAGCACAATATTCCTTTCATTTGGCAATGTGAAGGATGCATTATTGCTATTTTATTTGATAAAATGATCAATCTTTGTGACTCTGGTGTTCCCATTTAACAGAAAGCACAGCTCAAGTCTGTGATCACTTAGGACATTCTAGTTACCTCCCCCCTCTCCCCCCCCCCCTCAAAAAAAAACTTACACAAGCACAATATTCCTTTCATTTGGCAATGTGAAGGATGCATTTTTGCTATTTTATTTGATAAAATGATCAATCTTTGTGATTCTGGTGTTCCCATTTAACAGAAAGCACAGCTCAAGTCTGTGATCACTTCGGACATTTCTACTCTTGCAACAAAAATTCTCACTACTCTCCCCAAATATCTTAAACCTTAAACATGTTAAACAAATAAAAAATAAGTGAGAAATACATGCATTTTGACTATTTGATATCTTTCTTGCACTGTATAAACACTGTAGAAAAGATTATCATGTTGATTGATTGATCAGAGGAAATTCCAAAACTATCCCCTAGCGTTTCTATAGAATTGAAGAAAAAATCCTGGGAGAGGTCCCAAATAAAATATGAGAAAAACTAAATTACAGACTCATCTATGATAATATTGTAAAATTGCAATATCTTTGTTTATTTATAGTTTCTGTCACTTATGTACTCTAAATGCATGTAGATAGGGTAAGAGAAAATAGCCATATACCCATTTTCCAGAATCATAGGGAACAGGGACTGAAGTAAAATACTGTAATGACATCTAAACTGCAAACCGATAATATTTTGGAATAAATCAATTAACTATTATCCATAAATTCTGGGAAATTAGCTATCATGATCAGATCACATGTAGTTTAAAAGAGAGAAAACAACCACACCCATTTTCTAAGACCCTTGGGGTCAGAGACTCAAACAAAATATGAGGTGGACAACGAGAGTACAGACCCATCATTTTAGTCTCCATTATTTATAGTGTCAGCGCTGTAAGCATAAGATTATATGAAATAATATAAAAGAAAATGGCCACACCCTTTTCCAAGACCCTGGGGGTCATTGGCTCAAACAAAATATCAGGTGCACAACTAGACTACAGACCCATCATATTGCAAAAAGAATTATGTCTCTATCATTAATAGTAAAAGAAGAGCTATCCGTACAAAATTTCATAGAATTTAATGACCACGCCCATTTTCTAAGACCCTGGGAGTCAAGGACTGAAACTGAATGTCAGGTGCACATCTAGACCATGGACCAAGTAAAATACAAAAAGAATTAAGTTTCTATCTCTAACAGTTTCAGAGGAGTTGTCCGGACAAGAATTGTTTACGGACAGACGGACAGACAGACAGACGGACAGACGGACAGACGGACAGACGGACAGACGCCGGACGAAGGGTGATCGCATAAGCTCGACTGGTCTGAGACCAGTAGAGCTAAAAACCAATTTACAGTATCTAATTATCAAGTTTATTTTGCAATTGATGTCATATTAGCATGGTTGATTTTCAAGTTCAAAACTGGCGATGTAATATTTGAACAGGCCCAACCTAGTGGCGCTTGATGTTAGTGACGTCATAATAGGCGACATTGTCTATACAGCTATAGATAAAATTTCGCTCTGTATGTTTGCATAGGGGTTATGCAGACACTATGTCATCCATTTTGAATCTTAGCAAATGGTCTATAAGTACATGTACATTTATGAAGTAAAAATTAAGTTATGCCCAACTTAAAATTATAAAAAAATACCTTCTCAATTGTGCGTTCTCATTGCGTAATGGCTGAATTGCTAAATCAATTTCTGCATGCAAACTGAAAGTAGATTTCAATTGAGGGATCGTCTCAAGAGTTTTCTCTATCTCCTTGACAAGACGTGCAATCTCAACATCCTCTGAAAAAAATTGAATACACTTACTATGAAGGAACATGGAAATTGATACTCAATTTTTGCGTTTACAAATTTCTGCAGATTAATATTAATTACAGTCTACTCTCGATAAGTCGAACTTCAAGGGACTATCAGAAGTTGTTCAACCTATAAGGAGTTCAACTTATTGAGGACATGATTAGCTATCAATTTTCCAAAAGAATTATTTTCCTTTCTCTATCACAGTTCACAAGCGTTCGTGTTGTCCACTAGTAATGTATTTACAACTCCATAGCAAGAAAGCATCAATTATCCGTCCCCCTATCTCCTTATAATGAATTGGTTTTGTTTAAAAATTGAAATTAATTTGTGGTTCGACTTATTGAGCTAAATTTTCAGCGCAAAATGACTTAAGGGACCTAAAAATTAGTTCAACTTATCAAAAAGTTCGAGTTGTCGGAATTCGAGTTATCAGGAGTAGAAATGCAGAGAAATCAATGGAAAAGAATCGGGACTTTAAAATCAGTTCGAATAAGCGAAAATTCGAGTTAACTGAGTTTGAGTAAACCAGAGTAAACTGTATTGTCATTGTGCATTACATGTAGATTTATAAAGAGAAAAGTTCTCAATGGTATAAAAACATTTAATATAAAGAAAAATCCTCGTATGATTCAAACAAAACAGCCCAATATGAAAGATCGTATATATACTTCTAACCAAGACTATACGAATGTTTTCACGCACTCTTCGATTGTTGTCCATTGTTATGACGTCATCAATTTACTTGGGCAGAAAAGTTGCCCAAGTTTTCAACAATGGTTAAGGTAGGTGACTTAATGAAAAATCAGAACGGACACGCTGCATGCGCTGTATTTGCGATCTAGCGTATTTTCAATTACATTTATGGTAGGGTGCAATTTTGAAAGAGTTTAGAGGCAGAAGATGAAAATTCATTCCTTGGTGCAATATTTTAACTTTTTTTTCATACAGAAAGTAAGCAGGGATTCTTTCTCTGTGTATCCATTTATATACAATATTACATTACTCAAACTCACTGTTTATTTTACCACACTCCTTGAGCTCTTTGAGGAAGTATCGTAGTTTTTTCAGCCCAGCGTCCGTTTTCACCTGACTCCATGGATTTGGTACAGCACTGGAAACTCCACTAGATGACTGACCTGCACTATGATCTGACATGCCTAGGAAAACGAGAGACACTAATCGAGTCTTTTCGGAATAAAGAGTTATTCCCCATTTTAGATGATATTTGATGTAAAACCATTATGATGCCAGGAAATCAGTGTGGTAATGCTGATTTGGTACCATCATTTTCCATAGTTAAAGGACGGCATTCATAGAATTTGATGACTTCATAATCAATCTATGTCAGATATTGTCTAGCATAGGAGAATAACTCTGGCTATCGGAAATACAGAATAGGTATACATGTATAATAAAATACAGCATTTCATAAACCCATCTGTCCGTCTGACATGTTCTTTAAAATTCAGCTTGGTTCGATAAAACTTTCTTTATTGTTTTAATTTTCTTTGATATGGAATATAACCAGAAGTCTCTGACGAGACTGTAGCTCTCCTGGTTGTTTTGTTTTTTATTTACTCATTGACATGTGAATAAGGCACGGTCCATTTGATATTCTGGGGGGGGGGGCTTGGGTTTTTTGTCGGAGGAAGATTATTTTTTTCGCCCCGGACAGGGGCAAAATAATTTTTTTCTCGCAAAGTTGGAGCAAGGAAATTTTTTTTTAACAAAGTGATGCGCATATTTAGAATATTTGTGTTTTATCGATAGAAATTATTAAATTTTTACTCAAAACTCTAAATATCGATATATTAGTTTATTTTTATGCAAGTATTTAATTCACTTTTAAACAGACAGATAAAAGATTTTTACAATACAATTCTCAACATTTTATATCAGCTTCATATATAACATGTATAAGAGGGTCTGAGGGGAAGGTCTCCTAGACAATTTTTTTTTAAATGTAGAATTTTAAATTGGTGAGTAACCATGATAACTGAAGTAATTTTCCTTCCAAGCTTACAAGAATAATAAAATTAGAGTCTGTGAGATACATGCAACATGTATTAATAGCAATACATAGATATTGATAATACATTTAAGCTTTTTAAGAATAATGTTTTGATAGAAAACTATGGCGAGCAAAGCGAGCAGAAAATTTTTGATACAAATTGAAAACTGGTGAGCGAAGCGAGCCGGAAAATTTTCAAGAATTTTAGCGAAATTTTATATTAATTCTTCAAATTCAGATTATTTGTAAGAGCAAGATTATTTTTTTCCGTCACATCGTAAGCAAATTTATTTTTTTATCAAAATTGGGAGCAAAATTATTTTTTTCGAAAAAAACCCAAGCCCCCCCCCCCAGAATATCAAATGGACCGTGCCTAAGATACATACACATAAATATCAATTTCCATTTTTCAAGACCATAGGGAGCAGGCATTCTAACAAATTAAAAGTAGCACAACAAAACAACGAATAGACTGCAACTAGAATATCACTCATATAATTCATAATATCCAAGATAAAGTATTTAAAAAAAAAGAATGCCACATCCATTTTCCAAGATCCCAGGGGGGGGGGGGGGCAGGGACAGCTAGCTCAAATGAACTATCAATGATATAACAAAACTACAGATCCATCTTATTGCATTAAGAATTACAACAACTCTCACTCATTAATAGCTTTGAAGAGTTGAGAGCACAATTATATAGGAAAAAGAAAAATGACCACACCTATTTTCTAAGACCCTGGGGATCAGAGGCTCAAACAAACAAAATATCAGATGCACAACAAGAACATGGACCAATCATATTGCATAGCAATGAAGCCTCAATCATTATAGTGTCAGAGGAGTTGCGAGCACAACATTATGATTTACAAACAGTTATATACTAGGAGAAAATGACCACACCCATTTCCTAAGACCCTTGGGATCAATGCTCAAACAAAATATTGGTGCACAACAAGACCACAGACCAATCATATTGCAAAAAGGATGAAGTTTAAATCATTTATAGTATCAGAGGAGTTGCGAGCATAGGATTACATAGCCTTCTATAGCAGAAAATGACCACCACCATTTTCTAAGACCCTGGGGGTCAGGGGCTCAAACAAATATCAGGTGCACAACTAGAAAACAAACCAATCATATTACAAAAAGAATGAAGTTTAAATCATTTATAGTATCAGAGGAGTTGCGAGCAAAGGATTACATAGACTTATATAGGAGAAAATGACCACACCCTTTTTCTAAAACCCTACGAGTCCAGGGGCTCAAACAAAATATCAGGTGCACAACGAGACTACAATACCCTTCATATTGCAAAAAGAATGAAGTCTCCATCATTTATAATGTCAGAGGAGTTACGAGCACAAGGTTACATAGAGTTATATAGAAGAAAATGTCCACACCCATTTTCTAAGACCCTGGGGGTCAGGGACTCAAACAAAATATCAGGTGCACAACTAGACTACAGACCCATCATATTGCAAAAAGAATGAGGTCTCTATCATCTATAGTGTCAGAGGAGTTGCGAGCACAACATTATGATTTACAAACAGTTATATACTAGGAGAAAATGACCACACCCATTTCCTAAGACCCTTGGGATCAATGCTCAAACAAAATATTGGTGCACAACAAGACCACAGACCAATCATATTGCAAAAAGGATGAAGTTTAAATCATTTATAGTATCAGAGGAGTTGCGAGCATAGGATTACATAGCCTTCTATAGCAGAAAATGACCACCACCATTTTCTAAGACCCTGGGGGTCAGGGGCTCAAACAAATATCAGGTGCACAACTAGAAAACAAACCAATCATATTACAAAAAGAATGAAGTTTAAATCATTTATAGTATCAGAGGAGTTGCGAGCAAAGGATTACATAGACTTATATAGGAGAAAATGACCACACCCTTTTTCTAAAACCCTACGAGTCCAGGGGCTCAAACAAAATATCAGGTGCACAACGAGACTACAATACCCTTCATATTGCAAAAAGAATGAAGTCTCCATCATTTATAATGTCAGAGGAGTTACGAGCACAAGGTTACATAGAGTTATATAGAAGAAAATGTCCACACCCATTTTCTAAGACCCTGGGGGTCAGGGACTCAAACAAAATATCAGGTGCACAACTAGACTACAGACCCATCATATTGCAAAAAGAATGAGGTCTCTATCATCTATAGTGTCAGAGGAGTTGCGAGCACAAGATTACATAGAGTTATATAGGAGAAAATGACCACACCCATTTTCTAAGACCCTGGGGGTCAGGGGCTCAAACAAAATATCAGGTGCACAACTACACCATAGACCCATCATATTGCAAAAAGAATTAAGTCTCTATCATATATAGTGTCAGTGGAGTTACGAGCACAAGGTTACATAGAGTTATATAGAAGAAAATGTCCACACCCATTTTCTAAGACCCTGGGGGTCAGGGACTCAAACAAAATATCAGGTGCACAACTACACCATAGACCCATCATATTGCAAAAAGAATGAGGTCTCTATCATCTATAGTGTCAGAGGAGTTGCGAGCACAAGATTACATAGAGTTATATAGGAGAAAATGACCACACCCATTTTCTAAGACCCTGGGGGTCAGGGGCTCAAACAAAATATCAGGTGCACAACTACACCATAGACCCATCATATTGCAAAAAGAATTAAGTCTCTATCATATATAATGTCAGTGGAATTGGATCCCAAGATTACATAGAGTTATATAGGAGAAAATGACCACACCCATTAGAATCTGGGGGTCAGGGGCTCAAACAAAATATCAGGTGCACAACTACACCATAGACCCATCATATTGCAAAAAGAATGAAGTCTGTATCATATATAGTGTCAGAGGAATTGGATCAAAAGATTACATAGAGTTACATAGGAGAAAATGACCACACCCATTTTCTAAGACCCTGGGGGTCAGGGGCTCAAACAAAATATCAGGTGCACAACTACACCATAGACCCATCATATTGCAAAAAGAGTGAGGTCTCTATCATTTATAGTGTCAGAGGAGTTGCGAGCACAAAATTACATAGAGTTATATAAGAGAAAATGACCACACCCATTTTCAAAGGCCCTGGGGGTCAGGGACTCAAACAAAATATCAGGTGCACAACGAGACTACAATACCCTTCATATTGCAAAAAGAATGAAGTCTCCATCATTTATAATGTCAGAGGAGTTGCGAGCATAAGGTTACATAGAGTTATATAGAAGAAAATGTCCACACCCATTTTCTAAGACCCTGGGGGTCAGGGACTCAAACAAAATATCAGGTGCACAACTAGACTACAGACCCATCATATTGCAAAAAGAATGAGGTCTCTATCATCTATAGTGTCAGAGGAGTTGCGAGCACAAGATTACATAGAGTTATATTATGTATATAGGAGAAAATGACCACGCCCATTTTCTAAGACCCTGGGGGTCAGGGGCTCAAACAAAATATCAGGTGCACAACTACACCATAGACCCATCATATTGCAAAAAGAATTAAGTCTCTATCATATATAGTGTCAGTGGAATTGGATCCCAAGATTACATAGAGTTATATAGGAGAAAATGACCACACCCATTTTCTAAGAATCTGGGGGTCAGGGGCTCAAACAAAATATCAGGTGCACAACTACACCATAGACCCATCATATTGCAAAAAGAATGAGGTCTGTATCATATATAGTGTCAGAGGAATTGGATCAAAAGATTACATAGAGTTACATAGGAGAAAATGACCACACCCATTTTCTAAGACCCTGGGGGTCAGGGGCTCAAACAAAATATCAGGTGCACAACTACACCATAGACCCATCATATTGCAAAAAGAGTGAGGTCTCTATCATTTATAGTGTCAGAGGAGTTGCGAGCACAAGATTACATAGAGTTATATAAGAGAAAATGACCACACCCATTTTCAAAGGCCCTGGGGGTCAGGGACTCAAACAAAATATCAGGTGCACAACTAGACCACAGACCCATCATATTGCAAAAAGAATCATGTCTCTAGCATTTATAGTGTCAGAGGAGTTGCGAGCACAAGATTACATAGAGTTATATAGGAGAAAATGACCACACCCATTTTCTAAGACCCATGGGGTCAGGGGCTCAAACAAAATATCAGGTGCACAACTAGACTACAGACCCATCATATTGCAAAAAGAATCATGTCTCTAGCATTTATAGTGTCAGAGGAGTTGCGAGCACAAGATTACATAGAGTTATATAGGAGAAAATGACCACACCCATTTTCTAAGACCCATGGGGTCAGGGGCTCAAACAAAATATCAGGTGCACAACTAGACTACAGACCCATCATATTGCAAAAAGAATCATGTCTCTAGCATTTATAGTGTCAGAGGAGTTGCGAGCACAAGATTACATAGAGTTATATAAGAGAAAATGACCACACCCATTTTCTAAGACCCAGGGGGTCAAGGGCTCAAACAAAATATCAGATGCACAACTAGACCACAGACCTATCATATTGCAAAAAGAATCATGTCTCTAGCATTTATAGTGACAGAGGAGTTGAGAGCACAAGATTTCATGGATTTTCATGACCACACCCATTTTCTAAGTACCTGGGGGTCAGGGGCTGAAACCAAATGTCAGGTACACAACTAGACCACATACCAAGTAAGATGCAAAAAGAATTAGCTTTCTATCTCATACGGTTTCAGAGGAGTTGCGAGCACAAGAATTGTTTACGGACGGACGGACGGACAGATGGACGGACGCCGGACGACGGGGTATCGCATAAGCTCGACTGGTCAGAGACCAGTAGAGCTAAAAACTTTGCATTATAGATATCATATAAAAGAAGTTTGAGGTCACACTGAAACATGAAAATCCATCAGATAATGGAATAAAACCACTTCTCTGGACCAAAGTATTGTGTGTACAAACACATTTAAAGTAATAGATTTTAAAATATGCAATTTAAAACAAAGTACATAGTACTGATATTCTTGTCACTTTTACTTTTTAACTGATAGATTTGTACCTGCATAAAGAAGTCATATGTTAAATAATTTTTATTCTAATATGACTTGATTCTTTTTCCCTACATGTATTAAGACAACAGCCGGGCTCTATTCTCCAATATAGGCCCTATCGCGACAAGCCACGCCTACCCATTTTCTGAAAGCAGATAAACCGGCAGGAACTGGTTTTTACAAAGAATCGATAGGTCTAAGTTTGGTCATCATTAAAATAGAAATAAAACATAGGTAATCACAGATTACGAAGCTCACCTCGTGACAGCAAAATTCAATTCAAACATATTTCTTAGTACATGTATATTGGCTTTTAAAGGCAAAACCACTCAAGCAGAAAAAGTAGGTCAAGGTCATTTTATGAAAGTTTGATCAAAGATACATCAAATATGCAAGTTTGGTACATGTAGCAGTTATACTTTGCTCAATATTGGCTTTATAGAGCAAAATCACTCAAGCAGAAAAAGTAGGTCAAGGTCATTTTATGAAAGATTGATCAAAGATACATCCAATATGCAAGTTTGGTACATGTATCACTTATACTTTGCTCAATATTGGCTTTTACAGGCAAAATCACTCAAGCAGAAAAAGTAGGTCAAGGTCATTTTATGAAAGATTGATCAAAGATACATCCAATATGCAAGTTTGGTACATATATCACTTATACTTTGCTCAATATTGGCTTTTAAAGGCAAAATCACTCAAGCAGAAAAAGTAGGTCAAGGTCATTTTATGAAAGTTTGATCAAAGATACATCCAATATGCAAGTTTGGTACATGTATCACTTATACTTTGCTCAATATTGGCTTTTAAAGGCAAAATCACTCAAGCGGAAAAAGTAGGTCGAGGTCATTTTATGAAAGTTTGATCAAAGATACATCTAATATGCAAGTTTGGAACATCTAGCACTTATACTTTGCTCAATATTGGCTTTTAATAGCGATTCTCTGTAAGCATTTGCACTTTTATGAAGGACGCATGGCACGGCATGTCTCAGATTTTGATAAAATTTGTACATAAGGTTTGGTCTGACCCAAAAGTAAAAATTTATTAAAAATTTTCTTAATATCACATCCGGTTGCCATGGAAACGGACTTTGAATATTGAAAAAATGCATTTTTGGGCGTTTTTGAAGTCACATACATAATTTATGCAGCATAATCTAAAACAAACACTAATGAATTATCAGTTCCCTATCATTGCTCTTTCAAGTTAAGTAATAATAATGTTGGGTTTATGGTCTTATCTATATGTTTCCATAGCAACAACACAGGTACCCTATCAAAATAGTATTTTTGGCATTTTTTCAAAATTCAGTGATAAATTGCTTACATTTTTGAGTTTTTTATGCAAATAAAACATAAGCATTTACTTTGGGACAAAGTTTCTGTTCGTTGCTATGGCAACATGAGCTTAAATCGCAAAAATGAAAGCAATTTTGGACAATATTTAGAGTCCTTTTTTACTAGATCATTGAATTTTAATTCAAAGTGATGAAAATTAATTAATGTATTCAAGTAGAGCTTTCATTACACGAAAGAAATTTTTTTAAAAATGTTCAGGAAATAGCCCGTTGCTATGGGAACGATTGTGTAAAATTGCACACAGACCCACTTTGAGTCCTTGGATACGGGCATCAAAAGTTAAGTAATCTGAAATTTTTAAAATCTAAAATAAAGTTTAGACTTTGCTTTATCTAATATGTAAAAAAGGTTGTGTAAGCCTGTTTCGTTTTTTGAGGAAAAGACTTCGAAAAACAACAAAAAATGCTTATTTTTGTAATGTATGGCCAAATTACTATAAACTCATTCTCAAATAGAAACAGAAATTCTTATTTTCTGTTTTTGGAATTTTACATCATGTTTTGACAGAAATCTAGACAAAATGCAATGTTTTAGTAAAAATACTTTATTTACTGAACACAGTGTCAACAAAACAGCTCTCTTTCGAGTTTATACATAAATACAAGGGATTTCTCATTATCTTTTTTTCTCTGTAACAATTAGACTCAGTTGAATATTTCGGAGTAAATTTACTCAGAAATGTAGAATCTATTACACTGGCCCTCATCTAGATTAAACAATATTCAGAGTAAATTTACTCTGAAATATTCAAAATTGTAGTATTTCATTTCAATCTATTGCAACCTGAAAATTGTATTGAATGGATATTGGATAAAAAGACAGCAAAATTATGTTTACAATTGAATCTAGAAATCTAAATTTTTGTTCATTTCAAAATTGAGCAAGAATATCAATTTTTATTTGTTTTCTTTTTCAGTTACTCCGAAATTTAAAGTGTATAACATTCGCCTTTATCCAAAATGAACCATTTCAGAGTAAATTTACTTTGAAATTATTAAATCATTGAATCTATATTTACCATTCATATTAAAGATAAGCTGTTCAGAGTAAATTTACCCCGAAATTTTGAGTTTATTTTACTGGTTTTTATCCAGAATGAATCTTTTCAGGGTAAATTTACTCTGTAATATTCAGAATTGTTTTTGTTCATATCACATGATTAGTTACATTGGAACAAATGAAAAAATGATGTCACAGCTTTAAAAATGCATTTTGAGAAAAAAAATAAATTCAAGAGAAAATTTACTTTGAAATGTTGAAAGCATCGAATTCATATTTACCATACATTAAGCTGTTCAGAGTAAATTTACTCCGAAATTAAGTGTTCATTACACTGGCCTTTATCCAGACTGAATCATTTCAGAGTAAATTTACTCTGTAAAATGCAAAATTGTCGTAGTTCAAATTAATATTAATTTGTTTCAATTCAAAAATGTCACAAGACTAAAATTCCAATAGATTCTTACAAAATAAAGTTGGTGTAAATTACTCCAAAATGTATGAAAAATATATTTAGGATTCAAGTATCCAACTTTAAGGTATATATAACAAAACATTTTATGATGGATGATACTACTACTAGTACCAGTACAATCAGTAGATGCACAGCTTTAAAAATATAGGCACCAATTTAAAGATATGAAACCAGAGGCAAATGCTATGTACATTACAAATGAACGAAAAGAATATTTTAGCTTGGAAAGTAACACCCTTGAGAATATTTTAGATTATTCTTTAGACAATTTTTAAATACAAATTGAAAATATTTAAAAGTCTAAAAATAATTCTGACATCTAATGCCTTTGATCCCTTCCTCTCAGATAAAATACCTAATTTTCCTTCTAATGCCCTATTGTTCTGCAAACCTAAAATAAATATTTTTCTCCATTGATACACACACTCGTAAATCTATATGAATTAAACAATATATCATTCTAAGTCATGCTAAATACAAATTTCTTATTTCATAATGAGCAATAGGCCAAAGATACAGTTTATAATCAACAAGATATGCCAAAGATACAGTTTATAATCAACAAGAAGGCAAATTTACAGTTTATGGTCAACAAGAGTCGAAATCTATAGTTTATAATCAACAAGAGGCGAAGTTGAAAATTAATTATCAACAAGGGGCCAGACTTACAGTTTATCATCAACAAGAGGCCATGTTTGCAGTAGGCCAATTTACAGTCTAGTATCAAGAAGAGGCAAGGTTTACTGTTATAATTACAAAAGGCTAAGTTTACAATGTTTGATTTACAGAAGGTTATGTTCACCATGTGCACAGTCTATAATCATCAAGAGACAACGTTTACAGATATATGATCAACAAGAGGTCAAGTTTATAGCTTATAATCAACAAGAGGCCAAGTTTAAAGCTTATAATCAACAAGAGGCCATGTTTAATTTTATGATCAACAAGAGGCCAAGTTTATAGCGTATAATCAACAAGAAGTCAAGTTTACAGCTTATTATCAACAAGAGGCCAAATTTACAGCTTATCATTGACAAGTGGCCAAATTTATAGCTTATCAATAAGAGGCCATGTTTACAATTTATGATCAACAAGAGGCGATATTGATAGCTTATAATCAATAAGAGGCCATGTTTGTAATTTATGATCAACAAGAGGCCAAGTTGATAGCTTTTAATCAATACGATGCCATGTTTACAACTTATGATCAGCAAGAGGCCAAGTTGATAGCTTATAATAAATAAGAGGCCATGTGTACAATTTACGATCAACAAGAGGCCAAGTTTACAGTTAACAGTCATCAAGAGGCCATGTTTACAGCTTATAATCACCAAGAGGCCATGTAAATAATATATGATCAACAAGAGACCAATTTATAGCTTATAATCAACAAGAGACCATGTTTACAGCTTATAATCAACAAGAGGCCATGTTAACAGCTTATAATCAACATGAGGCCATGTATACAGTTTATGATCAACAAGAGGTCAAGTTTATAGCTTATAATCAACAAGAGGTCAAGTTTAAAGCTTATAATCAAAAAGAGGCCATGTTTATTTTTATGATCAACAAGAGGCCAAGTTTATAGCGTATAATCAACAAGAAGCCAAGTTTACAGCTTATCATCAACAAGAGGCCAATTTTACAGCTTATCATTGACAAGTGGCCAAATTTATAGCTTATCAATAAGAGGCAATGTTTACAATTTATGATCAACAAGAGGCGATGTTGATAGCTTATAATAAATAAGAGGCCATGTGTACAATTTATGATCGACAAGAGGCCAAGTTTACAGTTAATTATCAACAAGAGGCCATGTTTACAGCTTACAATCAACAAGAGGCCATGTTTACAGCTTACAATCAACAAGAAGCCATATAAATAATATATGATCAACAAGAGGCCAATTTATAGCTTAAAATCAACAAGAGACCATGTTTAAGTTTATGATCAACAAGAGGCCATGTTTAGAGTTTATGATCGACAAGAGGTCAAGTTTATAGCTTATAATCCACAAAGGGTCAAGTTTATAGCTAATAATCAACAAGAGGTCAAGTTTATAGCTTATAATCAACAAGAGGCAATGTTAACAGCTTATCATCAACAAGAGGCCATGTTTACAGTTTATGATCAAAAAGAGGTTAAGTTTATAGCTTATAACCAAGAAGAGGTCAAGTTTACAGCATATAATTAACAAGAGGCCAAGTTAACAGCTTATTATAAACAAATGGCCAAGTTTACACCTTATAATCAACAAGAGGTCATGTTAACAGCTTATGATCAACAAGAGACCAATTTATAGGTTATTATCAAAAAGAGGCCATGTTTACAGTTTATGATCAACAAGAGGTCAAGTTAACAGTACAAAGGTGGCTTAGAGCCAATATTGTATCACTTAGCGAAATGAAATTCATTTATCTTCTATTCCATTGCCATTTGTTTTCTTCTTACTGTTTTCCATTCCTCTGCCATTTATTTTGAAGACAAACAGAAATGTCTTTACTGCTGATCAACAGTTTTATTCCATTTTTCTCCAACACACCATTTTCTTAAGCACTGAAGATATAACAAACACAAATTCAATCAAGTTCTTCAAAACTGTCACTTTGCTTGAACTCCATAACCGCATTTTCTTTTTGAACGGTTTGAGTAAATGCCTAATGATAATCTACTCCCATCCGAGATTCTCTCTCTTGGCATTATGTTTTCTAAAATAAAAACAAATCGGAACATTATATTGGTTGAATGTTTCATATGTTTAAACAAGAGTTATGATCATGATGATAAACCAAAATGCAACATATGTCAATTAATTAAATTTTTCCTTTATCAATTTCACTTGTATATGTTTAAATTTTGTGCAAAGGACAAAACACTTGAAACTTCATTATTAAAATAGATATTTGCCATAAATATACCTCGTGCTGCCTCCATTTCATGTCATCGAATCACAGTTTGAAGATCAGTTTTTTGAAGAAGAAAAAACATCTCCACAGTGTTAATTAAAAGGAAGACGGGAAGGATTTTTGATGCAATCGCTTTCATCTCATCATTTCTCTTATCAGCACAATGTCGTATGTGTTTTAGTGGAATTAGCCTCTGAAGTTAGAAACAAAGGTTGTTTATTAATGCCATATCAATCAATCAGCTGGAAATAAAGTTATCCAGAATCCATTACCTACGTGTATATTGACTTGGCAGGTTATATAAATTATGTAATAATCTGTCAAAATTAAACTGACCACGAAAAAGTCTTTTTACCTTGTTTACATAAAAACAATCCCTATCTGGTTATAAACTATTGTTAAAGCAATATTAGCTGTCAGCAGTTGCATTTATATTAATTTGATCATTTTCACGTATGTTATTACTCATAGAAAATGATGAGGGTTTGATAAATAGGTTGATTAAAAAAAAACGTCGGATTAACGCCTTTCTGTACAAGAATAGCAGTTTTTTTTTTAATTCTTACAGTCCCAACAAAAATTCAACGTAAAGCCCGCCCATATTCATGTGCCCTTACGTTGACCTATCTCAGCTTGCATTCTGCCCATGCGCAAGCTAAATTTGGTCAGTGAATATTATTTGTAAAGGAAAGAAAGTATTCTTTTATTGATTAAGAGGTTAAGATGGCAAAATAAGGACGTTCTATAGTCCCATTACACAAGATTTTATATTGCAAATCATATAGAGCTCAATTTTCAAAGATAAAAGTCGTTAATAAGCTTTTCATGTCTCCGCAGGATTTGACCTGATTTATCTCAAACATAGCACATGTGGTCACTCGGCGGAGATCGCACTTAGTTGCCGAAGGCATCGTAGTACAGACAGCTCTGTAGACTGGTAGACGTATATGTTTTCATGCTGAGTTTCGTTGTGTAACATGTTTATTTTAACTCGGATGACTTGTTTATCATCTTTTAATAACAATTAGAAGGTATTTAGAGATTTTTTGCAAGAAAATAATGTTTAGCCTCTGACTGCTAATATAATTTGCTTTCAATCATCCCGAACATTCACATCATTGTAGTGCGCATGCCTAATCTTACCGCGCGTATATAAACATATCTTTTAAATCTATTCACAATTTCAGTTTTCCGAACCGCTAAATCAGTAACAACATGTACTTTAATATTAACCTAAGAAAGGTCTTTATTAAAAATAAGACACAAGTACGAAAATATAGATAAAAAGAAAGAAAAGTCTTACCGATCCACAATTTGAATAACTATTGATTGTTAAGATCTCCTTTTGATCACCTCTTCGTATAATTCCTTGACGAATTCATACAAGCTCAATATAATTTGCACAATTTGTTTATAAATATATAATCTCTGAGACACAAAATTTTATTTTTAACATGTTGTAATCTACAAGCGTGCGTTTTCAAATATATCCATATCACTCTCCTGAGATAAACTTGGTCAGTCTGCATCGCGCCAACATCTGTTTATTATCAAGAAAGCCTGGGAACAATCGGGTTGGGGAACAACGGGGAATCTTTCAAGTTTCTCCCAAAATTAAATGTTACAAAGAAAAACCAAGTGTTTTAATTTATCTATTTTCATAGAAATTTTATCAATCGTGAAATGTTCCCTTCGACTACTCATCCCATCATTTGGGGGTTCTTATGCTTTTAATTTTGGGAGTAGTACACTTAATTCTACCCCATGAGGTGCCTTGTATTCCACGTTAAATCACCAGAGGTTTAGAACATCTGATTGTAAAAAGCGAGGGAAAGAATCCATGTACCAACAAAGTATTGAAATCGTTTCAAGCGCGGATTCAAATGGGGGGAATGGTAATGGGGGGGGGGGGGGGGTCGGACTCCCCTGAATTTTCGAATCATACTGATTATTTCATAAATATACATAAGTCATAAGATTAAGTCCCGACTACCTTTTTGTTTTCATGATATTTGAAAAATAAATCATGAATTTGTATTGGAAATCTTTCATTATGAACTTCTCTGGCTCGTTTCCGCTTGCCAGAATTTTATTACATACATGTACGTTATTTTCAAATGATGCTGCGCCTCCCTATATACAACGTGTACACCTTGGTCAACGAACAGGTGCACTAAGAGTAATGAAGATGAAGTAATGAAAAGACGGAAATATTGCTATCGCTTGCCATTTGTTTTATTTGCTTATTATAACTGACAATCAAAAATCAAGTACTACGATGTGAAAATTCAAGATTTTAAGCTTTTTGCACGCTATGCGAGTCATCTGTTTTAATTAGAAACAAAACTGACAATCATTTATCAAGGACTATATTTCATGCCGTGTTTTTTTTTTTTTTTTTTTTTTTTTTTTTTTTTTTTGGCTCTTCAAATTTTTTTTTCATTGAATAAAAATATTGTTTACGGGAGAAAAGGCTCCCCCTTCCTTTTCATAAAGATATGTTTGCACCTAGCTTTCCGTAGAGAATGCATACTTGTCTATTTATTTGCAACATATATAATGTAAAATATGTTCCATGTTTGGAATTCGATCCTGCCACAGAAATCTTGTAGAAGTATAATCCTGATATTATCATATTCAAATTTAAAGTAAAAGATCGGATATGATAAATAATTGAAGAGAACATTTCACCATGAATAAAAATTCAATGAAAATAAACATAAACACTTGGTTTTCGTCGTCGCTTTTAAAGTTTTGGAGAAATTGGATAGATTACCCGTAGCTCCCCAGGCCGGATGTTGCCCGGTGTGATTGATGATAAACAGATGTGAGCGCTATGCAGACTGACCAAGTTTATCTTATCTTTCCTTAGAGCATGCATACTTGTCTATTTATTTGCAACATATATAATGTAAAATACGTTCCATGTTTTGAATGAAGTATTATCCTGACACAGATATTTTCTTAGCATTTATATCCAGCTACGATTCAGCCTGGAAGCAACACCTCCCATTTTCACTGACTGCAGGACTTTACTATCAAATTGACCACTTCATATTGTCTCATTGCCTTAAGGCATGGTCCATTTGAAATTCTTTGATGGTGTGGGAAGGGGGTGCTTCGGTTTTTATGGGGGGGGGGAGGGAAATATTAGAAAATAAATTTCTAAAATTAGAAAATAAATTTCTAATATTAGAAAATACCTATTTTTGTCTACATTTGCTTGCCATACTCCTGTGCTCCAACTTTGCAAGATCAATTTACCTCCGGACTGGGGCGCCATTTCATTTTCTAATATTAGAAATTCATTTTCTGATATTAGAAATTCATTTTCTATTAATAGAAATTCATTTTCTAACATTAGAAATTCATTTTCTTATATTTTAAATTCATTTTCTTATATTAGAAATTCATTTTTTAACAACAGAAATTCATTTTCTAACATTAGAAATTCATTTTCTTATATTTTAAATTCTTTTTCTAATATTAGAAAATCATTTTGAAAAATTAGAAAATCATTTTGAAATATTAGAAAATCATTTTGAAATATTAGATATTAATTTTGTTATATAAGAAAATCATTTTCAAATATCAGAAAATATACTGAATTTTTTTATATTAGAAAATGAATTTCTTACGTTAGAAAATGAATTTCTTATATAAGAAAATGAATTTCTAATATAAGAAAATAATTTTCTAATATTAGAAAATGATTTTCTAATATTAGAAAATGATTTTACCAATATTAGAAAATGATTTTCTAATATTAGAAAATGATTTTCCAATATTAGATATTAGAACATGATTTTCTAATATTAGAAAATGATTTTCTTACATAAGATTTTACCTTGACTTTCTAATTTAAGAAATTCATTTTCTAATAGTAGAAAATATACACCTTTTTCTAATATTAGAAATTCATTTTCTAATATTTGAAAATCATTTTCTAATATAAGGAAATAATTTTCTAATATTAGAAAATCAATATCTAATGTTAGAAAATCAATTTCAAATATTAGAAAACGAATTTCTAGTATCAGAAAATGAATTTCAAATATAAGAAAATCAAATATTAGAAAATTAATTTCTAAAATTAGAAAATGAATTTCTAAAATTAGAAAATGAATTTCTAATATTAGAAAATGATTTTCTTATATTAGAATTTACCTATGATTTTCTAATATTTGAAATTCATTTTTTGATATTAGAAAATGATTTTCTGATATAAGAATTTTAATTTCAAATATTAGAATTTTAATTTCTAATATTAGATATTCTTTTTCTTTTATTAAAAATCATTTTCTAATATTTGAAATTCAATTTCTAATATTTGATAATAGAAGGATTTTTTAATATGAGAAAATGAATTTCAAATATTTGAAAATTAATTTCAAATATTTGAAAATTAATTTCAAATATTAGAAAATGAATTTCAAATATTAGAAAATGAATTTCTTATATAAGAACATGAATTTCTAATATTAGAAAATACCTATTTGTGTCCACATTGTAAGGGTAATGGGATTTAGAACATAAATTAGAGAATATAGCGACAAAGACACAGACAAACAACGCAATGCATCTAGTTTTTTTTTTTAATCCTCGAATTGCTTACATATTGTTCCATACAACGTAATTAGTAAAAAAAAAATTACCTATAAATCATTCATGCGAAATATTTACAACATTGATAGGAGCCATCATGTTTTCTTGTTCATCTTTTCTAAGCAGCGGTATGACATTGAACACAATTAAGGCACCTCATGGGATAGAATGTGCTTTCTTCCGAAATTTAAAGTAAAAGAATCCCAACGTGATCGGATATGATATATAATTGAAGAGAACATTTCACAATGAATAAAATTCTATAAAAATAAAAAATTTAAAAACACTTGGTTTTCGTGGTCGCTTTTAAGTTTTGGAGAAAATTGATAGATTCCCCGTTGCTCCCCAGGCCGGATGTTCCCCAGTGTGGTTGATGATAAACAGATGTGAGTGCTATGCAGACTGACCAAGTTTATCTTAGAAGAGTACGAAGACGCACGCTTGTAAATTACAACAGTGTAAATTTAGTGTCTCAGAGATGATGTATACACGGGAATTGTTCAAACAAGATTGAGCTTGTGTGAATTTAAGGAATAACATATAAAGAGGTGAGTAGAAAGAGACATAAACAACCAGCATGCAGATTTTTAGAAATTTTGGACCTGCAAGTATTTTGTTTTACATGTTTATCTGTATTTTCGTATATATATATTTGTCATTCGTACTTGTATCTTATATAAAATGAAGACTTTTTTGGCTTCATTATGAGGTACATGTTGTGTAAGTTGACGGATTTAGCAATTTTTGGAACTACGGAAATCAATAAAATAAAACTGGAAATCGTAAAATAATTTGAAAGAAATGTACTAGAGTAAAATGACGCATGCGCACGGCAATTTATATGACTGGACGGGATGATGGTAGTAATCCCTCGAGTTCTAATGGAGAGGGGTTATCCCGATTTGGCCTCCATAACTCAGTAAACAAAGTTGATTTGAAAAATATGCTAATCTTCATGACAGAGGCTAATAAAGTACCTTACATTTGACCAAATCAAAATTTGGGGTTTATCGTTGCTTTTCTCCCTTCAACTTAATTCTCATTTAAAAAAAACGGGAGATGAAGTGAATAGTCAATCTAAAATGAATAAATCCCCCCCAATTGTGCACCCCTTAATATTTCTACCTAAATTGAATTTCATGAAAATGTTTAGACAAACGGGGGATATAACAAACGACCAAGTAGGAACAATTTGCCCAACATCAGACAAGATGGACTAAAAATGTTGTACATGCAATGAGAGTCTACAAGCAGTACTTTTCTTTCATATCTGTATTATTGAATATTATCCTATCACAGAAGCACTATCTTTTACTCCTTGTCAAACTTTGATGGCCCTAGAAAGGGAAGCGACTCGTTCGAAATATTATAACTACCTGTATATGATTTACAATGTCAGGTATTGTTGTGAATGATTATGACAATGATTATGACATAACCTGCCATGTCAATATACATGTAGCTAATGAAATTTGGATAACTGATTGATTGATTGATTGATCGATTGATTGATTGATATGACATTAATATACAAGGTTACATTTATCTCCCTGCTTCTAACTTCAGAGGCTGATTCCACTAAAACACATCAGACAGTGTGCAGATAAGAGGAATGATGAGATGAAAACGATTGTATAAAAAAGACCTTCCTGTGAAGACAATTTTTCTTCAAAAACTAATCTTCAAACGGGACCTCGATGACATGAAATGGAGGGTAGTACGAGGTATATTTATGACAAATATCTATCTTTAATATTGTAGTTTCAAGTGTTTGTCATTTGTACAAAATTTAAACATATAAAAGTAAAATTAATAAAGCAAAATTAATTGACAGATATTGCATTATGGTTAATCATAACATAAAACAGGGTTCCTGTAAAGTGCGAAACGAAACAAAAATGAAACGAAACGAAACAGATCGAAACGAAACGAAACTGATCGAAACGAAACAAAACAAAACATAAATCTTAAAGAATATGAGAAAAAACACGCATAAAGAGCAAAATCGCCGAGTATGCTATCACTCTGTTTATGAGTTTATACGCGAACGGCAGCTATGCCACTTATTCTTCAATGTTCGAAGTGCGAAGTACGAAGTTCGAAGCGCGAAGTTCGTCACGATGAAAAATGTCTATTAGAGAACATAAAACTTGGGGCACATTTCAGGAAAAAAAATCTAATCCCTTTTCAAACGAAATGTGCCCCCCCCCCTCAGTATTTGATCTGATAAAATTTTCAAACACACAGTTCCCTTTCCTCTGTACTAGACTCCTCCCTGTTAAATGATATTATTAATCCCGCCCACCCTCTTTCAATCCTCTAAAATGCAATTGTGCTATTTACCGTGTTTTAATCGTCAACTATGACCCTAAAAAGACCCTCCAGCCACAATAACTTATGGCTGAAGGCAATAATACATAAAAATATTGACCTTACATGCTACTTTTCTGCATTTACATCATTTCTTAAAGATTTATGTTTTGTTTCGTTTCGTTTCGAACTGTTTCGTTTCTTTTCGATTTGTTTCGTTTTTGTTTCGTTGCGCACTTTTCAGGGACCCCATTAAACATTCAGCCAATCTTATATTCCGATTTGTTTTTCTCTTAGAAAACATAATACCAAGACAGTGAATCTCGGATGGGAGTAGAGAATCATTAGGCATTTACTCAAACCGTTCAAAAAGATAGACAATGCGGTAACCGTTATGGAGTTCAAGTAAAATTGAAGTTTAGAAGAAACAGTCACTGTTTTAAAAACTCAATATTTGTGTGGCATATTGGCAATGCTTAAGAAAATGGTGTGTTGAAGAAAAATGGAATAAAACTGTTGATCAGCAGTAAAGACATTTCCGATTGTCTTCAAAATAAATGGCAGAGGAATGGAAAGCAGTAAAAAGAAAACAAATGACAATGGAATAGAAGATAAATTTATTTCATTTCACTTAGTGATACCATATTGGCTCTCAGCCAATTTTGCACTGTAAACTTGACCTCTTGTTGATAATTAATTGTCGAAATGGCGTCTTGTTGATTATAAGCTGTAAACATGGCCTCTTGTTGATTGTAAGCTGTAAACATGGCCTCTTGTTGATTATAAGTTGTAAACTTGGCCTCTTGTTGATCATAAACAGTACAAATGACCTCATGTTGATTATTAGCTATGCACTTGGCCTCTTATTGATAATGAATTATTAAAATGGCCTCTTGTAGATTACAAACTACAGACTTCGACTCTTGTTGATCATAAACTGTGAACTTGCCTTCTTGTTGATTATAAACTGTATCTTTGGCCTCTATAACTATAGACTTCAACTCTCGTTGATTATAAGCTGTAAACTTTGCCTCTTGTTGATAATTCTTATTTGTAAATTTGGCCTCTCGTTCACTATAGACTTTTAATATGACTTCCTGTAATAAGAACCTGTAAACTTAAAATTTGTTTCTTCTTGATTGTAATATGTAAATTTGCCCCCCTTGTTGATTATAAACAGTAAACTTGCCTTCTTGTAGATTTTAAACTGTAAATGTTGCCCCTTATCGATTACAAACTGTACGCTTGGCCTCTTGTTTATTATATACTGTGAATTTGCCTTCAAAAACTGTAAAATTGGCCTCTTGTTGATTTTAAACTATTAACATGGCCTCATGTTGATAAGAAACTGTAAACATGGCCTCTTGTTGATATGAAACTTTAAGCATGGCTTATTGTCAAGTATTACAGTAAACTTGGCACATTGGTAAACTTGGTTGCTTCTTGATTATAATCTGTAAAATTGTCCTTTTGTTGATTATAAACCATTATTTTGGCCTCATATTGGTTATAGACTGTACACATGACCTACTGTAAATGATAAATTGAAAAGTTGGCCTCTAAAATGTCAATAATAAAAGTAAACTTGGCCTATTGTTGATCATAAACTGTAAGTCTACTCTCATAGTGATTATAAGCTGCAAACTTCCGTTTCTCGTTCATTATAGACTGTGAACATGGTGAACATATAAACCCTCTGTAAATCATACATTGAAAACTCATAACAGTAAACCTTGCCGCTTGTTGATACTAGACTGCAAATTTTGCTTCCTGTTGATCCGAAATTGTAAACATGGCCTCTTGTTGATTAGAAACTGTAAATTTGCCCCCTCATTGATCGTAAACTGTAAATTTGCCTTCTTGTTGTTATAAACTGTATCTTTGGCATATCTTGTTGATTATAAACTGTATATTTGACCTCTTGTTCATTATGAAATAAGAGTTTTGTATTTAGCATGACTTAGAATGATATATTGTTTAATTCATATTGATTAACCTGTGTGTATATTGATGGAGAAAATTGTTCATTTTTACATTTGGTTTGCAGAACAGTAGGGTATTGGAAGTAAAATTAAGTATTTTATTTGAGAGGAAGGGATCAAAGGCATTAGTAGTTTTGTATCTAAAAATTGTCTAAAGAATAATCTAAAATATTCTCATTTCTTCAATGATGAAAAGGGCGTTACTTTCCAAGCTAAAATATTCTTTTCGTTCATTTGCAATGTACATAGCATTTGCCTCTGGTTTCATATCTTTAAATTGGTGCCTATATTTTTAAAGCTGTGCATCTACTGATTGTACTGGTACTAGTAGTAGTATCATCCATCATAAAATGTTTTGTTATATATACCTTAAAGTTGGATACTTGAATCCTAAATATATTTTTTATACATTTTGGAATAATTAACACCAACTTTATTTTGTAGAAATCAATTCGAATTTTAGTCTTGTACCATTTTTGAATTGAAACAAATTGATATTAATATGAAATACGACAATTTTGCACATTACAGAGTAAATTTACTCTGAAATGATTCAGTCTGGATAACGGCCAGTGTTATGGACTGTTAATTTCGGAGTAAATTTACTTTGAACAACTCAATCATAATATGTATGGTTAAGATGAATTCGATAATTTCAAAATTTCAAAGTAAATTTACTCTTGAATTCATTTTTTCCTCAAAATGCATTTTTTTTAAAGCTGTGCCATCTTTTTCATTTGTTCCAATGTAATTTACAATAATTTTCAAATGAACTACTACAATTTTGAAAATTACAGAGTAATTTTACTCTGAAAAGATTCATTCTGGATAAAGGCCAGTAATTCGGAGTAAATTTACTCTGAACAGCTTATCTATAATATGAATGGTAAATATGGATTCAATGATTTCAAAATATCAAAGTAAATTTACTCTGAAATGATTCCTTTTGGATAAAGGCCAGTATAAAAAACTCAAAATTTCGGAGTAGATTTACTCTGAACAGCTTATCTGTAATATGTATAATAAATATGATTTCATTGATTTCAATACTTCATGATTTCAAAATTTCAAAGAACATTTACTCTGAAATGATTTATTCTGGATAAAGGCCAATGCTATAAACTCTAAACTTCGGAGTAAATTCCAATTTTTTTTCAGGAAAAAGAAATTAAAAATTCATATTCTTGCACAACTTTGAATTGAAAAAAAAAAAGATTTCTAGATTCATTCTATGATCCATTCAATGTAATTTTCAGGTTGCAATAGATTGAAATGAAATACTATGATTTTGAACATTTCAAAGTAAATTTACTCTGAATATTGTTTAACTGGATAAGGACCAGGGTAATAGATTCTACATTTCTGAGTAAATTTACTCCGAAATAGTCAACTGAGTCTGATTGTTACTAAGAAATCCCTTGTATTTATGTATAAACTCGAAAAAGAGCTGTTTTGTTGATACTGTGTTCAGTAAATAAAGTATTTTTACTAAAATATTGCATTTTGTCTAGATTTCTGTCAAAACATGGTGTAAAAATCCAAAAACAGAAAATAAGAATTTCTGTTTTTATTTGAGAATGAGTTTATAATAGCAACCATTAATTATTTGAAATTTTTTTATTATATTTTGATAGAGGCTTACTTGATCTTTATTGTTATTAAATTTGAACTTCCTGGGATTAATAATTACTGTTTTATGAAAATAATAAAAAATGGTTGCCATGGTAACATATGTTCCCCATAGCTTTTTCATGGTTTTTGAAAGAGCTCTTTGTGTTTGATATTTCCCAACAATTTTTATCTGTTCATCATGATGCAAATTTTTTTTAAATGACTCTGAAGTTGCAAAATAAGTAATATTCAAGACCATAGTTACCGTTGCCAAGGTAACTTATGTACATAGTAACAAGTGGGTTTATCTTGAATTTGCTCATTTTATATAATAAATCCTATTTCCTTATTATATACCCATCAAGAGAGAAGAAAAATTGGAAAATACAAACAGCATTTTGAAATCAGTATATCAAAATTAGCTAATTATGTTGTCATGGTAACCAGCCTTTTTACAATATCAGACACTACTAGTGAGCTTATTTAAAATTTTATGTCCTTATCTTTAGGATGCATAAAAAATCTTCCATTGATGTCACATACAGACCAAATTATAGAGCTTCAAATTAGCTCAATTTTGCCAATTTTTCAACTTTAAAGGCCGTTGCCATGGTAACCAGATGACCTAGAATTATTATTTTTGTCAAATTTTCCATTTTTCATTGGTCCCTACTTATGTGTGAAATTTCATGAAAATCGGAGACCATGCGTGCCGAAATTGTTTAAATGCTTACAGAGAATTGCTATTAAAGGCAAAATCACTCAAGCGGAAAAAGTAGGTCAAGGTCATTTTATGAAAGTTTGATCAAAGATACATCCAATATGCAAGTTTGGAACATCTAGCACTTATACTTTGCTCCATATTGGCTTTTAAAGGCAAAATCACTCAAGCGGAAAAAGTAGGTCAAGGTCATTTTATGAAAGTTTGATCAAAGATACATCCAATATGCAAGTTTGGTACATGTAGCACTTATACTTTGCTCAATATTGGCTTTTAAAAGCGAAATCACTCAAGTGGAAAAAGTAGGTCAGATGCTGCATCCGATGCATGGGTCCATCTCGGCATCCAAAGATGAATCACTTGTGCCAGTTTGGTTACTGTAGCATTAGTACTTTGTTAGATACTGAGCTACCCCAAACTTCTTAACCAAGTCACTCAAGCGGAAAATGTAGGTCAGATGCTGCATCCGATGCATGGGTTCACCTCAGCATCCAAAGATGAATCACTTGTGCAAGTTTGGTTACTGTAGCATCAGTACTTTGTCAGATACTGAGCTACCCCAAACTTCTTAACCAAGTCACTCAAGCGGAAAATGTAGGTCAGATGCTGCATCCGATGCATGGGTTCACCTCAGCATCCAAAGATGAATCACTTGTGCCAGTTTGGTTACTGTAGCATTAGTACTTTGTCAGATACTGAGCTACCCCGAACTTCTTAACCAAGTCACTCAAGCGGAAAATGTAGGTCAGATGCTGCATCCCATGCATGTGTTCACCTCAGCATCCAAAGATGAATCACTTGTGCAAGTTTGGTTACTGTAGCATCAGTACTTTGTCAGATACTGAGCTACCCCAAACTTCTTAACCAAGTCACTCAAGCGGTAAATGTAGGTCAGATGCTGCATCCGATGCATGGGTTCACCTCAGCATCCAAAGATGAATCACTTGTGCCAGTTTGGTAACTGTAGCATTAGTACTTTGTCAGATACTGAGCTACCCCAAACTTCTTAACCAAGTCACTCAAGCAGAAAATGTAGGTCAGATGCTGCATCCCATGCATGGGTTCACCTCAGCATCCAAAGATGAATCACTTGTGCCAGTTTGGTTACTGTAGCATTAGTACTTTGTCAGATACTGAGCTACCCCAAACTTCTTAACCGGACGCGGACGCGGACACGGACGCGGACACTGACGCGGACACGGACGCGGACGAGGACGCGGACGCGGACGCGTGGGGTTATAGCATAAGCTCACTCAACTTCGTCGAGGTGAGCTAAAAATGACAAGCCAGGCTCTATTGTCTCATAATGCCCTCGCCTCCTCAGCCAATCACATTTATCACCTCGCCGCTGACGCGGCTTGGTAATATATGTGATTGGCTGAGGACGCTCGGGCATTATGAGACAATAGAGCCTGTCTTGTGACTCTTGTCATTTTTTATTTCTTAAATAATTACAGATAAATCGTAATACATGTAATCTAAAGTTAAGATAATTCTAGGACTTTATAATTAGATTTTGTTTGTATAATCATTGTAAAAATCTACCTGTTTGTTGAAGAAAAGCACCAGTCATTTGTAAATTTGCTGGAAGCTGCTGAAGTTCACCTTGACCTATAATAAAATGACCTTGACCTGTTGGGATCAGAACATTAGTTTTCACACCTTGTCCAGATGTCCCAGAATGCATTGTAATATTGTCAGTATTAACTGAATCAGTTTGTGTCTCGCATGTTCTTAAGCTATTTCCTTTCACGGATGAATGATCCTCGTTGTTAGAGCTCTCGTTCGCTGACTCTTTCTGGAGACTGAAATGTACGCTTTTACTGCTGTTAGAACTGGATGAGTTTTTCGGAGTGGCTTGGCTTTTCGGAGTTCCTGAGCTGGTTCCGACAGACCTAGAACTCCTTGGTGTCTCAACCTCGTGCAAATCGGAGCCGTTTATGGACGACAAAGTCTCTTGAAGTTCTAGCACCGGTACAACAGGTGGACAATGAGACCCAGATGTCGTACTGTCCTTCTCCGGAACTTCTGAGTTTAGCAAATAGCTTCCATCCGTGCTCACGGTTTTTCCATCAGTACTTTTTGTTTTTACACTAGAACTATTCAAGGCTGGTGTAGGGTAAATTGACTGACCCGTCATATATCTCTCAAAATTCTTGTTCTGATCTGGAAAATTATTCTGTGCTCTGATTTGATAGAGTCCATTCTCATTTGAAAGAACTGCTTTCGTATTTGGGTGAGGTGTGTTTTTCTGATTTCCCTGAGGTTGTGGCAGAGTTACGTACCCTGATTGACTTGTATCGGGAGTAATAGTTGATACACCTTTTGATGATGACGATTTGTCTTTAATATCAGATGCCTCATTTTGTCCTCTATTTTCTCTCTCAGGAACGCTTTGTACCGGCACAAATCCTGTAGATTCTCGTTGAATATAAGCTAGCAATGCGTCAGGGTCACTTTCTCTACCTATTTCATAATTTTCACCTCTTATTGGTTTAGTATCTTGGATTGGCACAAAGCCCTGGCTTAAAGTTAGCACAGGCGTATTTCCATCGGTTCGATAATAATTTCTATGACTGTCATAAAACCCATCATTGCCGGCAGGAAATTGGGAAATTCCGACACTTTGAGGAAAGCTATTATTCCTTAACCCTGCAGCCCCGTCTGAATAAAACGCAAAAGGAGGCAACATTGAAAACTGGGAATTCGGCTGATTTGGCATCACCTGGGTTGGAAGTTGGTATGTTCCTTGAAGTAGAGTATCTTTCCATAAACTTGATGACATATCACGTTCTGGTATCATCTGACATGTGTCTCCGACATTTTTCTCTAACGATAATCTTTCCGGGTCAGGAGTTGAAGACGAAAGGCGATTGTTGAAAGGTATTTTCATGGCATCTTTTCCTTTTATTTTTCCTTCTGCAACAAACAAAATAATTTATACCGAAAAACTTCAAAATTATACACCCATATGTACATTATATTACCTTGTTCACAAAGAGAGCAATAAGAATAAGGGTTTGATTTCGTTCTTTCATTAAGACATCTTTGTTGTGTAGAGTAAGATTCAGAACAACTTTCCCTCTTTTCACTGTACAGAGTTTAATTCCCATTTGGAACGGTAACTGAAGTAAGCTATTTCTGATGTCATCAAATTCTATAGGAACTAACATAAAATTCAGGGTAATCCAATAAATATGCTTCTAAAGTACTTTTATCACGTCATACACATGTAATGCATCTATTTTATGTAAGATACCGTCCCAAATTGGAAATAACTCTTTCATATCGGAAAAAGAGAGAATAATCCTAAGGACTCTAAAAGATGTAGATTTTCATACAGTAGACCATTTTCAATGATTACCATTAGACTTGCACTTAATAGACATGCGAAGACCAAACATAACAACTTGTAACCTTATTTCTAACTGTAACCTCATAAATCTACTACAACGTTACAACAAAAAATTAAATGAAACATTGTGATGTCTGGTTTCGCGTGTGTAAAATGCAAGTCTTCTGCAGCAATGTGAAAATGGTCTATTCCCAAACATGCTCAGAATTTGCACATTTTAAATAAATCTTCACCTTTCTTACGTTCCCTTAGCAGTCTCAGTACTTCCATGCTAGTATCATTGTCCTTGGTTACAGAGTCGTCAGAGGTCACGGAGTACAGTGAATATCCAGGCTCCACGTGTGGTGCAGGTTTGCCCTTGACCTTGGTGGTCCCTGGTTTGGTTCTGCAAACATGTATTTCAGATTATTCCCTGTATACATATGTACATCTACTAAGCTGATGTAAATTAACATATACTACAATATGCTAACTATGCACAGTGTCTGCCAAATTCAAATTTTTGTTATTTGAATTTGATTGCACATGGGCTCATCCGAGGCAGCGGACCCTGTCCTTTATCTACCAGCGGACTCCCAAATAGGTGCAGATGATATGTATGAAGTCGGTAAACTCTGTACTGCGGTTTTGCCTAGCATACAAAGCAGACCGCTCATACCGAAATGCCACGTTGACAACCCTGACACAGTTGTCGCCTTGGCGTTGAGGTATGAGTGGTCTGCTTTGTATGCTAGGCGAAGCCACCGTACGGATTTTACCGACTTCATATTTTTGATTGGTCCGATTTGCATCCTTTCTGGTCGGACCATATTTGGCGATGAAGTTTTTAAGCTTGGTGTATGTTCAATTCTCTTTATCACTTTTTGTACGTTTATTGAGTATTGCTTCTTGCTACAATAGCTTTGTTAGAATTGGATAGGATCTCATTACGTGATGAAGGAAACAGTTGAGGTAATTTGAGGCGGCAATTCTTGGTTATTTTCAGTCTCTCTGTTTACTTCCAGTCAGACAGAAATTATTTTGGTCCAATGAAAGTTTAATTAACATAGGACCGATAGTCCCATGATCATGATGCTCCACAAAGTTTCTTGGACAGTGTTAGTACGTGTAATAATGTATATAAATGTACATAAATAAGAATCTCAACATGCCCGAGGTCCTTGTTTTAGTATATGCTACTGGCTGTGGGATCACTGACTGAAAAACTTATTACTCATAGGAATTTTCACCAATTGGAACAAGCATTTCACAGTAATACATTTTAAAAAGCTCAGACTTTATAAAAGGAAATATCTAGTGCTTTTGTCAATGATAAAGTCATACATGTAGATTTTTTTTTACCTTAGAAAATTTTTTTTTAGCATAGAAAATTCAATTATATTACTTAAGAAATGACTGTAATAATTTTTCTGTCTATCGATGTATAGACAAAAACCAATGCATAAACTATATAATCCGCGAAGCGGATTATATTTTGTTTGTGCATCGGTTTTTGTCTATACATCGATAGACAGAAAAATTATTACAGTCATTTCTTATAATTTAATTAAATCACTATTTAATCATCTAGTTTATTTTGCAACTGATGTCATTTTAGTGTGGTTGATTTTCAAGTTCAAAACTGGCGACATGATATTTGAACAGGCCTAACGTAGCGGTGCTCGCCGTTAGTGACGTCATAATAGGCGACATTGTCTATACAGCTATAGATAAAATTTCGCGCTGTACGTTTGTATAGGCGTTATACATGCATTACGGGAATAGTTAAATTATATACAAATGTAGGAAAACATCCAAACAGAATGAAGATGTCTAATGTTGCTCAGACTATTAAACACTGATAACCTACATCACCCTGTGATACACGGCACTACATGTAGTTTACCTTTTCGTTGTTACACCTTTTGGTTTTACTTTAGATCCAATGGTTTTCGGCTTGGTCACCTAGAACAGAAAATTTAGAAAATGAAAAGATGTATAATAAATTGCTACATTTATTTCATAACTAGATCAAAATTCATGTACAGTTGTAAAGTATCTACATGTATTTAAATGTAATACATTTTATTGAGTTTGTATTCTGGTAGAAATTCACAAATACTTAATTTCTGTTTTGACAATAACATGCACAATTCAGAGATCTAATTTCCCATATTGATATTTCATCAAAATGGATTTTCTTTCGTTCAAATTTACATTTATGGTCTCATATAAACATTTTGATGAACAGTTTAACTTTTTACTTATACTGTCTGACTTTTTTATGCTGTTTGTACTTTTACTCTGAAATATAGAATAGTGGTGATTGCCATTTTATCTTTGTAAGTGTTCTACAGGTTCTAGTTTACCTTTCCCTTTTGTTGTACTGAAGGCACTCGTTTACCCGAAGAAGCCAACGTCATTTTACGATCCATGATGGAAATTGGAAAACCAGCAAAACCACGAAATAGAATCTGTCTGTTGGTTAAAAATTCCTCAGTACTCAAAGTCCATTACCATGGTTACTACATGTGTAGTATGTCCTAACCTATATCTGAATAAAGAAAAAAGATCAGGTACATGTACAACTTAAATTTTGAATGTTAGCTTTATCTGTAAAACATAAGTGCAGTTGCACTCATATTGGACCTAAGGTATCCATCTGCAGAGCTCAGATGGTAAGAAAATGCTGATAAAACAGAGGGCCTTGAGTTTGAATCTCGCTACATAAGTGAGGGTGGTGACCACTAGGAGAACTGTATCAGAGTTTCTCTCTTATTCTGTCGTTTTGTCCAGTGCTAAGACTGATGATTGTATGAGAATTTTAACTTTTCCAAGAATTTGGAAGGAAATTTTGAGTATGGGCCATAATTCCATGATATTCTAAAACTTTGATCATTTTGATGGGCCATTTCTTAAGAAAGTCAGTACAGAGTTCAATTGGCAATTTTTCAAATTAATTGGACTATGGCCCACATCTACTGTCCTTCCCAATTACTGCATGTGTGTAGAACCTGTGTCATTAGCCTTATTTCTTTTTGAAGTGCACAGGCATACCTATGCGATCTCTCTCTCTCTCTCTATCTATCTACATGTACTTGTTATTTTGTATGACGACTTTAAATAAAGCTAATCTCATCTGTCTGTCTCTCCCTCCTTCCCCATCTCTCTCTATCTATCTATCTCTCGGTACATGGGCATTTCAGTACAAGGATGTTTCTGTACCTTGAAAAGACGTTTCAGTACAACAGAAAGACGTTTCAGTACAACAGAAAGACATTTCAGTACAACAGAAAGACGTTTCAGTACAACAGAAAGACGTTTCAGTACAACAGAAAGATGTTTCAGTACAACAGAAAGACGTTTCAACTTTCAGTACAACAGAAAGACGTTTCAGTAAAACAGAAAGATGTTTCAGTACAACAGAAAGACGTTTCAGTACAACAGAAAGACGTTTCAGTACAACAGAAAGATCTTTCAGTACAACAGAAAGATGTTTCAGTACACCAAGAAGAAGTTTTGTTGTAATTACATCATTACATGTAATGTACATTTGGGTGATACATGTATAATGAGTTTCATATAGTATATACAGGGAATATTTTTTTCAAGGGTTGAATACAGGAAAGTAATAGAGACTGCAGTATTTTGGCAGATGAAATGGAATCCTGTCAACATATTGAGGAAAAGAAGTATTTTATAGCACCTTTTTTCAACTCAAACACATTTTATGGGGTGCCTAGAAGGAAAACTAATTTCTCATGTTTTTGCCATTGTACTTGTACGCCGGAATTCCCTCCTGTGACTAAGGAGCTCCCCTATATATAATAGGGTCCTTGGCATTCCTAGAGGGGATTAATGTAGGACGTACATGTATGACGCATTTTTCTTTTAATCACATACTCACTCTAGATTAGCCTGATTTAGGGCCCATATTCAGCCCCAGTCCCAAAGCAAAATAGTATCTTTTTTTCCAAATTTGATGACTAAATTTTCCCAATTTGAAACCTTGTAGAACATGTAGAAAATTTGTTAAAGAACAAGTTATAACGACTAAATTTCAAGTGAAAAGGCATCCAAATCTATTCACAATTTTTCCTAATATTTGAGAAAACGCTGTTATTTTTCCCAATTTCAAAGGCCCCAGGTCCCAGTCCCAAAAATGGGCGTGAGAGCCCTGATTTTTACACCACAACATTAATTGTCTTTTCTCCCAAATAAATCAGCATTTTTCCATTGGGTTTGTATGAAATTGGTGCCAATTTCAAACCCCCCTTTTTTCAATTTTGGTAAAACCAAAATTCTAGGGTCAGCAGCAAAAATAGGGTCAGTTAGGAAAGTGGAAACACACATAACTTTTTTTAACTGTCACTCAAAGATTGCAGCAAACACGCGATAAGGACGCAGTGCTGTCTGATAGAACACTGGACAGAAATGTAGGGTAGCCGTGAAAGTAGCGACTGCCGTATAATAGTATTAATACTGCGCACCATTAAGAATAAGTGCAGTAGAATCACAGTGTAGTCTCTTGAAAAAATACCTTCCTAGTGTCTCTGTGCTCTAAGTGTGTTACAAGAGATCCTATTGCCCTGCTAGTGCTACCATACATGTATGACAACTTTACTGCGCTGCCATAGTGACCCTACTGCAATCTAAATCCACAGAGTTCCCACAGCGACTGTTTTATGCATGCCCAAAACATACAACATGGTTCGGAGTCCTATGCAATCAATGTGCGCCAACCGCGTTCTTCATTTTCCCAGGACACTAAGGGAGCACAGTTTTAACACTGTCCTGGTGTGACAGGGGTTTAAGTACCCAACCTTTAAAGTCAAAAGACTATGGAGGGATGAATGGATCTGACTTTCAAAATATGATCTTCACCATGCAAGGACCAAACCAAGATCACCCGATCACAGGAGTTTGATATCAAGTTAGTAAACACACTGCGGCGTCGCAAACACCTCCCTCCACACTTACGTGCAGAAAAAAAGATCGCAATGAAATTAGCTATTTTTAATATAGTGTGCGAAATTAATAGTGGCCCGATGGCCAATGTCTACAGTAAATTGGATCAGTCTATAGAAATTGAAAAAGTCATAGACCAACTTGTCCATAGGAATTAATTTTCAGCATCAAAGTAACATAAAATGTATAATAAAGGAGCTGTTAAGATAAGGGCCGTATTTAGCCCTGAATCCCGTGACTTATTTCTTCCGCATGGCGAATCGTACACAGAAAAACATGAATCATTATTGAAATATAATGTATTTGCAGACCTTTTACATGTTTTACATTATGTTAAGGAACTCTTAAGGTTGTAAAATTAAGGTCGAAAGAGGTAGGGGTGCTCGGATAGAAAATCCGATAATATCGACAAAAAACGTATACATTTTTGAATATTTTATCTAAAATGGATAAATATAAGCTAAAAGACATCAAATATGTCTACATTGTGTATCAGAAACAGATTTCGAACGTTCTACCTCCTTTAATCGGAAAATAATGAAATCCGGAACTTAAAATACGGTCTTATTCTTCATTCAATGGCTACAATGTAAGCCTTTTAGCGCGAAATACACATTGACGGAGAAATGAACATCACTCTTGCTTATTTGGTTTCTAATTCTTGTAACTTTCATTCAATCATATTAAGTACACAATGTTTGATGGATTAAAGAGGAAAAATAGTCAAATGTGCTATATTTAATGGTAAAAAAGATCGATTCTTATAAAATGCACCCCCCTTTCCATTTTTAGTTTTTCGTCTCTGGGGTAGTGTTCCCCCCGGAGATACAGAACCCCACTTTGCCAAAAAATTTGTATCATGGATACACATCTCCGGTAAAAGTGGCTTTCTGTATATCCGGGGGGAACAATGTTCAATAAAACTTTTCCGTTTTCTATTGATTTCTATGAGAAAAAGATAAGTTTTCACCTAAAAATTAGCAATATTATGCAAAACAGATAACAAATAACTTCATATTCTGATGGGATGCCGTATAGGTACACATTTTACCAAAAAAGGTTCTTGAAATTTCAATTTTCAAAATTCCACTTTTCCGGGCTGATTTTACGCCTTATCTTAGCAGCTCCTTATAAAGATAAATAAGCATTTCTATGGATTTTGAATCATTGTTTATGATTTTATTTTTGAAATAAGGTAAATAAAGCAATTAAATGCATAAAAGATTCCATTTTTGGGGTTATTCATATTTTGGTCTACAGTAAATTGCTGCAGTCTATAGGATCTAAAAGCATTCCAAGGAATGCGAGTGTTGCCTGCGATACATAGCGACACTCAGGAATCACTTTTATAGGGTGTGACAGACAAATGGACAGACAGACGGACAACAGACAAAGTGATCCCTAAGTGTTGCTATGCTTCGCAGGCGACACAAAAATCACTGTAGACGGAATGTCTATAAGACTTCAATTGTCAATCTCACACACTGTTTTTACCATGAACTACATGTAGGTCAAGCTATATCTTGTAAAATTTATCCTTTTCAACACTTCAAACAGTTAAATCTTCATCAGACATATCTAATAATATAAATCATAATCAAAATCCTTTGCCCTAGCTACCGGTATCTACGAGGCCTGTATAGGTCAGTTTAGACTGGCAAGCATGCAGAGCCCATGCATACCAATCTTAAAAAGAGGGAGATCTCCCTCCTTGGTACTTGAAAAAGAGGGAGATTGCGTGTGAACCTATTTTTCTTCATTTTTAATGAATCGCGACATTTTGCACAAAACCAATTTTCAAATAATTTCATTGTGCTGACATTTCAATGCAAAAACATTTATAAGAATGAAAAATGTATCAATAATTTATTGCATTCTATACATCTTTTCTTGCATTTTGTCATGCAAATATGCCAAAAGAGGATGATTAGGCCAAATAGAGGGAGATTTTGGCCTCCCTCTGACAAGGGAGAAATGCCAAGGTTCGCAAAATCCTGAGCTAAATCTACATGACGACACCATATATGGAATAAGGAATATTAAAATACACATATTCAATGCCCATATATGGTGTCGTCATGGAGATTTAGTTCGGGATTTCACGAACCGGAAATTTACATGGGCTCTGACTTTCCCACATGCTTGCCAGTTTAAAATGACCTATACAGGCCTTGTGGATGGCCAAGGCAAGGAATTTTAATTATGATTTATAGCCAGCAGTGCTCGCTGCAAAGGCCGAAGGGCCTATGCGAGCGAAGCTCGCATTTATGGTAACGCGTATACGCAAGTATGGGAAAATGCACGAGCAAAAGATATACATACTTGGAGCTGAAAAAGTATGGTAACAGTACCGCGGATACGGGTAAAAGTGACTCGATTCCCTTAAACGACAGAGCAGGAGAACATACCTTGACACATTCGCAATGGATAGAATTCTTCTATTTTATGGTGCAATAAAACTAAGTGAAACTTGCCGAATTTTTCATCTGAAAATCAGAAATTCAGCAGCAACTAATCCGCCATCTTTATCACTAATGACGACACAACGGTACATAACTCTGCAGTATACTTGACGTCATAATTCCTCTATATGTGACGTCATTGTAGCAGTGAGCCCATTTTCACGTGCAAGAAAGGTACATGATTGTAGTAATGCAAGAAGGAAAAGAAACACAAAACAGCCGCGATTTTCTAACGATTTTCAGTGTATCATACAAACAAGATAGATATGATCGAAATAATTATTTAGTAAAGAAGAAAGATTTGATTTTTTTTCAATTGATTTCAAGGTCATTAGAGAGGAAAGGGGAGGGATTTCAGACTCCTTCACTAATGATCTACGTCTGTGTAAAGTACATGGGACGGATCCAGATTTTTTTTTTTTTTGGCAGTGGGAAGGGGAGGTCCAGCTTGACCGGCGGTGAGGGATTCCTGGAGTCCCAAGGTTATGATTTTGAAAAGTTTCGATTTTGAGATCAAGGTTTTTAAGGTTTTACAAAATTTTTGGTGTCTTTTTCCTCCGCTTGCACATAAGGCTTTGCCTTGATTCATATTATTATTAGATATGTCTGATGAAGATTTAAAAGTTGGAAGCATTGAAAAGGACAAATTTTACGAGATATAGCTTGACCTAGTTCACAGGGCTCGAAATTCAGGGTCATCCGATCGTCAAAAACAACCTACTTACCTGTGGGACGACCTAGAATTGAGACCAATTCGTCCAACTGACGACCTATTTTCAGACATTCAATGTATGCTTACCTCGATGAAATAATGAATAAAAAGTTTAAATCATCTTTGCTTTAAGTCAGAATCAGAAAAACTAGGAGTTTTCAGATAGCAGACTTCATGATCGGTTTAAAGTTTCCGTACAACGGTCCATTATCAGCCCAGACATCGCGAAAGTTTTTACAACTTACCAGACATTTTTGAACTTTTGTAGAAATTCAAACATGTTTATTAAGAAAAAGTTGAAATATATTATCAGACTGAAGCAATTTTTACCAGGTTTGTCTGGTATGTCTGGTGACTTTCGGATTGACTGTCAGCTCGAATTTTATAATATGGTTGTAGATTTCCTGTATGTAACAGTATAATAAATCGTTTTTTAACAGTGAAGTGGATATTTATACAAGGTGTTGAACAACCTAAAAAGAAAACAAAAAGGGACTATGAAAGTTATACAGTAGGAATTAAACCAAGGTCGCTCAAAGAGACCTAGAAAACGAACCGGCCTTGGCTGGAGTTTAGGAACAATGAAGGTGATGCGCCCTCAATGATTTGTAAATTATACACAGAGTGGCAAAGTAAAACTTAAAGCAAAGTTTGTCAAACGATGAAAATCATTGAGATTGGAATCTGTAAAGATTCACGAGTCCTCCAGCTGAGGCACACAAGCATGATGAGTTAAACGAGGAATTTGTTGAAAAAGAAATTGAAAAAGAAATGGAATTTATATAAAATGTTCAAATTAGCGGAAATAAAGAATGACAGCTTAGTTTTTCAGTTCAATGATTTCGGGCAAGTAAAAATGGTTTCGGGCGACCTGATATTCAAAGCAGGTTGCCCGAATAACAACCAAAGATTTTCACGAGTTTCAAGGCCTGAGTTCACGGTAAAAATAGCTCATTTCATTCCGGTCTTTTTTTCTGCACTGTGAAGGGGGGGGGGGGGGTGTTTGCAATGCCAGTGTGTTTACTCACTCGATATCAAACTCCTGTGGCCCGATTAACATGATTAAGAGTAAAATGCCATATCCACTCGGCCACTTTTAACCAGAGTTGACACAAAAGAAAAGTTGTATGCATTTCCTTGTTGAAATATCAATCTTTTCCTTCATTGGAATACTTATACTTTAATGCATTTTCCTGTACTTTAATCCAATTAAATCACCAAAATTCATGTTTGAACTTGCTCTCATGATCTCATCTTCTAGTGTTGATTTCAGAATAATGACGACATGAAATTTTACAAAGAATGCTTAAAATATGGAAAATACTTTGAAATCTTTGGCACATTCTACCTTAAACCAACTGACTCACCCAGGGGGTCAGATATTAGGTCACACACTCTGCGAGCTAAGTTTGTTTGAATTTCGTGTCTTGCAGCCAAACAACACCCACTGTAAACATTTTCCATTTCCGGTTAGTTAAAAAATAATCCAATTTATAATACGAATATTTTATATCATTTATATTAATTCGATCAAAAAAAAAGTACACATTTTAAAAAATTACACAAAAAAGTTGAAGACTTTAAAGATTAGATTTAAATGAGAAAATTGTAAAGATTCGTAATAAAAAATCATGCGGAGTAATTTTATAATTTTCGGATAGGAATGGTAAGTAAATTTCCGGATATGAGTAGCTGCCGAAAAAATGGTTACTCCAGGGACGTATATAAAAAGGGATATGCAACTTTTTGGTCATAATCAGCATTAAATAATAAAACGAATAAAGAAAAATGATCGAAACGTGATTCTATTGGTGTATTTATCCTGTGCCGAAGATAACCTTTATGTTCCGGTGGAAGGGGGGGGGGGGGGGGTCAACTTCCCCTCAATTTTGAATTTTGGCTATTTAGATTAAATGGAAGTCGTTCACTTGTATTACCTTTACAGGTAATACAAATGGTTTAATGGTTTATTTGCCTTGAGTCTTTAGACTGATCAGCCTAAACATACATTTACAAAGTATAAATAGAATAATACAGTATTTCTTAAATACAGAGTTACATTATCCAAACAAGTCGTTCAAAAAAGTGAGCAGTGGAGGAAGGACAGAGAGAGAGAGAGAGAGAGAGAGAGAGAGAGAGAGAGAGAGAGAAATATATATATTTCTAAAAATTTACAAAGATTTTATTTTTTGAAAAGCACAAGATAAATATCTAGATAGACAACATTAATTTATTCTTATTCTTAACACTTAGTAATTGTACAAATTTAAACATAGATGGTCTAACATAATAATATCTGTTTATAAACTTAATTCTTAAATCTCTATAAAAAGGACAAACAAGTGTGAAGTGGTACTCATTTTCCACTTCATTGATTGTGCATTTTTGACAAATTCTATTTTCTCTGGAAATATTTTGATACCTGCCTTTTTCTATAAACAAATCATGAGATGACAATCTAAATTTTGCAAGTGTAAATATGACATTCTCTGGTAAAGATTTCCGAATATAATATTGCAAGAAATGTGTATCATATAAATAACTGTACAAAAAGCATTTTGAAGAAGAGTTTAAGTATCCGATCATTTCTTGTATAAACTGATAATTTAAAACAAGAATCAATTACAAATCTTACAGGCGCATGATAGGAAAATTCGTTAAAATCACAAATATGAAAATCAGATACAAGTTCAAAACAGTTTTTCTCCACTAAAACGTAATCAATCACACTACTACCCAGATGATTAAAAAAGTATATTGCCCTGTTTTATCACCTGATTTTCTTCCGTTACAGATTCTCATACCGCTAGCTTTACACAATTCGATCAAACGTCTACCAAAAGTATTGACAATACTGTCTAATGAATGTCTCTGAGACATAATCTGATCTTCATCATAGATAAAAAGGTCAGAAAAAATATCGACAAGATGTTCTGGTACACGGTCGTGTTCAACAAACTCATTTTACGTCCTACCCTGCTATTCAAATCACCTGTTATAATAACATTACCTACAGAAGCATATTCTGCAATAAAATGAAAAAGATCAACATCGTAAAGATTATAAAAAATAGCAATCCAAGGAATGCTTGTGTCGCCTGCGAAGCGGTTTGATTATTATTCTAGAAAGTAGATCAAAATTATTGGTATCAGTAGAAAAGTCTTTTCAAATGAAATTCATTTGAAATATCAGACCACTTAATTACAAATTAAAAGATGTGGTGATTCTCAAATTTTCAGAAAAGAGTGTCAATCATCTAGGTCAAGGTCAATACGTAAAAATTGGTAACAAAAAGGTCTCATCATAAGAAATATTAAAGACCTATCACCTACTGTACCAATTAAAAGATATATACAACCTTAGAAAAGTAGGTCAAATATCTAGGTCAAGGTCAAAAGGTAAAAAATCATGGTATGTGTAGAATGGCATTGTTAAAAGGAAAATACATGTGAAATATCAAAGCCCTATCACCTACCAATCAAAAGATATAGCCAATATTACTTTTCTTGAAAAGTAGATCAAATATCTAGGTCAAGTTCAAAAGGTCAAATATTATGGTCTGTGTAGAAAGGTCTGGTCACAAGGAATACTCATGTGAAATACCAAAGCCCTATCACTTACCAATCATAAGATATATCCATTCTTAATTTTTTGTGAAAAGTAGGTCAAATATGTAGGTCAAGGTCAATAGGTCAAAACCATGGTATGTGTAGGAAGGTCTTGTCACAAGGAATACACATGTGAAATATCAAAGCCCTATCACTTAATTACCAATCAAAAGATATAGCGAATCTTATCTTTTTTTCAAAAGTAGGTCAAATATCAAGGTCACAAGGTCAAAAATTATGGTATGTGTAGAAAGGTTTTGCCACAAGGATTGCACATGTGAAATATCAAAGTCCTAACACTTACCAATCAAAAGATATAATCATTCTTAACTTTTTTGAAAAGTAGGTCAAATTTCTAGGTCAAGGTCACTAGGTCAAAAATTATGGTATGTGTAAAAAGGTCTTGTCACAAGGAATACACATGTGAAACATCAAAGCCCTATCACTTACCAATCAAAAGTTATGGGCTGTGACACTCAAAGTGTGACAGACAGACAGACTGACAACGGACAAAGTGATCCCTAAGTGTCGCTATGCTTCGCAGGCGACACAAAAACGTTATTTTCATGCGGTATATACGAAAAACATATGAAAATATCCGAATGAGAAAGATAAGAAATCTTGATCCATACCAATGAATCACCTACACATTTGACAAGGGATACATGTTGACCGATGACTTTTCTGTACAATAACAGTAAACCCCCGCCCGAACCTTTGGTACGGGGAAATTTTATACATTCAAATTCAGATAGCATAGACAAATCAAGAACAGTTTCAGCTTTAATCCAGCATTCTGAAAGAAAGATTAAATCATAATCATTTATGATATCAATAAATTCACAATCATTTAATTTATTTTCTAAATTTCTATTTACATTCCAACTCAGGAGGCGTAACGATCGTCCAACCCCCTCACTGCCCTAGGTTTTCACTGTACGGGTAGGTCGCGTAGCCGCTGGCTTGTACAGGACGTTGTCGATGTAAAGTTTGTTATACACCAGACGTACACGGTGCCCCTCATCGCGCTTGCTCTTCATAACGCGTAATAGTTCTTTGCGCTGTTCGTGAACCTCCGGCGGGAACTGTTCGTTAATATAGAACCGAGTACCTTTCAGTTCTTTGGAATGCATTTTCACATCTTGCCTCTGCTTGAACTCAAACAAATACAGGTAAATAAGGTAACTAATTAGTGCAATGGCCCCATTCACACCCAATTAACATAACGTTATCAAGTTCTAATTAACCGAGTAGGCGTATGGGGAACACACCTTGTGGCCGGTGAAGCATGCGGCTGACCAGCTTCGAATCCGACGAGCGCCAGGTGGAGGGATGATTACCAAGTTAGAGCCTCGCCAGGTGTTGTGTGCTAACACCTTGGATATAGTCAAGTAACCCCAGCCTAGTCTTTCGGAAGGTACTATAAACGGGGTTCCCGTGTCTCGGATAGGCGTAGGCACGTAAAAGAACCCTCACTGCTTCGGGTTGGTCCGTTGCATAGGTCAAAATTCCAACATACAGCTTATTACGTCTTTGGTCGGTACGCCTAGTAGAGGCGGGATCTACATGTATATACCGAACTGAATTCAGTGCCATCAAGTAGTCCTGACTAACCAGGAGTTCTCTCTTTGTAAGGACATGCATCTATTGAGTAACCAGCTGGACGAAGAGACTGCTACGTACAGGAGCCTTGAGGAGTTTTTTTTTTTGCTTGTTAGAAATTTTGGGATGTTGTGCCCCTCCACTTTTTCAAGCAGAGCTACGCCATTGCGACAAAGTAATTAGTGCACCTTCCCTCCGTCGCCTTATATAGTCCTACCAGGAATCTTGGTTATTTCTGCGACATATATGATACATAACAGATATATAACCTGACATTCTATGAAAATTGAATAAATTCAAAGTCATTACCATCAATTTATTTTATAGAGCAATTTGTATATCTCTTTATCTAACTAATTAGTATAAAGTTTACATGTAAAAGTATTTGATGAGAATGAACACTATCAAGAACTGTTTTCTTGAGCTACAGCAGAAGAAGTAGAATAATAACGTGAATTATATTCATAAAGATATATCATCTTTAAATAACGAAATGAATCTACAGTAGTCGATGAATGGTTCGGTAAGGTATGTGATGTCCGCCTCATCTCTGACCACGTCCTCAATAGCGTCCAGTGGAATAAGTGGTAGTATGGCTGCCCGTCGTACCGATGTCTGTTGTCCTGGGCTCGTCTCCACATACACTGAATATGGTAGAAAAAGAACCCCGTTGTTGTCAACACGGACGTGGATTGTGTATAACTGGTGTAGACTAAAGGGTTCCGTCGCAGTAGATTGTGTCGGATTGTGTCGGCTGCAGCTAGGTCACGGGGGTTGTTGTCGGTGGCAAATACGAAGGTCCGCTGTGATTGGTGGCTCTCGACTATCAGTAGGAATAGACCTTTTCAACTAAAATTACTCCGAAAAGGCCTATCGGTCACCGTTTGCTGTCTCTGTCCACTTGCCGTTTAGGGTGATGGAGGATTGCGTCTCGGCGTAGGATATTCTGTCAGAGTTGTCTTCCGGTACGGTACAGGGAAGACTTGGAAGAGATGAATGTTGGTAGTCGCTCCACTTCTTGCTTGCTGACATCGTCCCAGTTAATTTTTAAAAATATATTTACGTGATTCCGTATTAATCTAGTGTTTAGATTGAAAAAGAATTTTATCGATTGTCTTTTTCTATTTTGAGTCGCCGTATTGCTTCAAATCTCGCTCTACCTACGTTTTTCATTTATTTTATGTACTTTTTTTCAGTTTCAATATTTTCAATCATTTATATATTTTTTTTTCAATCAACTATAAAAAAATTCAATTATTTATATACAATTTTTTATGATCAGTTTGTTGATAGTAGAAAATATGTTATTTTATTCATTAAATACATGTATGGTATGAGCAACAAAAAAATAAATAAATGAAATAATAGATAGATAGAAAAAAAGGGGGAAAAAGAAAAAGGAAAAAAGAGCACATACTTTATATGAAAGGTCAATGAAAAGAGTACTAATTTGTTAATGCTTAATCTATATGTGCCCTTTTGATGGCCCCTTTAACACCTATAAATACTTAATTGAAGTCGACGAATCTACTTTTATTTGTACGAAAATAAGAAACATGTACAATGTATACAATCTGTGAAGGCCTAACATTTCTCTTTTCTTTTCTTTTCTTTTTTTTATAAATTATGAAATATATTAGTGCAGGTTTCTGTCAGACTCTTCATCATTATCATTGTGTATGTTACAAAAATGGAAAAAACCAGACAAATAGTCTCCTGAAATAATTATATTCATCCAGTTCTCACTTTTGTCGCAATACAAAAGGGGCGACATTGTTCCCAAACTTGCACTGTGGCAGTATAATGGTATTAATTACTAGTATTATGTGTGTTTTACTTTAAACAGGAGTACATCAACCTAATTCGCAGTATCTAGGCAAAAATAACATATTCACCGCTAGTACTGTTTCTGTATTGCGACAAAAATAACATATTCACCGCTAGTACTGTTTCTGTATTGCGACAACACCCGTGGTTTCAATTCGGCAGACATGTCACATCCGGTTGCTTCCGCTAAGGAAGATCCTGTTTTTTGATAGGGTTAAACATATTACTATGGTTCCATTTGGTAATAAAAGTGTCGCACATAAAATCGATCTAGTTGATCTGGTTGTGTTGAAAGAACACCCCCATTCGCACCGTAATTAGGTTTCTTGAAACGTCGCATGGAAAATTCGCCTCTTCGCAGTGTACATGTATATACGTCACTTCGCTTTTTTTCGTACCGTAACTTCACTTTTTAGCAACATATCGTCATCGCATGATTTTTTCTTGTGTAAATACATTTTCATACGAATCTTGTATATCATCGGATTCTCCAACAACGCTTCGCTACAGCCCCAAAATACCTCATGCAAAAAAAAAAAAAACAAAAAAAAAAAACCCCAGAGTAGACAAGCACAGAAACAGAGTAGACAAGCACAGAAACAGAGTAGACAAGCACAGAAACAGAGTAGGCAAGCACAGAAACAGAGTAGACAAGCACAGAAACAGAGTAGACACGCACAGAAACAGAGTAGACAAGCACAGAAACAGAGTAGCAAGCACAGAAACAGAGTAGACAAGCACAGAAACAGAGTAGACACGCACAGAAACAGAGTAGACAAGCACAGAAACAGAGTAGACAAGCACAGAAACAGAGTAGACACGCACAGAAACAGAGCAGACAAGCACAGAAACAGAGTAGACAAGCACAGAAACAGAGTAGACAAGCACAGAAACAGAGTAGACAAGCACAGAAACAGAGTAGGCAAGCACAGAAACAGAGTAGACAAGCACAGAAACAGAGTAGACACGCACAGAAGCAGAGTAGACAAGCACAGAAACAGAGTAGACAAGCACAGAAACAGAGTAGACAAGCACAGAAACAGAGTAGACACGCACAGAAACAGAGTAGACACGCACAGAAACAGAGTAGACACGCACAGAAACAGAGTAGACACGCACAGAAACAGAGTAGACAAGCACAGAAACAGAGTAGACAAGCACAGAAACAGAGTAGACAAGCACAGAAACAGAGTAGACACGCACAGAAACAGAGTAGACAAGCACAGAAACAGAGTAGACAAGCACAGAAACAGAGTAGACAAGCACAGAAACAGAGTAGACAAGCACAGAAACAGAGTAGACAAGCACAGAAACAGAGGCAAAAGGGACAAGGAGCTCAACATAGAATGACTGCACACAAACCAACGAGACCGGCAATAGGTAACCGGTGCCGACTTAGGACGGCCACACGCTACGCCAGTATCAAATGATGTGATTATCCGTATTACATGCGCACAATTCTCCCACTTTTTCGGTTACCAAGATGTCTTGAAGAACGTTAGCCAGCGACACAAGGCTATTTGGTTGGTTGGGATGTGTTGGCCGCAGTGACTTCTACAATGTATTACGATAAATCCTTGAACAAAATCTAGGATATGGCCGGCACGAATCGGTAAGTTTTCTAGACGATTACTGACTATGTGTGACTCTAATAAAGCTATACCAAACGATCTGCAACAACATTTTACCTTGTTATTATGACGCTTGAATTCCAAGAGATGAAGCAGAGGCAAGTAGAATTCCGGCCGTGTCATCAATATTAAAGCTTAACAAGGTAAAATATTATTGCCGATCGTTTAGTTTTGCTTTTTTAGAGTCAGACATAGTCAGTTATCCCCTAGAAAACCTGCCGATTCGTCTATATCCTAAAGGTCCCGGATTAATCATAAAGAATGTAGGACTAGGACGATACTGCACCCAGCCGATCCGATACGTATCACGATACCTGACATCCGATACGATACATATCGTGATACTAAGTAAATTGATAAAATCTTCTCAAAAAGCTATTTGATAGTATTTATATTCATAAGATAAGTACTAGCCTTTTTTTACTCAACATGTTATATTTATATCAACACTACCTTTCTCCAAACTTTTCTTTTGTTTTCTTCAAATGTTATTTTCGTTTTTGATATGACAGACAAAAAAATCCGGAAAATTCAAACACATATTGTTTGTAAATTTTAACTTGGTTATCGTTGGGGGTGTATCGATTATTGGATCGCAAAATAAAATATCGCGATTCATCGACGAATCGGAGTATCGTCCCAGCCCTAATAGAATGCACTGCGGACAACACTTCCCATCCAACCAAATAGCCAATTGTCGTTGACTGTTTCTGCGGATAGAAGAACGCACAATATTGAGTGTAGTAAAATAACCTCCTAACTGTAAGATGACCATACAAACTGCCAGCATAACGCAGGAAAAGTCAGCTTATCGTTAATATGGGCGAATCTAGAACAAACATTTTCCAGGGAGGGAGTGGGTTCCATTTCATATTAACCAAGAAAACAATTACATAGAAACAGAAATCTGTAAAAGAGACTACAGAGCTTTGTCCAAGGAAGACTCCTTTACCTTTTTCCTTCCAGTGACGTAGCTACCATGGATACTTGTATGCTAAAACATCCATATTTTTTTTCTTAAATTCTGAATAAAACACTAAATTCTTCTTCACATCAAGTTATCAGAGATTTTCAAAGGCCAATTTCTGCATATGTCCCAGGAGCCTTCACCTACATGCTTCATTCAGAATTATCCACTGGACCTTCTAGAAATGTTAAACGTGTTCAAATTCAATAGCATCATTTAAGAACAGAATAATTTTCAGCATGGACCAGACATGCACGTTTTGGGTACTAATTAAACCCTCGTCAGTGATCCTCAATCTAAACAATGCAATATGGCCAATAAGTGTAAAAGTTATTATGTCCAAATACATGTATGTACCGAGAGACGTAGGAGGATGGCTGGGATATGATACTACAGGGCCCATCTTTTAGAAATTTCAAGAAATTTTGATAACAGAAATTTTCAAATGCGTTGAAGAAACGATCGACCGAAGTTGATCGAACTTGAATACATCAATGAGGCCCTATAACCCCTGTTTCACGAAAAAAGCATCCACTTAATTTTGCCCTAGCTACGCCACTGCCTTCAAATTTAAATTCTTTATTGACTTTTGACATATTGGGATTATTTATATCAACTTGAAACATGGTATGCATTAAATGAACATGGAGATATGCAGTACCCATGGAGTTCAAGTATGAAATAATTCAATATTTCTTCAACGAAACCTATTAGTTGCATATCTAGTTTTTTTCTAATGTAAATAAAAAAAAAAATAATAATAAAATTAAAAAAATAAACATCTGTGTTATATTTTCTATTTTCCAGCTTCATTATATAATGTTACAGTTAAAGAGAATCGATTCATTCCTATATCAGATATACTAGTAGCTTTTACACAGAGAAAAAAAACCAGGCCAAGTTGAAAAACTTACATTATTACCTATTACAGCACATCATATTCCCTTGAATGTTTAACGTCTTCAAATTTAATAGCCTCATTTTAGACCAGATAAATTTGCAGCATGGACCAGACATGCACGTTTTGGGTACTTAACCTTCGTCAGTGATCCTCATTCTAAATAATGAAATATATATATGTCCAAAAAATGTGGAAATTTTTATGTCAAATGTACCGAAAGACGTAGCAGCATGGGTGGGATATGATGCTACAGGACCCACGTTTCAGAAATTTCAAGAATATTGATAACATTAATTTTCGAATGCGCTGAAGAAACGATCAAATGAAGTTGATCGAACTTGGATACAACACTAAGATTATAAAACACAAAATGTTCAAAGGAAATAAATTTCGATTGCTTTTAACATTTTAATGACATTTCCAGGGAAAAGTTGTCAACGTTCTAGACTTGATTATATGATTGTAGTTCAAATTATTTACGTTGTCACACTCTTATGTAGGGATGTAACGATACACTAGATCACGATACGATACGTATCATGGTACAAGGCTCACGATACGATACTTTTCTATCCAGTCCGACACTCACATATTCCTTGAATCCATAGAAAACTACATGTACATACTTGCATCGATTTAGTCTAAACAGTATAAAGAGGGCTCTCACAAGTTACATGGTGATGGGGATATACTATTGGCTTTATACATTTTGCATTATAAGAAAATGATACAGAAAAAATTTGTTTCTATTTGTTACACCGTGCTTGATTTTGTTAAAAACACTGTATCGTTGAGTATCGTTTGAATGGAAGATGTATCGTGATAGTATGTATCGTCAACTTACTGTATCGCGATACGAGTACAAACGATATATCGTCACACAACTACTCTTATGATATTGAAATTCGTGGGATTTCAAATGGAAACCAATTGCGCCGTTTTCTTGCTAAAATATACTTAATTATAAAGCCAAGGTTTGGTAAATCATTGTTCTTTCATGGACAGACGAACTGTGTGCATGGCGCAGTGCAATTTTACATACACACAGATACATTCATTGTATACTTTCAATATTAATTACCCCTCAGAAAAATCTATCCATGTGAACTAGAGGCATAGTAACCAAACTCCGCGCGCTCTTCATATTCAGATGCCATCTTATGATTACCTAGAAAATTCAATATATGTATACAGCAAGTGTTTTAAAACAAAATGTTCTATCGGAATAGTGGCATTCCTACATCCCCACATTCCCTCCTGCACCGGGAAAGTAAGAAGGATCTGGTTGTATCATGAATTAAGCTTTGCAGAAGAAATCAAACATATGGCAAATACTGAAGTGTTCCAACATCTTATATATACATTATACTTTGTTGAAGAAAATATCAAACCAATTTTACTGCACCAGGCACGTGTTTCGGATAGTAAATCCTTGTCATTAAAGCCGAAGTGATTTTCTGACACAGCCAAATGTATTTCAGTGGCGCCCCCTGGTTTTATTTTGTACACATACTTTGCAGAATGTGCATGACACCAAATTTGGCGTAGGGTCGATTCAGTGGTATAGGTAATGTATCAAAGTCGAACTATTTTGGATGGCTCTAGATAACCAATATCACCCTAAGCGTTGTGGATAAGGATAAGTGTTGAAAGGGGAAAGGCCTGGTCTGGAACGGGCAGTTGGTGAATGAGTTCCCCGCGATATATGTAAGATCAAAATAGCAAGCTGACCCAATAGAGGTGTGCCGGAGCCCAAACGGAAAAAAAAACATATTATTATTAAGGAGATATACTTTTTCAGTGTTTCATCGTCCAAAATGTTTTGCAGTGGCAAAGTCAATATTTCTCCGATTGAAAAGTCCGGTAATGAACGATAAATCTAACGCACAGTTTACTAAGTGTTCTACAAAACTGCCTTGCAGGTTAAGAAAATAACACAGGTACGTTACAAACAAACTGGAATAACAAAATGGACATAGTTTAATTGAATCTGTAGATAGTCGATAATTATGATGACATTTTAATGTAAATGAAATTAATGAGAGAGGTTGTTGTCGTGAGGCCGTGATCCTCAATTTGAAAATAAATTATTGACCAACCAAACCAGAATATCATATATCAATAAAATGTCACTGCAATATCCAATATTCCTCTATCAGGAGGGATATAACCTTTTAGAACCTAATCGAAATAAATGGTGATATTTTGAAGATTACAGATAACATTTTATTGCCCGTACAAGAAACGTTTTCATTGTATATGAAATTGGTGATATATCATATATCACTAATTCTGCTGACGTATTGGACATTACTATCTTATGATCGAAATCACAATGAGAGACTACTTCTACTCAAGTGAGTGTTTATCAAAATGTTATAACACCAAACTATATAATATATTAATATAATGGCAAACTATTGTGAGAATAATACGATGGCCTTTTGATATGAATGGCTAGGGTATGTATATATATTTTGGGGGGAGTTCAATTTTCTAGTTTCACGAGAAATACAAACTTGAAAATAAAGAAAAACTGTCAGGACAATGTGTCTCATGTACCACTTTGGATTTTTATGTGTACTTTTTTCTTTCGTAAATTCTTATGAAAGACAATTAAATTACACCGATCTTATGCAATCATACTATCTATTGTGTGGTCCTGAGTATTTTTGCCTCCCCCCTAACAGGACACATGAATGGAATATATGGCCGAACAGTTCCCATAAACATCTCAACGTCTGTCCTGAATGTCAGTGTGACGTGGAATGTATCAAAAGAGGCGACTGTTGCGCTGATTTGTACTTCAGTTTTCCAGATTTAAATTGTGTAAATCGAACACTCATCAACGGAAGATATGAAAAGAATAAAACAGAGCAGTCCTCAGCTCTGATGGTCACTTCATGTCCGTCAGAAAGTGACCAGGACTTAAAGAAAAAATGCGTGTCTTTGAATGACACAAAGTCACGCATGCGTAATTTCCCTGTTACAAGATTAGACGTACCGTTGACATTCTATAATAAATACTGCGCAGAATGTCATGGCGTTTTCAATTACACGTCCTGGACACTGGACATTGATTGTTCTAAATTTGCAGACTTTAACTTTTTGTCTACACTTGATGAGGTAATTGATATGGCGTATGACAGAAAATGTATTTTCCAAGCTTTTAGAGAAGATGACTCAACAGGCGAACGAAAACAGCAGAACTGTTTCGATATTGATGAGAAAGATTCACTCTATACAAAATGTAACCAAACAGGAGAATGGCCGACATACGATATAAATATAGCTTATGCCTGTGAATCCTACTACAAAGGTAAATATCGAGTATTCAAAAATGTATTTTGTTACATGTGTAATCCATCTGGTCACGAGTATGAGAAATATACCCTGACAACATGTAACGATACAGGGCAATGGGCAACTTATGACAGTGGATTGCAACGTGCATGCTCATATCTCCCCACGACCCCGTCAACTTTGCCGTACAAAAACATCTTTTGTTACCTTTGTAATAGAGGAAACGACTCATCCCAAATGTTTGTTGATGTCTTTGGACAATTTAAAGAATATCCATTAAAGGGCAGAGATTTACCTTTCGAATACGATATGCACATCGCTGATTACAATTTCAATTATTTTATTCATACTTCACTGCAAAAGATGGAAAAAGATAATACACTCAAGGAAATTATAGAGACGCCGTTTGACGCCGAAGCTTTTAAAACTATAGACGGATCAGTAATCAATATGACTAACTTGCTTCTTAAACGAGCGGCGATGGATGAAAGTAAGGTACGAGTTTGTAAAAGTCGATATTCTCTGTTTCCAAAAGGCTACTCTTCATCCTGCTTGTGTGAGATTTCCTGCCCTCTCCGGTATTCAAAATACAGATGCTGCGAGGACTTACTGATACAGGTACCTATGCACTGCTACGATACATTACCAAACTACCCGAAACGTCTCCGATTAAACAAAGGTTTGTCCACAATCAACGGGTGCCTTCAAGAGAGAAGTCTTCGACTGTTAAAAGTAGGCTGTTCTTTTCCGGAAGCAGGTGACATCTTCTCAGAGATTCCAATCACGAAGTCTAATGACGTCCATTATGACAATTTTTACTGCGTTCTTTGTAATTTGAATTCCGATAAATTCATGAAGAAAATGCAAGGTAAAACGCAAAAGTTTAGCTTCACTGACCTTTATAGAAAACTTGGAGGTCGTTTGCCAGATTTCGGTATCCTTCAGAGTTTTCAAGATCCATCAGAAATTGACAAATATGTCATTAAAAAGTACAGCAACCTGATGGAAGAAAATGATAAACAAATATACAACAAGATTGATAACAGCATCAACGTTGACCATTACTTGAGCTCCAAAGACAAATTTTCAATTTGGGGAAAAATTCATATGTTTTGTCCTAGATACGTAGACTTCAGTCATCATTTAAGAGCCGGCGATATTATACGTATTGCAAAACAAATGAAGTGCCGCATAAAAATAGAAAAAGAAACAAAAGAAACGTTGGGCTGTTATCTTTATTCACCCCCGGGTAAGAGCCGTTGTGCAGACCGTTTAAACTGGACATATAGTGACCACGATATGGAGTGGGCATGTAACAGTCTCATCAATGTCGAACCATACGCCGGTTTAACATTTACTGGAAGTTTACCCCAAAATGCTGATACTTCAAAAACAAAACAATATCGACAAAGTACTATTTACAAGAACATTTTCTGTGCATTTTGCGCACCTGAACAAAAATTCCCGGAACATTTTATCGATAACTGTACTAAACCAGACAGTTCCGCTTCCTGTTTATTCTATCCTCGAATCTATTATTACTATCCATATAAAAATATTCACTGTGCCCGCTGTAATGGTATTTCCACAACATCTGGTTCCCCTGGAGGTGGTGATTACCCTGGAATATCCTTTCATAAACGAGTTGTTGGGAAAAACTGGTTCCCTATCCTCAGGAACTTATTTTCTATTTCTGGAGATGACATAACAGAGAACGATACTATTCAAAGTCAGTGCAAAATGAATCAAGTGTTCGATCAATACCAGGTGAGCACCAGAATTTTTCATTAAATCTATATTTTAAAGTTTTACTCCCAAAATGAAAAAGAAACTTTCGAACACTCTTCCATGTTTGATCTCTACTACCCCAGCCTAGTAAATATCTAGAACCATCTCATACAATTGCAATGAGTTAAAGAAGATCCTGACAACAATCAAGATCCTGCAAGTCATTGTAAAATGAATCAAGAGTTTGAACCATGTCATATGAGCACTAGAAGTAACATTACATACATTGCATCTACATCTGAAATATTTTCAAAGTAATCTTCCTTAGGGAAGTGGTGTAACATCATCAAATAAAGAAAATAAAGAAATAATGAAGAAAAAGTATGTTTTATTTTATGATGTTACACCACTTCCCTAAGGAAGATTACTTTGGACAGAAGAAAGAGTTTGTTTTATTTGATAAAATATTTTCGTTGGTTTATGTGTGGTCATTTGTGCTTAATGTTTCTATGTTGTGCGTTGGTGTTCCATCGACGGTGGATGCGGCTTGCCAACAGGGTGTGCTTATTCCTCCCGGGCAAATGGTCCCACCTCTAGCTTCCTAGGGGTCCGTCGATGCTCAATTTTGTGCTCTATCGTGAGTGCTGTTGCGATTATCGTCAGGATCTTCTTTAACTCATTTGTCCCTTTTGCGTCTCCTTCTATGCGTGTCTGCTCTGTGTTGTTGCATTGGGTGTTTTGGAGTTTTGCTGTGGGTGCAGCAATCTAGTGTTGTTGGAGATCCCCTCCTTGTTTAACTCCCAAAAACTGAGAAAGAAATTTCTAAAGCTCTTGTTTGATTCATATTTACGCAAATCTAGTCTACTTCTAGAAATTCTATGTACAGTAATATGTCTTTCTACTCTACAGCAATACCTTATAGTACATGTGATGTAGTCTGGTCTTGTCCTTTAAAGCAAATTACATCTTCCACACAAAAGTAATGGAGGAGGGTTATAAAAATACCGATTAAGGTATCCGTTGTACAATAGAGTCATTTTACATAGCGTTTTAATCATCTCCATTGTAAAGTATGGTAAAATTTATGCATGGTAAGGTACTATAAACTATGTATTTTCTGAAAGGTAATGATGCCCCGAGTACAGAAATAATGCTCCCAGGTCTTAAAAATCAAAGAGGAAAAACTCTTGTACAACTTTGTTATTTTGCATATGTTATATAGAGAAAATGGACCATTTGAATGCTTCATCAGTTGTTCCCCTTCATTTTTCTGGCCCCAAAATAAATATTTCTGAACAGTGGGCATTATAACCTTTCAGAAAATATATAGTTTATAGTACCTTACCAGGCATTGAAAAATGCCCTATTGTACATCGGAATCCTTAAATGTAATAAATATCTACAGAACATCTTATCAACAACAACAAACGATCAAAATGGAATCTAGACAATCTGATTAGAAGAAAGGAGGCATCCCCAACAAGGGTTGCAGCAAAACATAAAAACACAAAGTGAAAACACAGAGAAGACATACACAGCAAAAGAGAATGAGTTAATAAAGTCATGAAGATAATCTCAACAACACTCACAATAGAGCACAAAACTGAGCATCGACGGACACATAGCAAGCTAGAGGTGGGACCAGGTGTCCGAGAGGAGTAAGCGTCCACTGTTTCGCTAGCCGCACCCGCCGTCGATGTTCACGCACGAAAATGAAAACAATATCTAAAACACATGCACTGTCTGAGTTATGTCTTTATAGAAAGTGCTACGGCGACCATATCAGGGAACACTATTCAAAACACTTACTGTCAAACCCCTCGCGGGGAACTTTTTTACGATCTCCACATGGCAAAGGACACAAGAAGTTTCATTAATGTGTTTAGCAATATCTCGACAAGGAAAAATTAAAGTTATATAGGGAATCACCCAAAACAGCAGTAATGAGGATGTAAAGCGTTCTGATTTAAAATTCTGAATAAGGGTTCTCACATTTTGGTGTCTCGGTATTTTTATGTGGGTGCTGCCATGGAGTCTTGTTGGAGACCATCTACTTTTTATACTCTGTCTTCTGATATGAAAATCGGACATGTCCGAATGCTTAGAAATATAGAAAATATCTTTTGTAATGTTGGTTTATTATTGAATCATTAAACGTTCATTTTCAGGGTGTCTGTAGAAATATAACTTGTTACAGTGGAAAATATTTGAACGGAGGAGAATGTATACCCCTTCTACAAAGAACCATGAATTTGCAGTACTCAATGACCATAAGAACTAGAATGCACAAAGATAAAGAAAGAAGGGATTCATTTTCAGATGATACCTTTCTATTTCATCAAGAAGGTATAAAAGAAGATATCAACAAGCATTTGAAAGAGTTATTGGGTTTTCGACCCTATGTGAGAATAGAATCTACGAAAGATGATGTAAATGAAAGCTTGAAAAAATGCAGTAATTGCATGCAGGTTACACTTAAAATATTCTTGAATTCAAGTGTATCTAGGCTTCATATTGAGCGATCTTTGATCGAATCAAAGCTTCTTTTAGAAAATAGTTCCAAATCGAACACGCTTTTCTTAAACAATACATTCAAAAATGAATTAAGGGGAATGACAATGTTGAGAAAACGATCGACGGTTGAACAAAACTCCCAAAGGTACTTTGGTGCTAAGGTATCCAAGGTACTTCTTTGTCCACAGATTGAACTAGAAGCTTACGAATACAACATAAGTAATGATGATTCGGCTCTTGTTTTAACTCGAGGTGGATTTGGTGGTGTTGCGTTTGATGAGTTTGCCTTGACTCCTGATGGAAACATGAGAGTTTGTCTGGAATATCTACAAAAGATACAATACCTTCCGATCCAAAGTGTAGACCTGACAACACCGGTGGATCATCAACAGAGGTACTTGTGGATCATGTCGTTAGCTGCCTCGGTAGCCTCTGTCTTAAGTCTTATTTTAGGGCTGGCGGTTTACCTAATTCTACCAAGTTTACGTACTATACCTGGTAAGCTTATAATGATCCTGATGGCATCACTTCTGTTTACATTAACTTTTCTTCAGTTAAGTTACTTTGCAGTAAATGCCTACTACGGATGCATCACCGTCGCTATTGTGTTACACTTCTCCTGGCTAGCAGCCTTCATGTGTACACAAACGGCAAATTTCCACATGTGGCGAACGTTTACCTCTAAAGAAGTAGGTCAACCTTCCGCGAGATTTCTGATGAAATATTTGATGTACATACTTGGTATGCCATCGAGTCTTGTCTGCATCAATATTGCATTTGGTTGGGCAAAGTATTCCGACCCCTTCTATGGTTACGGTGGCGGCAAATGTTTCATCAAAGATAAATATTTGCTGATCGGTCTTTTCATCATCCCAGTTGCACTCATTTGCGTTCTGAATTTGTTATTCTTCTCTCTAACGGCATTAGCCTATCAAAAGGACCCCGACAGCTGACAGTAATCAAAAGAAGAGAAACGAGGTGGTCATCTTTGCTCGGTTAACAACCGTCACTGGAGTTTCGTGGTTTCTACAAATTATTGACTCTTTCTTGCCTTTCACTTACTTCACTTTCTTTTCAACAATTATCAACTCGTTACAGGGCCTTTTCATATTTATAGCCTTCATTGTCAACAAGAGAATTTGGGGTCTGCTCCGCAAGCGATTTTATAGAACAGAAGATCGCAGTAGTGTTGCTACAAGGCAGACGACTTAGTATCACCATGGGCGGAATTAACAAATTCCCAGGGGCGCAGTCCATCAGCCTATGATTTTGGTATGGTTTATGAAATGGGAAGAAATGTACTGGTCACGGAACAGTTTCCGGATGATTTTGAGGGGGTTTCGGTGATAACCCCCTGTCCTTTAATGAAAAACGTTCAATTTGCTCTCATATAATACTTTGCCTTACCCACAGATACTTATATTGAAAGAAAATGAAAAATCTAGCAAGAACTGTTGTTTCTAGACCGATTTCATGGCCCCCTTTTAAGGCCGTTTTTCGCAAATCAATGGAACACCCTTTTTGAAACCTGATTTTAAAGCAGTCAATTTCAGTCAATTTCAAGTCAAACTGGATGAGTTTTTGATATTGTTTTCTTCAATCTTGTCTACAAAAACTGTGTAAAAATAATCTTGAAAATAGAACTGAAACTTCTCAAATCATGGAGATTGAAAAAGGATGGCGTTGGTTGCGATATTAAACCAGACAGAAAGTGAGTGGTTGGTTGATAAAGCAACTGAGATACAATATTTTGTAATTATGATTCATGATTTGAATTCTCCATTTGAAAATCTACAAAATTGTCAAAATATTTTGAAAATAAATTCCTTCAAAGTGCTTGAAAAGGACTGCTGTCCTGAAACGGTTACCGTCCGAAGACTGATTTGACACCAGTACATAAAAACAGGAAAATTTCTCACCTTCTCACTCCCCTATAAATCTGCGTTTGCTCAATTCTAAAAAAACCCCTACCTCCCATATCTTTAAGAATTGAAAAAATAAATAAACTTTATTTATCTAACAACGTTTAACAAACAAGTTGCACAACTTATATTTATGTCTCACGTTGGCTCAGATGTTGACGTGAGGGGGTCCAAGGAGCAGGAGGAAACTATCTTTCTCTCGCTCATCGTCATTTCCTTTTCTTCCACTTCTCTCAAGTTCTGCTGTTCCTCTCTACAATTTTCAAATACCTTCATCCGATCTTCAAAATGTTTACCAAACCTTGTAGAAGAGGAGAGGGAAATCAACCTATATAAGAATTTTGTATGAATTAATATGATTAACATCTGTTCAATGGCTACATGCATTCAACCGTGCACACTGGTACATTGAACAACTTTGTATGACTTATTTTGATCACCTTTAGTTCAATAACCGAAATGTAATATATATTCGAGCGAAAGTCGTTTGTTGTCTGACTCCATCTTTGTTTTCACTCCTACGTTTATCGATCCAAATGAGTTAAAGAAGATCCTGACGACAATCCCAACAGCACTCACAATAGAGCACCAAATTGAGCATCGACGGACCCCTAGCAAGCTAGAGGTGGGACCAGGTGCCCGGGAGGAGTAAGCATCCCCTGTTGGCTAGCCGCACCCGCCGTCGATGTTCACGCACGAAAATGAACAGAATATATAAAATGCATGCACTGTCTGAGGCCAAGCTTCATTCATATAAAATGCATGCACTGTCTGAGGCCAAGCTTCATTCCAAGAATTAGAATAAACGCATGGCCAAGAAAGCTTTGATTGCAACCCATCGTGAGTGAACCAGGCAATGCTAACCGAATGTGTAACATGCTTTGAAGTAATACTAATTGGTTTTACTCCAAATTTGGAGTTCACTTCTTTTCATGGTTGAGATCTTTGTTTGCTTTGGTTCCTGTTTTATCCTGATTTTGTATGCCTTCGGTTTGTGATTTCCTGAAATATCGATTTTATACTGTGTATTGGGATATGGTCATTGTCCATATTTGTCATTCCTTCTCTGCTTTGCCACCTTGCTGACAGCTGGCTTACCGGATAGATGGGACGAATGTGCGCAGGTAAATTGGATAACCGTATATCATTTACTAGTAATTTCCATTGTTATTATTAAGAAACAAAAATTTTAATCGGCCGAGAAATTGCGATGATACATGTACCAGCATAATTCCAAACGGGAAGTACGCGCTTAGCAACGTGCTGACAACACAATTTCAAAGCTGCAAATCAACGTTGAAATACGACTAAAATGATAGAAAATCAATGTAATATTTTTGGTTGATCGCGTAAGATGCAATTTTCCCTCAATTTTTGGCGTTGATACCTCGATCAACCAAAAAAAAAAAAAAGAAAAAAACAAAAAAAACAAAAAAAAAAAACAAAAAACAAAAAACAAACAAAAACAATGATTCCTTACGTCACTTGTCATATACGTATAGCAGATGGTATTCCTTAGTCGATACCGGATGGTCATTGGCCTCGTTGGTTTACGTATTATCCTTAGTGTTAAGTGATTGTATGCATGCCGTCTTTGATGTTAAATTAATGTGTAATCTTCCATATCCCATTGGTACATCTTGATCAGCTTGTCTCCCTGTTCCTTTGAGTTTAAAGTATTTAACTCCTAATGGATTTTCAATAATAAATGCCAGAAATAAATATTTTCATTCTCTTCAAACAGAATGGTATACAAATTATTTTAGCTAGAATTATAGATTACACTTCTCATACGATGATCTACTCTGTCATCTCGAAGATTCCGACCGTGAAATTGTAGGCATTTGTCAGGAAATTATGAAAATGTGCATAGATTTTAACCGGAAATACTCTATTAGGGTGCGGAATCCTTAAATGAATTTCTACTGTGATAGTGGGTGCCTCAGCAGAGACCTGCTGGGATATCATCCCTCACCGTAGAAATACATGAGGTCATGGATAAGGGGGATGGACAGGGTGAAAGGGGGAGGCGAGAGGAAGGGGGCAGGAGGAGCGTGAGAAGGAGGGAAGGGAAAGGACAATAAAGGGAGGGACGGGGAGGAAGGGGGCGGGATCGAGGAGAAAGGAAGGGGTGGGAGGGGGAGGTAAGGGAAGGGTGAAAAGGAGGGGGAGAGAGGAGGGGGCAGGAGGAGGGATGTTGGGGAGTGGAAGGGGGAGAGAGGTACTCCCTGTCCAACCCCCCCCCCCATGAATAGTAATTTTATATAACAATTATTTGTTTTAAGTCCGATGTTCATTTTTAGAAGAATTGCACAAATTTACACGAATAAAATATAACTGTAAATGGTCTTACATGTAATACAATTAAATTTCGTCAAAATGGAACTTTTGCATGCTCATTTTATCAACGATCGTGAAACGAATGAAAACTATTTATGACATTGTACAAATTGAATCGTATTTTTTTTTTATTTTTCTTGATTACTTATTAACTGACAATGCTTGTATTATTATCATTTTCTAGGACAAAATGTTGTTTAATATTGCCTTTTTAGCTCACCTCGACGAAGTTGAGATGAGCTTATGCTATAACCCCGGCGTCCGCGTCCGCGTCCCCGTCCCCGTCCCCGTCCGCGTCCGCGTCCGGTTAAAGTTTTTGGGCAACTCAGTATCTGACAAAGTACTGATGCTACAGTGACCAAACTTGCACAAGTGATTCATCTTGGGATGCTGAGTTGAACCCATGCATCGGATGCAGTATCTGACCTACATTTTCCGGTTGAATGACTTTGTCAATGTCTGGTTAAAGTTTTTGGGGTAGTTCAGTATCTGACAAAGTACTGATGCTACAGTAACCAAACTTGCACAAGTGATTCATCTTGAGATGCTGAGGTGAACCCATGCATCGGATGCAGCATCTGACCTACTTTTTCCGCTCGAGTGATTTTGCCTTTAAAGGCCAATATTGAGCAAAGTATAAGTGCTAGTGCTACATGTACCAAACTTGCATATTGGATGTATCTTTTATCAAACTTTCATAAAATGACCTTGACCTACTTTTTCCACTCGAGTGATTTTGCCTTTAAAGGCCAATATTGAGCAAAGTATAAGTGCTACATGTACCAAACTTGCATATTGGATGTATCTTTGATCAAACTTTCAAAAAATGACCTTGACCTACTTTTTCCACTTGAGTGATTTTGCCTTTAAAGGCCAATATTGAGCAAAGTATAGGTGCTACATGTACCAAACTTGCATATTGGATGTATCTTTGATCAAATTTTCATAAAATGACCTTGACCTACTTTTTCCGCTTGAGTGATTTTGCATTTAAAGGCCAATATTGAGCAAAGTATAAGTGCTACATGTACCAAACTTGCATATTGGATGTATCTTTGATCAAACTTTCATAAAATGACCTTGACCTACTTTTTCTGCTTGAGTGATTTTGCATTTAAAGGCCAATATTGAGCAAAGTATAAGTGCTACATGTACCAAACTTGCATATTGGATGTATCTTTGATCAAGCTTTCATTAAAATGACCTTGACCTACTTTTTTTCACTTGAGTGATTTTCTTATTATACATGTACTTAGAGATATGTTTAAACTGAACTTTGCCGCGAGGTGAGCTTCGTAATCTTTGATTACACTATGTTTAATTATTACGATACATTTTGTATTATATATAATAGTGTAATTCCTTGTGTATGTTATCTGTATGTTGTTTATCAGTGGAAATAATAAATTGCCCGTTTGTATCCAGCATTAATCTGTATTGTTTTTATATGATGATAAAGATGAATTACGTAAATAGGAATATGACAATCTCTTCAGAGCTTATAGACTGAGATGTATAGAGGAATAAACACTTCCAAATAAAGCTCCGGATGTGACAGTTCTACCGAATAGAAGCGGAGGGTGTTGCATGCAAGCAGGAGATGCTAACTCTTCCTGGGCACCTGGTCTCACTCCCATATCGGGAGTTCGCTTCTTTTCATATGGTGGAGGTTTTTGTTTGTTTGCTTTGGTTCCTGTTTTGTCCTGATTTTGTATGCATTCGGTTTCTGATTTTCTGAATTACCGATATTGTGCTGTATACAGGGATATGGTCATTATCCATATTTGTCATTTGTGCTGTAAACAGGGATATGGTCATTATTCATATTTGTCATTTGTGTTGTATACAGGGATATGGTCATTATCCATATTTGTCATTTGTGCTGTAAACAGGGATATGGTCATTATTCATATTTGTCATTTGTGCTGTATACAGGGATATGGTCGTTATCCATATTTGTCATCTTATGCATAGCCTAACAAAATACAAAAAAGAGGTGTCCACACTCTGCTGTAAGAGTAAACATCAAACAAATACATTCGAATTTCTATTGGAACGGTTGCGAATCTCGGAAAAATAACATTCCGAAGAGAGACCAGGTGCCAAGGGAGAGATCATTTATTAATACAACAGAAACAAACACCTTAAATCAATTATTTCTGTCCATATTACATTATCTAGAATCAGTCATCTGCTACCACACAATATGGAACATCAAATATTAAGACGGCATCAAAACACATAAACACATAAACTAATGGTAACAATGGGTATCCGTGCCAACTTAGGACAGTCATCTGTTACCACATAATATGGAACATCAAGCATAAAGACGGCACCAAAACACATAAACACATAAACTAATGGTAACAATGGGTATCCGTGCCAACTTAGGACAGTCATCTGTTACCACATAATATGGAACATCAAACATAAAAACGGCATCAAAACACATAAACTAATGGTAACAATGGGTATCCGTACCAGCAAAGGACAGCCATCTGCTACCACATAATATGGAACATCAAACATAAAGACGGCATCAAAACACATAAACACATAAACTAATGGTAACAATGGGTATCCGTGCCAACTTAGGACAGTCATCTGTTACCACACAATATGGAACATCATAAATAAAGAGGACATCAAAACACATAAACACATAAACTAATGGTAACAATGGGTATCCATACCAACAAAGGACAGCCATCTGTTACCACACAATATGGAACATCATAAATAAAGAGGACATCAAAACACATAAACACATAAACTAATGGTAACAATGGGTATCCTTGCCAACTTAGGACAGTCATCTGTTACCACATAATATGGAACATCATAAATAAAGACGGCATCAAAACACATAAACACATAAACTAATGATAACAATGGGTATCAGTGCCAACATAGGACAGTGATCTGCTACCACACAATATGGGACATCAAACATAAAGATGGCATCAAAACACCTAAACACATAAACTTATGGTAACAATGGGTATCCATGCCAATTTAGGACAGTCATCTTTTACCACATAATATGGAACATCAAACATAAAGACGGCGTCAAAACACCTAAACACATAAACTAAGGGTAACCATGGGTATCCGTGCCGACTTAAGACAGTCCTCTGTTACCACATAATATGGAACATCATAAATAAAGAGGACATCAAAACACATAAAAACATAAACTAATGGTAACAGTGGGTATCCGTACCAGCATAGGACAGCCATCTGCTACTATTAATATAAAACATCAAACATAAATACGACATCAAAACACATAAACACATAAACTAATGGTAACAATGGGTATCAGTACAAACATAGGACAGTCATCTGCTACCACACAATATGGAACATAAAACATAAAGACGGCATCAAAACACATAAACTAATGGAAACACTGGGTATCCGTGCCAACTTAGGACAGTCATCTGCTACCACACAATATGGAACATCAAAAATAAAAACGGCATCAAAACACATAAACTAATGGTAACAATGGGTATCCGTGCCAACTTAGGACAGTCATCTGCTACCACAAAATATGGATCATCAAACATAAAACGGCATCAAAACACATAATCACATAAACTAATGGTTACAATGGGTATCCGTGCCAGCATAGGACAGTCATCTGCTACCACACAATATGGAACATCAAATATAAAGACGGCATCAAAACACATAAACACATAAACTAATGGTAACAATCAGAATCCGTACCAACATAGGACAGTCATCTGCTATCACACAATATTGAACATCAAACAAAAAGACGGCATAAAAAACACATAAACACATAAACTAATGGTAACAATGGGTATCCGTGCCAACTTAGGACAGTCACCTGCTACCACACAATATGAAACATCAAACATTATGACGGCATCAAAACACATAAACATATAAATTAATGTTAACAATGGGTATCCGTGCCAACTTAGGACAGTCATCTGCTACCACACAATATGAAACATTAAACATTATGACGGCATCAAAACACATAAACAAATAAACTAACCGTGCCAACTTAGGACAGTCATCTGTTACCACACAATATGGGACATTTAACATTAAGACGGCATCAAAACACATAAACATATAAACTAATGGCAACAATGGGTATCCGTACCAACTTAGGACAGTCATCTGCTACCACATAATATGGAACATCAAACATAAAGACGGCATCAAAACACATAAACTAATGGTAACAATGGGTATCCGTGGCAACTTAGGACAGCCATCTGTTACCACACAATATGGGACAATTAACATTAAGACGGCATCAAAACACATAAACACATGAACTTATGGTAACAATGGGTATCCGTACCAACTTAGAACAGTCATCTGCTACCACGCAATATGGAACATCAAACATTAAGACGGCATCAAAGCAAATAAACACATAAACTAATGGTAACAAGGGGTATCCGTACCAACTTAGGACAGTCATCTGCTACCACACAATATGGAACATCAAACATAAAGACGGCATCAAAACACATAAACGCATAAACTAATCGTAACCATAGGTATCCGTGCAAACATAGGACAGTCATCTGTTACCACACAATATGGAACATCAAACATAAAGACGGCATCAAAACACTTAAACTAATGGTAACAACGGGTATCCGTGCCAACTTAGGACAGTCATCTGCTACCACACATTATGGAACATAAAACATAAAGACGGCATCAAAACACATAAACACATAAACTAATGGTAACAATGGGTATCCGTGCCAACTTAGGACAGTCATCTGCTACCACACAATATGGAACATAAAACATAAAGACGGCATCAAAACACATAAACACATAAACTAATGGTAACAATGGGTATCCGTGCCAACTTAGGACAGTCATCTGATACCACACAATATGGAACATCAAACATAAAGACGGCATCAAAACACATAAACACATAAACTAATGGTAGCAATGGGTATCCGTACCAACATAGAACAGTCATCTGCTACCACACAATATGGAACATCAAACATAAAGACGGCATCAAAAAAACATAAAATAATGGGAACAATGGGTATCCGTACCAATTTAGGACAGTCATCTGTTACCACACAATACGGAACATCAAACATTAAGACGACATCAAAACAAATAAACACATAAACTAATGGTAACAATGGGTATCCGTAACAACGTAGGACAGCCATCTGTTACCATATAATATTGATTGGCAAACATTAAGACGGCATCAAAACACATAAACACATAAACTAATGATAACAATGGGTATCCGAGCCGATTTAAGACAGTCATCTGCTACCACACAATATGGAACGTCAAATATAAAGACGGCATCAAAACACATAAACACATAAACTAATGGTAACAATCGGAATCCTTACCAACATAGGACAGTCATCTGCTACCACACAATATGGAACATCAAACAAAAAGACGGCATCAAAACACATAAACACATAAACTAATGGTAACAATGGGTATCCGTGCCAACTTAGGACAGTCACCTGCTACCACACAATATGAAACATCAAACATTATGACGGCATCAAAACACATAAACATATAAATTAATGGTAACAATTGGTATCCGTGCCAACTTAGGACAGTCATCTGCTACCACTAAATATGAAACATTAAACATTATGACGGCACCAAAACACATAAACAAATAAACTAACCGTGCCAACTTAGGACAGTCATCTGTTACCACACAATATGGGACATTTAACATTAAGACGGCATCAAAACACATAAACATATAAACTAATGGCAACAATGGGTATCCGTACCAACTTAGGACAGTCATCTGCTACCACATAATATGGATCATCAAATATAAAGACGGCATCAAAACACATAAACTAATGGTAACAATGGGTATCCGTGGCAACTTAGGACAGCCATCTGTTACCACACAATATGGGAAATTTAACATTAAGACGGCATCAAAACACATAAACACATAAACCTATGGTAACAATGGGTATCCGTACCAACTTAGGACAGTCATCTGCTACCACACAATATGGAACATCAAACATAAAGACGGCATTAAATCACATAAACACATAAACTAATGGTAGCAATGGGTATCCGTACCAACATAGAACAGTCATCTGCTACCACACAATATGGAACATCAAACATAAAGACGGCATCAAAAAAACATAAAATAATGGTAACAATGGGTATCCGTACCAATTTAGGACAGTCATCTGTTACCACACAATATGGAACATCAAACATTGAGACGTCATCAAAACAAATAAACACATAAACTAATGGTAACAATGGGTATCCGTGCCTACTTAGGACAGTCATCTGCTACCAAACAATACGAAACATTAAACATTATGACGGCATCAAAACACATAAACAAATAAACTAATGATAACAATGGGTATCCGTACCAACGTAGGACAGCCATCTGTCACCATATAATATTGAACATCAAACATTAAGACGGCATCAAAACACATAAACACATAAACTAATGATAACAATGGGTAACCGAGCCGACTTAGGACAGTCATCTGCTACCACACAATATGGAACGTCAAATATAAAGACGGCATTAAAACACATAAACACATAACTAATGGTAAGAATCGGAATCCGTACCAACATAGGACAGTCATCTGCTACCACACAACATGGAACATCAAACAAAAAGACGGCATCAAAACACATAAACACATAAACTAATGGTAACAATGGGTATCCGTGCCAACTTAGGACAGTCACCTGCTACCACACAATATGAAACATCAAACATTATGACGGCATCAAAACACATAAACATATAAATTAATGGTAACAATTGTTATCCGTGCCAACTTAGGACAGTCATCTGCTACCACTAAATATGAAACATTAAACATTATGACGACATCAAAACACATAAACAAATAAACTAACCGTGCCAACTTAGGACAGTCATCTGTTACCACACAATTTGGGACATTTAACATTAAGACGGCATCAAAACACATAAACATATAAACTAATGGCAACAATGGGTATCCGTACCAACTTAGGACAGTCATCTGCTACCACATAATATGGAACATCAAACATAAAGACGGCATCAAAACACATAAACTAATGGTAACAATGGGTATCCGTGGCAACTAAGGACAGCCATCTGTTACCACACAATATGGGACATTTAACATTAAGACGGCATCAAAACACATAAACACATGAACTTATGGTAACAATGGGTATCCGTACCAACTTAGGACAGTCATCTGCTACCACGCAATATGGAACATCAAACATTAAGACGGCATCAAAGCAAATAAACACATAAACTAATGGTAACAATGGGTATCCGTACCAACTTAGGACAGTCATCTGCTACCACACAATATGGAACATCAAACATAAAGACGGCATCAAAACACATAAACGCATAAACTAATGGTAACCATAGGTATCCGTGCAAACATAGGACAGTCATCTGTTACCACACAATATGGAACATCAAACATAAAGACGGCATCAAAACACATAAACTAATGGTAACAACGGGAATCCGTGCCAACTTAGGACAGTCATCTGCTACCACACAATATGGAACATAAAACATAAAGACGGCATCAAAACACATAAACACATAAATTAATGGTAACAATGGGTATCCGTGCCAACTTAGGACAGTCATCTGCTACCACACAATATGGAACATTAAACATAAAGACGGCATCAAAACACATAAACACATAAACTAATGGTAACAATGGGTATCCGTGCCAACTTAGGACAGTCATCTGCTACCACATAATATGGAACATCAAACATAAAGACGGCATCAAAACACATAAACACATAAACTAATGGTAGCAATGGGTATCCGTACCAACATAGAACAGTCATCTGCTACCACACAATATGGAACATCAAACATAAAGACGGCATCAAAAAAACATAAAATAATGGGAACAATGGGTATCCGAGCCGACTTAGGACAGTCATCTGCTACCACACAATATGGAACGTCAAATATAAAGACGGCATTAAAACACATAAACACATAACTAATGGTAACAATCGGAATCCGTACCAACATAGGACAGTCATCTGCTACCACACAATATGGAACATCAAACAAAAAGACGACATCAAAACACATAAACTCATAAACTAATGGTAACAATGGGTATCCGTGCCAACTTAGGACAGTCACCTGCTACCACACAATATGAAACATCAAACATTATGACGGCATCAAAACACATAAACATATAAATTAATGGTAACAATTGGTATCCGTGCCAACTTAGGACAGTCATCTGCTACCACTAAATATGAAACATTAAACATTATGACGGCATCAAAACACATAAACAAATAAACTAACCGTGCCGACTTAGGACAGTCATCTGTTACCACACAATATGGGACATTTAACATTAAGACGGCATCAAAACACATAAACATATAAACTAATGGCAACAATGGGTATCCGTACCAACTTAGGACAGTCATCTGCTACCACATAATATGGAACATCAAACATAAAGACGGCATCAAAAAACATAAATGGTAACAATGGGTATCCGTGGCAACTTAGGACAGCCATCTGTTACCACACAATATGGGACATTTAACATTAAGACGGCATCAAAACACATAAACACATAAACTTATGGTAACAATGGGTATCCGTACCAACTTAGGACAGTCATCTGCTACCACGCAGTATGGAACATCAAACATTAAGACGGCATCAAAACAAATAAACTCATAAACTAATGGTAACAATGGGTATCCGTGTCAACTTAGGACAGTCATCTGCTACCACATAATATGGAACATCAAACATAAAGACGGCATCAAAACACATAAACACATAAACTAATGGTAACCATAGGTATCCGTGCAAACATAGGACAGTCATCTGTTACCACACAATATGGAACATCAAACATAAAGACGGCATCAAAACACCTAAACTAATGGTAACAACGGGTATCCGTGACAACTTAGGACAGTCATCTGCTACCACACAATATGGAACATAAAACATAAAGACGGCATCAAAACACATAAACACATAAACTAATGGTAACAATGGGTATCCGTGCCAACTTAGGACAGTCATCTGGTACCACACAATATGGAACATAAAACATAAAGACGGCATCAAAACACATAAACATATAAACTAATGGTAACAATGGGTATCCGTGCCAACTTAGAACAGTCATCTGCTACCACACAATATGGAACATCAAACATAAAGACGGCATAAAAAAAACCATAAAATAATGGTAACAATGGGTATCCGTACCAATTTAGGACAGTCATCTGTTACCACACAATATGGAACATCAAACATTAAGACGCCATCAAAACAAATAAACACATAAACTAATGTTAACAATTGGTATCCGTGCCAACTTAAGACAGTCATCTGCTACCAAACAATATGAAACATTAAACATTATGACGGCATCAAAACACATAAACAAATAAACTAATGATAACAATGGGTATCCGTACCAACGTAGGACAGCCATATGTTACCATATGATATTGAACATCAAACATTAAGACGGCATCAAAACACATAAACACATAAACTAATGATAACACTGGGTATCCGTGCCAGCATAGGACATTCATCTGCTACTACATAATATGGAACATCAAACATTAAGACGACATCAAAACACATAAACACATAAATTAATGGTAACCATAGGTATCCGTGCAAACATAGGACAGTCTTCTGTTACCACACAATATGGAACAACAAACATAAAGACTGCATCAAAACACATAAACACATAAAGTAATGGTAACAATGGGTATCCGTGCCAACGTCGGACAGTCATCTGCTACCACACAATATGGAACATCAAACATAAAGACGGCATCAAAACACATAAACACATCAACTAATGGTAACAATGGGTATCCGTGCCAACTTAGGACAGTCATCTGATACCACACAATATGGAACATCAAACATAAAGACGGCATCAAAACACATAAACACATAAACTAATGGTAACAATGGGTGTCCGTACCAACATAGGACAGTCATCTATTACCAAGCAATATGGAACATCAAACATTATGACGACATTAAAACACATAAACTAATGGAAACAATGGGTATCCGTACCAACATAGAACAGTCATCTGCTACCACACAATATGGAACATCAAACATTAAGACGGCATCAAAACACATAAACTAATGGTAACAATGGGTGTCCGTACCAACATAGGACACTCTTCTGTTACCACACAATATGGAACATCAAACATTAAGACGACATTTAAACACATAAACTAATGGAAACAATGGGTATCCGTACCAACATAGAACAGTCATCTGTTACCATATAATATGGAACATCAAACATAAAGACGGCATCAAAACACATAAACACATAAACTAATGGTAACAATGGGTATCCGTGCCAACTTAGGACAGTCAACTCTAACACATAATGTGGAACATCAAACATTAAGACGACATCAAAACACATAAACACATAAACTAATGGCAACAATGGGTATCCGTGCCAACTTAGGACAGTCATCTGCTACTACATAATATGGAACATCAAACATTAATACGACATCAAAACACATAAACACATAAACTAATGATAACAATGGGTATCCGTACCAACTAAGGACAGTCATCTGTTACCACACAATATGGAACATCAAACATAAAGACGACATCAAAACACATAAACACATAACTAATGGTAACAATGGGTATCCGTGCCAACTTAGGACAGTCATCTGTTACCATATAATATGGAACATCAAACATTAAGACGGCATCAAAACACATAAACACATAAACTAATGGTAACAATGGGTATCTGTACCAACATAGGACAGTCATCTGTTACCACACAATATGGAACATCAAATATAAAAGAAAGGAGGGGATCTCCAACAACACCAGGTTGCAGCACCCACAGCAAAATCCCAAAACACCCATGCAAAAAACACAGAACAGACACCCACAGAAAGAGACGCAAAAGGGACAAGGAACACCAACTTACAACATAGAAACATGAAACATAAAAGACTACACATAAACCAACGAGACCAATGGGCAACCGGTGCCGACTTAGGACGGCCATCTGCCACGTAAATAGCAGACGGTGTGGTTATCCTGGATTACGTGCGCACAACCCTCCCACTATTCCGATTTCCCAGAGGTCTCGAAGAACACACAATTATGGTGTAAAACAACCTCCTCACAGTTAGATGACCACACACAAACAAGACCGTAAAACACAGGGGTCCAAGCAACACAGACGAATATGTAAATGGATATAAAAAGAGGACGTGCGTAATACAGTCCGTGCTCTGCCGGCTGAGCAAGCTCATATATGTTATCACCCGAGGAGTCCGACTGACATTCAGAGAGGACAGGTGGTCGGGGCACTGTCTTCTCTAAGGAGGTTTGGACAGGGCCCGTCATGGAGTCCCGTCGTCACAGTCAGTCAGAGTGCAAGTCTTAAGAATGCGCTCTTACAAGACTGTATATTGGTCAAGTACCAAGCTTAGTGTCCGTCTGGTGACATTAGGATCATATCCACGGTATAAAAGGCGTTTGATGACTCTGACGCATTTTCGATACATATGAAGACGACATCAAAACACATAAACACATAAACTAATGGTAACAATGGGTATCCGTGCCAACTTAGGACAGTCATCTGTTACCACACAATATGGAACATCAAACATAAAAACGACATCAAAACACATAAACACATAAACTAATGGTAACAATGGGTATCCGTACCAACATAGAACAGTCATCTGTTACCACACAATATGGAACATTAAACATAAAAACGACATCAAAACACATAAACACATAAACTAATGGTAACAATGGGTATCCGTACCGACTTAGGACAGTCATCTGTTACCACACAATATGGAACATCAAACATAAAGACGACATCAAAAAAAAACAACACATAAACTAATGGTAACAATGGGTATCCGTGCCAACTTAGGACAGTCATCTGTTACCACTAAATATGAAACATTAAACATTATGACGGCATCAAAACACATAAACACATAACTAATGGTAACAATGGGTATCCGTGCCAACTTAGGACAGTCATCTGTTACCACACAATATGGAACATCAAACATTAAGACATCAAAACACATAAACACATAAACTAATGGTAACAATGGGTATCCGTGCCAACTTAGGACAGTCATCTGTTACCACACAATATGGAACATCAAACATAAAGACGGCATCAAAACACATAAACACATAAACTAATGGTAACCATGGGTATCCGTGCCAACTAAGGACAGTCATCTGTTACCACACAATATGGAACATTAAACATAAAGACGGCATCAAAACACATAAACACATAAACTAATGGTAACAATGGGTATCCGTGCCAACTTAGGACAGTCATCTGTTACCACACAATATGGAACATCAAACATAAAGACGGCATCAAAACACATAAACACATAAACTAATTGTAACAATGGGTATCCGTGCCAACTTAGGACAGTCATCTGTTACCACATAATATGGAACATTAAACATAAAGACGCATCAAAACACATAAACACATAAACTAATGGTAACCATGGGTATCCGTGCCAACTTAGGACAGTCATCTGTTACCACATAATATGGAACATTAAACATAAAGACGGCATCAAAACACATAAACACATAAACTAATGGTAACAATGGGTATCCGTGCCAACTTAGGACAGTCATCTGTTACCACACAATATGGAACATCAAACATAAAGACGGCATCAAAACACATAAACACATAAACTAATGGTAACCATGGGTATCCGTGCCAACTAAGGACAGTCATCTGCTACCACACAATATGGAACATCAGACATAAAGACGGCATCAAAACACATAAACACATAAACTAATGGTAACAATGGGTATCCGTGCCAACTTAGGACAGTCATCTGTTACCACATAATATGGAACATCAGACATAAAGACGGCATCAAAACACATAAACACATAAACTAATGGTAACAATGGGTATCCGTGCCAACTTAGGACAGTCATCTGCTACCACATAATATGGAACATCAAGCATAAAGAAGGCATCAAAACACATAAACACATAAACTAATGGTAACAATGGGTATCCGTGCCAACTTAGGACAGTCATCTGCTACCACATAATATGGAACATCAAACATAAAGACGACATCAAAACACATAAACACATAAATTATGGTAACCATGGGTATCCGTGCCAACTTAGGACAGTCATCTGCTACCACATAATATGGAACATCAAGCATAAAGAAGGCATCAAAACACATAAACACATAAACTAATGGTAACAATGGGTATCCGTGCCAACTTAGGACAGTCATCTGCTACCACATAATATGGAACATCAAACATAAAGACGACATCAAAACACATAAACTAATGGTAACCATGGGTATCCGTGCCAACTTAGGACAGTCATCTGCTACCACATAATATGGAACATCAAGCATAAAGAAGGCATCAAAACACATAAACACATAAACTAATGGTAACCATGGGTATCCGTGCCAACTTAGGACAGTCATCTGTTACCACACAATATGGAACATCAAGCATTAAGACATCAAAACACATAAACTAATGGTAACAATGGGTATCCGTGCCAACTTAGGACAGTCATCTGTTACCACACAATATGGAACATCAAGCATTAAGACATCAAAACACATAAACTAATGGTAACAATGGGTATCCGTGCCAACATAGGACAGTCATCTGTTACCACACAATATGGAACATCAAGCATTAAGACATCAAAACACACAAGTATTAGCTTTTACAAAAAGCTTGCCGGCATTAAGCTGACATTAAATGTTGTAAAATTCTAGTAAAAAAAATGGAATAAACGATTTTTATTCTTGTTAGACCAATCGTATATTTCCGGGCTTTTCAGTTTTTATTTCCGATTCGAGCTACGGAAATTTCCGAGGATCTGTGATTGTTGTAAGACGTATCGGTACAGAGACTTTTCGATGCATCTTTCGGAAGAAAATGCACTGATAAGATATGACTTTCATTTGTCAAGTCTGCTAGACTCTTCAGCCGACCAGATTAAAGTATCTTATGCACAGGTTCTGAATATTTGCATATTTTGTAGTTGTCCACCAATCATATTGCCAAGAGTTATTTTATCCTTGCAAGTATGTCACGATTGATTACAGAATATCGGCAGTCATGACTGCCGGTAATAAACACATAAACTAATGGTAACAATGGGTATCCGTGCCAACTTAGGACAGTCATCTGTTACCAAATAATATGGAACATCAAACATAAAGACGGCATCAAGACACATAAACACATAAACTAATGGAAACAATGGGTATCCATGCCGACTTAGGACAGTCATCTGTTACCACACAATATGGAAAATCAAACATAAGAATGGCATCAAAACACATACACACATAAACTAATTCGTGCCGACTTAGGACAGTCATCTGCTACCACACAATATGGAACATCAAACATTACGACGGCATCAAAACACATAAACACATGAACTAATGGTAACAATGGGTATCCGTGCCGACTTAGGACAGTCATCTGCTACCACACAATATGGAACATCTAACATTAAGACGGCATCAAAACACATAAACTAATGGTAACAATGGGTATCCGTATCAACATAGGACAGTCATCTGTTACCACATAATATGGAGCATTCAACATAAACACATAAACTAATGGGTATTTGTGCCAACATAGGGCAGTCATCTGTTTCCATATCATATGGAATACAAACATAAAGACGGCATCAAAACACATAAACACATAAACTAATGGTAACAATGGGTATCCGTGCCAACTTAGGACAGTCATCTGCTACCACACAATATGGAACATCAGACATAAAGACGGCATCAAAACACATAAACACATAAACTAATGGTAACAAAGGGTATCCGTGCCAACATAGGACAGTCATCTGTTACCACACAATATGGAACATCAAACATAAAGACGGCATCAAAACACATAAACACATAAACTAATGGTAACTGTCCTATGACATATTAAAATTTAAATTTTAAACATGCATTAATGACTAAAGTCGTCATTAATGCATGTTTAAAATTTTAATTTTAATATGTCATAGGATATAACCATAGGTATCCGTGCCAACTTAGGACAGTCATCTGCTACCACACAACATGGGACATCAAACATTACCATTATTAGGTCTTCCGACTTCCGTCGGAAGACCTATTGTTTTCGTAACCGTGGAAAATTGGATCAGCGATTTCTCAAGAACCCTGCAAGCTAGGACAATGAAAGTTCTCCAACATTACGTTTGGAGTAAAAGCTAGATTGGTCTTTTTTATTTTTGGTCTCTGTTATTTTTTTATCATGTTTTTAGTAGATTCAAATATTTGACGGGAGCGTCGAATTACTCAAAAGGACCGAAAATTTCATGTTTTGCTATTTGTAAGCTTAAATATCTCGTATTTTGCTATCTACAATTTCCATTCTTTTTGAAAGTCGACAGCCATGCAAGATATGAAATGCTAGATGCACACTGTAACGATTTATTACGATGACGTCCTTCACCGTCCTTCATATTTCCAAATTCAGAAGTTCATAGGAGGAAGACACTTTTTTGCTTATAATAGTAAACAAAAATTAAGCTTATGAAGTTTCCTAAAAATTTCAATATTATTATTTTTTATCCATATATCTGTCTTATTTAGTCTTTCTGATTTTTCCTATCTCTTACTGTTGAAAAGGTATGAGCATCGAAATTTTGAGTTGGGTATTTCGATACACCTTCACGCCAACAGATCGGGTGCACACTAAAATTGGTAGTCCGAGTCCGACTCGAGAAAAGCAGTGTTGAGATTTTCAAATTCCGATTTCACGGCAATGATGAATATGCATTTCATAAATACATTTCGATATACACAATTTGATTTTAAAACAGTTGATTAATTTAGAAGAGATCAGCTACAAACCAGAATTTACACACAAAAAGTGGTAGTTTGATTCCGATTTCTAACCTACAAACCTGTTTCTAAACTTCAATAACTATATTTTGAACATCAAGTTTAATTTCTAGCAAACGTTCGAACATAATTTTCGGTTGGTTTATTTACAAATTGATGAACAATTTCTCCAACATTCTTCCCTCTCCTCGTTTTTCGAAAACAGTTCGGTTTATATTGAACGATGTCGCCATGATGGAAATTCAAAATAAACTTTGAAAAAAGGGAAGGGGGGGGGTTCCAAATTTGAACCTGCACAGCGAGAACCTCCTGGTATTTATATATATATATTGAACGTAACTTGTTATTACCATTTCTCTTCTCAAGAAAATTGGTTCTACAGCTACGAGCTCGCCTTTTTTATGGGGGAAGGGGGCAGGAAGAATTTGCAAAAAAAAAACTCCCGGCTCTGAAAAATGCTGAAAAAATATTCCGGCCCAAAGGGCCGGCAATTTTTTTCCCGGACCATGCAAAAGTAAGGATACATTGCATGATATGGAAATTTTTGCTGGCCCTTTGTGCCAGACAATTTAAAGTCAAAAAATTAATTAATATAAATACAAACTGTTGACATAGCTGTATCTACCAGAGACCTAATACGCATAGGCACAAAAATCTAGAAAAGGTTCTATTTAAACATCATACAATCTGTCTGAAATTCGCTAATTGCAAAGAGACATCTGAAGGAACGGTTATTAACTCATACTCTGTAACAGCGGGGAGTTTAACTTACACAGACATTCACAACATTTGACAATTTGTTTAAATCCGGCCCGAAGAACCGGCGAAAATTTTTCTCCGACTCTGGTAATGGCTGAAAAAAATGGCCTGCTCAGAAAATTGCTGAAAAAATTTTACCGGCTGGCAATAGAATTCCTAACACCCCCCCCCCCAAATCAAATGGTTGCTCACCAACAATTATCGGTTTGAAAATTTAATGTTACTGCTATTTGAAAACTTAAATATATAATATAAATACATGTAATGTGACGTCCTTCATATTTCCAAACCAAAAATTGTATAGGAGGAAGACACTCTTGTTGCAACCGCAACAAGAAACCTTTCTAGTTTCATGTATTTTGATGCCGTCTGAATGTTTGATGTTCCAAATTATGTGGTAGCAGATAACTATTCCTAAATCTTTGACCATTGTGTATAGAAATACAAAGCTAAATCCACGAGTAGGAACCCACCCTAATATGTATGGGTGTCACGTGACGATGCGTAGAAACCAGAGATCTGGATGTTTGTATGTAGATGCATTTAGTGAAGGGTCCCTGTAAAGTGCGAAACGAAACAAAAACGAAACAAAAACGAAACGAAACAAATCAAAACGAAACGAAACAAATCGAAACGAAACGAAACAGATCGAAACGAAACGAAACAAAACGAAACGAAACAGATCGAAACGAAACGAAACGGATCGAAACGAAACGAAACAAAACATAAAACGTAAAGAAAATGAGAAAAAGAGGAAACATCGCCGAAAACGAATATTTCAAGACAAGATCAGCATGTAATAGTGCCTTAATCCAAGAGTTCTATATTTGTAACTAGTTCTAAGAGGGTTTCTTGAAAGAGTCAAAATGACATTTAAAAAAAGTAAATGTCAAATGCCATTCATGTATTTAAAAAGAAAGGGAGGGGATAGAAAACCACGCTATGACATCATAATGAGATCATAAAACGGGGTGGGGGCACATTTCAGGGAAAAAAAATCTGATCCTTTTAATGCCAAGAAGTTCTGTTCAAATCTGCCAGTCGTCTCGATACGGCAGCTTATTATTTATAACGGTTAACTCTGTAGAAACTAAATCGCTAAGGATTTCTTGGCATGGGAGAGTTATAGAGATACTAGTACTGATCCCAATTATTGCATATCTAGGTCATTATCCTGTCAAATAGTTCCTATTACTTTATTATTTTTTCAACAATATGTAGAAAATGCACATACAGCGTATCTTGAATTGTCTTCCTGTCGATGTTTAATAAATAAATGAAATAAAATGGTGAGAATAGTTTAAAGTGTGTGAGACGTTTACATGTGTGGAAGAATACGTGTGAAAATGGGTCCTCGGATTAGTAAAATTCGAATAATTCCGGTCCCGACCCAGGTGCATGACTTTGAATAGACATTTTAAAGAGTTGTGTTCTTTGAATCTTTACGGATTTTTTTTCTATGTGATTTAAATAAAATTTCTGATCATTGATTATGAAGTTAAGCATACATATAGAAATGCTATGACCAGCGCACCCCCCCCCACGCCCATCCCGGTAACTTTTTTTTTTTGGATTCATTTTGATGAAAACGGTTTTTTTGTTTTTTTTTTAAATATTATTTTCATTTTATGAATAACTTATTTACAAGTGAAAAACTAGCAAAGTCAGAGTATAGCCTACGATTTTAAGCTCCATTCTGAGCTTATACCGTACATACAGAGAAAAACGCGGGAATATAAAATTCGGAGGGGGGGTGTCCCTTATTGCGGGTCGATATTTCGATATATGAATACTTTTTTCACTTGATATTGTTTATTTATGGTCACTGACAAAGAGCAAGGAAAAGAATAACATTACAAAGCCAGAAATTTCAGTTGATTTTACGCATTTCTTACAGATTGTTTTATCCCTCTCAGGCCTCACGGAAAAAATCATATAAATTCTAAAAATACAGCATGAAGTTTTTGCATTTAAAATATCCTTAGATCAAAGTTTAAAGAAGACAACACAGTTTATCTTATGTTAATATCTTTATTTGGAAGAGAACAGGACAGTTTTGAAAATGTAATGAATTTTGCCAGATATTGCGTGCTTTGAAACAGCCGAGTCAAACGAAATGTGCCCCCCAGTTTTCAATTGTTCTCATTTTTCTGATAAAATTTTCAAATACACATAATGGAACAGTTCCGTTTCCTCTGCGCTAGACTCCTCCCTGCTTAATAATATTTTTCCGTCTATGACGAGGTTATTCATCCCATTCACTCTCCTGTAAAATGCAAATTTTGTGCTATATGCCTTATATATTATGTTTTAATCGTCAACTTTGATTCTTTAAAAAAAAAACCTCCAGCCACAAGAACTAACTGTTGAAGGCAATAATGAGGGGGTGGACAGGGACAAAGGGAGGGGAGAGAAAGGGGGAGGGAGGAGGGAAGAAGGGGGCGAGAGGAGGGACAGATGATTGGGAGGGTAACAGTAACCAAAAAAAGTTAGGAACTTATTTTTTATATGAATAATCTTGCTCTTATGCGTTCATGTACATACTCTCAATTTTAAGAATTACCAAAAATTCATCTATATATACCTAAAAAAATTTCCCGATCGTTTCGCTCGCCGCAATTTTCAATTAATTTTTCAAATACTTCAGGCTCGCTTCGCTCACCTTAGTTTTTTCATCTAAACAGGTCTCTTTCTTTTTTCAAGGTTTAAAAAAGGAAATAACCCAAATAACTTCACTATTGCACCAATTAACACTTTAAAGTTTAAACATTTGTCTTGACCGCCCAAGACCCCCTCCCCCCACGGGGAGGGGGGAGGCGGCAGGAGGAAAGTGGTACCCTCTGACCCTTCAATAAGATCTTGTCTTGAAATATTCGTTTTCGGCGATTTTTCTTCTTTTTCTCATTTTCTTTAAGTTTTGTGTTTTGTTTCGTTTCGTTTTGATCTGTTTCGTTTCGTTTCGATCTGTTTCGTTTCGTTTCGTTTCGTTTCGTTTCGTTTCGATTTGTTTCGTTTCGTTTCGATTTGTTTCGTTTCGTTTCGTTTCGTTTTTGTTTCGTTTCACACTTTACAGGTACCCTTTAGTGAATACCTGTTTCAGGGGAAAATCTAGATTTTTTCAGTTCATGATTGGAGATGGGGCGGGACTTAAAGCCTATGCTTTTGAAAAAGAAGGAATTTAAAACTGAGAAAAATTTAGGTTTTTCTTAGACAAATTCCAAAGTGGGGTAGGGGGAGATTGATACCCCGAACCTTCTTCTAGATCCGTCCTTGTAACCGTCGCTAACATCGATATTCAATCATACTCGCATTTACGTGCTTACTTGTTCTGGCGAAAGCAACGAATTATGTAAAGGTACGAATCGATTGTTCTTAATTAACTAATTAGATTAATAAAAAGCCCATTCGGCATCTTCTAAATCCGCTAATAAAAAAAGATAAAAGAATCGAGGGTATATAATATTAGTTATTTGGTTTGTTACTGACCGTCTACAGAGATTTATCGGGTTGATCAAGCCCATAGAAGGCGACAGCGTGCACGTGACGCGATTTACGCGCTCTGATTGGTTTGACCTAGTTCGAGACAAATTAAATAATATAATACTCTTTCATGTTCAAAGTAAAAAGCAAGAGTGCAATGAAAAACGATCTTAAAATCGATGTTTTATTGCGACGTCGCCGCTAGCTTGTTTGTTATGCGGGCTGAAATCATGACGTCACAATAGCGTAAACAATCGAAACAATAGCGTCACATGATATGTGATACAACTGTCACGTGATATGTGATGCAGAAGTAGCTCACAAAGTTGTATTTCATGGGCCTTAGTACGATGACCAACAAGCCAAATTTGTTAGTTTAAAGGTCATGAAAGGCATATGGCTATATTATATATCAAATGAAAGCTTTAAGTTTCTTCTTTCAATCTAGCTTGGTCGTCAAAACCAAAAGTGGTGCAAAATACGTTTAAAATGACGTCATATGACGTCACCCCCAGGATGCTTAGTTTCTGCTGAAAGGAATATGCTATTTTGCAATATCGCAAGCTGTTTCAATATTTTTGAACTTGAAACAAAACATATTCTAAAGTAAAGAGGAGATAACCCTCCTTGAATAAGGATAAACATCGAATGTGATTTAGCGTCACAAAGCTGTTAAAAATGACGTCAAATCACGTATCCAATTCCTTTCACCAGAATCATTTATTTCTAAATAACTGTCTTTAAATCTCGATTTTTTCCTGTTATACACGGTGATCTGTTATACAAAATAAGTTAAACTCTCTTTTACTAATTATGTGTAATTTTTGGCAAGCTAGTCGGGTCAGTGTCAGGAAAGAAGGACGCCAATAAACGTCACCCTTCAATATTGGTTGTAGGCATTTATGTGTTTAAAAACGATTTTACACTATGATACCCTATTTATTCGTTCATATTGCGATGTGAGTCATCTTTGGTTCACTCATGTTCAAGAATAGATTTCGGATAAATGCCACTGGTCAAAAACATCTCGATTGATGATGACGTCACAATAAAAATGGTGACGTAAGTTCATGTTTTAGCGAGAAATGTTGAATTCTTCCAATTTTAAAATATTAATTTTTTCCATTGAATTGCACATTATATGATGTTGAGAATTTCAAACGCGGCTACTATATCATACAGAATTCGTCCAACTCTTTTTTTTTAAAGCTAAAATTCTCTAGCAAGGACTCATGGACGTAACATCACTCAAATCGTTGAATATACTATTTTACTCCGAAAATCAATTTATACCGTCCTTTGATCACATCAAGTTGCCTATGCTCGATCTTATGATGTTATTTCATAATGAGTTATATGATACATCTCCAAATTGAATTTTAAGCTACCTCATTAGATGTAGTATTTAAAATTGACAATGACGTCGCAATCAAAATGGCGCATAGGTTAAGTTTTTGAGAACTAACATCTTCAATATTACGTCATTTTTTCCATTATGTACATTGCGTTTTATGAGATATAATGAATACCATAAATGGTTTTTCTTTTATTTCATACTAATACATACAAGTCATATTGAAGTCAAGGTCCCCCGAGCAAAAACTCATGGACGAAAAATCATAATCGATCGATAAAGAACAATTCATTTAGTTTAAGATGTTATCTATTTTTCGAAATCATTACAAATCCTCTTTTGATCACATCAAACTTCCTATTTTCGATCTAGTTACGATATCATTTCATGATACATGAAATATGATATATAATAATATGACAAATTCGATCTCACTTTGAATCTTTCTTACAAGATGTAGCATTCAAATTCTAAAAATGACGTCAAAATCAAAATGGCGACGTTGGCACTTTTTTTTTTTTTTTGCCAATAATGGTCGAAATCATTCAATTTTACGATAAATTTTCAATTTCATTGTACTTTTTAAGATATGAAGAATTATAAATGCTAACATTTCCTTCGGAATTCAGGCAACTCGTGTTGTAGTGAACTTCCTGTAGCAAAGATTCATGAACGTAAAATATTACACTTGCTTGATAGATACCTTCGACACAGAACATCATTTGAAATAATCCTTTGTTCACATCAAACTCACTTTATTCAATTTTGTTATGTTATGTCATATGGTAAATTTATATGACACAAATTTGATTACACTTTGTATCTTTCTTTAAAGATGTAGAATTCAATTCGAAAATGACGTCACAATAAACGTAGACGTGTTGTTTGAGCAAAATCGGTTGAAATCGTTCAAATTTACGTTATTTTTTCAATTCCATTGCATATTATAAGTTATAGAGAATAATGTTAATAAATGCTTAATATTCTTTTTCATACGGAATTCATGCAAATTGTCTTGAAGTGAAGGTCCCTTAGCATGGTCTGATGGACGTAAAATCACGTCACCTGTTTTGATAGACACCGTTCGACACCAGACAGCATTTAAGATCATCTTTTGATCAAATCTTTCTCTATTTGATATAATTATGTTATTTCATGATGACTTTTTAAAAGATGCAGGATTCAATTTCGAAAATGACGTCACATTCAAAATTTCGACGTTTGATCATATTTTAAGGAACAAAAATGCTAATATGACTAACATAAAACAGCGTATAGAATTTTTCACGCTAGGTTCGCTCGGATCCCTTTTGTCTCTTCTTACGGCATTTGATCTACTCAAAACCGTGACATGGAGCAGCAATCCCATTCGGATTAGCCTCGACCTTTTTCTTCATTTATGCCGTTACAAATAAAGGGCGAGGGGATCCGAATGCAGCAGTCCATGTCACGGTTCAGAGCGGTACGACGTCATTTCATTGTCTTCGGTGTATAAAATGTCACGCGAAAAGACACAAGTGAGTGAACCTTATCGTGAAAGCGTACATCATTTCGTTAATTGTATCTTGAGTACGAGTATATTCAGAGTACAAACTACGTAATTGCTACGTTAAGTGATTTTTGTACGCCCTTATGCTTTTGACATCCGTTTGCACATTACATGTCTTCAAATTCATAGCATCATTTAAATCTGCAGCATGGACCAGACATGTACGGAAGCCCGTAGGTGACAGGTATGAATTATAATTTATCTGGCGGCCGCCACTTATTTATCTGGCGGCCGCCAGATAAATGAAGTGGCGGGCGCCAGATAAATTAAGTGGCGGCCACCAGATAATTTAAGTGGCGGCCGCCAGATAAATTAAGTGGCGGCCACCAGATAATTTAAGTGGCGGTTATCTCATAATTTACAATAAATCAAAACAAAATCGATGCATAACATGTTCTTTCTGTTCTAGGTTGCTGATTTCATCTTCTCTTTTAATTTATTTGGTATGAAAGATGAAAAATAACCAGACTAAATGTAACAAAAGGTTTATCTGGCGGCCGCCAGATAATTAAGTGGCGGCCGCCAGATATTAAACTGGCGGCCGCAACTTAATTTATTTGGTGGCCGCCACTTAATTTATTTGGCGGCCGCCACTTAATTTATCTGGCGGCCGCCACATAATTATCTGGCGGCCGCCACATAATTAAGTGGCGTCAGCCAGATAAATTAAGTGGCGGCCGCCAGATAAATTAAGTGACGGCCGCCAGATAACTATGTGGCGGCCGCCAGATAATTAAGTGGCGGCCGCTACATAATTATCTGGCGGCCGCCAGATAAATTATCAGGCGGCCGCTAGATAAATTTTAATTTATACCTGTCACCTACGGGCTTCCGTAGACATGCACGTTTCGGGTACTTACATTGTAACCCTCGCTTCTGATTCTCAATCTGAACAATTTTATATGGCCAATGAGTGTGAAAATTATTATCGTGTCCAAAATTTACCGAAAGACGTAGCATGATGGGACAGGAGCCACGTTAGCGCTAATTTTACGAAGTTCAAACTCCTCATTGACGTCAAAATAAGGCTGTCGAAACGCATAGATTACTATAAGCACGTATAGAACGTCACTGATACGTCAGTTCAATACAGATTATATAATTGAATGATCGAAGAACATACGCCATGAACGCGTACATGTATATATCAACATTTTTTGAAAGTCCATGACACGATACAAGCTTTTTCATATTAACGTCATAGATTTTTTTACATTCTTAATTATATATAATTTCAATCAACTTTCATTTAAAAAAACCTGTATCACGTCCATAACTTTTATACAAAAGTCTTTGCAAAAAACATAAATAAGCATGTATAAAAATATACAAATAAAGCATGAAGAAGATAGAATCGATTGATTTTCTATTTCATACGAAATTTATAACTTCTTCTTGTAATTCGAAGATATACATGAATTAAAGAAGATGTAACGTCAAACATAAATTCTAACTATATGTTGGAAACGCACCGAAGACATTCAGCCATGACGTCATTGTCAATTAAAGTCTTACGAACAAGCTTTACGATGACCTGAGTTGTGTGTCATTGTGAAATAACATTATTAGATTGAATATAGGGAGTCTGATGTGATCAAAAGGGGGTCTCATATAGTGTTCGATGTCAAACGGTATCTATCAAACAGGTGTGAATTTACGTCAATGAGCCTTAACTAGGGAACCTTCACAACGAAACTACTGAAATGAATTATGTATGAATTAAACAAAAAGCATTTAGGATTCTTAGATATCTTATTGTATGCAATTTACATAATGGAAAAATAACGTTAAATCGAAATTTTGAACAGTTTTGCTCAAATAATAGGCCTACCTTTCTTTGCTAAAATCAAGAACCTACGTCGCCATTTTAATTGTGACGTCATTGTCGATATTAAATGCAAATTCAAATGAAGAGTTTCAAAGTTATATGGGATTTGTGTCATATGAATCATTCTGAAATAACTTTATCATATGGAGATAGGGTATTTGATGTGATCAGAAGAGGATACAAATTGATTTTCGACGTAAAATAGTTCTATCGAACAAATTACGTCAACAAGCCTTTGCCAGGGGATCTTCACTACAAAAGAAATTTCACGAATTCTGTATGATATAGAATCAGCACTTGAGATTCTAAACATCGTATAATTTACAAAATAACGGGAAAAATAGCCGTAAAAATTGTAGATTTTTAAATTTCTTTGCTCAAGTTACGAATTAACGTCGCCATTTTAATTGTGACGTCATCGTCGATCGTGATGTTTTTTACCAATGACATTCTTCCGAAATCTATTTCAAATGTGTAGAACCAATTCATTACAAAATATCATAATGTGAACGAATAAATAATGTAATGTATGATAACATAACTTTTCAAACACATAATTGCCTACTACTAAATATTGAAGGGTGACGTTGATTGACGTCCTTCTTCTCCGACACTGACCCAAATAGCTTGCCAAAAATTACACATAATTAGTCAGAGTTATTTTAGCTTTATTTTGTATAACAGTTCACGATGTATATCAGAAAAATATCGAGTTTCGAATAAAATTATCTTGAATTGAATGATTCTGATGGAAAGGAATGGATACGTGATTTAACGTCATTTTGAGCACTCTTATGATGTGCAATCGCATTTTATGTTTATCCATAATCAATAAGGGTTATATCCTCTTCACTTTTAAACAATTTTATTTCAAGTTCACTTATTTTTTGTTACTGTTTGCGACATTGCAATATAGCATATTTCTTTCTACAGAAATAATGAATTTTGGAGTGACGTCAGATGACGTCACTTTAAACGTATTTTGCACCACTTTGGGTTGTGACGACCAAGCTAGATTGAAAGAAGAAACTTTAAGCTTTCATTTGATATATAATACAGCCATATGCCTTTCATGACCTTTAAACTCCTAAAATAGAGTCCTTTTTGAAGTTTGGTCACCGTACTACCTTCTCTGTAACACATACGCGTGTATGAGAGAAATATGAAAATTCGATACCCAATATTCGTTTCCTCTAGATAACAATAATAATGCAGAGATTCCATTCGCGAACATATCAGAGTATCCTGTTTGTCCGTCTACCTGACGTTAGTACCCAATGGATTTGACATCAATGTTTGAAAATAATACGTGTTGTCCGTAACTTTCTAATTATCTATTAACGACATCACTGTTAGATAATATCGAATGGACATGCGTTCGTATTTTGTAAATATATCGAATATAATTGGTCAAAGAGGAATTTACCTATTACGATCTTATGTAAGGTTGATGGGGATAAACCTGGGGATCTGGCGTTCCGGCGAGAGGCAAAGGACTTCTTTCTACATATAAGGTTTGATCAAAGCTTTTTTAAATAAAAAAATTTAAATTTTCAACTTTAGCATATTCCTTCCAGTTTTCCTTTCCTTTTTTTTTCCTTTCTTTTATTTTGAATTTCTCATAACAAACAATTTTACTGCAATTATGCGCTTTAAATGAATTAATTTTTTTTCTTGGTTTTTGCATCACAGAAAAGATATAGATTCAAATTCTTAATTGCATTAAACTCATCATACAAGTCATTATGCGGTAAACGTACATAGAAACACATAAGAAATAAAAAAAAGAAGAGAAAAATAAATATTTAAGGAAATAACTTAATAATTTTTCTGTCTATCGATGTATAGACAAAAACCGATGCACATACTATGTAATCTGCGATGTTTGTATATCGATAGACAGAAAAATTAGGGGTACCTGTAAAATGCGAAACGAAACAAAAACGAAACGAAACGAAACGAAACAAATCGAAACGAAACGAAACAAATCGAAACGAAACGAAGCAAATCGAAACGAAACGAAACAGATCGAAACGAAACGAAACAAAACGAAACGAAAATTTTTTAAGGTATATATAGATGAATTTCGTGGTAATTTTTAAAACTGAGATTATGTACATGAACGCATTAGAGCAATATTAATCATATTAAAAGTAATTTCCTAATTTTTAGCTCTACTGGTCTCTGACCAGTCGAGCTTATGCGATACCTCGTCGTCCGGCGTCCGTCTGTCCGTCCGTCCGTAAACAATTCTTGTGCTCGCAACTCCTCTGAAACCATAGGAGATAGAAAGCTAATTCTTTTTGCGTTTTACTTGGTATGTGGTCTAGTTGTGTACCTGACATTTGGTTTCAGCCCCTGACCCCCAGGGTCTTAGAAAATTGGTGTGGTCGTGAAAATCCATGAAATCTTGTGCTCTGAACTCCTATGACACTATAAATGCTAGAGACATGATTCTTTTTGCAATATGATGGGTCTGTGGTCTAGTTGTGCACCTGATATTTTGTTTGAGCCCCTGACCCCCTGGGTCTTAGAAATTGGGTGTGGTCAATTTTGTCCTATATAACTCTATGTAATCTTGTGCTCGCAACTCCTCTGACACTATAAATGCTAGAGACATGATTCTTTTTGCAATATGATGGGTCTGTGGTCTAGTTGTGCACCTGATATTTTGTTTGAGCCCCTGACCCCCAGGGTCTTAGAAAATGGGTGTGGTCATTTTCTCCTATATAACTCTATGTAATCTTGTGCTCACAACTCCTCTGACACTATAAATGATAGAGACCTCACTCTTTTTGCAATATGATGGGTCTGTAGTCTAGTTGTGTACCTGATATTTTGTTTGAGCCCCTGACCCCCAGGGTCTTAGAAAATGGGTGTGGTCATTTTCTCCTATGTAACTCTATGTAATCTTGTGATCCAATTCCTCTGACACTATATATGATAGAGACTTCATTCTTTTTGCAATATGATGGGTCTATGGTGTAGTTATGCACCTGATATTTTGTTTGAGCCCCTGACCCCCAGGGTCTTAGAAAATTGGTGTGGTCATTTTCTCCTATATAAGTCTATGTAATCCTTTGCTCGCAACTCCTCTGACACTATAAATGATGGAAACTTCCTTCTTTTTGTAATATGATGGGTCTGTTTTCTAGTTGTGCACCTGATATTTGTTTGAGCCCCTGACCCTCAGGGTCTTAGAAAATTGGTGTGGTCATTTTCTGCTATAGAAGTCTATGTAATCCTATGCTCGCAACTCCTCTGATACTATAAATGATTTAAACTTCATTCTTTTTGCAATATGATTAGTCTGTGGTCTTGTTGTGCACCAATATTTTGTTTGAGCCCTGATCCCCAGGGTCTTAGCAAAAGGGTATGGTCATTTTCTCCTAGTATATAACTGTTTGTAAATTATAATGTTGTGCTCGCAACTCCTCTGACACTATAATGATTGAGGCTTCATTCCTATGCAATATGATTTGTCCGTGTTCTTGTTGTGCATCTGATGTTTTGTTTGTTTGAGCCTCTGATCCCCAGGGTCTTAGAAAATAGGTGTGGTCATTTTCCCTACATAATTGTGCTCTCAACTCTTCAAAGCTATTAATGAGTGAGAGGTGTTGTAATACTTAATGCAATAAGATGGATCTGTAGTTTTGTTATGTCATTGATAGTTCATTTGAGCTAGCAGTCCCTGTCCCCCTGGGATCTTCGAAAATGGGTGTGGCATTCTTTTTTTTAAATACTTTATCTTGGATATTATGAATTATATGAGTGATATTCTAGTTGCAGTCTATTCGATATGTTGTTTTGTTGTGCTACTTTTAATTTGTTTAAATGCCTGCTCCCTATGGTTTTGAAAAATGGAAATCGATATTTATGTGTATGTATCTTATTCACATGTCAATGAGTAAATAAAAAACAAAACAACCAGGAGAGCTACAGTCTCGTCAGAGACTTCTGGTTTTGGTTACTGTTACCCTCCCAATCATCTGTCCCTCCTCTCGCCCCCTTTCCTCTCCTCCCGGCCCCTTCTTCCCTCCTCCCGCCCCTTTCTCTCCCCTCCCTTTGTCCCTGTCCACCCCCTCATTATTGCCTTCTTGTGGCTGGAGGGTTTTTTAAAGAATCAAAGTTGACGATTAAAACATAATGTATACGGTATATAGCACAATTGCATTTTAAAGGAGAGTGAATGGGATGAATAACCTCGTCAGAGACCGAAAAATATTATTTAGCAGGGAGGAGTTTAGCGCAGAGGAAACGGAACTGTTCCGTTATGTGTATTTGAAAATTTCATTAGAAAATGAGACCAATTAAAAACTGGGGGGGGGACACATTTTGTTTGAAAAAGGATCAGATTTTTCCCCTTAAATGTGCCCCACCCCGTTTTATTATCTCATTACGGTGTCATAGCGTGGTTTTCTATCCCCTCCCTTTTATTCCTCTTAAATACATGAATGGCATTTGACATTTACTTCTTTTAATTGTCATTTTGACTCTTTCAAGAAACCATCTCAGCACTAGTTACAAATGTAGAACTCTTGGATTAAGGCAATATTACATGCTGATCTTGTCTTGAAATATTCGTTTTCGGCGATTTTTCCTCTTTTTCTCATTTTCTTTACGTTTTATGTTTTGTTTCGTTTCGTTTCGATCTGTTTCGTTTCGTTTTGTTTCGTTTCGTTTCGATCTGTTTCGTTTCGTTTCGATTTGTTTCGTTTCGTTTCGATTTGTTTCGTTTCGTTTCGATTTGTTTCGTTTCGTTTCGCTTTGTTTCGTTTCGTTTCGTTTTTGTTTCGTTTTTCACTTTACAGGCACCCAAAAATTAGTACATTCATTTCTTATAATTCAATTAAATACCTGTCTCATTATCTAGTTTATTTTGCAGTCGACGTCATTTTAGCATTTTTGATTTTCAAATTTAAAACTGGCGACGTGATATTTGAACAGGCCTAAAGTAGCGGCGCTCGACATTAGTGACGTCATAATAGGCGACATTGTCTATTCAGCTTTATTCTATAAACTATAAATAGCGACACTGTGATTGGCTGATAACGTCGTCGACGCTCCTGAATAAATCACCATATACCACGGTCTAAGAATACACCGGAATTACTCCCACTAACTTATGCAAATGGCGATGTTATTGTGAATCAAATATGAAATTATAGAATAAAACAGTTGTGGATTTTTAACTCAGCATATATATGATGTGATATTGACTTACTGTGAAAATATTGACCGAGGCGAAGCCGAGGTAAATTTTTTCCCAGTAAGTCAATATCACATCATATACACTGAGTTAAAAGTCCATAATTGTATATTATTGTACTTATTAAAACTGGGACTTCTCGGGTTTGATCGCATGCAAAATAAATGTCTTTAAAGGTCGATACAAGATTTCAGTATATCATCACTGCAAATCATAATGAAATTGAATTTATCCATTTCGGCTAATTTAGAAAATCGTGGACACTTATCACAGAAAATACTTCGTTTCTTTTCATTTCATAACTTTCACATTTCATCAACACGTGGAACTCATCTTCAATCTCTGAAGATGAGTAGAAATGACATATATGACGTATGTAAACGACTCTTTGGAATAAAGGGACGAAGTAAATTGGTTCTCCATTAATGAACAAAAAGCCATTTTAATCTCATTACAAAAGAATTTTTATAGATTACATTGCAAATCATTACCAAAAGAGAACATTGTTTTACTTCATTTCTGTATGGAATGACAAATATGGATAATGACCATATCCCTGTATACAGCACAAAATCGATAATTCAGAAAATCAGAAACCGAAGGCATACAAAATCAGGATAAAACGGAAACCAAAGCAAACAAACAAAAACCTCCACCACATGAAAAGAAGCGAACTCCCGATATGGGAGTGAGAAGTCATATTTATTATATAATCATAGAGAAGACATAACTTTTCTGCAATTTGTACAATTCTAAAAATGACCGTCAACCTTTCTTTTCAATAACTCGTATTAGAATAAATAAAGAACCTGTGTGACATATCATAGAATATACGTTCCTCACAAACAGACGATACTGAACATATACATTACACTTCCCATATGATTCCCACCTTTATTCGATTACATGAAGTCATTTCATGATATCTGTATAATGACGACACACGTTTCATAACTTTTCGGAGCAATTTTGATTGGACAAAACGCTCATGATAAATGATGACGTCACTGCAAGGTTGGTGCATTGATTATTCGCCAAAAAATATTGTAGAAGTGATCACTATTTGTATTCTCTTTTTAGCTCTTGTCTTATGAAGTGTTGATATTTTTGGTTCCACTCCGAAGTCAAAATTTTGACGCGTTTTGACGTCTATTCGGACTTAGTCAGAGATGCACATTTTTGCATTATTTCTGTAAATTCAATAAATATCTGATTTTACACACTAATTTACTGCATATTTGTCATATTTAAGTTACCAAGGCTTTATTATGTAATTTACGCTGTTTTTTTTTATGTAAAAAGGAAGGAGTGGGGGTGATTTAATTAAAATTTCAGCCTCTCTTCCATAACCACTTTTCAGATTTTCATTAAACTTGGTAGGTATAAGGTACTCATGATTCCAACAAGTGCTGCTGTTTTTCGTCCGGATCGGTCAGTAGGTGGCACCACTACAGACAAAAGTAGGTTACAGAGGGTACTCTCCTTTGACAAACTTCTCCAGAACCGAAGCACATACCGACAATTGACCTATCGCCAACTCCTCCCCCGGCTGCCGCAATACCAATGATATTATCTCATATCGTTACAGGCATGCTAATAATAGCCTCTGCCCTGCACGTGCTGGGAGCTCAGACAAACTAACGCGTTATCCTCATAACTTTAGTATAGAAATGTAAGATAACATAAGCACTTAGCACATAAATTTTCTTCATTTTCTTAATTTATTGAAATGGTTAAAAGATGTGCACATAGTACAAGTAGTAGTGATGATGACAGATATCGGGGTAATATTTTTCTCAGATCAAATACATACAAAGTGCTTAAAATAGACAAAAATCGGCACGGTCATCAACGGATAACACGAAATACATAATTTGCGTATACAGTTGATCAAATATATCATATGCGCATCTCATAAAAAACCGATTTTGAGAAGTTCAAACATACATAAATACCCAAATTAAAACCCATTACAAGCTGTATAAAAGTCGATCTTGCCGGCGAAAGAGTAAAGACTAGGCAAAAAAAAAAAAAAAAAAAAAAGGGGGGGGGGGTTGAATGAATGTTACCATTTGATTTGCCTTAGATTAAATCATATTGATATTATCTTGACATTAATTCATTTCATATTATTATTCTTTTACAGTACTTTTATTGTAAAATCAAAAAGAATCATTTAAATAGTATAATGCCCATATAGTAGAATCCAGCTAGATGGATAGAGGGTTGCCCCCCCCCTCCACTCCTTTGACTGTACCCTGAAAATATCAATGATAGTATAAGCACAAAAAGGCAAAGTGAATAAAAAAAGAAATGAAGGTCTAGAAGTAAAGAAAAAAGCCACAGTTTTAAATTATGCTCAAAATATTTGAACATGTCATTCCCTAGAAATTTAGAAAAAAAAATGAATATTAAAAAAAATTCGGTTCGCATCGCTCCCGTTTTTCTTCTTCTTTTTTTTAAATGAAAAAATATAATTTTGATTTTATGTTATCAGTGATCCTATACACTTATGCATTAATTTCCTAAGTTGTCAGACTTATTACACTCGCAATTTAAATCTTAGTTTATATCAAATATTACAATTGAACCCCAACCCCCACCCCCCAAATCAATAAAATCAATTATCGTAATAATATATATTCACGTGTTATAAAAAAAATGCTCACACCCCCGGGCTGTACCCGCCGACGGTGTTTCATATTCAACCCCTACCCGACCCGACTTTTCATTTCGCATCCTGAAACAATGTGTTGGACGCCCTCGAAATAACTTTCACAAAAATATTATACTCTTGTTATGTTGATTTTAGAGATAAAGTACATAACACATAATATATTTCATGGAAAAATGATTACGAAAAGCAGTTGAAATGACATATTTTGTTGCCGATTTTCCTATAGAACATGTACTGTTTACATCCACTTTAGCTGGTTTTTGTCTGAGCTAGCGGGATCCAGCGTATTTGGTAATATGGTCGGAGCTTATCTGGGAATTGGCGATAGGCGAATTGATAAACGTCTTCAAATTCAGTAGCATCATTTAAGAGCAGATAAATTTTCAGCGTGGACCAGACATGCACGATTCGGGTACTTAACCCTCGTCAGTGATCCTCAATCTAAATAATGTAATAATATGGTCAAAAAGTGTGAAAGTTATTATGTCCAAAATGTACCAATAGACGTAGCGGGACGGGATATAATGCTACAGGACCCACGTTTTAGAAATTTCAAGAAGTTTTGGAAACAGAATTTTTCAAATGTGAAATTTTCGATTTTTCAACTGAAAGCATCAGAATGATCTAGAGAAATGTCTTATGGAACAAACATTAAAGAAGTACCGATCAGTTATTCAGTCTCAAAGTCGAAAAGGCAAGGCAAAATCATTAGAATTTCTAATAACTCCTCTGTGAATTTTTTTTTCTTTTGGCCCAATGTAAGTATAAACAACCTTATTAAAATCTTCGACAAGAAAAGCTCAATTACATGCAGAGTTCCATACACTCGCGGGGAAGTTTTTACGAGCTCCCCGCGACAAGGGCATAAGTGTGACACAAATGAGTTAAAGAAGATCCTGACGATAATCTCAACAGCACTCACAATAGATCAACAAGTTGAACATCGACGGACCCCTAGCAAGCTAGAGGTGGGACCAGGTGCCCGGGAGGAATAAGCATCCCCTGTTGGATAGTCGCACCCGCCGTCGATGTTCTCGCATGAAATAAAGAAAAACAATATCTAAAATACAATGCTGTAAATCCGTAACGGACGAGTAATTTATTATGACGTCGTGAATTGTATAATACAGAGACCCCCACACACACAGTTAGAGGTCTTCGACGTGATAAATTCGTTACACGGTTAGTTATTGACCTGATACTTTCGCCTCGCCCGATACGGGTTTTTTCTTTTCACACCATGTATTTTCCCGTATCAGGTCACTAACTAACCGTGTAACTAATATTATACTATTAGTATTATTGTTAAACCAATAATAGCCGAGAAGTATCTCCACAAGTTTCAACTACACTTAAAAATAAGAATCAAACCGGCTTCATTGTCATCAACAGGTTAAGTCTTTCTTATTTTTCTAATTACACCACGTGGAATCGAAACGCACGATGTTGTTATCCCTTACGGAGATTTTTGAGATATTTTCATTGTTTAAGTGATGCTTCACAAAATCGATGAGACGTTGCAGTAGGGCATTCCTAATAAGTAAGTTTATATCGTTTATATATCTGAAAAGTCTATAGTTTTTGCAAACACTGCAAGAATTCGTCAAAAGGAAACATTTTCTGTTGTCGACAAACTATTGAAGTGTTTTCAAAACAATGACTTTTCATAAACATGGACGACATGGATTAATTTATTAGGCATTGCCCTACTGTAACGGCCCATCAGTTTTTTAAAGTTTAATTTAGAAAATGAAAAAAATATCAAAACACTTTGTAAGGAATCACAACACCATACGTTTCGATCCCACGCGGTGAATTAGGGACCATGGAACATTTATCACCGGGGTGGGCCGGTGGTAACCGTGATAGGACAAAATCTACAACGTCATGGGACAACTTGAAGAAATTTATCACAGAGATTTTGCTTTGGACAGTGACATATTTTTACGATAAAGAGCTGCCTTTCTAAGTATGATTCAAATAAAACAGAAACAAATGTAGATCTAACTTTCTTCAAATGGGCCACACTCAAAACCATGATATTTTCATCGTAAAGGAATTAAGGGAATAATTCAAGCTTCCATGGATAATTGGATGTATCTTTTTCTGGTGAACAACTGATAACCTGAATATTGGATTTGGGGTATATGATCAGAAATCAAAGGGAAATGTACAGTTCCAAATTTAACAAATTATCTTTATTGAAACCTGTGCAACAGTATTAGTTATTCATTTTTATATTCATCATAAACGTTGAACACAAAAATTTTGTATTTCTCTTTTTATTTATTACTCAGAATTTGCGAAATGCCTAAATTTTGACTAAAAAGGTAATGGATATTACAAAAATACTTATACAAATTGTTTGGAAATTATATACGTAGCAGTTAACCATTGTAAATTATGATGGGATATCTACATTTTTAAAACAAAATTAGTGTGGGACAAATACCTTTTTAAATGAAATATGCATGGGACACAAAGTCACACAATATTTTTTCTTCAATACACCGGTGATAAATATTACATGGTCCTTTATAGTAAAAAAAATCCTGGATCCGCCCATCATTTAAGAACAGATAAGTTTGCAGTGATATTTATTTTTTTCATTTTCAGGTTGTATATTTTGTCACCGGAGGAAAGAAACAGCCATGTGATTAACATCTGAAGTAAGTTTGTAACATTTATGAACATGCCAGAAAATGACACCAATATTTCTGTGTCAGAGGAGAGGGAGATGAGAATCCCATTTATTCTATCCTATCTAAGTCTGGTTGGCGGATTATTTGTTGCCTTCCTCAGCCTAGCGGCAATCATCATCCTCACAAGATGCAAAAAGCTCGTCTACCAAATTCGTTTCGCATCGATTCATTTGGCTGCAGCAAACTTTGGATTTGGCATCAACACTTTCATCGTTAATATTATCTACGTGGTCAATGGATTGTTCTGCACGGCTTTACTGAAACTGTTTCCAATTTTCTTTATAATCTATTACTTATTCCTTACTTCCACAGCCAGATATCATGTATCTATTGTCAGATATCATGTTTCCATTGCCCCATATTATGTATCCATTGCCATATATCATGTTTCCATTGCCACATATCATGTATCCATTGCCACATATCATGTATCCATCGCCACATATCATGTTTCCATTGCCCCATATTATGTATCCATTGCTACTTATCATGTTTCCACTGCCAGATATCATGTATCTATTGTCAGATATCATGCATCCATTGCCACATATCATGTATCCATTGCCACATATCATGTATCCATTGTCACATATCATGTACCAATTGCCAGATATCATGTATCCATTGCTAGATATCATGTATTCGTTGTCACATATTATGTATCCATTGCCACATATCATGTATCAATTGCCACATATCATGAACCAATTGCAAATTATCATGTTCCAATACGTGAGTTTCGAGATCTTCTTACGGACCGGAATTTTTCGACTTTTACGTGCGCCATTGACAAAAGGTGGGACACCTGTCGATAGTGCGTAATGTAATATTTAGGGAATTTCACACATAGTACAAAATCGTGTATTACCAACAGTAGAAATGAATTTAGATATCAGACTTACAGAATTCTACAGCATAAGAAGATCATTTTATGATCAATAATCGCCGATATTAGGATTTGAACATGGAAAATAGACCGTTATCAAGTACTGCTCACTTCCAAGCACTTGATCGCAATCTAAAACTTAAAATAAATGCTTATAAAGTGTCAATCCATACTTTTGTAACATTCAGAAAAGCAGCAAGCTTGTCCTGGAAGCTCATATGTTTTTACTTTAAATTTATTACAATTCAAAACAGGCGGCCCATCAACTTGCCATACTGCGAAATGTAAACAGTCCCACTTTTGTGCCACGTGACCTGAAATCCTTGTTTAAAAACCAAATAGTTACGGTCCGTATTCAGGATCTCAAAACCGACGTATTGCCAGATATCATGTATTCATTGCCACATATCATGTTTTCATTGCCAGATATCATGTATCCATTGCTAGATATCATGTATTCATTGCCAGATATCAGGTTTTTACCGCTAGATATAAGATTTTTATTGCGAGATATTATGTTTCATTTTGTTTTTATTGTCAGATATAATTTCTTGCAAGATATCATGTTTTCATTGCTAGGTATCATGTTTCCATTGCCGGATGTCATGTTTAACTGCACAATATCATTTTTCAAATACTAGATATAATGTTCTCTTTGCTAGATATCATGTTTCAATATCCAGATATGATGTTTTGATTGCCAGATGAAATGTTTACATTACAACATACATTTATGCTTTAATTTTTTGTCAGATATTATGTTTTCATTATCAGATATCATATTTTTATTTCCAAATATCTTTTTTTCTCTTGCAAAATACAATGGTTCTTTTGCCATATATCATATCCATTGCAAGAGATCATGGTTTAATGTCTCCCTCGCAGATATTATGTTTTCTAGCAAGAAATCATTGTTTTTTTTTTTTTTTGCTACATGTCATGTTTCCATTTCCACACATTTTTTTTAAATTTCCATCTATCTAATTACTAGATATCATATCAATATTGTTAAACATCCTGTTTCAATTGTCAGATATCATGTTTTCATTTCCAGATATCTTTTTCCAGTTTTCTTGGAAAATATTATGTTTTCGTTGCTAGATATCATGTTTTCTTGAAAGATAACATGTTTTTTGTTGTTAGATTTCATTTCCAGATATCTTGTTTTCATCGCTAGATGTAATGAATTCATTGCTTGAATCATGTTTACATTACCATTACATTACCAGATAGTTTGTTTCCATTACTAGATATCGTATTTTCTTTGCTAGATGTCATGTTTCCGTGTCCAGATATTATGTACTTATTGCCAGATGTAATGTTTTCTTTCATGTTTTCATTATTGGATATCTTGTTTATTTGTCAGATATAATATTTAATTGCCAGATATGATGCGTTCCTAGATATCATGTTTTCATTATCAGATATTTTTAATTGCCAGATAGCATGTTTTCATTATCACATATCATGTTTACATGCAAGATATCATGTTTCTTTGCTAGATATCACGATTCTATTGCAAGATATGTTTTTATTGTCAAATAAAATGTTGTCACGATCAGATATTATTATTTGCAGATATCATTATTAAACTGTCAGTTATCGTGTTTTAATGCCAGATGTTAAACGTCTTCAAATTGAATAACATCACTTTAGAAAAGATTTTGCAGTATGGACCAGACATGCACGTTTCGGGTACTTAACCCTCGTCAGTGATCCTCAATCAAAACAATGTAATATGGCCAATGAGGGAGTTATAATGTCCTAAAATGTACCGAAAGACATAGCAGAATGGGTGGGAAATGATTCTACAGGACCAACGTTTTAGAAATTTCAAGAAATTTTGATAGCAGAAATTTTTGAATGCGTAGAAGAAGTGATCTACCGATTTTGATCGAACTTGGTTAAATGTACCCTCGGGACTCCTGGACCACCAGCAGTCAGTAGGGCGGCCAAGAGCAATTTGCACGTGCGGCAACCGTTGCTAAGGCTTGCGCATGAATATTGTTCAATGATTCCATATTCTAGCAGATAAATATGTAAGCATTTAGCTCATTATCATGTTTTCATTACAAAATGTCATAAGTGTGATTATAGTGCAACGGCGGGTGCAGCTAGCTAACAGGGGATGCTTACTCCTCCTGGGCACCTAGTCCCACCTCTAGCTTGCTAGGGGTCCGTCGATGCTGAATTTGGTGCTCTATTGTGAGTGCTGTTGAGATTATCGTCAGGGTCTTCTTTAACTCATTTGTGTTACACTTATGCCCTTTGCCGTGTGGAGCTCGTAAAAAAAGTTCCCAGCGAGGGGTTTGAAAGTAAGTGTTTTGAATATGCTTCCCTGACATGGTCGCCATAGTGCTTTCTATATAGACATAACCTTAGACAGTGCATGTATATTTATATATTGTTTTCATTTTCGTGCATGAACATCGACGGCGGATGCGGCTAGCCAACAGGGGATGCTTACTCCTCTCGGACACCTGGTCCCACCTCTAGCTTGCTAGGGGTCCGTCGATGCTCAATTTGGTACTCTATTGTGAGTGCTGTTGAGATTATCGTCAGGATCTTCTTTTTCTCATGTATTCATTATTACAAATCTTATCATATCAAATACTGTAAAACATGGAAAGTAAAAACTTTCTTTCAAACAAATGTACATGAAGTGGTCATCGCCTTCGAAGATGTTTGAAATAAGTATTTTTGAGAAGAAAATGTTTTATCATTGTAAGATCTTCTTTAACAGTTTTGTATCTTTATTTATTGTTGTTATACATATTTTGTTATTTGTTTGAAATAAAAAAAAAAGAAAAATGAAAAGGATAAAAATTTATCCAATGATTAATTTATTTGCGTATGAGACGATAAAAGGATAAGCATACCTCATGGTGTGAGTTGGTCTCGTTGGTTTATGTTTCAATGGTGTTCCTTGTCCCTTTTGCGTCTCTTATTGTGGATGTCTGCTTTGTGTTTTTGCATTGGATGTTTTTGAGTTTTACTGTGGGTGCTGCAACTGAATGTTCTTGGACGTTCCCTCCTTTCTTCAAACAGAGGCGAACTTAAAAAGCATGTGTAAAGCCAAAATGTTTTGGAAAAATAATGCTAAAAGAGAAATATAGAGAAACTCAACGTAGGGTCCAAACAGATATGTGTAGCCAACTTAAAAATATGTGTAGCTATAAGCTTTTGGAGAATTAGTGCTAAAAGTGAAAATCTAAGCATGTGTAGTCAAAAGCCATGGAGAAATTGTTAAAAGAAGGGAGGAGATCTCCAACAAGACCCCGTTGCAGCATCAACAGTCAAACACCAAAACACCCGATGCAAAAACACAAAAGACGAGTACAGCACGAGACGGAAAAGAGACACACGACATGTAAACATCAAACACAAAAGACTACACATAAACCGACGAGACCAATGGGTAACCGGTGCCGACTTTGGACGGCCATCTGTCACGCAAGTAGCAAATGGTGTGGTTATCCTGGATTACGTGCGCACAACCCTCTCACTTCTCCAGTTACCCAGAGGTCTCGAAGAACGTACAAATGTGGTATAAAACAACCTCCTCACTGTAAGATGACGTCACACAAACAAGACCGCGAAACGCAGAGGCCCCAGAGACACAGATGAATATTTAAATGGATATAAAAAGATGGCATGCGTAATACAGTCCGTGCTCTGCCGGCTGTAGCGAGCTCATGTATGTAATCACCCGAGGAGTCCGACTGACATTCAGAGAGGACAGGTGGTCGGGGCCCTGTCTTCTCTAAAGAGGTGTGGACAGGGCCCGTCATGGAGTCCCGTCGTCACAGTCAGTCAGAGTGCAAGTCTCAAGGATGCGCTTGTACAAGACTGTAGATTGGTCAAGTACCAAGCCTAGTAAGTAAAACTCTACGTGCGGTCCAAAGAGGGAAACTTTAAAACATGTGTAGCCAAAACCTTTTGCAGGATTAGTGCTAAACGTGAAACATGAATGAGACCGAATTAGTGGAGAAAGACCAACGTGCATCTGGGGCCGACTTTGGACATATCATACATTTAAAAAATGGCAATTTTAATCAACTAGTACTTTACCGCTCTTAGGACAAATTCTAAAATAGTCATCCATCCCCTTTTTTTCGTTTTTCGCCTGTGGGACATTGTTTCCCCCAACCTACTCGGTTCATAGCCCCACTTAGTCTGAAAATATGTTTCACTGATATACACCTTCGGTGATAGTGGCATTCTGAACCGACCGGGGGGGGGGGCAAAATTGTGAAAAAAATTGTTATCAGTTGATTTCTTTGGAAAAAGCAACGAATTTTTTTACTAAGATATCGGTCTTAGTTTGAATAATTTATCCAACCTGATAGTAGATTCATATTTGGAGCATGCAAGAAAGGAGGGAATCTCAAACAACACTAGGTTGCAGCACCCACAGCAAACCACAAAACAACCAATGCAAAAACACAGAGCAGACACACATAGAAAGAGACACAAAAGGGACAATGAACACCAATTCACACCAAAGAAACATGAAACACAAAAGACCACACATAAACCAACGAGACAACAGGTGCCGGCTGAGGAAGGCCATTTGCCACGCAGGTAGCAAAGGATGTGGTTATCCGGATGACGTATGCACAACCCACCCATTTTCCCGATTACCAAGAGGTCTCGAAGAACGCCAAACTGTGATGTTAAATAACCTCCTCACAGTAAGATTAACATACAAACAGACAACATGACGCAGGGACCCAAGAAACACAGATGGATATGTAAATGGATATAAAAACAGAAGGCATACGAAATACAATCCGTTCTTTGATGGCTGTAGCGAGCTTATGCATGTGATCACCCGAGGAGTCCGACTAACATTCAGAGAGGACAGGTGGTCGGGGCTCTGTCTTCTTTAACGAGGTTTGGACAGGACCCGACACGAGTCCCATCGTCACTGTCAGTCGGAGTGCAAGTATTAAGAATGCGCTGGTACAAGACTATAGATTGGTCCAGTACAATTATTAAACGTCTCCAAATTCAAAACCAAGTATTCGTCTGGTGACAGAAGGATCATATCTTCACTAAAAAAGGCATTTGATGATTCTAACACAATTTCGGTGGTAATTATATTTACTTTTAATCCTTCTCATTTTGTTGATCATGTACCCATAAAATGCAGGTTGTGAAATACCCAAAGTAATATACTCTGTTGCTTGTTTGGATCCGAATTTCAAAAGAAGTTGACATTTTTTTTTTGTAACATTTCCAGATAGTTTTTACTAGTTTGTGATAGCAAAAACCTTGACAAATACGTTTCTTGGTAACTTGTAAATTTCTACTATGAAAGTCCAAAACATCAGTACATGCTCTAGCATACCGGATGAACTGCGAGATGTATGACGGTAATCTGGGAACATCACCGTCAAGCCAGGGGAAATTTACAATGTTGAATCTAAAATCATCTTTTTTGTCATAAACACTTGTATGAATCTCTCAATTAAGAATTTTGATATTTAGGTAAAAACAAATGGTGTTTCTGTAATTTTGACATTTGCCTTCTTCAGAGTCAATTCTTGTGGACAAATAGCATTTTTATACTTTTCAAAAAACTGTTAAAAGTTTAAAAAGATTGTCGATAGTAAGACTATCATCCAGGTACCTAGAATCAAATCATCATGTTTTCTTTGTTTTTGAAGATTTCGGGTAAATTCTTTTTCATACGTTTCTACAACAAGAGGCGCACATTTAGTATTAATTGGGATCCCTACAACCTGCTTGTAGAGATTCTCACCAAATCATAATGTTCTCCAAGAGGACATAAATGTTGTCCGATGTAAGCTGTCATTTCTACCGAAATAATTCTCGGATAGATTTTCACCTTATCATAATAGTTTTGTCCTCATATAGCTGCTGAAGCTGTAAAATTAATCAAAATGTAGTTCACTGTTGTTGAAAATAATGATCAGGAGGATATATCACCAAGGATCTACGACAAATTGATTTTATTAAGACAAAATCAATTTTCAAGGTGTGTACCTAACATATTTAAAAAACATCGATCTCGTCATTAAGGAGAGTTTTTTTTTCGTAATGACATGAAATCTCATTAATTTATTTAAAGAATTATTTTCAAAACAATTAGGTGAAGCCTTATGCTCTTAATATGAAATATGTAATTACATGTATGATCAAAACTAGGGCTACAACCACAGGCACTTGCTTAGTGCACCTCCTACTCTATCATATCCCGTCCTTACATGATAGAGGGGGCACATTTGCCTGTGGCTGCAACAATACAATATGCTCACAATACGATACGTATCACGATATCTGCTTTCGGTACGATTACTAAGTTGTTTTACAATTCTTTGATTTCTCAGCTGAAATATGAAATCAGACTTTAGTTAGGGCTTTGGGTATTTTCTACTGGTAAAGAAAACGAATACCAATAAGAGAGCAATACTATGACGTGTTATCTTGAATGAATTTACAATCAGTTTCATATACGTAATATATGTTGAAACTTTGCTTGCAAATGTCGTAGTGTTGTTTTTGAATCGATAATGTTCGATATAAAAATAACCAGTGCCATACCGTTAATCCAGTTAGTCGAGAAACTTGTTAAATCGTTGCAGCCCTTATCAAAATTAACGTTTAGTTGGTTGAGTGCACTGATAGCTTTTTTTTTCATTGAGAAATTCAGGTAAAGGAGCTGATAAGATAAGGACTGTATTTAGCCCTGAATCTCGTCCAGTATTTCTTCTACAAAATAATTTATACGCAAGAAGAACTTGATCATTACTAAAATGTAATATATAATATAAAGAATCGTCATACAACCTTTATTTTTGTAAGCTTATATCTAATTACTTAAATAACAGTCAAAGAAAACGTTAAAAATTAAGAACTGTCTGGCTAATATAGATTATTATCTACAAACTTTAAAACATATTTTAATATGACTTAAATGTACCATAGAACTCGCCTGGTGTAAACATGTGGAGAAATGATGCCACTTATCTCAGTCACGTGACGAAGTTCGGCGAAACTCCCATTAAAATCAGTTAGTAGCTTTTCTCCGTAAAATATTCGTTTTATTTAATTTCTGTTATTCATATTATTTTCAATTTGTTATGTAACGCTAATTCATGACCTATTTTCAATTCTATAAGAAAACATAATGATTTGATACTTGAAAATAGAGGAAATTTCGTAGAAAGAAGGAATTTTTAAAATATGTGGGAACCGCCAAAATCAGTTATCCGAAAAAACGACGATACCTGACTTCAACTACTTGTTATAAACTTTCAGTCGCGATGCCCGGAACACGAATTATTAAACTAGAAACCTAATAAAACGGACATTGAAGTTGCCAAAACTCGCAAAATCATGCTGTCTTCCTATGAAATTACTGTATAGCCTATGGACAGAATCTTACTAATTTTCAACTCAAGTGGGAACCGCGAATTTAACACGGAAAATAAAATTTTTTACATCAACTTCTTCAGAAAATAGCCGAGTATCATATCCAATGCCCGGAAGCCGTTTAACAGTCTTAGTTACAGTGATGCCCATATACGACAAAAGTAATTTCAAATCTTGCTGCGAGCCATGACGTGACGTCAGAGTGGCATTATTTCTCCGTATGACTCTCCAACAAACTTACAGTGCGCTAAGCTCCGCTCTTTCACGTGCTATATTAGAATAGAAATAACAACTAGCTAGCCGTGATTCATTGTCCAGTAATTCCACTCGTCACATGAACCAATCAAATTATCACCCCGCCGCTTCGCGGCTCGGTGATACTTTCATTGGTTCATGCGACTCATGGAATTACTGGACAATAAACCAAGGCTAGCTGGTTGTTATTTCTTAAATAATAAACAAGATATTAGTACTTAAAATCAAATTTAAAAGACGGGTCTCAACTTTATCCATACATTTAAACATCAACTCTCTGTAAGGACCAAAGTAAGTTGAAAATAACATGTCACAGATTTTGATAATTTTTATTATATTACATGTTTATGATAACCTTAGAATGAAAATACATCTCTTTGATGAAATTGACCTTCCGTTGCCATGGTAACAAGGCCCCAATTTTCAACAGGTACTGGTTATTTGAAGTCTAAAATAAGAGGTCTTCAGGCATCTGGTTGCCATGGAAACCGGTATCAATTCAGATTCCCTATAACAAATAACATTTATTCTTTACTTTAATAAAATTAGATAGCACTCCATACAGTAAATCAGCAAAATTCAGACAAAAAAAGTCAATATTATCCTTGAAAATATACCCCAAAATTAGGTCTGTTTTTCGTCAATTTTGATGTTTTTCACATTTGAATAAAAAAAAATGAGCAATGGGTAAGTCAAATATTTCTTTATTGAGTGTTAATCTATGTTGACTGATCTTGAGGGGAAAATCTAAGTTGGGAACATAACAGAAATGCTAGTTGTAAGCTGAAACATTTGATATCAGATAGTCTCACGTAGGGTATCTTTTGAATCACTTTTAATACATATAGAGAAAGTTGGCTATGGCAAAGGTATATGTTTAAGATAACTTTGATGAGTATCAATTGCTGTATGACCTTGATTCTTTTCCAAGGTCATTCAAATATAGGTCAAGGTTATTTCAAATTTCCGGAAAAGTTAATACCAAAATTTGATTTTTTCTTATTTTTGACGTCGTTTTTTTGTTCTTTTAATATACTTATTCTCTTTGGTGTTTTTGCTTGATTTAAGTCTTCCAATAAAACAAGAAAATGAGATAGTGCTTAAGTATGTATGGTATTTTTGTATTAGTATCGTCCAAAAAGAGAAAAAATCATGAAAATTTTCCATTTCTGTCACAAATTGCCGATGAGAAATGAAATACTTTAAAAATGCTGATGTCTATGAAACAAAGATAGTAGATACAATATTTCGCGCATATTCAATATCATATAGTGGATTTTCCATAATTACATAACATTTTATCGTGACATCATATATTTCCCTTGAAAATTCACAAAAAACGCTAACATTTAATGTCTAAGTTTGAGTGACCTTGAAATTAAACGATATGACCTTGAAATGTTTTCAAGGTTATTTTCTAATTAAGGATTCCGACTATTCCGTCGGAATCCTTTCTGTTATAAATTGCAATGTCTTTTCTTTATTAAGGATTCCGACTATTCCGTCGGAATCCTTTCTGTTTTTGCAATGCCTTTTCTTTATTCTTATTAAGGATTCCGACTATTCTGTCGGAATCCTTTCTGTTATTGCAATGTCTTTTCTTTATTAAGGATTCCGACTATTCCGTCGGAATCCTTTCTGTTATTGCAATGTCTTTTCTTTATTCTTATTAAGGATTCCGACTTCCGTCGGAATCCTTTCTGTTATTGTATTGTCTTTTCTTTATTCTTATTATTCTTATTATTATTCTTACCCCCAAACGTTCCAGACACTTTACAAAAAAGTACCGCAATATATGATAAAGTGGAAAGTACCATGTGAAAGAGCATATGAAGATCTCAATTCAAATTTTTTTTCTTGTCGAAAAGTTTACATATGCCCCCGCTAGAGGTCATCAAAGGTCAAATCTTTAAACTCATATAACTCCTAAACTAAACGTACGATTTGAACGAAATTTGTTTCATATAGTTCTTTGGGAAATTTGCAAACTTTATACGCTTACATGCTCAATAAAATATTTACGGTTTTTGCGCTATTACGAGTTGAAAATGGAATTTGAAATTGGCACAGTGCCAGTTTCTACAGTTTTTGAGATTTTGAGTTGAAACTTGGATGGTAGGTCACTTATAGGTAGTCATTTAATGTTGACCTAGTTTCAAGGTCAAATTTTGTGATTCTCAAGGTCACAACAAACTTTTGCCTATAGAACAAAGACGGTTTGACCTAGAGAGTTCAAACTTCATACATATTATCATTGAGACAAGCCCTTTCACCTTGACCTCGACACAAGGTCAAATTCTCCTTCTCAAGGTCACAACAAATTTTTGCCTGTAAAATAAAGACTGTTTGACGTTGAGAGTTCAAACGTTACACAAATACTCCTTACATTAAGCCCTCTCACCTTGACCCGAGGTCATTTGTTCGATTTCAAGCTCACAACATACTTAAGTTGATAAAACATTGAAATTTGATCAGTTTAAGATCAATTTTGATGAGAATAACCTCCAATACTTATCTTTTATCTGTGACCTTGGTTCAAGGTCAAATAATCATTCTCAATGTCATAACAAACATTTACTCCTGTAGAATTCACAGTTCTGGTCCTATACTATTTATTCTTCACACAAGTAGTCCTTCTTATTTGAACTTAACAAATCCAAGAAAGATAACTCTTTTATTCTTGTTTTCTGTTTCTCTTTTTTTTTCATTAGTAGCATTACATATCTGTACTTTCATGTTGTTGTCATTTTCTATTAATAGAAATCATCTCATTGCAAAATCATTGTGCAATTCTGTTTTGAGAAAGTAATTGTAAAGGATTTGATATTGATAGAGCATGGAAATTAAAGCTTTCGTAAAAATGAAAGGTATTTATTATTTTTTTCTTCTATTTTGTTGATAAATAAATAAGAGTCCCAAATTAGACATAAGCTCTTTTGATTCATTTTGCTAATGTGAATAAGGGACTAAAGCGACTGCTTTTCCCTATCTTCTTTATTCGGATTTTAACACTTCAGTTCCGAGGAAGATCTAAAAAAAGGAGGAATCCGTCTGTTGCTTGCAACAGTAGCCATCTAGTTATTATTCTTATTATTATTATTATTATTTTTATTCTTACCCCCTCATCATTTCCAGAGACTTTATTGAAAGGTCTTTTAACACAGAGCAAAAGGGATGGTAACATCAGAAAGAGCATACCAAGATCTTCTATAACTATTTTTTGTTTGTCGATAAGCTCACCAATGCCCCCGCTGGAGGTCATCAAAGGTCAAATCTTTAAACATTTATAACTCCTAAACTAACCGTACGATTTGAACAAAATTTGTTTTAAAATGTTCTTTGGGAAAATTGTAAACTTTTATACGCTTACATGCTCGATAAAATATTTACGGTTTTCGCGCTATTCCCAGTTGAAAATGGAACTTTAAATTGGCACGGTGCCAATTTCTACAGTTTTTGAGATTTTGAGTTGAAACTTTGATAGTAGGTTACTTATAAGTGGTCATTTAATGTTGACCTACTTTCAAGGTCAAATTTTCATTCTCAAGGTCACAACAAACTTTTGCCCATAGAACAAAAAGTATTTGACCTTCAGAGTTCAAACTTCATACATATTATCATTAAACAAAGTTCTTTCACCTTGACCTTGAACCAAGGTCAAATTTTGATTCTCAAGGTCACAACAAACTTTTGCCTATAGAACAAAGATTATTTTACCTTCAGAGTTCAAACTTCATACATATCACTGTTCAGTCCAGCTCGTTCACCTTGACCTTGACCCAAGGTCAAATTCCCATTCTCAAGGTCACAACAAACTTTAGTCTATAAAACAAAGATTATTTGACCTTGTGAGTTCAAACATTACACAAATGTTCCTTGCATCAAAGCCTTTCACCATGACCTTGACTGAAGGTCATTTGTTCGATTTCAAGGTCACAACCGACTTCGGTTGATTAGATATTAAGCTTTGCTCAGATTAAGATCTATCGTGACGAGAATGATCACAATACTTATCTTTCATTGATGACATTGGTTCAAGGTCAAATGATCATTCTCAAGGTCATAGCAATTATTTACACGTGTAGAATCACACTTTTTGTCCTATACTATTTATTCTTCACACAAGTAGTCCTTCTTAACATAACATAGTATAAGAAAGATAACTCTTTTATTCTTGTTCTCTGTTTCTTTTGTTTTCTTAGTAGCATTACATATCTGTATTTTCATGTTGTTGTCATTTTCTATTAATAGAAATTATCTCATTGCAAAATCATTGTGCAATTCTGTTTTGAGAAAGCAATTGTACAGGATTTGATATTGATAGAGCATGGAGTTTAAAGCTTTCGTAAACATGAAAGGTATTTAATATTTTTTATCCATTTTGTTGATAAATAAATAAGAGTCCCAAAATAAGACATAAGCTCTTTCCACTCATTTGCTGAAGTGAATAAAGTACTAAAGCAACTATTCTTTTTTCCATCTTCTTTATTCGGAATTTAACACTTCAGATCCGAGGAAGGTCTAATTAAGGAGGAATCCGTCTGTTGCTTGCAACAGTAGCCATCTAGTTAAGGATTCCGACTATTCCGTCGGAATCCTTTCTGTTATTGCAATGTCTTTTCTTTATTAAGGATTCCGACTATTCCGTCGGAATCCTTTCTGTTATTGCAATGTCTTTTCTTTATTCTTATTATTATTCTTATTATTATTATTTTTATTCTTACCCCCTCATCATTTCCAGACACTTTACTCAAAGGTCTTTTAACACAGAGCAAAAGGGATAGTACCATCAGAAAGAGCATTACAAGATCTTCTTTAACTATTTTTTGTTTGTCGATAAGTTCATCAATGCCCCCGCTGGAGGTCATCAAAGGTCAAATCTTTAAACATTTATAACTCCTAAACTAACCGTACGATTTGAACGAAATTTGTTTTAAAATGTTCTTTGGGAAAATTGTAAACTTTTATACGCTTACATGCTCGATAAAATATTTATGGTTTTCGCGCCATTCCAAGTTGAAAATGGAACTTTAAATTGGCACAGTGCCAATTTCTACAGTTTTTGAGATTTTGAGTTGAAACTTGGATGGTAGGCTACTAATAGGTGGTCATTGATGATGACCTAGTTTCAAGGTCACATTATGATTCTCAAGGTCACGACAAACTTTTGCCTATAGAACAAAGACTATTTGACCTTGACAGTTCAAACTTCATAAATACAATCATTGAGCCAAGCCCTTTCATCTTGACCTTGGTCCAAGGTCAAATTTTGATTTTCAAGGTCACAACAAACTTTTGCCTATAGAACAAAGACCATTTGACCTTGAGAGTTCAAACTTGGCGCAAATATTCCTTGCATCAAGTCCTTTCACTCTGACCTTGACTCAAGGTCATTTGTTCGATTTCAAGGTCACAACATACTTTTGTCGATAAAATATTGAGCTTTGATTAGATTAAGAGGACTCATGATGAGAATAAATTCAAATGCTTATCTTTTATCCATGACCTTTGTTAAAGGTCAAATTAACTTTTTCAAGGTCATAACAAACATTTACTCTTGTAGAATACATAGGATTTTGTCCTTTACTATTTATTCTTCACAGAAGTAGTGCTTCTTATTTGAACTTTACATAGTAAGATGGATAACTCTTTTATTCTTGTTTTCTGTTTCTTTCTTTTTTATTCTTAGTAGCATTACATATCAGTAGTTTCATGTTGTTGTCATTTTCTATGAATAGAAATTATCTCATTGCAAATTCATTGTGCAATTCTTTTTTGAGAAAGTCATTGTAAAGGATTAGATATTGATTGTGCATGGAGTTTAAAGCTTTCGTAAACATGAAAGGTATTTATTATTTTTCTTCTATTTTGTTGATAAATAAACAAGAGTCCCAAATTAGACATAAGCTCTTTTCACTCATTTGCTGAAGTTAATATGGTACTAAAGCAACTAATCTTTTTTCCATTTTCTTTATTCGGATTTTAGCACTTCAGTTCCGAGGAAGGTCTAATAAAGGAGGAATCCGTCTGTTGCTTGCAACAGTAGCCATCTAGTTCTTATTATTATTATTATTATTTTATTCTTACCCCCCATTATTTCCCGACACTTTATTCAAAGGTCTTTTAACAGAGAGCAAAAGAAATGGTTCCATCAGAAAGAGCATACCAAGATCTTCTTAAACTATTTTTTGTTTGTCGATAAGCTAACCAATGCCCCCGCTAGATATCATCAAAGGTCAAATCTTTAAACACCTATAACTCCTAAACTAACCGTACGATTTGAACGAAATTTGTTTTAAAATGTTCTTTGGGAAAATTGTTAACTTTTATACCCTTACATCCTCGATAAAATATTTACGGTTTTTGTGCTATTTAGAGTTGAACATGGAACTTTAAATTGGCACAGTGCCAATTTCTACAGTTTTTGAGATTTTGAATTGAAATTTAGATGGTAGGTTACTAATAGGTAGTCATTGATTATTACCAAGTTTCAAGGTCAAATTATGATTCTCAAGGTCACAACAAACTTTTGCCTATAGAACAAAGACTATTTGACCTTGACAGTTAAAACTTCATAAACACAATCATTGAGCCAAGCCCTTTCACCTTGACCTTGACACAAGGTCAAATTCTCCTTCTCAAGGTCACAACAAATTTTTGCCTGTAAAATAAAGACTGTTTGACGTTGAGAGTTCAAACGTTACACAAATACTCCTTACATTAAGCCCTCTCACCTTGACCTTGACCCGAGGTCATTTGTTCGATTTCAAGCTCACAACATACTTAAGTTGATAAAACATTGAAATTTGATCAGTTTAAGATCAATTTTGATGAGAATAACCTCCAATACTTATCTTTTATCTGTGACCCAAGGTCAAATTTTCATTCTCAAGGTCACAAAAAACTTTTGCTTATAGGACAATGACCATTTGACCTTGAGAGTTCAAACTTCGTGCAAATATTCCTTGCATCAAGTCCTTTCACCTTGACCCAAGGTCAAATTTTGATTCTCAAGGTCACAACACAGTTTTGCCTATAGAACAAAGACTATTTGACCTTCAGAGTTCAAACTTCATACATATCATTGTTCATTCAAGCTCTTTCACCCTGACTTTGACCCAAGGTCAAATTCTCATTCTCAAGGTCACAACATACTTTAGTCTATAAAACAAATATTATGTGACCTTGTGAGTTCAAACATTACACAAATATTCCTTGCAACAAACCCTTTCACCATGACCTTGACTCAAGGTCATTTGTTCGATTTTAAGGTCACAACCGACTTTGGTTAATTAGATATTGAGCTTTGCTCAGATTCAGATCAATCGTGATGAAAATGATTAGGTTAAGATCAATTGTGATGAGAATGATCACAATACTTATCTTTCATTTATGACATTGGTTCAAGGTCAAATAATCATTCTCAAGGTCATAACAATCATTTGCTCTAGTAGAATTCACACTCTTTGTCCTATACTTTTTATTCTTCACACAAGTAGTCCTTCTTGTTTGAACTTAACATAGTATAAGAAAGATAACTCTTTTATTTTTGTTCTCTGTTTCTTTTTTTTTTTTCTTAGTAGCATTACATATCTGTACTTTCATGTTGTTGTCATTTTCTATTAATAGAAATGATCTCATTGCAAAATCATTGTGCAATCCTGTTTTGAGATAGTAATCCTAAAGAATTTGATATTGTTTGAACATGGAGTTTAAAGCTTTAGTAAAATTGAAAGGTATTTATTATTCTTTTCTTCTATTTTGTTGATAAATGAATAAGAGTTCCAAGTTAGACATAAGCTCTTTTGACTCATTTGCTGAAGTGAATAAGGTACTAAAGCAACTAATTGTAAAGGATTAGATATTGATTGAGCATGGAGTTTAAAGCTTTCGTAAACATGAAAGGTATTTATCTTTTTTTTCTTCTATTTTGTTGATAAATGAATAAGAGTTCCAAGTTAGACATAAGCTCTTTTGACACATTTGCTGAAGTGAATAAGGTACTAAAGCAACTAATTGTAAAGGATTAGATATTGATTGAGCATGGAGTTTAAAGCTTTCGTAAACATGAGAGGTATTTATCTTTTTTTTTCTTCTATTTTGTTGATGAATAAATCTATTTTGTTGATAAATAAATAAGAGTCCCAAGTAAGACATAAGCTCTTTTGACTCATTTGCTGAACTTAATGTGGTACTAAGGAAACTATTCTTTTTTTCATCTTCATATTTCGGATTTTAACACTTCAGTTCCGAGGAAGGTCTAATAAAGGAGGAATCCGTCTGTTGCTTGCAACAGTAGCCATCTAGTTATTATTCTTATTAAGGATTCCGACTATTCCGTCGGAATCCTTTCTGTTATTGCAATGTCTATTCTTTATTCTTATTATTATTATTCTTATTATTCTTACCCCTTTCCATATCCAGACACTTTATTCAAAGGTCTTTCAACACAGAGCAAAAAGGATGGTACCATTAGTAAGAGCATACAAAGATCTTCTTAAACTATTTTTTGTTTGTCGATAAGTTCACCAATGCCCTCGCTAGATGTCATCAAAGGTCAAATCTTTTAACTCTTATAACTTCTAAATTAATCACACGATTCGAATGAAATTTGTTTTATATCATTCTTTGGAAAATTTGCAAACTTTTATACGCTTACATGCTCGATAAAATATTTACGGTTTTCGCGCTATTTTGAGTTGAAAATGGAACTTTAAATTGGCACAGTGCCAATTCCTACAGTTTTCGAGATTTTGAGTTGAAACTTAGATGGTAGGCTACTTATAGGTAGTCATTGATGATGACCTAGTTTCAAGGTCAAATTATTATTCTCAAGGTCACAACAAACTTTTGCCCATAGAACAAAGACTATTTGACCTTGACAGTTCAAACTTCATAAATACAATCATTGAGCCCAGCCCTTTCACCTTGACCTTGACCCAAGGTCAAATTTTGACTCTCAAGGTCACAACAAATTTTTGCGTATAGAACAAAGACCATTTGTCCTTGAGAGTTCAAACTTGGCGCAAATATTCCTTGCATCAAGTCCTTTCACCTTGACCTTGACCCAAGGTCATTTGTTCGATTTCAAGGTCACAACAGACTGTTGTCGATAAAATATTGAGCTTTGATTAGATGAAGAGGAATCTTGATGAGAATAAACTCAAATGCTTATCTTTTATCCATGACCTTTGTTCAAGATCAAATAAACTTTTTCAAGGTCATAACGAACATTTACTCTTGTAGAATTCACAGGATTTTGTCCTTAACTATGTATTCTTCATACAAGTAGTACATTTTATTTGAACTTTACATAGTAAGATAGATAACTCTTTTATTCTTGTTCTCTTTTTCCTTTTATGTCTTAGTAGTATTACTTGTCTGTACTTTCATGTTGTTGTCATTTTCTATTTATAGAAATTTTCTCATTGCTAACTCATTGTGCAATTCTTTTTGGGATAGTAATTTTAAAGGATTCAAAATGGATAGAATAGATCAAGGAGTTTAAAGCTTTCCTAAACTTAAAAGGTATTTATCATCTTTTTCTTCTATTTTGTCAATAAATAAATCTGAGTCCCAAGTTAGACATAAGCTCTTTTGACTCATTTGCTGAAGTGAATAAGGTTTTTAAGCAACTATTCTTTTTTCGATCTTCTTTATTCGGATTTTAACACTTCAGTTCCGAGGAAGGTCTAATAAAGGAGGAATCCGTCTGTTGCTTGCAACAGTAGCCATCTAGTTCTTATTATTCTTATTATTATTCTTATTATTCTTACCCCTCATCATTTCCAGACACTTTTTTCAAAGGTCTGTTTACACACAATAAAAAGGATGGTACCATTAGAAAGAGCAGACAAAGATCTTCTTTAAAGTGCCTCAACATTGCAAAATCATATTTTTTCTACTACTTGGTATTAATGAAACGCATCTTTTCCCGAAAACGCGATATTTCTGCGGTGAAGATTTAATGAGTTACTTGCACCATCTTATCTTGATTAACTTTTGACCACCTGTGATCGCCGGTCTCCGGCGCTTCTTGTGGTCAGACGTACAAAGTGAAACGAATAGCCTGATCGTTGATGCTAACTCTGTATAAATAATACAGAGAAAGAGAAAGAAGGGGAAACTTTTGAACAGATTTTTAGATTAATTAATGACTTAGAATAGAGAAAAATGGATAGGGATTACAAAAATAAGAAATAATTTATATAGGCTTTTACACGGACTTCTTAACAAAGACTTATCAAGCATGCATTCAGGACATGCTCCTATTATGTATTTCCAATAATTTGTAGTAATCACCGGGAAATAATTTCGATTTAGTCAATATTCCTATGAAAAAAAATAATTTCTTTAAAGTGTGAAATGTGTGTTTGAACTCCGAGAGTAACAATCAAGGGGTAAAGACAGAACTCTTCCGACCAAAAGAATGTTATATTCGGAAATATTATTTTGACCCTGGAGGAGATCAAGACTTCCATCTATTTTCTTCATTTTTCTGGGTATTTTAACTGTCTTTCTTTTTCTTCTGTTTTCAATTTATCATATTTGATATATCAGTTCCTAACGAAGAAAATAAGATGGTTGGAATGGAAGGAAAGGGGGGGGGTTACAAACGTTCGAGCTGCGAACTTTCTTATTATCAGGCCGATATAACATGCCGAACTTTTGTAGTTTTAAAGAAGTGCGAAATGTTTGAAATGTTGAAAATACTAGGCTAGCTATTTTAAACATACCCCCTCCTCCCCCCCCCCAAATACTTCGTATATGGTGCTTACAATCGGACTGATCGTATTCCCACTTTTCCTATGCCCATATCTCGGGCCAAAGCAATTTTGAACTCTCATTGCTCTTATTCTTACATGCATAATGCAAGAAAAGAAACAAACAAAGAAAAAACAAACAAGAACAAAAAAAAAAACAAAACAAAAAAACTATCTAATCATGCACCGTAAACGTGTATATATCTCTTATTGGAGTATCGGTGGGGTTGAAATTAAAATGTCATGTGAACTTATGAAATGCTGTATTTCTAATCAAGTCTGATATCAATAAAATGTAGGGGAATAGGCTCTAAAAATAAACTCGTGAATATATCTGTCTATTTACCCCCAAATGTCTATTATCTAATTGTATTTTTTTAACATCCCCTTTTAATTTTCTTGAATTGTAATAGTGTACAAAACACTACATAGTAAATGGGACAATAATTATCATTGTTTCAATTCTTTTTTTGTAGAATATTCTGTTAAATTCACTGTTCATCTATGCTTCATACTACTATCTGAAATGCTTTCTGTTTCACGCATGACGATTTCACCACACATGTGGTCAGCAGCAAGATTTAGCGATAAGGCGCTCGGCTATCTTCCGCTTCAGGTGTAGATGGACACTAAAATCACAAAATACGGGGTTAAAACGCAGGAATTTTTGCAAATTAATTATGCAATCGCAAATTGATTCATATTTGTTAAATGATGAACTTCAAACATCCTGCAATGTAGAGGCACTTTAACAATTTTTTGTTTCTCGATAAGTTCACCAATGCCCCCGCTAGAGGTCATCAAAGGTCAAATCTTTAAACACTTATAACTCCTAAACTAACCGTACGATTTGAACGAAATTTGTTTTAAAATGTTCTCTGGAAAAATTGTAAACTTTTATACGCTTACAAGCTCGATAAAATATTTACGATTTTCGCGCTATATCGAGTTGAAAATGGAACTTTAAATTGGCACGGTGCCAATTTCTACAGTTTTTGAGATTTTGAGTTGAAACTTGGATGGTAGGCTACTAATAGGTAGTCATTGATGATGACCTAGTTTCAAGGTCACATTATGATTCTCAAGGTCACAACAAACTTTTGCCTATAGAACAAAGACTATTTGACCTTGACAGTTCAAACTTCATAAATACAATCATTGAGGCAAGCCCTTTCACCTTGACCTTTGCCCAAGGTCAAATTTTCATTCTCAAGGTCACAACAAACTTTTGCCTATAGAACAAAGACCATTTGACCTTGAGAGTTCAAACTTGGCGCAAATATTCCTTGCATCAAGTCCTTTCAACTTGACCTTGACCCAGGGTCATTTGTTCGAGTTCAAGGTCACAACAGACTTTTGTCGATAAAAAATTGAGCTTTGATTAGATTAAGAGGACACTTGATGAGAATAAATTCAAATGCTTATCTTTTATCCATGACCTTGGTTAAAGGACAAATTAACTTTTTCAAGGTCATAACAAACATTTACTCTTGTAGAATTCACAGAATTTTGTCCTTAACTATTTATTCTTCACACAATTAGTCCTTCTTATTTGAACTTAACATAGTATAAGAAAGATAACTCTTTTCTTCTTTTTCTCTGTTTGTTATTTTTTTTTTCTTAGTAGAATTACATATATGTACTTTCATGTTGTTGTCATTTTCTATTAATAGAAATTATCTCATTGCAAAATCATTGTGCAATTCCTTTTTGAGAAAGTCATTGTAAAAGATTAGATATTGGTTGTGCATGGAGTTTAAAGCTTTCGTAAACATGAAAGGTATCTATTATTTTTTTCTTCTATTTTGTTGATAAATAAATAAGAGTCCCAAATTAGACATAAGCTCTTTTGACTCATTTGCTGAAGTTAATATGGTACTAAAGCAACTATTCTTTTTTCCATCTTCTTTATTCGGATTTTAGCACTTCAGTTCCGAGGAAGGTCTAATAGAGGAGGAATCCGTCTGTTGCTTGCAACAGTAGCCATCTAGTTAAGGATTCCGACTATTCCGTCGGAATCCTTTCTGTTATTGCAATGTCTGTTCTTTATTTAGGATTCCGACTATTCCGTCGGAATCCTTTCTGTTATTGCAATGTCTTTTCTTTATTAAGGATTCCGACTATTCCGTCGGAATCCTTTCTGTTATTGCAATGTCTTTTCTTTATTCTTATTATTATTCTTATTATTATTATTTTTATTCTTACCCCCTCATCATTTCCAGACACTTTATTCAAAGGTCTTTTAACACAAAGCAAAAGGGATAGTACCATCAGAAAGAGCATTACAAGATCTTCTTTAACTATTTTTTGTTTGTCGATACGTTCACCGATGCCCCCGCTGGAGGTCATCAAAGGTCAAATCTTTAAACATTTATAACTCCTAAACTAACCGTACGATTTGAACGAAATTTGTTTTAAAATGTTTTTTGGGAAAATTGTAAACTTTTATACGCTTACATGCTCGATAAAATATTTATGGTTTTCGCGCTATTCCAAGTTGAAAATGGAACTTTAAATTGGCACAGTGCCAATTTCTACAGTTTTTGAGATTTTGAGTTGAAACTTGGATGGTAGGCTACTAATAGGTGGTCATTGATGATGGCCTAGTTTCAAGGTCACATTATGATTCTCAAGGTCACAACAAACTTTTGCCTATAGAACAAAGACTATTTGACCTTGACAGTTCAAACTTCATAAATACAATCATTGAGCCAAGCCCTTTCATCTTGACCTTGGTCCAAGGTCAAATTTTGATTCTCCAGGTCACAACAAACTTTTGCCTATAGAACAAAGACCATTTGAACTTGAGAGTTCAAACTTGGCGCAAATATTCCTTGCATCAAGTCCTTTCACCTTGACCTTGACCCAAGGTAATTTGTTCGATTTCAAGGTCAAAACATACTTTTGTCGATAAAATATTGAGCTTTGATTAGATTAAGAGGACTCATGATGAGATTAAATTCAAATGCTTATCTTTTATCCATGACCTTTCTTAAAGGTCAAATTAACTTTTTCAAGGTCATAACAAACATTTTCTCTTGTAGAATACACAGGATTTTGTCCTTAACTATTTATTCTTCACACAAGTAGTACTTCTTATTTGTACTTTACAGGGTAAGATGGATAACTCTTTTATTCTTGTTTTCTGTTTCTTTCTTTTTTATTCTTAGTAGCATTACATACCAGTAGTTTCATGTTTTGTCATTTTCTATTAATAGAAATTATCTCATTGCAAATTCATTGTGCAATTCTTTTTTGAGAAAGTCATATTGTAAAGGATTAGATATTGATTGTGCATGGAGTTTAAAGCTTTCGTAAACATGAAAGGTATTTATTATTTTTTCTTCTATTTTGTTGATAAATAAACAAGAGTCCCAAATTAGACATAAGCTCTTTTGACTCATTTGCTGAAGTTAATATGGTACTAAAGCAACTATTCTTTTTTCCATCTTCTTTATTCGGATTTTAGCACTTCAGTTCCGAGGAAGGTCTAATAAAGGAGGAATCCGTCTGTTGCTTGCAACAGTAGCCATCTAGTTATTATTATTTTTTTTATTCTTACCCCCTCATCATTTCCAGACAATTTATTCAAAGGTCTTTTAACACAGAGCAAAAGGGATAGTACCATCAGAAAGAGCATTACAAGATCTTCTTTAACTATTTTTTGTTTGTCGATAAGTTCAGCAATGCCCACGCTGGAGGTCATCAAAGGTCAAATCTTTAAACACTTATAACTCCTAAACTAACCGTACGATTTGGACGAAATTTGTTTTAAAATATTCTTTGGGAAAATTGGAAACTTTTATACGCTTACATACTCGATAAAATATTTACGGTATTCGCGCTATTCCAAGTTGAAAATGGAACTTTAAATTGGCACAGTGCCAATTTCTACAGTTTTTGAGATTTTGAGTTGAAACTTAGATGGTAGGCTACTAATAGGTAGTCATTGATGATGACCTAGTTTCAAGGTCACATTATGATTCTCAAGGTCACAACAAACTTTTGCCTATAGAACAAAGACTATTTGACCTTGACAGTTCAAACTTCATAAATACAATCATTGAGTCAAGCCCTTTCACCTTGACCTTGGCCGAAGGTCAAATTTTGATTCTCAAGGTCACAACAAATTTTTGCCTATAGAACAAAGACCATTTGACCTTGAGAGTTCAAACTTGGCGCAAATATTTCTTGCATCAAGACCTTGACCTTGACCCAAGGTCATTTGTTTGATTTCAAGGTTACAACAGACTTTTGTCGATAGAATATTGAGCTTTGATTAGATTAAGAGGACTCATGATGAGAATAAATTCAAATGCTTATCTTTTATCCATGACCTTGGTTAAAGGACAAATTAACTTTTTCAAGGTCATAACAAACATTTACTCTTGTAGAATACACAGAATTTTGTCCTTAACTATTTATTCTTCACACAAGTAGTACTTCTTATTTGAACTTTACATAGTAAGATAGATAACTCTTTTATTCTTGTTCTCTGTTTCTTTCTTTTTTAATTCTTAGTAGCATTACATATCAATAGTTTCATGTTGATGTCATTTTCTATTAATAGAAATTATCTCATTGCAAAATTATTGTGCAATTCTTTTTTGAGAAAGTCATTGTAAAGGATTAGATATTGATTGTGCATGGAGTTTAAAGCTTTCGTAAACATGAAAGGTATTTATTATTTTTTGTTCTATTTTGTTGATAAATAAATAAGAGTCCCAAATTAGACATAAGCTTTTTTGACTCATTTGCTGAAGTTAATAAGGTACTAAAGCAACCATTCTTTTTTCCATCTTCTTTATTCGGATTTTAGCACTTCAGTTCCGAGGAAGGTCTAATAAAGGAGGAATCCGTCTGTTGCTTGCAACAGTAGCCATCTAGTTCTTATTATTAAGGATTCCGACTATTCCGTCGGAATCCTTTCTGTTATTGCAATGTCTTTTCTTTATTCTTATTATTATTCTTATTATTAAGGATTCCGACTATTCCGTCGGAATCCTTTCTGTTATTGCAATGTATTTTCTTTATTCTTATTATTATTCTTATTATTATTATGATTATTTTTATTCTTACCCCCTCATCATTTCCAGACAATTTATTTAAAGGTCTTTAAACACAGAGCAAAAGGAATAGTACCATCAGAAAGAGCATTACAAGATCTTCTTTAACTATTTTTTGTTTGTCGATAAGTTCAGCAATGCCCCCGCTGGAGCTCATCAAAGGTCAAATATTTAAACACTTATAACTCCTTAACTAACCGTACGATTTGGACGAAATTTGTTTTAAAACATTCTTTGGGAAAATTGGAAACTTTTATACGCTTACATGCTCGATAAAATATTTACGGTTTTCGCGCTATTCCAAGTTGAAAATGGAACTTTAAATTGGCACAGTGCCAATTTCTACAGTTTTTGAGATTTTGAGTTGAAACTTGGATGGTAGGCTACTAATAGGTAGTCATTGATGATGACCTAGTTTCAAGGTCACATTATGATTCTCAAGGTCACAACAAACTTTTGCCTATAGAACAAAGACTATTTGACCTTGACAGTTCAAACTTCAAAAATACCATCATTGAGTCAAGCCCTTTCACCTTGACCTTGGCCCAAGGTCAAATTTCGATTTTCAAGGTCACAACAAACTTTTGCCTATAGAACAAAGACCATTTGACCTTGAGAGTTCAAACTTGGCGCAAATATTTCTTGCATCAAGCCCTTTCACCTTGACCTTGACCCAAGGTCATTTGTTTGATTTCAAGGTTACAACAGACTTTTGTCGATAGAATATTGAGCTTTGATTAGATTATGAGGACTCATGATGAGAATAAATTCAAATGCTTATCTTTTATCCATGACCTTGGTTAAAGGTCAAGTTAACTTTTTCAAGGTCATAGCAAACATTTACTCTTGTAGAATACACAGGATTTTGTCCTTAACTATTTATTCTTCACACAAGTAGTACTTCTTATTTGAACTTTACATAGTAAGATAGATAACTCTTTTATTCTTGTTCTCTGTTTCTTTCTTTTTTATTCTTAGTAGCATTACATATCAATAGTTTCATGTTTATGTCATTTTCTATTAATAGAAATTATCTCATTGCAAAATCATTGTGCAATTCTTTTTTGAGAAAGTCATATTGTAAAGGATTAGATATTGATTGAGTATGGAGTTTAAAGCTTTCGTAAACATGAAAGGTATTTAATATTTTTTCTTCTATTTTGTTGATAAATAAATAAGGGTCCCAAATTAGACATAAGCTCTTTTGACTCATTTGCTGAAGTTAGCATGGTACTAATGCAACTATTCTTTTTTCCATCTTCTTTATTCGGATTTTAGCAGTTCAGTTCCGAGGAAGGTCTAATAAAGGAGGAATCCGTCTGTTGCTTGCAACAGTAGCCATCTAGTTATTAAGGATTCCGACTATTCCGTCGGAATCCTTTCTGTTATTGTATTGTCTTTTCTTTATTCTTATTATTATTCTTATTATTATTATTATTATTATTATTATTATTCTTACCCCCAGATCGTTCCAGTCACTGTTCAAAAAAGTACCACTTCTTATGATAAAACGAAAAGTATCATGTGAAAGAGCATATCAAGATCTTGAGGTAGAAAAATTTTGTCGTCGAGAAGTTCACATATGCCCCCGCAAGATGTCATCAAAGGTCAAATCTTTAAACTCTTATAACTCCTAAACTAACCGTACGATTTGAACAAAATTTGTTTTATATTGTTCTTTGATAAATTTGCAAACTTTTATACCTTTACATGCTCGATAAAATATTTACAGTTTTCAAGCTATTTCAAGTTGAAAATGGAATCTTAAATTGGCAAGGTGCCAATTTCTACAGTTTTTGAGATTTTCAGTTGAAACTTGGACAGTAGGTTACTTGTTGCTAGAGATTTTATGTTGACCTGGTTTCAAGGTCAATTTCCTTTTCTCAAGGTCACAACAAACTTTTAACTATAACACAAAGACTGTTTGACCTTGGGAATTCAAGCTTTACACAATCATTCATTGCATCAAGCTCTTTTACACTGACCTTGACCCAAGGTCATATGCAAGATTTCAAGGTCACAGCAGACTTTTGTTGATAAGATATTGAGCTTTCTTCAATTTCAGATATATTTTGATGAAAATAATATTCTATACTTATCCTTTTCCTTGACCTTGGTTTAAGGTCAAAATTCCATTCTCAATGTCATAACAATATTTACTTGTTAAATACATAGTGTTTGTCCTATACTATTTATACTTCATAAAAGAGGCCCTTCTTATATGAACTTTTCATGATCTAAGAAAGATAAATCTTTTATTCTTAATGCTCTTCGTATCATGACTTGTCTCTACTATCATGCTGTTGTCATTTCTAATCAGAGACAGTCAGACTGACAGTGTAAGATAGACAGTGTTGGATAGACTGACAACGATGGACGGACGAAGGGACGGACAGACATACGAACAGATAGATAGAGTACTAGATAAAAATGAAGGCGATCGGCAAAAAAAAAAAAAAAAGATTATCCAGACTGGGGATCGAACCCAGTACCCCTGGGTCAGCAGTCCAACGCTCTATCCACCTGACCATTGGAGTTCTTGGATTTTAGAGGTTTTTATTTTTGATATACAGATGAAAAATACAAATATCTGATTCAGCATTACCAGAATTATCGATCTTTCATGTCACAAATCAGTCCTATTTATAGGTTTTGATTCAGAAGAAAAACGCATTTCATATAGTGCATATTTATTTTACTGTCATTGACTTCAACATGTACATTGAGAAAAAAAACTTGGAAAAAAAAATGTTTCTTGATTCATTTGATTATTTAGAGCTGACCTAGACAGGTATGTGTACAAGTGTATGTTGGGGAGGGGGGGTCAAGACCCCTTCCCCCATAATCGCTTGAAAATATTTTTTATCTTCCTCGTTTCACGTATCTGCTACTCCTCCGAAATCATAGACAGGAAACGCTCTATCCCTCTTTTTAAAGTCTTTGAAATAATATGTACAAGACCCTTTGCGTTTGTAATTTGTTTTTCCAAAGAGTGGTTCCATTCTAGCCCTTCTAAGAGGAGTAGGGGGTCCTGTCTATGAATTTTGACACCCCCTCCCCTCCCCGACTTACATACACATACCTGCCTTCACGTTGCCTGTTCAGATCCGTCCTTGAAAAAATAAGCAAACATATTCGATTGATTCTTCACAATTTTATTATCAATATGCATTGTAACATAGAGTAAAAGAAAAACATTTTATGAAAATCCTTGTTGTTTATTTCTGAATACAAACCTCTAAATATAATCGATCGATAAAATTCATCATTCGGAACATACTCGAAACATTGAATCATATCATAGTTGCAAGTATTCATCTTTCTAAAGACTTTTGATACAATAATTCTTTAGTCCTGCAATAGCTCAGTTGGTTGAGCGTGATGCTGCAGATCGGAAGGCCCCGGGATCGAAACTCGCTGAAGACACTTATTTCTTCTCATCATTTTTTTTTCAGTCATAAACAAACATAGATTACAATGCTTAAACATTGTTTATCGTTTCAAATGTTTTACGAATATGTGTTAGCTCAAAAAATATCTTCTGAATTAAGAATCAAGAAATATCGAATACCAATTCGAAACACTTGCTTTTGTCTTGATTCATTGGAAAATCCCTGACATGATTAATATGCATGACCCAAGGTGTGTTACAATTTCCATTGGTCAATTCAACCACGTGACCTGAGATTACCATACACTACATTACAAGCTACAATGGAGGCCTACCTTGGTGAAGGTACCTGGTTCGAGCCCAGTTGCGGCCAATCTTTTTGGAGTTTTTTCAGTTCTCATTTCTGCTATGAACAAGATGAATATAAGAGGAATCCATCTGCGACGTCCGCAGGAACCTCCATGCTTCTATTTAAGGATTCCGACTATTCCGTCGGAATCCTTTCTGTTATTGTATTGTCTTTTCTTTATTAAGGATTCCGACTATTCCGTCGGAATCCTTTCTGTTATTGTATTGTCTTTTCTTTATTCTTATTATTATTCTTATTATTAAGGATTCCGACTATTCCGTCGGAATCCTTTCTGTTATTGTATTGTCTTTTCTTTATTCTTATTATTATTCTTATTATTATTATTATTATTATTCTTACCCCCAGATCGTTCCAGTCACTGTATAAAAAAGTACACCTTCTTATGATAAAACGAAAAGAATCATGTGAAAGAGCATATAAAGATCTTGAGGTAAAAAATTTTTGTCGTCGAAAAGTTCACATATGCCCCCGCTAGAGGTCTTCAAAGGCCAAATCTATAAACTCTTATAACTCCTAAACTAACCGTACGATTTGAACGAAATTTGTTTTAAAATGTTCGTTGGGAAATTTGTAAACTTTTATACGCTTACATGCTCGATAAAATATTTACGGTTTTCGCGCTATTACGAGTTGAAAATGGAACTTTAAATTGGCACAGTGCCAATTTCTACAGTTTTTGAGATTTTGAGTTGAAACTTGGAAACTAGGTTACTTATAGGTAGTCATTTAATGTTGACCTACTTTCAAGGTCAAATTTTCATTCTCAAGGTCACAACAAACTTTTACCTGTAGAACAAAGACTATTTGACCTTCACAGTTCAAACTTCATACATACTATCGTTAAACCAAGCTCTTTCACACTGACCTTGACCCAAGGTCAAATTTTAATTCTCAAGGTCACAACAAACTTTTGCCTATAGAACAAAGACTATTAGACCTGCAGAGTTCAAACTTCATACATAATATCATTAAACCAAGCTCTTTCACCTTGACCTTGGCCCAAGGTCAAATTCTGATTCTCAAGGTCACAACATACTTTTGCCTATAGAACAAAGACTATTAGACATTCAAAGTTCAAACTTCATACATAATATCAATAAACCAAGCTCTTTCACCTTGACCTTGAGCCAAGGTCAAATTCAGATTCTCAAGGTCACAACAAACTTTTGCCTATAGAACAAAGACTATTTGACCATCAGAGTTTAAACTTCATACAAATAATTGTTCAGTCATGCTCTTTCACTTTGACCTTGATCCAAGGTCAAATTCTCATTCTCAAGGTCACAGCAACCTTTCCCTACAAAACAAAGACTATTTGACCTTCAGAGTTCATACTATATACATATCATGCTTGGGCCCAGCTCTTTTACCTTGACCTTGACCCAAGGTCAAATTCTGATTTTCAAGGTCACAACAAACTTAAGTCTATAAAACAAAGACTGTTTGACCTTGAGAGTTCAAACTTTATACAAATATTCCTTGCATCAAACTCTTTCATCATGACCTTGACCAACGGTCATTAGTTTGATTTCAAGGTCACAACTGACTTTGGTTGATTAGATATTGAGCTTTGCTCAGATTAAGATCAATCGTGATGAGAATAATCACAGTACTTAGCTTTCATTCATGACATTGGTTAAAGGCCAAATAATCATTCTCAAGGTCTTAACAATCATTTACTCTTGTAGAATTTACACTTTTTGTCCTATACTATTTATTCTTCACACAAGTAGTCCTTCTGATTTGAACTTAACATAGGATAAGAAAGATAACTCTTTTATTCTTGTTCTCTGTTCTCTTGCTTTTTTTTCTTAGTAGCCTTTCATGTTGTTGTCATTTTCTATTAATAGAAATTATCTCATTGTAAAATCATTGTGCAATTCTGTTTTGAGAAAGTAATTGTAAAGGATTTGATATCCATAGAGCATGGAGTTTAAATCTTTCGAAAACATGAAAGGTATTTATCATCTTTTTCTTCTTTTTTGTCAATAAATAGATAAGAGTCCCAAGTTAGACATAAGCTCTTTTGACTCATTTGCTGAAGTGAATAAAGTACTAAAGCAACTATTCTTTTTTCATCTTCTTTATTCGGATTTTAACACTTCAGTTCCGAGGAAGGTCTAATAAAGGAGGAATCCGTCTGTTGCTTGCAACAGTAGCCATCTAGTTATTATTATTATTTTTATTCTTACCCCCTCATCATTTCCAGAAACTTTATTCAAAGGTCTTTTAATACAGAGCAAAAGGGATGGTATCATCCGAAAGAGCATACCAATATCTTCTTTAACTATTTTTTGTTTGTCGATAAGCTCACCAATGCCCCCGCTGGAGGTCATCAAAGGTCAAATCTTTAAACATTTATAACTCCTAAACTAACCGTACGATTTGAACGAAATTTGTTTTAAAATGTTCTTTGGGTAAATTGTAAACTTTTATACACTTACATGCTCGATAAAATATTTACGGTTTTCGCGCTATATCGAGTTGAAAATGGAACTTTAAATTGGCACGGTGCCAATTTCTACAGTTTTTGAGATTTTGAGTTGAAACTTGGATGGTAGGCTACTAATAGGTAGTCATTGATGATGACCTAGTTTCAAGGTCACATTATGATTCTCAAGGTCACAACAAACTTTTGCCTATAGAACAAAGACTATTTGACCTTGACAGTTCAAACTTCATAAATACAATCATTGAGGCAAGCCCTTTCACCTTGACCTTTGCCCAAGGTCAAATTTTCATTCTCAAGGTCACAACAAACTTTTGCCTATAGAACAAAGACCATTTGACCTTGAGAGTTCAAACTTGGCGCAAATATTCCTTGCATCAAGTCCTTTTTTATTCAAAGGTCTTTTAATACAGAGCAAAAGGGATGGTATCATCCGAAAGAGCATACCAATATCTTCTTTAACAATTTTTTGTTTCTCGATAAGTTCACCAATGCCCCCGCTAGAGGTCATCAAAGGTCAAATCTTTAAACACTTATAACTCCTTAACTAACCGTACGATTTGAACGAAATTTGTTTTAAAATGTTCTCTGGAAAAATTGTAAACTTTTATACGCTTACAAGCTCGATAAAATATTTACGGTTTTCGCGCTATATCGAGTTTAAAATGGAACTTTAAATTGGCACGGTGCCAATTTCTACAGTTTTTGAGATTTTGAGTTGAAACTTGGATGGTAGGCTACTAATAGGTAGTCATTGATGATGACCTAGTTTCAAGGTCACATTATGATTCTCAAGGTCACAACAAACTTTTGCCTATAGAACAAAGACTATTTGACCTTGACAGTTCAAACTTCATAAATACAATCATTGAGGCAAGCCCTTTCACCTTGACCTTTGCCCAAGGTCAAATTTTCATTCTCAAGGTCACAACAAACTTTTGCCTATAGAACAAAGACCATTTGACCTTGAGAGTTCAAACTTGGCGCAAATATTCCTTGCATCAAGTCCTTTCAACTTGACCTTGACCCAGGGTCATTTGTTCGATTTCAAGGTCACAACAGACTTTTGTCGATAAAAAATTGAGCTTTGATTAGATTAAGAGGACACTTGATGAGAATAAATTCAAATGCTTATCTTTTATCCATGACCTTGGTTAAAGGTCAAATTAACTTTTTCAAGGTCATAACAAACATTTACTCTTGTAGAATTCACAGAATTTTGTCCTTAACTATTTATTCTTCACACAATTAGTCCTTCTTATTTGAACTTAACATAGTATAAGAAAGATAACTCTTTTCTTCTTTTTCTCTGTTTCTTATTTTTTTTTCTTAGTAGAATTACATATATGTACTTTCATGTTGTTGTCATTTTCTATTAATAGAAATTATCTCATTGCAAATTCATTGTGCAATTCTTTTTTGAGAAAGTCATTGTAAAGGATTAGATATTGATTGTGCATGGAGTTTAAAGCTTTCGTAAACATGAAAGGTATTTATTATTTTTTCTTCTATTTTGTTGATAAATAAACAAGAGTCCCAAATTAGACATAAGCTCTTTTGACTCATTTGCTGAAGTTAATATGGTACTAAAGCAACTATTCTTTTTTCCATCTTCTTTATTCGGATTTTAGCACTTCAGTTCCGAGGAAGGTCTAATAAAGGAGGAATCCGTCTGTTGCTTGCAACAGAAGCCATCTAGTTATTATTATTATTTTTATTCTTACCCCCTCATCATTTCCAGACAATTTATTCAAAGGTCTTTTAACACAGAGCAAAAGGGATAGTACCATCAAAAAGAGCATTACAAGATCTTCTTTAACTTTTTTTTGTTTGTCGATAAGTTCAGCAATGCCCCCGCTGGAGGTCATCAAAGGTCAAATCTTTAAACACTTATAACTCCTAAACTAACCGTACGATTTGGACGAAATTTGTTTTAAAATATTCTTTGGGAGAATTGGAAACTTTTATACGCTTACATACTCGATAAAATATTTACGGTATTCGCGCTATTCCAAGTTGAAAATGGAACTTTAAATTGGCACAGTGCCAATTTCTACAGTTTTTGAGATTTTGAGTTGAAACTTAGATGGTAGGCTACTAATAGGTAGTCATTGATGATGACCTAGTTTCAAGGTCACATTATGATTCTCAAGGTCACAACAAACTTTTGCCTATAGAACAAAGACTATTTGACCTTGACAGTTCAAACTTCATAAATACAATCATTGAGTCAAGCCCTTTCACCTTGACCTTGGCCCAAGGTCAAATTTTGATTCTCAAGGTCACAACAAATTTTTGCCTATAGAACAAAGACCATTTGACCTTGAGAGTTCAAACTTGGCGCAAATATTTCTTGCATCAAAACCTTGACCTTGACCCAAGGTCATTTGTTTGATTTCAAGGTTACAACAGACTTTTGTCGATAGAATATTGAGCTTTGATTAGATTAAGAGGACTCATGATGAGAATAAATTCAAATGCTTATCTTTTATCCATGACCTTGGTTAAAGGACAAATTAACTTTTTCAAGGTCATAACAAACATTTACTCTTGTGGAATACACAGAATTTTGTCCTTAACTATTTATTCTTCACACAAGTAGTACTTCTTATTTGAACTTTACATAGTAAGATAGATAACTCTTTTATTCTTGTTCTCTGTTTCTTTCTTTTTTAATTCTTAGTAGCATTACATATCAATAGTTTCATGTTGATGTCATTTTCTATTAATAGAAATTATCTCATTGCAAAATTATTGTGCAATTCTTTTTTGAGAAAGTCATTGTAAAGGATTAGATATTGATTGTGCATGGAGTTTAAAGCTTTCGTAAACATGAAAGGTATTTATTATTTTTTCTTCTATTTTGTTGATAAATAAATAAGAGTCCCAAATTAGACATAAGCTCTTTTGACTCATTTGCTGAAGTTAATAAGGTACTAAAGCAACCATTCTTTTTTCCATCTTCTTTATTCGGATTTTAGCACTTCAGTTCCGAGGAAGGTCTAATAAAGGAGGAATCCGTCTGTTGCTTGCAACAGTAGCCATCTAGTTCTTATTATTAAGGATTCCGACTATTCCGTCGGAATCCTTTCTGTTATTGCAATGTCTTTTCTTTATTCTTATTAAGGATTCCGACTATTCCGTCGGAATCCTTTCTGTTATTGCAATGTCTTTTCTTTATTAAGGATTCCGACTATTCCGTCGGAATCCTTTCTGTTATTGTATTGTCTTTTCTTTATTCTTATTATTATTCTTATTATTATTATTATTATTCTTACCCCCAGATCGTTCCAGTCACTGTACAAAAAAGTACACCTTCTTATGATAAAACGAAAAGGATCATGTGAAAGAGCATATAAAGATCTTGAGGTAAAAAAATTTTGTCGTCGAAAAGTTCACATATGCCCCCGCTAGAGGTCATCAAAATTCAAATCTTTAAACTCTTATAACTCCTAAACTAACCGTACGATTTGAACGAAATTTGTTTTAAAATGTTCTTTGGGAAATTTGTAAACTTTTATACGCTTACATGCTCGATAAAATATTTACGGTTTTCGCGCTATTACGAGTTGAAAATGGAACTTTAAATTGGCACAGTGCCAATTTCTACAGTTTTTGAGATTTTGAGTTGAAACTTGGAAACTAGGTTACTTATAGGTAGTCATTTAATGTTGACCTACTTTCAAGGTCAAATTTTCATTCTCAAGGTCACAACGAACTTTTACCTGTAGAACAAAGACTATTTGACCTTCACGGTTCAAAACTTCATACATACTATCGTTAAACCAAGCTCTTTCACACTGACCTTGACCCAAGGTCAAATTTTGATTCTCAAGGTCACACCAAACCTTTGCCTATAGAACAAAGACTATTAGACCTGCAGAGTTCAAACTTCATACATAATATCATTAAACCAAGCTCTTTCACCTTGACCTTGGCCAAAGGTCAAATTCTGATTCTCAAGGTCACAACATACTTTTGCCTATAGAACAAAGACTATTAGACATTCAAAGTTCAAACTTCATACATAATATCATTAAACCAAACTCTTTCACCTTGACCTTGAGCCAAGGTCAAATTCAGATTCTCAAGGTCACAACAAACTTTTGCCTACAGAACAAAGACTATTAGACCTGCAGAGTTCAAACTTCATACATAATATCATTAAACCAAGCTCTTTCACCTTGACCTGGCCCAAGGTCAAATTCTGATTCTCAAGGTCACAACATACTTTTGCCTATAGAACAAAGACTATTAGACATTCAAAGTTCAAACTTCATACATAATATCATTAAACCAAGCTCTTTCACCTTGACCTTGCGCCAAGGTCAAATTCTGATTCTCAAGGTCACAACAAACTTTTGCCTATAGAACAAAGACTATTTGACCATCAGAGATTAAACTTCATACAAATAATTGTTCAGTCATGCTCTTTCACTTTGACCTTGACCCAAGGTCAAATTCTCATTCTCAAGGTCACAGCAACCTTTCCCTACAAAACAAAGACTATTTGTCCTTCAGAGTTCATACTTTATACATATCATGCTTGGGCCCACCTCTTTCACCTTGACCTTGACCCAAGGTCAAATTCTGATTTTCAAGGTCACAACAAACTTAAGTCTATAAAACAAAGACTGTCTGACCTTGAGAGTTCAAACTTTACACAAATATTCCTTGCATCAAACTTTTTCATCATGACCTTGACCAACGGTCATTAGTTTGATTTCAAGGTCACAACTGACTTTGGTTGATTAGATATTGAGCTTTGTTCAGATTAAGATCAATCGTGATGAGAATAATCACAGTACTTAGCTTTCATTCATGACATTGGTTAAAGGCCAAATAATCATTCTCAAGGTCTTAACAATCATTTACTCTTGTAGAATTTACACTTTTTGTCCTATACTATTTATTCTTTACACAATTAGTCCTTCTCATTTAAACTTAACAAAGTATAAGAAAGATAACTCTTTTATTCTTGTTCTCTGTTCTCTTGCTTTTTTTTTTCTTAGTAGCATTACAGATCTGTCCTTTTATGTTGTTGTCATTTTCTATTAATAGAAATTATCTCATTGTAAAATCATTGTGCAATTCTGTTTTGAGAAAGTAATTGTAAAGGATTTGATATCCATAGAGCATGGAGTTTAAATCTTTTGAAAACATGAAAGGTATTTATCATCTTTTTCTTCTTTTTTTGTCAATAAATAGATAAGAGTCCCAAGTTAGACATAAGCTCTTTTGACTCATTTGCTGAAGTGAATAAAGTACTAAAGCAACTATTCTTTTTTCATCTTCTTTATTCGGATTTTAACACTTCAGTTCCGAGGAAGGTCTAATAAAGGAGGAATCCGTCTGTTGCTTGCAACAGTAGCCATCTAGTTCTTATTATTATTCTTATTATTATTATTTTTATTCTTACCCCCTCATCATTTCCAGAGACATTATTCAAAGGTCTTTTAACACAGAGCAAAACGGATGGTACCATCAGAAAGAGCATACCAAGATCTTCTTTAACTATTTTTTGTTTGTCGATAAACTCACCAATGCCCCCGCTAGAGGTCATCAAAGGTCAAATCTTTAAACACTTATAACTCCTAAACTAACCGTACGATTTGAACGAAATTTGTTTTAAAATGTTCTTTGGGAAAATTGTAAACTTTTATACGCTTACATGCTCGATAAGATATTTACGGTTTCCGCGCTATTTCAAGTTGAAAATAGAACTTTAAATTGGCACAGTGCCAATTTCTACAGTTTTTGAGATTTTGAGTTGAAATTTTGAAAGTATGTTACTCATAGGTGGTCATTTAATGCTGACCTACTTTCAAGGTCAAATTTTCATTCTCAAGGTCACAACAAACTTTTGCCGATAGAACAAAAACTGTTTGACCTTCAGACTTCAAACTTCATTCATATTCTCGTTAAACAAAGCTCTTGTACCTTGACCTTGACCCAAGGTCAAATTCTGATTCCCAAGGTCACAGCAAAGTTTTGCCTATAGAACAAAGACAATTAGACCTTCATAGTTCATACTTCACACATATAGTGCTTGGGCCCAGCTCTTTCACCTTGACCTTGACCCAAGGTTAAATTCTCATTCTCAAGGTCACAACAAGCTTTAGTCTATAAAACAAAGACTGTTTGACCTGGGGCGTTCAAACTTTACACAAATATTCCTTGCATCAAACCCTTTTCACCCTGACCTTGACCCAAGGTCATTTGTTCGATTTCAAGGTCATAACAGAATTTGGTTGAAGAGATATTGAGCTTTGCTCAGATTAAAATCAATCGTGATGAGAATAATCACAATACTTTTTTTTCATCCAAGACATTGGTTCAAAGTTTAATAATCATTCTCAATGTCATAACAATCATTTACTCTTTAAGAATTCACACTTTTTGTCCTTTACTTTTTATTCTTTACACAAGTAGTCCTTATTTGAACTCAACATAGTATAAGAAAGATAACTCTTTTCTTCTTGTTCTCTGTTTCTTTTTTTTCTTAGTAGCATTACATATCTGTACTATATGTTGTTGTCATTTTCTGTTAATAGAAATTATCTCATTGCAAAATCATTGTGCAATTCTGTTTTGAGAAAGTTATTGTAAAGGATTTGATATTGATAACGCATGGAGTTTAAAGCTTTCGTAAAAATGAAAGGTAATTTATTATTTTTTTCTTCTATTTTGTTGATTAATACATCTGTAAATAAGAGTCCCAAATAAGACATAAGCTCTTTTGACTCATTTGCTGAAGTGAATAAGGTACTAAAGCAACTATTCCTTTTTCCATCTTTTTTTTCCGGATTTCAACACTTCAGTTCCGAGGAAGGTCTAATAAAGGAGGAATCCGTCTGTTGCTTGCAACAGTAGCCATCTAGTTATTATTCTTATTATTATTATTATTATTATTATTATTATTACAAGCTAATCGGTTCCATAATAATAATATGGTGATTTTAAAAAATCTAGCCAAAAAGTATCTGAAACCAGGAAACATTGACATCCCCTAAAATGCCTATATTCCATTTTAGTGGTTTATACTTTTCCATCGTGTGATCCATGGTGATCATGGTTTAAACTTTTCTATCTGAAATCACCATATTATTAATTATGGAACCAATTAACTTGCGGTACATGTAATATTAGTACATATATACTACATAGGTAATACATGTATGTTATTTCAGTATTTTCAAAGTAATGCACTGGCATCATCCAAATGGAATATAAGGTCAGAGTCAAGCAAAATCTCATCTGTGACCTTTCCCAATAAACAATTGTGGGATACATGATGAAATACTCATAAGCAGCCTATATATATACATTCACCTGGAGATATGTGTAACAACCATCCCCTCCCCCTTTGGAACAAAATTTCTCATCAACTCAATGAAAAATCTCAAAAGAGATTTCTAGTATACATTTTTCTATCATTATTCAAAATTTCAGACCATTTGGACAAGTTCACACTGATTTTATATGAATTTAAAAGTTTTTATTGCACAAGAAATATACTTTCACAAAAAATATACTTTTTAGCCTGTAATAACCTTGACCTTTGATAATTGACCTTAAGTACCTTTGCCCCAGAGGATCTATCCTAATGAACATTAATATTAAATATGAACAAATTCTGATGTAGGGTTTAGAAGATTTGAGCTTAGACAGACAGACAGACAGACGGTATGGTGACTTCATGCTACTCCATCATGTCCATATGTGAAAGGTTTTCTATCTGGTCATCATACAGTCAATAAACATGGTGAATTGAAGAAATTTCTATAGGACTAGGTGTTTGGTCAGTATCTTATCAGCTGTGGCACACAGAAGAGGAGGTGGACAGAGATACAAACATCCAGATACTTTGATATTTATGTCTAAATATTGGTGTGTCCTAATACTTAGTGATAAATCAGATTTCAAAACTGTTACCTTTAAATCAATGTGCAATGAATTGAAATGAATTTCAAACCGATTCTGAGTGAGTATGTACAGATAATGGAATACCTGTTAAGAATGTTTTGTTTTCCACTTAGCCAAGAATTGTGAAGGAAATCAGACAACATGAACAACATGTATAATTTGTTATGGCCTGGCGTTGAACTTCACTTACCTTCATTTATCAGCACAGTCACATTAAATTTGATGAAATTATCTATCATATCAAATAGGTAACAAATGCTGATTTTGAGAATTTTCATCAATCAGACAAATGTTGCCCTTCATTATTTCACTTGACATGAAAGAAAAATTCGACAACAGGTTGCATCTGTTGAGTCACATTTGGAAATTGTGAGTGGAAGTGCATCAAATGTCATTCAGTTTCCAAGTTTACTGAAAATAGAAAAAATATGTATATGATAAAAGAAGGGATGAATTCAGAAAGTCAACTTGATGTAAAGGTTAATACCAACTCATTGATTCTAAAAGTGTGCACATATTATTAAGTCATATGAAGCACAGGTATATGACACATGCCTTATGAACCAATAAATGTCTCCATCATTTCGAATACACAGTAAATTATGCCTGTCAGAATTGATTTTAACAAACCAAACAAATTTAAGAGCCATATCTCTGTAACACAATATTAGGTGAACATGAAAATAGAAAGGCAGCATCCTCTCTACATTCTGATCGCTGCAGTGTATAAATTAATATCAGGCATATTAAAAAATATTATGATCCCTGAGCGATTTAAGTCCCCTACCAGCAGCATAAATTTTACGTGGGTCGGTCGGTTAACGGCAAACAAACTTAATTCTATTTTAGGCCTGGTGTACTAACAGTTCGCTAAGCTCTGCCCCTTCACGTGCTATAAAGTTTGTGCAGAACAATATTTGAACAGAAATAACAACTAGCAAGCTGTGATTTGTTGTCTAGTAATTCCCCTTGTCACATGAACCAATCAAATTATCAACTCGCCAGAGATTAATCTACAATTTGATCTAAATGGATCCTTTGGACCCAATGAAATTTGACCAATGGGTCAGCAGAATTTTATGGGTCCCAAGTACTATAAAGCTACGCTCACGCAGCAAGATACGCCTGTTGGGATTTTTTTCACAACACCAAAATATCTAAGTCCCATGACTCCATAAGGACAAATCAGTGTACATAAAAATCAAAAGGCGGCTTCCTCTTCAAAGTCTGATCACAATGTACAAATATCATGAAAATCTGTTCCATGCACCTATATTTTGTCCTTAGCTTAAAATGTATGTGCATATAACCCCCCCCCCCCATTACACATAATTTCCCGGTTATGCGACAAAAAAATTAAAAACCCGAAAAACATGTCAAAGAACATCCTTTCTACTTGAAGTATACAAAATTTCAAAACATTTCGACCAGAAATAGATTTTTAAAGAATTTTTAACTATTTTAGTATATTTTCATGGTATTTTAAAAATCTAAGTCCCATAACTCTGTAATGACACATCAGATGAACCTGAAAATCAAAAGGCGGCTCTCTCTCTCCATAGTCCAATCATAATGTATGAATTTCGTGAAAATCCGTTGACGCATATTCAAGTTATTGCGTCCCATATGCGGACGGACGGAAGGACGGACTTCCCCATACCATAATACGACTCGTCAAATGACGGGCGTATAAAAACCCGTTACATATGTCAAAGAACATCCTTTCTACTTGAAGTATACAAAATTTCAAAACATTTCAACCAAATAGAATTTTAAAGAATTTTTAACTATTTTAGTATATTTTCACAGTATGTTAAAATTCTAAGTCCCATAACTCCGTAACGACAAATTGGATGAACCTAAAAACAAAAAGGCAGCTTCCTCTCCATAGTCTGATCACAATGTACAAATATCATAAAAATCTGTTGACGCAAATTCAATTAATTAAGCGGACGGACAGACGGGCGGACTTCGCCATACCATAATATGTCTTGTCAAATGACGGGCGTATAATAAAGGGTCTTTTCTTCGCTTAAACTCGAGAATAGAAGTGATATGAATGGCTTGTGGCGTTTTATGTCTGCAAGATCATTATATTCCAGAAAAAATAGAAATAAAACATGTATCTCACAAAATTCCATCTAAAAGTAAAATTTGCCAAATTAAGTAATTTGTTGTTTATTTAGTTGCTTTATTTATGCATGCGAGGCTTCGTACATGTACTGTATAGTACAAACCGATTATATATGGTGTACGAAGACGGTACTTTCTACACTTAGGTGTGAATTAAACAATTTTAATTTGTTGATTCATATTATCCTGCAAAGTTTACCACAGCATGGAAGAATTTTTGTGTTACATGTATCTCTGAATCAGAATGATAAGAATGTAAACGTCTTCATATTGAATAGCATCATTTAAGAGCAGATAAATTGGCAACATGGACCAGACATGCACGTTTCGGGTACTTAACCCTCGTCAGTGATCCTCAAATCTAAACAATGTAATATGCCCAAAAAAGTATGAAAGTTACAATGTCGAAAAAGCGTAACGAAAGACGTAGCAGAACGGGTAGGATATGATGCTACAGGACCCAGAAATTTCAAGAAATATTGATAACAGAAATTTTAGAATGCGTGGAAGAAATGATCAACCGCAATTGATCGTTAGACTCGTATCGGACTGCATATAACTTTTATATCCAAACATTTTGATGCGCAACAATTAATGTCTCTTACAATACCATGGACATGATCAACCTTCTGTAAGGTTTAAATGACCAGACAAAATATAAACACGAGACAGTAATTTTACATAAAACTTTCAATGTCAAGAATGATGAACTAAAGGGGACACACTGTACAAAAATGAATAATGGGTACGGTGGGACGTACAATCTGGAATCAATTGGTCCTGGGGAATTTTTATGCGTCGGTAACGCAGGACGCAGAAGTAGATTAATCCCTAGCCTCGCTGCTTCGCGGCTCAGTGATAATTTGTTTGGTTCATGCAACTGGGGGGAATTACTGAACAACAATCTATGGCTAGCTAGTTGTTATTTCTTAAGCAATAGCTTCATTTTGGCAGATGCAATATGCATTTATCGGCATTCCATAATTTTTCTCGAATTTCAATCAAGCCTGTACTGATTTCAATGCCTAATAATCATAACAATTTACATGTTCTGAATATACGTATAGTTACGTAATATATTCATCATAAATTATCTAAATCATTTCAAGCAGTCTTTCCAATAACTCACTAGGCCAACTCCAGAGTTCATAAAATGTATCCGTTTTATCGGATTTTCCGATAAAAAATTATTTGGTCCGATGAAAACTCACATTGTGTCTAAAAATTATATTTGAACCAATAAAAACCTCATTTTCTATTCATTATTTGGACCATTAAAAACTCTAAAATATCCCACATTTCATAGGAAGATTTCAAGAACTCTGTGACGTCCGAGGCTACCAATTTTTTTCTGGGCTGGTAGAAATTCTTTAAGAAACTATACAAAAAACTAGTAAAATTTATCTTTGGGCTTGTGGCTGAAAAATGTTTTCGGAGATACTGAATAATTTCAGGTCACTGATTTGAAAAAAATAATTTAGGTCAATTTATCAAGAGAAAATAGCAGATAATTGGCTAATAATGTGATGAAGAAAACACGGACTGCGCCAGTGGGACGTCTCTTTGGCTCATTCCGTAGAGCATCGACCTTAACATCAGAAGGTTGCGAGTTCGATCCGAGGTGGGGGTATAAGTCTCGTGTTTTCTACACTGGCGCCCAACGTAAATCCCACGAGAGATGGTGGTTAGGAGGTTTGTCGAGGAGGGGTAGGGAGGCCAAAAATTGAAAGGGGAGAGTAGTGTACCGTCCGCGCAGCTCACTTCAGAAATCGGAAAATTGAAGTTTTCTCTACTTCATCGGCATATGTTCCGGTTAAAATTTATATAAGGGGATAGATCTCGAACTCTCATAACTAACGCTGTATGATATATGTCTGTACAACCAATACTACGCTCACAGTGAAAGAAAATAGTTTAGGATGGGGAGATCTCTATGTTACAGTCCGCGCGGCTCACTTCGGAAACTGGATAAACGAAATTTTGATAACTTTGTGATGCATCAATTAAAATAAAATCTATATTATTGAATAGATCTCGCTTAGTCGTAAATTTTGGTATATGTTACATGGTCGAGGGTTTATCCAATCATATTATACAGACAAAATAAGTTTTAGATAGGGCGTTTTCAATGTTAAATTTTAGCGTGACGTCGCCGATTTTAACATTGAGCCTATGGAGAGCGTCACGACGTCATGGGAAAAATTAGCATGGGAAATGGCCCATCTAAAACTTGTTTTGTCTATATTGTTTGATTGGGTGTACGTACTCACTATCATATACCAAAATTTATGACTGAGCGAGATCTATTGAATGGTGTCAACTTCATTTAAATTTTTGCATCATAAGGTAGTCAAAATTGCGTTTATTCAGATTCCGCAGTGAGCCGCGTGGACAGTAATTTTAGCGCAATGTCGTCGACATTCTCCATAGACTCTGTGTTAAAGATCGCCGACTTCGCACTAAAATTAACATAGAAAACTCCCTATTTAAAACTATTTTCTTTCACTGTGAACGTAATATTGGTCGTACAGACATATATCATACACCATTAGTTATGAGAGTTCGAGATCTATCTCCCTATAAATATTTTAAATGCAAAAATTGACGACAAAGTAAAGAAAACTTCAATTTTCCGATTTCAGAAGTGAGCTGCACGGACAGTACTAAACTGCCACCTGTACTAGACTGGGCCTGTGGGACATCTCTTTGGCTCATTCGGTAGAGCATCAGACTTAACATCAGAACCTTACTAGTTCGATCCCAGGTGGGGGTAGTCTCGTGTTTTCTACAAAACTTCCAACTCGGCACTTTGGGCCTCGGAAGTGTTTCCCATCAAAAATTGTATGTGCCCCCCCCCCCCCATGCAGTTGGGGGCCCCTGAGCAAATATTAGTAGCCCGAGGAAATTTTTGGTAGCCAGGGCAGTTGGGCTAGTGAGTTTTCGCGATGACTGTGAAAACTTTTACTCGCACCTGTCAGCCTGCAGACGATCATTGAGTTTGACACGGTGGCTGCATTCGTAACGCTTGTGCAGAACTCTGTTCTGATTCTTCCATTTGTTCTGCCTTTCGAATGCGATAGAACAGATGGAACAGATCCAATATGGCTGAAAAGGCAGCACTTGTACAGTGGAATTAGTAGAAATGGAAGAATCGCAATATAAAAGGGATAAAACAGTGTTGAGGACTGGCCCTCTTGACAGCAGTGATACTACACTCCTTGTAAACATTGTTGGAAATTATAACACTATAATATTTAATTCACTCTTAAAGCGATTAAAGAGGATATAAATGTAGGAGTTTGAGAGATAAGAATATAGAAAGAAAAATAGATAAATAAATGAATAATTTCTGTTGAAGTGTTCACCTCAGGCTCTCCCACGCATATTTCAATTTTGATTAGGGATTTACACAGGTTTATAAGTCCTTGCCTTGGTACACAACTTTCATCAGCAAAAACCCTGTTTTTATAAGTAGGTCAAACTCAGAAGTAAAAAAAAAGGTCAAATTTTCATCCTCATAACAAAAAACTCTTGCAAAAAGGAATACACATGTTTAAAAGTTATGTTCAAGTTTTGAGTTTTTCCATACAAAAAGACAGAAAAAAATACGTGCATCAGTATAAAAACATGCTTTAATAATTATGGCACAAAAAGTCACCCAAGAAATGCCCAAGGTAACTTAGAATTTTGTCCTGCTAACGCAAAAAGCCAGATATTTTAACTAATTTACAGCAACCAAATGTATTGCAGAATGTGACAGTGGGCTTGTGGGTAAAAAAAACATTTTCGAGAAGATTGTTACGGGGCCCGGGGAATAAAATATTACCCCCCCCCCCCCAAAAAAAATGTCACACAGACATGCATCCTTTGGACGTAGTACTAAGTACGTGCATTCAAGTCATAGAAAAGGTGCTGGATTTCGCTTTTCCTAAAATGTACATTTTTTATTACCATGATAAGCATACCTCTCCATTGGTTGTGGTGATGATGGCGGTGGTTGGGGTGGGGGTGGGGGGTAACAGATTATTTTTGGAATAGTCCTTTACACATTATCGTGCATAATTAATGACAATTGAGAAATTAAAATTTGCTCGAAGGCAAGTACAAGACACGTTTTGAGCCTAGGAAAGAAGGACGACTACTTAGGAAAATTAACTTCCTTCGTGCAAAACAGTCACTGCACTTGCATCGTTGCAACGTTTGAAGGGTTGGACAGCATATATAATCATGGAATATGTATGGTTAGTTTGTAGAAGTATATATATGACACCTTTCCGGGAGATATGCATCCTCGTTGCTTTATTTGAAGTGAATGTTGTCCCTCATTCACGTTAGACCAGCATATTTTCCGCCATGTTGTTTCTGTTCTGTGCCGGCTACACCTGCTTGGCGAAAAGAACAAGAGGAACAGGTTCCGAACACTGTTCTGTCGTGTTCGAAAGTTCGGAACAGTGTTCTGCTTGTGCGGAACTGCGTTACGAATGCAGCCGGTATGTCTTACACCGTCTACCTCGGCTTACAATTTCTGTTAAGCTCCAATGAAATCAAATAAATAACTTCCCTTTAAGTAGCTTACCTAATTGAAATGAATTAAATCAGCATATAGAAGGTTATATTCAGCTCCATTTTCAGCGTCGCGCGGAAAATGCAACCTCGGCGTCCATCTTGTTTTCCTTGGAGATTTAGCTCGCCTGGCTCGCTTGGGTCCGCGAATTTCCTCTACATAGTTGAAAATGAATTTCTAGATTTCAACATGCTAAATCAAAGTTTCAGTGCTTATAATCAAATGCTACTAATTTTTAAAGATGGAAAATAATTACTTTCTGCACAAGCTATATTCATACTAGCTGTAATAAGGGGTTATCAAAACAGGTTAGGGTCGCTTATGTGCATGTTAATAATCGGAATCGGGTCCCGATTTCGATTAATTCCTTTTTACTATATAATCATGCTAAATCGTTATTATTTGTAGATACATAAGCGGGCCTAAAAACGTAGTATTATTATTATTATTATGGTTAATTATTCTTACCCCTCATCATTTCCAGAAACTTTATTCAAAGGTCTTTTAATACAGAGCAAAAGGGATGGTATCATCCGAAAGAGCATACCAATATCTTCTTTAACTATTTTTTGTTTGTCGATAAGCTCACCAATGCCCCCGCTGGAGGTCATCAAAGGTCAAATCTTTAAACACTTATAACTCCTAAACTAACCGTACGATTTGAACGAAATTTGTTTTAAAATGTTCTTTGGGAAAATTGTAAACTTTTATACACTTACATGCTCGATAAAATATTTACGATTTTCGCGCTATTCCGAGTTGAAAATGGAACTTTAAATTGGCACAGTGCCAATTTCAACAGTTTTTGAGATTTTGAGTTGAAACTTTGATAGTAGGTTACTTATAGGTGGTCATTTATAGTTGACCTACTTTCAAGGTCAAATTTTCATTCTCAAGGTCACAACAAACTTTTGCCTATAGAACAAAAAGTATTTGACCTTCAGAGTTCAAACTTCATACATATTATCATTAAACCAAGCTCTTTCACCTTAACCTTGACCCAAGGTCAAATTTTCATTGTCAAGGTCACAACAAATTTTTGCCTTTAGAACAAAGACTATTTGACCTTCAGAGTTCAAACTTCATACATATCATTGTTCAGTCAAGCTCTTTCACCTTGACCTTGACCCAAGGTCAAATTCTAATTCCCAAGGTCACAACAAACTGTAGTCTATAAAACAAAGATTATTTGACCTTGTGAGTTCAAACATTACACAAATATTCCTTGCATCAAAGCCTTTCACCATGACCTTGGCTCAAGGTCATTTTTCTATTTCAAGGTCACAACCGACTTTGGTTGATTAGATATTGAGCTTTGCTCGGATAAAGATCAATCGTAATGAGAATGATCACAATACTTATCTTTCATTCATGACATTTGTTTAAGGTCAAATAATCCTTCTCAAGGTCATAACAATCATTTACTCTTGTAGAATTTATTATTATTTATATTATTTGAACTTAACATAGTATAAGAAAGATAACTCTTTTATTCTTGTTCTATGTTTCTTTTTTCTTTCTCAGTAACATTTCATATCTGTACTTTCATGTTGTTGTCATTTTCTATTAATAGAAATTATCTCATTGCAAAATCATTGTGCAATATTGTTTTGAGAAAGTACAGGATTTGATATTGATAGAGGATTGAGTTTAAAGCTTTCGTAAACGTAAAAGGTATCTACTATTTTTTATTCTTTGTTCATAACTAAATAAGAGTCCCAAATTAGACATCAGCTCTTTTGACTCATTTGCTGAAGTGAATAAGGTACTAAAGAAACTATTCTTTTTTCCATCTTCTTTATTCGGATTTTAACACGTCAGTGCCTTGGAAGGTCTAATAAAGGAGGAATCCGTCTGTTGCTTGCAACAGTAGCCATCTAGTTATTAAGGATTCCGACTATTCCGTCGGAATCCTTTCTGTTATTGCAATGTCTTTTCTTTATTCTTATTATTATTCTTATTATTATTATTTTTATTCTTACCCCCTCATCATTTCCAGAGACTTTATTCAAAGGTTTTTTAACACAGAGCAAAAAGGATGGTACCATCAGAAAAAGCATACCAAGATCTTCTCTAACTATTTTTTGTTTGTCGATAAGCTCACCAATGCCCCCGCTGGAGGTCATCAAAGGTCAAATCTTTCAACACTTATAACTCCTAAAGTAACCGTACGATTTCAACGAAATTTGTTTTAAAATGTTCTTTGGGAAAATTGTAAACTTTTATACGCTTATATGCTCGATAAAATATTTACGGTTTTCGTGCTATTCCGAGTTGAAAATGGAACTTTAAATTGGCACAGTGCCAATTTCTACAGTTTTTGAGATTTTGAGTTGAAACTTTGATAGTATGTTACTTATAGGTGGTCATTTAATGTTGACCTACTTTCAAGGTCAAATTTTTATTCTCAAGGTCACAACAAACTTTTGCCTATAGAACAAAAACTATTTGACCTTCATAGTTCATACTTTACACATATAATGCTTGGGCCCAGCTCTTTCACCATGACCTTGACCCAAGGTCAAATTCTCATTCTCAAGGTCACAACGAACTTTAGTCTATAATACAAAGACCGTTTGACCTGGGGAGTTCAAACTTTACACAAATATTCCTTACATCAAACCCTTTCACCATGACCTTTTATCCAAGGTCATTTGTTCGATTTCAAGGTCATAACAGACTTTGTTTGATTAGATATTGAGCTTTGCTCAGATTAAAATCAATCGTGAAGAGAATAATCACAATACTAATTTTTCATGCAAGACATTGGTTCAAGGTCAAATAATCATTCTCAATGTCGTAACAATCATTTACTCTTGTAGAATTAACACTTTTTGTCCTATACTATTTATTCTTTACACAAGTAGTCCTTCTTATTTGAACTTAATATAGTATAAGAAAGATAACTCTTTTCTTCTTGTTCACTGTTTCTTTTTTTTTTTTCTTAGTAGCATTACATATCTGTACTTTCATGTTGTTGTCATTCTCTATTAATAGAAATTATCTCATTACAAAATCATTGTGCAATTCTGTTTTGAGAAAGTAATTTTAAAGGATCTGATATTGATAGAGCATGGAATTTAAAGCTTTCGTAAAAATGAAAGGTATTTATTATTGTTTTCTTCTAGTTTGTTGATAAATAAGAGTCCCAAATTAAACATAAGCTCTTTTGACTCATTTGCTTAAATGAATATGGTACTAAAGCAACTATTTCTTTTTTCCATCTTTTTTTTTTCGGATTTTAACACTTCAGTTCCGAGGAAGGTCTAATAAAGGAGGAATCCGTCTGTTGCTTGCAACAGTAGCCATCTAGTTCTTATTATTATTATCATTATTTTTATTCTTACCCCCTCATCATTTCCAGAGACTTTATTCAAAGGTCTTTTAACACAGAGCAAAACGGATGGTACCATTAGAAAGAGAATATCAAGATCTTCTTTAACTATTTTTTGTTTGTCGATAAGCTCACCAATGCCCCCACTAGGGGTAATCAAAGGTCAAATCTTTAAACACTTATAACTCCTAAACTAACCGTACGATTTGAACGAAATTTGTTTTAAAATGTTCTTTGGGAAAATTGTAAACTTTTATACGCTTACATGCTCGATAAAATATTTACGGTTTTCGCGCTATTCCGAGTTGAAAATGGAACTTTAAATTGGCACAGTGCCAATTTCTACAGTTTTTGAGATTTTGAGTTGAAACTTTGAAAGTAGATTACTTATAGGAAGTCATTTAATGTTGACCTACTTTCAAGGTCAAATTTTCATTCTCAAGGTCACAACAAACTTTTGCATATAGAACAGAAACTATTTGACCTTCAGAGTTCAAACTTCATTTATATTATCGTTAAACCAAGCTCTTGCACCTTGACCTTGACCCAAGGTCAAATTCTGATTCTCAAGGTGACAGCAATTTTTTGCCTATAGAACAAAGACTATTTGACCTTCAGAGTTCAAATTTCATACATATAATTGTTCAGTCAAGCTGTGTAACCTTGACCTTGACCCAAGGTCAAATTCTTATTCTCAAGGTCACAACAAACTTTAGTCTATAAAACAAAGACTGTTTGACCTGGGGAGTTCAAACTTTCCACAAATATTCCTTGCTTCAAACCCTTTCAACATGACTTTGACCCAAGGTCATTTGTTCGATTTCAAGGTCATAACAGACTTTATTTGATTAGATATTGAGCTTTGCTCAGATTAAAATCAATCGTGATGAGAATAATCACAATACTTTTTTTTCATCCAAGACATTGGTTCAAGGTCAAATAATCATTCTCAATGTCATAACAATCATTTACTCTTGTAGAATTCACACTTTTTGTCCTATACTATTTATTCTTGACACATGTAGTCCTTCTTATTTGAACTTAACATAGTATAAGAAAGATAACTCTTTTCTTCTTGTTCTCTGTTTCTTTTTTTTTTCTTAGTAGCATTACATATCTGTACTTTCATGTTGTTGTCATTTTCTATTAATAGAAATTATCTCATTGCAAAATCATTGTGCAATTCTGTTTTAAAAAAGTAATTGTAAAGGATCTGATATTGATAGAGCATGGAATTTAAAGTTTTTGTAAAAATGAAATGAATTTATTATTGTTTTCTTCTATTTTGTTGATAAATAGATAAGAGTCCCAAATTAGACATAAGCTCTTTTGACTCATTTGCTGAAGTGAATAAGGTACTAAAGCAACTATTCTTTTTTCCATCTTCTTTTTACGGATTTTAACACTTCAGTTCCGAGGAAGGTCTAATAAAGGAGGAATCCGTCTGTTGCGTGCAACAGTAGCCATCTAGTTCTTATTATTATTCTTATTAATCTTACCCCTTTCCACTTCCAGACACTTTATTCAAAGGTCTTTCAACACAGAGCAAAAAGAATGGTACCATCAGAAAGAGCAGACAAAGATGTTCTTAAACTATTTTTTGTTTCTCGATAAGTTCACAAATGCCCTCGCTAGATGTCATCAAAGGTCAAATCTTTAAACTCTTATAACTTCTATATTAATCACACGATTTGAACGAAATTTGTTTTATATCATTCTTTGGAAAATTTGCAAACTTTTATACGCTGATATGCTCGATGAAATATTTACGGTTTTCGCGCTATTTTGAGTTGAAAATGGAACTTTAAATTGGCACAGTGCCAATTCCTACAGTTTTTGAGATTTTGCGTTGAAACTTGGATGGTAGGCTACTAATAGGTAGTCATTGATGATGACCTAGTTTCAAGGTCAAATTATGATTCTCAAGGTCACAACAAACTTTTGCCTATAGAACAAAGACTATTTGACCTTGACAGTTCAAACTTCATATATACAATCATTGAGTCAAGCCCTTTCTCCTTGACCTTGACCCAAGGTCAAATTTTGATTCTCAAGGTCACAACAAATTTTTGCCTACAGAACAAAGACCATTTGTCCTTGACAGTTCAAACTTGGCGCAAATATTCCTTGCATCAAGTCATTTCACCTTGACCTTGACCAAAGGTCATCTGTTCGATTTCAAGGTCACAACAGACTTTTGTTGATAAAATATTGAGCTTTGATTAGATGAAAAGGAATCTTGATGAGAATAAACTCAAATGCTTATCTTTTATCCATGACCTTGGTTAAAGGTAAAATAAACTTTTTCAAGGTCATAACAAACATTTACTCTTGTAGAATTCACAGGATTTTGTCCTTAACTATTTATTCTTCTTACAAGTAGTACTTTTTATGTGAATTTTACATAGTAAGATAGATAACTCTTTTATTCTTGTTCTCTGTTTCTTTCTTTTTTATTCTTAGTATCACTACATATCAGTAGTTACATGTTGTTGTCATTTTCTATTAATAGAAATTATCTCATTGCAAAATCATTGTGCAATTCTGTTTTGAGAAAGTCATTGTAAAGAATTAGATATTGATTGAGCATGGAATTTTAAGCTTTCGTAAACATAAAAGGTATTTATTATTTTTTTTCTTCTATTTTGTTGATAAATAAATAAGAGTCCCAAAGTTCTTTTGACTCATTTGCTGAAGTCAACATGGTACTAAAGCAACTATTCTTTTTTCGATCTTCTTTATTCGGATTTTAGCACTTCAGTTCCGAGGAAGGTCTAATAAAGGAGGAATCCGTCTGTTGCTTGCAACAGTAGCCATCTAGTTAAGGATTCCGACTATTCCGTCGGAATCCTTTCTGTTATTGCAATGTCTTTTCTTTATTAAGGATTCCGACTATTCCGTCGGAATCCTTTCTGTTATTGCAATGTCTTTTCTTTATTCTTATTATTCTTCTTATTAAGGATTCCGACTATTCCGTCGGAATCCTTTCTGTTATTGCAATGTCTTTTCTTTATTCTTATTATTATTATTCTTATTATTATTATTATTATTTTTATTCTTACCCCCTCATCATTTCCAGAGACTTTATTCAAAGGTCTTTTAACACAGAACAAAAGGGATGGTACCATCAGAAAGAGCATACCAAGATCTTCTTTAACTTTTTTTTGTTTGTCGATAAGCTCACCAATGCCCCCGCTGGAGGTCATCAAAGGTCAAATCTTTAAACATTTATAACTCCTTAACTAACCGTACAATTTGAACGAAATTTGTTTTAAAATGTTCTTTGGGAAAATTGTAAACTTTTATACGCATATATGCTCGATAAAATATTTACGGTTTTCGCGCTATTTCCAGTTGAAGATGGAACTTTAAATAGGCACAGTGCCAATTTCTACAGTTTTTGAGATTTTGAGTTGAAACTTTGATAGTATGTTACTTATAGGTGGTCATTTAATGTTGACCTACTTTCAAGGTCAAATTTTTATTCTCAAGGTCAAAACAAACGTTTGCCTATAGAACAAAAACTATTTGACATTCATAGTTCATACTTTACACATATAATGCTTGGGCCATGCTCTTTCACCATGACCTTGACCCAAGGTCAAATTCTCATTCTCAAGATCACAACTAACTTTAGTCTATATTTCAAAGACCGTTTGACCTGGGGAGTTCAAACTTAATACAAATATTCCTTGCATCAAACCCTTTCACCATGACCTTGACCCAAGGTCATTTGTTCGATTTCAAGGTCATAACAGACTTTGTTTGATTAGATATTGAGCTTTGCTCAGATTAAAATCAATCGTGATGAGAATAATCACAATACTTATTTTTCATGCAAGACATTGGTTCAAGATCAAATAATCATTCTCAATGTCGTACGTACCAATCATTCACTCTTGTAGAATTAACACTTTTTGTCCTATACTATTTATTCTTTACACAAATAGTCCTTCTTATTTGAACTTAGAATAGTATAAGAAAGATAACTCTTTTCTTCTTGTTCACTGTTTCTTTTTTTTTTCTTAGTAGCATTACATATCTGTACTTTCATGTTGTTGTCATTCTCTATTAATAGAAATTATCTCATTACAAAATCATTGTGCAATTCTGTTTTGAGGAAGTCATTGTAAAGGATCTGATATTGATAGAGTATGGAATTTATAGCTTTCGTAAAAATGAAAGGTATTTATTATTGTTTTCTTCTATTTTGTTGATAAATAAGAGTCCCAAATTAGACATAAGCTCTTTTGACTCATTTGCTGAAATGAATATGGTACTAAAGCAACTATTTTTTTTTTCATCTTTTTTTTTCGGATTTTAACACTTCAGTTCCGAGGAAGGTCTAATAAAGGAGGAATCCGTCTGTTGCTTGCAACAGTAGCCATCTAGTACTTCTTATTATTCTTACCCCCTCATCATTTCCAGACACTTTATTCAAAGGTCTTTTTACACAGAATAAAAAGGATGGTACCATTAGAAAGAACAAACAAAGATCTTCTTTAACAATTTTTTTGTTTGTCGATAAGTTCACCAATGCCCCCGCTAGAGGTCATCAAACGTCAAATATTTAAACACTTATAACTCCTAAACTAACCGTACGATTTGAACGAAATTTGTTTTAAAATGTTCTCTGGAAAAATTGTAAACTTTTATACGCTTACATGCTCGATAAAATATTTACGGTTTTCGCGCTATATCGAGTTGAAAATGGAACTTTAAATTGGCACGGTGCCAATTTCTACAGTTTTTGAGATTTTGCGTTGAAACTTGGATGGTAGGCTACTAATAGGTAGTCATTGATGATGACCTAGTTTCAAGGTCACATTATGATTCTCAAGGTCACAACAAACTTTTGCCTATAGAACAAAGACTATTTGACCTTGACAGTTCAAACTTCATAAATACAGTCCTTGAGCCAAGCCCTTTCACCTTGACCTTGGCCCAAGGTCAAATTTTGATTCTCAAGGTCACAACAAACTTTTGCCTATAGAACAAAGACCATTTGACCATGAGAGTTCAAACTTGGCACAAATATTCCTTGCATCAAGTCCTTTCAACTTGACCTTGACCCAAGGTCATTTGTTCGATTTCAAGGTCACAACAGACTTTTGTCGAAAAAAAATTGAGCTTTGATTAGATTAAGAGGACACTTGATGAGAATAAATTCAAATGCTTATCTTTTATCCATGACCTTGGTTAAAGGTCAAATTAAGTTTTTCAAGGTCATAACAAAAATTTACTCTTGTAGAATTCACAGAATTTTGTCCTTAACTATTTATTCTTCACACATTTAGTACTTCTAATTTGAACTTTACATAGTAAGATAGATAACTCTTTTATTCTTGTTCTCTGTTTCTTTCTTTTTTATTCTTAGTATCACTACATATCAGTAGTTACATGTTGTTGTCATTTTCTATTAATAGAAATTATCTCATTGCAAAATCATTGTGCAATTCTGTTTTGAGAAAGTCATTGTAAAGAATTAGATATTGATTGAGCATGGAATTTTAAGCTTTCGTAAACATAAAAGGTATTTATTATTTTTTTTTCTTCTATTTTGTTGATAAATAAATAAGAGTCCCAAAGTTCTTTTGACTCATTTGCTGAAGTCAACATGGTACTAAAGCAACTATTCTTTTTTCGATCTTCTTTATTCGGATTTTAGCACTTCAGTTCCGAGGAAGGTCTAATAAAGGAGGAATCCGTCTGTTGCTTGCAACAGTAGCCATCTAGTTAAGGATTCCGACTATTCCGTCGGAATCCTTTCTGTTATTGCAATGTCTTTTCTTTATTAAGGATTCCGACTATTCCGTCGGAATCCTTTCTGTTATTGCAATGTCTTTTCTTTATTCTTATTATTCTTCTTATTAAGGATTCCGACTATTCCGTCGGAATCCTTTCTGTTATTGCAATGTCTTTTCTTTATTCTTATTATTATTATTCTTATTATTATTATTATTATTTTTATTCTTACCCCCTCATCATTTCCAGAGACTTTATTCAAAGGTCTTTTAACACAGAACAAAAGGGATGGTACCATCAGAAAGAGCATACCAAGATCTTCTTTAACTTTTTTTTGTTTGTCGATAAGCTCACCAATGCCCCCGCTGGAGGTCATCAAAGGTCAAATCTTTAAACATTTATAACTCCTTAACTAACCGTACAATTTGAACGAAATTTGTTTTAAAATGTTCTTTGGGAAAATTGTAAACTTTTATACGCATATATGCTCGATAAAATATTTACGGTTTTCGCGCTATTTCCAGTTGAAGATGGAACTTTAAATAGGCACAGTGCCAATTTCTACAGTTTTTGAGATTTTGAGTTGAAACTTTGATAGTATGTTACTTATAGGTGGTCATTTAATGTTGACCTACTTTCAAGGTCAAATTTTTATTCTCAAGGTCAAAACAAACGTTTGCCTATAGAACAAAAACTATTTGACATTCATAGTTCATACTTTACACATATAATGCTTGGGCCATGCTCTTTCACCATGACCTTGACCCAAGGTCAAATTCTCATTCTCAAGATCACAACGAACTTTAGTCTATATTTCAAAGACCGTTTGACCTGGGGAGTTCAAACTTAATACAAATATTCCTTGCATCAAACCCTTTCACCATGACCTTGACCCAAGGTCATTTGTTCGATTTCAAGGTCATAACAGACTTTGTTTGATTAGATATTGAGCTTTGCTCAGATTAAAATCAATCGTGATGAGAATAATCACAATACTTATTTTTCATGCAAGACATTGGTTCAAGATCAAATAATCATTCTCAATGTCGTACGTACCAATCATTCACTCTTGTAGAATTAACACTTTTTGTCCTATACTATTTATTCTTTACACAAATAGTCCTTCTTATTTGAACTTAGAATAGTATAAGAAAGATAACTCTTTTCTTCTTGTTCACTGTTTCTTTTTTTTTTCTTAGTAGCATTACATATCTGTACTTTCATGTTGTTGTCATTCTCTATTAATAGAAATTATCTCATTACAAAATCATTGTGCAATTCTGTTTTGAGGAAGTCATTGTAAAGGATCTGATATTGATAGAGTATGGAATTTATAGCTTTCGTAAAAATGAAAGGTATTTATTATTGTTTTCTTCTATTTTGTTGATAAATAAGAGTCCCAAATTAGACATAAGCTCTTTTGACTCATTTGCTGAAATGAATATGGTACTAAAGCAACTATTTTTTTTTTCATCTTTTTTTTTCGGATTTTAACACTTCAGTTCCGAGGAAGGTCTAATAAAGGAGGAATCCGTCTGTTGCTTGCAACAGTAGCCATCTAGTACTTCTTATTATTCTTACCCCCTCATCATTTCCAGACACTTTATTCAAAGGTCTTTTTACACAGAATAAAAAGGATGGTACCATTAGAAAGAACAAACAAAGATCTTCTTTAACAATTTTTTTGTTTGTCGATAAGTTCACCAATGCCCCCGCTAGAGGTCATCAAACGTCAAATATTTAAACACTTATAACTCCTAAACTAACCGTACGATTTGAACGAAATTTGTTTTAAAATGTTCTCTGGAAAAATTGTAAACTTTTATACGCTTACATGCTCGATAAAATATTTACGGTTTTCGCGCTATATCGAGTTGAAAATGGAACTTTAAATTGGCACGGTGCCAATTTCTACAGTTTTTGAGATTTTGCGTTGAAACTTGGATGGTAGGCTACTAATAGGTAGTCATTGATGATGACCTAGTTTCAAGGTCACATTATGATTCTCAAGGTCACAACAAACTTTTGCCTATAGAACAAAGACTATTTGACCTTGACAGTTCAAACTTCATAAATACAGTCCTTGAGCCAAGCCCTTTCACCTTGACCTTGGCCCAAGGTCAAATTTTGATTCTCAAGGTCACAACAAACTTTTGCCTATAGAACAAAGACCATTTGACCATGAGAGTTCAAACTTGGCACAAATATTCCTTGCATCAAGTCCTTTCAACTTGACCTTGACCCAAGGTCATTTGTTCGATTTCAAGGTCACAACAGACTTTTGTCGAAAAAAAATTGAGCTTTGATTAGATTAAGAGGACACTTGATGAGAATAAATTCAAATGCTTATCTTTTATCCATGACCTTGGTTAAAGGTCAAATTAAGTTTTTCAAGGTCATAACAAAAATTTACTCTTGTAGAATTCACAGAATTTTGTCCTTAACTATTTATTCTTCACACATTTAGTACTTCTAATTTGAACTTTACATAGTAAGATAGATAACTCTTTTATTCTTGTTCTCTGTTTCTTTCTTTTTTATTCTTAGTATCACTACATATCAGTAGTTACATGTTGTTGTCATTTTCTATTAATAGAAATTATCTCATTGCAAAATCATTGTGCAATTCTGTTTTGAGAAAGTCATTGTAAAGAATTAGATATTGATTGAGCATGGAATTTTAAGCTTTCGTAAACATAAAAGGTATTTATTATTTTTTTTTCTTCTATTTTGTTGATAAATAAATAAGAGTCCCAAAGTTCTTTTGACTCATTTGCTGAAGTCAACATGGTACTAAAGCAACTATTCTTTTTTCGATCTTCTTTATTCGGATTTTAGCACTTCAGTTCCGAGGAAGGTCTAATAAAGGAGGAATCCGTCTGTTGCTTGCAACAGTAGCCATCTAGTTAAGGATTCCGACTATTCCGTCGGAATCCTTTCTGTTATTGCAATGTCTTTTCTTTATTAAGGATTCCGACTATTCCGTCGGAATCCTTTCTGTTATTGCAATGTCTTTTCTTTATTCTTATTATTCTTCTTATTAAGGATTCCGACTATTCCGTCGGAATCCTTTCTGTTATTGCAATGTCTTTTCTTTATTCTTATTATTATTATTCTTATTATTATTATTATTATTTTTATTCTTACCCCCTCATCATTTCCAGAGACTTTATTCAAAGGTCTTTTAACACAGAACAAAAGGGATGGTACCATCAGAAAGAGCATACCAAGATCTTCTTTAACTTTTTTTTGTTTGTCGATAAGCTCACCAATGCCCCCGCTGGAGGTCATCAAAGGTCAAATCTTTAAACATTTATAACTCCTTAACTAACCGTACAATTTGAACGAAATTTGTTTTAAAATGTTCTTTGGGAAAATTGTAAACTTTTATACGCATATATGCTCGATAAAATATTTACGGTTTTCGCGCTATTTCCAGTTGAAGATGGAACTTTAAATAGGCACAGTGCCAATTTCTACAGTTTTTGAGATTTTGAGTTGAAACTTTGATAGTATGTTACTTATAGGTGGTCATTTAATGTTGACCTACTTTCAAGGTCAAATTTTTATTCTCAAGGTCAAAACAAACGTTTGCCTATAGAACAAAAACTATTTGACATTCATAGTTCATACTTTACACATATAATGCTTGGGCCATGCTCTTTCACCATGACCTTGACCCAAGGTCAAATTCTCATTCTCAAGATCACAACGAACTTTAGTCTATATTTCAAAGACCGTTTGACCTGGGGAGTTCAAACTTAATACAAATATTCCTTGCATCAAACCCTTTCACCATGACCTTGACCCAAGGTCATTTGTTCGATTTCAAGGTCATAACAGACTTTGTTTGATTAGATATTGAGCTTTGCTCAGATTAAAATCAATCGTGATGAGAATAATCACAATACTTATTTTTCATGCAAGACATTGGTTCAAGATCAAATAATCATTCTCAATGTCGTACGTACCAATCATTCACTCTTGTAGAATTAACACTTTTTGTCCTATACTATTTATTCTTTACACAAATAGTCCTTCTTATTTGAACTTAGAATAGTATAAGAAAGATAACTCTTTTCTTCTTGTTCACTGTTTCTTTTTTTTTTCTTAGTAGCATTACATATCTGTACTTTCATGTTGTTGTCATTCTCTATTAATAGAAATTATCTCATTACAAAATCATTGTGCAATTCTGTTTTGAGGAAGTCATTGTAAAGGATCTGATATTGATAGAGCATGGAATTTATAGCTTTCGTAAAAATGAAAGGTATTTATTATTGTTTTCTTCTATTTTGTTGATAAATAAGAGTCCCAAATTAGACATAAGCTCTTTTGACTCATTTGCTGAAATGAATATGGTACTAAAGCAACTATTTTTTTTTTCATCTTTTTTTTTCGGATTTTAACACTTCAGTTCCGAGGAAGGTCTAATAAAGGAGGAATCCGTCTGTTGCTTGCAACAGTAGCCATCTAGTACTTCTTATTATTCTTACCCCCTCATCATTTCCAGACACTTTATTCAAAGGTCTTTTTACACAGAATAAAAAGGATGGTACCATTAGAAAGAACAAACAAAGATCTTCTTTAACAATTTTTTTGTTTGTCGATAAGTTCACCAATGCCCCCGCTAGAGGTCATCAAACGTCAAATATTTAAACACTTATAACTCCTAAACTAACCGTACGATTTGAACGAAATTTGTTTTAAAATGTTCTCTGGAAAAATTGTAAACTTTTATACGCTTACATGCTCGATAAAATATTTACGGTTTTCGCGCTATATCGAGTTGAAAATGGAACTTTAAATTGGCACGGTGCCAATTTCTACAGTTTTTGAGATTTTGCGTTGAAACTTGGATGGTAGGCTACTAATAGGTAGTCATTGATGATGACCTAGTTTCAAGGTCACATTATGATTCTCAAGGTCACAACAAACTTTTGCCTATAGAGCAAAGACTATTTGACCTTGACAGTTCAAACTTCATAAATACAGTCATTGAGCCAAGCCCTTTCACCTTGACCTTGGCCCAAGGTCAAATTTTGATTCTCAAGGTCACAACAAACTTTTGCCTATAGAACAAAGACCATTTGACCATGAGAGTTCAAACTTGGCACAAATATTCCTTGCATCAAGTCCTTTCAACTTGACCTTGACCCAAGGTCATTTGTTCGATTTCAAGGTCACAACAGACTTTTGTCGAAAAAAAATTGAGCTTTGATTAGATTAAGAGGACACTTGATGAGAATAAATTCAAATGCTTATCTTTTATCCATGACCTTGGTTAAAGGTCAAATTAAGTTTTTCAAGGTCATAACAAAAATTTACTCTTGTAGAATTCACAGAATTTTGTCCTTAACTATTTATTCTTCACACAATTAGTACTTCTAATTTGAACTTTACATAGTAAGAAAGATAACTCTTTTATTCTTGTTCTCTGTTTCTTTCATTTTTATTCTTAGTAGCATTACGTATCAGTAGTTTCATGTTGTTGTCATTTTCTATTAATAGAAATAATCTCATTGCAAAATCATTGTGCAATTCTGTTTTGAGAAAGTCATTGTAAAGGATTAGATATTGATTGTGCATGGAGTTTAAAGCTTTCGTAAACATGAAAGGTATCTATTTTCTTCTATTTTGTTGATAAATAAATAAGAGTCCCAAATTAGACATAAGCTCTTTTGACTCATTTGCTGAAGTTCTGTAAATTTATTGCTCTTTTGTCAACGTTTCGGCCGAAGCCTTCTTCAGGACGATCAACTACAACTCGACTACATCTTTAAAATACTATGCACATAACTGTAATTGTTCAATAAGAAGTCCAACGTTAATGACGTCATATGACGCGCAGTAAACAAAATTTAATGACGTCATAAATACTATGCACATAACTGTAATTGTTCAATAAGAAGTCCAACGTTAATGACGTCATTTGACGCGCAGTAAACAAAATTGTTCAATAAGAAGGCCAACGTTAATGACGTCATAGACGCGCAGTAAACAAAATTTAACGTTGGACTTCTTATTGAACAATTACAGTTATGTGCATAGTATTTTAAAGATGTAGTCGAGTTGTAGTTGATCGTCCTGAAGAAGGCTTCGGCCGAAACGTTGACAAAAGAGCAATAAATTTACAGAACTTTAACTGCATTCCCTGTGGAATTTTATATACCGAATTCATTTGCTGAAGTTAATACTACAGCAACTATTCTTTTTTCGATCTTCTTTATTCGGATTTTAGCACTTCAGTTCCGAGGAGGGTATAATAAAGAAGAAATCCGTCTGTTGCTTGCAACAGTAGCCATCCAGTTTATATTCTCTTTGTTAATGGTCACATGAAGTTTGATTATCAAAGACAGAATAAGGCCTTCACAATAGCCATTTAATGTTTGCATGTGCTTTAACATATGTGTCAAATGTTGCCATGGTAACCTATTTCGGTATTTAATTCCAAGAAACCAAGTTCCCTACTCCAGATTTTCTCATTTTCAGAAGACCACAAATAGATATTTAAAAATCCAAAAAAAATTTATTACGTAAAAACCATTGCTTTTGCAGTAATTGCATTGCAAAAACTGGTAAACAGGGACTAAAAAGGGGTTGCAAAAAGGCGTTACAAATGTTTGAATTTTCCTTACGTTGGATCCCAAATAACAGCAAAATATGAATAAATGGTTCAGATTTCAAAATTCAATATTCTTATGGAAGGACGAAGGAATGGTTTTTGGAATATTCAATTCTCCACATATTTATATTCCATGGAAACATGGACCATGAAAATGTCTCGTTTATCACGTATTGCAGACCCCCAAAATTTTTGACATGGTTACCATGGCAACCAATGCTCCATTCCACAATGATATCTAAATTCCGTCTTAACACATTATACATGACTCTTGTACCAAAAATCTTTCATTTCTGTGACATGCTATTTTTCAATGTTGCTGAAATTGTTTTGTCCTTACAGAGAATCGGTATTAAAATCTTCGATCTGAAATATGGTTGTATTTTGTATGCATTGGCTACAAAGTAGACGTTTTATCGAGAAATACACACTGTGTAGAAATAAACAGCACGCTCTTGTTTGTTTCATTCTAAAATCTTGTGTATATCATGTGAACATGTTTAGGATAAATAAATGGATGACTTTATATGGGAAAAAATGAAATTTTGCTTATATAATGGCCTAAAAAAAGATTTATAAAATGCCCCCACCTTCCCTTCTTCAGTTTTTTACTCTGGGGCATCGTTCCCCCTAGCTACGTAACCCCACGTTTTGCCTCTGAAATAATAGCTAATCACAAATCAGCTCTTGCTTCCTTTGGCTTCGACACTAACAATTTAGATTTAGATTTACCATACTTATACTGCATACCTAAAAGTACTATGATTTGAAAATTGAAAATACCATAAGAATCCGTACAAACAACGTTTCATCGCTGGATCCTCAAAATGTTCTTCCAAATCTGTATCAATCTTATTCACCAAAGTTTTATCTGAAATCAAATCTGGGCTTCAAAAATATTGTTCGACAGTATATTCTCGCAGTGATATCAACAAGATGTGGATTTTAAAGAATTCGAAGGAACTCTTAGATAATCTGAAATCACCTCATTTTAGTAGTGTCCCTTCGATCAAAGCCTTTGATTTTTCGACACTTTACACTACAATCCCACATTCTAATTTGAAAGAAAGACTCGCAAAAATTTTAAGTAATGCGTTTACAAGTAATCTTGAACGGCAATCGCAAATACAAATTTATTGTTGTTATCTATGACGAAACCTACTTTGTAAAAGGAAAGTCCGATTCTGAAAATAAGTATACTGAAACAGATATTATTCAGATGTTAAACTTTCTGATCGACATCATTTTTGTTGTGTTTGAGGAAAGGTCTTCAGCAAATTGTCGGAATTCCAATGGGGACCAATTGTGCCCCGCTCCTTGCTGACATTTTCCTTGACTCGTACGAAGCCGAATTCATTCAATCTTTGGTCTTTGAAGGGAAAAGATACTTAGCTTCTGACTTCAACTTCACTTACAGATATATATATAGACGATCTGTTGTCCATCAATAATCCAAAATTCGCGGATTACCTCAGCAGTACAGTGGTGATCGCGGGAGATTACACACTTTTACCGAAGTTTTCGAGGCTTAACCTAAGTTTCCGAATTTCGGAAAAATCCTACCTAAGTTTCCGAATCCTAACTTTACGAAAATTACCGCTTTGACCGAAGTTTCCGAATTATTAAAATTCGGTAGGAAATTTAGGGTAAACCGTGAAAGTTAGGTATTTTAGTTAGGTTTTTTAGGAAAAAGTGTAATATTTCGGGGTTTTCGGGGTAATGGTAGTTTTAAGATTGATTTCAACAAAACGAAATTTCCATTATGTTCACGAAAGGAATGCAACATGTGTTCGGGAATTCTGGGGTGTAATTGAAAAGGGGGGGGTATATCCCTTGAAAATTTCCAAACATAGTCATATACTTTTTTATTGGCAATATGCAATACTAGGGCTCACGCTGTTATAACTCTTCCCCTCTCCTGATTGTCTAGAGTCGCACATACATCATGATGTATACAAGTCAAATTTGGTATTGAATAAATCACAGGGGGCCGTAGCCAGATTATTTTTATTTCCATGAAATCATTCTGCAATCAACCCCCCCCCCCTTCCCTCGATTCATTTAATCAGCTATGTACAACGATATCCCACAGACTGCGGAAAATCGCTGTACGTTACGTAGCTGATTAAATGGAAAGAGGGACACGTCAGTCATTGAAATATTAAAAAAAATCCTTGCTTCGGCCCCCTGTGTACAATAAATAAAAAAACAGAAAAGATCCGATATTAGAAAAGTATTAAAGAAAAGATCGTTGAACTAAAGAAAAGATCTTATCTAAGAAAAGATCGTTGAATATAAACAATTCGAATTTCCTCTAGTTGGCGAAGTTGTACTTTTCGCAGTGGAAACACAATGGCATTTTCAAAAATTCTTAGAGATTTCTTAATTTCAAATTGAGAAAACTAATGTAATTTCAAAAGACAATAAGTAATATATTATATTCCTACATAAAAAGCCGATTTTACACTGTGTACCGACTATAAACCGAGCTAATGATCGAACTTGTTTGCAAATTTCAGGCAAGTTCTGTGTTTTTTTTTTTTTTTAAATAATTCCTCATCGTGTGTTTGTGTGTGTGGTATTTTTTTTTTGTTTTTGATTTTCTAGAATTTCAGCTGTCCTTAGCCGGGGAGGTATATAATACGTCCCGTGGCTTTTAAAAATAACAGCATTTTGTACAATGGAGAGGCGTGAAGGGTTTTGTTGTTGGTTTTTTATTTTGGAGACCCTCGATCAGGGCAAGGACTGTTTATAAGTCCTTGATCAGGGCCCGATTTTTTTTTCTGTTCTTTAGCGGATGCATGACCAAAGATAATTCAGCAGACCCTTCGGGCTAGATTCTTTTTGTAGAGGTGCAAACTTTCTGGACATTTTTCTTGGGGAGGGATGCAGTCTTCCTGCCCCTTCCGTCATAAAAATCATATGGGGTTCCTTTGTCCTTCTTAATATTTTATAATTTGTTCGACAAATCTGTTAAAATTTTTGTCTTGCTACCATTATCCATTACATGTACAACTCTATATCTAACAAATTCCTTTACAAGGTGATCTCAATCTTATGACAGCCCTTTGCACTGATTAATTGTGATAGGCAGAATGAAAAATGTGGCCGGTCCGGGAATCAAACCCGAGACCTTATGCTATGGAGGCAGACGCTCTTAGCAACTGAGCTAACCGGGCACGATAACCGTACCTTCACACACTATTTATAATTTTTTTACAAGTCCCGAGATACAAATATGTTGCCGGACTCTGTACGAAAACCTGTGATTGTCTGCAATCTTGAGGTAAAAACTCCTATGCAAGATCAGTCATAAAGGAATGAATTATACCCAACTATTCATTCAAAGTATTCATACTGAATCTTCTAAACAGTTTCATAAAAAAAGTATATTATGACCTTGACCTCTTACTTTTATTTAAGAGCATAATACACCCTTGGGTCCTACATGTAAGAGTAATTATGTCAAATGTTTTTGAAAACCATGTAGAGGGGAAATAGTTTTGTCACAAAGTTTTGCCAAGAAAGTCTATTGTTACCTTGACCTCTGATCTAGATTCAGGTCATTAAAAAACCCTTGAGTGCTACATATACGTAGCAATTCTGCAAACAACACAATAAAATTGATAACCAGGAGGACCGGAAACTGATTTGCTCAAGGAGAGGGCAAGTTGCACGTTGCAGATTGACCCTCAATATGTGACTTTGATTTTGAAGATAACCTTGACATAGATACTGAATAACAGACATTGAATAAAGTTTTCCGCATATATGCACGGTGTATTTGCTTTGCAGTGAGTAAAGTAGAAATCAAAAGGAAGTGTAACATAATGAACTGATGAGCATGATCATGCATAAACAGATATTCAAATAAGTGATCTAATGATTCTAATCACATCATAAATATAAATTTACATGTGTAAACATGATCTATAGACCTTTGGCTGATCCAACTTCTGTATGTGCTTGGTATTTTTTTTGCATTTTGTGCTGACATGTTTGTATATATATATTTTTGCAAAGATTTTTAACCCTTTCAATTTCATTGTAATTGTAATTATTATAGCTTATTCAGCTCAAGTATAATGTCAAGGATCAATATTCCACACCTTCTAGGTCAAGAAGGTATAGCTCAAAAAATTAATTTTAGATACCAAAACCCAGTTGCTTTACAATTTATTTCCTTTCTTGCAACTGATGAAGTACATGTAGAATACTATCAATCTGACAATAAGAAATTTACAACTGTAACTGTCAAAAGACAGCAAGTGTGAATGACAGTAGATGGTAAATTACTGTCTACATTTGAGTACAAGATTAACACTGTTCAAGAACAGGTATGTCACCTGTCACATGTTTGACCCTAAAACATTGCCTTGACCTTGAAAATGACCTTGAGCTACATGTAGACTATAGCCTCTAAACATACTTCATTATGATGCATATCAATTAGCTATAGATACTGTAGCCATATATATATATATATATATGATCATGTATCTTCAATGAACATCCCCCTCCCTTTTCACTTAAGTTCACAACTATGTGACACATGATCTAAAAACCTGTGACATACATCATAGGGCTGGTACAATACTCTGATTCATCAATGCATCACAATATTTTTTTTTCTCGATCCAAGTATCGATATATCCAAACACGCCAAAGTTAAAATTTTACAAAAAAATTTTTATTGAATTTTCTGGATTTTTGTCCACCACGCCAAAAACAAAAATAACTTTCAGAGAAAATGAAAGTACATGTAAACATTTTGTTTCCTGGTTTATGAAGTACATGTTATAGGAATCAGAAAAATTTCTGGTCAGAAAGCTAGTATTGAATACATATAACCTGTTGAATGAAAAAAAGCTACTTATATATGATGAATATAAATAGTATCAAATAGGATTTTGAGAAGGTTTTATCAATTTATAAAGTATTGCGATACATATTATATCCGATATCGGGTATCATGATACGTATCATATCGGCTGGGTGCAGTATTGTCCCTGCCCTAATATATCAATGCCGATTTCTTGAATTATACAATGTTTCAAAACATTTTGATGAAAAATAAATGAAATTTTAAAATTTTTAATTAAAAATGCTTCGTAATGATCTTTGACCTTGAAAGTGACCTTGACCTGCTGAGTCTCATCATGCTTTACTATCTCTGCAAGTTTAAAAAAAAATGTTTGAATGATGTATATCAAGTAAGTTACAGACAAATATGTGACAGACTGACAAACGGACAGACAGTCAGAGACAGACGAACAAACAGCCTAACTAAGTGATTTTTATATGGCGACATTAAATTTCTCAATCTGAGTACATCAGAAACCACATGTTTTTGCCATTCCACATACATGTATTACATGCAATATAAATCTGTTAATTTTTCTTCATCTTGTCTTGATTCTGGTGTCCAAGATACACAAATTATGAAGGAAGGAAGCTATGCCGCACCAATCCATGATCACTCACTTCTGTTTGACCATGTTGTATGTGTTGACTCTCATTATCCTGAAATAAAACAAGTACAAAAAAAAATGTGATGATAACAAACATCTAAATCACATCATCTAACAATAAATCATAAAGGTAAATTCCTATTATTACCAAATAGATATCATTGTATAGTTCTCACTTAGTCGTAAATTATATGGTTATATGGTAGAGGAATGCAATAATGCAATTATATTTTATAAACAAAACACTGCTAAAGACAGTATGGCCAGATTGCAAAGTAAGTTTTTGTCACTAACTGGGTCAAGGTCAGTTTAAATGTTATGGCATAAATTGAAAGGATTTGTCAGAGGCAACCAATCAGTATAATATTATGTTTCTACTATGTATATAGCTCCTGAGATTTTGGGTCAATGAGACACTTAAGCAAAATCATTAACTAGGTCAAAGCCCTAGGTCAAGGTCACTAGGTCAAATGTTACGAGATAAATTGAAAAGTCTTGTATGACATAAAGTTTCTACTGCATAAAGTTCATTAGATTTTGCTTTAACTAGAAACTTCAACCAAAATCTTTAACTATGTCAAAGTCAAAGGTCAAGGTAAAGTTTCTTAGATTTTGCTTTAACCAGAAACTTTAACCAAAATGTTGACAACAGATGACAAACAGACGGATAGACAGACAGGGGGACATCGTCAATCTATAGACTGGAATTGCTTTGCAATCAAGCCAAATACTTTTTAGATGGTGGCATTTTCAATGTCTAGCTTGTCTTCGGGCCAGTGGTTGAATTTTTTTGTAAAGACTGGTGGACAGTGATTTAAATCATAATCTCTTAATTTTGTTATTCAGGCACAAACTGTTCTAATATGCTGCTATTTACTAATAGTCTTAACCCGAGTAAGGATCGATTTATCAGTCAATTATATATTACACTGTCGTCGACTTACTCGAGTAAGGACTATCGGTCAACGGTAACATGTACCGTTATATTACACTGCCGTTGACTGATAGTCCCTACCCGAGTAAGGATTATCAGTCAACAGCAGCATAATAAAACGGTCCAAACCCGAATCACAAACAAAATTAAACATCATCAGATCATTTTACATGTCCTACGTGTACTAACCTACCGTTGAATTTCCAGAATACCGGGCCGTACGTAGAAACGTACGTCAATCCGTACGTCAATCGTTGATTGTTGGATTGAATGCAGTGGCTCTGACAGTAGTTTGCAATTCCTTCATCATGTTTGGACCATGTTTGTTGCTGTTTTTGATACGTACTATATACGTCCCTGGTACCATTCATCCATGCCATGATGCAACAATTCTACCATGCACATCTTGCAGATTCTTGGATACCTTGCTGTCAGTACTGACATTTACCAGTCTGTTCTTCAATATTTAACACGGCTATGATCATTCTTCATCAAATTCCTGACTGTTTCGTGCATTTCATCAAGGGAGAAATATAAAACATCAAGTTTTACTGCTACAAAAATTCGATCGTAGTAATGTTTTGAAACCGAAAGTAGACCTAGAACATTCCGAATCCGACAAAATGCAGAGCTATTCATATAAAAAAAGGGGGAAAAATAAAATAAAGAGAGAGAGAGATAAAGCTGTTTTATTATCATCATTATGCAATATGTGATTTCTCGGTAGTGAGTGAAAAAATGTACATGTATGTCTGTGTTTGATTGGGGAGAGGGGGGGGGGGTAACCCATACCACGTCTAAAGGCAAAGGAGAGGGATCACTTGTCTAATTTTATATTAAAATTATCCTTGAATATATATTATTTTCTTAAATTTGAGGAAATTAACCTCGACTTATCGGCAAAAAATTACAGATCCGTGGTTTGCAATAATAGAAAACGAAAATGAATTTTATCGCCACTTTATGGTGCGAATGATGCTCGTTAGACAATCAAATTGAATCAGTTGTACATTTGATGCCTTCAAATGAAAAACAATTTCGAAATAATATATTTATTAAAAGAAATAAACAATAATAATAAATATTAACGCAGCCTCGTTTTGGATTTCGGGTAAATACAATTATTTAGGTTATTCCGGTGAAATTCGGAAAGTTCGGAATTTTAGGTAACATCGGTAAATTTAGGGCGGAATTTTGCCCGAAGTTTCCGAATTACCAGTTTTTCCTAACGAAGTTTCCGAGGTGTGCCCGAAGTTTCCGAAAAACAGTGTGTAAACTACTACGATCACCACTGTATCTATCCTTTGGAGCCTGAAGTCAAAGAAACTAAAGAGACAAATAATTCAGCATCCTATTTGGACATAATGTTGTCCCACGACACTGATGGTCTCTTGAACACCTCACTCTATGACAAACGTGACGACTTCAATTACAGTATTACAAACTTTTCTTTTCTGAGTAGCAACATCCGTTCATCGCCTGCTTATGGTGTGTTCATACATTCAGTTAGTTTAAACATATTTCCTTCAATAGATGAAATGGGATAGGGCACAAGTTACAGAAACATTATGAAGCCTTTTCCCTACAATTTATGAACAAAGTTGATGGTAATTTTACACATACAAGAAAAAATTATACATATTATGATGAATTAAGGTTCAGAGAGAGAAAGAGAGAGAGAGAGAGAGATATCTTATACGTTGAATCTTTATGAGTCTTTTATAAAATTCATAGCAGCGGTAACAATTTCTACATTTTCAATTTCTGAATGTTCCGAATCTCCAAAAATAAGATTTTGAATGGTGAGTGGTCGGAAAGTTGATAAATTTTGAAGAAGTTTTGCTCTTTGGGATCTAAATTTGTTACATTCAAGAAAAAAGTGAAAAGCATCCTCATTGAAGTATCCACATTGGCAGTAAGGTGAAGGAGTGAGATTTTTCTGAATTATCGATTTTGTGCTGTGTACGGGGATATGGTCATTATCCATATTTGTCACATTAACCCAATGAAGGTCACTATTAAGACAACTACTGAAACAACGGATTCTTGTGTGAAGGATATTATATTTACGTTCCCCTGTAAGTAGATAACTTGGTAAACTATTCGATTCTCTTTTAGATTTTAGAATTGATTTAAATTCATTCAGTGATTGTGTTTGTCTAATATTTTGGTCAAGTTCATTCCAAGAGTTAATTGTTGATGGAAAATATGAATTGCGCGTAGTGTTAAGTCTGTAATTTGGAAGATACAAGTCAGAATTACTTCGAGGGGTTTGACAGTAAGTATTTTGAATATTTTCCCTGACATGGTCGCCATAGCACTTTCTATATAGACATAACCTCAGACAGTGCAGTGCATGTGATTTATATATTGTTTTTATTTTCGTGCATGAACATCGACGGCGGGTGCGGCTAGCCAACAGGGGATGCTTACTCCTCCCGGGCACCTGATTCCACCTCTACCTTGCTAGGGATCCGTCGATGCTCAGTTTGGTACTCTATTGTGAGTGCTGTTGAGATTATCGTCAGGATCTTCTTTAACTCATTCGAAGATTATAATGAGGGTTAACTCTATACATTTAGTTGATACGCTATGCCAGAGCAAGTACCAAATATACGGATTTTGTTCTGAGAGCTAGGCGTCGTCTTTCATATAAGCTTTTCAGTCGGGGATATGTCTGTTACCGACTAACATCGTCACTGAGGAAGTTCTAGGGTCGATATGGGGAAATCGTCATACAATATGATGTCCCACTCTCCAGAATGGTGGATGATATTTTGTCATAGACCATTTGAACCATCCAACCAAAGATTTACTCTATGTCTTCCGAAATGGAAGTAACCTGATGTGACAGTTCTACCGAATTGAAGCGGCGGGTGTTGCATGCATGCAGGAGATGCTTACTCTTCCTGGGCACCTGCTTTCACTCCCGTATCGGGAGTTCGCTTCCTTTCATATGGTGGAGGTTTTTGTTTATTTTCTTTGGTTCCTATTTAATCCTGATTTTGTATGCCTTCGGTTTCTTGTTTCTGATTTTCTGAATTATCGATTTTGTGCTGTATACAGGGATATGGTCAATATCCATATTTGTCATTTGACAAAAGATGTGTATTGGTAATAAACACCTTCTGCAAAGTGGCGTTCTTTAGCCTTGGGGGAAAATCTTTCAAAACAATTCCATTTTCATTGATTTCTATAGAAAAATAACATATTTTGCCCCAAAATATAGGAAATCCATGCACGATAAATCTTATCTAACTTCTGCTCCTTTCACTCGAAAGCGAGGCGAAATGCTGACCGAGAGGTTCAAACAAATTTGCGTTTGGTCTTAATTGACATAAATAAGCAATTTTTTGTAACAACACTTTTTCTTATATATTTTTAATTTAAATCTAGCTGTAATTGTCCATATCGAAATATATGTTGTATAGTACCAATTTTATTGCACTAGACACGTGTTTCGGATATTGCATCCTCTTCAGTAGTACTTCATGTCAAACATTTTTTAATAAAACCAAAGTGAATTTTCCAGGCGCCATCTACAATACAGACCTTGTAAACATTTTTTTTAAAACTCATCTTTCATGTGCATGTTTTGTAGATATTGTTTTCATTTTCGTGCATGAACATCGAAGGCGGGTGCGGCTATCCAACAGGGGATGCTTACTCCTCTCGAAACACCTGGTCCCACCTCTAGCTCTATTGTGAGTGCTGTTGAGATTGTCGTTAGGATCTTCTTTATCTCATATCAGTAACACTTATGCCCTTTGCCGTTTGGACCACATTTTGGAACATGAACATCGCTGCGGGTAAGGCTAGCCAAACAGGGGATGCAATGCTTACTAATCATGTTTTAATTGCCAGATTAAAGTATAAGTTTCCGCTAGGGGTTTGACAGTAAGCGTTTTAAATTTTTTCCGTCGTCGTCGCCATAGCACTTTCTATACAGACATAACCTCATACAGTGCATGTTCTGTAGATATTGTTTACATTTTGGTACATGAACATCGACAGCGGGTAAGGCTAGCCAAATAGGGGATGCTTACTTATCATGTTTTAATTGCCAGATTAAAGTATGCCGAATGAATCGGTTTACTGCATGTATATCGTCCTTATACATGCTTGTAGAACTGCTGTGAACCAATCAGAATGCTTGAAACAAACAGACTTAATTAAAACTAGACGCACGGGCCGATCCAGGAATTTTTTTTTCAGGGAGGGGGGGGGGGGGTCCTAAAGTCCGAATTTTTTGAAGAGCAAAAAAAAAGAAAAGAAGAAAACCAGCAAACGCAAGAATTTGTAGTTTATGTCAGTTCCGTTTGTTTTTATTAATTAAACATGTAACTGGAGAGCAGTGGCGAGCAAAGAGCTTAAAAATCTCTTTATATATATTCACATCATAGTACTTGCTTATTGATTGTCAGTTCTAACATGTAAATACAACAAATGGCGTGCGATAGCGAGCCAGCGTTTTTCCGAAAATTGGAATAAAATCCACTATTCGTCGTGTCTTTTTCAGTTTCTTTTCGTTTTCTTAGTGCCCTTCTTTATTGACCTAGGTGAAATGTATATCTGTTGTATATAGAACTTAACAGAAATTATCGAATGCGTTGAAGAAACGATCAACCGAAGTTGATCGGACTTGGCTGCAAATTGTGCCTTCGGGGACTCCTGGTCCATCATAAGTGACACTCACCAGGTGGTACAAATTACGAATTGCACTTTTTTTGGTAAAGTGTGATCGAGAAATCAAAATTTAGATATTCCCTTATAAGATAAACAACATGTGTGTGACAGATAGGACCTTAACAAAAGTTTTTTAAAAATGTATTCAAATCGGTGGTTTCTGGAGTGTCTAAACAATAGTGTGCTTTGAAAACCATTTCATACGAGCCCCCTCTTTTTGACCGCTGCTCGGGAGAGGTAACCACTATCTCAGTGGGAGGGGGGAGGGGGCACAAACATTCGCCTAGTTACTCCCCTGTGGATATCATTTGATTTTAAAGAGAGTTGTCTTTCTTTGTCCACAAAGTAATTTTAGCATCGGTCTGTGTGCCTCTCGCATAGACATGACACTTGACTGGTTTTTTTTTTGTGTGTATGCTCTTGGTTAGAGGCTGGTAAAATAGATTCTATTAAACATCGGGGTCTTTATCAATACCTTCTCATGGAACAGCCCGAAATCATACATTACTTAATCACAACAGTCCCATCCTGTATTCATATATATATTAATTGTTGTCACAACCCGCCGTGCGTGTTTGTAGAGGCTACGTGCGCTACGTTTTTCTGAAGACGCAAGGAAGGAAGTGGCAAGAGAACGGAAGGAATGCGTCCCGCACGTCGCACGCACGGTTATATGGATGGTTACATGCATCATATGTAGCGCCAAAAAGTAAGTGCGTTGCACGTATTTTCTCCGTACGTCTTCTGCGTTATTGTAAGGATGTCGAATTGACACATACTGCTAACGCAAGCAATACTCACTGCCTTGCGTCGAAGGTGCGTTACAACGTGCGTACGTGTCGTATTTCTTGTTGCATTCTTAGACAACACGCAGACAGTTCTGTATGCTCTAAAGCACTATTTTAAACTGCTACGTCCTGTCTGCGTGTTCCCAAATTCCGCAAGGAGGACGCACGGGACACTTACTGATAACGCACGGACTCTGTACGGATTCCCAAGGTTTGCCTACATTATTGCACAGAGACAGCTCGTACATGTACGTGCACATACGGCTGGTTGTGACCACCGCTAAAATGCAATGCATATTGTATAGTATACTACATGTATTTATAATGCTTGAATTTTGAACGATAAATCGCATTTTATTTTAGAATAAAGCCCCCCCCCCACCCGCGCAAATACCATGGGAACTGAGGATGGTACATGTAATTTGACTACTATCCAAATGCTGACGCTAAAGGATGGAGAGATCCAGAGGATGGTTTATTCATTGTACGGCCGTTCTCCCTTCCTATATCTTCAGTATTGTATCCCATTCTCTTTTAGAAATCTCTTTACAGGCTCACATAAGGATCAGGCAGATGAAAGACCTTAGAATTTTTGCATAACTTTTTTTGTAGAAATGTGTTCAGATCAGCCTCCATATGAATGTTCTGAAGGAATTTTTGGCATACTTGTATGGTGAAGAAAGTTATAGGTGTAGCAAAATTGGTTGAATTATACAGTGAAAATTTTCCCGCCATTTTACTTGATAGATTATGAGGTGTATACCTCGCTTTACCATCGCTACCTTGTGTGTTTGATTTGTACCACATATATGTCTCAAAATAGAGTTAAAAAGTTTAGCCAAAAAAATTGATGCATCAAACCTGCCTGGTTCTGAAGTGGACCTATACTTAATATTTTTAAAAAAAATATGTCACATGAATTAGAATAGGGATAAACGTACTTTGTTTTGTGGTTCCGACTGGTATATATTGGACAAACGTTATACCGTCGCGGGGACAAGCCCCGACGGTATTTATATAACTGCGTTTCCAACAGTGTATCCAACATATACCTGTCGGAACCACAAAACACAGTACGTTTATCCCCTGAATAACATGGGATTGAACGTCAAATTGCCGATAATTTGTTTTTATTCAGATATTATCGTGTATTGATACAGTCTATTTCCTTTTGTGCAAGTTGGACATTTTGACACTCTTCGCTATTATTGCTCTATCTCTTTGGAAACGTTACATAGAAACGCTGAATAGGATGCGCTGATTTCATTTTATCGTAGTCCAATTTGAACTGTACTTATAATCCAGTCAAAGTAATATTGAACCTTGAACTAATTCCAATACAAACTTTTTGTGTTTTTCAGTGCTTCCATACAACATGATAACACGGAATCTTGATATCGTTCTCGTGTTAAATAGATAAATGATGTCTGATTTCTATAAAATTATTTTCACTTAAATTGTGAATTTTTTCTGGACACATAATTGTGTGGATAAATTTTCCTTTATCGGTTTGAATTTATCTCAATAAAAATAAAGCATTCATATTAAGGGTCTTTGGTATGGCCTTTTTTTATGATATTAAATTTGTAAAATTGTATTCTTAAGACAAAATGTAACCATCTATTCCCATAAGTTTCTAGCTCGCTCCGCTCGCCAATATAGAATAGAACTTCATATCTTAAAGTTTTGATATAAACTAAAGTAAATGTAACAAAAAATCTTACCCTATTTCGTGTACATGCAGTCAGAATTAACCCCCTCCCCCTTCTTAATGAAATGATCTTAAGATTCGCGTATGTCTTCGGCTTGTCATCTTTTTGTGAACATGTTTCTCTTAGCTGGACTTAACCCCCCCTTTTCTGTAATCCTGGATTCATCACTGAGCCGCATACTTGTTAGACGTTTTTTGTTTCAAGTATAAAAACCTGCACATTTATATAAGTTGTGTAAACAAGGAAGACAAATCAGCTGAAGAAGAAGCGGAAACCTCTTGAAAGTTTTAACATTATTGACAGTCTTAGTATTGTATATGCATATGGCCCAAAGGTGTTATTAGGGCGACACGAACCCAGTTTATTACGCCCCGAGTGATGACACTTGCGCCCCAACTGGTGTTTATAACATCCCAAAACATATTCATTACGTCCTACATCATTTTCAGTACGCACCATACCAATTCAGTGCGCCCCACACTCCTTACATTACGCACCAATTAGGAGAATTAGCCATTTTTACTCTTATTCTGGAACATTTATCAACATTTTGTTATTCAAAACTGCAATCTTAGTGTACAGTTACTGTATCACAGTATATGTAAACTAAATGAGCTTCAAAAGAACATGTGATAAAGAAAAGCTAGATGCACAGGAGAAAAATGAATTTGAGGCTGTGACCTTACGAATTTCTCATTTCTTTGTTGGAAAATGAGGCTATTGGTTTTTTGTGTTTTGTTACGGGTATACAACATCAAAGCAAGTGCATTTCTCGTACATGTAATGCGCGTTAACGCATTTCATGTGATAAATGTACTTGTTGTGTGTTGCATACCCGAAACAAAACACACATTACATGTGTATGACATTTATTTTATATATATGCACCACAGTTGTTTGTTTCATTCTTGTTTTCTGAAGTCGCGTTTTTCTGGGTAAAAATGTGACGTTACAATTCAGGTCACCGCGGGTTCAGTTTGCAGGATGGAACAGCCGTCTCGGCATGTTTCTTTAGATCGTATGGATTTTGACGTCACGAACGTTTTCATGCAAAAATAGAGGACGTTCGTTTCAATAATTGCATCTAAGAGAATTACATTGGTTTTGCATATATATCAGAATGCTTTGCAAGACTTTTTATTTCTGATTTGAGACATAAATGTGGTACAAATCAACTTATGAATATTCATATTCACCTCATAATATGCTTTCTCGACTTTGAGACTGAATAATTTTTAGGTTCTTGTTTGATGTTTATTATAAAGGATTATAAAGGAAAATAATGGAGAGAAATTTCTTTATATAATTCAACCAATTAAGCGCCCCTTTTTCAGCATCCAGGTTTGTAGAAAATTCCGTCAGAACATATGTTTAAGGGCTATCCCGAGCACTTTTCGAAAGATAAAAATTTTGCTAAAATTTGAAGGTATTTCACCTGCCTGATTCTTATGCAGACATGTACTTTACAAATTATGCAATATCCAAGCTCTGAGATATAATGTCACCTTATGGAGTTAGTGGCATGTATGAAACATAAAATATTTCACGGAAAAGTGCAGATATATCGGGATAAGAAATAGTAACTGTTTGATAAAAATATAAGAGCTTATTGTAACTTTTAAGTAGTTTGAAAATTTTAGCAAAGAAAACGGAAACGGCTTTCCGTAAGTATAAGATAAGTTATCCTGTGTCCTTTGAATTCATATCAAAGCCTGTTTTGCCGAAAAAGACATTCAGAATTTTGTGGATCTTGTTACATTGAAATTGTCGATCACAGATCAAAAGGTAGGAATTCTCCATTTCGTATTCAATGTGATTCTTGTGTAATTTATAATTTTGCTCTTACAATGATAGTCAAAATAATTTCAGTTAGCTCAGTGGACGCGCATTCGCTTCTCACCTCTACGGTCCCATGATCGAATTTCTGATTCGGCAAAGGGGTCTTATGTAGGAGGGTATGGCGGTCGCCCACTCAGTCATACGATGTTTTCCTTGTGTTCTCCGGTTTCTACCTCACGCTAACATCTGAAACCCCATTGAGGCATTAATATAAGTTTGAATCTTGTTTGTTAAACGTTGTTAAATGAATTAAGTCTTTTAAAATTTCAAAAAAATATCCTCGCTGTTGAATTTCAAAGAATTCCAAATATATTTTAAGTCCATTATTTGGTTAAACTACTAATACAAAACATGATTTATTTGATTATATATAAAACGTTTTTTCAAAATTTATCTTTAATGAATTCAACATTCTTTGACATATTATTCCAAACGCTAAATATTAATTCCCAGATGCGGTAATATTTATTGTGCTCTAGAAGTATACGAAGCACATATAAATGAGAAAAAAATTCTAGAGGAAGATTACTTAACATGGACTGACAGATAACGGAACACTGACACTTTTCCCCAAAGCCCCAAACTCCAAACTATGAAATAATGTAGACTTCATTTTCGATTTTATGACACAAGATAAGGAAGCTTCTGTCAAGAAAGACCGCAATACAAAAAAAGGAACAACAAGATAAAAACCTTTAGATTGCCGATTGGTCCCATTGGTTTTTGTGGTCCTTTGTGTTTTGTTTTTCGGTGTTTCTTGTCCCTGTTTTCGTCTCTTGCTGTACGTGTCAACTTTTTGTTTTTGCATAAGTTTTTTTTTTGAGTTTTGAAGTCGGTAGTGCAATTAACCGAGTGTTGATAGAGACTTTAGACTTCATGCATGTATTTAATATTCCCACTACCTTTCACAAAAATCAGCCCCCTCGGAAATGATCAAAATTTAAGATGGATGTTTAGGAATAATCTTTATATATCTATATTCCCTATGACATGTACCAATACACATCAATAAAGTAGAAGGAGTAAATCAATTGGACAAAGCGTGGTAAAAAAGCTTTTATCAATATATTCTTAGAATGTAAAAAGAAAAACTGTCGAAAGTCTTTCACACACTTAAATAAAAAACATATCAGGAAAGAAAATGATAAGAACAAGTACCCAATCGTGAGTCATTTTTACAAAGATAGCATCATTATATCATGATAGTTATATTCTTTTCTATCATGAATTTCTTGAGTGGAAAGCCGGAAACTTGTTTGACGTATTTTGTCAAGTACAAAGAGCTTCACATTAGTTGTGTAAACAAGGTAGAGAAATCAGCTGAAGAAGAAGCGGAAACCTCTTGAAAGTTTTAACATTATTGACAGTCTTAGTATTGTATATGCATATGGCCCAAAGGTGTTATTAGGGCGACACGAACCCAGTTTATTACGCCCCGATTGATGACACTTGCGCCCCAACTGGTGTTTATAACATCCCAAAACATATTCATTACGTCCTACATCATTTTCAGTACGCACCATACCCATTCAGTGCACCCCACACTCCTTACATTACGCACCAAACCATTTTCAGTACGCCCAAAATCCTTTTGCAGTACCGTCCCCATACCCCTCTTCAGTACACACCTCCCCACACCCTTTTATGTACGTCCCGCTATTTCTGAATAAAGATCCGCATTCCATATCCTTCTCAGAACGCCCCATCCCCACACTGTTCAGTAACCCCCACTGTGGCACCATTTTGGATATCGATACTCTCCATTTATTGAAATGGTTTCTTTTTCGGGAATGTGCCTGTGCCTATCCGATTAGGAGAATTAGCCATTTTAACTCTTATTCTGGAAAATTTATCAACATTTTGTTATTCAAAACTGCAATCTTAGTATTCAGTTACTGTATCACAGTATATGTAAACTAAATGAGCTTCAAAAGAACATGTGATAAAGAAAAGCTAGATGCACAGGAGAAAAATGAATTTGAGGCTGTGACCTTACGAATTTCTCATTTCTTTGTTGGACAATGAGGCTATTGGTTTTTTTGTGTTTTTTTACGGGTATACAACATCAAAGCAAGTGCATTTCTCGTACATGTAATGCGCGTTAACGCATTTCATGTGATAAATGTACTTGTTGTGTGTTGCATACCCGAAACAAAACACACATTACATGTGTATGACATTTATTCTATATATATGCACCACAGTTGTTCGTTTCATTCTTGTTTTCTGAAGTCGCGTTTTTCTGGGTAAAAATGTGACGTTACAATTCAGGTCACCGCGGGTTCAGTTTGCAGGATGGAACAGCCGTCTCGGCATGTTTCTTTAGATCGTATGGATTTTGACGTCACGAACGTTTTCATGCAAAAATGGAAGACGTTCGTTTCAATAATTGCATCTAAGAGAATTACATTGGTTTTGCATATATATCAGAATGCTTTGCAAGACTTTTTATTTCTGATTTGAGACATAAATGTGGTACAAATCAACTTATGAATATTCATATTCACCTCATAATATGCCTTCTCGACTTTGAGACTGAATAATTGTTAGGTTCTTGTTTGATGTTTATTATAAAGGATTATAAAGGAAAATAATGGAGAGAAATTTCTTTATGTAATTCAACAAATTAAGCGCCCCTTTTTCAGCATCCACGTTTGTAGAAAATTCCGTCAGAACATATGTTTAAGGGCTATCCCGAGCACTTTTCGAAAGATAAAAATTTTGCTAAAATTTGAAGGTGTTTCACCTGCCTGATTCTTATGCAGACATGTACTTTACAAATTATGCAATATCCAAGCTCTGAGATATAATGTCACCTTATGGAGTTAGTGGCATGTATGAAACATAAAATATATCACGGAAAAGTGCAGATATATCGGGATAAGAAATAGTAACTGTTTGATAAAAATATAAGAGCTTATTGTAACTTTTAAGTAGTTTGAAAATTTTAGCAAAGAAAACGGAAACGGCTTTCCGTAAGTAAAAGATAAGCTGTCCTGTGTCCTTTGAATTCATATCAAAGCCTGTTTTGCCGAAATAGACATTCAGAATTTTGTGGATCTTGTTACATTGAAATTGTCGATCACAGATCAAAAGGTAGGAATTCTCCATTTCGTATTCAATGTGATTCTTATGTAATTTATAATTTTGCTCTTATAATGATAGTCAAAATAATTTCAGTTAGCTCAGTGGACGCGCATTCGCTTCTCACCTCTACGGTCCCATGATCGAATTTCTGATTCGGCAAAGGGGTCTTATGTGGGAGGGTATGGCGGTCGCCCACTCAGTCATACGAGGTTTTCCTTGTGTTCTCCGGTTTCTACCTCACGCTAACATCTGAAACCCCATTGAGGCATTAATATAAGTTTGAATCTTGTTTGTTAAACGTTGTTAAATGAATTAAGTCTTTTAAAATTTCAAAAAAATATCCTCGCTGTTGAATTTCAAAGAATTCCAAATATATTTTAAGTCCATTATTTGGTTAAACTACTTATACAAAACATGATTAATTTGATTATATATAAAACGTTTTTCAAAATTTATTTTTAATGAATTCAACATTCTTTGACATATTGTTCCAAACGCTAAATATTAATTCCCAGATGCGGTAATATTTATTGTGCTCTAGAAGTATACGAAGCACATATAAATGAGAAAAAAATTCTAGAGGAAGACTACTTAACATGAACTGACAGATAACGGAACACTGACACTTTTCCCCAAAGCCCCAAACTCCAAAATATGAAATAATGTAGACTTCATTTCCGATTTTATGACACAAGATAAGGAAGCTTCTGTCAAGAAAGACCGCAATACGAAAAAAAGAACAACAAGATAAAAACCTTTAGATTGCCGATTGGTCTCATTGGTTTTTGTAGTCCTTTGTGTTTTGATTTTCGGTGTTTCTTGTCCCCTTTTTCGTCTCTTGCTGTACGTGTCAACTCTGTGTTTTTGCATAAGTTTGTTTTTGGTGTTTTGATGTCGGTAGTGCAATTAACCGAGTGTTGATAGAGACTTTAGACTTCATACATGTATTTAACATTCCCACTACCTTTCACAAAAATCAGCCCCCTCGAAAATGATCAAAATTTAAGATGGATGTTTAGGAATAATCTTTATATATCTATATTCCCTATGACATGTACCAATACACATCAATAAAGTAGAAGAAGTAAATCAATTGGACAAAGCGTGGTAAAAAAGCTTTTATCAATATATTCTTAGAATGTAAAAACAAAAATTCTCGAAAGTCTTTCACACACTTAAATAAAAAACAAATCACGAAAGAGAATGATAAGAACAAGTACCCAATCGTGTGTCATTTTTACAAAGATAGCATCATTATATCATAATAGTTATATTCTTTTCTATCATGAATTTCTTGAGTGGAAAGCCGGAAACTTGTTTGACGTATTTTGTCAAGTACAAAGAGATTCACATTAGTTGTGTAAACAAGGTAGAGTAATCAGCTCATTGAGAGATGAAGCGGAAACCTTTTGAGAGGATAAACATTTTTGACAGAAATAGCGATAGATAATAAAAATTGCTTCTGTTAGAAAGATAGTGGCTAAATAAATGCATTTGGTTAAGCTGCTTCTCGCTCAACCTCTCTGCTCTAATCAACGTTTCAACCGAAACACGTGTCTTGTACAATAAAATGGGTACTAATTTAAAAGAAAATATAGTGCAAAGTTGCTTACTTAAAATTACTTATAAATTGTATATATACATGGATTCCCATGAAAACTTCCAACGACTCCGCGATTTAATGTTTTAAGTGTATGAATAAAGGGGTCCCTGTAAAGTGCGAAACGAAACAAAAACGAAACGAAACGAAATGAAACAAATCGAAACGAAACGAAACAAATCGAAACGAAACAAAACAGATCGAAACGAAACAGATCGAAACGAAACTAAACAAAAGAGATCGAAACAAAACGAAACAAAACATGAATTTTAAAGAACTTGAGAAAAATTAATGTAAATGCAGAGAACTTACACGGATGTTAATGTCTGCATATATCATTGCCTTCAACCATTAGTTCTTGTGGCTGGAGAGTTTGGAACGTTTTTAAAGGGTCAAAGTTGACGATTAAAACATTATATATACGGTATATGCTATCTTCGTTTGGTATTCATGAGAGAAGGGTTTCTCATGCAGTGTGTTACTTTCAACTGCTTAGGAGGCGGGAAAGTGACGTCTTAGAGTTAAGAATAGATATTGTGCTTGGAGACGCACATTTTCAAAGAATGAAAAATAAAGGAATAAATCTCCACGGTTAATTTCAACTGCTTAGCAGGCGGGACAGTGACGACATTGAGTTATGAATAGATATTGAGCTTGGAGACGCACATTTTCAAAAAAATTAAAATCTCCACGGTTACTGTACATGACCATCCTAATCAATGAAGTCATGATAATCTACTCTGGTCAAGAATCTATATACAGACGTATGAATCAGAATCGGAGACAGAAAATTCTTTATCTCTCCGTGCACCATATATGTCATGTGGTAAGCATAGACATAGATAATTTTTCGCTGTAGTATTTTCTGAAAATATATAATTTTTTTCTTGATCAGAAAAGAGAACCATCATGATTTTTTTTTTCGCAGATCAATACAGTATCATATGTTTTTTGGTCGTGCGTCTATGCAACGCACACTGCCAATTAGATATCGTGTAACTCATTCTCATAAAAAAAAGTTACGAAAATGGTATTATATAATACATTTCATTCAATTTTTTACATGATAAAATGGTCAAAATCGAGTTTATCCGATTTCCAGAAAAGCGAAAATTTTCCGAAATTCGACTGACTTCAAATTTACCAGAGATCATCATCAGGTCTGACCCCAATAAATACATTGAATACCTCGATGATTATAAAGGGGGGGGGGGCGTGCACATGCCACGGGTCTCCAATGAATGTTTTACAATAATAGTATACGGATTCCGAAGCGTCCACCCACGGCCATGCCAGATCCCTCATATCTATACTACACCAGCATGACCATGGATGGGAATCGGATTGATTAATCAAAATCGATTGATCGGAAACGCCTTTCGATTGAATATCGATTATATATAATCGGATTCTTAAAATACAATGCAAAACTGTAAAATATTTCATGATTTGTCAATAACTTACTTTATATTGACAGCATATTTTATGGAAACTCGGCAAAATGTTTCACACGAGAATGCATACTGACCTAAGTCAAAGATTAAATCATTAGTACGACGTGACGTAGTATGAAATGATTCTCTATCAAAATACGGTTTAATGATGCAAAAATATCATTCTTATAATGTTTTAAATTTCCCGGCTATAATCGATTATCAAAATCATAATCGATTATCGTAATCGGAAGAGTTTGTCGATGATGTCCCCGTCGTCGGCGAAAATCGGCACAACACTGCAACGGATGATGTCAAACAATTTTACAAAGAGTGTTGGGAATCGGATACAATCACAATCGATGAATCTGATAAAATGCTTTCGATTGATAATCGCTTATAATCGGATTCTTTATAAATATACTAGTTCTGTAAAATACTTCATGATTTTTCCATAACTGTACTTAAGATTACTTGCACTGGTCCCACCTCTAGCTTGCTAGGGGTCCGTCGATGCTTAATTTTGTACTCTTTTGTGGGTGCTGTTGAGATTATCGTCGGGATCTTCTTTAACTCATTTCATTGGAACTCGGCAAAATTTGTCATATGTACTTGGTCTGAGATTGTTTGTTCATTAAAATTTAGCTTGTTTCAAGCATAACATATAGTAACATCAGAAGATAGTGTAGGCTTTCCCTAACCCGTTGGCTTGTCCTGTTTTCTGATATTTGCTATGCGAATTGTCCACAATATCTATATAGGTTAATGGGCAAGTACACAATCAATATTCTGACTCGAACCTAGATCAAGGACTTCTAAAGGTCATGGTACTGCACAGGTACAAAATCAAAAGTTTAAAGACAAAGCACTTAACTATGTGTTTAAATTATGATCTAAAGAAATTAAACACGACAATCATGAAAATCTTCACCAAAATCAAGACAAAAAAAACCCCCAAACCTAAACAACCCCCCTCCCCCCACCCCCCCCCCACCCCCAAAAAAAAACAAAACAAAGACAAAAACAGATTACAGCGGCGTCTCGTCATTAAAGGATGAAGTAAAAACAATCTCAGTCCAAGTAGAAATGACAACATCTGAAGACCTTAATCCAAGATATTAATGTAACACCTTCAAAAGTTGGATCCTGTTTGACACAGCTTGGTGATGTCCTAGATGACTGGGGCGTGCTGCGCATGTCTCGCAAAAACCTGCTGTAAGATCTTAGGACATGTTGTAATTGGTTCCATCAGGACTTATGCGGCTAGCCAACAGGGGATGCTTACTCCTCCCGGGCATCTGGTTCCACCTCTAGCTTGATAGGGGTCCGTCGATGTTTAATTGTGTGCTCTATTGTGAATGCTGTTGAGATTATCGTCAGGATCTTCTTTAACTCATTTATGCTGACATACACAATATTTTATATTCCCTCCAATAAGGTTTTCGATGCTCCCGATCCTTAAAAATTTAGGGAGCAACCATTTCATTTTTAGGGGGAGGGGGGAGGAATACTTTTGAAAGGAAATTAGACTGTCTGTGTTGAGTATCTCGATCTTCCCTTAATTAAAGTGAAAAGATTATAGGTTTCATATGCCATGATTCCAGAAATCAAAAAGAAGTAACAATGAACACTCTTTATCCCCAAAATTTCGGCCACTCGGCCTTTATCAAGTGAAAACACGAATATACAAGATCTCTACGTAATATCTATAACTGCTGGTAAACAAAGCCAAGCGTTAAATCGTTTCCATGCTGGGATCATGCTTTTCCATCAATATATTACATGTACCAATACTTTGTTTTGTATATTATTTTCTGAAGAGGTTATACAGCCGAAATACGTGTAACATTAAAATTTGAATACTAGTATATCATTTCTGTGGTACTTAAACATTTTTTTCGATTATTATTATTCTCTACGTTGGATTCTTTTGAATCATATTTTGGACATTTATTCTATATTATATATGCTTACAAAGTTGTCTGTTTCATTCTTGTTTTTGGATATCCCGTTTTTCTGAGTAAAGTGACCGCGGGTTCAGGTCACCCGGCTGGTTCAGTTTGCAGGTTGGAACAGCCTTCGTGGCATGTTTCTTTAGATCGTATGCACAGTTACGTCACTGGCGTTTTCATGGTCCTCTGCAAAGAATTTGACGAAACTTTACAGGAAGCAAGTATTCAAGATCAAGTAGACATTTTCGTGTCGATCGGTCTATAAATATGCTCTTGTATATACATGTAATATAGATTAGAATTCTGATTGTTATCAGAGCCGACATTTTGCTATTCTAAAAGGACTGAAATAAGACATGATGCAGCACTTGGCGGATTTAGATGGGGGACTAAGGCGCCTTTTCCACCCAAATTGATCGATTCAGAATACTAGCTCTTTGTATTAAAGCACCAAAGTTTAGAGATTTTTCTCGGCTCGCTTAGCTCACCGTATTTATCAGTTGATTATATCATACTACATATACTTAAATTACAGCTCAGTTTACATCCTCCTTTCTTTTTGCCCCCGTAATTAAAGATTGTAGGGGGCATATAGTTTCAGGGATTTTTTCCCCTTTTTTGGGCCATTATTCGGCCCCATTCCCAATGAGAAATAGTATCTTTTTACACAATTGTGGCTATAAAATTTTCCAATCACATAGAAATGGAATAATTACTGAAATTAGTGAAATTTACTGGTTCTAAAGTAGCAGATTTACTAATTAATTGTCATATTGTGTAAGCATAAGATTTTAAATCTTATATAAAAGAAAATTATACGATTAAACATTCAATTCTGAATTTTTTATTGTATGAACTGTCATTTAACTTTTATTTACATGTAAGTACTTCCGTAGATATTCCCAAACGTCGTTAATTTTCCCAATTTCATGGTCCCCGACCCCATTCCTAAATTACGGACAAAATCACTGCAGTTTAATTGTGGCCTATCCGTCTGTTTGTCTGTATGGTTGTCTGTTTGTTCGAGGTAAAAACTTTAACACTGAGCATAACTTTTAAATAATACGTGATATGGCTTTGGTATTTCACATTTGTTATCCTTGTGACAAGACCTTTCCATTGATACCAATATGTTTGACTTTGACCTTGCAATTTTATTTATCCCTTTATTTTTTGTTTGATTGTCAGTTTTAGTCTTCTTGTGAGTTGGATCCCGAACCTCCTTTTTGAATCTTATATGCGCCACTGTTATGCTCATCAATTCTACAAAAATCCGATTCACTACGCTCGCCAACTTACATGTACGTATGAAATTTTCATTCAAAAGAAAGAGGATATATTTTACCGTTTGCGTTAAAAAAAACCCCTCCCCCTTTCTGACAAAATCCTAAATTTGTTTGTTCAAATAAGTCTTGCAAATTATTTTTCATGATTTCTGGTAAAATTTAGAGAGAGAGAGAGAGAGAGAGAGAGAGAGAGAGAGAGAGAGAGAGAGAGAGAGAGAGAGAGAGAGAGAGAGAGAGAGAGAGAGATTGTCTTTCTTAAGTTCAAAAAGTTCAAGTTCAAATAATTTATTATAGTGTCACATGTTATAAAAACATTATTATGATTACAAGTATAAAATTCAACTAAAATATTTATAACATCCAGCCTATAGGACTTATGAGACACTTGTCATTATATACAATAAAATAATAAATCACAATTTAAAAGATCATTAAAATTTGTGTTAAGTGATATACAAAAATCATACTGAACACTCTTAAAATTTATCAAGTAATACTGTATTTATTCCTATTTTGACCACTGACTTTCGAAATCTATATGGAAATATTTTAAATGTATAACATAAATGAACAAATGACCTTGACTTTCTGTTGTTTTATGATAAGTTTGCATTACGCCACACACATTAATTTACATTTCTTTCCTATACATGTATTCAAAATACAAATAGCAAGTTATTATTTAAGCAGTATATTAAGCATTAACCCAAAAATATCTTTCTACGATTAAACATAAGATATAGCGTCTTTGCACCATCATGTTGTAAACTGATATGATTCATCAAAAATCTTCAAATTCATCAAAAAAGATAGTTTATCTTTATCTTAAGACAAAATGTAACCATCTATTCCCACAAGTTTCTAGCTCGCTCCGCTCGCCAATATAGAATAGAACTTCATATCTTAAAGTTTTGATATAAACTAAAGTAAATGTAACACAAAATCTTACTCTATTTCGTGTACATGCAGTTAGAATTAACACCCTCCCCCTTCTTAATGAAATGATCTTTAGATTCGCGTATGTCTTCGGCTTGTCATCTTTTTGTGAACAAGTTTCTCTTAGCTGGACTTAACCCCCCTCCCCCCTTTTCTGTAATCCTACTGAGCCGGATACTTGTTAGACCTTTTTTTCAAGTACAAACAGTTGCACATTTATATAAGTTGTGTAAACAAGAAAGACAAATCAGCTGAGGAAGAAGAAGCGGAAACCTCTTAAAAGTTTGAACATTATTGGTTGATATCAAGATATCGACCAAGTCTAGATTTGTATAGGTTGTCAACCTCGATTTGATTCATAAGATTCAACATTGTAATAGGAACAATTGTCCGATTTCTTGTGACTAGTGAAAAACACATGACCAGAGCTATCCACTGCACAAAAGTAGGACATGTCGTCATGACAACGCTTTGGTATCGCAATTCTGAATATTAATATTGCACATTAACGTAATATCTACAATAATAAATTGTTCTTGAACAATTTTTACTTTTAGACCAATTAGTGTGTGATACAGTAAACCCTATGACTTCAAAATCCCTATATGACATTTCTGGATCCTTGGATCCATTGCATCAAAGAGATGTTTGGATACTTAGAATGCGAGGCTGCCAGTGGGCTATTCAAAAAGTTTCTCGCCATCCAGCCGACTAAGCTGTTTCGTTGAGGATATTCCATTTTGTTTATATATTTTCTTTCCAAAGACAAATTGATAAATGCAACAAAGAAATTAATGAGCGATATAAAAATCAATAAGACTGTGCGTAGTCACAAAATTTAATAGGAATTTTTTTTAGAAGTTTCCCCTAATTTCCCCTAAATTCTTTTGTCGGAACTCTCCGCTTTCCCCACAAATATATACTGAAAGGCTTTTGATTGGTCAAGTTAATTTGCGTTATAATGGAATTTTCCTACCGCACAGGTCAAGCAATTTATGAATGACTGTGACTAGAGTTGTCTAGTGCAAATGTACTAATTTCTAGCTTTTCAGAATTATCAACACATAAGTTTCTATTGTGTAACCCAGTTTTTTTTGTGTGTGAATTTCATGCATATCTTTACTAATACTTCTCTTTACTCTTTATTCTAAGAGTCAAAATTTTAAACCTATTTTGAACGAAAAAATTTTTTTGCGTGATTAAATAAATGTTGATAACGACCAAGCTTTTTTGGAATGTCAATACTTGTTGACAGTCTTAGAATTGTTCCTGTGAGAAAGTTACTGGCTAAAAAACCCGTTTGGTTGAGTCGATTACAGTCATATCGCCTCGACGACAAATCGCCCAAGCTTGTATGCCCCACGATCATTGCGCCCCAGTTGCATATGGCCCAAAGGTGTTATTAGGGCGAAACGAACCCAGTTTATTACGCCCCGAGTGATGACACTTGCGCCCCACCTGGTGTTATTAACATCCCAAATAATATTCATTACGTCCTACATCATTTTCAGTACGCACCATACCCATTCCCACACTCCTTACATTAGGCACGGTCCATTTGATATTCTGGGGGGGGGGCTTGGGTTTTTTGTCGGAGCAAGATTATTTTTTTCGCCTCAGACTGGGGCAAAATTATTTTTTTCTTGCAAAGTCGGAGCAAGGAAATTTTTTTTAACAAAGTGATGTGCATATATATTAAGAATGTTTGTGTTTTATCAATAGATATTATTTATATTTTTACTCAAAACTCTAAATATTAATATATACTTTATTTTTATGCAAGTATTCAATTCAATTCTAAAGAGAGAGATAAAAGATTTCTACAATACAATTCTAAATAAACAAGATTTATATAAGGTACATGAATATAAACGGGTCTTTGGGGAAAGTCTTCTAGACAAATTTTAAAATGTAGAATTGTAAAATGGTGAATAATTGAAGTTCTCCTTCCAAGGTTACAAGAACATAAAATTGAGACTCAATGGGATACATGCAACATGTATTAATAGTTATACATAAGTATCGTTAACACTTTTGATATCTTCAAATATATGAACTTTGACATTAGCAAGAAATCATTGATAGAAACTATGGCGAGCGAAGCGAGCCAAAAATTTTTTGATAGACTGAAAACTGCGGCGAGCGAAGCGAGTCGGAAAAATTTCAAGAATTTTAGCAAAATTTTATGGTAATTCTTCAAATTCAGATTATTTGTAAGAGCAAGATTATTTTTTTCCGTCACATCATAAGCAAATTTATTTTTTTCATCAAAATTGAGAGCAAAATTATTTTTTCCGAAAAAAACCCAAGCCCCCCCCCCCCCCCAGAATATCAAATGGACCGTGCCTTACGCACCAAACCATTTTCAGTACGCCCCAATCCTTTTGCAGTACCGTCCCCATACCCCTCTTCAGTACACTCCTCCCCACACCCTTTTCTGCACGTCCCGCTTTTTCTGAATAAAAAAACCGCATTCCATATCCTTCTCAGAACGCCCCATCCTCACACTGTTCAGTAACCCCCACTGTGGAACCATTTTTGATGTCGATACTCTCCATTTATTGAGATAGTTTTCTTTTTCGGGAATGTGCCTGTGCCTATCCAATTAGGAGAATTAGCCATTTTTACTCTTTTTCTTGAAAAAATTTATCAACATTTTGATATTCAAAACTACAATCTTAGTGTTCAATAACTGAATCACAGTATATGTAAACTAAATGAGCTTCAAAAGAACATGTGATAAAGAAAAGGAAGATGCACAGGAGAAAAATAAATTTGAGGCTGTGACCTTACAAATTTCTCATTTCTTTGTTAGACAATGAGGCTATTGGTTTTTTTTTTTGTGTTTTGTTACGGGTATGCAACACAAAGCAATTGCATTTGTCGTACATGTAATACGCGTTAGCGCATTTCATGTGATAAATGTACTTGCTGTGTGTTGCATACCCGTAATAGAATACATATTATGACATTTATTCTATATATATGCACCACAGTTGTTTGTTTCATTCTTGTTTTCTGAAGTCGCGTTTTTCTGGGTAAAAAGGTGACGTTACAATTCAGGTCACCGCGGATTCAGTTTGCAGGATGGAACAGCCGTCTCGGCATGTTTCTTTAGATCGTATGGCTTGTGAAGTCACGAGCGGTTTCATGCAAAAATGGAAGACGTTCGTTTCAATAATTGCATCTAAGGAAATTACATTGGTTTTGCATGTATATCAGAATGCTTTGCAAGACTTTTTATTTCTGATTTGAGACATAAATGTGGTACAAATCAACTTATGAATATTCATATTCACCTTATAATATGCCTTCTCGACTTTGAGACTGAATAACTGTTAGGTTCTTCTTTGATGTTTATTATAAAGGATTATAAAGGAAAATAATGGCGAGAAATTTCTTTATATAATTCAACCAATTAAGCGCCCCCTTTTCAGCATCCACGTATGTAGAAAATTCCGTCAGAACATATGTTTAAGGGCTATCCCGAGCACTTTTCGAAAGATAAAAGTTTTGCTAAAATTTAAAGGTATTTCACCTGCCTGATTCTTATGCAGACATGTACTTTACAAATTATGCAATATCCAAGCTCTGAGATATAATGTCACCTTATGGAGTTAGTGGCATGTATGAAACATAAAATATTTCACGGAAAAGTGCAGATATATCGGGATAAGAAATAGTAGCTGTTTGATAAAAATATAAGAGTTTATTGTAACTTATAAGTAGTTTGAAAATTTTAGCAAAGAAAACGGAAACGGCTTTCCGTAAGTAAAAGATAAGCTGTCCTATGTCCTTTGAATTCATATCAAATCCTTAAAAAGTACATGTTTTGCCGAAATAGACATTCAGAATTTTGTGGATCTTGTTACATTGAAATTGTCGATCACAGATCAAAAGGTAGGAATTCTCCATTTCGTATTCAATGTGATTCTTATGTAATTTATAATTTTGCTCTTACAATGATAGTCAAAATAATTTCAGTTGGCTCAGTGGACACGCATTCGCTTCTCACCTCTACGGTCCCAGGATCGAATTTCTGATTCGGCAAAGGGGTCTTATGTGGGAGAGTATGGCGGTCGCCCACTCAGTCATACGATGTTTTCCTTGTGTTCTCCGGTTTCTAACTCACGCCAACATCTGAAACCCCATTGAGGCATTAATATAAGTTTGAATCTTGTTTGTTAAACGTTGTTAAATGAATTAAGTCTTTTAAAATTTCAAAAAAATATCCTCGCTGTTGAATTTCAAAGAATTCCAAATATATTTTAAGTCCATTATTTGGTTAAACTACTAATACAAAACATGATTAATTTGATTATATATAGAACGTTGTTCAAAATTTATTTTTAATGAATTCAACATTCTTTGACATATTATTCCAAACGCTAAATATTAATTCCCAGATGCGGTAATATTTATTGTGCTCTAGAAGTATACGAAGCACATATAAATGAGAAAAAAGTCTAGAGGAAGACTACTTAACATGGACTGACAGGTAACGGAACACTGACACTTTTCCCCAAAGCCCCAAACTCCAAACTATGAAATAATGTAGACTTCATATTCGATTTTATGACACAAGATAAGGAAGCTTTTGTCAAGAAAGACCGCAATACAAAAAAAGGAACAACAAGATAAAAACCTTTAGATTGCCGATTGGTCTCATTGGTTTTTGTGGTCCTTTGTGTTTTGTTTTTCGGTGTTTCTTGTCCCTTTTTTCGTCTCTTGCTGTACGAGTCAACTCTTTGTTTTTGCATAAGTTTTTTTTTTTGAGTTTTGATGTCGGTAGTGCAATTAACCGAGTGTTGATAGAGACTTTAAACTTAATACATGTATTTAACATTCCCACTACCTTTCACAAAAATCAGCCCCCTCGAAAATGATCAAAATTTAAGATGGATGTTTAGGAATAATCTTTATATATCTATATTCCCTATGACATGTACCAATACACATCAATAAAGTAGTAGAAGTAAATCAATTGGACAAAGCGTGGTAAAAAAGCTTTTATCAATATATTCTTAGAATGTAAAAACAAAAACTGTCGAAAGTCTTTCACACACTTAAATAAAAAACAAATCACGAAAGAGAATGATAAGAAGAAGTACCCAATCGTGTGTCATTTTTACAAAGATAGCATCATTATATCATGATAGTTATATTCTTTTCTATCATAAAGTTCTTGAGTGGAAAGCCGGAAACTTGTTTAACGTATTTTGTCAAGTACAAAGAGCTTCACATTAGTTGTGTAAACAAGGTAGAGAGAAATCAGCTCATTTAGGAGGAGAGAAGATGCGGAAACCTTTTGAGTGGTTGAACATTTTTTGACAGAAATAGCGATAGATAATAAAACAATTGCTTCTGTGAGAAAGATAGTGGCTAAATAAATGCATTTGGTTACGCTGCTTCTCGCTCAACCTCTCTGCTCTGATCAACGTTTCAACCGAAACACGTGTCTAGTACAATAAAATGGATACTAAAGAAAATTGCTTACTTATAATTCCTTAAAAATTGTATGTATACATGGATTTCCATGAATGCTTCCAACGACCCCGCGATTTAATGTTTTAAGCGTATGAATTAAGGGGTCCCTGTAAAGTGCGAAACGAAACAAACACGAAACGAAAAAGATCGAAACGAAATGAAACAGATCGAAACGAAACGAAACAAAACGAAACGAAACGAAACAAAACATAAATTTTGAAGAACTTGAGAAAAATTGATGTAAATGCAGAGAGCTAGCACGGATGTCAATGTCTGCATATATCATTGCCTTCAACCATTAGTTCTTGTGACTGGAGGGTTAAAAACGTTTTTTAAAGGGTCAAAGTTGACTATTAAAACATTATATATACGGTATATGCTGTTTTCGTTTGGTATTCATGAGTGTAGGGTTTCTCATGCAGTGTGTTACTTTCAACTGCTTCGGGGGCGGGAAAGTGTCGTCATTGAGTTAGAATAGATATTGTGCTGGAAGACGCACATTTTCAAAAAATGAAAAATAAAGGAATAAATCTCCACGAGTAATTTCAACTGCTTAGGAGGCGGGAAAGTGACGACATTGAGTTATGATTAGATATTGAGCTTGGAGACGCATATTTTCAAAAAAAATGAAAATCTCCACGGTTACTGTACATGACCATCCTAATCAATGAAATCATGATAATCTACTCTGGTCAAGAATCTATATACAGACGTATGAATCAGAATCGGAGACAGAAAATTCTGTATCTCTCCGTGCACCATACATGTCATGTGGTAAGCATAGCCATAGATAATTTTTCGCTGTAGTATTTTCTGAAAATATATAATTTTTTTCTTGATAAGAAAAGAGAACCATCATGTTTTTTTTCGCAGATCAATACAGTATCATATGTTTTTTGGTCGTGCGTCTATGCAACGCACACTGACAATTAGATATCGTGTAACTCATTCTCATAACAAAAAGTTACGAAAATGGTATTATATAATACATTTCATTCAATTTTTTACATGATAAAATGGTTAAATCGAGTTTATCCGGTTTCCAGAAAAGCGAAAATTTTCCGAAATTCGACTGACTTCAAATTTACCAAAGATCATCATCAGGTCTGACCTCAATAAATACATTGAATACCTCGATGATTAAAAAGGGGGGGAGGGGGTGCGCATGCCACGGGTCTCCAATGAATGTTTTACAACAATAGTATACGGATTCCGAAGCGTCCACCCACGGCCATGCCAGATCCCTCATATCTATACTACACCAGCATGACCATGGATGGGAATCGGATGGAGTAATCAAAATCGATTGATTGGAAACGCCTTTCGATTGAATATCGATTATATATAATCAGATTCTTAAAATACAATGCAAAACTGACAGTCTGTAAAATATTTCATGATTTGTCCATAACTTACTTTTTATTGACAGCAAATCTTATGGAAACTCGGCAAAATGTTTCACACGAGTATGCATACTGACCTAAGTCAAAGATTAAATCATTAGTACAACGTGACGTAGTATGAAATGTTTCTCTACCAAAATACGGTTTAATGATGCAAAAATATCATTCTTATAATGTTTTAAATTTCCCGATTATAATCGATTATCAAAATCATAATCGATTATCGTAATCGGAAGAGTTTGTCGACGATGTCCCCGACGTCGGCGATAATCGGCACAACACTGCAACGGATGATGTCAAACAATTTTACAAAGAGTGTTGGGAATCGGATACAATCACAATCGATGAATCTGATAAAATGCTTTCGATTGATAATCGATTATAATCGGATTCTTTATAAATATACTAGTTCTGTAAAATACTTCATGATTTTTCCATAACTGTACTTAAGATTACTTGCAACTTTCATTGGAACTCAGCAAAATTTGTCATATGTACTTGGTCTGAGATTGTTTGTTCATTAAAATTTAGCTTGTTTCCAGCATAACATACAGTAACATCAGAAGATAGTGTAGGCTTTCCCTAACCCGTTGGCATGTCCTTTTTTCTGATATTTGCTATGCGAATTGTCCACAATATCTATATAGGTTAATGGTAAAGTACACAATCAATATTCTGACTCGAACCTAGACCAAGGACTTCTAAAGGTCATGGTACTGCGCAGCTTCAAAATCAAAAGTTTAAAGACAAAGCACTTAACTATGTGTTTAAATTATGATCTAAAGAAATTAAACACGACAATCATGAAAATCTTCACCAAAATCAAGACAAAAATACCCCCAAACCTTAACAACCCCCCTCCCCCCACCCCCACCCCCCCCCCCCCCCCCAAAAAAAACAAAACAATGACAAAAACAGATTACAGCGGCGTTTCGTCATTAAAGGATGAAGTAAAAACAATCTCAGTCCAAGCAGAAATGACAACATCTGAAGACTCTAATCCAAGACATTAATGTAACACCTTCAAAAGTTGGATCCTGTTTGACACAGCTTGGTGATGTCCTAGATGACTGGGGCGTGCTGCGCATGTCTCGCAAATATCTGCTGTAAGATCCTAGGACATGCTGTAATTGGTTCCATCAGGACTTATGCGGCTAGCCAACAGGGGATGCTTACTCCTCCCGGGCATCTGGTCCCACCTCTAGCTTGATAGGGGTCCGTCGATGTTTAATTGTGTGCTCTATTGTGAGTGCTGTTGAGATTATCGTCAGGATCTTCTTTAACTCATTTATGCTGACACACACAATATTTTATATTCCCTCCAATAAGGTTTTCGATGCTCCATATCCTTAAAAATTTAGGGAGCAACCATTTGATTTTTAGGGGGAGGGGAGAGGAATACTTTTTCAAAGGAAATTAGACTGTCTGTGTTGAGTATCTCGATCTTCCTTTAATTAAAGTGAAAAGATTATAGGTTTCATATGCCATTCCAGAAATCAAAAAGGAGTAACACTGAACACTCTATATCCCCAAAATTTCGGCTACTCGGCCTTTATCAAGTGAAAACACGAATATACAAGATCTCTACGTAATATCTATAACTGCTGGTAAACAAAGCCAAGCGTTAAATCGTTTCCATGCTGGGATCATGCTTTTCCATCAATATATTACATATACCAATACTTTGTTTTGTATATTATTTTCTGAAGAGGTTATACAGCCGAAATACGTGTAGCATTAAAATTTGAATACTAGTATATCATTTCTGTGGTACTTAAACATTTTTTTCGATTATTATTATTCTCTACGTTGGATTCTTTTGAATCATATTTTGGACATTTATTCTATATTATATACGCTTACAAAGTTGTCTGTTTCATTCTTGTTTCTGGATATCCCGTTTTTCTGAGTAAAGTGTCCGAGGGTTCAGGTCACCCAGCTGGTTCAGTTTGCAGGTTGGAACAGCCTTCGTGGCATGTTTCTTTAGATCTTATGCACAGTTACGTCACTGGCGTTTTCATGGTCCTCCGCAAAGAATTGAACATATGTGACGAAACTTTACAGGAAAAAAGTATTCAAGATCAAGTAGATATTTACGTGTCGATCGGTCTATAAATATGCTCTGGTATATGCATGTAATATAGATTAGAATTCTGATTGTTATCAGAGCCGACATTTTGTAATTAAGGACTGAAATAAGACATGATGCAGCACTTGGCGGATTTAGATGGGGGACTAAGGCGCCTTTTCCACCCAAATTGATCGATTCAGAATATTAGCTCTTTGTGTAAAAGCACCAAAGTTTAGAGATTTTTCTCGGCTCGCTTAGCTCACCGTATTTATCAGTTGATTATATCATACTACATATACTTAAATTACAGCTCAGTTTACATCCTCCTTTCTTTATGCCCCCGTAATTAAAGATTATAGGGGGCATATAGTTTCAGGGATTTTTTGCCCCTTTTTTGGGCCATTATTCGGCCCCATTCCCAATGAGAAATAGTATCTTTTTTCACAATTGTGGCTATAAAATTTTCCAATCACATAGAAATGGAATAATTATTGAAATAAGTGAAATTTACTGGTTCAAAAGTAGCAGATTTACTAATTAATTGTCATATTGTGTAAGCATAAGATTTTAAATCTTATATAAAAGAAAATTATACGATTAAACATTCAATTCTGAACTTTTTATTGTATAAACAGTCATTTAACTTTTATATACATGTAAGTACTTCCGTAGATATTCCCAAACGTCGTTAATTTTCCCAATTTCATGGGCACCGACCCCATTCCCAAATTACGGACAAAAATCACTGCAGTTTAATTGTGGCCTATCCGTCTGTTTGTATGTATGGTTGTCTGTTTGTTCGAGGTAAAAACTTTAACACTGAGCATAACTTTTAAATGATAAGTGATATGTCTTTGATATTTCACATTTGTAATCCTTGTGACAAGACCTTTCCATTGATACCAATATGTTTGACCTCGTGACTTTGACCTTGCAATTTCTTCTAACTGAACATAGAAAAATACTAACAAAGATACCGACGGGGGTATTCGTGTTTCACAAACACAGGATTTTTTTCGCAGTTGTGTTTGAATTCACTGGCGAATCAATAGGGGTGTTGAACGGGCTTAAGGTGATATCACACGTTTCATGTTTTACAAGATTTTTTTTCAGAAAAAAGCATCATTCTTATTTCCTAGCATAATTCAGATGTAAGAGACAATACTAGGAGGTCACCATCCAAACTTTTGAGATTTTGAAACTGATCAGAGTTTTAGCCATCCATTGATTGTAATGGGAATCCTAATTTCTTGGCTATACTTTCTTTTCAGCCCAAGATTTTCAAAAGAAACTTCACATATGATTCCTTTATTATATTGTGCAGATTCTTTTAGAAAGAAGTCATTCAATTACACGTCATATGTTGCAATCTCTGACTGAATGTGTATTTCATCATGTAAAAAAAAACAAAATGCAATTAGAGTTATCTTTCTTTTCTATATAACCAGCGACAAAAGAATCAACTTTTTTGAGATATCACAGCAGGCAATGACTTCAATACAGAAATAAATAGAGCCGGATACCGATTTTGTGTATATTGAAATAATGCGACAGTATGTGCACATGTGTAATGATATAACCATATGGGTGAGATATATTATAAGTTTCTCTACATTCAAACACGTTACAGGCATAAGGATTTTCAAACTTTTGTAAAATATCACAGCAGCATTCAAGCAATTACAATGATTACATTATGTATATCAAAGTTTTGTGTAATGATATGAACATATGCATAGGAAACATTCATATGAATAGTGTGAAAGATAAATTTTCTCTACATTCAAACACTTCTCAAAAATCCTGATAGATATAATTATTTCTATTTCTGAATAGATATGACATATGTATGTAGGTAAAAGGTCAGATCAAAATTTTCAAATAAGTTCAAAGTGAGCTGTAATTCCAGTAATAATTCGAATATTGTTGGTCACTCTAGGCTTACCATTACTTTATGAAGAAAAAAAAAACGGTTGGTGTCTACATTCTAATTAATTCACCTCTTTTGCAGAATCGAACCACGGTCCTCCCGTATGACAATCTATAGCTCTACCTTTGTGCCACTAGATCGACATACTGATTAGGGGTTTATTACAAGGACTGAACATGAAGAAATTTTAAGTTACGAAAATCGGAAAACTTCAGCGTGGAGATTTCTTTAAAATTCTCGTCTTAAGGAGGCTACTGAAACGCGTGTGATATTCCGTTAATTAAGAAAGCGCTCAATATTGGAATATATATATATAGTATGAAAATCATAATTCAAATCAATCTTTGACCATCTTTTAGACAGTATAAAAAAATCCGCTAGCTCGCTATCGATCGCCAGTTTTCAAGACTTATACATGTACAATGTATATGATTTTCAAACTTCATTATATCCCTTCACGTTATTTTTTCTCTCTTATTTTCTTTATTCATTTTGTTTATTGAATTTTATTTATTCGTTTATTCTTTGTTTGATTGGCAGTTTTAATCTTCGTTTGAGCTGGATCCCGAACCTCCTTTTTGAATCTTATATCCGCCACTGTTATGCACTTCAATTTTTAAAAAAATCCGCCTTACTACGCTCGCCAATTTACATGTACGTATGAAAGTTTTCATTCAAAAGAAAGAGGATATATTTTACCGTGATCGTTAAAAAAGGGCCCCCTCCCCCTTTCTGAAAAAGTCCTGAATTTGTTTGTTCAAATAAGTCTTGCAAATTATTTTTCATGATTTCGGGTAAAATTGAGAGAGAGAGAGAGAGAGAGAGAGAAAATTGTATTTCTTAAGACAAAATGTAACCGTCTACTCCCACAAGTTTCTAGCTCGCTCCACTCGCCAATATAGAATAGAACTTCATATCTTAAAGTTTTGATATAAACTAAAGTAAATGTAACAAAAAAAAAATCTTACTCTATTTCGTGTACATGCAGTTAGAATTAACCCCCTCCCCCTTCTTAATGAAATGATCTTAAGATTCGCGTTTGTCTTCGGCTTGTCATCTTTTTGTGAACAAGTTTCTCTTAGCTGGACTTAACCCCCACTTTTCTGTAATCCTAGATTCATCACTGAGCCGGATACTTGTTAGACTTTTTTTTCAAGTACAAACAGCTGCACATTTATATAAGTTGTGTAAACAAGGAAGACAAATCAGCTGAGGAAGAAGAAGCGGGAACCTCTTGAAAGTTTGAACATAATTGACAGTCTTAGAATTGATCCTGTGAGAAAGTTAGTGGCTAAATGAGTCGATTACAGTCATATCGCCTCGCCGACAAATCGCCCCAGCTTGTATGCCCCACGATCATTTCGCCCAAGTTGCAAATGGCCCAAAGGTGTTATTAGGGCGAAACGAACCCAGTTTATTACGTCCCGAGTGATGACACTTGCGCCCCAACTGGTGTTAATAACATCCCAAAACATATTCATTACGTCCTAAATCATTTTCAGTACGCACCATACCCATTCAGTGCGCTCCACACTCCTTACATTACGCACCAAACCATTTTCAGTACGCCCCAAATCCTTTTGCAGTACCGTACCCATACCCCTCTTCAGTACACACCTCCCCACACCCTTTTCTGAACGTCCCACTTTTTCTGAATAAAGATCCGCATTCCATATCCTTCTCAGAACGCCCCATCCCCACACTGTTCAGTAACCCCCACTGTGGCACCATTTTTGATGTCGATACTCTCCATTTATTGAGATAGTTTTCTTTTTCGGGAATGTGCCTGTGCCTATCCGATTAGGCAAATTAGCCATTTTTACTCTCTTTCTTGAAAATTTATCAACATTTTGTTATTCAAAACTACAATCTTAGTGTTCAGTTACTGTATCACAGTATGTCTAAACTAAATGAGCTTCAAAAGAACGTGTGATAAAGAAAAGCTAGATGCACAGGAGAAAAATAAATTTGAGGCTGTGACCTTACGAATTTTTCAATTCTTTGTTGATCAGTGAGGCTATTGGGTTTTTTTTTTCCTTGTGTTCTCCGGTTTCTACCTCACGCCAACATCTGAAACCCCATTGAGGCATTAATATAAGTTTGAATCTTGTTTGTTAAACGTTGTTAAAAGAATTAAGTCTTTTAAAATTTCAAAATAAATTTCGAAGAATTCCAGATATATTTTAAGTCCATTATTTGGTTAAACTTCTAATACAAAACATGATTAATTTGATTATATATAAAACGTTTTTCAAAATTTATTTTTAATGAATTCAACATTCTTTGACATATTATTCCAAACGCTGAATATTAATTCCCAGATGCGGTAATTTTTATTGTACTCTAGAATGAGTTAAAGTAGATCCTGACGATAATCTCAATAGCACTCACAATAGAGCGCAAAATTAAACATTGACGGACCCCTAGCAAGCTAGGGGTGAGACCAGGTGCCCGGGAGGAGTAAGCATCCCCTGTTGGCTAGCCGCACCCGCCGTCAATGTTTATAAAGCATGGAAATGAAAATATAAAAACTTCATGCACTGTCTGACGTTATGTCTATATAGAAAGTGCTATGGCGACAATGTCAGGAAAGTATATTTAAAACACTTACTGTCAAACCCCTCGCGGGGAACTGTTTTACGAGCTCGACATGGCAAAGGGCATAAGTGTGACACAAATGAGTTAAAGTAGATCCTGACGATAATCTCAACAGCACTCACAATAGAGCGCAAAATTAAACATTGACGGACCCCTAGCAAGCTAGAGGTTGGGCCAGGTGCCCGGGAGGAGTAAGCATCCCCTGTTGGCTAGCCGCACCCGCCGTCTACAAGTATACGAAGCACACATAAATGAAAAAAAAGTCTAGAGGAAGACTACTTGACATGGACTGACAGATAACGGAACACTGACACTTTTCCCCAAAGCCCAAAACTCCAAACTATGAAATAATGTAGACTTCATTTTCGATTTTATGACACAAGGTAAGGAAGCGTCTGTCATGAAAGACAGCAATACAAAAAAGGAACAACAAGATAAAAACCTTTAGATTGCCGATTGGTCTCATTGGTTTTTGTGGTCCTTTGTGTTTTGTTTTTCGGTGTTTCTAGTCCCTTTTTTCGTCTCTTGCTGTACGTGTCAACTCTGTGTTTTTGCATAAGTTTTGTTTGGGTGTTTTGATGTCGGTAATGCAATTAACCGAATGCTGATAGAGACTTTAGACTTCATACATGTATTTAACATTCCCACTACCTTTCTCAAAAATCACCCCCCTCGAAAATGATCAAAATTTAAGAATGATAAGAACAAGTACCCAATCGTGTGTCATTTTTACAAAGATAGCATCATTATATCATGATAGTTATATTCTTTTCTATCATGAATTCCTTGAATGGAAAGCCGGAAACTTGTTTGACGTATTTTGTCAAGTACAAAGAGCTTCACATTAGTTGTGTAAACAAGAAGGAGAAATCAGCTCATTTAGGAGGTGAGAAGAAGCGGAAACCTTTTGAGAGGTTGAACATTTTTTGACAGAAATAGCGATAATTTGAAATTTTGTTACAACATTTCTTGAAATTTCTAAAACGTGGGTCCTGTAGCATCATATCCCACCCATCCTGCTACGTCTTTCGGTACATTTTTGGACTTCATAATTTTTACACTTTTCGGTCATATTACATTGTTTAGACTGAGGATCACTGACGTGGGTTAAGTACCCGAAACGTGCATGTCTGGTCCATGCTGCAAATTTATCTGCTTTTAGATGATGCTCTCGAATTTGAAGACGTTTAACATAGATAATAAAAATTGCTTTTGTGAGAAAGATAGTGGCTAAATAAATGCATTTGGTTAAGCTGCTTCTCGCTCAACCTCTCTGCTCTGATCAACGTTTCAACCGAAACACGTGTCTAGTACAATAAAATGGGTACTAAAGAAAATATAGTGCAAAGTTGCTTACTTATAATTACTGATAAATTGTATGTATACATGGATTCGTATGAATGCTTCCAACGACTACGCGATTTAATGTTTTAAGTGTATGAATTAAGTTCTTTTCATCTCTGTCGCCTGAAAGAATTCATCGAAATTGTCTTAGATATAAAGCACAACTGGAATGTTTATTTTAAAACCAATCGATGAGGCGAATGCCTCTTCTCTGTTTTGACAACAAACACAAAATTTATGCAGGTAGTTGCTATTCTTGTATTTTTTTCTTTTCAGATGAAGTGGATATATCCATTTATCGCCACATATATTACATTCACGGCGTGCCAGACCCTCATCTCCAATACTGAGTGCCCGGCACTGGATGAATTAGTCCGTGTAAATGAAAAAAATAGCAATGATTTAAGAAAGAAAATGGAAGAACTTAAAACAGAGAAACAACGCTTATTCAATGAAATGTCATTACAAAGAGATTGGATTAAGAGTATATTGGTTCAAAGCAATGGTATGGATATTTCTGTAAATGCAAAGCTATGTTCACCGGTTGCACATTTGTCTCGTTTGTTTATTTGTAGTCTTTCGTGTTTGATATTTCTAAGGTGTAATTTGGTGTTCCTTGTCTCTTTTGCGTCTCTTTCCGTGCGTGTAACTGTGTTTGCACTCGGTGTTTTTGGTGTTTTGCTGTGAGTTCTGTAACCGAGTGTTGTAGGTGATCCCCTCCCTTCATTATTCGTTGAAACGTTTATGTAAAGGGTCATATTACTGTCTCCGAGGGCGTAGCCCTAGGAGCAGTTGTATAACCCACTTGTTTGGTTATCAAACAATAATTACCGATGATTGCTGCATTGCTAGTTTGAGAAAACTACTCATGGTAGTCAGTCAAGGACTCATTCAATCATTATTTCAATCAATTATATTATCATTGAAAAAGAATGAAAATTATTGCACCTTCTGGAAAGGTGTTAATTACCGTCTACAAGGTAGACCGTGCAACACAGGACAAAAGATAAGCAAGAGGGAGGTGATTGTAGAAGTCGCGTGAGGCTCAGGCAAACGAGACCATAAACCCTACCTTTACTTTTACTTTAAAATTGAATAGTATCCATCAGTTGAATTTGAAGCGTAACACCGAATGCTATTTTGAATACAGATTTAATTTGGATATGCTACTGAATCAACCCTACTGGAAAGTTGGAACCACAAACTCTCTTTATTGCAAATGCACAACTTATATGCTAAAAACCAGAGGGCGCTACTGAAATGAATTTAGGCGGCTTGTGAAAATCACTTTGACTGGAAGCATTACTGACGAGTATTTAAGAACCGAAACACGAGTTTGGTGTATGATAAATAGGTTTGAAATTTTGTTCAAGAAGGTATAGTGTTGGAACCCTTCAGTATTATTACTGAACGTGTATTGTCAGAGAGATTACTGTACATGTTGCTTTAGGTTTCTGTGCTGTAATAAGTCTGTCTTTCTCTGACTTTATAATCAACAAAGTTGGTAAATAATGATGCTGATAGACATTGTGTCTTGTTACACGTAGAAAGAAAAGCTGGAATATCATTGAACACCATGAAATTACGTAAAGAAAATTTAATAGTAGTAATAATATACAAGGAATGTCGATAAAACATTCAATCAAATGTCCGACGACATACTTTGAGTACAATAATTAAGACGAATAACATATTCCTGAATCATCAAGTTACGTTTTCATTTGATTTTGTATCTTCACAATCATAAATCTGTTCCTTCAGGGATAATGGATTGTATGTGGTACAAGAGAATGTATCCTGACGCACAGAGTGGAGTGTATAACCTGATCGTTAGAGATAGGGAGTTCCAGGCATATTGTGACATGGAAACAGACGGAGGGGGATGGACGGTTTGTTAAACTTTTAAGAATCACTTTTTAGAGCCGCCCATTTTTGGCAAGAGGAAATAAGTCTATATTGTAGATGGTGCTTTGAAAATTCAATTTGGCTTTATTCAACCTGTTTAGAATTAAGTACTAAGGACGAGAAACACGCGTCTAGTACGATAAAATTGGTACAATAAAACATATATTACAATCATTGAAATAACTCAAACTGTAGTCAATTTTAGAGAAAGTGAAGTGCTCCAACCTTTAACCTTCTTCAACGGCATTTCGAACTAAAACGCAAGATAACAACTACAGTGTGTCCATCCTGATTTGCATTTAGTTACCTACTCAACCCGCATATTCGCATCATTCTGCACACAAACGACCTTATCCGATTCCGTTCAGAACTTATTTGTTTTTGGTTTGTTGTTTTGTTAGATGTTATTTACGTAGCACTTTCTTGTGACTTTGCACGTAATCCAGGATAACCACACCATTTGCTACTTGCGTGACAGATGGCCGTCCAAAGTCGGCACCGATTACCCATTGGTCTCGTCGGTTTATGTGTAGTCTTTTGTGTTTGATGTTTACATGTCGTGTGTCTCTTTTCCGTCTCGTGCTGCACTCGTCTTTTGTGGATAACCACACCATTTGCTACTTGCGTGACAGATGGCCGTCCAAAGTCGGCACCGATTACCCATTGGTCTCGTCGGTTTATGTGAAGTCTTTTGTGTTTGATGTTTACATGTCGTGTGTCTCTTTTCCGTCTCGTGCTGTACTCGTCTTTTGTGTTTTTGCATCGGGTGTTTTGGTGTTTTACTGTTGATGCTGCAACGGGGTCTTGTTGGAGATCTCCTCCCTTCTTTTTGCTTCGCTGGGTGAATGCAGGATGGTCATGCTGGAGATCATCCCGTTTTCTTCAACTGGAACTATGCAGAGGACAGTTAGGTTAATGCGTGCCAGATGCCCAAACCATTGTTATAAACTTGGGGCACTTGCACTTGAAATAATTAAATTGTTAAATTATTTTATAGACGTACTCTATTATATCCTACTGATTAGCTAGATCTTTTATTATGAAAAAAAGAAGATTTATTGTTGTTTCTCTTTATTTTGCGTAAACCTTCATTGCAGTTCTGCTCCAAATTTCCGTTTGTCGGGGTTTCCACAATATCCATGAAGTAATGCAGAACAAATTCTAATGCAATGTCGCTATAACGTCGCATTTCATTGGTTGTTTGCTCCTTTGTTACGACTGTAAAACTAGAACATACTAGGCTTTGACGTTTCTAACGTCACATTTCGCTTTATATTCACAAAAATATAGATTGCATTAGAATTAGAATAACTAGCTTCTAACGTTATATTTGCGGACGGTAAATGCTGATTTTACGGTGCAAACATCCGTTTTTCTGGCTGTATCTTCCGTTCGTAAACATAACGTCAGAAGCTAGTTATTTCCTAAATGAAATTCCATGCTGATAATCTGATCCTTTATTACGGAGGATAGTGTTCTTTCCATCTATTTAAAATTACAAATATGTATAATGATCATATTCCAGTATACAGCACAAAATCGATAATTCAGAAAATCAGAAACCATTGTCATGCAAAATCAGGATAAAACAGGAACCAAAGCAAACAAACAAAAACCTCCGCCATATGAAAAGAAGCGAAGTCCCGATATGGGAGTGAGACCAGGTGCCCAGGAAGAGTAAGCATCTCCTGCTTGTATGCAACACCCGCCGCTTCGATTCGGTAGAACTGTCACATCCGGTTATTTCCATTTCGGAAGACATAGAGTACAATCTTTGGTTGGATGGTTCAAATGATCTATGACAGAATATCATCCACCATTGTCGAGAGTGGGACATCATAGTGTATGAGGAGTTCCCCATTTCTACCGTAGAACTTCCTCAGTGACGATGTTAGTCACATATCCCTGACTGAGAAGCTTATCTGAAAGACGCTTAGCTCTCAGAACAAAATCCGAATATTTGGTACTTGCTCTGGCATAGCGTATCAATTGAGATATGAACACGCCATAAGCAGGCGATGAAGGGATGTTGCTACTCAGAAAAGGAAAGTTTGTAATGCTGAAATTGAAGTTGTCACGCTTGTCATAAAGTGAGGTGTTCATGGGAACATCAGTGTCATAGGACAACATTATGTCCAAATAGAATGCTGAATTATTTGTCTCTATAGTTTCTTTGACTTCATGCTTTAAAGGAAAGATACTGCTCAGGTAATCCACGAATTTTGGATTATTGATGGACAGCACATCGTCTATGAATCTGTAAGTCAAGTTGAAGTCAGAAGCTAAGTATCTTTTCCCTTCAGAGACCAAAGATTAAATGAATTCAGCTTCGCATGAGTAAAGGAAATTGTCGGCAAGGAGTGGGGTTACCATTGGTCCCCATTGGAATTCCGACAATTTGCTGGAAGACCTTTCCTCCAAACACCACAAAAATGTTGTTGATCAGAAAGTTTAACATCTGAATAATATCTGTTTCAGTGTACTTATTTTCAGAATCGGACTTTTACAAAGTAGGTTTTGATCGTCTGGCTCTCTAACGCATTTGAAATTTTCTGTTAGAAAATTTCTTGAAATTTCTAAACGTGGGTCCTGTAGCATCATTTCCCACCCATTCTGCTACGTCTTTTTTTGGTACATTTTTGGAGATAATCATTTTTATACTTTTAATCATTTTCATACTTTTTGGCCATTTTACATTGTTAAGACTGAGGATCACTGCCGAGGTTTTAGTACCCGAAACGTACATGTCTGGTCCATTCTGTAAATTTATCAGATCTTAAATGATGCTATTGAATTTGAAGACGTTTAACATTTGTCATAGTTAACAACAATAGATATTTATTTGCGATTACCGTTCTTACTTGTAAACGCATTACTTATAATTTTTGCGAGTCTTTCTTTCAATTTAGAATGTGGAATTGTAGTGTAAAGTGTCGAAAAATCAAAGGCTTTGATCGAGTGGACTCTACTGAAATGACTGGATTTCAGATGTTCTAAAAGTTCCTTCGAATTCTTTAAATCCACATCTGGTTGATACCACTGCGAGCATATACTGTCGAACAATATTTTTGAAGCCCAGATTTGTTTTCATATAAAACTTTGGTGAGTAAGATCGATACAGATTTGGTAGAACATTTTGAGGAACCAGCGATGGAATGTTGTTTGTATGGATTCTTATGCATTTTAGGTATGCAGTATAATATGGTAATTCTAAATCTAAATTGTTAGTGTCGAAGCCAAAGGAAGCAAGAGCTGATTTGTTGTTATCTATTAGTTCAGAGGCAGGAAGGTTCATTGGGGTATAAGTGGAATTTCCAGGTGTTGAATTTAAACCCAACTCTTTAACTAGGCTGTCGAAATAATACTTTTTGCAAGTAAATGTGTAATTGTTTGAGGCTTTGTCCGCTAGTGTGATGACATAAAATTCTTGGTGGAGGTAGGTAAGCTCTGTGATAACATCAGGGTCTTTAAACAATGTTAAATAAAGACTCAAATCTGGTGTTCACAAGTGATTTTAATCGGTAAATTCTAGATAAAATTAACCCTCTAATGGATTTTATGCATTCCGAAAGGGTGTCAAGCTGCATAACCTCTTTCTTTGCCAAACGTTTTGCATATTCCTCACAATAGTCCATGATAATTTTGAACATTTTGGTTTCATGTAAAGGACATACTTTCTCTGTATTTGGGACCCATTTTTAATATTTCTCACAACTTGTTGTTCTTGACTATACTAAGGTCACCAGTAATAACGTGTCCACAAGGAGAGTATTTGAAATCCGATGAAGAACATTTGCAACGAAGTGGATGTAGTGAGGGATATCAATACACTGCAAGAATCGTTTGTATTGTAAATTTTAGATGCAACTGTTGGTGTGTAGCTTTAGGAAATACAAAGAGTTTCTTTTCTTTCGAAACTTGGTGGGATTTTTTCTGTGACAGTTTTGTGGTTCAAAATTTGACCAAGATTCAATTTATCAATACCTTTGTTGTAAATCTTACTTTAATGAAATGACGGTTTGTTTTCTCCTCTGGTTTATCTGATCTAACTGCTTGAAAGAAACGAAAAGTAGAAATGTCCAAGATGACTCCTTGTAGTCAGTATTCTGGGGAACGTGTATTGGTAAATGTGAGGTCCTTCGTATATTCGTAGATTTCGTGTATATAATGCAGGCCTAGAGGCTCATTCAAAAATGGAACCAAGTAATCGAAGGAGAAACTGTATCTCAGGCCTATCCAGAACTCTTCTCTGTTGCGATGGAAAGCGAGATCTAAAAAAAGTATCGATTTCATTAAAATTTCTGAATGATAAAATAGTCAAAATCACGTTTATCTAGTTTCCGAAGTGAGCCTCGCGGACAGTTAGTCTGAATCAATCAGTATTTCTTAAGAATGCAACCTCTGCTTCATCCAAGATAGATTTCTAGCGCTGATGAGATAGCATATAAAACAGTTCATGTCCTGCTGCCGTTGCGTGCAATAATTAGTAAATATTTGAGGAAAAGTGAACAGTCTGACATACAACTACAGAAAAATCACATGGTGTCATTAAACATGTTATAAATTCAAAGCATCATTTAAGAACAGATAAAGTTGCACCATTTGATTCCCCAAGGGCACATGCAGCCAAGTTCGATCAACTTAGGTTGATCGTTTCTTCAACGCATTCAAAACTTTCTGTTATCAGAATTTCTTGAAATTTCTAAAACATGGGTCCTATAGCATCATATCCTAGCCATCCTGCTACGTCTTTCGGTACATTTTTGGACATAATAACGTTCACAATCTTTGGCCATATTACATTGTTTAGATTGATGATCACTGACGAGGGTTTAGTACCCGAAACGTGCATGGCTGGTCCATGCTGAAAATTTACCTGTTCTTAAATGATGCTATTGAATTTGAAGACGTTTAACATTTGTACCACTTGGTTAGTGTCACTGCTAGTGGACCAGGAGTCCCCGAAGGCACATGTAGCCAAGTTCGATCAGCTTCGGTTGATCGTTTCTTCAACGCATTCAAAAATTCAAAATTTCCTGAAATTTCTAAAACATGGGTCCTGTAGCATCAAATCCCAGCCATCCTTCTACGTCTTTCGGTAAATTTTTGGACATAACAACGTTCACAATATTTGGCCATATTACATTGTTTAGATTGAGAATCACTAACGAGGGTTAAGTACCCGAAACGTGCATGTCTGGTCCATGCGAAGAATTAGCTGTTCTTAAATGATGCTATTGAATTTGGAGACGTGTAGCATTTACCAGACATGCACGTTTTGGGTATTTAACCCTCGTAAGTGATCCTTAATCCATACAATGAAATATGACCAACGACTATGAATGTTGTAGTAATGCAGAAATTTAAATGGAACCAATTAAGAAGAAGATTCGTCGTGCATCTTGTCGGAGATGACACAAAACTTATATATAGAGTGATATTTTGTTTAGAATGCGAAAATTGCTTGCACTTAAACACAAACAATTTCAACTTCCAACTTGTACGTCATCAGTAACTTTGTCATTGTAATTCTAGGTCATCGTATCACGGGATCCTAAGAGTATATGATATGAATAGATCATGGCAGGAATATAAACATGGTTTTGGAAATGTGGAAGGACCATTTTACTGGATTGGTAAGTAATCAATACCCTTTCACTTTACAGATTTGAGTTGCGAGTATTGAAATGTTTCCATGATATATTTGATATGATTGATAGGAGGGCGTATCCGAACCAAGTCCTATATATATGGTTTTCTTTACAAACGAAATGCGTATGTCTGAAATGAAGGGTTACCACAGTGAATAACAGTTGCTACGTATGAGTGGTAAATATCGAAATGCATACCTATACAGCAATACACATCAATATCAGACATCCTACCTAAGTCAACATTTGAGGACACACAACATCCACGTCCAACTGTCAAACAAACAAAGCAGATACATCAATATCAGACATCCTACCTAAGTCAACATTTGGTAACACACAACACCCACATTGTACGGTCAAACAAACAAAGCAGACACACCAATATCAGACATCCTACCCAAGTCAACATTTAGTAACACACATCAACCACATTGTACGGTCAAACGAACAAAGCAGACATATCAATATCAGACATCCTACCCAAGTCAACATTTGGTAACACACATCACCCACATTGTACGGTCTAACAAATAAAGCAGACACACCAATATCAGACATCCTACCTAAGCACATTTTGTCCACACACACACCCACATTGTCGAGATACAAGACAAACAAAGCAGACAAACCAACATCAGACATCTTACCCATACTACAACATTTTTTAACACACTAGCTCCACATTAGACTGTCAAACAAACAAAGCAGACACCCAATTTCATAGCATCCTAACCTACCTAATAAACAATTTGGGTACCACACACATCCCCACATTGTACGGTCAAACAAGAACAAAGCAAGCACAACAATATCAGACATCCTACCAATTCCACATTTGTTAACACACAAATTAACCACATTATTGTATGGTCAAACAAGCAAAAGCAGACACACCAATATCATACATCCTGCTAATTACACATTTGTAAACAAAAACACCCACATTGTACGGTCAAAACAAACACAGACACAAACCAATAATCAGACATCCTGCCTAAGTAAACATTTGGTAACACA